>CM067081.1:15683376-16974447 GCA_034008185.1 Gorsachius magnificus
AGTCGTACGAGGAACGGCTGAGGGAACTGGGGTTGTTTAGTCTGGAGAAGAGGAGGCTGAGGGGAGACCTGATCGCCCTCTACAACTACCTGAAAGGAGGCTGTAGCGAGGTGGGGGTCGGCCTCTTCTCCCTGGTAACAGATGATAGGACGAGGGGGAATGGCTTGAAGTTGCGCCAGGGCAGGTTTAGGCTAGACATTAGGAAAAACTTCTTCACCGAGAGGGTTGTCAGGCTCTGGAATGGGCTGCCCAGGGAGGTGGTCCAGTCCTCAACCCTGGAGGTATTTAAAAGAAGGATAGATGAGGTGCTTAGGGACATGGTTTAGTGGTGGGATGGCAGTGCTAGGTTAACAGTTGGACTCGATGATCTTAAAGGTCTTTTCCAACCGAGGTGATTCTATGATTCTATGAACTGGGTATTTTTTTCTTTAGGGCGTATCTATAGTCCTAAGCGGAAAACCAGGTAATGAGCTCAGGCATCCACACTTACTGTCACACTGCTTAATTCTTAGTGCTCTCCATGGCTGTTTTGGACCACTCCAGTTGTCACTAAGAGAAGCCCCTTGTAGAGGGAGTTGGACCCTGTGGAGTGTGGACACAAGCCAGTCAGTGCTATTCAGCCTCAAGGTTTGAATCAACTCAGCAGTATAAACACAGCCAAACAGCCTGTATGTTCAATGAGATGAAAAGGAGCAAACAATTCTGATTCCATTTAATGCCAATTTAGGGCTCTTAACACTGCCTTTCCCACAAATCAAGCTGTTGTATTGTCTAGCTAGGGGCTTTCGTCCAGTGATAGGATGAGAGTTTGAGAAATCTGTCTGTTCTGATAATGTTGCAAGGACTGTTCAGGTTTACTATCAATGCTTCACTAGGACGTAGTTAACATGTTGATTTTGGTAAAATAAAAGTCTGGAATAAGGAAGACATTCAAAATAAACAGGATCCTAGGAAGGGCATTCACTTTAATTTCATGTTTGTTCTTCCCCAGAGGGGAAGAGGTAAGAGCTTGCCAACCTTTTAAGTTGCTTGCTAGTTAGTTATCCCCCATAATGAATGGGATAAGTTAATTCTGACTATGTTTTCAAATTCCTTAGGGGACTAGATGCCAATGTGTTTGAAGTTTTTCTGTTAACATCTGAATAGTTCTATGCAGGGGCCACCTTATACATCTAACATGATCTTCAGTGCTTCCAACTTAATCAAATTTATTTTAGATTTGCCAGAATTACAGTTCACAGGATATTTGGCATCACTGATCTAATTTATGACAAATAAGAGGATATAGGTATAAAAAATTGCTTACTGAGACCCCTTGTTTATTCCTTGAATATTCTGCTTTTCCCTTATTAACTCTCAATGTGTGTTCTAAAGCTAACTTTTAAAAGGATGTTCTTTAAAATTATGTATTAAGATTGAAAACCTAATTATCCACCGAGTGGTACACTTGCATCTCAAGATATTCACATATGATTAATATCTATGACTCCAGTCCTTCTGCTGTTGAATTAAAAGGCAGAACTCAATGACTCTAGTGGGAACAGCATCCGAAACATTTTCAGGGACCTAAAATGGACAAGAGAAATGGCTAGCAAGGAAAGAAAAAGAAAAAAAACCCTCAGAAAAACCCCAGCACAACGAAAATGAAACAACAAACCAGTAGCAAAGCTTGTTTATGAATTAAGTTAAATTTACCTTTCAAGAAAAAAGAAAAAAGAAAAAAAAAAGGGAAATGCCTTACAACCAATTCCAGACTTGTCAGACATAGTAAGTTCTGTTGGAACACTCTTTTGGAAAAATCTTTGTATCTCTCTGTGTTTATGGAATAAGGAAATGCTCACAAGCTCTCTCGAAAATTAAATAATGTTTTCTGAAATGTATGGACATCTCTAGATAGAACTGTAAAGCATCAGATTGTGTACCATTCTGAATGCATTCAAAAGATGATTTTGTAAGCTTTGAAGCTCTGAAGGAAGTTGGGGATTTATTAAGAGCACCTTATCCTTTCCCTACTTGTTGTGTCTTCGGTACAGGCTTGAAAATCCTTAACATCTCTCCTTCAGATTACAAACTCTTTCATTGTATACACATGTCTGGCACAACTAGTCTATTTTTTGGCAAGGATCTCTTGGTCTATTGTTATATAAATAATTTCTTTAAAGGTTGCTTCCCTGATCCATTTTTTTTTTCTAAGAGGGTCTTAATACCCAAACATTTACCACTGTAGTCTAAATATTCCTCAGCTGAACTACAACACAATTAGGTAAGACAATTGCAACTTTAGAGAAAATGGCAGTGGTCCCACTGTTCCCTCTGGGAGCCAGACTGGGCACTGTAAATCATGTATCCTTCAGAAGAAAAAGACCTCACATCCTTCTGTCTGGACTTCTGGTTCTGAAGTTTTTAAATTTGAAACTTTTACCAATCACTTCTTAGCTCAAGCTCGAGCAAGGAGAATTTTAATTTAGACACTGAAATACAGAAAGTATTAAAATCAGAAGTAAAATGTTGCCATTCCTCTCTCAGGCTCCTTGCTAAGGAATAAAAGCAGATTATCCATTCTTCGTCGTGTCAGCTGAAGAGGAAGGACAATCCTGTCTTTTTTGCAGGGGATGGAACTGATCTGTTTCCATCAATTTTCATAGTTTCTGGCTCAATTTGGCTTCTTGTTATTCCAAGGAAAATGTATATATTCTTGGAAACACTTTAAGAAAGCATCTGCATATAATTTTATTCAAATGATACTGTGCAGAATAACAAAGAAGTGAGAATCTTACCTGGCCCGTATCTTAGAACGCATTTGTCACTTCCTCATCAGGACAGTATTGCTTTAGGCACTGCGCCATATGCACTCATTTGGAAGGCTAAGAGGAATCTCATCTCTTTTGTACCGATTCTTTCAGAATGGAGTCAAAGAGAGGATGGGATTGATGCTGATGTTCTAACTACACAGCATGATTTGTAAGACCCGAGGACTGAAAGGAGATGGAAACACCTGGTGGGGAAGACAATATAAGGGCAGATTCTAGAAGAATTTTTTGCAACTGTTTTGCAGGTGCAAATTTATTCTCACCAGATAAATTACAGAAGCAAACTAGTGTACATATCTTCCTATCTATTGGCATATGTAGACAAAGCGGTGAGCTCTCTGATTTGGTTTCCTACCTGAGCACATGCACAAGATGTAGGCCACACATTTCATACCCATGAACGAGAGCTCCACACTCTCCTTGTAGTCTTGGACCTGCATCTGGGGAGAGGAATTGCTTCCTTTAACATGGATTCTGAGGCATACTATAGTCAGCAGATCAGTATTTAACACTGCACAGCAAATCACACAGCAGCTTAGAATAGAAAATAGAGAAGAAAAACACCAACTGATCCAGGGGGAGGAGTTTGCTAAGATAACATAGCAATTGCATTCTCTGATGTGTTATTTTATTCTGTTGTATAATTGGAGGTTTTGGATAAGCAGGCTTTCATTAGGTAATCCCAATTTGTATGAATCAAAACCATCTTTACGAAAACTCATGCAGAGTTCTGAATAAAAACCTTCCTAGTTTCCTGCCACCAAAAAAAACCAGTGCTTGGTAGGATAATCAGGAGCTTGGTCTTCCCTAGCCTGTGAATTCAAGACAGATCTACTGCGCAGACAGAACTGGATTTCTAGACTCTATGTTGTTGTTCCCAGAGCCTAAAATTTCTAACTCTAATGAGAGCTTCACCCTGGCACTGAGGAAGAATCCTGGACATTTGGTGACCTCCATCGTAAGCTGTGGAACCCAAGTTTTAGACTTTCAGCTCCTACCCTGGGAGACCCCGTGGGGTTTTTCTGACTACTAGAAACACTGTAGACTTCTCCAACACTGACAAAAAGTCCCAGATTCACCAACAGGTGACAATTAACCACAGAATTACTGGAACTCAAACCAAATTGGTTACCTACTTACAAACCTATTTCCTGGTTCTTCTGTAGGAAATGTAAAAATGTCAAGTTTTTGTTCAAACCAGGTGACAGTTTTGTTTTGACAACACCAGTGTTTCCTAAATTGACCCTATATTTGTTGGCTGTTCTGCCCTAATGCATCCAAAATAGATATCCTTGAGAGGCTACCATCACTCTTCAATTAGTCCTGATTGCTATAGCCCATCTCTTAGGTTGAGTAGAATAACAAGAACCTTTTGCTTCAGACTTTTACATGGGTGCCAGTCTGCTTCCAGGTACTTATTATCCCTAGGTCCCTAGACATGTTTGTCTGTCCTAGAGTTGAATTTGCAGACGTGAACAAGGACAGTCATAGCGCCTGGTGCTTAGCAAGGAACCCATTATCACCAGCTCTCTGTCAGAATCTTAACCTCACTTTGAACAGGTCAGATTGCATGAAACATCTCTCTTACTCTGCCTTTTCCATGACAGGAGGTACTGGCATTAGGTCTAGAAATAAATGTCTCGGCTGATAGTCTATTGGCTGCTGTGGAAGTCAAAACTGTGGAGGAAACAGCAAAACAGTCAGTTGGAAAATTTCAAAGAAAAGAAAAAATCTCCAAAGAAAACCCATTTTCTTGGTATTTTCTTTATTTTCGTGGACAAGCCTACAACAACCTTTATCTTGACTTTGTGGCACATCTGTCCTACACCTAAATAGCATCAGGATTCAAAGCATAGACTTCTCTTTTATGTGACTTCCCCAAGCCAAATTCAGTAAGCATTCCCAGAGCTGTCCTGATAGACAGAATCCTGCATAAAACAAGAGAGCCGGTAGCTCTGTTACCCTTATCCTTTCATCTGTGTGGGTAAAGCTGGATTTTACCCATAGGGGAAATGTGTATTCCTGTATTGCCTTTTATAACTTCCAGATCTGAGGGCAGTATAGGACAGATCTCTGTCCATCTTGCTGTTGAAACTCTCTTTGTGTAGAAGCATAATACTTGTTGGGCTGAAAGACATAAAAATGGCCATAGAATTAGTGGCCAGAGTATTCAACTGAAACCAGGGAGACTTCAATCCAAGGTCACACCTCAGTTCTCATAATTCTCATGAAACTTCTTTTGTCGGATACTGTTTCCTGATGGCTAATTTAGGTTTTGGTTTTTTTTTTTTTTTTTTTTGCTTAGACTGTGGCTTCTGGGGGGATCTCTGTAACTATTCACATTTTGAAGTGGTAGCCCAGACACATAACTAAGAATCTGGACCTTGGTGGGCATCTCGGCCCAACAATGCTATCTTCTATGTCCTTTGTGGGTCTAGTGCTAAATTACTTGCTTAAATTGCAGTAAAAGCCTTATGGTCACATCAGGAACTGACTTCAGTTCTCCAAAGCCCAAAAGAAGCAATTCACGGTGGAGCCCATCATTTCCTCCCCTTTCTGGGAAGAATAGAATAGACTAGATTTCTTTACATGATTGAAAACAATAGCAAGAAAAAATCTGCATAGGAATTTAGACCAAATAGCCCCAAACATAAGGCATTTTATAAAGGTCAAAGAACAAATATTGCAGTTCAGCAAAGACCTCATCATTTTAGTAAACAAATTGGAAAACAGTGCCATTTCTCCCCCCTCCCAGACAGGTTCAGGGTTTAGACTGCCAGCCTGTCAGATGGCCTAGGTTAAGATTCATGATTATGCAATGAAGGATGCTTGTCAGACTGAATGGAAGATGACATTTGGGTACCTTATTATATAACACTTCATAAACTCTGTTTAAACAGTACAAACAGCAGACAAAGGCAACTGGATTTTGCAATAAAAGTTATTTTTATGAAAGCAAGTCACATGACCTCCTACCCAGCTTTTAAGAGAGCAAGAGAACTTGCTTGTGCCTATATGCCAAGCCCTGAACAAAAAGACTGCAATTTAACGTTCACACGACAGATGAGTGTAAAATCATATGTAGGCAAAGCCACTTGCATTGTTTCTCTTGTAAAATTTCAACATCACACACACATTTCTCCAAAGTCACCCTAACAATATTTTTGGTAAATATATCCTGCTGGAAAACCACACTCAGTTTGCTTCTGAAATGAACCCTTCCTTTTTCCTCACTGAAACCTTTTACAAACTCCTCAAAAGCAGTAGCACTCTCTGTAAAGCCCTCAGTATTGACTAAATTTTGTATTTGATAACCCTATAAAATCCTATTTGATAAGAAGGAAAGCCAAGGAATATCAAGATGAGTAAGTGACAGAACAAGCACCCAGAGCATACATTACTGATATGCTTATAACATCTCTAATTCAGCAGTCCAATATAAAACACACAAAAATAATCCTTTACATATAGTAATAATATTGTATATAGCTCTTTTCAGAGAAGAAAAAATGGTGGAAAAGATATTGGTGATATTTCTGCCCACTGTTTTTAATGAGAGTCAACAACTGGCTGGCTTTGGTACATACAGTGAAGGAGCTGTGAGTGAGACACAAACACTATGGCACAGAGAGCAGCACAGGATGCAAAGATCCCTGAGGGTCAGTGGGAGGAGAAGGGACAAAGCAAACTCAAGGTTAGGTGCAATGTACCAAAGGTGGGAGGGAGTGAGGGAAGGTGCACGGGAACTGGGATCCTGGAGATAGCTGTAATTTGCTTGCAGGTATGGGGGAGTGGGGCTAAACTGGGATGTACAAAATACTGGTGGGGAAGATAATAGTCCTAGATGCTTTACCAATGGTGTAAGTGGAGAATAAGGTGTACAGAGCTTAGAGGGATATTAAGTAAATGTACCATAGAAGGGACAGGTGTGCTTTTTCAGTCACTCAGCCAGCACCTCCACAGCCAGAATTCATCCCTGAATCCTAATTTTAGGTGCCTGTTGGGTAGATGTGTACAGGTAACATGTACATTAGGTATACATGTAAACATACATTCAATAGAGTTCAAGTATGGAGTTTAGGATGGTTTTGAACTCACCTTATGGTAGACGTCTCCTCGTCAGCTGAATAAATCTGTTGACTCTAAGGACAGTACTGACTTGGGACTCGATTCAGATGCCTGCACGTGGCCATCTAGTTCCATATGAGACAAAGCTGAGTATCGCCTTTATGGAGCTGGCAGATATATCATTACTTGGAGTAGACTCAGCCTCCAGCTGCCATTCCAGAAAATCAAAAAAGGGGTATCTAGAGCAATCTGAAAGGTACCTTGGGCATTTGAAATGCCTCTCTATGCAATTAAATTGAGATCTTGATCTCCCCTGATGATAATGGAAGCTTATCTGACCTCTAAACATCTACAAGTAGACACCTAAAATTAAGTCTCGGAGGCTGAAACACACCCCCAGGCCTCAGCTCTCACCTCTAGGTCTAGTGCCATTTGAAACACCCACCTGACCTCCAGCCACCAGTCTGGAGGAGCAGAGGTCTCCTCTAGGTCTTGTGTCATATCTGACAGCCTCACAAAGATATGCCAGTCCCTTGAGGGATCTTAAATGGTAGCAAACACAAAATTCAAGCAACTGAATCCAGCCTCCAGCATCTAGAACTTCAGTCACTCCCACAAATACCCTGATCACTGTCCAGAGAAAAACAGCACATCTTGTAGCCTGGTACTGCTGTACTCATGCACATAGAAGGGAGAGGAACTGTTACACTTTAAAGGAATTTGTTTTCAAAACAAGAGATGTGAGCATCAAAAATCAATGAAGACAAAGGCATGTCTATAGGTAAAATTTAGTTCTTAATATATATGTAAAACTGTGCTGGATAACTAACAGAACACCTTGCAGTATGGCTACACAATTATCTACAAATAATAAAGAAAAAAAACCCAATTAGCCAGAATCAGTAAAAAGTGTTTAAAATAGGATTGCTGAAAAATTTACATGCCTAAATCCAAGATTACTTCAAAATTTCATATTAGCCAGGTAGTCGCTGGATAACAGTAATAAACAGTCTTCGGCACTTGAACAGGCCCCAGAGGTGCCCCCTCCCTCCTAAAGGCCCTAACCAAGAAGTTATAGAGACAAATTCATGTTTATGTTCTCCTACTACTATAGTAAAACGTTGTTTTCTACATAGGGAAACAATTTCTGAGATACAATTGCCCAGATGCCTTGTAAGTTTTTGTATGTAAACTGTATATGAAAACTATGTATGTAAGCTGTGTGCTTTTGCTTGCAGTCCTAGAAGAACGGGAGTATAGTGATGAACTCTCACAGCATAGGGTGAATTTGAAACTGGGTATCTCAATTGCTACTTGTGTATACAAACAACGCATGTATTGCTTGAAAAGAGGAATAGCAGCTCAGTAACCCTTTTCTCTTCTGCTGGGTTTAAAAGAAACAGCAACCCATATCTGATTTAGAGAAACGGTGTTTAGACACCGGCCTTCAAAGGAGAGCTTTAAGGCAGTGAATCTCCAGGGGAGCATATAAATTGGAGAAATGAGACTTAAGTGCATGAATCCTCTTAGATAGGCCTGGATGGTGTCACACGCACTGTGTTGAGTTTCCCGGGCCTCACTCTTAATTCTTACTGTGCATCTCCAGCATCTCATGTTTCTTTTTTGAGCACCAAAGAAAATTTAGGCATTGCAATGCTTTGATGCTTAAACTCACTTTTGGTATTTAGCCTCATGTATTTTCTTTGCCACCTATCTCTAAATACTTTTTATGATGCAAATTGTAAATTATCTATTTCAGCATTGCTTTTTGAATTAAGCCTCATAATAGTCTGTAGCACATGTATAAAGTAATATATCACACGTCCTTTGGAAGCAGAGGTTATTAATGCAACAGTCACTCAGATATATGGAGCTGATTAAACTAGAACAGGCAACATGGACACAGCTAGCATAAACACAACCATCTTTCTACCATGTCCTGTGTGTCAGGCAGAAGCAAGAGGGGGCTGCTCTGTAGATGGGGTGCGCTGGGAGCCGAGGGTGACAGCAAGGCTGGTAGGGCAGTGCCCTCCCTAACACAGCCCCATCCCATGGCACCCCAACCAGAAGAGCAAAACAGGTCTGGTGACAGCGACCACATTCAACCATGAGTCCAGATCACCAGGCCAGTCCATAGTGATGGGACAGATTGAGCCTGAGGTCAGGCTCAGGCCCAGTGGGGTTCACGGCCAGGCACAGGCATGCTGTCCACATGGCTTCAGCGAAGAGCAGGGTCAACAGCTGGGGTTCAACCACAGCTCCCAAGCCAAGAGGATGAGGCTCCTATAGAGGCACCTCTCAGCTCTGTTCCACCCAGCTCGTCTCGCAGCCATCTGACCCAAGGTTATGGCAGAGCTGGCTTTGAGTGCAGGCAGCCACATCACTGGAGAAAAGCATTTGCTGAGTCTCTGCAGGGCCTTGATGCTGTGATCCAGAAATAAGCTTGCTAGGGCAGTGGTAGGTTAACTCAAAGGACATGACACCAGCCCTAGTAGTTGAGGCACTTTAGATGTAAAAGCTGTGACCTTCCTCATGCTGAAAGAGGCTAAAATCCAGATTTCCCAGATTTTGCATGGTATGAAGGTAGCTGCCATGAGCTTTTTGGTTGTGCTTTAAAAGAAAACCTCTGGCACTTCCCTGCAAGCAGAGATGTTGGTGCCTGCCTTCACCTGAGGATCCAGAGCCTGGCTCTGGAGCGGGCAGGGACTCCTGCCTTGGAGCCTTGGGTTACTGACGGACAATTTTTCGGGTGGGAGTGGAGAAAAGGGGGAATTCAGACATACCACAGTCTTTCTTATTTGCTAATTTAAAGATATTTTAAATAGGCTTCTAATTGGCTTCTGTCTCTCTCGCAGACTTGAACCTGGAGTCTTTTATCAGTGCAAGTGCCTAGAACTGGACATTGACACCCCATACATCTCTTGCGGCAGCTGAGCTCCACCGTAGTGTACAGTGCTTTCTATTCTGGGGGCTGCTAGTCCTCACTACAGACAAAATGCAAGATCTGGACTTTAATTTAATCTCCATCAGAATTTTCCTACAGTATTTTAACACTGGAGAGACTAATTTATTTCACAGGTATATACTAGCAATTATCCCTTTCCTCCTCTGTTCGGCTAATTCATGTGGCTTAAATATCCCTCAGCAATGCTGAAGACTGCTGCAGGAGGGAGGGAGTAGCTGCTGTTCAGGTTCTTCACTGCCTCCCCGACTGGAATGGGCTGTCGCTCCATCACCAGCTGACCTTTGCCTTGAAGTCTGATGCACTTTGCAAAGGTGCAACAGGGCTGGTCCTCTGTAATTTGATTTTTGTTTGCCATGGAAAGGCTGGTTTGTTTGCTTTGCACTTAAGGCCCGCAGTTTATTCAGGACTGTAAAACTCTTTAAAATCACAGATAAGTAAATATGTGAAAAACAAACTATGCTGAAAATTAGTCTGCTCAAAAGTGAGGGGCTACTATTGCTTACTAATATATACTTGCAAGACTTCATTCTGCAACAGAAAAATGTATTTTCCACACTCCATATATCTTCTGTGAGACCATAAAATCCTTAATTTTTTAAAAAACAAGTTAAATGTTTGTGTTTAAAAGAGTACTGTGCTTGACTTGCTACTTCAGGCTGATGTGAATGACATCAGAGGATAATGAGGTCAGTGTTTACATTGAAAGTCCCAGTTTAACTTTTATTATTGTAAACTGCTTAAACTGGAAATGTTGAATTATAAAACTATGATAGGTAGATGGCACAACATTAAATAAATTAATTCCATAGTTTAGAGCTTCCTCTTCTGATCCTCCTGGGCCAGTCCTGAAGTCCTTACTCATTTCCTTACTCCTGATTCATCAAAGCAATTAAACACTCTAGATTTCAGTGGGATTTAAGCATATGCTTGTTGATTCAACACTTTAATCAGAGAAAATCCTCACTGAATCCAGTAGGAATTTTTACCCCAAAAGACCTAAAGTTTCACTCTTTTTTTTAATCCTGTATTTGAGTCCACATAACTTGAAATTGAGAATTTATGTGCTTGGTAGTTGTTGCTACGCATCACTCCCTGCCCAAACCAGTTCTTTCACTTTGGCTATTTAATCTCCAGCTAATAATACTAGTGGCAAGAGGAATTTAACAGATGGGGTACTGCTGACGTAGGTGGAGATGCGTTGAGAATAAGGTTATAATAATTTGTTTCAGGTGCTTCCTCTTTAGATCATATTTAAATACTAAGAAGAAAGGCACACTTTTTCTTTATCCCCTCATGAACTGTCTCTACCATCTTGAAGTATAGCATAGCTTTATTTTCTGTTGGTTAGGTGTAAGTAAAATTTCTGGGGGAAAAAAAATGGAAGCGTATGGGAAAACACTTGGAGAAAACAAAATGGAGGAGATACAGGGGAATGGCTCCTTAAATGTCACATAGCTGCTGCACGGTAACTTGGTCTGCTGAACTGCAGCCTCCTCTTACAAAATTTGGTGAGTATGTAGTGAGCAATGAATTCTACTGAGACTGTGTTAAAACAGGGTTTCTTAATGGGCTTTACTGAAAGGGGACCTCATTAACACATACAAATATCTTAAGGGCAGAAATCATAAGGACGGAACCAGTCTCTTTGCAGTGGTGTCCAGCGACAGGACAAGGGGCAATGGACACAAACTGAAACATAAGAGGTTTCAGTTGAATATGAGGAAGAACTTCTTTACTCTGAGGGTGACGGAGCACTGGAACAGGCTGCCCAGGGGGGTTGTGGAGTCTCCTTCTCTGGAGATATTCAAAGCCCGCCTGGATGAAGTCCTGGGTAACATGCTCTAGGAGAACCTGCTTTAGCAGGAGGGTTGGACTAGATGATCTCCCAAGGTCCCTTCCAACCCTTGAGATTCTGTGATTCTGTGATTATGTTTCTTCTGGATTCCTTGGTACAACCCTGTTTGACTAACAGGCCTTACAAGTTAAATCTGTAGGATGTCTTTTAGAGGCCAGTGAGACAACGGAGTGCTCATCGGCAGGTTCAGCTTTGCTCCCCACCATCATGGCACGCTGCACCTTTCTCTTCTGCTTTCTAATCAAATCGAATGTGATTCAGGTTAATTTTTTTTTTTTTAAATTATAAACAAGCAAGCCCACTGCTAAACTTCTTAGAAATGGGGTGGCTGTTTAGCCTGAGCAGCAGATTAATGGGAAAATTATATTTTTGGACATTTGCAGCAAAGCAAGAGCTTGTTTTAGAGGGGGGTGGATTGCTAAAGGGCATAGCGTGAGATGTGCAGCAGCCCTGAACTCTCACTGCTTTCCCTGCAAAGGGCAGGAAATTCCCCAAATTTTGCAAGGTGTCTACTGCTTTACTGGACTTTTAAAAATAACTTCCTTAAGTAACGATGTACTTTCCTTAAATTTTCCACTGGGAAGAGCTTGAAAGCATGGTCTCGCTGTTCCCAAATGGCTCAACACCCTGGGAAGCAAGAAGCAGTCCTGATTCATCAGAGCTGCGTAATTTGTAACTTTGCATTCTTCATAATTCGTTTTGGCATTATGTTATTGGGAGTGGCATTGATTAAGCCAGCACTGGTGGACTGCTCCTACCCTTGCCAGCCGCTGTGCAGAGGCTGTGTGCTAGGCTGCCCGTTGGCAAGGCTGGAGGAGTTTTCCAGCGCACAGACAGGAGCAGAGGGGAGGGGGGGGAAGACAGACGTTTAATTAGGGGATTTTATCGGTAAAAAATCAAAGAAATCCTGTCAGAAGGGGGCCAGCCGTGCGTTGCGGCCCTCACGGGGCAGGGGTGGGTGGCGGAACGCTTGAGAGCGAGGCCGAGCCCCGCGGCGGGAGCGCGCCGGCAGAGCACCGCCTGCGCGGCCCCGTTTCCACGGCAACCGCCGCGCCGCCGCCGGCGCTGGAAGATGTCCGCCGGGGACGGGCGCTGCGCGGCGGGCTTCGCGTTCCGCTCCCTGCCCCAGAAAACTTTCTCCTCCCTGGAGGACAGGGACATCGGGGACCGACTCCTCCCGGGGGTGGCGGGAGGCGGGAGCTCCTGGGGGGGCGCCGCCACCGCGCCCGCGGGGCTCCCGCTCCGGCGGCGGCGAGTCCGTGTCTCTCTCTCTCTCTCTTTTTTTTTTTTTTTTTTAATTTTTTAAATTATTTTTGCCCCACCCTCCGCCTTTAATTGGAAGTCTCCTGGGTATTTTTCAGGCCCGTAAAACGCTTGTTCTGAGGTGCGGGGCAGTTACCCTTGGCTTCCCGAGTCACCCAACATCTATTTCAGTTTCGCAGCGTTGCTCCGATACTGCTTGAGCAGCGGCTGTGCTTCCTAGGAGGGGTGGGAGGCGGTTAGAAGTGAGAATGGAAGGACAAAAAAGAAATAAAGTATGATTATTGGTCAGAATAGGACTTTCTGTAGTGTAGCTATGCAAATTTGCAGAGTGAGTAAGTACCTGGTATGCCTGCAGAATATTTAATCTCATTTTTCCATTTCAGGTCCATGCAAGGCAGGATCACAGCACAAGCGTTCAGTTTTGACCAGCAGTTTAAGCCCTATCAAAAGGACGACTTTGTTATGGTAGTTCCAAGTCCTTTATATTTTAACTTGACTTTTTTTCCATGAAGTTATAGCTATTGGAAAACTGCATAATGGCAAACATTGTAGCAGCGTTAGCATGCTATTCGCCTGCTCACTGTCGCCTTGAAAGTAGGTGATTTAGGTGTGGAGCTCAAGTTGTACTTTGTGGGTTAACTGTGTTGTCCAGTAAAAATATTTTAGTCTGTACTAATGTTACTCTGTTTTAAAAAGGAACAATTTAGTCATTCAAGATTCCCAAGAATGGGAATCTGAACTGGATGCTGATCTTGGCCACTGCATTTAATGTTGGGAAGTCCACCCAGGAGGAGACACTGAACAGCATACATGCAGTTGGTACCATTGCTCACAGCTTTTACTGCTTTGTCACAGTAAATACACTGTACAATTAGACATGCATGTGCACCATATATCTGAAAATACAGTATTTTAAAGTATATTGGATACCATTGCTTTATACTGGAATTTTGGGCTTTCAGCTTTTTGACTCAAGTCTCTTGCTGATTTTGTGTCCTCCACTTTTGTTGTCTGCAAAGTCAAATCTGTTCATCTGTTTGCAGACAGAAAAGAGTAATAATCTGTGGTTTTAAAAAGAGTGTGATTTTTACATCTGTTATTTTAAAAACAACTCTTTGATTTGTTGTATATCTACTTCATATTGTTATCCTGGATAAAGATTTCAGCCTCTTTGTATTTTAAAGAAATTCACACAGAAATACACCAATATTTCATCTCCCACTGGTAAACATTTCAAATTATTGAAGTTTATGCATTCACCTTCTCAATGCTTATCTCATTTGAATTGAAAATGTAAAAATACCACTATGAAATTATGAACTCTGAGTAGCTGTGCATTAGTTGAGAACAAAGGCACCATTACGTTATATAGTCTGATCTCTCTGTTTCCCAGAGAGGTGGTAAAGAGATTTGGTGATGCAGAGACTGAAAAATCCATCATTTTCTTAACAGCTTCTTCAATGATTATTCGCTCTGCTTGTTTGCATATACATAAGTGTGGGTTTTCTTAATTGGCTTATCTATCATTTAAACTTGTCAGCTACCAACATAACTATACATGTCTCCTTTTTTTTAATCGATAAATCAATAAGATTGAATACTTCAGATCCTACCATGGAACGTCTTCTCCATCCCTTCAATAATTTATGGATTTCTTCTGTATCTGTTTAAAAATTTTGTGTGTCTCCACACTTTTCCAAGCTTCAAATTTATGTACAAAATGTAAATTTTACAATCATACTTAGCATTTCATTTTTGACGTCAACAACATTTCATGTAGAGATAGAATTCTTTCATCTCTTCTTCCATTTTCTGTACCTCCAAGGATTTCATGCAACCTTTTTGTGTGTTCTTGGACTGAAAGTGCTTCACTGTAAAACCTTAATAGTGCATATATAAATATGTACATGAAGATATCTTGAATATATAAAAGACACTGGCTACACAAAGTTACAAAAACATGTATTTGGTGGTGTGATATGATATTTAGTATCCAAACTGAAAGGTCATACAGAATCTACTTACTAATTGGATCCTTATAATTGACTTTGAAAGTATCCAAGACACTATAAATGGTGATTTTATGTTTCATTTCATTAACTTGTATTCTCTTATTTGAATATTATAGGCATTTTTTAATGATCAAAATGTGAACTCCAGTTTGAAGTTGCTCTCAGCTTCAGGACAATGGACTACATTGGGTAAATCTAGAATAAATTAATCTTAAATAAAAAAAGTCTGTATTGTAACTATTTTCCTCTAATTTACCATTTTGTAATAATGACTGTTCATATAAGTGTATCTTCACCTGGTTGAAATATCTTGAGGAACTGTTTCTTTTACTAGCTAATAAGAAAAGATTCTTACCTAGTTTGTTACTAAATTGTCACATTTTATACTTTCTTTTCCTTGACCCCTGCGTCGATCCATAAAGGAAGCTACTAGAAGTACTTTTAAATGGTCTGTGACATCCAGTTGACCTGATCATGTATCCAGACATAATAAACTGCATTAATTGTGGAATTACAGTACTACCTGATTCAGATAATATTTGGAGAAAGGTACTCTTCTATAGATGCAACCACCTTACTTAGGACAGATCTGAGATTATTGCTCTGTTACAAATTAAAGTTGAGAGAGCAGAAGATTAGATAGAGCACACCCCTGAGCTTGTGTAAATATGCTATCTGCACAACAAAAGTGATCTGGGTGCAGAAAGAGAGCCATGTGATGGGTTGCTCTGGTTGCAATCATAGCATAAGGTTGACTTCTAGTTTGTTGCCGTATCATTAACTGCTTATAGCACTTGATTATGTCTGTAGATGGAGATGAGACACTAAAGGAGATAGACCAAAAGCAAACAGCACATGATTTTATGGCACCACTTTGAAATTGTATTTTTGATTGTGTAAATGACACAAAATTTCATGGAAATTGCATGTGATAATGTGAGGGGATTTTATACATAATGTCAACTCTGATAGCACCAAAGTGGTTTTCCTTAATAGGAATATTTTGAAAGGGGGTAGTGGGCAGTCCTCAATTCTTTTGGTTTGTCTGCAAATACTGTACTGTGTGTAAATATTTAATGGAGCTTTGGGAATTTTTTCACTTTTCCATTTCAACTCTCTGGAATTGGCATAGGTTTTCGCCACTATATACAATGACACTAGACATTGCCACCTTTTTGTCCACAAAATCCATTTTCCAAACACTGTATCCAGCTGTTAAAACAATTGAAATATAGAAGATGCAAAAAATATCTCAAGTCCCTCTTCAGGTACCTCTTTTTCACTCTGTCAAGCAGAAAGAAAATAAGTATATTTTTATATTATATATATGTGGGTAAACCTTTTCCTGCTTTAGGCAAGAATTTTTTTAGGCTGTCTAGCCTGTGACTTGCCAGTCCCTGTAGTGAAGGTCAGTAGGTTACATACCTTGTGTTAAGAGCGGAGGGTCACTTGCCGAGTATCCCAGCTTAACTCCTAATTCTGCTCAGTCTTTCTCAGCACAGAAGCAGTGCATTTTGTTCTGAGGACTGGAAGGGTTCCCTTTCTAAATCCTGAACAGCTGGTATACCCCATTTGCTCTTAAAATTTCTTCTTCCCATTCTTTGCCTATTTTTGGTGAGGAATGTTGGCACATTTTTCTATACTTAGTTTTCATGTGCATTTTTTGAAAATATAGTAAGAATTAGCTTTGAGTGGGAGGAGGTGAAAAATCATCTTCTAGTATTTTCTTCTTCAGACATGGGGATACATTAATCCAGATATACCATTTACTTATCACTGTGGAGTAACTCTCTTAAAAACAAGTTCCTGTTCTTGAAAGAAAATACTGGAAATGGACTTATTTTGCTTTTTAGAATATCTGAAGAAAATGACATAAAAAATGAAAATGACATATTCTCTTGCAAGCAAAAATGTTAGTTGTTTTTTTTTTTCAGGGGGGAGATATTTTGGATGCAGAATATAAGTGGGGTTTAGACAGGTTCTTAGAAACCTCCATTCTCCTCCCCACCGTGAGCTTGGGCAGAAAGGGATCCACAGAAAGATGTCAGCATTCTATAAAACATCAATACAATATTACTTTACAACAGTGTTTGTTTTCATAATAATTTTGTCTTTTTCTAGGCTGTGGTTCCCTTTTACCTTCTCACTAAGAATTTCTTTTTCTTTTTAATTCAGTGGGTGTGGTTTCACTTTCGTATTTTTCTCTACCTCTTCTCTGCTCCTTGTCTGTTTCCTTTTCCTAAAATCTGTTTCTAAAAGGTCTTTATTACTTTTCCCCCCTGGTCTCTAATCTCATTTTTTATTTCTCTTGACTGCTTTTCATCCTCACCTTAGTATTATCAAACCGTAATATCCTCACTCTCCGTCTGTTAGACCAAAAGGTGGCATAAAACATGGGGTCCCCACGGAATGCAGCATGTACCCCTCTTTTCAGCTGCTCCACATCTTGGGATTCCTGCTAGAATCCCACAATAGTACATTCCCTCAAGGACTCCAGCTTTAACATTACTTGAAATATAACATTTTATGTAAACAATACACAAGGATATTCTCTAGTCTGCTTCATTGGATCAGACAGATACTTAATTACCTATTCTCACACCATGCTTTTTTGCCTGTTGTAGTAGGGAAAATTTTTCTCCTCTTCCTGGCTGCATGGCAGAATACCTGATAGTTCTGTCACGTGCTTTAAGCCCCCCCGCTCCCTTCATCTGTTACTCTCATATTTCTAAAATAGAAGTGGCAAAAGGAACAAATTTGACGCGTACCAACCTATGTCTTGAGACTTGTCTTTTTAAATAGCTGCAATGAGAACTAAATAGTCATTTTTTCTTGGGCATGTTACTGGCCTTGCACCTGTCAGCAGTTTTGGGGAGGCAGGACTGTGTCTGTTTAAGCTCAATTAACACTTGAAAAGTTATCTTCAAAGGGATAGGGTTACTGTCTTTTTGTGTAAATAAAAATTTAGTACTTGCCTAAGAAAGATTCTTGAGTTGCTGTATGCACTCGAAGCTCTAACGATTGCTGTCTTTGGAATGGAGTTTTAAAATCTGGAAGGTAATATTAAATCAGTGATTTTTTTAGATTACTGTTATAGGCTATCATTTGCAAAAATTTTAGATGTCATTTGAACCTATAAATCATCAGCCTGTACCTTTTACTGTTGAAATACCATCTTTTTAGTACTGAGCACTGAACTTGCATTATGTCTGTTCTATATAAACTGTTTTGTAAATAGTAAGTTGCAAGACGTTTCCCTGAGGTAGAAAACTTCCTTAAGCTTTGGGGGAATTCTAAATACACCTAATCTGGGGTTTATCTGCCCCACACTGGATATGCAACATGTTCATTTAAAAGTATATTGGCAGCACTTTATAGATATTCCAGAGCTAGCTGTTATAAGAAGCTTAATCTGCTTCAGTACTTCTCAGCTTTTTGTTTTCCACTTGCAGAGTTGTCAAAGCATTTCTTCTTCCTATTTTATTGCTCACTTTTACAGTGTTATTAAAACTGGTCACTCTTTTCCAGGAAATTCTGAATCTCCAGTTTCAAATCTCACCTCTCAGATAGAGAATAGGAGCTTCCAGTATATTTAAACTTTTCCATTTATAGTTTGTTTTTCTGAACTACTGAATAGATTACAAAGCTCTTGATTTTTTTTTTCCTGATGAAAGTTTTCATAAAATCTTGTTTCAGAGCAGAAGTGTGTCTCCTTTCTTCTCCCTCCCCCAATAAAATCCTAACAATTTGAAGGCCTATAAATAGCTCAGTTTCTTATACTTTGAGCTCAATAACTGGGACAATGTAAGATGTCTCTTTTTTCTTAAGTCATTTAACATCTGATTTTCATTAGTCTTGACTCAGTTTTTGATTCATAGGTCTTTACAAAAATAATTCTATGTTAGAGGCTGTTTTAGCTCTTATTAAATCTCTTACAAAATAAAAATTCTATCCCTGTGAAAGGAAGCTGGAGAATTAAAAGTTGGAGGAGTCTGGAGATGAGGGGGTGGGAAGAAGCATAAACAAATAAATTAAAAAAAAAAAATTGTTTTTTTTTCTTCTTAGGTTGTGAAGCTGTAAGCCATGGGGTTTTTGACTTGTGATTTTGGGTACCTAATTTGATTATTTTTTTGGTAGTCACTATGTGGACAGGTAGGAGAATGTCCTAAACTTTTTTTCTTTAATATAAGTTACCTGTTTTCATAACCATAACTGTAGATGTGAAACCAAGCAACTAAATGCCGAGCTTTCCTCTATACCCAATTTTCTTTACATCACATTGGCCCAATAAAATAATTACAAAAATTTAATGCCAGTATTTTTAGCTTAAGTAGACAAATTTTCAAGCCATCAACTTGTAACTTCTCTTTAACTTTCTTCTTAGTGTTGATCAGGTAGGTGGTACAGTTTACCTGGGTTTAGATACCAAAATGTCAGTCCTACTTAACCTATGAATAAATAATCTCCATGTAATAATATATGGGAGAAATCCCAAGGACTTTTTGGAAGTGTGGGGGCAAGAGAAATTTTAAGTTATAGAATCATAGAATGCTTTGAGTTGGAAGGGACCGTTAGAGGTCATCTAGCCCAACCCCCCTGCAATGAGCCGGGAGATCTGCTGTGTTTGCAAAGATTAGGATCAGAATGAAATGATAGGCGTTCTTGGAAGTGTCACAGTTCACACATCTCTTTTTGGCATGTTTCTGTTCCTGAAATACTGTCAGCTAGAGTAAAATTTGGACATTTCCTAAATACTAGTCTTTAGTGATCCTTTAGGTCAGTTTGTCAGGACACCACTTAATTTTATCTTTAATTGTATGGTGAAAAGCCCTTTGATATTGTGATTTGTTGACCAGTCTCCCATCAAGGGAACCTACAGAGGAGAAAAGATAAGACTAAACTCATGGAAAGCTGGAACGCTGTGAATATTACCTCTGCCAAGACACGTTGCCCTTGTGTTGCATGCTTGCTCATGCTCACTTCTGCTCTCCTCCCCTCTCCTGTTCAGAAGCACTTTGAAGGGTGTTCAGGGGGACTTGGGAAATGAGTAGAGAATATGTTCTAGCATTTGGTTGGACCGTAGAGAGCAGATGGAACTGGACCGAGTCCAAAGCTTCTTAAATATGGAGTCTAAGGCTATCTGAGATGCCGTAAGTTATCCAACACCATGCATAGAGTTTTGTAGATGTAACACTGTATATAAAGAAGATATGTGCCCTTATGGAGTGATACCTCATTAAGCAAAATACTGTAGGACATCTCAGATGGCACTAGATGTCAATGAGCAACAGGATCAAGCCTTGGATGACTTGCAAGCACAGAAAACAGAAAAAATGTAGAAAAATGTACTCTGCGCTTAATGATTACAGAGATAATACTCCGGCTTCACACAGGAAGTGCTGATAGTACCTTTTTCATCTTCTGAAATAGCTGGTTAGTAAAGCTTACAGTAGCTACAAAATAACTTTTCAAAAAGTTCAGATATAATACTTAACAAACCAAAAATCTGTCAGGGCTGTGTTCATTTTGGTTTCTACTTTGCGGGGTGCTGTTAGCAGCTATTGACTTTTGTACTTCATCATGTCAAATTTGATATTTGTCCTCCGATTCTTTAAGGCTTAAGCTGTGGAATATGATTTTCTAAGGGTGTGATCCAATGTGATGTTGAGTTCACATGGTGCTTCATCTATCCCTTGTTTTGCTTGATAGTATTGCCAACAGGGGGAGCAGACACATGAGACTTAATGGAAAGTAGCATTCAGATGAATTCAATGTTTTCTTTACACTTGTTTCTTTCTGAGCTTTCTTTGTTTTTTGAGGGACTGTGTGACTGAGGTATACCTATGTGATCTGTATTTTTTTAAAGAATATGCCACACAACCATTTAGAGAAGTTGATTATTTCCACACTGTATCAAATTACAAATTACTTTAAAACCATTAGTATGTGGAAATTCTCCTGTTTTATTTATTGCACAAGACATGGACAGAAGCCTTCCTATGTATTCCAGGTTCCAAAGTGACAAAAATTGAAGCTACAGTGGTGCCCTGTACACAGATTTCCATGTCATTTTTTGATCGGCTATACTCTGAAGGAGTTGTTAGAGAAACTGGAGATATTGTAAAATGTTATGATGACTATTACGATGATATTCTCATCTCTGATGAATTAAGGAAGGTCAGTATAGCAATGACTAATTTCTTATAAGTTTTCATGCTCTACTAGGTACTGTAAGGACACATTTTTCATTATTTTTTGTGAAAGCAATGGCTGTTTTCCAGGTGCTCCCTCTTTCCTGTTTAGGTGGCAGAAAAAGGTAAAACCTTCTTCTACCCACCCTTATCTCAAGTAGTCAGTGTTTGGGTGTGCAAGGGGCGGGAAATGCTGCTACTCATTTGCCTAGGAGGGGAAAACAAGTGGTGCTAATGGAAAGGTCCCATGATACCCAAAGCTGTGGGTTCACCCAGCCTTCCAGGTAGTAGATGAAATTGAATGTACTCAATAGCCACATCCCGAAGCATTCCTGGCCAGGAATGCTGACCATATCATCTGTGAAGGCATTTAAGGAAAGGCATCTTCATGTATTTTCACTGAAACAAAGTAGAGGAAACTTTTAAAGGGGAATTATTTTTCAGTGTAACACTGCTAAAGGACTAAACTCCTGAACAGGCCTGTAAGGTAAAAACTGTTTGTTATATCCAGTGGGTGTTAGAAAGCAGATTATTCTGAAAAAGAATCTCTCTAACAGTGGCACCTTCTTAATCAACTGTGTTTCTTTTTACTTCATAAGCTAAACCCATTTTTTTTACTTATGATCGTTTCGCATTAGCAAAGCATAGTGTGGGAGAACTGGATTTTGCTCTTCCTTATATATATAATCATCATAAGTACTTAATAATTATAGAGTTGCAATCATTTGCACTTGGCAAATCCTTTGAAGGCAATGTATTTGAACCAGTGACACTGGTTACAGGATGTGGCCTGAAATACTGGTCTGTCTTGTAAAGTTCTGGGAAAAGAAGGGAAGTCAAGCTCATGTTTGAATTTCAGATGTGATTTGTAGCCTAGCAGTTCAAAATACTATGTGTTTTTAAGTTGGGTACGTGTGAAGTGTTTTCTGAAAATTAAATATATTGGATGTAGGAAAGTTAGAGGCAACATTTAAAATAAGGAATAGTTGGAGTTTCAGTCTCTTTCCATTTTCCTTCCCTTGGAAGGGTTGTGTGTGTCTGCAAGTTGTAAATTGAAGGATTCGCATTTGTTTGAAATGGATGTGATTCCTACTCATAAGACCTAAGATGGCAGAAAGAATTAAAAGACAAAATCTTCCAGGAACGACATCAAAACTTCAGATTAAATTAGTCAGCGCCCTAGGACAGTAGGCTGCAGGGGGCAGCAAACTGTCTGTCTCCTGGTGTCAGAGTGTGGCCCTCAGCTGCAAAACTCCATGTTCCTTTCCTACCTGCCACCTCTTCTCTTGTTTCAACCAAGAGGGTGGTTGGGATACATATGAGGTGGCCATCAACAATAGTTGCTGCCCAGGCCCTTTTTTACTCAGTGATGTTATAAAGAGGGCCAGAGAGCAGTAAGCTCCTGTCTAGCTTTGACCAGTTTGGCTGGGTTGGCATCTGCAGTTTGGCTGATGTGACTCGTAGACATACTGTGTTACAATTCCTGTCCACCCTTACAGTGCACAGTGTTGGGACTAATATAGCGAGTTCTCTGTGTTCATATAATATTGCAGCAAAAGGCAGGTGAGATGTGTGGAGGCAGCTGGATAACATGTCTGGTTTATCCAGGCCACAGATAAAGGCTCGCTAGAGTCTGCAGTAAAGAATGATGGGAGTTTGAGTGATCTCCTCCAGGAGATCCTTGGGATTCCTTTACAAATGTGAGATAGGTGTGTAAACTCAGAGTAAAAAAGCAAATGTAGGCAAAGTTACCAAAGACAAACTACTTGGCAGTGATCAACATACCAAAGATAGCTAGATTATTTTCAGATTGATTCATTATGATGAGCAATTAGCCGGTGAATAACAAGACTCTTGAAAAATCTTCCCTTATGTCTTGTGGGCACAAATCTGACAGTGATTCTGCTTTATATTGTATCTATACATTTTGAACATGATTGCATCACTGGAAGAAGGATTTAGAGAGATGTACTTATTTATTTCCATCCACAGTTCATATATTTTATATGGACGTAAACTCTGTATGACATACAGTGAAGTCGTTGCGTTGTTTATATGATTAATCTCAAATAAGAAGTTTTCACCTATTTGATGACTTTGTTATTTTCTTGTTACACAAGGTCTTGCTTCTGGAAGATTCAGACCATTATGACTTATTCAGTCAGTTGGATCGCAAGGAATTTCTGTTCTGTCTTTTTAAGCATCTTTGCATTGGAGGAACTCTTTGCCAGTTTGAAGATGTAGTTGGCCCATACTTAGAAACTACAAAAGCTTTATATAAAGACTTGGTCAGGTGAGTGTTTTCTGGTTTATACAATTGTATATGTATGTGCTCTGCATAGATATTTTGTGTTGATTTGTGTAAATTTATTGTGCATTACTGCTTCAAAAATGGGGCTGTTATTTAATCAATCTGCAAGCTTATTTGTCTTCAACTATCAAAATAACATGTAACAATGGTAGTAGGTCAATAGCTAAATATATGCAATTTTAATGGCATCTGTCCCACATAAAAACTTTTTTTATATTTCTTATATGGATGTTGATGTTTTACAACTCACTCCCATTTTAAAGATTTTTCTTTCTGTAATCGTCTACTGAAAACATGGCATGGCACTGGAACTAGATTGTGTTCCCACTGTCATTGAGAAAATATCAACAAATAAGCCTTGGATATATACTCTTGGACTACTTTCAAGCTCCTTTTGGCTTAGGATTTAAAAATTCAAATACTTTAGTTGAAATTTTTAGTTCTGTATATATTTTATTCCAGCTGTTTATTTTTTTTTTTACATACAGTTGGATTTTGGCATTCTTAATTCCAAAAATTCACTTCTCGCAGCATAAAGCTAAGGGTGGTAGAATCTGGCTGTTAACATGACATAGTGGACTAACACATATTTTTTGCCAGGTCTGTTGTATGGAATTGTTTGGAGTTTTATGGGGTTTTTTTCTTTACATTAGAGGTGATTGATCAGAGGTCCAAATTCAGAAAAAAAGGCGATTTTTTGCCCTGTTTTGATATATGCATATGATGACTTCTCCGATTGACCAAATTTATTTCCTGGTTAGTGGGAAATGAAATGTAGATATCGGTTATGCGAAGACTCATTCCTAGCTAAGCTAATGGGAATATGAAGATTTTCAGTGATGTGACTAAAATTTTATATTGTATTGTACTTTTCCACTCATAATAAGTATTTGTGGGATAGTGTAAAGAACAATATTCACCTGAAGTATGAAAAACAATTGCAGACCTCTGAAATGAGAGATAGTACAAGAACTCTGATAATGCGAATACTAAGTAATGCACTACAATGTACACTACTCATGCTTCAAATTGCTTAAAGTAGGAATTGATATTTGTCTTCCTCCTCAGCTCTATTTGGAATAGTGTGATGACCAATTGTTATTTCATCTCCTATTTTAAGATTATACGCAAGCATATTAGGAAAAAATCATGTAAGATGTATTTGTCATTATGTCCGTTCTTAAAATGTCTTTGGACAAATTAAAGAGTAAAATTTATATGTCTGAAAAAAGACACAGTGAAAGATTAGACCCAGTGATTCTTAATCACCTGAATAATGGGGTAATGGATACAAGTTAATCCTGAGAAGATTCCGATTAGACATGAGAGGAAAATTTTTCACAATGAGAACAGTCAACCATTGGAATAATCTCCCCGGGGGAGTCCTTGACTTTGCCACACTGGACATTTTCAAAACGCAGCTGGACAGGGTGCTGGGCCATCTTATTTAGACTGTGCTCTTGCCTAGAAAGGTTGAACCAGATGATCCCTGAGGTCCCTTCCAACCTGGTATTCTGTGATCTATGATTCTATGAATATTTCTTTACTTCTGTAGCATTTGTATATAGATTGCTGTATCCAAACAAAATATTTAAAACAAAATATTTGGCTGGTTTTTGGAATTTTTTGTAATACTTAACCAAAGAAGCTTACAAACCTTTAATAACTTCTAAGCAGCTTTTAGATTTTGTAATGGTCTGTACTTTTCAAGGTACAAGTTGACTTAGTCACATGCTGTTTCCCAGGGTCATCTAAAATAAATTATTAAAGTAGCAGTAGAACAGATGATACTTTTAGACAAACCACTGAAACAGAGAAATTGAGCATTTTCAATAGCCCAAGAAGTTTTTTTAGAAATAATGAACTTAGACTGCTGCATGTATTAATTTGAATACTGTGATTAGTCACCAGAGCTTTCTTATTAGTGTGATTTGTTTCGATATGTTCATATTATACGTGGATGGAAATCAAGTGGGTTCTTCAAAAATACAGAATATGACATAAAAGGATCCATCAGTGCTTCATCTCTACCCTTCCTTTTCTTTTAAATTGTTCAGTCTGCACTTGAAACAAGCTGTTTGTTACTCTAATCCTCAGCCTTAGTTGACTCTGCATTGACTACAGCTGTTTCTGCTCTTGTGTTGTTGAATTGACCTAGGACAAAGTGCAAATCCAATCAGATCCTTCACTTTATTGCTTTCCTTTGCTGTTGAGTTGTTTTCTCCTAAACATGTTCACGTTTTGTTCTAAGCCACTCCTTTTCTTTACCTTCCTACCTCCTTAAACCTTTTCTGCTTCTTTTTCCTTTTCCTGCTGTAAAATTTGATAAGGATGTCAAGTAGTTCTTGATACTTAAAAAAAAAAAAAAAAAAAAAAAAAAAAAGCATCTGCCAAAATCTTCCTCACAATTTCATCCTGCTTTCAAGGTTCTTTTTTTTCCATACCCTCAATCTGTTCCGTATTGGCCCTTTATATATTTCTGTGATTTTTCTTGTGTGCTATTTCTGTCCTTTATACAATATCAGGAGAAAACCTTTCAAGATCCATTCCTCTGGTCTTTGGTGTTAGGGTCTTTGCGGTTTTTTTCCCCAGTTGGCATCTTGCTTTCTATCCTCCAAAGTTTTGAAGTACATCTACTCAGTTCATGCGACATAACTGATCTTCAATGTTTATCTAGCATGTGTCTCTCCATTTCTGTGCCTATAAACGTCTGCTGGTTTCTCACTGTCAGTGGAGCTGGTGTAAACACAGACTAGCAGCTGAAAAAGAAACTCACAGTTTAACTAAATCTTTAATCTTGCTCCTTTGATATCAAGTTCTCTGTTGGTCCCATGAGAAAAGCTTTTGATCTTGACAGTTCAGACATTACCTCCCCCTTCATAATCACGGTTGTCTCCTGCTTTGTCTCATTTCCCCCTGCCCCCAGTTTATCCAAAATGATGTTGCTGTTTTGTTACCACCATCTTAAGAGAGAAAAAGCCAGTGAAAGGATAAGCAATGCAGCTCTGAAGAGGGATACTCATGCCACAGTCTTGACATAATTTCTAATTTGTAGTCCATGCTGTGCACTGTGTTAACACATTTTTGCACAGATTACAAAAGAAAATAAAGCAATGAAAATTACTTTCTTATGGCCTCTTATTTTCAGCAGACAATTGCTAATGAGAGTAGTGGTCTCTTAGATTCTCTTTAACAAACAGTTCACCTTCAAATTCCTGTTGAAAACCAACTATTCTTTAAATTATTCTAGACTGCTGTCTTCCATCTGGTTTCTTTTCATCTTGGACTACGGTTGCATTGGATACTCTCTACTCTTTGTAAAGTGATATTAAAAACTTTTCATGGTATTAAAAAATTCTGTAACCTGTATTCTTCTTAAACTTTAACTTTTATGTCTTGAGGGCTCAGAAGGCTTGGTGAAAAACAAATGGATAGTACAATAATTATTAGCTGCTAGCTAATGTGCACTGAAAAATTAGCCCCCACAGATAAGCTTAGTCTAATCATGATATCCTTACAGAGGTATAAACAACTGTTTAGTCCTGTAGCAGTTTTTCTTATGGAAAAGATCCTTGGCATGAATTGCTCCACAGAAGTGTCTTTAGTGCTGGGAGTGGCAGACCCATTATGAATTTTTCCCCACTTCTCTTTCTTACAGCCTTTCTTCTGGCCTTTCCTTAGTTCTAACTCCAAGGCACTAATGTTCAAAATAGTGTCAAAAGGTTTGAGATTTCATTTTATTAAAGCATTTCCATGGATATTGCTTATGGGAGAATGCAATAAACTTTTGAAATGAACCACTCTAGATATTTTACAAGCACAGGTAGGGACTTCCAAATATAACTATTGAATGGCAGGCATTTTCTCCTTTTTACAAAGAGTAATGAATTAATGCACAACTTGTTGTCTGTTACTAAGCCAGCAGTAATTAGTCTGTGACCAGTTGAATCCATCCAAAATTTTAGCGCTGAGTGTCATGTCCTATGTACCCTAAATAATTGCAAAATCCTTGTAGTATTTTTGATTTAGTTACAAAATACATTTACATGACAAAAACTTGTTAATTAAAATATAATCTATGAAACCTTTTTGATAAGTCTTGTCTTCTGTACTTAACCCCTGATTTTTTCTGGCAGTGTCTCTTCATGGTGACAGCTGCTGTAGTATCTTGTAGTCATTGTTCTCCGTCTTTCTGTGCCATCTCCATGCCCTTTCCTCCACAATAAATGAATTTATGTGAAAGCATGGAGTTGTTCTTTTAATGTTTGGAAAGTCTAATAAAATATTGTCAGTAATGTTAGGATATAAATAGAATCCAAAGTGAATTGAGAGACAATGAGGAAGTTTGCTCTTCATAAAAAGAGAGTAGATGCACATTAAAATGATAAAAGATCTAACATATTCAATAAATAGTTTAGAAGTTAACAATTTGAGAGAACAAAGTGGGATTTTTCCTTTTAAGAAGACAAGGTAGTTTTTTTCTAAAACCTTTTAGGAAATAGAAAAAAATAGAGCAAATGAGCTTGTCAAAGGCAACCTCCTGTTTTTTTTCAAGTCAGCAAGGGAAAAATCTCATCTGATTTTGGCAGATACATTATTCTGCCTTAAAAATTAACCAAAGTACTAGAAATAAACAGTCTGAAAAATGACTTACAGGAAGCTAACCACAAGGGGATAATTTCTCAAGGCAGTGGAATAAATAGGAAGACTTATTCTCTGTCACCCCTTACTTTGGTATACCCTAGGTATATGTAACATAAAAATTAAGAAACCAGAAACTGAAAGGATACTTTTCAGACACAAGAATATGAAGCCAGAGTAACTTAAATGCAACTGCAACTTGTGGGGGTGGTGATACATGGTAGAAAGTACTAACACCACTAACCCTCTATACCTTCCTCTGAAAGTTGTCACTCTTTCAGCAGAGCTGGTTAAAGAGTTTCTGAACGGCTGCAGTTTACAGCCCGGTACGTTAGCATAAACTGACATCCGTGTTAGTTTATCTTAGTATGCTGGTCTGTAAACTGCAGTGGTTCAGAAGCTGAGTCATGAACCAGTTGAGCTGTCCCTGCTGGGAAGGCAGTAATCTCCTGAGGGGTGGTAAAGCAGACAGCCGGGGCCAGTACCAGTTTCAGCAATACCATCTTAATCCACCATTGAGTATATCAAAATGTCAGTTATAACAAAAAATTCTGAGAAAGCCTGCTTACTGACGCACCACAGGAAAGATCAACTTGACAGTATAGGCTTAATTCATACAAGACTGTGTCATTACTCTACAGATGAAATCAGTTAATCGGAGAGTCAATTCCTTTTATTGGTTGGAGAGATTGAATCAACAAAGATGATGTTGGTTGATTTGGGGTTTGTTCTTATAAAAAGAAGTTTTGTGAAAGCAGTGATAATAGGGGACTGCTGTCACAGATGGCTTGGAGCTGGTGCGGGGCACAACGGGGCTGTGTTTAACGCACATCCTCTAGCAACTTGTCTGTACTAGGACCTTTCCCATGAACTGAACCTGTTTGTGACAAGGCAGGTTTTGAGCTATGCATTTCTTGGAACTGTGTAAATGTGGAGTTTATAAGGCTCAACTGCTCCACAGTGAGTTAATGTAAATAGGAATCTGTGAAATTATAAATTAATGTAAGTTACATGTTCTAATTTATGAAGAAATGTAAGCATTGCTTAAAGCAGACCTGCCAAAAAATGACACATTTAAAAATACTTAAATTTAAAATATGTCGAGATGCCTGGATGCTTTGCAATAATATCTTGGTGTTATTAGTAATTGTGATGGAAGAAATGGCAGTCTTCACAATAGACACAGTCTAGAAATATAAAAATTAAGAACCAATACCATCTTAAGTTGCCTAGCTGTCTAAATATACAGGATTCCAAAGGAGGAAAAATGAACCTAAACTGTAATTCTTTATTAATTAAAAAAAAAGTCTGCATTTTTTCACCAGTACTGCTGCTACTTCTTGTAGTCTGTATTGAGATGCAGTTCTCTTTGCAGTTTTTTTTTTCTCAAAGAAAATGTAAAAAGATTTTTACAAAATGTTTAGCTGAATAACTTTCCATAGCTATCAATATTCAATCTTTATATTGGAGTGGATAATATTGCTGTGATTTAGTAACTGAAATCAGTGAAACCAACTCAGATGACTAGATAAATTAAATTGTTTTCAGTAAAATGTCATAATATCCACACGCTTACTGTACGTATTAAGTACGTATTATTCCCCTGTATTTCAGTGTTCAAAAGAATCCTGAAACAAAAGAAATACATATTATTTCTACAGTTTTCAGAGTGTCTGCATATGTAAGTATTAATGATTTTTTGATACGGGATTGTACTGGAAGTAACATGCATAACATGAAAATAATGAATTGACATTTACACAAAGAAAGCATAACATTCCATTTTAAAGGGTTATGTTTTCATAGTTGTTGTCATTTTTTATTAATGAATTCTTTCCCTGATCTCATCCTGCTTTCTCGTCTTCTTCGCTAACTCTTCGTCAATAACCACCAACCAAAGTTTTATTTGGTAGCTCACTAAAAATAGGTTTACTGGATTACACTTGAAGCCATAATAGTCATCCAAAAACCAGTTTATGGAAAAAACATATCTTTAGGTCTAAGTAATTCTGGTTTTAGATCTACTTGAGATAGTAGTAAGGATTAAGAATCCACTCTTGACTTTGTATTGTTCTGTTTTTAGAAATGTTGCTAGAGCTTTCTGAATAGCTTCTGTTGCATCTGTTTCTGTAAAGACTGCAAGGAAGTTTAGTACACAAAAGGGCTGGGGTGGCGAGGTGACTGCTAACCTCTTTTCCCCTCCCTTGTCAAGTCTCATTCCTATGTTTCCTTGCAAAATCATACATTTGCCATCAAGATAAGTTTGAGAACTGGCTGCATGTTTACTAGATTCAGCATATCTGTCATTTAATTGTTACAGTAGGGTGAACTACTCCAAATTCTTCTTGAGTAACCAGAATATGTAATAATTAAACATACCCACTTTCAAAAGAAGTAGCTGATGTCATTTCAGACTGCACAAACTTCCCTGTCAGTTGCCAATAGCCCAGTTGTTCAGCTGTGGGTCATCGTCTTCTAAGTACAATGTGTGATTCATAAAAGGCTTTTGAAAGGTTTTTGAAAATAAGCACATTATGGCTGTGTCAAAATTTACTTTTCTACTAGGTTGCAGACTGTAATAAAAATAAAACAAGAAAGCAAAGCCCTGATAATTTGATGTTCTTCTGTTACTTCTGTTTCTTTCCCATCTCTGAATCAAATGGATTGACGTGAACTTCGCACATCTCTATATTTAAGTAGATTCATGATATTTAGGAGCTCCCTTAACTGTCTTTGCATACATTAAATAAAGTCAGTATTAAAAAAGAAAAAAAAAAAGAAGAAAAACTTCAGCAACTTTTTGAAAACAAAATAATGGATGGACAAAAGAAAATCCAGTGTAAATACAGAGCAGATTATCCTCCCCGTAGCTTTGGGGGAAAATTGGGCTTTACTGCACATTCTGGTAATTTGTGAGGCGAAAGAGAATTCTGAAATTCTGGTTTCCATGAGAGAACATCCTGAAGAATTTTCTTTCAGAATAGAGAAAGGCTTACATGGGTATCTCTAGATTGTTCCATGGCTCTATGGATCAAAACTCTTTTAAACTCTGCTTCAAAATCACAGGACAGGCACCTACAGGAGCACAGATGTCTTGTGCTTGTGATGAAAAGTTTCTCTGAAGGAGATAACTGCATTTCTGCAGTAGATTTAGTTTCTGACTTCATTTGGTAAATAACTACAGAGTGTGTAATTATAATCTTAATGCTGAGCTGACAATTTTTAAGCTGTGTTTTCTTGTTTTGTATCTGAAAGAAATGGACATACTCTCTTAGCCTGATACGAATAAATAAAAAAAAGCTGTTCTGCTAAAAGTGACTTGAAAAGCAGCTGAGAAGCTAGAACAACACACATTTTTTGCATGCTGGATTAATAAACGGATAAATATACTTGTATATTTGCACAAGAACAAATGGAAGCAGGAATTAAGAACTTCGTGTAACGCCATCCTGACACCATCCCTTCCTTTCTATTTGGGGTTTAAGCTGTGGCTAAGAAGCCCTTGTTTTGGAAACAATATCTAAAAAAGCACACTATTAGAGATGTAAATATTTCAAGGTATTAAGTTGTAGTTACAAATGTCTGTAGATCTGTTTAGCACGAAAACTCGATAGACCTGGGCATCACAAGAGAAATATCTTTAAATCTAGTGACCAAGTACTCTGCTGAACTCCAAATACCCTTGAGGGCTTTGGGGCTTGCATAGAATGAAATGTTGTTACAGCTGAAGTATTTGGATGCTAACTGGTATTTTAGAACTCTCTTTCCCTGAACCCCAACTATGGCAATGTTAGAAATCAGGGTAATGCCTAGTTTATTCAAAAAGTATTTTTAAAACAATTGTTGATTAAATGATGCAGTTTTGAGAGATGTTCAGCAGTATCTTTATTTCTGTATTGAGCTACGCATTATGCTATGCATATGTACTCTTAAAACATCAGCTGATTACTTGTGTTCCTACAAAGAAAAAAAAAATGATCCTACTTTACCATCAGTAAATCAACCATTACACCCCCTGCATGTCTGAACCGAAGCCCACCCCGCAGATGGAATTGGTATGATTCTAAACTCATGTACACGCACACGCACCCTAAATTGCTCTAAAAACCAGAGTAAGTCTGTGTGAATTCCAGAGGCTTTATGCTCAAGTGTTTCAGGATTTTATGACTTCTTATACCAACAAAAATAAATTTAAGAACCGTTTTCATTTAATTAGATTTAACTAGATTATATTGATTATTTTCCTGAATTTTTTGGAGTTTCTTGAAATGCCTCATCACCAGAACTTAACTTGTTTTTGTTCTTGAGTTGTTGAACAAATTTTTAGTGTGCTGACACTGCCTTTAAACAGGCAAAACCTTACCTGACGTTGGTCGATTCCATAAGGACTGCAGGACTGGGATCTTCTGCAGCAATGGGAAAAAAGTTTAATGAGCAGTCACACCTTGATGTTTGTCTTCTCTTGCTTTTTTTTTTTTTGTTGTTTAATGAATGAGCTTAGGTTATTTTTGGATCAAATGCCAGAGGCATTATGATGCTGACTGCTGTAAAATCCTAAAGCTTGCTTTCCTTACGGCAATAGAGAATCCAGTGTTTGATACAAGTGTATCCCTGAAAAACACCTGAAGAGAGCTAGGCATCTTAAAATTCAAGCTATGGAGCTTGTATGCTGCTTTGCTTAAAAATAGAATGCTATTTTTAGCTTCCGGCATTTGACTACCACCTGTCTTAAATAATGATTTTGTGGTGGTGCTTATCTTAATTTAAGATTTATGGTCTTGAATAATCCCTCGAAGGAAGACACCGGAATATACAGGAGGGGGTTCATCCTCTTTGAAATAAGAGGAGAGAAAATGAGGTGCCAGGAACAGCTACTGGACAAAATTCACAAATGGTCCATAGAGCAGAAATTGGAACCCAGACCTTTTCCGTCTAAGTTGGCTGCCTTAACCACTGGGAGAGGTTTTCAGGTTTCCTTGGTCCAAAAAAAAAGAAGGATTGTTTTATGCAAAGGAAGACATCTTCAACAAAAGAATGTGAGATGTGTGCCTCTGATCTGTAATAGTCTCTAGTCTGGGAGTTTAAAATTTTCCTGGAGAAAATGGAAAATATATGCAATATAGGAGTTTCCTGTAGGCAAAAAAAGGGGAACAGAACCTACATCTCTTCAACTATTGTATAAAAGTGCTGGGGAGCAGGAGGAAACTGTTACATGTTTTAAAAGAAAGGAGGTATCGGCTACGCATTTGTCGATCCTTTAGATGTTCAATTACCAGACTGAACACATAAAAAACCCCAACCCTTCAAAAATTCCCCCATCTTGTTTCTGGATCCCTGCTGGCTTTGAAGTGTGTGTCAAGCTGTGCTGCCCCGTCAACGCTGAAGCTTTTATTGACATGGGCAGACGTAGGATGCTAAATTGAAGAGCCCAGTTCTGTAGTGTTGGTTGGCAGCTGAACGTGTTTTTTGCAGAATGAGGATGTTGGAACTCGGTGCCTGGATTCCCTTCAAACCCTTTCTGAGGATGGGCACAAAAAATCTTCTCCGTAACAGTTCAAAGTTGTTAGTAAGAGCTGTAATGAGGCTTTTCCTTAAATGCAGGAATTTGAAACTGAACAGATGCATTAGCAAATGTTAAGTGAAAAAGAATTACTGATAGAGCAGCTTTATGTATTAATATAGAGTCCCTAATTTTTTTTCTGTTTCGAAGGAAATGTGATTGGACTGTTGTGTATTTAATCATCTGCGGTTTAGGCTCCAATTGTGTCAACATAAGCTTACATGTTTAATTTTACATTTTGTATTAATGTTACATTCACCTCAAGTTTATTGGAACTATTCAGACAGAACTACTGAGCATTTTGTAGCATCAGGATCCTCACAGAGATGTAATGCTGCTTAAATAAATGACGGTGTATTTATTGTGTTTTGCCATGAAATAAACTGTTGCAACTGGAACAAAACATTTAATTCAGATTTTATGAATTCTCTCAGAGGTATCCATGTTGTTCCTAATGCTGTGTTGTTTTTTTTTTTTTAACTTCCTCTCAGGACGATAACGGCCTGTGTTACCCTTCAAGCAAAAGCCACGAACAGACTTTTGCCTACTTGATCGTGGATCCCTGCAAGCGACATGTGCACGCTCTCTATCACTGTTTTGGTGGAAGCTTATTTACTACCTAGTTCTAACTAGTACTAACGAGCTTCTCCAGTTTTGTAATGGAGGTGGCCTTCTCTCTGCACGAATTCAGGTAGGAACTGCCTAGTTTTCTTCTGAGGAAGGATGTGCTCCCTGATCACACGCTCTGAGTGGCCACACGTTCACGGAGACGCTACTACGTGGTCAGTGACACAAGTTTTGCGTAACTTTTCTGTATTTAAAAGGCACACTTCTTGAAGCAGTCTCTCTGGCGGTTTTGTGCCCCCTTCCCTCACCCGTTTTAGCTAATAAAAGGTATCTATCCCTCCAGATGTCTTTTCGGATCCACGACGCGTAAAATGCAGGGGGAGGCTCTGGAGCCAGTGAAATCTTCGCGGAATCGGGAGAAAGCACGCAGGACGGCCCGGCCCGCGCCCACCTCCTCCCTCCCTCCCTCCCTTCGTCGCCCTCGCCCCCAGCCCCCTTCGTCCCGCCCGGTACCAGCCCCGAGAGGCCGTGCCGCCAGGTGCGGCGGGGGCCGAGGGCCGGCCGGGCCCAGTCTCCTCCTCGCCCCGCGAAGGGCCGGGCCCCGCCGCCTCAGCCCCGCGGCTGGGGGGGGGGGGGGGGGCGCCCGCGCCGGCCCCCTGCCGCCCGGGGGGGGACCCGTGTGGGGTGCACCCCGCCCGGGGGGGGGCGGGCCGCCCCCCCCACCCCCCCGAGCGGCCGCCTGGAAGTCGGGACAGAAGTTCGGGCAGGGCGGGGGGAGGGGCGGGCGGGCGCGGGGAGAGGCGGTGGGCGACCCGAGGTGCGGAGCGGTTGCGGGTCGCGACAGGGGGGGGGGCACAGGGGGTCTGGGGGGGCCGGGCAGCGCCCCCCGCGCCGGGCGCCCCTCGAGCAGGAGGCGGTGCGGGCGGGCGCGAGCAGGAGGACTGCGCGGCACAGGCTGCCTCGGTCGGATACGGTGCGGGCGGGCTCAGGAGGGGCGGAGCCGGCGGCGGCGAGTGATTCGGGCGGGCGTAACTCCGAACTTTTGTTTGGTGTGTTGTGCGAGTTAGTTTCCGCCGCCGGGAGAGAGGCGCCGGCCGGGCTGGGCCGGGCTCGGGGAAGCGCCGCACGGTCGGAGTTGTTTTGCCAGTTGCTGCGGCCGGGTCGGTTTCCCTGCCGAGGGGTGAGAAGCACCGGCGACAGCAGGACGAGCCGCGGCCCGGGGAGCGGGGCATGCGGGGCTGCGAATCCGGCTGCCCGGCCGCAGGCGCCGCCGGGGCGCCGGCAGCCCCCGGCCTCGCAGCAGCCGCCGCCGCAGCCCCCGGGCGCGGTGTCGGGGGCCCCGGCCGGCGCGGCGCAGCCCCCGGGCGCGGGGCCCCCTCCGGCGGGCCACCAGATCGTCCATGTGCGGGGCGACTCGGAGACCGACTTGGAGGCGCTGTTCAACGCCGTGATGAACCCCAAGGGCGCCAACGTCCCGCACACGCTGCCCATGCGGCTTCGGAAGCTGCCCGACTCCTTCTTCAAGCCGCCCGAGCCCAAGGCCCACTCCCGCCAGGTGAGGGGGAGGGGGCGGCCGCGCCGCGGGCGGGCGGGGGGCGGCCCGGCCCGGCCGTGCGCTCGCCCTCCCCGCCGCCGCCGCCGCCGAGCTCCTCCCGGGGGAGGCGTGTGGGGGAGGGGGCCGGGGCGGGAATCCGCCCTCCGCGGGGCTGAGCGGGGCGGGGGGCGCCCGGCCGGGGCTGCCGGGGCGCTGCTGCCTTTCTTCCTCCCCCACCTTGCGGGGAGCCCGCCCTCTCCTCCGGCCCCCGTTACTTGTTCTCCCCCGGGGGCGGGGGCGCCGCGCGGCCCCTCTGCTCCCGCCCCGCAGGGCGCTGAGGGGAGCCGGCGCCGCGGCGGGAGGGCGGGCGGGCGTGCGTTGGCCCCGGCCCGGTCTCCGCCCGGCGACCCGGCCGGGCCGGGGGGGGGGGGGGGGGGAGCCCCCAAACTTGGCAAAAGGTTGGGGGGGTTGGGGGGTCTGACCTCTCGCCTCGTGGGGCTGCCCGTCTGTGAGGGGGGGTAACGGGGCTGTGCCAAACTTCGCCCCCCCCCCCCCCCCCCCCGGTCAAACAACATGGATGCGGCTTTTCCACCATTTCAGCGCTGCGCTGGGTCGAGTAGGATTAACCACCCCCCACCCCCCCCGTCCTTGCCCCGCACGCTGCAGGAGCTCATTCCTGAGCCGCCCTTCGGCTCCGAGGGCGCCGGGGCTGCGCCGGGGGAGCCGCCCGCACCCTGGGCCGGAGCGGCTGGAAGCGCGAAGCCGCGGGGCTGGGGGCCGGGGGATGCGGGGCAGGGCCGGCGCCGGCCGCCGGCAGCCTTTGGTCCCGGGGCAGGGCGGCCGTCGTGCCAAGGGCCGAGCGCGGCTGCGAGTTTAGGCTGCAGTTCCCAGCTTTTTGGAAGGAGGCTGTGCCTGCTCGGGAGTTTTATTAAGTAATGAACTTTGTTGCTGTGCTATAAAATGGGGTTTATTATTGGCTATTGTCACTCTATCTGGGTAGCCGGTAGGAGTGGAACTTGCTCTGCGCGCTGGTGCCTGGTACTCTTGTTGTTAAGGGTCTGTCAACATTTCCATTATTAAACTTCTGGTTTGAAGGGTTTATAACTTGGCCGCAGAAGTTCACTCCGGGCCGAAACTTGGCACGCACTCTCTCAGCCTAGGAGTTAATTCATTTTCCAAATACTCGAAAAATCGGTCTGGCCTTCATATGGCAAGGCTGAAAAGAAAATAGAAAGGGGTGGGGCTGAGTTGCTTCTGTAGTTTTGCTTGCTTCTGACTTGCAGCCCTTTAACTGAAATCCAGCGAGGAATAAGATTATTACGTATAGGTCGTGCAAATCTTATCGCAGTTCCATTGTGCACGAATGCAAACTGGTGTACGTTAAGCTGACACTTGGAGCTCTGTCTGGTTAAACACAGTCACTGCAGTTAAATAGCTATCGCCTTTGAAACGCACTTAATGTGTGTGACATTCACACAGCTTGTACTTTTAAGCTTAGCGTTAATCTTGCTTGTGTATGTTACTCTTCATCTGTAATGCGCGTTTAGTTGGATCACTCTTCCTTGTGCCAGTCAGTGCTTCCTAAAACATGAACTTGACATTCAACTGAAGCCAGACAATCACTTGTTTCATTGTGGCCTGTCTTTTAAAATAAAATTTTCCTTTTTGTTTAGTTGTGCCACAAAAATACGCTGTTTAACAGATAAGGTCTTTTAAGTTCCTGTAACTCTCCCTGTTTCTCAAAGACTACAGTGCCTCAAATTCAGTTGATTTACAACTTGCGTATTTTGTTTAAATGTAAGCTCATTCATTTCCAGTTTGATATATGAAACGTCACATGTGCTTGCATACAGGTAGTGAAACAGAGTTGTCAGTCTCCATAAGAGTATATAAATGGGGCCTCAAGTATGGTGCAATACCTTGTGTAGAGAGGTGTGGCAAGGGCTGATACATGCATCTTATTATAGGTGTCCATGTTGTTCTGCTGTACCTACAAAATCAATTAATTGGTAAATATATAAAAAAAAGTCAGTATTACTTTAATCCAGTTTTCAAAGGTGCTTTTTCTGTTTCACGGTGGACGTGTATTTACTGCTGGCAAAGAAGTTCTATGTGCTTATGACTGGTAACTCCGGTGAATGGTTTTGTGAGTCACTTCTGATTGAGTGGTTCAGCGGTTGGCCGAAGCTCTGCTTTCAGTAAAGCATGGGCAGACTCCCTATAAGCTCCCGATAGCCTTAAAGGGTGGGTTAGGAAATTCTGTGTTCAATCTTGTATAGGTTTTTCTTATGGTTGAGTTCAGGAGTCTTCCTCCGTTGGAACTCACTGCTGCTGCCAGTGGCATTTCTTTGTTACTTTTTCCCTTGTGTAATCACTTAAACCTCTGGAGAGGGTGCATGTGTGGGTGTCCTTGCATCTCCACACCCCCACTTCAAAAGGAAAGTGGGAAATTAACACTCTGGCAGAAAGTGGGTGCAATGGTAATGGGTGGGCGCAGTCCAGTAATGAACCATGCAGTATGTTGTATGGGTCTGCTGACTGCGGGCGTGTTTTTTTCTTAACCCTGCACCATGGAGTAAGAACTTTCCTTTTCAAAATAAAACTAAAGGCACTTAGCACATACTTACAGTTAATATTTCTTGACTTGCACAAGGGCATTTGTGGTGCTAATTAACCAACCGACTTGGAGGCTCTCTTGAGCAGTAACAACTAGAAAATAAGCAGAACTTTAGAATGACTAACTTATGAATTTCTTCTGGAAGATTCATTTAAAGTGGAATATCTTCTGACAGCTGCCTTTTTGCTGAAATATAAGAGTCTTAATGGGAATAATTTCACTCCTGGCAGGCCAGCACTGATGCAGGGACAGCAGGAGCCCTGACCCCTCAGCATGTCCGAGCTCATTCCTCTCCAGCATCACTGCAGCTGGGAGCTGTTTCTCCAGGGACGCTTACACCCTCTGGAGTAGTGACTGGACCTGGAGCTCCATCTTCTCAACATCTCCGCCAGTCTTCCTTTGAGATCCCTGATGATGTACCTTTGCCACCAGGTTGGGAGATGGCTAAAACACCATCTGGACAGAGATACTTTCTTAAGTAAGTAAACTTGTTTTCAGTTAGTTGTATCTCTAGTGGTTTTTTGGTTTTTTTGACATTGGTGGGGTTTTTTTTGTTTTTTTTTTTTACAGTCTTTTGAATTTTAACAGATTTCATTGTGTTTAAAATACATATTTTTAAAAATATGTTCCAGATTTTAAGTAGGAGATCCTACCGCTTCAGTAGTTCTCCCTTATCAACTCTGCTGTTTCTGAAAACTGTACGGTACTCTGTGAATATTTATAATATCTTACTCTTGGCTGAAGAATGTTCATGACATTGTATACTGAAAATCAGTGAAATGTGCATAGTGATTTTTAAACAATGTGACTTTTGGATTTGCTGAATCTTGCCAAAGTTCTCATGCAGGTCAAAATACATTTTACCTGATACCGCTGTAAAAATACAGAGTAACTGTAGAAAGTATTGTAACGAGAATATATCAGGACTTCTTATTTTCTGAATAAGGACAATTGTATAAGTACGCAATCAAAACATTTTTGCCTACTCTCTACTCATGAGGAAATGAATATATGTGTTTGATTGCAGTATTTGGGTCTTTGACTCAACTCATCTACATTCCCTGCAGTAAAAGAGAAATTGCAGAACTTCTAACATTGTTTCTTGTTACTCTCACTGTAGCTTTTCCAGTGAAATTAGTTACTACCTTTTCTATAAATGAAGAGAGGTTCCACATGCCAGCCATCTGACACCTAATCCATCAGGGAGCATTTTCTTCTATGCTGTGTAGTTTTCTAAAACAGCAGGAGCTTGTCCTTCTTTCTGAAAGTGTACCCACCAAGACACATAATTGGCCCTCAAATATTTTGACTATATTTTGAACATTTTATTTAACTGCAAGTCTCTTAAGTAACCCATTATATGTCATTTTCAGGGCCGGGAGAGGGGAGGGGCAGCACACTGTGTTATTTGTGTAAAACTTGTTTGAGCCAAGAAAAACATCTTTATTCCTACCTTTCTTGCTAAAACATTGTCATTAATATGTGCATTTGATTGAAGCAGTTGAGTTTGTAGTTTCAAAAACAAATTTACATTGTCTGCAATGAAAATGGAACTTGCAGAACTACTTCCAACTGTTTCTTGTTCCTGTAGCAATGGTGTTTCCATACAGAGAAATTAGCATCACTTTTTTTAACGGAACAGAGGTTACCGCAGTTGTCTGACATTATTTGAGCCTGAAGGTTACTTTTTGAAAACAATCATTCTGTATTAGGAATGTGGAAACGAGCATTAGCTATAGAGCTTGAAGATGTCATATGTTCTTCGGTGAAGTTTAACAAATCAGCATGTTCTAGAATGTGAGCTCTTTAGTGGGCGCAAATAGAATTTTTTTGGAACTGCGTAAGTTTGTGCCATTTGAGAACTGTAGCTCATTGGATCTTGAGGAAAGCACGGACTGAGTTTTGAAAGGAAAAGCAAACTTGGTTTTGACTGTGCTGGTGAGTGCTCTTAAAGAGCAGCTTATGAAGTGTGAAAAATAGATATTTGATTTTTTAAGTTTTACTGTCACAAGTGTTTGGTTTTGATAACACTGTCAATTTTACAGAAAAGAGTTTAAGAAATACGAAATGTCTTCATGCTCTTATAATAGATTTTTAAATTGTGCTCATTCAGGTGAAATCAGAGTGAAAGACTTGTTCTTGGAAAGCTTTTCTACAGTTTCATTATTACCGCAAAAAATCTTTTCCTTTTTTTCTGCAAGTTTTTTTTGTCCTTTCTTGGTGTCCTGGTATCCATTTCAAAGGGTCAGGTTTCAGCAAGAACAATAAAGAGCCTGAGACTGGAAAGTACACACAAGTCTGGCAAACTCATCTGCATGAGCAAGATCGTTTGTTCTCAAGCAGACATCCAAAGTAAATGATTGAAAGAGCTGCTAGCTGTGAAGGATGTGTCTTGAAGGGGAAAGGAGTGGAAACAAACCAGGTTGTTAGGAAGAAAAATAAAGGCTGTGCTTTTTGAACCTCTCCCTGCTGGGTCACATGCTGACCTTGGGAGATTTTAAACAGCTTAATGGGCTGTTTTCTTTTGGCTTTCCTTGGGTGATGCTGTGGTATGGGAGAGTCTAATGAAGACAGTTCTGAGGGCTCTGTTCACGCCTGAAGAACATTTGTTGCTCCTGAAAGGTTAATACTGTCTACAGGTGAGATGCACCAACTTCATTGGAGTTCATGAAGATTTGTAAAAAACATTTAAAGTACTAGCGAAATGTTTGCTTTGTATGTTTAGGAAATAAAGTAAGAATTACTTTGGAATAGCAAGTTCGGACTTCAGAAACTTTTTTTCAGTGTTGATAAGTTCTCTCTCATACCCACAAGCCCATGAAAACTCGTATCTTGTCTAGTTACACCTTAAACATTTGCTCAGAGCATGAGTACTAAGATTCCTTATGCTAAATACATTTAATGTGATTCCTTCCATCATATGCAGATTTTTGGTGTGTCTTCCAAGAATTCAGCTTTTTTGTTGGACTGGCTGTTTGTTTCCATTTGCTCTGTTCTGTAGCCGCTCCATGAACAGTCTGGTAATCAGGCTCTAGAAAGATCTTTGTAGAATAGGTAACAGTATTAGATTTTTTCCAGATGTCAGTAAGCCTTATGGTTATAGTTATCATAATATACTACAGTACAAACAGAATAATATAAAATTGAGTACAGTACTTAATACAGTCTGGAATGTAGTCACTTCCACTAATCAGTGGGTCAAGCACTGCAAGCATAGTAGTTTGTGCAAAAACATAAAGATAGTGTGTATGGGGGAGAAAATACTTTTCTGTATATATAGATACATGCAGAGAGTTACTTGGCTAGATACTTTATATATGCATCACACATGTACACATACGTGTTAAAAAAAAGGGTGAGAGTGATAATGTATGGTCTAAACCAGAACTGCTCTTGTAAATCAGTCTGTCATTGAGATAAATAGACCCCTTTATGTATGAATGCCCAACATATGATTTGCCAGAATTCCACTCATTAGCGTTCATCTCACTGTTACGAGTAGGATTCCTGAGTATAATTTTCTGTTAGTGAAAATGCAGATGATTTTGGCCAGTGAGTAAAGACATGCTTGCTATACAGCCGGTAAGGCTAATACTATTTTTTACTGAAACTGCTACTTAAATAGAACTCATAAGTCAAGACTTGCCTGGTTAGTAAGTGGTCACGTCTGAGTCATCTCAGCATTGCTGTGCGGTATGCTTTAGCCCATTCTTAAACATGCAGTAAAGAAGACTCACTTGGTTTGTGTGGTGATGTCGACTGCATTGCTTTTTAACCACTTCCTGTTAGCCAGCTGCTGGTTGACATTTCGGTGAACTATGGAGAAAGATAGAGGATCTCTCTCTAGGCAAAAGATAATATGCCATGGGAGTAGCAGACAACAACTTGCAGAAAGAACAAATAAGTTTTGTTCAATTTTAGAATTACTCTTGTATTGGTTTAACTTCATGTTTAGCTTTTAATTCTTACAAAGCTTGTGTAATACCTCTTCTCATTTTGCAGTGTGAGGAAAAGTTACTGATCGTCCAGCAAACAAGTCTTGTAATTATTTTTCCTACAGGAAGTAGTTCTTGCAAGCAGTTTATCAACAACTTCCTATTTTTTTCTCTGAAGTGTTGAATGACTTCCTGAGGGAGGCCAAGGTGGTTTTCCTTAGTATTTGTGGGTGTGTTTGAGGTGTTTACCCATCTGGCAGAAACCTTAAAAATAGATTGCTATTACATGTTCCTTGTGTGCTCTATACAGAGGTATGGCTTTGGATGTTGTGAAACCAAATTGTTTTAAGATAACAGGGAAACTTGTTGCTATGCTTTTTTTTTTCTTTCTTCATGTCATACATGAAAAATATCCAGCAATGCTGTTAAATTTCTCTTGCATCCCATTTTTGCCCCTGACTGGAACCACCCACTACACCAATGTCATCTGTTCCCTTCCTCCCCAGAACTGCAACCACTGCTTTTGATGGGTTTGTCACCTTTTCATGCTTTTTGTAATAAAAAGCAGTTGAAGATTTTTCTGTTGGCTAAATTTTATTTGTAATATGTCAAATTAATTTCATTTTTACATTGATGAATTCTGACTGTTTATGAAAATATTTACAGGATTGATGATCTACAAAAAAAATGCCATGAGATTTGTGCAGGGAAAAATGGGCGCTGTCAGTTTCAGAACACAGCTGGAGGAAAGAAATATTAGCTAAAATGCTTTTAGAGTAAAACATGCTGTTGTGTGGTTTTTGGCAACTTTTGTCTTGGAAGACAGTCATATTACTACCAAGCTTGTATCTTCTACCTTCTACTTGAAGAGTCCTGTGAAAGAACAATGATACAAACTATTTTGAATTTGCAATTGTACTAAAGATTTCCTTATCTTTAAAAGGGCAGAGGAAGAATAAGGGCAACCCTGCCTTATTTGTGTTAGCACCGAGGCTGAGCTGGGAGGAGGATGAAAGTAAATCTTCAGCCCTCTGAATTCAGAGAACTTGACCCAGCTTAGTGGGTGGGCATCAGTGAAAGCAATGGTGGATGGTGCTTTTCTTGTATTTAGTTTTGTTTTGCTTAAGAAAAATTGCAAATGATGATATGCATGCGTTCAATACCCTGCTATTCCAAAACCAGTTTAATAGATGTGAGTTCAGGTGAATAAAAAACATACCTTGTGGTTTTCACTAATGTATTTTCCTTTTATTTATAAGCATATTGGCATTTATTGTCTTCAGAAGAAAAAACAACTGGGAAAAACACAGGATCTGTGGCAGTTAGTTTTAAGTTAACTAAATAATCTCCAAGGATTTTCTTTTTTTCTTTTCTTTTTTTTTTGAATTGCCTGTTGATCTGTACCTTTTTTCCTCCCACAGGTTTTGCCTTTCATGTATATCTCATAAAAATAATCTTTGTGCTTTACAGTGTCTGATTTGGTGCCTATTGAAATCTTTTCATAAACTAAAAAGCACTGGATTAAACCTCTACTGAGAGCTTCTAATACTGTAGGGGAACATGTGCCAGCTGTCGAAAATATAATGTGAATATAATTCTTATGGATCTAAATGGGATCTGAATATACATGCAATGGAGAGAGAGACCAATGGCATACTCGGAAAAATAAGGTGTTAACACTGTGTTCATTAAGGAGGAAAAATACGGTTGTTTCGAAGTAGAAAACATGAAACTAAGCCTTTCAACTTCCCTTATGGAATTGGTCAAAATTAATTCTTGTTTAGCTGTTAAGAACAACTGGGGTAGTTTCGATTTGTATGCTTTAAGTGCCTAATACTGTTTTATAACAATGCTTTCCTATCTCTTGAATCAAATTTGAGATCAGTTTTATCTTACCATGGTCTGAAAACTTTGTATTATTTTGAAAGCTGTAATTGTAATGGAGATCTTTATTCTTAGAGTGTATCTAATCAGTAATAAGAAGAGGCTTCTGATACAGGTTTAATCAGAATTTCATGTTTGAAAAGATATTTCTGCAATTCTGCTTATTAAACATTTTGTCAGGTTGTAGCATCAAGCTCTGTGGGAGCAATTACACTGCTATGGAACCACTTCTGTTTTCTCAGGTCTTGACCTCTTCTGAAGACAAACGAGAATTTGATATAAATCAAGACGAGTGTCTTCTGGACTCTCTTATCCTTTGCCTTTCTTCTTGTGTATGTTGAAGATGGCAAAGAATTATAGTTGTGGGTTTTTTTAGTAGTCATCTGGTTTGTAGCATGGGTAATCTGTAACCCATCAGTCACATCATGGAAATTCCCACTCGATAGAAAGCAGTAAAATAGTAAGAGGATGTTAATTTGAAAGTTCCCATGAAAGTAAGACAGGCGCTAATACTTCTAATCGGTAAATGCAACTGAACTGATCAGTGACATGTGAGTGAAATCATACCTACTTTTACCAGATTCATCTCCTGCTCCCTGATCTTTGCTCTTCTGGAAATGAAAAAAAATCAGTAGCTTTAAAATTCCAAATACAAAACCTCTGGTTATAGTTTGCTCAGTTTCCCTCTGCAACTGTGGCACAACAGCTGCTAATTTTTAAAAGCTGACACAGAGCAAGCAAAGTGGATTTTTCACTTAGTTCATCTATTTTTACAGTAGAACTTTCAGAAAGTAACTGGGAAATTAGCCCTGGGAATGCTGAATTACTTAACTGCAGGACCCAAACTGAGTCACATGTAAAATTAAAGCAGAGTTCCTAGGTTGCTCCCAGAGAAACATTTTCACATATCAGACATGAGCAGTTACTGGATGCCCGGGAGAGCAAGATGTGTTACTCAGGGTTGAAATACAAGATTAACTCTCAAAACTAGACTGGTATTAACCTACAAGCAATTTCTGTCAGGCTCTGGATTAAGACTAGACACCTCCCCCCACAGCCAACCAAAGAAAAACCAAAAATGAGGTAAACAGCTATAGAGAGAGCTGTCAGCCAAAACTGGAGATGTGTCTCTTCTTTTTATATGTGGCCAGACCACTGTATGTGTTTTATCTTCATAGCTGGGAACAAATTCAGATGATGTAATTAGATTTAGTTTAACATTTTGAAACCGACAGCTACTCAGTTCTCCTATTAATTTTGTATGCTTGTGTTTTTATAAATTCCAACACCTTTGCATTTATTGTTTGTAAAGTCCAATCATGCATATGCAGTAAAACTCATTAATGGTGGAACTCACTGTCTTTCACTCCTTGTGTAAACATTGTCCCCTCTTTTAAGGTGTGGGGTTTTTCTTTTTTTTTTTTCTTTCCCCCAAACAAGCTGCACATGATTATGTAAACCGTAATATCTAAATTACTCAGTTTCCCTTGTAAATACTAAAGAAAATTTCACTTGGTGGAATGCAGGAAATTCACAGGAGATTTCTGTGAGTAGCAGCCCTCTGGCAGGTGCCCCTAGGACACGGTCAGGATACCATGTAGTTGACCCAAGAGAAAGACAGAATTGTATGTAGGGGAAATTTGACAGTCTGGGGGTTAGTATAACGTGAAACAAAATTCTTGGGAGGAGGCTGTGTATTGGAATGTTAACAGACAGATGCCATGTAATGGCAGGACATACTCTCACAAACAGCTAGCTAAACCCCATTTTGGTGTGAGACTATATCGGGGAATTTACCAGATAAACTGTATTCTTTGCTAGGCATTTAAGTAGGAATCTAGAGCATGGGGGAAATTTGATTTTATTACGAAAATGTTCCTTAATAGCTATTATTTTTTGGTAAATAAAACTGGAGTTTTATTTGGAGAACAGGAGTTTTTGAAAGGCGTGACTAGTCTGCGTCGCTGTTTCGTGGCCTCCCGATGTATTTCTTGGAGTCTGTTTTCTGGGGTTCACTGTGCTGGTGTTTTATTTGGCTTTTTACTAAGTTACTTCAGGCTGTGTTTCAGGCAAGTATAGCTAGGTTTTCTAAATTGCTGGTTAAGTCAAGCTAATAATATAAAGCTGCCTTGTAAAGTAAGACTTTTACCAGTATACTGCCCGTCAGTCATGCCGGTTGCTACGGAAACAGAGCTGTCTTGAAAACAGTCTTGGACTTTGCTTTAGTTTCACTAATGAGACTTTGCTGCGTCGTAATGAAAGACCAGATCCTTTTTGCTGAGTCTCTGACATTCTGTTTGGTAACTTAGATCAGTGTTAGTCATTTAGTTATTGATTATTACTTGTGGTTGTGAAGCCAGTTTTTTTTCTGCTGATGTGTTTTATAGGAAAGTCAAGGAAAGGTCATTTACTATTGCTAGTTTATCTTCAATGGGCTCTGATTTATGGAGAGCTTTGTTGGAAGTCTGTCTGCACTACACAAGTTTATTTAAATAGTGTTACTGCTTTAAGGATGCTTTTTTCTTTCTAATTACCTGTTGTAACTGAAATGTTAAGTAAACTTTTTGCCTTTTTTGGATATGTTGTAAAATTAGACATTTATGATGTAATAAAATATTATCTGAAAGCAAACAAGCATAGGTTGTATAGGCAAAGTGGAATTCTTTGGGTAAAGGAAAGAAACGCAACTCGCAGGTATATTTCCTCACAGGATCTCACTTTTCAAAACTTTTTTTTTCTAATTTGTTGCTTCTAATTGAAAAGCATGATTGGCAAGTCTTCTGCAATTACTTATATTCCAGCAGTTATGTAGTCTCTTTAGAATGGTGAGAAATAGAGTAAAAGAGAAATTTCTTTCCATGTTTACAGTATAGTTAATATAGTTGGTAGACCTAAATATCCAATGCACACACAATTCAGTGGTGATTTTTTTTTTTTATTTACAAAACCTTTGTCATTGTCAGACTAACCAGCTTTGCTGAGTTAAGGATATGAAAAGAGATATGCTTAAAAAGGGGTAATCTGGTGTATAAAAGGCTGTTACAAAGAAAAGGTGAAAGGACTTGGAAGGGTGTTCTGTGCCCAACTTTATAGCCCATTTTTGTATCTATAGAAACATGTTTGTACAAGAAAAAAAAGAGTAATACTGTGTTGTAATTGGAGTTTAGGTGTCCATTTACTTCTGTGCTGGTCTTTGGGTCAGGATGAATGATACTTGATTAACAACGAAAAAAATTTAAATACTTCCAGTCTTTGGTGAAAACAGTTAATACCACATTCCATGTTTATAGGGCTTTGTATGCATGAGCCTAAGCTAAAACTGCCTGCGTTCTAGTTTGTATATGGATAGATTTCTGAGATCTTTTTGTTGCGCTGTGTATGTTGTCATCAGTGTAGAGCTGTGTTTCATTTTCTTACCTTCTGTCCCTAAACACATGCACAGTTAATTTCCATCTGAGTATGTCACTTAAACTCTTCTAGCCAGTGAGTTTAACATTTGGACTGAAGTAAGCATTCCCTTTTTTAACTGGTCTTTCAGGTTTTCACTTTTTATGGTAATCTTGTTCTGAAACAATTCTAAAGCAGGCCTAAGATACCAGGACCAAATAATTACTAGGTAGCAGAGGATAGGAACTTCCAGATTTGTACCATTAGGAGAACTGTTAAAATCCGTATGGTTGTGGGGTTTTGTTTTGTCTTTTTTCTTAATTGTAATGACTAATAACTGGAAAAAATCTATTGGATATTTCACAATATCCTGATAATTTAGTCACTGGCTAGGCATAAGGAAGAGAAAATGTGAAACAGACCTTAGCATAAACAGTTAGTTAAGAATTAACATTTTAGCATCCCTATTAACAAGGTCAAAGGAAGTCTTAATTATATTCTTTTAAAAAATAGTTTGCAATTCAAATTTGTGCCCATTTTTTATTACATTGTTAGATGGATCTTGACATGATCAGCTTTGTATTACAGATTTGTTGAGGAACTTGGACAATTCATTGTTTTCCTAATGAATTAAATGTCACTTGTACGTGGTAATGTCTCCAGGAAAAATGAATCTTAATTCAGTTTCATAGTTGCAGTACCCATTGTCCAACTTCTGCTTTTAAGGTTGCACTGGAATGGGGGCGGGGGGAAGCAGAAGGGGGACTTTTTTTTTTTTTTCTTTCTGGTGCAACTGTTTGTGTGGCTTTTGCTCAGGGCTACGGTTTGGATCCTGTTTATGCTGTGATGGTGAGCAACTCGGAGATTGCATGTGAACTTTAATTGATTCCTCCACTCTGCAGTCCTGTTGGAGTAGGAGTGTAGACCCTGGTCTGTGCCAAGCTTTGCCCTTTTAAAATGGCCTCAAATGCTTGCTCTGGGAAACCAAAGGGGGAGGATTTTAAGTGCTTTCTAAGCCAAGGTAACAGCTAACTTACCAGATAGTTGAGGGAGTTGCAATAAAATGCAAATTGCTGGCTTTTTGAAATGGATACATTTTATGTAAATACATTTATGGGAATAAGTCTTTTATCCTCACAAGAAGCCACTGAGATCTTCTTTTGTGCATGCACAAAAACAAGTTTGTTTGTATGGAATTTATTTGAAATACAGGCGATTCTGGTGCTGATGCTTCTTGTATTGCCAGGATCTGCACAAAATTTGCCTATAACTTTGTAAAATTCTTTATATGAAAGATATAAGCAAGCTTACAGTTTTGCAGTGCATGATGCTTTTACTTCATAAATAGCTGAAATAGCCATCTTCTATCCAATTTCTGCAGGTTTTTGTATATTTGATCTTTATTGCCCTTACCTGTAGTTGTGGTATGTACCCACTGTTAAGATATTCCAGCCCCACCCACCATATGTACGTAGATATCCATATACTTTGTCTCTCTTCATTTAGTCAAAACTGCAAGATACACCTTCTGTAAAAGAAGTAGATGCACACATCCTTTTATTGTATAGGATGCTGTTCAGTTCTTGACTTCCAGCTAAAAATCTTCTGTCTGTTCTGCAGGCTGCAGAAGAGTAAGATGCAAATTGCTGTAAGCAATTATTTTATCAAACTGATGAGTCCAAAAAGAAAAAGTTTTATTAAATGAAGATATACAGACTGCAGTGCAGTAGCAACTAGTGCTGTCACACTGTGCTTCATAAAACAATCTTTTTCTTTGTGCTTCATTAGGACTAGTAGCTTTTCCTTTAGCTCAGTACATCACTCACGTACTGTTTGAGGCCCACAATACTTCAACTGAAAAAGAGATATTGGCAGCATATGAGGGGTTTGAGCTGCTTCAGAAGTGATTGGTACTGAAGCACAGCTCCTCCTGGCACCCCGACTGCCGGTGCTGGGCTGGATGTTCAAAGGGAAGGTCCCCTCTACACATCATGCAGCTGATGCTACTTGGAGTAAGTGGGTTGCACTGATCACACAGCGGGCTTGGATAGGAAACCCCAGTCACCTAGGAATCTTGGAAGTGATCACGGACTGGCCAGAAGGCAAAGATTTTGGAGTATCACCAGAGGAGGAGGTGGTGCGTGCTGAAGAGGCCCCCTGTGCAATAAACTACCAGAAAATGAGAAGCAGTATGCCCTGTTCACTGATGGATCCTGTCGTCTTGTGGGAAAGCATGTCCTATATGACAGCTTGCAGAAACTGCTGAAGGAGAAGGTGAATCAAGCCAATCTGCAGAAGTAAAGGCCATCAAGCTGGCTTTAGACGTTGTTGACTGAGAAAAGTGGCCAGTGCTTTATACTGACTCATGGATGGTGGCCAATGCCTTGTGGGGCTGGTTGCAGCAATGGAAGCACAGCAACTGGCAGCGCAGAGGCAAACCCACCTGGGCTGCTGCATTGTGTCAAGATACTGCTGCCCAGGTAGAGACCCTCATTGTAAAAGTACGTCATGTAGATGCTCACATACCCAAGAGCCAGACCACTGAAGAACATCAAAACAACCAGCAGGTGGATCGGGCTGCTAAGATTGAAGTGGCTCAGGTGGATCTGGACTGGCAACATAGGGGTGAATTATTTATAGCTGGGTGGGCCCATGATACCTCAGGCCATCAAGGAAGAGATGCAACATACAGATGGGCTTGTGATCGAGGGGTGGACTTGACTGTGGACACTGTTGCACAGGTTATTCATGAATGTGAAACATGTGCTGCGATCAAGCAAGCCAAGTGGTTAAAGCCTCTCTGATATGGAGGATGATTGCTGAATGATGGCTTTTTTACCTCAGTTTTTAATAGTAAGGTCAACTGTTCTCTGGGTACCCAGCACCTTGAGCCAGAATACAGGAACAGGGAGTAGAATAAAGCTCCCTTGATCCAAGAGGAAATGGTTAGTGGCCTGCTTGGCCAATTAGACATACACAAGTCTATGGGGCTGGATGGGGTCCGCCCGAGAGTACTGAGGGAGCTGGCAGAGGTGCTCACCAAGACCCTTTCCATCATCTGTCAGCAGTCCTGGATGACTGGGGAAGTTCCACTTGACTGGAGGTTGGCAAATGTGACACCCATTTACAAGAAGGGCCAGAGGGAGGATCTGGGGAACTATAGGCTTGTTGGTCTCACATCAGTGCTGGGGAAGGTCATGGAGCAGATCATCCTGAGTGCCATCACACAGCACATCCAGGACAACCAGAAGATCAGGCCCAGTCAGCATGGGTTTATAAAAGGCATATCCTGCTTCACCAACCTGATCTCCTTCTGTGACAAGGTGACCTGCTTAATGGATGAGGGAAAGGCTGTGGATGTTGTCTACTTAGACTTTAATAAAGCCATTGACACTGTTTCCCACTGCATTCTGCTTGAGAAACTGGCTGCCCATGGGCTGGACAGGCATACTCTTTGCTGGGTAAAAAACTGGCTGGGTGGCTGGGCCGAAAGGGTGGTGGTGAATGGAGTTAAATCCAGTTGGTGGCCGATCACAAGTGGTGTTCCCCTGTGCTCAGTGTTGGGGCCAGTTCTTTCTAATATTTTATCAACAACCTGGATCATGGGATTGAGTGCACCCTCAGCAAGTTTGCAGATGACAGTAAGCTGGGTGGGAGTGTGGATCTGCTTGAGGGGAGGAAGGTCCTGCAGAGGGACCTGGATGGGCTGGATCGATGGGCCAAGGCCAACTGTATGAGGTTCAACAAGGCCAAGTGCTGGGTCCTGCACTTGGGTCACAGCAACCCCATACAACACTACAGGCTTGGGGAAGAGTGGCTGGAAAGCTGCCTGGCAGAGAGGGACCTGGGGGTACTGGTTGACAGCCAGCTGAATATGAGCCAGTAGTGTGCCCAGGTGGCCAAGAAGGCCAACAGCATATTGGTGTGTATCAGGAATAGCATGGCCAGCAGGATCAACAAAGTCATCCTTCCCCTGTACTCGGCAGTGGTGAGGCTGCACCTCAAATACTGTGTTCAGTTTTGGGCCCCTCACTACAAGAAAGACGTTGCATTGCTGGAGTGTGTCTAGAGAAGGACAACAAAGCTGGTGCGGGGTCTGGAGCCCAAGTCTTATGAGGAGCAGCTGAGGGAACTGGGGTTGTTTATCCTGGAGAAGAGGAGGCTGAGGGGAGACCTTATTGCTTGCTACAGCTACCTGAAAGGAGGGGGTAGTGAGGTGGGTATCTTCTCCCAAGTAACGGGTGATAGGATGACAGGAAACAGCCTCAAGTTGTGCCAGGGGAGCTTTAGGTTGGCCATTAGGAAAAATTTCTTCACTGAAAGTGTTGTCAAGCATTGGAACAGCTGCCCAGGGAAGTGGTTGAGTCACCATCCCTGGAGGTATTTAAAAGACAGGTAGAGGAGGTGCTTAGAGGCATGGTTTAGTAGTGGACAGGTATGGTTGTACTCAATGTAAAAGGTCTTTTCCAACAAAATGATTCTGTGAAATATAAATATGGGGAAGCCTGGCAGATTGATTATATCACACTTCCACAAACCCACCAAGGCAAGTGCTATGTACTTAAAATGGTGGAAGCAACCACTGAGTGGCTGTAAACATACCCTGTGCCCTGTGTCACTGCCTGGAACACTATCCCGGGCCTTGAAAAGCAAGTCCCATGGCACCCCAAAAAGAATTGAGTCAGACAGTGGAACTCATTTCCGAAACAACCTCATAGACACGTGGGCCAAAGAGCATGGCACTGAGTGAGTATATCCCATCCACTGTCATGCACCAGCCTCTGGGAAAGTCAAACAATGCAGTGGACTGTTAAAGACTGTGCTGAGGGCAGTGGGTGGTGGGACATTCAAACATTGGGTTACACATTTAGAAAAGCTGCTTGGTTAGTGAACACTAGGGGATCTGCCAACCAAGCTGGCCCTGCCCAATCAAACTTCTACGTATTGTAGAAGGGGATAAAGTCCCTGTAGTGCATGTAAAAAAAAATACGCTGGGGAAGACAGTTTGGGTTACTCCTGCCTTGGGCAAAAGCAAACCCATTTGTAGGATTGCTTTTGCTCAAGGACCTGCGTGCACTTGGTGGGTGGTGTGGAACTCTGATGTGTACCTCAAAGGAATTTGATTTTGGGTGACAATAGCTAATTATTTGAATTGTATGATCTTAATTTGCTATATAATGCTGTATGTTATCACTACTATGGTTGCTATATGCCGTATAAACAGTATTATGTTAAGACTCTCACAAATGAATGAATTTTGTTGAAACTGAGCAAAGTGCAGCAATAACGGAACCAGAACTTGTTTTAGCATGCAACAATCCACACACCATCTCTCCTGCCCTGGAAGACTACAGATGGAGCCCAAAGTCATGGACTAAATGAACTCAACGGACATTTTAGAAGGTTGGCCCACAGACTTAGGGAATGATATCTGTGCCTATATATCAAAAGACAGGAAAGGTGGTGGTGATTAATTGGGATGTATTAGAAAGTGTGACACCTGGGCATGATCTAGATGGTATAGAATAAGGGGTGGATATTGTCCTGGTTTTGGCTGGGGTAGAGTTAATTTTCTTCTCCTAGTAGCTGGCGCAGCACTGTGTTTTGGATTTAGGATGAGAAGAATGTTGATAACTCACTGATGTTCTAATTGTTGCTGAGAAGTGCTTACACTAAGTCAAGGACTTCTTAGCTTCTTACCCCACCAGCAAGGAGGCTGGAGGTGCACAAAAAGCTGGGAGGGGACACAGCTGGGGCAGCTGACCCCACCTGAAACTGGTCAAAGGGATATCCCATACTATATGATGTCATGCTGAACGAAAAAACCCCAAAAAAACACCCCAAAAAACCCCACCAACCAAACCAAAGTGAGGGGAGTTGGCTGGGGGGCAGCGTGGCTGCTGCTCAGGAGCTGGCTGGCATTGGTCAGCAGATAGTGAGCAATTGCATTGTGCATCACTTGTTTTGTATATTCTTTTCTCATTATTATTATTTTCCTTTCCTTTTCTGTTCTACTGAATTGTCTTATGTCAACCCACAAGTTTTACCTTTTTTTTTTGTTTTCCCCATTCTCTCCCCTATCCCACAGAGGGGGAGTGAGCAAATGCTGTGTGGTATTTAGCTGCCTGCTGGGTTAAACTGCAAAGGGGAGAAGCAGCTCTTAATGAGACATATGGAGGAAAAAAAATGTTAAAAAGCATTGGTGTTTGTCTGGCTTGTAAACCAAAACTGAAGGTTTTTTGCAGGCATCTGTGTAGAGTTACTATCTTCCTGTTGCACAGAAACTGGACTAGGTGACACTATGGTTCTTCCAGTCCCAGCAATACGTATCTTAGTTACTTAAGACAGGCAGTTAAAAAGACAGAAAAAAGACATAATTTAATGCTGGATAATACTTGGCTGTGGGCCAACATGCATTCTGTAGCTGATACTCTGAGGTCTGAGCTTGGCTGTAAAAAGTTCTAACAATATGTAAACTTGGCTTTCCTGCAGTTACAGATTAGATGTGTGAACTAAATTCAGCTGAAGTCAGCAAGGTGTGTGTGTGGGGTGGTTTTGTGGTTTGTTTTCTTGGTGTTGGTTTTTGGGGTTTTTTTTTTTCTTGGTTTGGGGTTTTGGGGTTTTTTGGAGTATTTTTTCTTTTTTTTAAAAAAAAAAATTAAAAAAAAAACTATTTGGGGTGTTTACTTGAGCTGTTAGCCAGTGTGATGTGTTATGCTAATAAAGCAATTTTGAAACCCAAGTTTTGTTACCTTTATATAGAATCTTCTTTTTCCTTGTTATTAGAGCAAAAACCCTTCAGCTGAATTGGAAGATCTGTGAGTTTTGGGAAGAGTGTTGGGAGGAAAATAACTTGGATTTTTGTTCACTGCCTATAAGTGTTTTGGTTTTTAAGCCTTCAAGAGCTCAACAGAGTTTCAGCCTGTTTGAACCTTTAACAGGGTTTAAAATCTGCACAAAATCTACATCTTGGTATAGACAACGTTTAATGAAGGATCAGAATATTAATTTTACTTTATTAACTAAGTTTTGTACACCTGGTATTCAAAAGTTACTACAAGAAAAACATACTGAGCTCAACTAATCACTGACTTACAAGTCACTTTTAATATTCCCATGAAACCATTCTCGGTAATAATTTGATCAAAGAATGCTAAAAATGAAATGGAGGAAAAAAAACCGCTTTTACAAAAGCAGAGTGGTTTAGATCTAACATGTGGGTTATTGATAAATATTCTAAGTTGTTCTATTTTTCAGTGGGATATTTAAGTCTTAAACTGGTGTACTTGCGCAGCATGACTGCTAAGTAGTAGGTCTGTTGCTACTCTGACCGTTACTGGTCCAGGTAAAATCAGAGTAAATACTTGCCTCAAAAGTTTTGTAAGTGCACCTGTGCAAGCAAAAATCTCAGATGTTCTGATTATCTACATCAGTAGAATAAACCATAAAAGTGTAAGCTTTATTAAGAAAAGGGTAATCACATAATTTTGTTCATAACCGTATCCACGCCACAGGGGTGGTTTTGGGGGGGAGGGAGGTTGGGTGGTGGCTTTGGTGGTATTGAACAGCTTGCAAGTTCTTGAAGCACAGCTACCAGCAAAATTGAAGCGTAGAGCAAGCAAGGTACAAGTTCATACAGCAGGTGATGTGAGGTAGGGCTTCTAGGGAGACTGAATGGGAAGGAACTGAAAGATTACGCAGAATTGGCATTTCTGCATTTCTGCCTTGTGTTGAAGAGAAGTTGCTCCACAAAAGCAATAAAACAGGTAATGATGTAGCTTAAAGTAGTAATGACAATTTGAAATGATAATTGCATGCCTATACAATACGGTGCACTATGCTCCTCAGTGACAAAACTAGCACGCCACTACTTTATTTCCTGTAGTCAAGTTAGGCTCGATATAGAAGCCTAACAGCAGCAATGGGCTTGTTTTGTGCTGTGTTTTTTGGTCAGGAAATACAGGTGGCTGTTTTGTTTGCCACAGGCAAAGCAGGCTGATGAAGAATACTGAGTGTCTGACCAACAGGAGTTGATGTGGGGAAACGAGAAAGCAAGAAACATGTAGGTGCAAGTCTGCTAGTAAAGGAATTTGTCATGGTTTATTCTTGGAGGAACCGATACTAACAACGAATTCATGCCTGTGCCATTGTCTGTCTTCAGATATCCTACTAGACATTTAAAAGTGTGAATAAATTATAGTATTTTACAAACTTTCTAATGTTCAATGCTTTTTTTTTTTTTAACAACTTCTTCTCTGTTCCTTATATAAATAGTTACGGCAGTTATGGTTCATCTCAAACACCAGAATAAAAAATGAAGTTGTTCCTTGCTACACACAGCTCCTTTTTGATTTATGACTTGTTCTTCCAGTTGACCAGCTTGGTTTTACTGCTGTGCTGTGTAAAACTAAAGTAAACTTTGAATGCTTTAATTAACTTCCCTACTATATGATGATAGAGCAAATAGTTTCAGTGTGTGTGTTCATTACAGAAAGATGTATTCAACTCATCTGTGAACCTTTTATTTGCCCATATGTATACAATCGGATACATAAATCAAAAGATACATTATTTTATTCTAATCAGAAGTCAGAATTGTAACATACACACACATTTTAAGAAATAACACCATTAAAATCCTCACTGTTCAATACAGAATTCGAGTGATTGACACATCCTTGGAATGAAAAGGTATAGCAATGTTACACTGAGGTATTTTGTGTAAAGCTAGTCAAGGACTTGTATAGCATGAAATTTCTGTTCTTTCGAAGTAGAAATTACCAGGTATGCCCGAGATCTAAAAGTTGTAGTTCCGATTCTGTAAATTTTTGTATTTGAAGTTACTTCGTGTGGTTTTTAATTCTCATTAGAGAGTAACTTTATGCAGCTTAGCCACTGTGACAAAAATCATAAAGAGGGGGAAGAAATCTTGGTTGTGAGTTATGTGCTTTTTTTATGCTCTAGGTTGTGACCTGTTTTTTTGTTCTAGTAGCACTAGGTGTGCCATTGGTGCTAATGTCACCAGTAGCAACAGGAGAGACAGTAAAAATTAATGAGTTTTAATTTCCTTTTTTAATACTACTCTGTATCAAGATACAAGCTTTTTGATTGTACAATTAATTGAAGCCAATTTGCAGGTTTTTAGAGACTGACTACTTCCTTCTTCAGTGAATGATTTGGTATTAATAGTATTAAGACTGATTATCGGAAGTCTGATATTTTAACTCTTTATTCAACATGCTTCCGTTTGATTAATTCATTTTTGTTCCAAGATTATGTTTTGCTTCATTTGAAGAAACATGTTGGGAACTGAGTAACACAGTCAGGCTGCTCCTTAAAGAAAAGGGGAAGGGTCAAAAGGATAATTTCTTTAATCAATGCTTATAGCATTGCTGTTCAGAGGCAGCCAGTGGATTTCGATTGATTGTGGCAATTCAGTCACTTCTTATAAGGAAAGCCTGTGTGCTTAACGTCTTTATTTTTGGTTTGGCTTTGACCTCTCTGATTAAGTCCATCAGTAGTTATTTGCTGGTCAAATATGTCAGTGGTATAGAAGAAACTGGCAGTTAAGATTTCAAAAGCTCAAAGTTGTGGTAGGTTTGATTCTAAAAATAATTACATATACACAATTCAGTTGCTTGTGTGTATGTGTGAGTGTTCTTATGTCTGTTAAGATGTTTAAATAGAGTTTGTACTAAGTAACTTAATTTTCTGGAACTCTTCTACTGGTTGCTTTTGCAAATTCAAATGACACAACTTGTAGTTCAGCCTGCTTCTGTTTTCACTAGTTCATCAGATTGTAGGCTGCATGAATGAGTCCAACCTGGCTAAAAAAATTCAAGTAGTGCCCTTTTAGACAGATGCACCTTCCACCAACAGCAAGAGAATTTGGAAACAGTAGATATGGCTGTCACCTAGTCTGACCTACGTGATTAATGCCGGATAATGTAATCCATGAATTTTGCTGTTGACAATATGTACATTTATTCTTACCAAATACTGTTTTATTTAAATGTTTGCTTTCAGTGAAGTCATGCAAAGACCATGCAGGAGAAGCTGAAGATTGTTCCTGTGTGAAACGGGGATAGGATTCTGAAATTAATTTATCTTTTTGAGAGATCAGGCAGAATATTGGATTTTTTTTGCATTAGAGAAGTAAAAAAGTAGTGGAAAATGAATGGAAATAATGTTTAACATTAACTCCTCTCTCTGAAGGATAAACTTAATATTACTTCTAGTGCTTGAACACTTTGGAGACCTGAGTCTACTAAAATATCGGACACCATTTTAATTAAAAAAAAAAAAAAAAAGTTTGAATATTCCAATGGAAGTGAGATTTAAAATTTTAATTTTTTTTCTTGACTATACTCAGAGAACAAGGGGAAGATAAAAATGGGTTCCTGTAGTCTGTAGAGGCAGCAGCTTGCATATTGTCTTTACTTTTCAAAGTCAATGCAATCTATCCAAACAACATTGTAAAGCCAATTTTAATTCACATATAAGAATTGGTTTGAAACTTCTCACCTTCTTATGGACTTAAGACAGTCATGTTTTATTAATTAATAACATTTAAACCAAAAATTAGTTAGTTTCTTCACAGCTGTTTGTGGTAGAGAGAGGTAGTGGATTAAATCCGAGGTCTAGTTTTCTTGACAGGGATTTCATAACATTTCCCACACAGTACTTTACTTGTCTCAGGCTTTGGATAAATATGTGTCTAGATTTCTGCGGCTTCAGTAATTGCCTGTTTGTTTACTGAAGCTCTGGTTTGTAACTTCCTTTAGTGAGACTTTTCAAATTTGAGAGGTGGGTGATGCAGTGGGTTGTAAGAATAAAAGATGCACTTGTATTTTTTTTACGCAGGTTTAGTGATCAGTAAATGTAATTGAAGATTAGCACCTTACGGCACTTCAGCCTCTAAAAGGTAATACAATAAAAAGCTTGTATCAGCTATTTCAAAAGAAGAAAGATGTGTGTGCTGATTCCTGAAAGTGAAACCAGGCCTGATGTTTAAAAGGAAATTTGGTTCTCTTGTGGTTATGCCAGTCTGATAGGCACATAATGTTCCTCCCTTCTCACGGGAGGCCGAGGAAAACAATCATACAAAGACATGTTTTAACAGTGTCTTGCTAGGCACAACAGTGTTTAGCCGTGTTTTGAAGAATTCTGGGAAGTAAGGCTTGGGCATTATCTATGAGGCCAAACGATGAGAAATTTTGAATAAATGGTGTGGGGAAATAGATGCTACATACTGAAATTATTATAAAACTTATTACTGCCTGAGGGTACACTTCACAACAAAAGCATTAATTAAAAGCAGTATTATCCTGGCAAGACGTGGAGAACAAGATCTGTTCTTGTAACAGAAGCATAATTGCAGTCTTGTCAAAATATCATTAGACCCTGTGGCAATTTAAAGAACATCTTTCCAACGTGGCTTGGCTTTTTGGAGTCCATTTTTTATGCTTTAAGTAATTTAGCCGTTTTCTATCTACAACTTTTTCTTTTAGTTTTTTCGGTCAGGTTGAATAGTGGTGTTTTTGTGAAGATCAGAAAAAAGTGAGACAAATGGGACCAGATGCCCTTCAGCATATTAAAGGGAGTAATACATTGTTTTTGCAAAGCTGTTTTATCCTCCTACAATACAAACCTGACGGCTGCTTGGTATGGAAAATTAGGAAGGGGAGATGCATTATAAAGATGTGATGGTTGTTAATTCAACCCTCCTTTATTTTAGAAGATTGTTTTCAACTTGCGTTAATGAAGCACAAGATATGGCAGACTATCTGAAACAGGTTTTATCAGCAGTGTGCTGGATGCAACATGCTCGGCAATGTCATGACTGCTGTATTCAAGAAATGTTGCATGTACTTGAACGCGTCCTTATGAAGGCTGTCTTTACAGTGAGGCATTGCCATCTAAAAGGGGAAGACTGCTTTTGTTGTGTTACCATGTTGAGATACTAGCAGCAAAAAGAGTGAGCTCAAATACAGTCATTATTTTAACTATAAAAATTTGAAATGTAAACTCATTAAACAATGAATAAAAATATATGTCCATCCATACATGGACATTGTTATTTTTTAGCTTAATTTTTAGTCTCTTGTATTTTTGGTAACTGTTTGGTATATTTAGTTCTGTGGTTTATAGGCATTTAGACCAGCTGATCACAACTGACTTTCAGCTTCTTAAAGAACTCAATTGCCCTTAGCAGAGTTGCTTGGTGGTATTTTGAAGAGTTCAGTTCTCCTAGTTGCTTACATTTGGCAATAGTTTGAGAAGGCATAGTTTAATTATTTTTTCTTCTTTATTTGTTATTTTGTCCTAAAGGTTCTCAAGTGCTTTTGAGATTTAAAAGTGCTCTTCTCTAAGGTGTTTCTTTTCATTGATTTCAGGGGAGGCAAAAATATTAAAAAACCAAAATTGCTTGGTGGTCCTGAGATAGTGAACTTCAGCTTTCTGAAGCTGGTTATGAAGAGATTGAGCCAGTTTGCTGTTTTAAATAAATAGTAATTGAATCACTTCAATTCCCAAATTCAGCAGTTATTTTGATAGTATACAAATGTTGAAAAACTTAAGTTTCATTTCAGTGTTGAATTACCTCATGAAACTTGTTTACTGTGCAAAACTTCGTGTCTTTTGGTCTCTTTTGGTTTTTTGGTTTTTTTTCTAAATGTGCTTTTTTTCATGAAAGCATTTTTCATCGATATGAGTAAAAAGTAATCTTCAGGCATTGGCAATTCAGTCTGTCTGCAGCATTCAAGGTAATCTTTGTTTAAATAAGTTCTTAATTGGCAACTTCTCAGACTTTAAACTGATTAGATTTCTTTCTTCCCAAAACTGTACTCTTGGGAAGTAACTTGAAACAAATACTTTATAAGGTGGCTTAGTGAAAACCTGGTGTGATGTGAGCGCTGCTGCTCCGTGCATCCCATGGTATATGCTGGTGACGTGAATCTGACAGGCTTTTTCTTCCTTAGTCCCTCTGTCTTAGATGTCTGAAATAGAAACTTAAATAATCATAGAATCATAGAATCACTTTGGTTGGAAAAGACCCTTAAGGTCATCGAGTCCAACCGTTAACCTAGCACTGCCATCCCACCACTAAACCATGGCCCTAAGCACCTCATCTATCCTTCTTTTAAATACCTCCAGGGATGAGGACTCGACCACCTCCCTGGGCAGCCCATTCCAGAGTCTGACAACCCTCTCGGTGAAGAAGTTTTTCCTAATGTCTAGCCTAAACCTGCCCTGGCACAGCTTCAGACCATTCCCCCTCGTCCTATCTTCTGTTACCAGGGAGAAGAGGCCGACCCCCACCTCGCTACAGCCTCCTGTCAGGCAGTTGCAGAGGGCGATCAGGTCTCCCCTCAGCCTCCTCTTCTCCAGACTAAACAACCCCAGTTCCCTCAGCCATTCCTCGTATGACTTGTGTTCCAGACCCCTCACCAGCTTGGTTGCTCTCCTCTGGACCTGTTCCAGCAAGGCAACATCTTTCTTGTAGTGAGGGGCCCAAAACTGAACACAGTATTTGAGGTGCGGCCTCACCAGCACCGAGTACAGGGGCACGATCACTTCCCTACTCCTGCTGGCCACACTATTCCTGATACAGGCCAGGATGCCATTGGCCTTCTTGGCCACCTGGGCACACTGCTGGCTCATATTCAGCCAGATGTCAACCAGTACCCCCAGGTCTTTTTCCACCAGGCAGCTTTCCAGCCACTCTTCCCCAAGCCTGTAGCGCTGCATGGGGTTGTTGTGACCGAAGTGCAGGACCCGGCACTTGGCTTTATTGAACCTCATACAATTGGCCTTGGCCCATCGATCCAGCCTGTCCAGGTCCCTTTGCAGAGCCCTCCTCCCCTCAAGCAGGTCAACAATCCCCCCCCCCGCAGGTGTCATCTGCAAATTTACTGAGGGCGCACTCAATCCCCTCATCCAGGTCATTGATAAAGATATTAAACAAGATCGGCCCTAGAACGGAGCCCTGGGGGACACCCCTTGTGACCTGCAGGCTCCCCTGTTATTTAAAATGCTTGGACTTTCTGATGACTCTGCATCTGGATATGTGAATTTTAAGAGTAGTCAATATAGTATCTACACAAATACATACTCTGTGTCTGTGTTTTGAAGTTTTCTGGGTTTATACATTTTAAAATGTATAAAAGATTTTATGGCTTAGGAGCTGTAGCCTGTAGGAAGAGTTTGCTCTTGACAAGGCAGCATTGTCTATTGACTCCATTAAGAATGTAGGTTTAGCTAGCTTGGGAACAAGTTCCAGCATGTGACATTATAAATAGCACTCTCATGTAACGAATGTAGGCTTAATAAGTGGACCGTAATTTCCTCTACCACTTCACCAGGGTTTTTTGTTTGAGTCCACTGTACTGATGCAGAATATGAGACTCTATGATGACTGTCTTGAGGTGGTACTATGTTTTCCTCAGGGAGTGTTGGATCAAAATAAGGCTAAATTGGTCAAAGTGTTGTCTTTCCTCTTGTTTTCCTGGGCATGGGGTTTTTTTTCTGTTTAACCATACCTAGAAATGGAACCTTGTAGCTCAATGACTCAAAAATCTGTAAGAGTAGTGCTGAATCGCCGACCTGTCCCAGTTCTCATGAGCTCAAATACGTTCTGAACAGCTAATTGTTTGATCTAGCGAAAAGTAATTAAAATTTAGAAGAAAAAAAGTACCTGTCCAGATTGTCATAGGTCTGTTTTCTTAATAGAACATCCTGCAGGCTGAAGTCAGCATCATCTGAAGTAGCAGTTTTCAAAAGACGATCAATGACTATCTGGCCACCCTTTAGATGTGAGCTCGTGATATTAAAATTGTGGCAAACTAAAGCATTCCTTCTCTGCAGCAAGCAGTGAATGGAGGAAACCTTGTCTTTGTGTAGCTTGTGTCTTTTATGTCAGGTCTGGCTTCATTGCTGACTATGATTTTGTTTTGTCTTCTGGATTTGGACTTGGCTTTGTATTAAAACATTTCCTCCTTTCACCCTTTCTCCCAATTCTGTTGTATTTGGTGGAGAATTATTAGGACTGGATCTCCTTCAGCATGAATTGCAGGTCAGATTTCTCTTTGCATTTATGAAAATAGAAAGGCAACAGAAATTCCAGTAGCTTTCAGTGTGAGACTCCTAATTTCAGGTAGTATTTGTAATATGCCTAAATGGATTTCCCAGCTGGGAAGATGAAACTATGTAATCTCTTGTAAATTAATATTTTGCAGAGTTAAATGCTGCCAGCTTTGCCTTGTCTCCTCCCTACACCACTAGAAGAAGTCTCAACAGCTTTTGGTGGAATGTGACAAACATGATCCCTGTTAAAAATAAAAATCTGTTATAAACAAAACGTTTATGTTTTTAGCCTTGATTGAAAGTGTAGCTCTCATCAGCCTTTCCAATAGTTTTACAACAAACATATAAGAGCAGTGTGGTCAACCAGCATAATTTTCTTTAAAAACAATTTAATTGTATTTTTGGCTACTTTAGGGGAAATCATTGTCCAAGTTCTGAAACTGAGTGCATTTTGGAAGGGTGACATTCACCTTTTAGACAGTCTAAGCCAGTGGTCTCCAACATGGGGTGTGTGCATCCCAGGCAGGGTGCAAGACAGTTCATTGGGGTGGGGGAAGAAAATGGTTTTGTACCGTTAATGAATTTCTAAAAAAGTGTTTAGTTCATCTTTAGCTCCTCCTTTTTTGTTTTCTATTTTTGTGTATGTTTTATAATGTACGTAATATTGTAGTACTTGTATATAATCTATAAATATATATATAATGGGGGTGCATACCCAAAAATTTTTTACTGGTAGGGTTCATGGTCAAAAAAGTTTGGACATCGCTGGTCTAAGCCACTTTGTAACAAGCATTTTGGCATGTGGGTTTTTGTTGGGTTCTTTGTCTCACTTCCCTTTCCTGTTGGAAAACAAAGGAACAAAGCATTTTGCAGTTTTGGTTTTAGTTCATCAGGTTTACCTGCATGGGTGTGCGTGAGGTCTGGTGCGAACAATTAAATTGTGGTGGGATTGTTTTGATTTACTTGTTCTGGTTTAAACATTTTAGGAGTTGCATTTTGATACGATGTCAGAATTGAATTTCCAGGAAATACTGGCCACTTCTAAACAGCATAATATTAGGTTTACTGGTGTTTATAGGCTGAATACAAAAAATAAAGCTTGTCATAGTTTAAGCTAAAACCCTAACTTTGGAGGTCAGGTGTGATATTTGATGAGTTGAGTCATCTATATTGCTGAAATGGAAAGTGTGAAACTAGCTGCTTTTGATCTGCATCCTTGTTTTTGTCTTTATTCTTCTCCCTGTTCTGTGTGATCAATTTATGTAATTTTTTGTTAATTTAGAAAGTATGAGCTTATTGACGTGTCAGTTTACATCGTAAGTCATAAACAGAAAGAAACTGAGGTACCTAATCCAATGGTTAAGTTTTTTGCTATACATGCAACTCTTTTCAATTCAAATTTTGAGAAAGATGGGTGTTCATGCTAGTTTTAGTAATTTTCCTATAATTCTATTTTGCTCAAAAAAAGTCAGTAGCTCTGGGCATCTTTTTTTCAGTAGTTTGGGGATTTATATAGGGCATTTGGTACTACATCGACTTGTTATCGGTGAAGTACTCAGCATTTTCTTAAAAATGTCTTTTGAAGGGGGTTGCTTTCCAAAGCTGTCTTGGAAGTTCTTCCCGCATTACATACAGCAGAAAGAAGGGGCTGGTTACAGTGTGCCTGTTCCTCGGCCCAGTTGTGTCATCATTAAAGAATTACAGCAATCTGAACCTTTACATAAAAACTTTCAAAACCATAGCCCTAAACTTTAGCCTTCTCCCATGTTACAGGTTGCAGTGGGGTCTTCGTCTTGTTGCTTATGGAGGGTTATTTTCTTATTTATTAGTGTCTTTGTTGCTTTTGATATTCTTGGATAATTGGGGGGGGGGGGGGGTTGTTTGGGTTTTTTTCATTCCTCTTAGCTGTGGTGTCTGTAAGAATGCAGGAGTTGCAATGAGGTGATGTTGCTCCACCTTTTTCAGACACTGATTTTAATTCCTTAGATAGGAGTGGGTTAATGTAGTTATGAAGTGAAAACCTCTCAGAAAGTGTGATTACATCAGTAGAGCCCCCTAGTGTGGATTCAGTAGGTGTTGGCAAGAGTTTTTTGCCTTGTACTTCTATCATCTGAGTAACAAAGGCAGGGCTAGAAGTGCCTTAACCTTGGCACAGCGTATACCATAGGAGACTTTTTGCCTGCATAATAACATCAGCTGGGAGGATAACAAGTTTTGTCTCATACTGAGGTGGTCAAAGATGTGCCTGCTAGCAAAAAGGCATGTGTTACTGGCTCCTGAGTCAAGTCTTTCTCCTCTTGGGCTTTATTGTCATGGCGAGTTTGAAAGATAAGTGATCTGCTGGCGTTGTAATGGCCAGCACATTGTGCACCTGGCTTTTGTATGGGAGCTGAGGAGGGCTTTGGCTTGGTAGATGTTAGGTGTGCTGGCCTTTGTAGCCACCCCCAAAGAGGCTTGAGAAGTCTGGTAACATTTTAAGGCAGAAGTGCTATCTCTTATTACGCCAGCTAAAAAGAAAGGCAAGTGTTGGTCATAGAAGCTCTCCTGCAAAAGAAGAAAAGAGATATTTGGTATTGTGGTTTTGTGCTTCTTAAAAAGTTTTCTCCAATAATTGTTAGTGATGCTCAGGTTTAGCTCTTTCTTATATAAACCTTTTGCTTTTTGTTTTACGGTATGGCTATTTATTGTTTCCAGCTTAGTTTCCTTAAGATTCTGGCATTGTCAGTTATTTATTGCTGTCTCCCAATATAGAGGGGTTGTTTTCTGAGAAGACTGGAAGTCAGGAGGACAGAGAGAGACTCTTGTCAATGGTGCCCAGCGACAGGACAAGGGGCAATGGGCACAAACTGAAGCCTAAGAGGTTTCAGTTGAATATGAGGAAGAACTTTACTTTGAGGGTGACAGAGCACTGGAACAGGCTGCCCAGGGGATGTGCGGAGTCTCCTTCTCTGGAGATATTCAAAGCCTGCCTGGACGATGTCCTGTGTAACATGCTCTGGGTGACCTTGCTTTAGCAGGAGGGTTGGACTAGATGATGTCCAGAGGACCCTTCCAACCGTTGCCATTCTGTGTGATTCTGTGTTTTGTGAACAGAGAAGACTGGGTAGGAAGAGGAAGCCTGTTGATTCCTCCTAGGAAGAAAAGGCTGTAGTATGAGCCTCTCTGGTACTGGTTATTGTTAAATCTTGAGAGTACTCAAACAGATTGAAACACCTAGTTAGTGGAGCTGTGCAACTTGACTATTTCTGGCAGTACTTTTGACTCCTGGTAACATAATGAACTCAAAACAGCTGCAGAGGTGGGTTCAGCATCAAACACACTGATGGCGGAGTTTTAATTAGCTTCACCTGTCCAAACATATGGGTGATGGCACTGGAGGCAGAACTTGACACCTACAGTTATGTAGAGAGGAAGGAGCCTGGCTTGACTTCCAGGGTGGTAAGAAAGCTTTTGGAGTAATGCTGGGAATCAAAGTTTTATTTGTAAAGTGATACAAAATTGCACTCCCAAAATATGAAGTCTGAAAAAGCTCCTTCTTCGATACACAGTATTTATGCTACTTTCCCCTACTTAGACCAACATTGAATCTGTTTCCTAGGAGTGGGTGCTCTGACATGGCTAGAGCTTTCAGTGTATACACTACAGATTTTATTTTTTATGTTTAAGAAAAACCTAAATAGTTGTGGCTGCCTGTGGATTGGGAGGTTTGAATTTATAGAAAATGGGGAGAGTATTTAATAAACCATCTGAAATGTAATGATTGTTTTCCTGGGTATTCCAAGATATCTTTTTTACTTAGCTTTAGGACCTAAAAGTAATTGGGGTTTGATGTCTATAAATAAGCTTTCATATAGTCTCTAAGATTTTGAAAATGTCTCTGCTGTGATACTGCTCAGGAGCTGGAAGGTGCTACAAATCTGAATCCTGATTAGTTGGCTTCATTTCAGTCTTCATTAAGAGGGTGTGACCTGTGGGTTCCAGTTGATTAAATCCAGGGATGGGGCAAGTAAACATCTTAAGAAAGAACTTTTTCCAGACCAAGGCAGTGGAGTATACATTTGCTTGTAAGAAAAAGCAAACTGTTTTTCCTTTTGAATTTTTCTTAAGGGTGTGTGTTTGTGTGTGCATGCTGAAATTTTTTATTTTGCATTTTCCAGAAAGAAATCAAATGTTTTAGAATGCTAGACTTTCGGGCTGCTCAAACAAGTAGAGCTTCTGGGTGTTTTCGACTATGTCTCCATAGAAATTCTTTCCTCCCCCACCACGTTCTTTCATATTTAGTTTCCATAACCAGTGCACTATTGTAAAGGAGGGGAAATGCAGGGTAACTGCAGGGAAGCCAGCCAATCGCTCCAGCATCCGAGCAGACTCCAGGGCTTGTGGAGCTAACCTTTGTGACCTTCACAAGGGGCCTCTCCGAGGAGAGCCATTTTTCCTGCCTTGTAATGGTAAAGAAAAAACTTGGCAACTCCTTTGATCAGCAAAGCAAAAACAAGGAGAGCAAGGAGCAAATGGGCAGCTTTGTGCACAAAACTGCTAAGTCAGTGCTGGCTTTCTCTGTGCTGAGAACAGCATTACCACCTTACATAGAATACATGCACATTTCTGTAGGGTCTTGGGATATTTGTTGCATTAGTTTTATCCTTCTGTTCAAAACTGAGGGAGTATCTTGGTTGTTACCAGTTACAGTGAAGTGAAAGTGTTTCATCTAGTAATTTCCAGTGTGAGAGTGAGGGAATTTTTCCTTTCATATTTTTTTGGGGCAAGATTTTAAAAAGAAAGAAGGAATAATACAACACTTTAAAAAATAATTCTAGTATTGAGACGTGGACGTTCCTTGTATGCAGCTGGCATACACTTTTTTACTGTAAAACTTACTGCTTTGCAGCTTTTGCTGATGTTTTTCTGTTTCTTAGTTGATACCTACAATGCATCTCAGATGTTTAATAGAAGGGACAGCAGCTTTGCTATGCAAGTATGTAAACTTTTATTTTGACTTGTACAGATTTAAAAGCAAAATCTGTTCTTATACTGGGCAATTTTTACATCAGCTTTTAGCTTCTCCTTTCTTATGTTCTTTTTACTGTTCTTCAGCTTCTGATCTTCAAATGCAGCTGTATCCTTCTGTTACGGTTCCTAGTCTCTGAGAAGTTGTATTGCTCCTCAGTGATAGTCTTCTGCTTAACAAATTGAGTTAATTCTTCCACCTGAGCTGAAGTCCTTGGTACTCCTCCTCTGCCTGAGAGTAAGAGAGGTTTCATACTGGTTTTATTCAGTACTTCCTTCCATTCCAGTGAGAGTCTGCCTCCCAGTTTAACCTCCCAGACCAATATATCTCTGTCTAGTGAACTCAGTTTGTTCATTCTCGGCAAGAATTCTTCCTGTGGTTTGTAAACTTGCAGATTTCAAACTCCTTCCTTGGCTACTTCAGCTTCTCTTCATGAAGCTTGGCTCCTTAGGAGATGTTGATATTACCAGATTGCCAGATTCCTCTGCAAGTCATGTTTCCTCTTTTAGACTTCCAGTGTTCACTTTCTTTTGATGTTTCATCCTTTCCTCTGCCACTCCTTAATTACTCACCCCTAGTACTGTGCTGAAGTGGTTCATGGTGATTTTCTTCTTTCTTACATGACTGAAAATAAATAATCAGCTCCACAGTTAAGGAACCAGATAAACCACGCTTTCAGATCTGCATTGTTTGGAGTAGCGCCCTTCAGTTTTATGAAAGTGCAGAAATTTAAATTAGTTTAATTGTCTCACAAAATACTAACAAGTTTCAGTAATTAACCCGTTTATTAGATCCTTGCATAGTTCTGGATAGCATGCAAATTAATTTTCCATGGACGTGATTTATTTTTGTGCAAACTTTCACCTGCATGACATCTGTTACTCCAACAGACACAGTGATACTTAGCATCTGATGAAGATATCTGGGAAATTGATTTGCTTGAAGTCCCACATCACTAATTTCTAAGTAAATTGTAGCAGAGTGACTCCATGAGCAGATTCATTTGTCTTGTGCATACTGATAGTGTGATACGGTCTCACTGCAGTTACTGTATTTAAGGGACAAATCCAACATCTGCCTGCTACCTCCTCGTTGATTGCATTGACAAAAATCAGCAAAGAGCAGTTGCTGGCCTGCTCTGTGAGCAGGAGGAGCGTGCCTCCAGGCCCCCCTCCTCCTCCTTCTCCTCCTCCTGTGGAAGCAGTGCTGGCAGCAGCAGCTTCCAGCCAGCTCCGTGCATGCACAGAAGGTGGTATTTGGCTGCTTGGATGATGCTTGCTGTCCAAGCAGCTGTTCCCTGTAGTAGAGGATGTGAGTTACCAGACTGCTCGATTACAGGACTACAGCAGTCAAGATCCATTCATTTAGTCAAGTAAGAGTGCAATCCCAAAGAGCTCGGAATGTAAGTAGGCAAGTCAGAGAAGAGGAGAAATGGAGCACAAAGAAATGGGGACTCTGAAATAGAGCCACTCAACTCCAGGGCCTTGTCTACTTCCTCAGTTTCATACTGGGTATTTTGTCCATTTTCTGCAGCATTTCTTTGCCCTTGTTATGCTGTTACATTTTGTTCTTCTTGATAAGAAAATGCAAGTAGGTTTCTTGTAGAGAAGAACATGATATTATCAGATCTGTAATAGTCCCTTCCAGTTCTTATTTGAACATAAATATTTTGTAATCATTTTCTGAAGAAACAGATTTCTGAAAATGTATTTAAAGGAATTACAAGGTATCAGAGAAGAGTGACTAGAAGGTTTAACATGCCAATTTATAGAACTAGAGTCACGGTATCTAGAAACAGGTTTATTTCTTTTTAATGTACAGTTTACTTTTAAAAGGTTTTGAGATAAAGTTTAAAATTATGACCTGTGTAGTGATATAAAGTGATTGCAGAATAAATTTTAAAGATAACACTAAACAGTGCATGTTTGCTACTGAACTTTGAGTGATAAATTCTGGAAGGAAGTTGCTGGGTAAGTACCTGGAACTATAAAGTGTTAAACCACAGCTCAGAAAGCATTAGCCAAGTGAATGTTTACTTTTTTGTTGTTGTTGTTTATTCAAGCCTTTCAGTTCAAAACTAAGAAACTGGGAGCTGGAGAGCAGAGTGGTTTGTTTCCTTCTTCCATAATTCCAAATACAAAATTGATGTGCAAGAATGACTTTTGTTCTAAAAAGCTTTCAGTATGTGCTGACTAGAAGCAATTGATTCGGATCACTAAAACAGATATGACATTTTATAAGGATGTTGAAAAGTGCTGGAGCAGGGCAGACCAAAGGGATTATATTAGCTCAGTGTTAGGTTTTAGCAGGCTAATTGTGGATGACTATGAAGGAATATTAACTTAAAAAGATATTGGGCATTTCACTCTCCTCTCGATGTATCCTCCTTTTTTTTGCCTGCAGGTACTGGTTTACATCTTCTGATCTGAAGATTACAATCTAGATCATTGAGTTTAAAGGGCAAGAGTGGATATATTCTGAAGTTTGCAGTGACAGTGAGTCCCTAATTGATGGAGCCATGTTGTAACTGTGTGTTCATTTGCAGTTCACGCAGCTTGTCCCTGCAGCTGTATATCGGGTAGCCTATATATAAGGGCTTGCTTTGTGAGAAGTTGACATGGAATTGGGATGAATGTTGTTCTATTAACTGTGTTCTCTAATTTACTGCTTAAAGTTCAGAAAAGTTGTGTCCTACTACTCAGCTGTTGAAATTACTCAGATGTGATAGTACCTATTGGCACTTCTGAGATCAAGCGGAGTATTTTCCAAACACAGGTTATGAAATATGTTTTGGCTCTGGAATTTTATAGGATAGCTAGTGAATGAGCCAAACCCAAGCAAACAGACAAAACCTGAAAAATTTTTGGAGCTTGCAGTTAGAATTTTGTTTGAATTGAAGGGTTTAAAACAGTTTTGGCTGCCTGGTTGGTGGGCAAAAGTAGCTGAATGGTGATGAGAAGACTTTTGGCTATAGAAAGCCTATCTTATAGAAGAGATTAAAGGAGCTCAGTTTGTCCAAGAGTTCAGACTGACTTAATACTGATTGAAAAAAGCTTCTTTACCATCAAGGGAATTTCTAAAACAGTTTGTGAATTTTGCAGGCAAAAAAGGAAAAGCTGGAAGTTGATAATGGCGGCATTTGGAACTGAAAGGGAGTGGAGGAAAGGGATGGGTCATAGGGAAGTGCTGACTAATGGTCAGCAAACACTGTAAAGAGAACTCTTGTATTAAGCACTGGCCTCACTTCCTAAAAGGAAAATAAACCCCATACTGTTCAAGCGTAAAGTTTGGGTTGGGAAAGTCTCTAAGCTGGACTATTTAGAAAGTGGGAAGGGATTATGCTGGAAGGAGAGCTTGGTTATAATGGTGTTCTTAGCCACTGAAAGACACAACTAACGTCTGGTGTGACCTGTGTTCTGATCTCTTACGTGGGTAGGATGTATTAATATCTTTATTGTATTAGAGAGGCCTGTTACTAGTAAGCATGATTTTAAATACTAGGCATATATTTTATGGGTACATGGTTGCTTTTTTTTTTCTCCAATATATGCCAATGAGTAAATATAATATTCTGCCCCCTTCTCCCACTACAGCAGCACACATGCATACCCCCACCCTCCCCAGTGTCTGAATGCTAATTGTCACAATTAGTAGATGAAGATTGAAGGGATTCTAAATTTGGAATTGATTACACTAAGTTAAGGTGATAACTGTAAGTTTTTTTAGGGTTTATTCAGAACCTGAACTCCTGTTACAAATCTCCTGCAGAAATTTAGTGAAACTTGGAGATCTGTGATTTTCTTGTCATCGATTTTGTATCTAAGGGTAGGGCTGAGAAGTTTCTAAATAAGTTCACTATGTTTATTGATAAAACATGGTAGTTGCTAATTTTGACAGACTAAACTGTTAACGTATCTAAATGAAATTTGTACTTCAAGAATTGTTAGTAATTTATGTTCTTTTAAACAAACAGATTTTATAATCACTATATTTAATTCCCTCTAGACCAAAAGATACTAAGAAAGCAAATCAAATAACTGCAAATCAAATACATAAAATATGAGGTATTGGTATTTATTATGCTGATTTAACGGAATAAACTAAAACTCAAGACCTCTATTAAATAATACGTGGGTCTTTATTTTTTGTTTCTAAAAAGAAAGTAGAGTTTGTTTTGCTGCTGATGATTTCACTGTCAAACTTTAAGTTTCTCTGTTACTTCCCCAAATTCTTAATAATAAAACAAAATAAAAATGAAAATTTCTATTTGATAACTTCTGAAACTTGCAGTGAAATTTGCGTTCAAAATTTAGTTTTACTTTGTATTATTTATTTAATTTATTCTGAAATATATTTTAAACTGGTGCTCTTTAAACTCTTTATGACTGGTGGAGGGAAATGTAGAACCTGGAACTTGAAAATCCTCAGGTTGAAAATGTTTTTTAGGTCACTTTTAAATATATTTAAAAATAATAGCTATTTATGTATACTATACATTTAATTATTATAGCTTATAATTTTAAATTATACAATCTAAATAGCTTAACATGTCCTCATGCTTTTGCTCTGTATTGTATTTGCCACCCTAGGTTAAATGCGTAGATAAAAATAACTTTTCAAAGCATAGCCTTCAGACAATGTGTTGTATCTGGGTGCTGAGAAATCTGTTGCTTCTGGTGCATTGCAACTTGGCAAATCTGTCTCCGGGGGGCTGAAGTGCGGGGGATAAAAAAAAGAATTAATTTGTTGGCAAAAAACAGAGTATGCAAGATTGCCTGGAGTTGGCTGAGCAGGTAGCTCACAAGTACTGACTCAGGCAGGAACTTGCTGTTGGAAGATTTTTGTCTCTGTTTTACATGGCAATCTGTGAAGTCTTCAGGGACATGAATAATTGCCTCCAACCTCAGCAGCACGTAGCGCTTGTCTGAATCGTAAAAGTAAAAAGCTTTCCCTGAGACACGGTCATAAGGAGGAGTCAAAAAGGGATGAAAAAAACCTGTAATACAGGAAGTGGAAGTGAAAAAGGAAAAAAAAAAAACAAACCCAAACATAAAAAGCACATAAGTATAGAGAAAGGAAATAGAGGGGTGTTTTTGCCAAGCTGCAGTGTCAAACGAGGGAAAAGATAGTCCGTAAGACTATTTGTATAACTAAAACTGAGAACATCCCAAATAGCTGATCGATTTAAGGTGTGAAGTGTCTGTTCTGAAGCATACATTCAAAATAGTTGTCAATATCAATTATATTAATTAATAAGAACAGATTCACTTATTCTTTGTAGCAGGAAGCTATGCATTCATTTCCAGTAGGTCCTACCTAATGGTTTCTTCGAGTCGGCTCATCCTGTCAGGGCCATCTGGGAGTGATCATTGTTTGAACACTCAAGCAACCAGTTTGAACTGCCCTCTGAGACTTCCTACTTACAGCAATAAGGAAACAACCCAAAGAATCTTTTTATCTTAATATTTTGTTTTCCTTGGTGGTGGTTAGCCTCAGGGTTATTCAACAGGATTGCTAGGAACTCCCTTTAGATACCAAGGCAGCTGGCTATAGCAGCTTTTATTGCAGCGTGCTTAGGCAAGCCTCTCTGACTTGAAAACCTTCAGGCAACCAAAAATAGGGTATATAGAAAGGGGCGTAAAATTGCCTGGCTCCTGTTCATGCAAAGAGGCATTTGATTTCCCTCTTGCTTTCTTTGTCTCCTTTTAAGAGCTAACTAGGGAGAGAGAAATGAGATAGAATCTTGGAGATAAAAGGACAAGAAAGTGCTAAAGGATTCTATGGTCCATCACTTCTGAAAATCATCTGCCCTTCCCTTAATCATGTGAAAGTTAGTGTTTGTGTAATCTTGCCTTTAGTGTTACAAAAGACAAAGTGGTTGCATCTTGAGAAGGTCTTCTCTGTGTTTGCAGGGGTGTAAAAGGGTATCTGTAAAGTTAAAGGAATCCAGTAATTTCACTTGAAATAGCAGCAGAGACAGTTCTTCCTTTAGATTTACCCTCCTTGGTGATGCATCTTTATCTCTTTCATTTAAAATTAAGGAGAGAAAGAAAGAGTATGCTGAGTGACTTAGCCATGGGAAGCAAACTTCTTACCTTTGGGGACAGGGTAGAGAGAAGGGGGAGATTTTCCTTAAATATAGCCTCTTTTTCTGCTGTGAAACTGAGAGGGCAAGATTAAAATTAAATAAATCTGGTGATACAGAATGTGATCACACAGCACTTTGTCCTTTATGGAGTTTGGGAAAGGACTGAACTAGTACAAGGACTGTAAGAGCATGGATTTTTCTCTTAGTCTCTGTAATACTCCTGTTTCTTACAGTTTTCAAAGTAATGGAAAGAGCCCTGGAAATGAAAATGCCCTCGTACTCCTTTTTTCTGAAACTCAGAAAATAATCTTACTTTGGAAATCCACAGAGGAATCTAAGAATCATATTTTTGAGATTCAGTTTAAAATACTTCTAAGCATTGTGATACTGCCCTGTTTTTCTAGATGAGGTCTTTCGAGTGCAGGGAGGGAAGAGGGACAGCAGGAAAAGGAATAATAAATGCAAAAAATAAGCATGTTATTACTTCCATTTTTGCTTTGACAAATGGCAGTTGTTTCAAGAGTACGTAACAACAGTGGTGCTACCTTGGCAAACCTTTGAACTTCATGTCATGCCTTCAGCTCTTCCATTAGCCACGCGTGTAGGGTTTGACTGCCTACTGCCCGCCATCCATTTTAGCATGATATGCTCTGAAGCGAGGACCTTTCTGTGAGTGCTTTCCTAAGAAGGGCAGTGCTGTTCCGCAACTCCAAAACAGCAAGGTGTTTATCATCAGAGCAGTAAGCTTAAGATTTTGGTGTATGTATTGTGTGCTGTCTGCATGCAGGCCAGTGCCAATGAAGGCTGCCTTTGAATACCTTAATGTTAAATACTGTATTTTGTGTATCTGTAAAAACTCCTGTTTTGTGTATCAGTGTCCACAGCTTTATGGGCCATGTTTTCAGGAATTTTTGGTAGCTCTTAGCATCTTGCAAGCTGCAACCACTTTAAGAATAAATTCCAGAGGATTTGTAGAAGAATTTGCCTGACTCTCACTGATTGTGTGCAAAATCTATTTCTGTACCAATTAGACTTTTGTCAGAGAAATTTAAGGCATTTAAGTTCCCCTTACTTTTTTGTTCTAGTTCAGATTCAAACCATTAATTTGCTGAATGAATTTCTGCTGCCTAAGATCATAATTATGTAGGATAGCACATACGGTTCTTTTCCATACTTTGATTAAGGTGATAGAGCTCTGACAGGCTGTCTTCCCACTTGGTCAACTGGATGTTCATGCCCACTGTTCTCATACATTTTGCTTGTGTTCTTTCTCAAAGGTAATGAAGACACAGCTATGGCACAACACATGACTGCACACTGAACAATTGCATGTTGATTTTGAAGTATGCTTTTGCAAGCTGAAAGTAGGATAGGGCTGTCGGTTGTCGTATCGCCATCTCTGTCAACATATGCCTGTGGTGTGGTTTGGTGAGGACATCAACACTAGTGTAGATGGAGCAGTCCCAACACAAGCTTTGTTTAGTTAATGCATAAAGACGTGTCAAGAGGAAGAAAGAATATGGAAAATTAAAAAATACAACCATATTATGTATTGTAGCAATATTCAGAAACTTTTTTCTATGTTTCTATTTCTTTGAGGCAATTAGGCCATGGCTGGAAACATTACTGTCCTTCAGAGACAAACTGTGTGAGAATTTTAGGGTTTTTTTCTGACATTTTTGGGAAATGGTCAGATTAAGAAGTTATGAATTTTACTGCTGTGTGCTTTTTATATATATTAGGCTGTTATAATCCTGAAACCTAAGGAAATGTTGCAAGTTAATATGGAGAGGACAAGTGGAAGCACAGTGAGAGGAGCAGATGAGATTTTCCTTTCTCTGTGACCAACAGCTTTTCCTTTTGTTGGCTTTGTGATCTACAAAGACAGTTGGAAAGTCCTTAAAGGATCTTGGGCCACTTTAAGTGTGTCTCCTTGTCTAATAGTGCTGCAAACTTAGGGGAGTGTTTATGGAGGACTGAATTGGGGGTAGAGATAATTGCTAACAGAGCTGTCTCATTTCCCCTTCAGGCTTTTCTGTTTACTGTCACCGCTGCTTGGAATTTAAATTTGTGTCAACTCAAACAACGTATTAATGCTACTTAAGGTATAAATCTGTAATTTTGTTACACCATTTGCAAAGAAATGTATTTCACTTTTAAGTCAGCACACCTAATTAAAAATGGCCAATATAGCTGAAGACTTAGTTTCATATTCTATTTTTTTCCAATTCTTGAAATCCCCTGAATAGCGTAGAAAAAAGGGTGCACAAAGAACATCACAGCTTCTACCCTCAGGCAAAGATGAATCCGCTCCATTGTGTGTAATATCCTAAGAGCATCATCAGCCATAATCCAGAAATCTCCACGTACTGCACTCTAGTTTTTGAGAGTGGTAATCAGAGTAGTTCATGCCAAGGCTGTTTCTACTCTAAACTTTTTCTTTCATCCCATGTCTAAACCAAGCTGTGGAAAATTGGTCAGTAGTGTCTCCTAGCCTGTCTGCTATGTCAGACTGGTCATGGCCTCCTAGCTATTGCCGCCCTTAGGAATTTGCATCTAGCTCTGTTCTTGAATTAGTAGATACTGTCACTAACTTGCAGTATACACATCAAGTCCTGATGTACTAAAATGTACTGGTGATTGCTCTAAAATAATTCATTAATGGCATTTGTGAGGAGAAACTTACACTGGTCATGATTGATCTAATCTTTAAAGTTCTTAGATGAAAAGAAATAAAAAGGGAAGACTTTCAGAAAGTCAAGCACTATGTGGATTGAGGAAAACAGCTGTTTAGGAAGTTAAAGGAAAAAATATGAAAGAATTGAATCTGTAGCTCAGTCATTTAAGATAAAACAAATCATAGGTGACACTCTTGTCAATGGAGCAGTTAATGTTTTTTTTTTTTATTTTCATTTTCATTATATCCCAAATGTGTTGAAATTTCACATGTTAGGTTTAGCTTCATTTGTGCACTTGCTTGTGTTACACAGAGACTTTCCCCTCCATCCCCAATATAAAAAGTACACAATGCCAAGGCCACAGTCTTGGCTGGTCTGTCACGATGTGGTCAATGGTGTGTGTTTGTGTTTTGCTTTTAATAAAGTAGGATTTCCAGTGAATTCCTAAAACAGTCCCAAAAATCCAAAAACCAAAATCCGAGTTCGTCATCTCAGCTTCACTAGAGACTGGCAATAATTTTCTCACATAAAATATAAGTCTTTTCTACATTGTAAAACACAAGCATTACTTTATTGAGAGATGCTTGCGTAGTTTTTTATGTGGTGCTTTTATACTGAAGAACAACTTGTCTTTCTGGATGTTTGACTTTTTTTTTTGAAATGTCCTTTTATGACTAGTCACGTCCAAATGCAAAGAGAACGCGATGGATGATTTATTCTGCCTTGTTTGTATTCTTTTATGTGTAGATCAGACCTCTTCATTTTTTTGCTGTTGCAGAAATTTCATATAGTGTGTTCATCTGGTACCTAAGATTAAAATATCTGTTCGCTGTCTTTTGCTTTTCTTCCTAATCACACATTTCTATTACACATTTTAGTAAAATCATCTGGCAATTTCTGACCTGCTTATGCTAATAATATCTTTTCTGAGAAGATCCTTACTTGTGAAAGTTCTCACTGCAAATGACATAGCATATGTGCAGTGTATATGAGGTGACTATGCAAAAAAACAGGAAGTAAGATGCATGCTTTTGTAATGACTGGGAATTCTGTTACTCGAATGAAGTCCTCAACATACCTTGAAGGGTGTACCTAGCAACAGGAACACTGTAGTTGCAATAAATACTTTGAAATATCAAAACTGAAAGCCTCTTAGATAAGCCTTCCTCAAAGGATTTAAGTCATTTTTTGAGTGTCCTTTGTGTGTCAGTTCATTTCTCACATGGCTTTCGATAATACAGTTCATGTCTTTTCAGTGCAGCAACTGAACTAAAAATGTGAAGGTATATTACACTTTGGGCAAAGGCAGATCAGTTTCTGGTTTTAAGAATGATTTTATTTTATTAGTCTATTAGCATCTAAAGGTTATTTTCATCAAAAACTAACAAATGCAATTTTTTTCTGGTCTCTGGATCTCCTGTTTCCTTTCCATTGTACTTAAAAAAACCCCAACAAACCAAACAAACCAACCAGCTCTTTAAAATTAGGTTAGAAATTGAATCTGACAAATCTTCAGGCATGTGATAGTGTTTAATACCAATAAAGGTTTCTTTCAATTAGAAATTCTGATTCTTAGTAACTGCAGAAATGCTCTTTGCATACATAAAATGAGAACATTTTTCTTTTCTTTAAAGTTTTTTTTCAATATGTAAATAATTCATATGTGACTGTAAAATTGGGGAATGAGTGAGGAGAGGCAGCTTGATTCTCTTCCTAATGCACAGCACTTTGAAGGTGCTTCTTGGTGGAGGGTGGGGGGTTGTGTGGCTTGGAACAATCACTCTTCTTGATACCAGAATTGACATAAGTTTGCTAACAAATATTTAGCATGTTCTGGGTGTTTTAGCTTTGTTTTTCTAAGGCCTGTTACCATAGGCCTACATTTATGGTGCAGTCTCAGTTGATTTCCTTATTTTATACAACATTTGTTCTCTTTTAACAGGGATTCACCCAGACATAAATGAACAATAATAGATCGTGTCAGATAGCTAGGTCTTGGATTTGAGAATTTATTCAATGAAGTAAAATGTCTTATGTTCCTTGATTGTCCTAGAGATGTTGATTTTTAATTCCAAGACTTTTTACTCATTTTGTTCTGTGCACACAGTACAGAGCTGTGTTTCTAGTTCCTGAGTAGGTAGAATTTAAGTTTAATTGGATAGTAGTGTACTAAATATAATGCCTGATTTATAGGTTTCATTGATTTGATATAATTTGCTAATACTTTTTTAAAAATTTGAGGTTGACCAATGCTTTATCAAGATGTGGCTCAGGTAACATAAAATAGAAGATACCGAATGTAAGGATTGGGGCAGTTGCCATGTCATGCAGCTACTAAGGGAAAAAAATCTATTTAGTGCAAGGAAAGATAATTTATTGTTGGTATCAGAGTTCTTGTTATGTCCATTTAAACTTCTTCTGTGCTGCTATTCAGAACAGAAGGAAAGATCTTTATCTGTGGAGAATGCCCTATTTCCATACTTAAATTGATGAGAAATACGTAGTGTTTATAGTAAGTTACCCTGGTGCACATGCTGCAGATACTGAACAAAATGAAGGCCTGTATTCCTTCCTGTACTACTATGATTTATTTGAACATTTCATCCATATAAGTGCGGGTTTGCCTGCTTTGTATTCTGTAAATTGATGAGTGTGATTTGGAAATTGTGCAAAAGAACTGATCTGTTGTGATGTGTTTGGGGTGGTTTCTTAGTCTATAGCATTCGAAACCTCAGGATATGGAGCAGGTAAGATACATCTAAGGACTGTAGTTGGAGAGAGGTTGAAGAGCAAGGTTCTGAGGGAAGGTGTGGGGGAAATGGATGATTTTAATGATTTTAATGCAGTCAGCTCACTTAGTTTTAGACTTTTCTTTTGTGGCTCTTTGCTTGAAGACGACTACTGGTTGGAGTTTAGTTGGTAAAGTAAGTATGTGCTGAATTTTCTCAGGTGATACTCAGCTAGGGAGAAGTTTGAAGCTGCTGCCTAAAATAGCTATTGATGTTAACAACTCCGTATGAACATTAACTATACTTCGTATGGTATGCTTAAGCAGTCTTGAGGAATCGATAATGCTGTCCTTGTGCTCAAAATTGAAGGTACTTTTAAAATTGCTTCTTCCATAGCCCATTCATCTATCCTGTATTCAGGTATGTTTGGAAAAGCTGGTGAATGTTGTTTCAGTGTGTTCCTACAGTTAACTGCAAAACATGGTTCTGTAATGCAGCGAGACGTTTTTGCTTCTGTTTCTTGCTCTACACTCAAATGGTGTGTAAAAGCAAAGGCTATAAAGTTTGTACCTTAGGTAGACATTTTATAAGTTCATATTATTACATGGATTTTTGTAGGAGTTAAATGGAAATAAACAAATGTGTAATCACGGGTGCAGCGGTGTTTTCCTAGTTTCCACTGTTCCCACAACTGTGCTGAGTAAATATAACAAATCAGAAATAGAGGGGAGGAGTAGCACATACTGGTACTGTAATTTAAACACATAGTCTGTGAAGCATTACTGTGCAGTGTTTTTACATCTGTATTATCTTTGCCTGCTTTCATTGCTTTGCAAAATTAACCAGCAGAAAGGTGAAAAAAAAATGCTCTCCAGTACGAAAGTTTATGTATAGTACAGTATATATAGGGCAGTCTTTACTATGTTGTGCCCTGTTTTATAAATAAATAGGCCAAAAAGGAAATAAAGAAGTCTTGCTGCATGTGGCATGTTTCTCAGTGGAGTGGAATACTGGAAAACACATGCAACCAAAGATGCAGTGTGAGTAATAGTACCTGGATTAAATGAGCTGTATTGTGGAGACTAACATGGCGGTGACACCTTTCTAATTAGTGCTGTAGTAATGGGGGGTTTCCTGTACACGAGGGAAAACTGGCAGTAGTTGCCACATGCAGACAAAGTAGAGCTTTGTTTACTATTACATTTTTGTACAAGTAACATTTCTGCCTATTTTGGGACCCTGCTATGGTGTGTCTGTAACTCTTTGACCTGGAATTGTTTGTCTGCATGTCTAGAGAGGGTAAAATATATATATCCTAAACCAAAACTTTTTAAAAAGCCACTTCGTTATACCTTCTACCTTATAACAGCAAGTCCCTTCGATGATTATAATGTGATAAATAATTCTACATAAGTAATTATTTTGGTGAGTACTACCCCATTTTAAGATTCTCTGTACCTATTCGTTCTTACTTGTTTGAAATTATGAAGTGGTTATAAAATTTAGTATTTTGGGGGAAATATCAACATTTTGAACATCAAAGGACATGTTTAAAAGATTTACTAATTCAGTGGAGCACACTTTTATTAATTGGAATCAAGGGTTTCATTAGTAAGTTTCCAGGCATAGCAATTAGTTGCTTTGGGCAGGGAGAAAATAATACTGTGTTGTGTTTGTCCAGTTTGACCTGTGATGAGGCCTTAATTTATGACCAGAGAGCTCTTGGATGCTGTGGTCATGCAAATACATAAACTAAGTTTGGAATTCATCTCTCCTAATGTCAATGTATTTGACCTAGTTAACTTAGGTTCCTTTCTTGAAGGAGAAAATAGGCCTGTTTCACCTCCAATAAGCTCCTTACATTGATCAAATGAAATACATCCTAACAGTGCTTATTTAGGTTCCTTTCTCACTGGTGGAGAGCAGGGTGACGAGGTCAGATGTCAGTGTCCACAAAGATGCTAGTGTTGAGGTGACCAAATCTGAATTATTTGTCCCTTTAGAATGTCTAAGTTACTATTTTAATACCAGCATCAGACCCTAAATACGCCTTAAAATAAGAGAAACAGGGAACTGTGAGTTCCTGCACAATTATTATTTAATCCCAACAAAAAGGTGGAAGATTTACAGCCTGATTGATAGTTCAGTACAAATACGCATTGATCCACCAAGATACATACAAACCACAATGCACGACAGGGGTACAAAGCAGAGGTATGAGTTGGAATACCTAGTTTTGAACTCAGATCACCAATAGAATTTATATTGCAGCTTTAAATGTTGTGGTTTCGCTGAAGTAAATGAAAATGGGCGTTCCATGTAATCCAGAAAAAAGTCACTTTAAGTATTATTAATGTAAGGAAAGAGTTGTGCCAAGTTAATGATATGTTGGATTCTAATTGATAACAGTACACTTTGAATATCATTTTAATTGATACCAGTTCTAAATTAATCAATAACAAACTCTGTTATCAACGCTTAGTATTTATTAGTAGTTTTATTTTTGTCCACATGTACTTCTCGGAGCAGTGTTGCTTAATGGCATCAAGATAAAGTTGATGCTTGTTATGGGTCGTCTGCCTTTGTGTTCATTAGCAAAACATGCTAATCGCATACTCAAAAGGTGAAGTAATCAGTCATTACACTTTTGTATTTTCATTGAATTGAATACTTTCATGAATGATGGTGCTGAATGTACTTTACATTTTTTTCCAAACAGATAAATCTGTGCTCCCAAAGTTTTGTAATTGGGTTCTGCAGAGGGCTAGTTGAGTTACTTGACAGTCCAGCTGCCCTCATCTTTTCGTATGAAGTTGCAAGGCAGCTGCACATCACTTTTATATTACTGCTCTAGTGTGACTGGCTGCTTAAATTACCATGGAGAGATTGTTCGATTGTCAGTGGTGAGGGGGGAGTAGTCCATCAAATAATCTGAGGATGTGGTCTACGCATGGCAAGTTTGGGAACACTGATGATTACTCACTAGCCAGTTCATTACAACTCCCTAGGCACTGAATGTGAACTCATCACACCAAGTTACTGGACTGTGCTTGAGATTCCAGACATAACTGGCTTGGCTTGAAAGACTCTGAAGTCACATTTAAAGATGACAAGTAACTAATCAACGAGAAAAGGAAGAGAGTGTTTTGTTCAAGGATACAACATCTAGTTATGGTACAACAGTCTAGATTACGATGTTCACGTTGAGCCTTATCTCTCACCGTTGCTCTAGCTCTGATCCCTACAGCTGTTTGTTGGGAAGGTGGTGGTGGCCAAAGTAAGGGTTTGGGAGTCTGACATACCATGATGCTTGGAAAGAATCCAAACAGTTCTTCCTTGGTTTTGAACATGGCTGCTGTTGTTGGCAGGCTTAACCTTTTGTTGTTAAACTTTCTGTGCTAGCAGGTCCTTGTTGTGAATGCATGGCTGTCCTAACTCTCGCTTTGTTTTGTCTTAGTCACATTGATCAAACAACAACATGGCAAGATCCTAGGAAGGCCATGCTTTCCCAGATGAATGTTACAGCTCCCACCAGTCCTTCCGTGCAGCAGAACATCATGAACTCGGCATCAGGTAAAGCAAAGTTTCTATTTATGAAAAAGATCATACAAATGATACCACTAGCTATTTTAACGGGGCAGGGGGGTCAGATCTCACAATTGTCCTTTGAGTTATTGTGGTTTTAAACTTTTCATTTGTTGATGCTTGATGCATCAAGTGAGAGGCTGAAACTTGAGGTAAGAGAATTTGCATAGTATTTATGATGTCAACAGAAAGTATCCTGTAGTTCTTTGGTTTGTGCTTTTATTTTTTCAAATGGATGATTCAAACATTTAAAGAAGCAGAATTTTGGTCTTAATTTCCTTTGACTGAATATGCTGTTAAATTGATGAAGACCAGAATTTCCATTAAATTAGTGTCAATATACATTAAAGCTACTGTGCTTCTGCAGTGTTCTTCTGCCTCCCCTTGCTCACTTACTAGACTTGGTAAACCCCCATTCGTAAGTTTCTTACATTTGTTAAGGACATCTAATTTTTTCTGTCTTCTTTAAATGAATAAAGCAAACACTTAGAAAATCTTGTTTAGATGCAGAGATGTTTTGGTTTTCCTCTTATTTTCCTATAATTTCCAAAATCCTGTATCACGATGGTTATTTCTATACCTGAAGAAGTCTGATAGCTTTTCCTGGAATACAGAATTGTTTTTCAGCTAGTTGGGGGGGGGGGGGGGGCTGTCACTAGACAGAAGTAAAGTGTGCTTGTTCTTGCTGTAGAATCTGCTGTTTGTTTTCAAAGCTCTCTCGTCATGATGGTGCAAAGAGCAAGCAGGTAAATTTGGTGCCATGCTAGTTTGTCTGCTGCGCTCCTCACTATGCTTTGTCACCTTCTGTTTGTCGCTGAGGTTCATGTTTTATTTCTTTTCTCACAGCCTGATTGTATTTTGTCTATGTCCGCTGTTCCTGTATTTCACAAAGGTTATTCTCTGGTGCTGCTTTTTGTTGTCCATGTAGACAGCTTTGTTTCATGCTGCGATTCATATGCTGCAGACAATACCAAAAGATTAACAGGCATGACCAAACTGTGCTGTTCATGACTGAGTACTGGAGGGGAAGCTAATCAAAGTTTTTCTGGCTGGACTAGGAGTTTGGATTATCCTGAAACAAATGAGAGTCCTGTTCAAGTTCAGGAAGTCATGATTCAGAGCAATTAAGGTCTCAGGCTCTGATGTGAAAATACAATATCTGTGATTATTTTTTCTGTAAATACAACCCAGGAAACCTGCAGCAGTAGAGATGAACGGTGTGTTTTTGCAGGGACATTTCTGAAGAACAGGGAGTAGGAGAAAGGAAACAATTTCCTTGGTCTGTCTTGCCTTTTGGCATATCTGATTTGTGCTAAAACTAGGTGCTTGCTATTTGAATATTGACATAAATTCTGTATTTTAAGGTAACTCCTCAAACCTTCTGTTGTACCAAGAATTGACAGGAGCAAATACCAATAGTGAAGTAGGATTCATGTTATGTACTTAGAAAGAAATGAAGGGTCCTTAGCAAAAAATTAAACTAGTTAGTTGTAAGGGTAAAAATCTAAAAGAGAATCTAGCAGTCAGTACAGGAGGATTATTTTAAAAAGAAAATTAAGAATTTACATGTAATTGACTGATGTGTGTGAGAAAGTGATCCTGCATAGATCTTGTTGCTTATGCAATAAAGGAGAGTTGAGATGTTTAAGTGGGTTATCTTGTGACTTGAAAAAGCACTTACTTTGAATACAAGTTCATTGAACATTTATTTTTAATGTCACCGATGATACTATATTGAATATGAACTGAAAGTCTTGTAAAGTTTTTTCCCCAGTGCTCTGAATTTGATAAAGTGCATGAAGAAATCAGAACTTCTGTGTACAATAAGTTATGTGTTTATGCAGTGTTGCTTTTTTTAAGCTTAAATCAGTCGAGGTTGTATGATTATGAGTATTTGGTTTTGCTAAAGTTTCTTATATCTGATTCTGAGTTCATGGTAACTTATGCTTCCTTGGTGGCCTCATAAAGAATGAGAGAAATGGAAAAATCAAGTAACTATGTACCACTTCAGCACAGTGGAACTTAGATTTAAGTGCTAACCTCATAAATATAAGACTACTTAATGTTCTAATTTGGATATTCATCCTCAAGAACTGGGAAATAAAGTTGAGACCTTTAAGACACAAGTTTCCTGTTATGAAATATTGCTGGCAATGAAACATGCCCTTGTGCTTTGAGAGTCTTTCATGAAAGATATTGGGAAAAATCAAGTGTAAGTATTGTGACAGCTGGAGGTCACTGATGTGCAAAAAATGTTTGAAATGCCACAAGGGAGAATGTTTTCCTTTCTGTATGGTTCATCCTTGTATAGCGCTTGGTAATTGTAGCCCTTAATCAGAAGTTAGTGTCCAAGTTTCAGAATATTTAATTACAGACTGCCATAGGAGCTTGTAAATAAAGTTGCTGTGGTAAAATGTAAGAAAGAAGATTTTTAGGAGCTGTCTTGAAAGCTGTTGGAAGCTTCCATTACCAAGAATTAAGAACAGGAAAATAAACTGAAGAGGGAGAGAACAGAAAGCTGCTGTCTGCATATTGAAGATAAACCTGTTGTCTTTTCTGGATAAATAGGATAAGTGGAACTCAGGGAAAGTGGGAAGAAAACAAAACTAGAAGGTGTGGTAATGGTGAAGGCAAGTCAAAAGAGTGTTTAAAATGAAAACTGGCATGGAGAAGATGTAGTTTAGCACAAGGTTGAGATTTTTAGGTTGTTTTTCTTAAGAAATCCCACCTCTTGAGGCAGTCAAGACTGAATGAGAATCCAGGTATGTTGCTGCAAGTTATGTTTCTTTAAGGAAATCAATAGGCATCTGAACCAGCTTCATCTGTTCCCGGCATGATTTTGTGAATGATCTGTTTTATGAGTGTTAGTAAGCATATATCCTTTACAGGAGGGCATCAGTATGTGAAAAGTGAGGATTTTTTTTTCCTCCTGCTTGTTTTAGTTCTTTGATATTTTTTTGTCTCAGTCTTGCTGAACTTAACTTGCTACATGTAATCAACTAAAATGGTTTGGGCTGTATGTATGCAGAGAAACACAGTGCTCTTCTGGATGGCATTTGTTGGTTAATCTCCTGTGAAACAGGATTGCATCTTCACATCAATAATGGAAAGAAAACAAGCCTGTTACTTCTAAATATGCAACATGTCTATAAAAATTAGTCTTGACTGTTGTGATTGTTTGTGTGTGTGTTTCTAACCATTTTTTTCCCTAAAGGTATTACAGGAAAAATTACATTCTTCTGTCTTGATTTAAAAACAAACCAAACCAAACAAAAAACCTGAACACGGTACGTTGTTATTCTGAGAAACCTGTCCTATGCTATTCTTATTGATGTAAAGTTATAAACTGGAAAGCAAACAATACTTGTTTCTTATATGATTGCAGTTGATAGAACAGAGATGGGATAGTAATTGTATTTATATACTTCCATTCCTAAGATACTTCTACTTCCTGAATCATGCTTGGCAGCGCTGCTTACTTGAGCCTCTTCTGCTTGCGCATAGGCACTAGATAATTAGCTCTGGAGCAGATTACCTGTCTTTGTCCTCTTTTGTCTTCCCTCTCACATTGCAGTTTTGAATTGGGCTTCCCGGTTTGTAGACCTAGTGTAATTCTGTTGCCTCTTAGGGGAAGGCTGTAGTGCCATGTTAAAGGTTGGTAGGAAAATGGACACTTGAATTCATAACTGTTGAGATTTTTTCTTCCCCTTGGGGGGCAGGAGGGTAAGGAGGAATATGCCAATAAGTAGAACAAGTTCTAACTCTTCTCTTAGATTCTTGCTCACTTCAGTCGCAGATTTCTCTTCTATGTAACCAGTCATGCTACCATTCTGCTTTGTGTACAGTCAACACTGCATACGATCTGCTGTGAAACTCGAGTTTCTAAGTATCTGCGTGGCAGTAATGTTCATTTCTTTATCTGCAAGAAATGCCCCCTTTTAAATAGTGGGGTTTTGTAAGCTTTACTGATTCGACAGAATAAAGGTGGACTTTTGGTAGATTTTGTAGACTTGGATATAATTTCAAAAACTTTTGGAATAACGGTGACAGTTACTGAAGGGAAAAATTTCAGCTTTTATGGAGAAAGATAAGGAAAGTTCTTGGAGATCAGTGGTTGTATTAGGGGAAGGTGATTCCTGCTGTTGAACATAGGTGTTCCAGTTCCTAGGTTGTCCATGCATATTCTTTTAATAACTAAATGCAGATGCCCTCTAATACGCATTAATCTTGTGATAAAATACAGCTTTATTTATTTATATTTATTTTACAATTATGTATCAGAAACTTTGTATCGCAGCCTAGCTTGAATCTGTACTGCATTTTGGCTTTTGTTACTCTCTCTTGCTTTCTGTCTGCCAGCAGCGGGTTCTGCTTTGCATTCAAGACTCTGCGTTTCATGGCAAAAATGGTGCATTGCGAAAGTAAAAACTCAGAAAAAATTGAGACATGCACAGGGACTTCTAAAATTATGTGTATTTATGTTAAGTTACAGTATTATATAAATACTTGGTTACAGAGGTATGCCTTATCAGTAGTTCTGTAAGGATGGCTTAGATTTGGGAACTGGAACCTAATTTTTGGATATTCTTGTCCTTAGAAGTACCACAGTAAATGGTGAGTTCCCTAGAAGGGTTGTCTTTCCCTGTGCAAATAATTTCATAGAATTGTAAGTTTATGTGATTGTATTCAGTTGACCTAGGAGGCCTCAAACAGAACTAGTAGGAGACTATGCCACAGGGATGTTGTTGGTGCCAAATGTTTACAGAGGTTCAAGGGGAGACTGGAAAAGCACTTGAAAGAGAGATCCTTTGGCACCTAGTAAGTAGACAGAACCTGGCTCAAGAAATCACCTGAGGTAGTTGGAGGCCAAGCGACTGTTCATAGCCACTATACTTTTTGGGTCTATATGTGTATCCAGTGCTTTATTTAAAAGTTTATAGAGTCTGACCATGATTAAATGGGCTGCTTTCAGCAATAAGATCTGTCTGTCACCCAGGCTAGGTGCCTGGGCTAGATGGACTTTTGGTCAGGCGCAGCATGGCTGGTTTTGTACAACATTGGCTAACTATGGAAATTTTAGTGAGGAGGTCTGAAAAGCAGCAATACAGAGCTTATGTAACTTAAGTCACTTAAAAACATAAGCTAATGCTGGGAATTCTGTTCCTATTGAGCCTTTTGGGAAAAAAGGGGCATGTAATTGCACAGGAACTGCTATTCTTCATGGTTAGAGGCAAGTGCCTCTAATACAGAGTTTGTCAGAGAGTTAAAAAATCAGACTTGACAGTCTTCTGGTTTCACAACTGCTCGCAAAACCAAATAGGAATTGCAGAAAGCAGTACTAATCAATTTTTGAGCTACCATTTCAACATGTAGGGATGACAGCAGAAACACGAGAGCAGTTTACTGGCCAAGGAAGAAAGTAACATCATGATTAATGCCAAAAGTTTGTAGAGAGAAAGGTGCTGTTTCTGCAGCCGTTGATGGCACTTAGCAAGGAAGACTTGCTACTGTGACAGCCAGGTGAGCAGACAGACCTTTCCTGTCCTGTCCACAGCTGTACATTTTACTTAGAAGGATAAACTTGCCCAGGTTTGTCTCTAGTAAGCTAGTACTCATCAGATCATTGAATCTAATAAGCAGTATTCTTCCACCAGGTAGGTGGCCTGATCAGCTCCTGGCATCCTGCTTCAAAGGCATTTTGTTCTTATTTTACTACAAAGGAACATGCTGGACCAGTATACACTTTACACGACTGTGCAGCAGGACTGACACCCCAAGGCTAGTTTTGTTTTTCCTAGAGCCAGCTGGGTTTTTTGGCTTTGCAGTTGAAAAAATAATTTCTTGCTGAGTTTCATCTCCGAGGGATGTATGGCTTAGAAGGACTCTTAGAAGAATGGTAGCAAGAAGGTGCTAGGGTGTTGGCTTAGCCGTCAAGGAACATTTTGGTTCTTCATTGGCTTCTACATGTGGATGATGTGGCATGTCACTGTGCTGCTGTGCCCCAGCTTTATAAAACAGCATCTCACTGATTATTTGGCTGGTCTTTGGGTATGGTAACAAAGCACGGGGATCTTTGCACTTGAGCTTTCAGTTCTGCATCGAAGTCCTGTTATACTGTAAATATGTTAGGATTTATGAATGTTTTGCAGTGTTGTTACTCTTTCTTGCCTGTTCTGCTCACTAGCCTCTGATAAAAGCTGAGGTACTCTTGTTACCTGTGTGCCGCATTTAAAGCTTGTCAGTGTTAAGGATGGGAAGGAAATGTCCAATGGTTATATCATCTGTTTTCCTCACTCAAAAACCTGTAGTAAGTAATGGTGGAGTAGTGAGGTTGCTAGAGAAAGTCATAGTTTTCTGAGCCAAAATGAAAGAGTTTAAATTAGAAATGTAGTTTGCAGGGGAACTTCAAAGACCACAGTAAGAAATTCTTGTCCAGGTTATGCCTTGGGATGTTACTGGAATGCAATCGAATGATTATTCTGCTCTTTTTGACATTTCTCCAAGAAAATCTCTTGAGATTAAGCAAACAAATCTATCCTTCCCCCCCACACCCCAGCTTTAGACAGTGCATTCTTCATCAGGAGCATGACTTTAGGACAAAATGACAGGCAAAGAGCTAATGTACTTTGAACATGGATATAGTAGGTACTTCAGGCATTTATCAGACACACATGTATATTTTTGTGCATATATCTGACCCTCGTGTGTGAAATTACTTAATGTACCTTACCTTATACAGAATGGTCTGTTAGTCCAAGTCTAACAGCCAGATGGCTTTTGCTAGTGTATTACTCTATTACACTGAGGAAGGATGGAAGGAGAGGTTGAAATATGCTGGCTGCCGGCAGCAGGTCTTGTTCTAATTTCTTTCACGTTCTTAACATGTATAGTGGATCTTTTGCTGTATCATCTTCAGACTGTACTTAAAGCTAAAGAAATACAGGCAAGATCTTCCTGTATGAATTTAGATATTTTTTAAAGTCCATATCTGTGTGAGTATAAGAATTCAAAAGCATACATTTATAAAGCACCTGCCAGATAAGATGAGATGAACGAAACTTTAAGAACAGTTTTCAATCTAAGCAAAATACAGATGAAGGTACATCATCATATAGAGACAGGAACGAGTGGTTTATGAACTGTGTAGCGATGAAAGGTGGTTTTCTTGAAAGCTGCTGTTTGGAACATAAGGGAAACACACCTCAAAACTCTGTGTTCAGACATTAGCTCTGGACTCCAGAGCACCATCACCTACCTCCCTTTTACAATTAACTAAATGCTGGTTTCCCCGCCTGTGCCTTCCTGCTCGTAGAGGCGTAGCACCACTGTTCGTAGCACTGTGTCTCTATGTCTGCTGCTGGTGTTTTCTTACCTTTGCTTTTTCATTGCTTGTTTGCCTCCTGTTCTTCAGGTTTGTGTTTTTGCTTGCTTAAGCCTTTAACGCTTTCACAGAAGGTTATGGTATGAGGTAAAGGGAAAACTAGTTTTGTCACTTTTTTTTAATCGCTTGTGAAAGACAGGAATATTTCAGGATCTTGTCAGTGTTACCTTGTTGCTGCTGCTGGGCCTTAATCACTAGATGAATTTCCCATGAATAGTAGAATATCTCTATGCTTACTCTTTTTCCTGGTGGTCATGCTGGTTTCATTCTGGCAGGCTTGACTTATTGCTGGTTTTGTACTATAATGCGACAGTAAAAGGAAGTGTCTAAAGCATATGAAAGGATGCGAACAAGTGACAAAATTAAAGTCCAAATCCTAAATCAAAATGATAGAAGTGCTTTCTGTTCTTTAATTTCCCGCCCGCCACTTCTTTGCCCTTATCCCAGAAATGTTAGACATGAGCTTGAAACTCTTGTGTTTCATGTACTGTTATATATGTAAAATGTTGGAATTTTTTTTAGATCAATTTCAGCTGGAGCAAACAAGAGCCCGCCATCAACTCCTTCCTTCTATATTGCAGGCCCACTCCCCGATGGATGGGAACAAGCTATGACCCAGGATGGAGAAATTTACTACATAAACCATAAGAACAAGACCACATCTTGGCTAGACCCAAGGCTTGACCCACGCTTTGGTAAAAGTTCATCTCACTTCAGAATTTTTGATTCGCTTCAGTTCACTCAGCTTTAATTTTGCAGACATATTTTGAAAACTTTTTATAGTACGATTAAAATATATTTTCATTTGAATTATAGAGACCTTATTTAAATAATTATTTTTTTAAAAAAAGCTAAAAAGGATTAGCATATATCCTGTAGGAGTGTATGTCACCAAAGTTTCTAATGCTAGGGGTTGGGATTTTGCCATATGATCCATACAGTTCCCAAAATTGGTGGCATTCAGAAATTACTTACCTAGAGACAGTTTCAGCCAAGCTCACTCTTCCCATTAAAATTGCAAACCTTTACCACAGAAGAATCTTTTAATTCCCAAACAAATATTTACTTTCCTTTGCTCTGTCCTAAAGAGGGCATTGTCAAATAATAATTTATGCTGTTTAAATACACTTGAAACATATACCAGCTTATAATTCCAGCTTGTCACAGTGATGATCCTGACAAAACTTTCTGTTTTAAACAGTATGGAGAGAAACGATTAGTTTTGTTGTTTCTATAATAATCTTCTTGTGGGGTAAAGACTATGTAATGTTGGAAATAAAAATAGTAAATTAGGGATCACAAGGTCTGGATGTCAACATTTAACAAAATAGAACTGGTACCTCATTTTTTATAGTGTTTTTGATCTATATGGAGAGCTGCAAACATTTAAATAAAATATTGGCACTGGTGACACTGAATAGCAATAGCATATACTATTAAGAGACTCTAAACTAGTTTCTAAATCTAAACTAGATTGTCCAAGTGATTGTTCTGATGTATTTAAAGGTGGTATTACAACTTTAGTTTTTGTATGAAGCCATGACCTGAGTGTGTAAGCTTTATTAGCTGTATTAATTTACCCTTGATTTGTTTTCCCAATAACTTACTATTTTCAACTCCTTTGGATTTTAGTTATTTTTCCAGAGCCATGGAAAAAACAGTAGGGGTAAAAAAAGAAGAGATCATTGTGGTTTTCAGGCTTTAGTTTTGGACTCGGTGCAACTAAATGAAAACAGTGTGCAGATCACTGAGTAGGTCAGGCTGAGGGGATACAGAGCCTTTGAAGCTTTACAGGGGTTGACCTAACAACAACTGTGGGCCCCTTTTGGGAGAGGCATTAACTCCATGAATGCCATATAAACACAGAGCTGCAAAACTCAACAGTCACTGTTCTGTTTTGTTTTTCTGAAACGGTTGTTAGAAATTGCAGCATTTTTGTTTTGTAGGCTTGAGTGCTTACTTTAAACATCCGCTTGCTCTTAGGGAGAACACCAGATTGTCACACTTTGTTTATAAACTGCTCACCAGTTCGTAGACAGGTTGAACCACTGTGCAACCTGAGCCCAAAGGTGGGGCATATATTGAAGCTTGTCAGCTTTGGCAAATGTCCATGCTGGCTTTAACACCAGCCGGAGTTGCAGGCCTGTTTGCTTGTTGCAAGAGGAGTGTGTGGGTAATTTGCAACTTCACAATTACTTAATATGTGAATAAGGCTGAAAAGGAAGCAGTCATTTTGAAAATCGGTGTTTCCTTTTGTGGCTAAGAGAGGCAGGTCAATTATATTTACTTAAGTAATTTTGCAGGGTATGTATTTTTCTTTTCTTTTCTTTGTATTACTTTATAGTTTTCAGTGATGAGTTGGATATAAAAAGCAGCATGAAAAGGCTTTAATTGACAGAGGTCGTGAGTGAGATGAAACTTGTTTCTCCGAACTATTTTGTACTCCTGTAAATACTATGGTCTAACTGTAAGGGCTAAAACTACTTGCCTTGTGCATACTGAAACTCCATCAAATGTTAAGGCTGTGCAGTTAAACTGAAAGAAGTTAGAAACATCCGAAATACTGCATAAGAGTTTCTTGCTGCATAGCTTCCCTTTTTGGGCCCACTGCTTATGTGTATCCCAGACAGGCTTGAGTACATGCCAAGGCTCTTTATTTTGTGGTCGGACTTTTAATCTTTTCCAGACCTTTTCAGTCAAAGAGCTCAAGTGTAACTGAAAGGGGCAGGAAAGAAAAAAAAAAAAAAAAAAAAAAAGCATGTGGACTCTTCTGATCTAGAGTGACGGCAAATAGAGACAAGCTGCTAGCTGCTGTGGAGCTTGAAGGAGTTTTCCTTGAAATCTTAAGTTGTACACGTTGTATTGTGGTTTATCTTTTTATCATTTGAGCCAAGAAAATACAAAATCTTATTCCTGTTGCTTTCTCACTTGGAACCTCCTTAAGTCACTCCAGTAAAGAAGAAAAAAAATCTGTTTTACAGAGCTAACTTACCGAGCCTTGCATTTATTTATCATGTGGAGATCCTCAACAAATATGTGCTGTGACCCTAAATAGCATGTGAATGACTCAGAAGTTTACCTTTCTGTGCTTAATATAGGTTGAAAATCCTGTTGGGTTTTTTCCCCCCTGAGGATCACCATACTCTTTTCGATCACTGTGTTTTAATATAAGGGCTTAGTTTTCACTATTTTTGACTACTAACACTTGCAGAAGCAATCATAGGTGAATTAATCTTTGTAATGTTGAAGCTTTTGATTATTACACGGTTACTAATGTTGATTGAAAATGAAGGAGAAATTAGTTTCTTCCTTGACACTGCCACTTTCACCAGTCTGAAGAACCACTGAAAACAATAAAGCTGTTGAGTGGTATGTGCAAACATACTCTTCTGTTCCAGTATTCAGAAACAGAAGGTTTGAAGAGTCTTTGCCTTTATTGCTTCTGAATTCCCAGCTTCCAGGGAGACAGCCCTTATGGCTCTGTATGTTCCTCATCAGGTGGAAGCTTTGCGTTCATATTTATTTTCTCCAGTAGGTGTGCATATCCCTCTTTTTTTTTTCTTTCTTTAAGTAGCGCTGAGAATTTTCAATTAATGTGGCTAGAAAAGAGAGGAAGGAGGATCACTTTGGAGAAATTGGTTTAGGCAGACACACCTACTGACTGACTTGGGAAGGGGAATTTGGGTATTGCATTCATGCTTTTAAACAGAAAATAAAAGGATGCAGTTATTATGGATTCTTTCTTGGAGCAGGCTTTTAAGACTAATGCATCAGATAAGAGTCCCTGTCAGAATACTCTGTGAAGTAGGCTGGGTCTAAAACCTGAGTACTCCAAGTTGAAGATAAGAACTTTGTTCCAAGACTTAGATCTAACACCTTTGAAGTGGGCTTGAGGTCTTCAGCTACACCACTTAAATGGCAGTGAAGTCTTATTGTGGCTCAGATGTTGATCCTCCAAGTCTTCGTATTTGACTTTAGCACAATTTTGCGTTAGGAGAATTCACAAACTTGAAAATCTAGGAAAGAACTAAGTATGAAAGGAGGGTCTTCTCATGCTGAGGCAATCATAAAAGATGACGTGGGATCAAAGGAATGGGGTTGGGGGGGGGTCCTTAGGCCTGTGTCAGCAGGATTCTTTGTCTGGTGGAGCATCTGGTACAAACATGCTGTCCTACCTTCTCGGTGCCTTTGCAGACCTTGTAATAAGGGGCTTCAAATTACTTTTTTTTGTTTGTTTTAGAAGGTTATTTCTTTAACAGTTATGGACTGTCAGGTTAAGTTTGTGGTTTGGAATGTTTTGTCTTTTACTAGTTTCTGCTATTGTCCATTGGTCATTCTTCACAGCTCCTACTGTTTTCCTTAAGCCTTCCAGATAAGTTAATGTTTTCTTGATAGTCAGAGAACGTATGGGTAGGAAGCAGGCCAGCTGTGCATTCTGAGTGGCTGGAGTTGGTGAAGCAGAAGAACATCTGCTTTTTCTATAAAATTAAATTTCCTAGAACCAGTTAAGTTTGGAATCGTTCAACTTTATTGCTACAAGTTTCCAAGAATAGCCTTTGGTATCAAATACCATTAAAGGGGTTTTAACTGTTACTTAAGCTTGCAGATGATAGGACTTGTTTTTGAAATGCAACTTACAATAATTTGCCTTTTGAGGATACTTAATTTGTTAAATTTGAAGATGGGACAGTGAACTTGAAGTTGGAAAATACTGGAAACTGGCAGTTGATTTCTCTGTCTCTACTGGGTTAACGTAAGTCTTGTGTTTAAACAGTAATACTTCGTTAGAGTGCTCAGACAAGTCTGTCTGCAGGAATTGGAGTAAAACAAGATACTGTTTCAGTTTTCTTCTTATTTTATTCCAGACTTCAATTTTATAGGTTTGTTACTAGTGATCATACCAGTATTGCACAGGCCCAGCCTTTTTCCTTCTGTTCTTTAAAGTGTTGGAGCTGCCATATGGGTTATGAAGTGAAAGATGTAACCTCAGATTGAAATCATTGCCATTACTTTATTTTTATCACTCCCACTTAGAGATTATGTTAATGTTTTTTGAAATTCTGTATGAATTTTGGATGAGGGGGATGGCAAGGCAAGACAGCATTTAGTATTGTTATGAAAAGCCCCATAGGGGCTCTGTGGACAGTAGCTGCTTGAAGCCCACAAGTAGGAAAAGGAATAACAGCGATGATAGCAGAAGGAATATAGAGAATCCACATCAGGATTTTCTGCTTCTTTTTTTTGTCGTGCAAGAACATTATGCCTTTGAAACAATGAAAAGGGCTTGTTCAGAAATACTGAAGTAAAATGCACCTGTAGATTTCATTGAAACATGTATTTATAATTTCCATTTAAAAAAAATCCCAAAACAATCACACAACAAACTCGAAATGCACTTAAAAAGCTTAAGCTTTGGAGCATCTGATAATTTTTAAGTATTGGAAATTAAAAGGAAGTATTCTGTAGTGTTGCTTTCTTATCCCTTACCTGTCTAGTGCTTTGCTTAATGTGTGTTTCTTCTTCTAGATAGAACTCGAACCCTAGACTGGAAAACTTTTTTTGGCCTTTGTCTGGTCAAAAAAAGCGCCCAGATCTCATGTCTGGTCACAGTGGTGCTTCAGATTTTTTAAGTTCCAGGTCTGCCTTCCATTTTTGTACAGAAGCAGAGCGTGAGCCACAGTTGGGTTTGATCTGCAAATCCAATGGCATATCCTCTTTATGTGCTCTCTCGAAGTGGATCTGACTGATTTTTCACTTCCCTGTCTCTCTTTTTCCAGAAGAACAATTTCAGGAGATCACTTAGGATGGGGAAAAGACTCCTGTATTTTGGTGTGTGTGTCAGAGAATGTGTACAGATGAAGCAGCATCAGTTTTCAGTGAACCAGTGACTTGTGTCAAAGTGAGCTCCTTGTGAATCTGCAGAGGCAGGTGAAATTTCACTGGTAAGCATCCCTTTGTAGTAGGGGATGCTGCCCTTATAGCAGTGACAATAAATGCTTAATAGTTGTTCATCATCATATCAGAAAGTGAAATCTCGTTTTGTTCAAAAGCAGGATATATTTAGACCTCTTGACTGAACAGAATTCACTGAAGAAATCATTAAATCTGTCTGCAAGTACTGTGAAAGGATGCAGTTATCTAGTTTATGTAGAATATTTGTATACTAATAAAAAGGAGAAAAAACCACCCCACTTTTATTGATTTTTCAGGGCAGTAGGTTTGTATAAGTTTATACCTGGTTTGGTTTTGTTTTGTTTTCAGAATCCTGTTTGAGAAAGGGGATTTGTTGGTAATGGTGTCTTTATGCCAGTAAAAATAATGTGTACTTCCAGCGTTGTGCTAGAACAGCTGTGATGGTGGAAGAAAACTGCAGTCCTAATAGGGCCATTTTTTCCACCATATCCTTCTAACACCACAGTTTGCATGTCTCTGTTAATGAGCGTACTACGTTAAAAATTGAAGGTGCATCGTTTTGAACACATTGCTCGTTATCTGTAATCTAAATATATATATACAAAATAATTATGTACTCTATATCTAATCTTATATAATCTAAAATTCAAAGAAGCGTCAGCTTTTTTTCCTTCTTGAACTTAATCGTGTTGGAACATGATTTCAGTTTCTTACATACAGAAAACAATTTTGCTCTGTTTCTTGACAGTATACTGTTGATTTTTATTTTTTTAATTACAGCAGTTTTTACTGGATTTTTTAATTCCTGTTTAATAATTTCTAATGGGTTTATAACAGATTTTTAAAAAGTACAGATGTGCACATGCATATACATGGGGTTTGTTCCCGTCAAATAAATAGGAGGAAACCTGCATTTAAAAAAAAAAAAGTTTTCATATTATTTTATAAGAAATTTTACAGAAGCTTGTGTTTTGGCCAAATTAACCCAGGAAGTATTATGTGGTGACTAAGCAATGAAACTGCTTACAGCTAATACCCTTATGTAGGCTCTTTGCTGATTAAACTTTGTCTAAAATGCAGACTAGCTCTGTTTAAATATATTTTGCCAGATATTTGGTGGACAGACATGGGGCCTTGATGAGCTTGGAGTCCTGCAGTTTCTGTAGCCTTCAGTGTTTCATACATACACTTTAAACTTAGGTGACATTAGCTGAGATTTCTTCTTATGACGTGTCTTATGCCGTGTGTCCTCCATAGTTCTCCTGTAGTACTAATACTTACACTGTCAGTTCCATTCTGTACGAAGATTTTAAAATAAAATCAAATATTTAAAAAATTGTTCAGACTTCCAAAATTAAAATAGATTTCTTTGTAAAGAATGGAAAATGTTTTCTTTTCTATGCATGCAGAGCAGAAGTTTCTTACAGCTATTTGTAGAATCTCTGAATCTCATTTATATTCGCTTTTCTGGTTGGCCAGAATATTTCAGTTCTGATGAAACTAGCATACATTGAGTGAAAGTGCTTTATAAATACTACTATTGACTTCTGTGGGGAAAAAAGTTAGATTCATGAGCAATTGCAATAGCATTTTACTCCAGTGTAGCTTCCAGTGTGTTAAGAGTCTGTCTGTGGATGCTGTAGAGTCTTAGTGTGGTCAAACAATCCAGCTGTTGCATCTCTGCATTTTAGGTTACAGAAAGACTTGCAAAAACAATGGCAACTTTATCAAAGAAACCAAAAAACTGTTAAAATTAATTTATATTGTTTTAATCAGGAGGTGCGGTAGTGATAGGAGAACAAAAAGAAAAATATTCATTTCATTTGAACACAAGTAATTGATAAATGCAGAGTAATCAGTCTGTGGTTTGGGCATGCTTCTGTAATAGACAATATTTTCACTGGATATATCTTGTTTTAACTAAGCCCAGCTCAGGGATATGTGAATATTTCTTTTTACCTGACTAAGGCAATAAGATTTGTTTGTATGCTTAAGATGGCAAAATGAGCCTGGAGAACATTCCCCCTTACTGTAAGCTCCAGGATTGTAATCAGAGACTGAAAACAATGGAATATTTTATTGTGCTAATTTTTAGGTCATTTGGTAACAGCAGAATTATGAAACTGGAACTGGGATTTTCCTTAAAGTACTATAGCAATGCATTATAAAGAATGCAGTCCAGAAACATGATTTGTGTCCTGATTAAACAACAAATTGTTGTACCAAGTGTCTCTAAAAAAGCCACTTGGAACATGTTTTTATTACTTCCGAGACTCATTCCTGCTGGTAATTTTTTTTTTTTTTCTTCACAGCTCTTTTCAATTTAATCAAAGAGGATTTTTGCCTTTGTTGCAGTGCTGCAAACTAGCACCATTCAAAAACCTGGCCTTAGCCAAAAATGATGCACAAAAACTGTCTAGTTTCCAAACAAAGCTGAAGGGGACAAGTACTCTTTTCCAGTTCCTCAATGAAAACATTGATTCTTATTATTAAGAACAGTAAGTTATAGTGTGCTCAGATCCTGAGCTTTTTTATTGTTGTTTGTTCAAATAAATAACGTCTTTAAATTTGCCGATTAGAACCAGTTTTAGTTTTGAAGGGTGAGATGATAGATACAAAAGAAAAACCATCAAACATTCAGCCGTGTCTGTTAATGATCACGGGTGCTCTATAGCAATCTTTGCATGTAATTCTGCGTAGGGGAAAGGTACGGTGTTCCTGCAGGCTGTCAGTGCCCTGGGACATGTGATTTAAATTGGCATAGGATCTTGGGAGAGAATTAGCCTTTTATGTTTGAGTTGTTAGCAATCTGCTGGCCTTTTCTCTCCTGCACCAATGGCTGGTAATTGTGTCTCTCTCTTGGTTTGTGGTTTTTGGTTTTTTGTTTTTGTTTTTCTCCCCATTAAAGATGTAGGCAGCGGTCTAAACTTTTTTCAGTAACTGTCAAGTATTATCTGCTACAGTACGGAACAGGCGTTTCACTGTTGAGTTTGGACAGTAGAATGTTTAATGTGTAACGTTTGAAGTCCAGTAATTCTCTGTTCTTAAAAGCACATTGCAGCTATTACAGATGAATCTATTTTGCAGGTTGTGAAGCTAAACCGTATTCTAGGACGGCAAGATCTTTTTTATTGTCTTAAGTTGCCCGTGTTTTTTCTTGTCTGCCCCTCCTCCTCCTCCCTCAAATCCCCGTCTTCTAGAAACAAAGACTTGTTTGTTCCTTCCCTGCCTGTGAGGTCTTTGCAGCCTCCGCTGTGTGGGTGCAGAGCCCCTTATTTAAATGCTTTCCATACCCATGGAAGGTAAGGAATGGGATGCATCAGAAAACTGGTAAGTCCTAACTCTAATAGATAAATGAAGCTCTTTGAATTCAAAGTACTTAAAAAGAGCTGTGCGCGTCAGGATCATCACAAACCCATGAGGTGGGGAAAAAATATAAATGTGCTTATCTGTGATCACATTGATAAGTATATTCTGTAAATGCAGATTTCTGCCATCACGTCCTCAATGAGTAATGGAGATTTGAGAATTAAAAAAAAAAACAAAAACCAAACCACAAAACAACTCGAAACCAAAACAAATAAAAAAAAACAAAACCAGCAACAAAAAAACCCTTTTAAATCCTCCTCTTTTTACTGTCACTTGAAACAAGATGTTGTATTTTCCCTCTTTTCGTTAAATACTGTGTTGGCAATTATAGAAAATTACATTCTTCTTTCTGTTTCCCTTGAAGATAGCACACTTGTGTTATCAGCCAAGATAGCTGAAAATCATTCAGTGTTATTACTGTTGGTTTTCTTCCACTGGTTCTTACTTTGGATATGCTGTTAAGTCAGTAAAATTCAGTTAGCAGTATTTTCTTTTAGTGTCCAAACTTTTGGTTTAATTTCACAGTTAAAAATAGTTCCCTTACATGAAAAACATCTCCATGGTCTGTTCTGAGGACAGTTTAAAATCTTGTAAATTTGAAGTCTTTTGCACTTGCGTTCTTGAAATAGTAAAATGCTCAGAAAAATCCTTTTAATGGATACTTGTATAAGAATTCAGAAAGTAGATTTTTAGGTTTTGTTTCTGAAGAGTTACCAAATCTTATAATTAATTTTTCCCCCAATGTTATTGATGCATATTAAGTATACACAGAATGCTCGGTGTCTTATGATGTTCCTGTTTTAGATACACTTTTAGTTAGAAACATTACTTTCAAAATGGATGTTAGAAGGCATTTCAGGGATCTAGGATGATGGGATAAAATGAAAAACATCAGACAAATATGATTTGTTTCTTACAGTTTTAATTACAAAGTCAGTAGATGGGAAGGATGGAGCAAACTGATCAGAGAGAACAGGAATAATACAAGCAGCTGTCAGAAAGATACAGGTATACAAAAAAATTTAAAAGCTTGGCATGAGAGGAAAATTATTTCCAAAGGTGCGTATTAGTGGGAAAAGAGACCTAGGGAATTAATACTTGTATGGTGCATGCAGGAAAAACAAATTCATAACGTGTTGAAGGGATGTTAGTGATATTGCATTTAAGTGTTTAAGTAAGGTTGGAAACTGTCAAATTTTTATGAGGTTATCTGTAACATGACTTGACTGTGAACTGCACGAGGCAGGGACTCCAAAACCATGATTGTATAATTGGAGACTAGACCATAAAGGCGGCCTTTTTAACCTAAAGAAAATTGACATTCTTCAGCTTTGGGCACTTAGTTTTTACAAGCTAGGTAGTTTGCTTTTAACTTAGTTGTGCTTCTTTCAGTGATTGTAATTTTATAACCTTTGTCCCTCCTTACTTTCCACTGTAATTGACCTTCCATCTTGTTTAGTAACAGGGCTTGGATCCTGGAACTTCTGAAGGGTAGTACAGGCTTCTGCTCGAGTTGCAGAATTAGCTAACAGCAGGAGAAGGCTGCTGTTTTCTGTTGTCCCCTATTAACCCACCCCTTCATTGTCTGCTTTCAAGGTGAAAGAGGGTAACATATAAAAAAGCAAAAGGCATAATTCTGGTTCCAGGCTTAATAGGATTCTGGGTAAAAAGACAGAAAGCAGGAGATCTGTTCCTTGCTTCTGTGGTGTCATGTCCAGTTTGTCTAGACCCACCAGGTGGGCTGCCTTTCTTTTGCATTGCTCTCTCTAGCTTCAACTTCAGCCTAATTTGGTAAATGTAGGTAGTCTAATTGCTGTTCTTCTAGCACAGATTGGCCAGTGGAAGTCCTGGAGCTTGTAATTACAGTTCACTGTTCACGTCCTTGCAGGACAGCTGTTGGTGCTTTTGAAACTTCTGCTTAAGTGTCTCGTGTCTTGGGGCATATGAACCTTCTGTGTCTGTTCAGCGGAGGAACAAGCTGTCCTGTCTCTTCCCGTTGCTGGCTTACGGACTACAACTCACATCACAACGCTGGTTGATTGGCTTATCCTGCTCACCTTCTTCCTGAAGTTCAGTTTTGATGGTGAAGTGGTGCTGGATGTCTCATAAGGTCAACTGCTTGATTTTTAGGCTTTAATCCACAGCAATGTCACCTTCCCACTTTTTTTTTTCCCCACTGGGTCAGGATGGGACTTGCAGGTTGGACTCAAACCTTCAGCTCTTTGTATTTGCTCTGTTGTTTCTACTTGGGGTTGAGATATAGTTTGTATGCCTACTTTACCTGTTCACTTGCCCTTACAGGAAGTTCTGTCTTTCTTGTGATCATATGTATGAAGCTCTCTCACAAGTAACTACAGAAAAGATTTCACATTAGTTCAAGCTATTTGACACTTCATTTTATTTTGACTTGACTCATAAAAATGTGACCCACCTGTCCATTAAACTGTTGACTCTATGCTGGATCTATGGAGTAGTTGAAAGACTAGAGAGTTGAGTCTGTAACTGGTTTTAACTTTTTTTTTGGTTTGTTTTCTGTTCTCACTCCAGTGAGCATATGACATTTCTTCTTCATATGTTACCTCTCAATGGAAAGATGAGCTGTGGCAAGGGGAAAAGGGAGCAAGGCTGTGAAGCAACAGCCATTTTTACTGGTATTATGAGATAAATATATTTGGGCTTTCCTGCAACAGAAGAAAAGCACTACTGTACCTTAAGTTGAACACTCAAAAGACAGTGGAGACTGAAGGGCTTTTCAGAGGAAAGATGATACGGATTCTTTATGAGATAATTCTTTCTTGTGATAGTTAAGTGTTAGCGTTCCAGGAATCCTCTATATATGATGAAAACATGAATTCAAACTAATACAACAGATGGTTTTCTTTGCACCAAATCAGCCTGTCATCCTAAAAGAAGCTCACTCCCTTTTTCCCTTAATTCCCATAAACCATAATCCTCATTCCCAGGAAAAAAAAAAAATCGCTACCACTCTCCCACCAGCTTCAGCAAATGCATTCTGCAGCATGTTGTGAATGTTAACAGATTGAGGCTGCTCCAGACAACAAGACGGAGAGCTAATTCCAAACCTGAAAGCCATTGAAAATGGTGCCCTTGTAATACATTCAGCCTTTACCAGCCCTCTTTTACCATAGGAACTCCAGTGCCTCTGTTGACTTCAACCATACTGGTCTTGTGTAGGGGAAAAATCAGGCCTGTCAAGTAGATGCATCCCAGTCGTGCATTATTTTATAAAACAAAATTGTCTTAGGTCTTGCTTTTAGCGGGGAGGGGAAGATGGGCTCTCATTGTGCATTAGGCGTACAAGACGACGCTTTTTCTTCTCCACACCCCAGAAAAGATGCAGAACATAACTCTGTGGAGTAAAAGAAAAGAAACCACTAGCAAAATGTTTCTTATGTTGATGGCAGTATTCATGGCTGTATAATTGATCTGCCATTTCTGTACCACCTCTAATTTTGTGTGTCAGGGTGTCCTAAATGGAGTCCGTGACGCTCAAAACTTGATGTGACAAGGATGTGAATGATTGCTGCATGACCTGCATCACATGGCGAAGAATGGTAGCCTTTACCCAAATGTAGTTTGATATAAGTGAGATGATCTGTTTTGTCATTCTGTGTTCTTGAGTTTAATGATTCTAAGATTTCACATCAGTAAGAAAAGTGATTTTGTAGCACTTGTGTCTAAATTGAGAATGGTTTATTAGGAAGTGCAAAGATCCTTCTAATTAAACTTGAAATACTGTTCTACCATTTTGAATTTTTCACCAACTTACACATCTAACTGTTTTCAAAAGCTTTTAGGACAAGTGTGTGCTCTTAAACATGAGACTGCTGCATTGATTTCACAGGAATAACATATGAGGGTACATTTCACACTCTGAACATCAGTGTAGCTGCATGTTTTGTACTGTCATGGCTTGTAACTTTGTAAAGTTTTTAATATATGCCTTCTAAGGATAATTCTTTCCTTGCAGGTATTTGTCTGAATTTAATTTTTAAATGTTTATTGTTTTGGTTCCTTAGCCATGAATCAGCGAATCAGCCAAAGTGCTCCAGTGAAGCAGCCACCCCCTCTGGCTCCTCAGAGTCCCCAGGGTGGTGTGATGGGTGGGAGTAGCTCCAATCAGCAACAACAGATGAGACTTCAGCAGCTACAGATGGAGAAGGAAAGGCTGAGACTGAAGCACCAAGAACTGCTTCGGCAGGTGAGGCCACAGGTTAGACACCTACTTCCACTATTTCTTCTGTATGTTTTGTTTTGTTTTGGCTAAGTTGTTGTTTTGGTGAGTCTTAAAGACTGGTGACTGTGCAAAAAGCTTTGAGACCTAAAAAGGTCTGAATTCATTCCGTTACTGGTATCATCGTGGTAGTGAAAACATCTGACTTATCAGACTGAAGGATTTTGCTTTCCTCCCTCATTACTCTCTCTAACAAAACTCTCCAAGAACAGGCTTCTTTACTATTAGGATGACATCATGCACTGTTGATATGATTGGATATTCCTCTTGAGAATATGTTTCATACTTATTGAGTTCTGAGTCACGCAAAAAGGCAAGAAGTTGGTTCCCACAGCTGCTTTAGTTCTCCTTTTTAAGTGGAGGAAAGTCTTTCACTCTTAGAACCTGTTGCAATCTGTAGGATTTCAAAGTACTTTTAAAGTTTGTATAAGATTCATTGAGGAGACACCTTGTCGCTTATCTGTTGGAGTGGAGTGGAGCACAGAACAACTGAATCACTCGTGCTGCATTTTGAACCTGTGGTTTTCTTATGCTGAAGAATTTCAAACTTCATAATTAGGCTGCAAGCTATTCCTTTCAGTATTTTCTACTCTATGAACACAGCTGTGGCAAATGCTAAAGTGTAGGACTGGACATTGGAATCTCTGGATTTTGAATTCGGGCTTGACTTCCTTTTGACTTTAAGCCTTCTCTTTCAGTTTTTCCATCTGAATGTTTTAAGAGTGACTACCATCTGTGGTAGATACTTAGGATATTCTTTGGGTTTTTGACACTACCAGAGAAGGCACTAATCATTTCTTTGAGGAAAACCTTCTAAAATCTTATCTATTCCCTTTTCACTTTGGGTGATGGACCTTGTATCAAGAGAGGATAGTATCTTCATGTCCTCAAAGACAGCTTTTCTATTTTCTTCATCACCTGCAGTATTCTGTCCTGGAATCTGACTCCTGTTATCCCCTTTGTAGTCAAGGCCTGGTTTGTAGGAATCTTCAGCATCTCTTGGTGTAAGATGGGTCATCTTTACAGCTGTTACTTTTTATAGTACTCTAGGTAAGAATGCACTGCAAAGGTGGCAGCAGGACTTTCTCTCTGCTTAAGCACCTGGGCTTCTGCTATTCCTGCTTTGCTATTAATCTACCAACAAACATTTTTACCCTGTGCTAGCATGCTTCTAGGTAGGCATTCTAATTGTCTTCTTGCCTCAATTGTCATTGAGAACCTGACTAACTTTGGACCAGGTGGCAGCCAGTTCCCTTCACGTTGTTCTCCCTGGTCATTAAGCTTATCTGTCACATACGCATCCTGGGTAAATCTGTGAGTTTTGTTTCACTGTGTTGTGATTTTCATAGCTTCTTAACTCCCTTATCCTGTCTCATCTGGCCTATCTTGGGGGCTTGATACTACAAGATGGTGTTTTATAAGACAGCCTGCATAGGCAAACCATGCAGCTAAAGTAATTTGTATCCATCTTATTTTTACTCTTAGGCATTGCGGAATATCAATCCCAGCACAGCAAATTCTCCAAAACATCAGGTAGGCTCTTAACTGATGTTTCAGCATAATTAGAAAAATGAAAGCATTAAATTAGGCTAGCAGAGGAACTTTTTGCTACATAAAGGCAATCTAAAAGAACCAAAAGCCCAAGCTCTGCCATACACTTTTTTGAACCACTTCTCTGGTCACGACCCTAACGTTGTTTTTAAGAGATGCTGCATTACCACAACTTTGTATCAGTATTTAAAAGCAAATGAGTAATTCATTGCACGTTTTTCTGCATTGAAAACAATCTTCTTGTTTAGCAGTCTTGAGGATACTGCTGTTCCAGTCCTGATGTCATCAAGATGTATATTTAAAGCAAACCTCCCATTATATCGAAGGTAGTAGTTTGTGACTTTTAAGTACTGTTCATATGAATGTTCTTAGCAGTTTGCTTAAACAGGTATGATCTTAAAGAAGGATATCTGTAATCAGTTAATAAAAAGTCACTTGAAATATTTATGATTTTTAAGCATGTATAGCATAACAGAATTATTTCATAGATTAGACTAAATCATTAGACAAAATAATTGCTATGGGGTTTTAATATGTAATTATTCCATTTTGACATTTAACAGGCTCCTGCACAGATACATTTTCTGTATAGAAAACAACAATTCTGAAAAGCCTCCCAAGCTCAGACCAAAAGAAAATTGGTCAAAATGTGAAGCATAATAAACAGTTTAATACAGGCTTCTTTTAGGCTCTTTAAGAGGTTGAATACAGAATGAATCTCTGAAAGGGTGGATTTATGGGTATATTCAGAGAGCTTCTTGCTTGCTGTTGCTAACAGTATTCTTAATCTACCAGTTCTTAGGACAATATTTATATTGGTTTGTACTGTACTTTGTTTTTCTAAGAAAAACACTATATACATTAGGCAAGAAAAACAGAATAAAAGAAAGTATCCTGTGTTTGGAAGACGCGAGTACTGGTGTACTATTGCATTCTGAAGAGTAGCACAAAATTTGTATATTATTAGTTCTCCTGAGAAGCTTATCTTCAGAACAGAGACCTCAGACCTTAGAAACAGTACCGATACCCTGGAAAAAATACTTTCTTGTTTGGTAATATCAGTGCAGCTCTAAAACTGAAGCATTTTAATTGAGATGTAATAATTTGATTCATTTACAGAGCGTTAACCACATAATGATCTCGTCGATCAGTATGAGATCCTATTATGAAGGAGAAAAAAATTCCTTAAGAATTACTGGTGTACAAGGGAATAAACAGAGAAGCACACTCCTCCACATCAGTTGGAAACGCCTCATCTTCGGTCACAATTAGGTCATTCAGAAGGGATGTTTTTCTTACTGAATGCCAAAAGTGTATTCTGTGTTTTCTTGTATGCCTGAAGCCCTGTCATACAATTGTTTGCTCAATTGTTTGCTCATCCACAGTAACTTCTTCATGTTGCCAACTCCGAAATAAGTAGCAAGTGGAGAACTTTGGGATCAATTTCATAGTTAATAAGATCAGGTTTTTGGAACTTCTTGAAATTCAGGCTTAAAGCACTAAAAAGCTGTAAACACTCAAAGGGGCCTTATTGATAATTCATTAAATGTATATGTAGTGGTCATGTTTGGGATGAGAACCGATGAAAGGATTTATACAAAAATCAGGATTCCAGTTACGTTTAAACTGGCTTCATACCAGGCTTACTTATATACTCACCTGCCTGGGTCAGTTTTATTAGTCTGCACTTGCTGTGTCAAGCTGTGTTTGAGTGATCTGGTGGATAGAAAAGTAGGCAATCACATAAACTGAAAAGTTCTAGAATACTAGATTATGCATGTTGTATCATCTAAATGTATTTTTTGTGTTTTCATGGGTCACTTCAAAAAATATAGCGAGCAGCCACATGTGGAAGAAGGTGCTTAGAGAACTGCTTCTGGAAATTGTTATCTAAATACTTCTTGAAGCCTTGGTACTATAGAGGCAAATATAGTCTGTCTTCTCCAGTGATGCTATTACTGAAGTCTCAATCTGTACATCCTATCAGGTCATAGTCAACCTAGGGAATCTGAAGAATCTGTAGAAAGAGTGAACATTTATTCTGTCAACTTTCTCTTTTTGACAGATCCTTTCTTTTCTTTGTGAATAAAATTAAGTTTAGAGGAATTGTCTGTTTTCATGGTGATAAAGCTGTGCTTGGGGGAAGAATAATAGCTTCTCTTGCTAAATTTGAGATGTTCTTTTAAGAAATACTGAAAGTAAAATCTTCAAATGTACAGTGCTCTTAATTCTGGGAAGACTAAGTCTATTTTAGAGAGGGATTGTCAAGGTCTTCCTTTTGTAAAGAAATTATATTACACCAGCATTCTTGAAGCTTGCTTCTAATGAAGTATCTCTCTTATATGGAGGAAAAACACCTGAGAAATAATCCTTTACTTTTAACTGGGTCTCTGAGCTTTTCTTAATCACAGAATCAAATAGGTTGGAAGGGACTGGTGGAGGCCATCTAGTCCAACATCTTGCATCCTGCCCAACCTCCTCTTCCTTGACATTTTTGTCCATGTAACCTGGAAACAGTGCCATGGTTTTATTGATGTCTTTGGTCAGGTTTTTTTGGTACTGGGCGAACATGGTGTCCTTGCCAGTTTTTATCTCTCTGCCATGATATTGTAGTATCCTGAGTGATGCTAACACTTTAAGTGTTGTGTATGGAGGCCTTAGCACTTAAATATCTTCTGCAAAGATTAAATGATTGCTCAGCTTCATCTTTTGTAGCAAGTACTGTAAAAGACTCTTCTTGTTTAAATGAGGGTGTATTTTATTATAATTCTAAAAATGTCCAAGTCAAAGGTATTTGAAGCAAAAATAACTTCCATATTTACTGTGTATAAACAAGAGCTATTGATACATCCAGGGAATTTGAAAACACCAGGCGTCTGTCCAGTTACTTACGCTCGTCATCACCAGTTACCTGTGAACACCTTGAAGATGCCTACCTGTCTTAGTTAAGAGATTGAGTGGCTTGGCTTTCTCTCCAGCCCCACTAGCTCTCCTTCTGTTTCCCTGCAGTTAGCATCCAGTTGTCAACAATGTCTCACCTGAAGCAGATGTCAGTCAACTTTCTTATAAATCACAAAATTGGCTAGTTGTTAGCTAAGAAATTTCTTGCTTTCCCAGTATACGATGGAAAGAGACAGAGGCAAATAATGTCGAGGTAGTGATGGCATTATTCTTGTATGTTGTGCAGACTGCTTTCTCATGCTAAGAATGGAAGATTTTTTTATCTGTGTGCTGCTAATATTAAGGGTATTTTCTGGTAGGATCAGCAAACTATGCAGCCGTTTGCGTGATAGGTTCCTCTGTATATGCTTGTTTGTAGCACTGAAGATGTCTGAGAACCAGATACAGCCCTGCTTCCTTGCTACTCTGCTCAGTTGTGCTTTCCAACCTACCTTTCTGTTACCTCTGTGCTGCTTTCTTGGTAGTTCTGCCTACCTGGAATGTGCTTTCTGTTCCTTCTTAGTTTATGAAATACCTCTCATATTCTCTGTCCTGTTGCTCCCGGACTTACTTCTTAACAACTTTTGAGTGACATTCTGGAAAAACTCCCCTACTTGGTTAAGAATCCGCAAAAACATATGGCCAGTCTGTCACTGTTTGCTGAATCACTTGGTTTTGTTTCATATTTTTTTCGTATTTGCTCTTATTGCATAAAATATAAGCACTTAGGGTTTAAATATTATTTTTTTCCTATGATTCCTTTTTTTTTAAAGTTCATTTTAGTTGGTGTTTGAAAACATGTCCAGTGTTCCAGGAAATATTATTTCCTAGGACATTGTTGCTATTCTTCAGTAAAGGATTTTTTCAGTCAGTTTGCATGTACACCAATACAAAGCTATGTTACTGTCAGATTTGTGGCATTTTCTAGAAAGTAAGGCATCATTAAAAACCAGTACAGTCTTGAATTCTGTACTCTTGAACTTCCACGACATTAGAGAAGCTGGAAGTTTTACTGAGGACTTGGGTTTTGGGGGTTTTTTTTCTCCCCTATAATACAAGATACATTACTTGTCTTTGTCGCATCAAGGGTGTTCATGTTGGGGGTGGTGGTGGGTTTTGGTTGGTTTGGTTTTTTGCTGGTTTGGGTTTTACTAACAGAGATAAGGTACTAAGGCCAGCCATTTGGTCTTTGAACATGGCTTTTTTGACCAGTGAAGATATGACCACTGGTATAGAGAAACACTTTTGAAAATTACAAGATGCAGGAAGAAAATAACAAGTCATTTGCAGCAAATTCATAGCTGTGTTGTGTCCGTCAGTTTTAATTTGCCTTATTGCTTGATATTTGCTAGAGTAAATGGTCTGTGATATGTCTTAATCTGAGAAGAGGTCCATTATGGGAAAAATTTTGAGGAGGGCTAGCTAAGATGCAGTGAAGAGTCTTTCCAACAAAGTTTTTTTTCCCATTAAAAAATTTTGCTTCTGATTGAACTTTTTTTAATCAAGTCACAAATAATACCTGAAACTTCTGATTTTATTAGAAGTAAATACTGTATCCCTACTTTTGTTGTGTTTTACTCACTTGATAGCTCTTTTTATTAGTACTGTTTTGCTTTGTCCGTCGTGGTTTAAGTTTTCTGTTAGATATTCCTTTTGCACAATGAACAGAAATTGTTACTGATTTCTTACTCTCCAAAGTCAATAACAAAATGTTACTGGAGAACTGTCATGCAGATAAGGGGGCTGAGCAGCATGTACGATACCGTAAGTAACTTGAAGGTTCCAAGTAGGCAGAAATCAGTTTTGGATGTGTTTATTGTAGTTTTCATTGACCTGTTGATATGTTATTTTCAGCAGGAATATTTTGCGTCATTAGGTAACAAACTGTTGTTATTCACTGGACTACCTTCCAAAAATCTTTGTAATTAGTGAACTGACTTCTTTAGTCTGTGGCAGTAAATTCAGCACGTAATAACAAACCTTATTGCCTCTATTTATATAGGCATCTGTTTCTAGGAAAGCGCCTGTATTTTAGGTAGCTAAAGGTTATTTCAGATAACCTGTCAAGTACCTGTCATTTACTCTGCATCAGTTGCATGGAGCTTTGTTATAGAGTACCATGAGGCTTACAGGTAAGGCAGCACACCTATGCAGTGCTATGAGTTTAGAAATTAATTCAGGAGAAGACTTAACCAGCTGGCTGAAGACTGCAGCTGGGGAGTTGTGTGGTATTTTTTAAGCAAAATATTTGCTTCTTAATAAAATGACTTCTGACTGAGAGGTCTGGTAGACATGCTCTGGCAAACTGAACTGCAGCAGTTTAAGACATTAAACTCATCTGTCTGCCAGAGATTGCCTTAATAAGGCAGTAGAACAGGATGTGTCTAACATTGTTTTTTTCATAATCTAGTAGCTGAAGCATTGGTGTGGCTACACTGCAAGACAGATCAGACACCTGATCTATCAGAAAAAAAGTATTTTTCAGCTAGGTTGGTTTTCTGACTTGTCTTAGTGTATGGCTGTACAAATGCCAGATCCAGCTGAAGGGAGGGGTAAGAATATGCAGTCAAAGGCCGTCATCTGTAACTATCAGTAAAAAGTCACTGTGGAATTGCCCCTGGGTTGTGACCCACAGCGATCAAGAGATCAAGGCACACATCTTCCTCTGCCCTGACTAACAAACTCTGCTTCTTCTAAACGCTATCAAATAAAACGAAGTTTTGTCAAAGCATCAGGAATTTCAGCTTGGAGTTAGACGTCTTGTAGAAATTATGGAGATGTTCCTTGACCTAATTATTATTTAGGTCTTTTCTGTTTGTAATGAGCAGTACACTAAGGTGCTGCTTTAAAGACTGCCTAGAAAGTGTAAGCATGATTGGACATAAATAGGCGAGGGTTACTGAAAGAGAATCCTGTGTGGCTAGATTTAGGGGGGGAAGGGTATGTTGGCTGCCATCTAAATATGCAAAATGTTGAATTCAGCTAGTTTTACTGCAAAAGCAGTATTGCTGTTGATCAGCCATCTTGGGAACTAATTGCCCTAAATGTTCTTCAGCTTCTGAAATAGTACAGCTTCATTTCCTTATTGAAAACTGTAGATCTAAGTGAAACATTGTTCATTAGTTTGCGTAGCAAGAGCTGTAGGATTTGAGTTTCATACTCTTTGTTGGTTTAAGTGGGAAATGCTGAGCATTGACAGCTAGAAGTTACATGGTAGGAAAGATGCTTGTATTATATAAGTAACTTGAAAATTTGGGAGCTCCGATTCCACTAGCAGTGCCTAAGCTTTACAGATTAACAAAATAATGGTATTGCTTGTTTGTGAATGTAGATCTTTATGGATAAATACCCTGTCTAAAAGTCTACAGAGTAAATCAGATCTGCATTCATTACCTTGGTGTGTTTTTTATGCTTCTAATTGCTTCAGGTCACATTTCGTGTCTGTATAGGAGTTGTAGCTCACTGCGATGGACTTCCTAGAGTCACTGGTGCTGCTTGCAGTTGCAAAACTTAATCACAGAAATACTGCTAAAGCAATTGGTCAGCAGAAGACAGGAGTCATGTTGACCTGGGTACGAGATGGCCGTGAATAACAGCTTTTGCTAGAAGCAAACAAAAATTGGTAGAGGGAGGCCACCCAGCTCTGCATGGCCTTCGTGATTGCTGACTCCTGCAGACACGTGCCTGCCTTACGTGTCCTTAGCTCTGCTCTGACACGGCCCGGCTGGGCAGTGCGGTGTGGAGCCACGGGCAGATAGATAGCAAGGGGAGTACGAAGCAGTGGCACAGCAAAGGACTGCAAAACCAGACAAGAAGCCAGAATTTATTTACAAATGTCGATTCCAATTTATGATGCCCTATCTACGCTTACAAAGGCATGGCTTAAAAGCTTTTGTTCACAGAATGTATATGCAGAAGACAGTACGTAGCACTGAGTTCTTTGCCAAGTGTGTATGATACAATTAGCTATCACTCTATCAGTATCGCCTCTTAAATTAATTTTGCTGGTTTTCATGATTGCAACACTGAATGATTTATGTTTCCCCCTTACTCTTCCCGAGTTGCATAACTCCTCGTTGCTGGATTCATTTGTCTTCATCTGTCCATGTGTTTTCCCTATTTTGTTTGTACATATGCTGTAACTTTGTGGCCCTCAAACAAGAACATAAATACTTAGTCTGAAGAAATAATGAGTGCTGAAAGTCTGCCCAAAAGTGTTGTGGTCTTCTCTTTCCCCTAACACTTCTCTCCCGTCCCATTGAAGCCTGTGGATCATTTGATAGTTGAGCAGTGTTTGGGGTTAGAAATACTATAACTGGCTCTTTTAAAGTAAACTTACCAAAAACCCCCCAATTGTAAGCATATATCTGTTCGAGTAGCATATCATATGTTTAATACAGTACGAATACAATACATGAATTGCACGAGGGAGTCTTTTACCTTTCCTCAAAAGCATGATGAAGATAAAAATAAAAATGCTCTGAAAAGAGTAATTTTATAAAGTTAATTTGGACATGGTGTGAATGACCTGGAACTTCATGTAAAACTTAACCTGTATGCAGTTATAAAAAAAAAATAAAAATTGATAAGGTCAGCCAGATAAATTACACAGAGCTGACCTTATTTTTAAAACTACTTTGCTTAAGGAGATAACTGATCATTTTGGTCTTTTATGCAATAACTAAAATTCAGCTTTTGTGTTAACAATAGAAATACTAAGCTTTCCTTTTCCCAGAGGTACTTAAAGTTTGACATACATACAAAAATAGGATGATATCAAGTTATAGAAATCTAAGCCAAGATTTTGTCATGGTTTTATTTTTGCCTCCAGACTTTAAATACTTATAATAAAGGATATATTTTAAAACATGAACTAAAAGCCTAGAGTTCACATTGCTCTGTTTGGAGCTGGGAGAGGCTTGTACACTCCCATACATTTTTTTAATTACAGGAAACATAACTCTTTTTATTGAAAATCAGTTTTATAAGAAAGAAGAAAAAAAAGGATCATTCTTCAAGCAACACAATTTCAGTTTCCATTACATGCACCTTTTAGGAAAAATAGTCTCAATACACTCTTTAGGGCTTGTAGAAAACTTTGCTTATCTTACAGAATGATTAAAAATTGCTCTGTGTTTGTTTCTGAATAGCTTGTCTTTTTTGGTAATTCCTTTCTCTTTTAGACTCCCTGATTGACATAAATTTATTACTTGAATGAGTAATGGAATAAAATTCTTTCTAGTAGGAAGCGTTGTAGTTCTGCATCCTGAAAAAGTAGCATTAATGCTACTTATAAATAGTTAAAAACAGTTGTAGTTTTTCACTTTTAGCACTGTTGTTGTTGAAACAAGGACAAAAAAAGTACTAATCTTAAAAAGACTTATTTCACTACGTTGTACATGCCAAAGAATACACAAAATACAGTTCTCTCTCCTGGTTTAATACACCTCTTTTTAGTGGGCCTTCAGTGAAATGTGATTTTTCTTTTTTAGTTGGCTAGTATCTGAGCTATGTTTATTCTTACCATACTATTTCCATTTATAAATCGATGAAACTTCGATCTCATCTACCCCCTAAGTATTTAGAAAATGCAAAGGTAACTTTACCGTTTTTCCAAATTGCTTATTCCTTTGTACTGACTTTTTTTCTTAAAGTATAGAAGAGAAAGTTGTGGGGTTTTTTTTTTCGCTGGTGTCAATAGCTCTTGAAGAGTGGAACCCATATGTATTCTTCTTCTTTCTCTCTCTCTCTTGCTTTTTTTTTTTTTTTTTAATTATTCCATCACAAGGCAGTGCTGATTGGAAAGACCGGGCCTACCACACAATGAGATATAACGTCACTTTATACAGGAATGACTCCGTGTTGGTTTTGCTTTGTCATCACTCTTTGGGGCACTGATGTGTGATTAAGCTTCTTCCTCAGGCTACTGGCACTTTTGGCCCCTCTTCGTCATCCTAGTTGGGGGCTGCAGCCCAAGGAAATAAAAATGCAGGAGGGAAGGGGAGAAGGACATTCCTGCCACAGCCAGGTAGTTGCTGCCACAGCCAGGTAGTTGTAGCTATGTAAGAGCAGAGCACTCATTGATTGGCAGCTCCGCTGTCAGTGGGGAAGTAAGGTGTGCTGTATTCCAGGTGTGCACCCAGGGCTGAAAAGATGTTAGAAGTAGTAGTGCAAAATCAGGTGATTTGTTAAATTATTATTATTTTCCCTGTCTCCTTTTTGTTTGGACAAAATAGCAAGATAGAATTAGTTAAAAGAAGGTACATCACATGAAGGCAGTTTCCCTGAGAAGAGGAAGCTCAGATGATGTTTGGAAGAATTCCTGGTCTCCAGAAGAAGGGTGTAAAGATTGTGATTTGAGCAAGCAATTCTTGAGCCACCTCTGGGATGGCTGCTCTAAGACCTTCTACATTCTTCAGATCTCACCATTTGGGAAGCATTCCAGGAAAGAACACCTTTTGTCTTTTTTATTTCTTTTGTCTGTCTGTCTTTTTTTCTTTTTGTCTTTTTTAAATGGATTGAGTCCACCTGTGTATCAGCCTTCTTGTATCAAGACTGATGTGACTGATAGAAGTTTGTAAACTTAGCTGTGAGGGAAGACCTCGTTATACAGTCTTTGCACTTGGTTGTATTGCACAAGCAAATGAAAATCATATGGATAAGCCTATAGAAATAATTAAAAGGCACCTACCATCCTGTGATCTGAAAATGAGGAGAAGGAGTATTATTACTATTTATTAGAGCAGTTGCCAAGTAAGTGGTGGTGAGCAGAGGACTGGATTTACCTGGAGTAGTCAATTGGGTGTGACGAACATAAAAAACAATGGTATGTTTGTACACTTTCTGCAAAGCTCTAATCAACTGGAGTGAGAAAATCTTCTAATACAAGATATGTAGAATAATAATCTACAGGAATGGGAGTGAAGCATATGCAGATTAGAAAAGGAAAAAAAAACAGGTGGTAGAGAAGCATTCAATATTTGGCACAATTTGCTGGAAAATAAAATAAAAAATTACTTTGAAGAAGAATTGGAAAAAGATTATTTTCATATATGGAAAGTCTACAGCAGTCCTTAGGCTCACAATTGAGAACGGATGAAGACCTCTCATTTTCTAAGTGAGAAATACTGAGTATTGTCAAGACTGACAAGATTGGTTTTGCCCGAGATGAGCGTCCTGGGCATAGCCTGGATATCACATACTACTACTAATGGTAACAAGGTAGTCAACAGATTTCTTTACCAGTCTCTACACTGACAAAGCGCAGACTTGGTGAGCCATTTAGAAGAGGTGCTTGAAGAGGAATTATTGTATTCTTCACATACGCGACTCATGGATTACCTGCTTAAAAAGGGAGAGAGGGGGCACTGGGAATTACATAAAATGCTGTTTATCTCCACCCACCTTTGGTTTTGTGTATTTTACATTAAAACTTATTTTCATTAAATAGTAATTACAAGCTTTATGGATGGATTGATTCAAGTTGGTGCAGAGTCAGATGCATAAAAATTATATATGTAATATATGTTCATAACTTCAGAAGTGCAGTGTCTCAGTTTTACTAAGAAATTGCTAGGGAGATGATTTTTTAAGATTTACATATGGAACAAATTGCTGATTTGATTAATCAGAAATTTCAAAATGCATACCTCAAACAGGAGGAGTGAATGGGAACTTGCAGGGAAAGGCTTTAAACTTTGCTGAATGAAACAAGCAAGGTAAAAAGGAAACCAGGGACTAAATCAGAACTTAAAAGAAATAGGGAAAAGCTGCTAGTCAGCAGAGCTAGGCAGACATATCTTAAAGAGTCAGATAGTGTTAACAGTTCTTTTTTTGATCTTAAGAACAGACTTAACAAAAGGATACTGAAGTGAACTGGAAAAGATTTATGTAAACATACAGATATTTATATCCATAAATACATTTACTGTGAAGTCTCTGTAATACTGGGCTTGACTGGTGGAACTTTCATTATCATTGAAACCAGTAAAAATTCTTGCTTTGTCTTCAGAAACTTAATTTCATTTAAATCTTGTAACTGAGAACAGCAAAGGCATCAATTACCTATAATGTCATGTGTTTATGTGCCTGAAAAGTGCATTCAAACGCCTAACGTGATCTGTCTTTCTCCCCCTCCCCCTGTTCTAGGAATTGGCTCTCCGTAGCCAGCTTCCAACTATGGAACAAGATGGTGGATCTCAAAATCCCGTGTCATCTCCTGGAATGTCTCAGGAACTGAGAACAATGACTACAAATAGTTCTGATCCCTTTCTTAACAGGTTTGTAGGAGTAGCTACTAGAGGGGAAAAAAAATTGATTTAAATTCTGTTTGGTACATGTAATAGTTTATTTTGAACATCTGTCTGTGCCAAAAGCCACAGCTGTAAATGAATCTTTCCTTAAATGGCAAGTCTAGTAAAAGTTGAGGATTAAAAGCTGTCTCCTGTGGGAGGAAGTAGTCTGTTCAGACTTGTAGGAAGGTTTTTTATTCAAAGTCGTAACATGTTTGCCTCTGCATAATCTGTTGACTAACAGTCATTTCAAATTACTGACTCAGAAGAATTTGTGAATAGCTTGCTATGAGATCAAATGAATTGTGAGGCACATTTAGGACTACACCTTGAGGTTCATTTTAAGGTTTCTCCATTCACCCCTCCCCGCCGCTTCAGGTATTTAATTTAGCAGTATTTTTACTCTGTTAATGTTAGGTCTGCAAATAGTGGCATGCTTCATTTTAAATACCAAATTATTTTAAAGTGGGTCTTTTAATGCAAGATTTAGAATTTTACAGTATAGACTGTAATCTTTTTCATATAACTTTCTCCTTAATCCCTCTGATTTGGAATGTTTGTTTTGTTGGAAATACCGTTCTAATTACAGCTCGCAAATGCCTCATACTAACCATTACAACTTTAGAGAAACTGCTGCAGCTTGAGATAAGTCATATCCGTATTTTTTGCTTAGCATGCTGAAAAGAAAAAATGAAAACGGTAAAACAAACGAATCTCCAAGCCACATAAACTTTTAATTAATGGAGTAAAAATCTACTAATATTTCAGCAGTATCAAGTAGTTGATCTTAAGTTGGAGTAGTCAGTTTTGTAGTTCTTTTAGTCTATATTTTGTCAGCCATTCTAAATTGATATCAACTCACTAACCCCTGACATGAACTGACTAACCCCTAGCATAAAAGAGAAGAATTAGGTATTCTGTCAGAGTTCATCATTACTTTTCTGCATTACCTTGAAATGTTAGCCTAACTTTAGGATGCTTACTGTAAATGCGCATGAAGTATAACAATATGCTTGTCCTTATCTTTAATGGTACATTTACTGTACCCGTGGAAAACCCCATAAAATTAATCTTTATTTTTTCAACGTAAGTCTTAACTTCTATGGTTTTTGCTACCAATACAGTTTCAAACCTATTCATAAGGTAAGAATTCCACATCTTGTTAGAATTGACATGACTTTGGAGTAGGCTTAAATACCTGCTGTAGTTTTAGATACTGAAAACTGTTAAAATCTTAGTAAACATTTGCTGCAATTATAAATCCCTTTCCATATTCTTTTAAATAACTTAATATTGCTGATATCTCACACTTAGGTTCTTCATCCCTAAAGATTGTACTGTTGTTGGATGTACCTTTTCAAGTTGCTGATATTCCATCAATTTATTTTAAGTTTGTTTCATTTTCTGCCTTTTCCAGGAGACTTATCGGTCATTTCATATACTCTGTCCTTACTCTTATTCTCAAAATTAGTTAAGTTCAGTGGAGATGGTGTGAGGACATACCCTACTTCTTGCTAATGGAATCTGTTGTCATTCATATAGTTTAGATTAAGAGCAACAGCGGTTATTTACATAAGCTTTTTCTCCTACTGCATGATGTATTGTCTGTGCTAGTGTTGTGTGTGCTACTGTGAGAGCGGGAGAAGAGTTTCTGTCTCGAGGTACACAGTGTTTTGTATATAATGGAGAAAAACAAGTCAGAAAAAAAAAAAAAAAAAAAGGCCTGCATGTGGAGAAGAAAGTAGTGGTGTTTTGTTGTTAAACATCCTAAGGAAATAAGCAGTATTTCCAAGTTTTGGGTAAGCCCTTCAGGAAGACTTATCTCCTACACAAACAAATCTGATTAGAAAACTTCATTTTTTTGTGTTAGAGGGAGGGATTGTCCTCCATGGAATTCATCCTGGAATCTGGTGTGAGCCTTAACTGTGCTGGCCCTGTTGCGAGGCATGAAAAGGACAAAGAAGTCTTAAAACTGACTTGCTTTCCTATGAGAAGTCTCTGTAGATAGATGAAGGCCTTGATATGTTATAGTAACATACTAGCTTGAATTTCTGGAAGGCTGTTGCCATCATACATTGAGCCCAGGTATATTTTGAAACTTGTTCTTAAATGATGTAGAATCCTCGCATCTTCAAAAGCTGTTTTCTGACCTGAAAGAAACACATCTTCAGGTTTCAAACGGCCACAGCAGTGGACTAATACAGTTTATCCATTGTGTCTACACACATGGAATATAAAACGATGGATCTTTACCTTTATTTAGAAACAGGAAAAAAGCTAGAAAGGGCAAGTTCATGTTGTTTGTAAATTTTTGTCAGGATGATAATGAGCAAGGACTATTTACTGTAAAGTACAAAAAGATACTACCCTTATCTCATGCAAAATACTGAAAATGTGTACCTGACTTGAGTTCAGAATATCTTAATTTGTATTTTGGCCTGAGCATTGTCCCCTTCTAGGTAATTCTGTGTACATTGCTGCATTTAATTCTGGCATATGGGTAAGGGATTTTATAAAAGGACATTTGTGGATATGCATTACTGTCTCCAAATTAGATACAGCAATCCAATAGTTCTGCCCTAATGATCTCCTTGATGTCACTTATGTTAAAGTTCAGACTTACAGAAATGCTTCTTTCTGTCTTTATAGGGTATATATAAAGTTCCTGGTGAGACAGTCCTCCTGACTTTAGGTACCAAAGTTGGATATCCAAAGTTTAGGTAGCTGAATATTTTCCACTGCCTACATAATCAGAACAGCCAAAAAATCTCAGAAAATAATTGCTACATTGGAGCAATTTGAGAAAATGTACAGTAGTATTTTCATTTACACAGTCAATCTTCTGCCTGCTGTCTTCAGTACTTACTGTCATTGCGGTATGTTTTACTTTTTAGATAGGACATCCAGCAATGCAGACTTCAATAGATGTTTTCACCTCTGTTTATGTATTTTTGTCTATAAGATTTATATTGGTAGTGACGACAATTCTCTCTTTAACTCCTAAATTGGGATTTCTTCTTTTATATACATGTATTTTAACAAGTATTAGTTGAAGAAGCATCTACTCTATTTCAGGTAATGCAATTTAGTTGCATGCAATAATTTTGGGTGGTGCAACTGCTAAATGAAGAAATCCTTGTAAAAGAAAGAGGAAATGTGTATTGAAGAGTGATTTGAAGAGAAGGGCTGGACATTCCAAGTTGTGAGAGCAGCAGCCAAAAAGCCTTCTTAACTAGAATGATTTAGTTCAGCATAGTCTCAGTTCCGTATTTAGTATTTTGTCCCACAAAGTAAACAAGCATTTTTTTCACAGAAGTTTTAAATAGCTTAATTATTAGGATTGTAATCAAATATGTGGTGATACTATTCTTAAATCAATCTAAAAAATATTTATCATTTAACTATAAAGAAATGTTAGGTTTCTTGTACGGCAAAGATGACTTCATAACATCTAATACTAATATGTATGACTTAATAACATCTAATTTCAGGCTCTGGAATGGGCTGCCCAGGGAGGTGATCGAGTCCTCATCCCTGGAGGTATTTAAAAGAAGGATAGATGAGGTCCTTAGGGACATGGTTTAGTGATGGGATGGCAGTGCTAGGTTAACGGTTGGACTCGATGATCTTAAAGGTCTTTTCCAACCGAGATGATTCTATGTATATTCATGGCTGATGGCATTCTACTTGCATCCAGTGTTGAATAGCTGTTCGACCATCATCTGTTTGGTTCTTCATACTTGACAAAAAGGCATATGCTATATATTTCATGATCACATTATGAGAAGGATCAGTATGCCTTCAAATGCTAATTTGAACAGTAGGTCAAGTTGATCCTCATTTAGTGTTCGGGCTGGAAAATCAGTAAGGATTCTCGGTGAATGCTACCACAACCTGAAGAAATAGAAATTTTGAAAATATTTTGTGAAGCTTGGCTATTAGGAGATGCAGGGGGAGGGAAGTAATGCTATACTTCTACAGCTGCTTATGCAGGCCGCAGTTCCTGCCCAAAAACCTGCTCCTTGCTTGGGCTCCTCTCCATGGATCACAGTTCCTGCCAGGAATCTGGTCCTGCATAGACTCTGCTGCAGCTTCCTTCAGGGCACATCCACCTACTGCAGCGTGGGGTCCTCCCCGGGCTGCTGGTGGAGACCTGCTCCCCCATGGACCTCCCCAGGTTGCTGGTGGAGACCTGCTCCCCCGTGGACCTCCCCAGGTTGTGGTGGAGACCTGCTCCCCCCCCTGGCCTGGGGCTCTGCTCCAGCGCCTGGAGCCCCTCCTGCTGCACTGGCCTGGGGGGCTGCAGGGCTGCTCCTCTCACATTTTCTGACTCCCCTCTCCCAGCTGCTGCATAGTGGGTTTTTTTACCCTTTCTTAAATAGGTTACCATAGAGGTACCACCACTGTCACTGACAGGCTCAGCTTTGGGCAGCAGCAGGACAAATGTGGAGCCAGCTGGAACCAGCTGTGTCTGACATGGGGTCAGTTCCTGGTGTCTTCTCACAGAGGCCACCCCTGCAGCCCCCCTGCAACTAAAACATTGCTACTCAATAGCAATGGGGGGCCTACTTCCCCCCTCTGCCCCAGATTTCCCACTGCAGCTTTCTTGGTCTTGCTCGCTCCACTGGCAGTAAGAAAATGAATGCACGTAAGGCCCCGTGCCATCACTGTTCTGTTACTGTTCTGTCAACAAGATGGTTCTCAACAGGGTTTGTTTACAGGATGGCTTCTGTACCAGCATTTGATTTATATTAGTGCGCTCTCTTGCCATGACATGTATGACTGAACTAGTAGTAATGCGGCAGTGGAAAGCAATTGAAGAATTGCTAAAGGAGTTCCAACTATAGCTCCTATTTATATCAGCAGTGACCTAAAAATACACTTCAGTGGTTGATTAAATGAGGGGACATTAGTACTTAGAAATTTTTTGGTTTTATCCTTACAGAAGTGTGAAAGAGTACACCATTATTATTATAATCATTAGGGACTGTCTGTGGTATGCTTCTAATGTTTTTTAGCTGTGGGTGAAAATTTTAAAACGGTGCAGAACACAGGTAGGCAGTTTTTTAAAGCTGCTTAAGTACAGTCTCATCAAGTGAAATTGAATCTAATACAGGTTTAGTTGGGAAAAGTCTGCATAAAATAAAACTCAGGTGTATCTCAAAGGCTTCAGGTTTTGATTAAATAGAGCGTTTCTCATGACAGCGATGCTTTTAAAGCCCTTGAGTTGGTTCAAAACCAAGCATTTATTTGAATTTCTTCAGTACTCTACCCTTATTTTTTGCTCCCTTTCTTCTGTTACAGTGGAACATATCACTCCAGAGATGAAAGCACAGACAGTGGACTTAGCATGAGCAGTTATAGTGTACCCAGAACCCCCGATGACTTCCTGAACAGTGTTGATGAGATGGATACAGGTTTGTTTTTGTGTACATCCTTAATACATGTTTTCAAACTATACTTGTGTCCATGAAATGCTCAGCCCCTTTGCAATGAAAACAAGCAACTCTGAGAAGCTGTGATACTTCTCTCATTGTTATGCCACTTTCTTCTATTTCTATAATAGAAATATTATAGTTAGATTTGTGAAAAACATACTTGTGATCGACTCTATTGGGAGGATGGGGATTGCTCAAAAATAGTATCGCTCTGTCGTTATATGGAATTTGAGTGTCCATTTGCTTTTTTAAATAATACTGTTTGTCCAGCACTAAGAATAGTACCTCATCCAGTGTTGCTAATACAGCTCCAAAACAGTATTTGACTCAATATTGTCTTTTTCCTTTAAGTGTAAAAATTAAGATATGGTAAATGGCATCAAAGATCTGTACAGATTTGGGTCAGTAGGTGAAAAGGTTGAAACAAAGGCATGTTCTTTGTACATTTGCATGCAGTCAAGTCATCTTTGGTTTTTATGTTGGATTTCTATGCATCATGTTGCTTGTGTGATGCAAGAGATAAAGGATTAACCTTTCACCAGTTGTCCTGATAAACTGTGGGTTTGGTACTTGCAGTATATTTAACGTTCATCTTTTTTTTTTGTTGCAACTAGGTGACAGTATCAGCCAAAGTAACATACCGTCCCATCAGAACCGTTTCCCAGACTACCTTGAAGCCATTCCAGGGACAAATGTGGACCTTGGGACACTGGAAGGAGATGGGATGAATATAGAAGGAGAAGAACTGATGCCAAGTCTGCAAGAGGCTTTGAGCTCTGACATCCTTAATGACATGGAATCTGTCTTGGCAGCCACCAAGCTAGATAAAGAGAGTTTTCTTACTTGGTTATAGGGGCCTCAGGGAGACTGAATTCTATATCTGTGAAGGATCTAAGGAGAATAGGACATCTGTATCTGAAGTTCAGAACAAGCCAGTGTGGCACACTGGCTTGTGTTCAGAAAAAGTACACGAACAGATATTCAACAAGATTCTTTCGTTTTGCTCTTCCTTGTCCATCGCTGCTGTTATATATTGCTGACTTTTTTCCACAGTTGACTCTGAAGAACAGACATCTTCTTGATCTTTTTCTATTGCTGTTGCAACTACTGTTCAAGGGGGTTGGGGAGGGATGATGAGCCTATTTGGATGACGAATGCCATTCCTTTTGTCCTAGTGTGCGCTTGCATATCATTTTATCTAAGTACTCAGATTTGAGAGTTAATTTCTGCATGTCACTGCTTGTAGTTTGCTCAGATAGTTGTCTCCTGCTGCCTGTGGCAAGTGGTAAAACATGACATACTGGGGTGACAAGCCAAAAATGATGTATCTGGTCAAAAGAAGTCAATACTGATTTGGAGATACGACTTAAAGGAGGGCTGAAGACTGTTTGGCATTAAGTGTTTCTACTAGTAGCTCTTTCATTAGTCACAAAGTGCTCTTGTTCATATTTTATGTTATAGTAAATCATGAGTCATTTTACATAGAAACATATATGAACTTTGATTGTTGCCACATATTCTAGCCTAACTTTTGTTTGTCAAAAATAGTTTGATTATTTTTGTTAGTTGGTTTAACTGTAGCTGTAGGATGGGAAGTAATTATAGGTGTTCTTTTTTTAAAAAATAGTGAAATCTAAAGGGTTTTTCTGATTTCACATAGTCTTATTTAAATCTGAATTGTCTGCTTTTTTTATACTTAAAACATGCCTATTGTAGCCTGATAAGCTAGTGAGTACATAAACCAGTATGTTTTGCCTGTAACTTTTTTATTTTTTTAAAAGGCTAGCTTTGAATGTAACCAATTAGAATTCATGACCAGTGGCTTATTTTTCATCTTTATTTGCAAGGTTTTGAATTAGAATCTGATTGCAGAAGTGTAAAAGTCAGAATCCCAAGTGTCATATGTACGATTTTTAAATGTGTTTTAAAGTAGCAGAAACCATTTTAAAATGACAGATGTGTCTAATCTCTCTTCTGGTTTTCAGTTTTGATATCTAAGCGAGTTTAGATTTTAAAATCCTTAATGGGAAAAAATTTTATGAAAAGTTTCTCTTAAGTTAGCATGGAAAAGGTCTGAACTATTAATATCACTAGTTGCAATGAGAAGGCTAGAACACCAAAAAAAAAAAAAATTCCTGAAGAAAAACTCCTAAGTGTAACAGTTATCAAATTCTGTTTGGTGAAAAATAAGCCCTGGACACTATAGTAGAAGAATGTAAAGATATGTGCTAGATGGTGACATGAGCAGGTAATGAAGTGTATATTAGTAGTAGAGCTTAGCATGGGGTAGAGGTGAATATGAATTATCTTTATTTTAACAGGAAGAGATGTATCACTAAGTTGTCTGCAGGAGTTGACACAGTTTCCAAAGAGTATTTTTAAATGAACAAAATGAGCATGAATCAAACTTTTAGTCTAAGCTATGAAGTTTCATGGGGCTTTTGTTTTTTTCTGATGAAAAGTAGTGTCACCAGTTAACACCTCTCTAATTAAGGGCCTTTCGCCATTCTCAACATAAGCCTTTATTTTGAAGGGTGTATAACTTGACAATAAAGATACTGTAAGTGTGAAACCTGGTTTTGAAAAAAATCTCAGCTAGCAGGGACTTCTGCTGGAGAGAGATTTGTGGGGGGGGTTGTTTTGTGTTTTTTTAAAGACATTGATTATTTTTCAAGTTAAGAGTGAATCGGCAAAACAAAACAAAAAGAAACCCCTGTATTACTATTATCATTTGGATTTTTTTATGCTTCAAAAATAGCTCTGTTTTAGGATAATGTAAAGAGTGGAAACTCTGAAGCAAGTCTCATTTTAAAAACTGAAGCAGCAGAGGCAGAGATTTGAAATTTGCCACTATAAATGTAAATTTACTACTTCACATAAGGATATCAGTGTTTGAAATACACAAAATTGTTTGTGGCTTGTTATGGAATACAGGCAGGTTTTAAAATACCAATTTTCAAAACACATCCACAATGACAAATATATTCTGCTACACCAATAACTGAGCGATTAATAGGCCACTTATATTGTGCAATGACACAGTAGCTCCTAAAGCAGTATATTGTGTCCAAGATAGGGATTTTAGTAGCATTTTTACGATTTCATTATGAATTCTTCTCTTTTCTTCCCTTCAGGAAAAAAAGACACTAAGTTGTTGTAACTTGAATGGTCTGACATAAAACCACAACAGCAAGGAAACGCAGAGCTGATTCCATTTCAGTTGTCTTCCACGGTTGTGTTCAGGTACAATAGCACATACGATGCACTGAGTGCAAACTCCTGACAACCTGTACCTTGCTACAACAGGGATGAGTACAGAACAAATTTTCTTTCCTTGCTTTTGTGCGTTTGTCACAGCTTTAATATTTGAATGTTTTCTTCTCATTGTAGAAACACTAAATGGCTTATACTGTACTTGGGTAGCACTGCTTAGGGTAGATACTGACAAACTGGGAATCCTTGAACTACTCTAACATTAATTCTGTTTTGTGATACTTATTTTAAGTGATTTTAATACATTTCCGTTCTCTCATTTATTAGGAACCATACCACAGAGATGCTGTACTGTTGGCAATCAACATTAATTTGGTTTTTTGGTTTTTTTTGGTTTTTTTGTTTTTTTTTTTTTAATTCTGCAAATGCATTGTTTGATGGAGTGGTTGAAACTGTTTGAAATGCAAAAGTGTTTTGAGTAGTATTTTATACTGATGTATATATTGAAACCGAAATCATTGTAATAATTGTAATAGCTTTAGTTATAAATACACTACATGCAGACAGATGGGGCTGTACAGTACTGTGCTGTTCAACACCTGGGCAGGGCTACTGCTTGGAAACAGGTTGCGGTGTCAGTGAACCATATGGATCAAATATTGTACCATTCAGTGTTGGCGCTCACCAATGCAAAAGGAGAAGAGACAATTTCAACATGATTAACACTACATAGCTTTCACACATCTGGTAAATTAGTACTAAAGTGACCTTTTCACTTACAAGCATGTTTTTTTTTTTATACAAATTAACAGGTGTGCCTGTGTAAAATAATTTGTTTTCTGTATCTTGGAAAAAATACTCTCCACATTTAGAATGTTGTATGTTAGAGAACTCTTAAATGCACCCTTGTCAAAAATTATATATATTAGTTACCAATGTTACTTTTAGATATGAGCATGACTAAGTTAGGTACTTAAGTACGTTCTGTTACATTATTTTTCTTTATGTAATACTTTTTCAGTTGTTTTATTTGGTATAAATATATACTTTGTGCTTAAACATCTTTGTTTGTTTTTAACATTCAATAGTATGTAAAGATACTGATTTCCTTCAGTAAGATGGATGCATTGAATTGTTGGAATTCCTATAGCAGTATGTCTGTTCTCGTCCCCCTTGTCACAGCTTCTGTAGTCATAAACTCCAGTCCTGCAAACATTGTGGACAAACTCACCTAAGAGCCAGAGGAGTCCCACTGAAGTCAGTGAAGGCGTAGCATTAACGTATGCATCTCTGGGTGTTTGCAATATTGAAGAGACAGTGACTCTACCGAGCCTCATACAGTTTGTGTAAAACAGTAATTGCATGTGGCACTGTAGTGAGAGCTGGTAACAGAACGGCTGTAATCTACCGTTAGAAAGCATCCACTCTTTGCAGATACGCTTGCAACGTTCAGGATCTTCCCACATAGCAGATACATTTTGGGCTAACTCTTAAGTTTATACAATAATTTGTGGCAGACTATCAATAAAGACACACTATTTTCATTTCCAAGTTTTGACTTATGAATTGTGAACTATGTAATGACATACTTTGAAAGTGTCTGAAGATTTTTAGTTTAAAAAATTTCGACAGGATTCATTAATTTTGACCTTCTGCAAAACAGAAATTCCGAAAGGTTGTTTTTAATGTAATGCACTTTGTCATGGCTGAAGTCATATGCTACTTGCATTTTAGCTGTTCCAGAGTTACTGCTCTTCAGCGCTGAAATGCCTCAACCCTGTGAAATTCAGTGCAGTTGCGCATGTTTCTTATTTTAAGGTCCAGGGCTCGGTGCTTCTATCAGTTTGTCTTTTACTCCTGAGTTCGTAGCTGGGTTTAGTCACTCAGATCCTTTAAATTTAAACCTAACATCACACCTTGCACCTGGGAGTAGAAAGCCAGTGCCAGGGCATGACAAGGCACCAATTTTGTTTGCTGATATCACTCTCTGCCATTTATAAGGTGGTGACATACTGCAGTAGTTGAAGTATGAGTGACCTTCTGAGGCAGCCCTAAATAGACGGTATTACAGCAAAGCAGGGCATCTGGTCCAGGTGTTCCAGGCTCGCTTGGCAGTTCTTTCTGAAATATTTTCAACACTTAGTTAAAAATAAAAAGTATTGGTTTCAGCAAGCCAGAAATAGTGTGTTTCCAAGGAGGCTCTGAGACTTCCCCGTGCTAACGTGCAAGTTATCAGCAAAAAAAGCATTTTTCACCTAGGGTCATTAATAAAATCATTATTTGAGATGGAGCTATGATTGGTCTAGCACCTGTTCCAGAGGTTCATTTGGAGATAAAGTGGGGCCATAGATTTTATTTACAGCATCAGCAATCCACAGTGGCTGTGCTCCTGTTGAAGAGTAAAGGTGTGCTTCTCGCCCCTTGTCATCACCACTTACTGTTGCTAACAGCAGTTATCCACACCCTCTAAATTTAGATGTCGTCAAAGCAGGAAGACATCTCTACAGCATGAAAAATCTTGGCTTACCTGAAATGGTAAAACCAACGCTAACTGAAGAACCAAACTGTCTTTAGAGTGTTGGGTGGAGCTTTGTGCCAACTACCCTATCCAGTGCTTAATGTCTCTTAAACAAAAAAGCCAGCTGAATAAGAAAAAAAACAAGCAAAAAAGCACGTTGAATAAGAAATGTATAAATACCAGTACATCTGTCAAAGCTGCCTAATGGTTCTTGTGGAAAAGTCGTGATTTTTACTTCTCCTGACCTACTCCTCTCTCTCTAATGCAGAAGTTGTAAGAGTGAATGCTACAGATGCAGGCTGTTACTGACTGCTATTATTTTCTCAGTCTGGGAATGAAGTTGGTCACTCTGATTATAGTATTTTTTTATATTAAAGTGGCTTGTATTAGAACATGAGAGGCACAGAAATTTTATTGGATTTTCCTGTCTTTTTATTAGCAAATGATTTAAAAAAAAAAAAGGGCGGGGGAAGTCAGGAGCAGCCCAAGGGGTGCTGTCTTCAATGTTACACAGCAGCAAAATAGAGCTCCATAAAAATGGTATGGTAGATCTCACCTGAAATGCCTTTTCTCCTTCTCCCCTATATGTAATTTCTGAGCTACTCTAGTGTTTTTTAAATTATTTATGGTATTTACCATCTGCGAGTTTTGCTTGCTAACACCTAAAGACTGGGACCACAGCGCTGGGTGCTGTTCGTCCCCAGATGAGAGCAGAGTCCCGCAGAGTTCCTCCTGTCTGGAATTCAGCAGTCGCCCTGTTTGAAGTCTGTAATACAGTGCAGGAATTACAGCCTGACTCCCAGCACCCTGCCCAGCCACTCTTACGGGATGGTTATTGCCAAGCACGGTTTTTTGAACCATGGTGGATTCCTGTTCTGGTTTGCCTTCCCAGAGGCTGGAAAAGTTCAGCTTTCCCATTTCATTACTTCAATTTCTGCGGGTGGTTGTCAGCAGGGGCACGGAGGGCCCCTGACGCCAGTGCCACCGTGCCTGCTGGAGCAGTCAACCTAATGTTAACAGTGATTTTTTTTTTTATTATTATTTTTTTTTTTTAAAGCTGGCAGTTTTATTCAGTCTTTCGCTCATAGCTTCATTGCTAGGCATGCCAATACAATTGTCTCTGCTCTCTTGACTGACCAGTGACCCTTTTCAGATGTCACCAAGCGATATGACCCTTTCCTAGCCAGCATCTGCTGCTGAAGAGTGTGACCCGGAGGCCTCTGAGAGGTCCAGCTCTAATTCTGGGCTTTCAAAGTCTACAGTTAAAACAAGGTACTGGTTGTGTGGATGTATGGCAAAATCCCAGACCCACACTTCTAAGAAATTGCGTGATTTAGGTGGTGATACCTCACAGCAAATGGCAGGAACTGTGAGATGCCTTCTGGTTAGACCGGTGGCCTTCAGCCTGTGGTCTTTGAGGGGCTATGGATGCCTCTTCAGTCCAAGAAGCTGCTGGCCAAAGGAAAGCCTGTTGGGCAGCCTTACACTTTGTGCAGGAGAGATTCGGCCTGCTGCTGAGGAAAGTTTCAGTGCCTACAAAAGGTGACAACTGCTGGACTTGTTGAAGCCCCCCCACTGCTGCAGGCGGTACCTGCCACCACCCCCATCCCCACCCACCCACAATGGCTTTAAAGCCCTGGCTTTTGGTTGTGCATACACCAGGATGTAAAACTGCTTTTATTTCTTAATTTTCATTTTTCACTTAAGATATGACTCTCCTTTTAAAGGTCTTTGTTCCTGTTAACAGCCTTTCAGGATCTTTCTCGAATGCAAGACTGAAATAGCCTTTTGAGCATGAAGTAATGGAAGCTGAGCTTACAATGAGAAATACCCCAGAGTTTTCCCTAAAAACATGTTTATTGTTAGACACTGAAACATGTACCTGGTTCCAATTCAAAATAGCAAGAGAGACGGAGATCATTCCTCTTGGCATTCTCTGCATTCTTATTCAAGTAGCAAGGAGTTTAACCCACAGGCATTTAACTCAGTCCTTGGAGGCACTTGATGAATTGAATTTGGTAATCTTTATATAGATACAGATTCCTTTAAGAATTATCTGAATATAATGTGCACCAGCAGATGACTGAGAAATAGAAATTTCTCTTTGCAGCTTACTGGCAGGAATGCTCGAAGACCTGTCAGCCAAACGGGAATACCGGTATCAGAGTTCCTCTTTCCCTATGATAGACCTGGCTTGGAAAATAAGCTCATTTTACGTGAAAATCCATGATTGCAGTAAGGCTCAGGTTCCTTACGACTGTGATCTCTGCTGGTGAAGTTTGCTGCTGTGATATGTGGATCATCACCTTGAAAATTCCATAGTGAAGTCTGGTGAGGTCCATGAAAACAGGAGGGCAGCAGACCTGTGCTGCTGTATGAGGCCAGAGCTTCTCATCTGCTTTTAGAAATGTCTTGCTCCTAATGCTGTGAAGGCGTCTGGTGGACTTGTCTCTCTGTAGCAACTGGCTTCACATTTGCTTGCATTTTATTTTTAATGTCACTAACATCTAACAGACGGCTGCGTTGTTGAAGTGAGTGCATTGGTGACAACTGAAACAGAGGATAAAGATGGGTTTTAAAATGCACCCAGGTACACTCCAGCTGGGTGTGCTTTGAAAAATTAACGTTAACGTTTGCAAAACGCTTTGAGGCTAAAGCGGTATTTAAGTGCTTCCTGTTAATTCATTCTCAACCCATGCTCTTTTGAGGGTCTTTTACTGAGTGGCATCACCACACAGGAATATATTTTTTGCAAGGTAATACAAGGCGTGCATCTGATTCTACTAGCTTAAACCCACACATACGTTACAGAAAGGTAATATGTAAGCAGATATCAAATGAGTTTTCACTGGCACGTGGACCCTGGGTGGGAAGGGTGAGCTGATTCAGGTTAGCCCTCCTCTGCTGCTCACCAGTTAACCTGAATTACCTTGTATCTGGTGGGAGACAAGAGTGCGGTTACCCCTGACAGATGAATGCGCACCAGTTCTTCCTTCTCTGAAAACTCCTGTGCCGAAGTCCTTGGGGTTTTCGCTATTTTTCAGATTCAGCTTTCCTATTGAGCTTTATCCAGTCTTCTTTCCGGGAAGCTAAAGTAATCTTTTAGGTGTGAAAGTATATTGAATTATTATGAGCTGGGGGGGGGGGGGGGGGGGGGAATCTTGCATCATTATACCTATATATGCATAGAGTAATGCTGCATGCATTTGTGCATTATCTATATATAAACACTCTCTATATAAACGCTAATTTCCCGCCTAAAGACAGCTCAAGTTCTCATGAGCATTATGATATTTGGTCTAGGCTCCTAAGGAGAAAAACCCAATAGAAGAGCTGTCCCAGTTACAAAGTGTGTATGGTTGTTGCTGATTTTTAAATCTTCTGGTTATTAGGTGCGATGTAGGAGCATTTCAATCACAAAACCAAAATGAATAGTGAGAGAGGACGTGAATGCACACGTTACTCAGCTATGCTGCCTCTCAAGAAAGCAGCCTCAAGTAGTTACAGCACCCACAGGTAAGTTATTTTAGCTTTTGGGGACTTAAAGTCACCTTGAACAATAAAAACCCCAAACCAAAACCCCAAAAGCAAAGGGGTGGGGTGAAAGAAGATGGGTTGCCAGTCACTCCCCTCCTCTGAGAGTGCATTGGTTGCTTTTAATCTGGGATGGAAGGGCAGTTGGCTTCAGATAAGATTTGTCTACGCTGCAGTTTGCCTTCAAGTTTAGTGCGTAATTCATGCTATGCATCGTAGTACATGCACGTTCTGTGACTGCGTAGTCGTATTCATGCGTACACAAACACAGAGCTGTGTATGTGTAGCCAAGGAGGTAGAGAACTGGTAAATTATGGAGCAAAATGTTTACTCGTGGCAGGGATTAAACCCCTAATGGGTCCCTACTGCAACTGAGTGCCACGTTCCACTGATACATAGCACATACTATGCTACTTGCTTAAGTTATTCTTTTTAAACAGAAATTAAGATGGTTTTGGACTACTTCCCCATCCCCAAGATCCCATGACAGTTACTGGGGTTTCTTTTGTTTTTGAAGATTTAAGCTGTCTCCATGGGTGGGCCTAGACTGTTTTAAAATGTGTCAACATGTGGATTTATTTCACACTTGAGTATAACTATTTCTGTGCCTCAACTCTTGTTGCTAGGTATTTCTTTGGTAGAACAGTAGCGCTAGAATATAAGATGACAAGCTGATGTCCAGGCATTTGAAGCTGATTCTGGGTGCTTTTGAAGCCAGAAGTCTTTGACCTTGGGTTTTGAATCAGCCTGTTGGACTGCGTGTTGTGCTTGCACAGGATCTAGCCTGCAACTGGAACAAGGAGGAGATTTTTATATCCCATAATAGGCAAACCGAGTGCTCTAACCAACTGCTTCTAGCACTGACTCCAGTGGCCACTCACTTAGGCTTTTCTTTTTTTTTAATTTTTTCCATTGTGTCATCTGCAAAAACGTGTGATACGCTTTCCATGTTATTAAAATACTCAGATCTCAGTGGGAATGTTTGCATTTTATACATTTATATGTATTAACATATTTTCATATATTTGTGAATTGCATTTAGAAATACAGACACAAAATTTGGAGGGGCTCCGAGTGTGCTATAAGAGAAGATCAGACAGTGAAGTGTTTGGAGAAAAAATGGAAGCAAACCAATACAGATACACAAGTATGCACTCAGAAACAGTGAACTATGGGAATCGAAGATGAGGACCTGGTAGCTCAGTAGATAAAATTGCTTTTGTGACTCAAGAGGACATCACAAAATTGATTTATCTGCCAGTTTTTTGCTGTTATAAAAACGCATCTGCTCTCACGAGACGCAGAAATGCAAATAGAAGAGATGCAAAGCAATTCTACGCTCGTTTGTATCGGTGAGCAGTGGGAGTCAGCCTTTGGGTACAGCATTTGACAAAGACCCGGACTGAAGATGGTGCAGAGGAGAGCAGCGATGATGAAAGCAAGAGAGGAAGATTACAGTAGTTGGGCCATTTATCAAGAGAAAAGCTGATTAAATAGTTAAATATGATCTTTGAGTAAAAGCAACTGCTACTAAGACTCTATTACCCACAGTGCACAGGTTTTGGTTTCCAAACATTGTTTTTTTCTCTGCTTAAGAAGTACCTGCTCTTTTCTTCTATTGAAAATATTTACATGCTTTAATTAAGCTCGACTGCTTTAATAAACTGGACAAAATGTTTCCACTGTGGTAAAGGGCACTTTAGTGCTATCTGTCTTCTAGCTAAATGTACTGCATGTGTTCAATTTGTCTGTGAATTAACCCAGCCAGCCGAGTTTGAGTGTGGCCAAGATACAATAGATTGAGCACAGCTCCCACTTAGTAGGAGAAAAACCTCCTGCGGAGAAGTAAAATCATCCTGAAAATCATCCAGCCTTTGTGGAAAAGATGTATTTTTGGCTGAAACTCTAAGGGAACTACTGATGAGCTTGAAGCTAAGCCCAGATACCAGTCTTGGCAAAAACAAAAGCATCAAACTGGGTAAGAGGGGAAAAAATCCAGCAGAAGTGGTGTGTGGTCTTTCCTAATGCAACAGTCTTGCACATTCTCCGGTGCAGAGCAGTGTGGTAAAAATGATGGCCTGCAGACTTATACATCATTTGTTTACTGGTGTATATTTCCCTTTAGAGAGTGCCATATTTCCCACCCCCTTCACCTCTAAACTTTCTCTTTACGATATCTTTTTCTCTTTTTTTTTCCTACTGAGGAAAGTCTTCCTTGCAGTTGACTTTCTGCTCTTCCCAATTCTGCCCTTGAATAAATAAGTTTTGTGAGACTTGAAAGAGAATTTTTGGAAAATAAACCTGTTTGGGACTCTGGAGCAATTTCAGTAAGTTAAAATAAAATGCTCTGTGTTTGGCTCAGGGTCATTAAATAACTCACTGTACCTATTGCCAAGCGAGGACTGTTTCATACGCTGTTTTCCTGGCTGAATTCCAACCTGGTTAATTCATGTGCCCACCTAAATTCCTCCTGCATGTTTGAATAGAGATGATAGTCTTCACTTGCCTCTCTAAAACGCTTGGGCCCCATCTGGCTGGCGCGGCCAGCCTCCCACAGGTGCCCGTTTCATGGGTGGGGAGGTGATAACTCCTATTATGTAAAATACTTCAGGTTCTCTCAGGATGAAAGGTGCAAAATGTATGCAAGTCATTTATTATCTTTCTTGGAGCCTGCCAGTTCCCTCTGAACGAGAGACATGCACGACCTGTTCTGACTTTTCCAAAACAGGTTTTAATGTGCGCTCAAACCCATTTGCCAGTGCTGTGGCACTGCCTTTTGTTTCTAAATTTACCCTGTTGCACGGCTGATTACGGAGACAGGAAGCAATATATCTTGAAGCTTTCAGGAGCCAGCCCCTCCCTGAAGATGTACTTTAGTGAACTAAATGTACAGCGAACAACATGCAAGAATAGAGTTTCAAGCCCGGGCATGCCAATGGAGGTGATACCATCAAAGAGTTTGTCACTTCCTTCAGAAGTTCACTAGCATTTTTTGTTTCCCTCAAATTATTTTATCCTAAAATGCAGACAAGGTTGCTGCTTCTCTCTGTCCCACGTTGAAGGGAAGAGACTTTCGGGAGTTTGGGATCAGCAGGGTCAGCACAGGAGTAGGTGAAGCAGAGTTTCGGTGAGCTTAAACTGCAGCTTTGGCACTAGGAGTGGGGTTTGTTCATCTCCCTTATCATTTTGGCAAATGCCTTGAAGAAGTATTGTCTCTCCCTCTTCTATTTTTGGATAGAGGGTTGGGAACGCTTTGTTACTTCAAGTAGTATTTGAATCCAGCGAGCAGAGAACTCCTTAGAATGCGTGTGCTTTGGTCTTGCACAAAAGACAACACGCCGCCTTCTGAGGTGATTAACTGTGTGATACCCAGCCCGCACCAACGCCAGCAATCAAAACACCTGACCCATGAAATGCACTGATTCTCTTGATTCCTTGACATGGAAAAGGTGAGATTAAAAATACAGTTATTTTATTTATACAAGGAAGCTTTTCTAGTTTTCAAGCTTTTCTAGAAACCAGGATACTTCTGGCCAGTGACGAAGTCACTCCTGAGTGGATGGGTAGGGCTATCACACAGGATCACAAGCCAAACCACGTAATAGAGCACAGAAACCTCTTCCCTTCACATGCCCCACCTGTGAAATAGGTATAGTTAATTTGCCACTATGAAGCTAACTTGCTTTATCAAGTAATTTCAAGGGTTGTTTTTTTTTCCCTTTGCTAGCAAGTCATTCTTGAAAGGCATTCACACAAAAAAGTAGGGTAAAAAACCACCCATATATTTCCTGAAAGTGTGAAAAACAGGCCCAGGAAGGCTTCCTTGGGAGCCAAGGTGCACTTTGCACTTGGCCTGCTATTCTCCGGAAGTATTTCGAGCGCCTTCTCTTGGAGCCTAGCTCACCAACAGCGTCACCTTCATGGGCTCGGCAACGCTTGCATCTGCCACAGAACTCTGGCACACCAGAAAACCGCCCTGGCAAGCCTGGCATCTCGCGTTTTGTACCAATGGGTACCATAACTTTGGTGCATTAGATAACTGCATAGCTTTTTCTACGAAAAGCCGGAACAAAATGCTACTAAGTCAAATCACAGGTGTCAAAATGAATTATCACAGGTAGTACAGTCCCTGGAAAATTCTCTCTGGGATGTTCTTCACTGTGTTTGCTGCTCAGCGTAAAGCTGTTAATGCCATTCTGTCTAGCGAGACGAGGGAAACTGAAATCTGTAGTCAGTCTTGGAACTGAAAAAAATGGTTGCAAAAGTGTAAGTAAGCATGCAGTTACATCAATGAGGGCACAGTCACTCATCTGTTGTTTCCCATGAAACTAATTCCCATTTTGCTAATCCTGTAAATCTACCATAAAATGTTGTTGCTGAAAGGTAAGTTGCTTGATTCATCCATTCAGTAGGTGTGTGGAGTCCCTACATCATTTACAAAAAAATCATTAGGTTACCTTTGCAGTGATTCTTTAGTGGATGGTGCAACAGTCAGGTGTCAGAAATATATATAAATCCCATTCCCAGGGTTTAGTTCAATTACCAGAGCATGACCACAGTTAAAACTTAAGGAACGCTGAATTAAGTGCATCCTTCCAGAATATGGATAGATAAGAGCAAACACAGAGCCAGCTAATCCAGCATCCTTTTGGATAGCTGTTGCTATGCCATAAATTACAAATTATTAATGCAATTGTTGGTTTAGGTCCCATTTTATTTTTCTGTCTGGGGGAAAAAGAAGTTTACCTTGAAGCACAGCTGAGGAGGAGGTGCATCCTCTAAAAATGCTTTCTCCATTTAGCTGGATTTTTTTCCCCTGATTTATAGTAGTAATTCATTTGCATCCATTACTTTCAAATCGCTCCTTGGTTTTGGCTTCAAATAATGTAAGGACAGCTGAAGTTGATACCAGCAGAGCCCCCTCTCAGCAGACCTCGAGCTGTCCCCCTGCCAGTGCAGGCCACGGGGCTTTCGTGTGGCTGAGTGAATCACCCTGATCCTAACACACACAGATTATACTTGTCTGCTAAATTTTAAATAAGCTTGGAGCTCTGCACAACATAATTAAGAGTCGTGACAGGGAACTCTAAACGTTGCTCCCAGCCTAAAGTAAATCACAGATCTGCGTACAGGACCTCCAACAAACTGAATCCAGTTTTGCTTGATGAATACTTTCATGGTTTTAACCTTCCCTTTGCAGTGTAAATTCCACCTTTGCATGAAAAGATCTGGGAGGAATTGAAAAGTAATCCAAATGCTGCAATGCCGGGCTGCTTCAAACCATCTGTGTTCCTGCCCGGGTGCCAGATACTCCAGTAGACCTGCGTGCATTGGACTCCTCAGCAGAGAGCCCCCCCCCAAAAAAAACATAGGGGACTGTATATAAAAGCCTGGGATCTCCTGCCCCATCAGTGATTCGGTGACTCTGAGTCCTTGCCTGAGAAAGTTCTCGGAAACCCACACGTCTGAAATATCCTGTGCCAATAGGATTAACCCATCAAGTCCAGTAACAACAGGGATCCTGCCAACAAGCTGGTCTTCTGTGGCAGTGCTGTATCGGGGCAAGGGATTTTTTTTTTTTTTTTTTAAGTATCCATATAGCTTTGGGAAGATCTGAAAAGAAGTGTGCAATGAGAGACTTAGCTTGGCGGGTTTAGAGGGGCCACCAACTAAGTCCTGCTGGTGAGATGGTCTTTATGACACCAGTGCTGTTGAAATTGGCTACAAGAGGGGTTGTTCTCCAGCTGAAGCTGACTTTGGTTATTTTGTGGCATTTGTGTGAATAGCAGCTGTTAAGTTCATGGCTGTCGGGGGGAGAGGCAGGAGTTCATAAATGTCAGACTCGGGGTGAATTTTGCTGTGTTACGCACTGGGATAATCTCAGTTACTCACTGATGGGCAAAAAACCCCAAACCTAGGAATCCATCTCTTCTTCTCATTCACAATAAATGGAACATGGTTTAGTGGTGGGACATAGTTTAGTGGTGGGATGGCAGTGCTAGGTTAACGGTTGGACTCGATGATCTTAAAGGTCTTTTCCAACCGAGGTGATTCTATGATTCTATGATTCTATGAACAGTCTACAAATTACAACCAATTTTTCTTGAGCTTTTTGGCCCTTCCCATTTTTTCTTCTGCCCTAACTTTGGTGCTTTTTCTAAACCAAAGGGATCCAAAATGGACGCAACCAGTCCTATCCTAAACAGTAGTCTTTCCCCTTCTTCCCCCAAACAGAATGGTCATCTCAACCCACCTTTATGGAAAATTATGAGATAAATAAAAGCTGTCTCCCAGGAAAGAAGAAAAAACTTGACATAAGTTCAAAAGAGATGGAGTTTGCATCAGTTGCTTACATAAGAAAGGAAATGGCTCCTACATAGCAGTGTCAGCTGACGCATCCACCAAACCACAGACCTCCAGGTGAATAAGAACACCCCAAAAGCAATTCAGAAACCTTGGTGCTTTTCAGAGGAGTATCAGTAGGAAGCACGCTAATTTTGAGAAGGTAATAGATCAGCATGGGCCCAAGATGTACAACCTCAATATCCTCTTGCTGAAGTTTGAGAAACCCAAAGAGATTCTCATCAAAAATCACATTTACTTGTGTGCTTGAATGCTATTTTTACTGAAGGGGAAGTAAATGGGAGTGCCTGTCTCTCAGTTTTGTTTAAAAATTTCATTATTCAGTGAAAATTCTCTTATGCAGAGCAGTGCTCAACTCTTGAATGGATTCTGACTTAAACTGAAGAATTTCCTCTGTCCTCAATCCTTTGTCTCCTACAAAATAATCTAGCCATGAGAATCAGTTGGGAATGTCCATTTCTAAATGCCTAATTGCTTCCCTTGTGAAGTGAAACACTTGTAAAGGCCAGAATCTCAAACAAAAGAAAATATATAGACCATGCATCCAAAAAATCCCAGCTCAGTATAAATCCAAATAGTGTTTATGATCCTGAAATAACTTTTTAAAGACTCAGAGAAAAGTAGTTCCTTTTTAGCTTAAGATTTCCTGGACGTTACTATATTTCATCTCTGTTAAATTTAACTTTAGCTTCATTATTTTTAGGTTGTGTTTGCTTTGGAATGATTCTAACATCCTAAGCTATTTTTATTTTGTTCATGGTGCATACTTACAAATTTAATGCCGTTACTTTAGCTTTTTTATTTAATTATTAAAACTTTCACGCCACCAGTGTTGAAACAACAGAAGGATGTGTCATCTGTAGTGATGCAAAGAAAAGCATGAGCTTTCTAGGTCAGTTGATTTTTTTGTGATAGATCAACCAAATCCTTGGTAATTGTATTTTGTTCTGCAGTAGTAAATAAAGAAGAAATATCTCTGGCAGCTTAAACTGGATCTTCAGCTGCTGCATGCCCAGAAGTGGTCTCAGTTTCCTCCTTCCCTCCCCCTATTCACTTGTATATGAAGAAAAAGGAGAGAACAACTGCTGGAAAGCATTAGGGGATCTGCTCCCCTCCCATCTCCCAGGCAAACCACCACCTGCCCATATAGAAAGGGGAGAAAAAGCCTGTGAAAGCACCTCGGAAGGTGGGCAACCTGCATTAAGGAGTCATATTCCTCCATTACAATGCATCGATGCTCAGGCACCATGAAGAGTTACCATGCTTGGTGTTGCTGAAGATGCACGCTGAGGGGAAGCAGCAGAGCCCTTGCTTTCGGGTGGTGCCTTTGCACAGGGACCTTTGGGGTCTTGGCTACATGATATGCTCATCGCAGCTCTCGTTGGGCACCATGTCACCTCCTAAGCCACCAGACTGAAAGAGAAAGGCTCAAGAGATGAGAAGTTCCACTGTGCAAGTCAACGGCATCATCCCTCTGTGGAAATTTTCAGGAGACCAAGAGAAATTTCAATAGTTTTTGATATCTTTGTAAAAACCATTGCCTCAGTCACCACGAGAGGTGTGACAGCTCCATTTTAAACTAAACAAAGAAGATTTGCAGTATGAAAAATCGTATTGACTGAAACTTTGGCACTCTGACAGCACTTGGGACTTGAATAGAATTGAAAAATAAATACATTCAGTACTGTGTAGGCAATGAAAGCCTTACCTCAGGATTATTTGGTTTATAATTTGTCCCACACAAAGAGCTGTTAAGATTGCCAAGTTAGCAGTCATGGGAATGACAGACTGAAGGCTGCCAGGCGATCCTACCCTGCCTTCTCATATACATTATTTATGCTTATTCATTGTAATATAGTCTTCAAATAAAGATGGCTACAAATAATCTTCTATACAGAAGCACATAATGAAAATATTCAGTGAATCAGCAACCAACCTATACTATGTAAAAGGAGCTTGGAGCCAAGATTAATTTTTGAAAGATGATGTTACTTCAGATTTTCTTGTTTCAACACATAATAAAAAAAAAAAATAGTTTTTTATTGTAAACCTTTGAAAACAACTGTCCAACTGAAAAAAAAATCTTAGATATATTTGTCTACATCTTTGCATATGTTTTTGTTTCTGAGGGTTTTTTCATATTTAAACATAATAATTATTTTTTTTTTTTTGGCTAGGAACATCTCCACTTCCCAGAGCAAAGCTCTGCCGAGGCAGGTACCCCATCGCCAGCTGCAGCCAGCAGCGGAGAGGCTGCAAGCACAGGAGGAGGCACACAAACACAGAACTGTTTGAAGTCCAGAATATTATCACGGAGGGCACTCTGTGAGTCTGGTGTCAAAGCCCTGAATGCTCTCCTGCCAGGTGGTAAGCATTTCAGTCTTCACTACATCATGTGGAAAAGAGTTACACGGTCATTTGCCTAATTAACTGTTGTGCAAATAGCTATTGCATCTTGCTTGTCTTGAACCTGGTCCCCGCTAATTTCATTTGATGTCATTTGATTTTGGTATCAGATGAGAGGGTGAGGAGTACTTTCCTGTTCACTTTCTTCCTATTTATGATTCAACTTTTTCTCCTTAGTCCTTTCTATTTTTGAGATGAAAAACTGTAGCTTGTTCAAGTATTCTCTGTATGAAATTGGTCCCAAACCTCTGTGCCCTTGCAGCCCTTCTTAGAGTCTTTCCATTTCTACACTATCATTTTCATGGAGACAACTGCCCAGAGATTTCCAGACATGAGCAGACCCTGGATTTCTCCAGTGTGTGAAGTTGTGTTCTCCTCCATTCTCCAGTCTCTGTAGCTTTCAACCCATTCAGGTCAAGCTGATCAAACTGGAACATACTGACCTTAACAAAAGATAGCACTGAAATTTATTCTAAACAATGCCTAGCTGAGAACAGGGCTTTCTAGGAACAAGGATGGAAATGGTGGAAAAAGCATTTCTGGAACCTTCCCTTATTCCTGTTTTTCAGTAACAACGCTGGAACTTGTCTGTGCCCAACTGTGTTATGAATATTTTTCCTATACCATGCTTTCTGATCCAAGCTCTTACCACTAGGTATGGTATGGTATGGTACAGTACGGTACGATATGGGAATGGAATGGTTGTGCGCTGATGGCATTGATCAGCCATTGTGCAGCTGCTGAGCCACCCCCTTGCTGGGCAAGCTCGCAATGCAGGACACTCCCCTGGAAACTTGAAATGCTGTTTTGAAGGAAAATAAAGATCATCTCTGAGTGTGGATTAAGAAATAAAGGTAAATATGCAATGTTGTCTGGGGTGCAGTCATCTCAACAGGCTTTATAAGTCAACAAGAGACATATCTAAACTGAACTAATCTTTGCCTCCACTTACAGTGATTAGAGACATAATGGTGCTTTTGGGGCAGCCAAAATAAATGTCTAAACTGGGTTAGATAAAGAGTGCCCTAGGAGTGTCCAATTATCTCCATTCACTGTAGAGGAAACTGATGCTCACATGGTTGGATGCAGGTGTCTTAAGGTCAGCTGGAAGGTCTGAAGGTCCCCAACCCTTGGGACCGTGTTGACTGTATCTGGAAAAGACAAGAAAGCATTGTGCTGTTTTGCTGATGAGGTCTCTGTGTCCAGTTTCCCTCACGTGGAGAGGAGGAGGCAGCTGGAGTTGTTCAGGATGACACTGGGAACTAGAACTTGGAGGCTTGGGCAGCACCAGGGATGAGGGAGTTGTAGGAATAGTCATTTGGGATGCTAAGGATAAATCTGAAGGTGAGCAGGGTCTCGGTGATGTGGGGATGACTGGGGCGTGAGCATGTAGAGGCTACAGAATAACATGGTTTAATGCAAGAGCCAGAAGAGCTCCAGGGTGCTGTTGCTGGGGTTGTTATGGGGAAGATGCTGGGACATTCAGGTGACAGTGGGGCTAAGAGGCCTGAGGGATAACAGTCACTGGGGGCAATGGTATTGGGAAGGTGCTGAGGTGCAGAACGAGGACGTGCTGGCACGACTGGGGCAGCGCTTTAGTTTTATGGGGATTGAAAATACTGGGGTTGTTGTTGGGGGTGTGAGGGGAGTCGGGGGGGGGGGCTTGTCTGGGGGAAAAAAAGAGATCATTAGGACATATGGGTAAGGATACAGTTAACGGCCATTGCTTCTCACCTTTCTTCAGGTTCTTCCTCCATACCTGCTCTGTGTTATGCTTCAGGGCTGCAGCAACATGGGGTATTAGGGCCTTTATCACCTCTGTGCAGCCCTGCCTGGCAACAGCTGCTCTTTCTTCCCCCCAAAAGCAGCGAGGAAGGGAGCACAGGCCGCTGGTCTGGCTGTGCACCACCTCTCACCTCGCAGCTCCCCCGAAGCATCAGGGGAGAGCGTGCACCACAGATGCCAGAGGAGCCTGCCCTGATCCCAAGCTGAGGTGCTCCGCCAAGGAGAAGTGACAGTGCATCTCCCGGGTCAAGAACTGAAGCTTTAAGCCTAACCAAGGAACAGGAGAAACAGGTTTTTAGCCAGTGCAGGAAACCCCTGCAAGCAGGGAGAACCGCTTGTGCCAGTCGACTTCCAGATTTCTGCTGGCAAAAGAGGCAGGGGGTGACCTCAGCGCTGCTCTGGGCTCTGGAAATGACATGGTGGCTACCACCAGAATGTTTTTCTTCCCTCTCCCTTCTGTTCTTCTTCCTCTTCCTCCTGACCACCCTGCTCCTCTTGTCCGGCCAGTCACCCCGCTTCAGGTCCTGGGCTGGGGAGCTAATATTTACCTTTCCAGTTCCTTATGTCATCACAGTTGTATTCTCACTGGTTTGTAACCAAGTGCCTCTTTACCTCGCTAACTCGGCCCCACTTCCCTGCTCCCACCCGTCTCCCACCCCAAGCCTTCCGAGTGCAGCCGCAGCCTGGGCGCCCAGAGGCGCTGCCCCGGGTGCAGGCAGCATCCAGCTCTGCCAGGGCCTGGAAGCTGGCATGGGACACAGTGTGCCCAGTGCTGACACAGCCCTCTGCAAATTGGTCTGCCAAGCTGACAAGTCTCTGCTAAAGTATGTGAGCTAAGACTTTTTAAAAACACATTTATAACTTGGCTACGTCTTCTGGCACTGGGGTGACCTCCCCCCCGTTTGCCAAATGTCAAGCTCTTGCTCTAATGAACGGTTGCCTAATCTTGCCCTGAAAACCGCAGAACCATTTTTACTGAAACTGCCCTCCCCTCTCCTCCTCCTAAAAGAAAATGGAGGGGGAAAGAATCAGCCCGAGGCCAAGCCTTGGCAGAAGACGTTTCAGCCTGGATGAGTAACATTTAACAAACTTACCAGCAACCAAAAGCAGAATCTTGTAAGGAGAACTGTCAGGCGGTGGTAATTACAAGCGGTGCTACCAACTCTATCTGCAATGTGCATCACCCAGAAAAGGAGGGAAGTGCATAAATGGTAAAGATAATTTTACATAACCTGAAGAATTGGATGCGTGCCTCCGAGTGTCTGTTTCTCATCCTACTTCATCTATCGTTAGCTTGCCTGGGTTGCTTGCAGTCATGCTCTTCCTCCTCTGCAGTTCCTGCCATCTGGAACAGCGCTCTTGTATTCCTCTATCAACTCTCTCACATCAGCTTTTGGTTAAATACATATCTGGGATCCCTTGTCTTTTGCTCTTATTTTTCACCTCATTCTGCTAATACTACAAAGTGTTAACTTACAATTTAGCATAGGACTGAGATTCAGATAAAGTCAACTAAAAAACCTGTTAGTCGATAACCCTCATCTGTCAACACTGTTTGAATCTCATTTATATAATCTCCAGATATAAGCTTAAAAATAAGCTAATAAATACAAGCAGCATATTCAGGAGAGTATGTTGCTCACCAGCCACACAGGATAAACCATCCACAGGTCAACTTGCTCAGCCAGCTCTTGCTTGGATTCACAGAGTGTTAAAGTTCTGCCCAGCCAGTTGTAGGAAGGGCTCAGTGTTTAAAAGTTTAAAAATCCAGGAGACAGGTTTGTTATCTAACCTGCTATCTTGCATAACACCGGATGTGGGGCTTCCCTGGGTTGATGTTTACTCAGTTAACCATAATCTGCTTGAAAAAGCAATACCCAGGCAGGATTTTATGGTAGCTCTAGGTACTTCACACACTGATCCCCCAGTTATGAGCCCCCAGGTTTTGCATCCCTAATGCTTTCAGGTTAACGATGGATGGGTGTAACTTGTGAGCACTTAAAGTTACCTAAATAGTTGGCACCGTCTTAATGGTGATGAATCCCTGTGATGTGGAGTTACCCAACTGCTAGGTAACACCAGCAGTTTAATCACGGTCATACTAATGGACAGCTCTGTTACCCAACAGGAAAACTTTTTCCCGGCTGGGATGAGAATGGTTCCACCAGCTGCAGATGTTAAACGGGAACACTTGCTTTGAAAATAGTCTATTGCATTTCAATAGCTGTCTCGTTTACATAATTTGCTGTTAAACTAATTTACAATCTACTGATTGATGCAATTACCTGGGTTTTCTATTAGTGAAAATCTCCTTTCCCTGCTAACTTGGAGCAAAGAGAGCACACTGCACTGAGGAGGCATTTGCCTTTGCACAGCTGTTGAATCCCACTCCGGAGATGTCATCGGGAAGGTGACTGAGACAGAACAATCAGAATTGCAGGAAATTAACTTTTTTCTTTTTTTCATAGTTTTTATGATTCAAACCTCCCTTTACATGCTTTACCTTTTGGGTTTCTTCATTCACTGTCTCCTGGAGAAGGCGCGTGTAATTGGGTGGTCTGGTAGGTGGCCTGGCAGATTAGCGGGGTGCGGTGCGGTGGGATGATGTGACGCACGTGGGGAGCGGGGAAGTGCTGGCTGGGTCGTGTCCTATTTCCTCTCCATGTCTGTTTTCTGTTACCCAGTTACTGGATGGTGCTTGTGAGAAACCAGCTCAGAAGGAGAATGGTTAACTGCTCATTGGTGTCTCCTGGGGAGGATCAGAGCTCAGAGAGGGCTGGGAAGGGACAGGGTGACAAGCTGGTCCCCAGAGGCAGGGAAGGAGCAAGGAGAGGAGCAGTGGGTGCTGCTGATCTAGCTGGGTTTATCTCTCTAGGCTGTATTTTCATTGAAGTTCAGCTGGGAAATAAAACACATTGCTACGTCTCTGAAAAGCCCTGCAGTAAGTCAGTCAGACTGAGGGCTCAAGCCAGCCACGTGGCAAGAGGGACCCGAGCAAATATACTGTATCTGCACTTTTTAAAGCCTTTGCACTCCTAGTATGAAAACCATAGCACAAACTCTTTGGCTTCCTTAATGTCATTGCCACAGCTGCATGAGCTGGAACAATATCTTCATTGTATTCAAATGCATACGTGGTCCTAGGTTTCTGTATCCCTTTTCCCATTACTGTGAGGTACCAGGAGAGCCGTGGGGTAGTACAAGCACTCCTTTAATCAGCCTTGTTCCAAGGGAGGCCCGGGAATTGCAACGTCACAGATGCCGGCTTGTGAAACTGCTGAATGAATCAGGCAAGAGCAGGTTTGTTTACATGGGAAGCTGGTACAAAACAGCTGGGCAACGCAGAACGAGGAGAGACAAAATGCAGACGCTCTGCTCCAGCCAGAACTGAGATCAAATATACTTTCTAAACAAGCTCAGTAATACGTCTCCCAGATGTTGAGAACCAGATGTAAAAGATGATTTATGTGCTTAGAAACTGAACGTTGCAAAGCTGGACAAATGTGGAATGGAAGCTGGACCCTGTTTTAGGCACCGACCTTCATGGCATGCAACATTTAGAAGGACTCAGATGATCTCAAAGGGATCCAGAACGCCAACATGTGGAGCAAGAGCCACCTGATACTAAGCTGGTTTGTGGGAAGCTACTTGGTGTGACCCAGCGAGAAGTTCTGGGGACAAGCATAGATTAAAATTTTGCTTTTCAGGGTTTTCATTGCCTTGCTTTACTTAGGGTACCTAGCTCACAGGCTTTCCTTGAGCCCAGCTGTCTTTGCAATTCATTTCTTTCATGGAAGAAAGGCTCAAGCTTATTTTAGAAGAGAGAAGGTGGTTGAGATTTTAATGATAGGGCATATTGCATGGGATTTAACACACTTAGTCCATATCCCTGCTGATTTTGAGAAGTTTCTCTGTCCCATGTGTCCAGGTCTCCAGTCCCATGAGTTGCTGCAGTGCCCATGCACAAGAGGTTGTGCTCTTGTGACTGCAAATCGGTGCCATCAGCTGAATGAGGTGACCCAGCCCTGGCATCTGGGCTATCGTGCTGGCCCACGTGACCTAAGTAGCCGGTTGCACACCTCATGTGCCCAGGACGTGGAGGGCCTGTTGTGAATTCCCTCTGAAGGGTTAAACCAGTTCAACCAACATGTCTGGTTTATAGATAACTTGGAATAATGCCATGATTTGCCAATCTATAGATGCTTGGGCTATCGAGCAGCTGAGGACTTGTGAGTGCTGGGCTGAAGATGTGAGTGCCTCCTCTGGCGGGGGAGAGCGACGGGCAGGTTGGAAGTGGATTCTCCTCCACCACACCAGCTTTAATATCAAAACACAGGAATAGCCATCAGGTACAACAGATGTAGTCTTGAGGGCACAGAGTGGAGTTCAAGCTTCCAAGATAAATGCTGCAAGTACTAGGTTAATAACAAGCAAAAAAGTAGTCAGGCTCCTTCTTGCTTTCTTTAGACCCATGTCTAGTTGTCTTTAGCTGCATTATTTGGGTCTTAGGTTCTCCTATGTCTTATAAACAGCTGAGAAATCCACTGACAGACCTGGCTCTGAGTGTTTGCTCAACCTTCAGAGTTGTGTGGATGGGGTGAAGGAGGAGAAGTACGCGGCAAAGGTTAGCAACAACTAGAATTTGTAGCCTTTGAATCTCTGAAGGGGATTTTTTTTCTCCCTCATTCAAAGCTGAGAGGACCTGAGATGACAGCAGTCTCTCAAATGCTTCTATTTTCAGCAGGCTGTATGTGAAAAGCAAGCAGCAAACATGCCATCAAACGTGGGATTTGCAGAAAGGTTGTGTGTGGTCTGCTCTGCGCTGGTTCTGGGAGGGCTCTGCTGGCTGCAGAGGTGCGGTCAGGTGTCCCAAAGGAAACACACCAGTCGTCCAAGGTTTAACCTTTTAGAGGATGTTTTTCAGGAGTGTTGGCCTATAGGAAAGATGGGGAAAATCTTTTTAGTAGGGACAGCTGTGACAGGACAAGGGGTAATGGTTTTAAACTAAAACAGAGTAGGTTTAGACTGCATATAAGGAAGAAATTCTTTACAACAAGGGTGGTGAAACACTGGAACAGGTTGCCCAGAGAGGTAGTGGAGGCCCCATCCCTGGGAACATTCAAGGCCAGGTTGGATGGGGCTCTGAGCAGCCTGATCTAGTTAGTGGTGTCCCTGCTCACTGCAGGGGGTTGGACTAGATGACCTCTAGGGGTCCCTTCCAACCCAAAACATTCTATGATTCTGTGATATGATTCCTTGTCTCTGTCTCCTACACCAGCATGTAGATCCCCTCTTGGAAAGGAGCCATCTCTGCCTGCTTTCCACTAGCCCAGTGAGGGAGGGCGCTGAGGCCCCTTGCACGGCGCAGGTCATGGCGGTGGTCCTGCCGCAGAGCTGCTGCAGAAGCTGCCCATGCTTTTGTGGTCTCCATGGCTTCTCTCAGCCGATGGTAAATGCTTTGGTGCAGAGAGAGTGTGTGCATTTGTGGAGTAGCACACAGGGCTCTCTAGGCTGTAGTGAAATCCAAATAACAGATCCGTAACAGATAAGTCACAGGAGACAGAGCTGGCCAAAGCTTGAGGCAGAACTATGCCGGTAAATTATAGAGAATATAGGTGAGGGTGAGTGCACTTTTATCTAATTCAACGAACTATCTTATCTGGTGCCAGGGGAAAGCAGTTCTTACAGAGCCACAGCTGCTACATGTCTTCATATATCTTCTGTGAACAGCACTAAAGGCTGTCCAAGCCCAGCCACCCACAAGAGTTACTGTCCAAAGCCCCACAGAACAGTTGGGGTATAAGAAACACTTTGAAACATTACAGTAAGGGTTTTTTTTCCTGTGATTTAGGGAACAGGCCACTCATTCACCTAACGTGGCATCAATTTCAGGGGAGGCACAGAACTGGCAGAAATACTAAGAAGTGTCTGAGCTATTTCTGAGGCAACTGAAATTCCATATTACAAATTACAGGTTTTGTTTGGGTTTATGTTACAGTTATATTTATTACAGATATTATGGTTGTATTTACAGATCTCATGTTTTCTGGAGTGACTTGCCAGACTCCGGGACCACACGTAGTGTGACAAAAAAGCCTGGTCTGGTAATGAGGAGCATGAAAGCTTCCCGAGGTACTTGTGGATAAGAAGAAGAACACGGGTGAGGGTGGAGCACTGCTCAGGCTCCAGCCCCACGGCGAGACCATCGCCTGCCTGGGGCCTGCACGGGACACCCATGCATCCAGTCTCAAAAGTGAACTTTTTTCTATATTTGTCCACTCGGTGGTGCTAAAACAACACCAGCCCTTTTTTTGGCATTTCCTCCCTGCCCTGTGTCAGGCGGAGGGAGTCTGCGCTCTTCAGACAATGTTCAAGTCACCGCTGTAAAGAACTACCTTTGCAAATCCAATAGTCAGGAAACCTAATTAGCTCCCTGGTTTGCTGCTGTGTACCCTGGTTTTTCATTTCCAATGGAATAGAGATAAGCAGCACAAAAGACTTGTCATGCCTAATTACATAGGAAGAGATTGGCAAACCCACAATCTTTTTCTCTGATGTTGATTATAATTTAATTAATTCAGTATTCTGTGTTGTTTATAGAGAAAAAGTGAATGGGGTAACATCACTACCAAAACTACTTTTGTTTTCAAAAAGTGCTGACCAAGAAGAATTAATGCTGCTAGGCAAAGTTTGTGGGAAAAATAGTTTTTTCTGTAATTAACTGGTACGAAAAAGATGGGTGGAAAAACCCAAAGTAGTCTGTGACACACAACTCTCTGCAGGTTCAATTACTTTTAAACTAGTGTGTATCCCTAAAGGAGATGTCCTGCTGGGAAGGGCTGTGTGTTCGGGATGTTATGAAAGGGCCCCCAGAGCCAGAGGAACTGGCTGTTAGGAGGTGCCACAGGGCAGCTCGGAGAAGGGATGCAGTGATGCCAACCTCGCCAAACAGGTCTTCAGAGTGATGGGCCGAGCTTTTCATTTTACCTGAACGCCAGCGCTGTGTCCAGGCTTCTTGGTCAGGCTCTGGGCTCCCAGAGGGGATTTCAGCCTGTTCAAAATCTGAATTAACTTGTGTGCTGCCTCTGGCTATTTACAGGCAGGTGAGATGAACCTGAGCCTCAGCATCCAGCACAGAGCCCACGTGGAGCTGCACACAGCGAGAAGGATCAGGATTTGAGCAGCCAGAAATGTCTCCTAGCCCTAATTCTGAGTCAACATGCACAAAATGTCAGGTGGCTCAGTATGTCTGAAGGGGAGGATTCTCAGAAGTTAAAATCAGTGAGAAAAACCTATATAGCATGTGATGTGATTACATTTGTTGTATTAATCCTTGCAATGTAACTCTGTGGACAGCTGCAATAGTATCTCTGAACTCTGGTTTTATAAAAAATCTCCAGGCATAACCAGCACTCACTGGCACATGGGCAGTTAAATCCTTGCAGACGAGGATTTCACAAGTATGTTTTTCTCCTTCTTCATACCAGTTTTTAGAATCATAGAATCATAGAATGTTTTGGGTTGGAAGGGACCCCTAGAGGTCATCTAGTCCAACCCCCCTGCAGTCAGCAGGGACACCACTAACTAGATCAGGTTGCTCAGAGCCCCGTCCAACCTGGCCTTGAATGTTCCCAGGGATGGGGCCTCCACCACCTCTCTGGGCAACCCGTTCCAGTGTTTTTTAGTTTACTAACTAAAAAGTTATGTGACCAAAATCAGTGTTGGGGGGTTAATGGCCTAATTTATAGCTTACGACCTGCTGATGCACATAGACCTCTGTTTAAATTCTGTGTGAAGAGCCAAGAGCCAGCTCACACTCCAGGAGCATGGCCACATGCCAGGGATGTGACCAGGTTGTCCTCTGCACCGGGTACCATGCCAGATGCGTGTGGGTGACGCTGTGTCAGGCCGTGCCTGTGCTCTGCCAGGGCTGGACCTCTTCCAGTTCACAGGCCGCCCAGGAAAGACGGATTTACCTGAATCCTGGCTTCTCTTGTGCTGCGAGTCAAGAAGCCCCTGTACCTTCTCCTCTTCCAGTGACAGAGGCGGCTGTTTGCGGCTGCCTTGTGGGGCACAGATGTGGAAGCATGGCCTTGCAGGCAGGAGCTGAGGGCTTCAGGGGTAAGGAGAATACCAAGGGGAAGGCAAAGGAGTGAGCGTATGGCTGTGTCACCGCTCTCTCTTTGCAGCAGCTTTCCATAGGGGTGTGTGGTCTGTAGCGCTTGTAATGACTACAGCTACCCTGAGGAACCCCAGGGATGGACCTTCCCTGCTGGAAAAGCAGATGTTCACCACAGAAACACGCTGGCTCTGCAGCAGTGGTGTGCCTCTGTCCTGCAAGTCCTTGGCTCCACAGGCTGGAGAGATCCATCTTCAGTCCACAAACTCTCACGTCCCTTCAGCCTCAAAGATGATTCCCACAAACCGTGAGGGAAATCTTGCCAGATTTCCTGCCCCCTCCAGAAAGCTCGTTCCCCAGAAAGCAATCTGAAACCTCACTGAGGATTCCACTGAAGCCTCTTTGGCAATAAAATCCCACTGTCACGCTGCGTGATAGATCATACTCTGGAAAACGCTGTTCTTTGGTGGGAACAGCCAGATCATTTTGATTAGCTTGATTACTTGTCTTGTGAAATTTGGCACTTCGTAAGTGTGTCGAAAGTTAAAAGTTTCTGTGTGTCTGAACCCACTCAGCTTTCCAAAACCCTGATGTGTGAAACACACTGTTGCGCTCTTCTGCAGGACCACCCTCCCGATGAGCAGTTTATCATTACACCCTCTCTCCCTGCCTGGCAGCCCAAAGAGCAGGCACCCACTGTGCTTTACCTGTTGGACATACAAAACGAGGACGAGATGGAGAACTGCTGCTAACGGATGAGATGCAGCTGCCGTGACTGATGGGTGCCTGGTTTTGCACACTCGGAAGCATCAGCGGGGATGGTGGTGCCCTGAGCCGCTGGGAGGAGCAGCCCAACCCGAAAGGTGCCCACTGCTGAGAATCATAGAATAGAATCATAGAATCGTCTAGGTTGGAAAAGACCTTTAAGATCATCATGTACAACCTTTAACCTAACCCTGCCATCCCACCACTAAACCATGTCCCTAAGCACCTCATCTATCCTTCTTTTAAATACCTCCAGGGATGAGGACTCGACCACCTCCCTGGGCAGTCCATTCCAGAGCCTGACAACCCTTTCTGTAAAGAAGTTTTTCCTAATGTCTAGCCTAAACCTGCCCTGAAAGAAGAGACTCTTTGGGACCAGAGCATGTGGCTACCCAGCCTGGGCCTTCTGGGCTGGTGTTTTATGAGCTCAGGCCTGCCAAATGGACATTTACAGGTAGTTTTTAGTGTCCTGCTAGGAATATGTTATTGTCATAACTCATCCTGTGTAATTATTCCAGTAAAACAATGACCCTTTCCTGATTACCTTCTAAAAAAACAACCCCAAAGCAGCACATTTTAAAAAAAACAAGCAAGCTCATGTGTTCTGATCCCCTGCCCCAGAAGGGAACATTTCAGTTTCATTTCTCTGCAGTTCTATCAAATCCTGTCCTCAATGAAACGAAAGTGAAAATGGACAAACACCTTTGATGGTCTGGTGTGTTTACCCGTGACTTCCCACTGCAGAACGTCCAGTACCTTCTGCTGCTCCTAGAACCAGCAGCAGAGCACCCCAGCCAGACCACAGGTCTGGTTCATGGGAACAACTGTTGGGTTCCCACCTTTGGTACATAAACCATGCTCTGAAAAGCACGTGGATCTGGAGAAACCATTGACTTACTTATCATTTTCCCTCGTCCACTGATTTTAGTTCCATTAGCCTCCTATGACATTACAGAAACCTAAGTTTAAAACCAGATTTGTTTTCTGTTATCTGTCCTTATACCCTCGGAACCGACATGCTAGAGACTGAAATCTCACCTCTGTAGCAATTAACAGAGAGAAAAAGGCACCTCAGGGGGGTGCATGTAATCCATTTCAAATGTCTACTTCAGGATTGAATAAAAAACACATCCTAAAAGCACCTTTTTCTTTTCATCCAACTATAAAGACTGACCAGCTCAGACATGTATCTATCTATAGAATCACAGTCTATCTATCCTACAGTTCTTCTACATTTTGCTAGATGATTCTCCTTTGCTAATTGCATCATCGTAACCTTTGTCCTCTTGCCTGACATTCAAATTCTGCACCCCTTTTTGGTGTTTTGTAAGGGTTTTGCTGGTCAGCAGCTCTTTTTGTTGTCAGGGCTGCCGCAGCATGCCGGCCTTTTACAGCTTTCCGTAGTGCCTGTCAGAGTGTTATACTACAGAAGACAAACACGCATTGCTTCACAGGGGCTTGTCTTTTGTTCTGCTGTTTATTGAACAGAAGAAATTGGTTTACAATGAATTTTGTAGCTTATCTTTGTCTATGAAAAAGTCTTTCTTGCTGGGGCTGGGCAAATATACTGTAATGTGGGAGGCCTGACAGCCTGCAAACGATGTAGCTGACAACTTGTCAGCTGAAGAATACTTATGTGTAGTAACTAAAGGGACAAAACAACGTTTGAAAAACAGGATATTGTATAAACGTGCTCATTTTCTGTGTGCAGAAGATTAGCATTGGCTAGAAATGAACTGACTGGACAGGGAAAGAGAGATTTGAAAGGCCAGAAACAAAAGAATAGCACTCACAATGTGTATGTATTTCAGTCTCCAAAGCCTTGGCCCATAGGTCTACATGTCTGGATGCAGGACCAAGAGGTTTCAATCAGCACATGCAACGTTTCACTTCAAAACAAATTAATTTTTTAATTACTCCATAGGAGCCAGCAGAAGGGAAATCACTGTGGTAACACTGTGCTAAGGCCTGAAGTATGCTGCATCTTTTATAGCGATGGCTGCATATTGAGAAACGCAGCTCCAGAAGCGGTAACCTCCTGAACTGCCTAGGCATGAATACCACTATTGTTTCCAAGTAAGAAAAACAGAGCCGTAGAAAACAGAGAAACTCCTACGGCCCTGGGCTGATGCCAAACTGTTGTACTTTCTTTCAGAGGGAGATAACCTGCTTAATTTTAGATGTGTTCTCATAGTAGCTTATTTTATGCTTATAAACGAGTGGCCAAGTGAAGGAGACAGCGTTCCGGAGACCTACAGCATGTGTTTGACAAAGCTCAGACACAAACCAGGTTCCTAGTTAGATATCCATTCAAAACTGTATTAGGAAGAGCTTTGAGACAGGATAAAAGTTAACTTTCTCTGAAATGAAACCACGGAAGTCGTAGGAAAGTGGCAAGAAGGTCCGTACCAAACCCCAAGACGTTGATACTTTATTCAGGCCCTTGCATTTGTATTTCTCAACGTGCAGGTGGAATGATGCTGTGTGCTTAAGGCATCAAAAGATTTGATATCAAGACACACGGACTTCTTCTGTGCCAGCCCTTAGATGGTAATTTAATCTCCACTATTACCAGAGCCTACGAGAGCTCAGCACCTTAAATCTCAGAACTGGCGGTCTTGTTCTTTTTAAATATGGGCCTTGCTCTCAGAGCAGGATAAAATCCATCTCATGTCTACTTATGACGCTAATGTTTTCTAAAATAATGACTTCTTAAAGCCTCAGAGGCTGGAGTTTCATTTTCCAGGTGCTGTACAAGCATATTTTGCCAGGTTTTTCTTTTTGTTGAAAACACGCTCTCATTGCTTTTGTGTGTTAGCAATGGGGTGTGTTATTTTGTTTCTTTAATCTCACATAATAGGACAGGAGACTCTTACTTTATCCCTTCTCTTCACGTTTGATCCCACTGATCTTTAGGACAGTGCTTTTCCAGCTGAAAATTGTCTCTCACTGCCAAAATTACTCAACACAGCAGCAAAGGACCCTTTGCTCCTGGGAGGCTGCTGTGTCCTCTGTCTCAGCAGCACTGGGGGGTAATGAACTCAGCATCCAGCTCCTGCTCCCCAAGCCAGCTGTGTTCTCTGGCACTCAGAATTTCTGGCCCAAGAATGTTTCTATTTGGATGCCAACTTTTTTTTCCTGAAAAAGCTTTGTTCATAAAATAAGGACTTGAGTGACCTTTTGGATTATCACAATTCATAACATTGAACTTAATAATAATAATATTTATTATAGATATGATAGATAATAGGCCTGGATTATTGTATTAGAGGTCCAGGTGGCTTCCATTGCATAAACAGATCACCTGCTACCTGGGATGTCTTGGTACTGGGATAGATGGACTTTGGGTCAGTGCAGCCACTGGTTGATGCTAAACGAAGCCCAGTCAGTATGTTCGTTGTTTTCTGAGGCTGAAGTTGTCCTTCTGAATGAGTGCACCAGGAACAGAGCAATTTTCCTTCCTGCTCCACTAAGAAAAGAAAAAGAAGTGAGCATTCAGCATGACATCTACTGTGTGGTTTTTAGTCCGATTTTGGCATCTCATTTGTGCAGTCATTTTTTGTATAAGAATGTATCTATCTGTCCACTCTACCCCCATAACTTTTCAATTGTTTGATCGATTTAACAACAAATTTGTCAAAATTTGACAGCAAACTCCAGCCACTGGAAACCTTTTCACTAAACAGCCATTTACATTCACTCAATCAGCACTTGTTGTCTCCCCCCCACCCCTTATGTGTATCCAAAGGGTATCAGTATGTGGGTTAATATTCAATTTGTAGCTGCCAGCCAAAAAATACAAGCTTAACCCCTTATCAAAGGCTCATCACACTTCTTCCTGTTTTCACTATGTTTTTTGTTCTACTATACTCTCATGAAGATATTACAAATTTGACGTAAAGTCTAAAGGTAACTTTTTTTTTAGTAGTGCACATTAGGGTACTTTTCATTTATTTACTCCCCTAAGTGCTAAAAAGACAAAGGGTTTTCAGTACAACTATGATTCCTCTCATTTCTTAAAATATTCTTAAGAAACACAGTATAGCGCAGCAGAATACCAACAGGAAAAGCCCAGCTTCTCTCAGGCTGCAGTTTTACTACCATTTGGCAGCAGGCTTAACCTAAGCAGCCCCTGCTCCTGTCATTGAATCCCATGTCTGCTGCAAATGTTTGTGCCATCATTGTTCAAGCAGAGCTGATTTATGGCTTGTTCAGTCTGCGCACAGGGATGGGGTTTGGGCGTGTTTTTTTTTTTTTTGGTTTTGCTGTAAACCACAGATCAGTTCCCCATTAGCTGCATTGGCAACTCAGGCCCAGAGCTCAGATTTCTGGTTTTGCTTCCGGAATTAGGGCCTTATTTTGCATGTGGCAATGTAAGACTTAAGCACCTCTATGCATGCAGGTTCTGGGAAGTGAGTGAGTTCCCACGTGCTTATGTGCCATTTGAAACTGTGATGCAGATACTTTGGGAAACTTCACCTAGTATCTGTAACCTCTGAATGGATGGTTTAATTTCTGAGGTGGTTGGCCTTTTAAATGGAACACTTCATCACAGCTATGACCCAGTTCCCGTGCAATCACATTTAGCGTGATTCACAAACCACTTGTATCATCCTGAACCTGTTAGTAGTCTCAGTAGTAAACCTCCAGCATAACCCTCGGGAAAACAACCAGTGCCACATCTGATTCTCTTTCAGTTGAAGGAGTATTGACATAAAAGATTCTTCAAGAATGTGAACAGCAATAGCTAGTTCAACTAAAGCAAATTCAACACCTCAGGAAGGATCTAAAATATGCAGAGAGATGATGGGGAATAAATGAGGGAAATAAGATCTAGAGAGATTTTCTTACTATGACAGCAGGAAGGAACTTGGAGTCAAAGCAGACAACCTGCTGTTTAGAAAGACAACTCCTTTGGAAGAACCGGGAATGTGGAGCTCTCAGCTGACACAGTTTGATGCAGCCTTTTAATTTCCTTGATATATAGGTGGTCCTCTTCCCACCTAAACATGGCTTATTTTAGTCCAATCATCTCTGTTTTGGCATTCTTGACATTCCTATCTCCTGCTGAATATAATGTTTATTATACCGTCAGGAGAATGAAATTGTCTTCCTAGAAGCAGAGAATAAAACCTTGAAAAGTATGCAGATTCTCAGATCCGAAAAGGAAATCGAGCTCAACATTCACCAAGATCTTCCTGCAACTCATTCCTACTCTTTTTTTATCCTCCAGGTAAATAATACTGAAAGAGAGTTTCTGATTGATTTAAAAGCCCAACTTATCCAGCATGCCTTTGATATGTTCTTGAGACTATTTATGGCTTATGGGAGAATTTATCTGAGCACTAAACGTAAGAAAAGAAAACCCACAACTGATTTAGGTAAACTTTAACATCTGTACTTGTCATCCTTTATGTAGGAGGATGTGGAAAACAAAACTCTGTCTGGGCGCAACGGGAATGGAAACTTCCCAGACTGTGAATGTACTGACCTTCAGTAAGGGAGCAGCAAGATGTAAGCTCTGGGTTTGGAGGTTTTTTTCTCAAACATTTGAGGTTATTACAATGAGTCATGGATGCCCTTAATGTCTAGATATGATATTTGTCCCTTCTGAGATTTTTACCCGTTTTTTTGCTATATGCTCAAATGCAATTTAAGAAGTCTCATTTAAAAAAAAACCTCATAGTTATTGCTGGTCTTGGCGTAGGTGCCCTGTCCCTGTGTTTGGTCAAAACAAAGTGGGCAGTTTGCATCCACCTAGATTATCAAAACAAAGTTTGCCTGATCTCATGTTTACAGGATGTCAGAACTACTCTGCTCTGGGGACTTGGCTTCACTTGTAAATTAAATCGACAGTGCAACTTTATCTACAGTTTTCTGTAGATAAAGTTTCTGTAGATAATGTATTTTCTGTCTCAAGCTGTCTTTTCCTGTTTTCCTTAATAGCTATTTTTTTCCTATTTCTCTCATCGTTATCCTCCTCTTATGTCCTGAAGGAGTTGATGAGCCACATCTTCCAAAGAAAATTTGGTCAGTAGATTCCTGCGGAATGCTAATTGCCATCTTAGATCAGTTTAACAGACGAAATGCTGCCGGAAAGGATGTCGATGCTCGCAAAGAAGCTAACGCTCCAAGGTTAAAAATTTAAGTAGACCATGTTCCATGAGGCATTTGATACCTTTGGGAAGCTGAAAAATGTGGGCACTAGCCAGGGATAACTGTTTTTACTTTTTAATAGAGGTTTTATAAGTGGGGTTAGATCTATGGGAGAGTGGGTACAGGGATCTCCTTCCATCTTTCAGTTCACTAGCCGAGTTGCATGGCTCCCCGATGAAGCCTCACGAGGCCTTGGAGAAATGCCTTGTTTCTCACTCCTAAAAGCAGCTTGGAATTAAGATAGTTTCTGTTATTTCTATATATCAACAGCCAGGCAGACTACAGATACAGTTTAATGTTCTAGGGAGTACTTTTTCTTTGCCTGAATGTCCCCAAGACAAAAAAGCGACCACAGATTACACTCTTGGCTAGGATTAAAGATCATAGCAGATCAGAGAGCTGAAACTGCAGATTATGTTGTATCTTTTCCTCGGTAGCACTGACATGATGAATTTGCTACTTTGAGCTGGCTGTATCTCCAGAAGACATCTAAGATAAAAATCACAGTTAATATTTGAGCATGTCAGGTTGTTAAGGTTGTGCGTGTGTAATTGGTAAGGTTGAAATCCTAGCAAGATATTCTGGTGGTGAGAAAATAGGTAACCATATTTTTTCTGTAATTTATCGGAGAGAAGAGCAGTAGCAATGCAAAGGCAAGTAATGGTGCCTTTTCTCCTTCCCTCCCCTTCGCAGATGGTTAGGGGTGTGTTACAGAGGTGTCATTAAAGCCACATGTTTTAATGCCATGGAAGACAGTAAACTGGAGAAGGCATCAGGGAAGGATGGCAGCATGGGGAGGCTGATATTCATCAGGCCTCTTGAAGGAGACTTTCTGGACATGTAGTTATGTCAGGTACCTCAAGGGCTGTCTGTGCTACTTGATGTTGGCATTGATAACGCACACACACTACTGGGTCACTGCATTCCACCTCCAGAAATCTGCTGTGTCGCCTTTGCTGGTTGAGTCAACACTGCCATTAGGTTTATTTTCATGAACACTGGTAACGTGGCAGCCACACTTTTGTTAGCACTTCGACCTCTGTGATTAGCTGGGACTCCTTAAGAAAGCAGTTTCCCTTGGTTGAGGACATCTGTATCCAAATGCAGCCTTCTTCCCCCCTCTCCAGAGCCAGGAGTCTGCAAAGTAGAAGGCCTTGTTTCTGTTTATCAGTCCTACTGGTTTTTAGGCCAAGATTTTAATCTTGGAAGCTTTCTGCAGCAGGTGAAGGGGCTGGAATAAGGATCAGTCCCTCTGTGATGCTCCACAGCCTGAGAACCAAAGCTGAAGCTTGCATTTAGCTTGGGCAGGATTTAAGCACCACTGCTCTCCGCTCTCTCTCTGCCTCTGGAGAGTTACCTTGGTCTCGGGCTGAAGCCAGGTGCAGGATGCTGATGATAATGCACTGTTCCTCAGGAATTTCAGTCCTAAGAAGAAACCTTTAGTTATGTTCTTTCTTCAGGTCCTTTGGGGAAAGGACTAGCCACCACTGCAGCTAAGTAGGTGGGCAAAGTTCCCTCTTACCTCTTTCTCTGAAAAGCGAAGGAATTGCTGGGAATGAGGAACTGGGGGAGCTGCTACTATACTTGAAGAGACAAAGCGAGCAGAAAGAGCCTGGCAGCTGAGGACGGCTACACCTCTTTTTCTGCTATTACAAGCATTTTAACCCGCTATTTTCTTCCTCCCCCTCCCTTCCTCCTTGCTGTGACATGAAGCTTGCCAAGCAAAAAGGGAGAGCCTGAAACTGCTCGCCTTGAGGCCTGGGAGGAAAGAGCAGCTTGCATTGCCAGGTTGGGAGGAGAGGGACAAAGGGCAGATACGCCTCGGGGTGGAGTGGCACAAGGGAGGGAGGGATGCAGGCTGCAGGGAGTTAAGGAGGAGCACTGGATTAGTGAGCTTTGGGAGAATGGATGGCAAAAAGTCAAGGATCTGTTACAATAGATTCAATGTAGCTTCATCTGGGGAGTCCTGGTTGAAGTCCCCACACCGGGAGCCTCCCCAGCTTTGCTCTGTGAAAGTAAATCTTCAAGCAGTTGCAATTAAAGCCATGCACACATACATATACAGAGCTCAGTTCCTTAGGTGACATTAAACAGTTCCCTATGCCCAATAAAACTCTAAATCCCCCACCACATCCCTCTTCAGATCTGGTATTTGGAGAGAAGGCTCCATTTTTGAACCTGTAGTCTTGTCTTTTGCATGTCAGCAGCTTCCTTAAAATGACCCATCAGTGACCTGATAACCATTTTAAACCCTTAAAAGGAGTTGTTAAATGGTGTTACATTAGTAGCTGTACTGTACTAGCTGTCACCGCGGCTAGATGTTTGAAATTTTGCAGATGGTATTGTTATGTATGATAAATGTCATCACATATGACAGGAAATTAGAAACAATTTTAGAAAAGATATGAATGAGTCTCTTGCAAATTCATCTTCCTGGAATTCTGCTACAGAAAATTACCCGCTAGTGTCATAATGTTCTGTTCAGTTACACTTCCTTTATTTGTACTCTTCAGTTCTCAGTTGTGTAAACACCCTACTACTATTCTGTCATCATAAATGGGGCTTTTTTTTTTTTTTTTTTTTTTTTTTTTTTTTTACATCTTGTATCTGCTGTCTCTTTATAGGAAATGCCAAGACCATGACTGTGCTGGGAGATTTTGAGATTCGGTCAGTGTTCTGGTACCTGCCGTGGAAGTTTTTCAGATTTCTATTTGCAGAGATATCGTCTTAAACCCCTTCCAGTGGAAATTTATATTCTATTCTGTCTTACTCCTGTTCTTCCCCTATGACTTTCAATGACCGAAGTCTTTCACCGGTCACGCCGTTTCCCCTCTTGCAGTCTGCAGAGCTGCCTATATTAGGAAATGCGGCCAAGCAACTGCGCTTCAGGCCGGCGTCAAGGAGAAAAGGTGAAACGGCGGGGTTTGCCTCAAGCCCCGTCCCCGCCACCCCCTCGGGACAGCGAAGCGGTACGAGGGGGCCGTGCCCGCCCCGGCTCCGCGGGGAGAGCAGCGCAAGCCAGGCCGAGCGGCGCCCCGAGGCCGCCCCTGCCGCCGCCGCGCTCGCTTCCCCCGCTGCCGGTACGAGGCCCCGGCCGGGCCGCGGCCTCCCTCCTCCCTCAGCGCAGCTCCTTGAGCGAGCGGGAGGGGCGGCGGGGCCGAGCGGAGCAGCCGGTTGGCCGGAGCCCGGGGGCTGACGGGCACGCACAGCGCAGCGGAGCGCTCCTCCCGCCGGCGGCCGCCACACGAAGGCGCTCGCCAGCGAGCGGCCCTGACAACCGGCCCCGCAGGCCGGCAGCTCTCCCCCGCCCGGCGGGAGGGACCGAGAGCGGGGAGGTCCCGCCCGCCGCCCACCCTCCCGGTTAGGCTGCGCAAACAACCAGCGGCCGCCGGGGCTTTCCCGGCGCGGCGCCTCCGCTCGGCGTTTGCCGGGCAGGGGCGGTGCCGGGCGGGGGCGCCTCTCCCCCCCCCGCCCCTTGCCTGGCACCGTATATAGGGCTGGGGGAGCACCAGGCCCGTCTGCTGTGGGGGCCCGGACGGAGGGGGGGCGGGGGGGCCGGGGCCAGGGCCAGGGCCAGGCCGCGGCCGGTGGGGCCTTGCCGGGAGGGCAGCGCTGCCGCTGCGTGGGTCTCCGCGCCCAGCTGTGGGGGGCGGCGGGCCGGCAGGCGGCTGCGGCTGTCACCGGCCTCCAGGCCCTGGGCCGGGGAGACCCGGGGCGGGCTGAGGGGCCTGCTCTGCCCCGGGGCGCGGCCTCCGGCGCGGGCGGGCAGCGCGGCAGCCCTGCTGACGGCCGGTGAGGGAGCGGGGCTGGGGCCCTGCGGGAGGCCCGGGGCGCCTGCCAGCGGCCCGCGGCGGTGGCCTCAGGGTGGGGGAGCGGCAGCGGCGAGCGAGGCCCGGCCGTGCCGGGGAGGGGCGCGGGGGGCTGGCGAGGCGGAGGCTGGCTCTGTCGCTGAGGGTGTGCGACCGCGCGCGAACCCCGCGGCTGGATTTCGGTGCTCAGGGTCTACAAACTTAGCGAAGGGTGCTTAGGCGGTAAACTTTCTTGCCTGGTTTCTAGCACAAGGGCAGAAGAATACTGAGTTTAGTTTTGAGGTTGCTGTACTTTAAATATCACCACTCTGAGCTTAAATAACGTCTCAGTGTTGCTCTAGGATAATGGGAGAAAAAACCCCTATGAGATTCAGAGCAGCTGGGTGACTGGAGATCAAGGATACTCAGGGCTATAGTGGAGGATAATATTAGAAGAGTGGTCAGCAGAAAATGACTGCAGAGTCTCAGGTTTACGCGGTCCTAAATGCTTTAGGATTATCACAGTCTCGGTTTGCTCTGATATTTCTAGTGTTTACTTTGAGGTATCTGACTTTCTCCCGTATGGAAACTGGTTTAACTTCTTGGACTAGCATCGTTCATGCCTGTTGATAGCTTAGTCCCACCATCTGTGTTAAAGGAGTGGATTGGTATAAAGTGTTTGTAACTCATGTCATCAGCGATTAAGAAGCTACTTGTAGTAATAGTGTGACCATATTAAGAACAAATCTACTAAGAGCTACTGAGATGAGTAGGAAGTTCTCTGCTGTTTTCCAGTAGGTGATTTTTCTAGGGCTGTGTCATCGTGACAAGTATATCTGGTTTGAGTCTTTCCTGGAAGAACTTTTTAGGAACTGATACTGTAGAACAGGCTGCTATATATGTATACATGAGTAAATATACAATTATATTTTTAAGTACTTTTTAATTTTGTCTTTGCTCTTGCCTAAAATTTTTGGTGAAGTTCAGTTTCACTGATGTCCTATGCTTCAAGTATCATTGGATTTACGTAAATAAGTAATTCTGGGACTGCTAATTCATGCAGTTGCAATCAAACTGGATCTTCATTGTTTGAGAATCTGCAGGCTTAAACCAATTTAAATGGATGCAACTGCTTTAGTACAAGATTTTACCTTTAGATATACAGCTTGTGGTCAAGCAGCCTGATTCATCCATCTGCCAGAGAAGTTCTGCTTGTGGATTAAACAGTTTTGCATATGCCTCAGTAACGAGGAAGTTAAGTGTGTAAAATCCCCTCCCATTTGACAGTATGTAAAGTTGACTCCCTGAAACTTTCTAGCTTACACTACAAAAAAGCTTATGTTGAGATTTTAGTGTTTGAATTTGTGTAGTTTTTGTTTGTATAGACATTACATGCACCTCATCTTCTATATTTTGCAACACTTCTCTCTTTCTTCCTTACAGGTTTTGTTCCGCCTGAAAGAGTTAAATGATTGAAACTGTAGATATTTACAATTTCTTCTTGGGAACAGTCAGTATCAATATGGAGGCGTAGACACCTTAGAAGGGACTTCAGTCTGAACTCTGGGAGGTAGTTCTGTGCACAAATAAAGAAACTAAGGCTTCAAACTTTTTTTAATCTGCGGATTCTGTTTGCTTCTGCATGCCATAAGCATGGCATACAGAAAAAACTTAATTCCACGGTATAAAGCATTAGAATGTCCCGACACAAGGCAATTCACTTATGTTAAATTTGATAACTGTATGCTTGTAGCTAAGGCACCAGGTTAAAACTGAAATGCTCTGTTCAGTCTGCACTGACAATGTTATAGACAAAAAAGTCTGGAGCTATTCCAGGCTTGTTAATTAAGACAGTTCATCCTTGTCAGAGACAGCGTATAGGATTCCTTTATCTCCTAGGTGAATATTTGATATATGTGGAGTACAAACTAACTTCTTTAGTCTTAACAATTATTACAACAATATGCAGAAGTTGAGGGGGTTTTTTTGCTAGAAGTAGCAAGTATACCAGATCAGTTCAGTAATGTCAGTTCAGGGGCTTTTTTTTTTTGTATGCCTTTTGAGCTTGATAAACAATTATTTTTAGCCTCCTAATGAGGTTTACAAACTGAAATCTTTATACGTGTATAAGCTGCAAATTTATCAGCTGTCTAGGGTGAAATAGCTCTTAAATCACTTAACAAGTTCTGGTTAAAAATGATGTCATTTTAGTTGCCCCCCATTTTAGTTTCTTTATTGACAAAGGATTTTGATAAGCCCATTTGAGGTTTTCCCCCTCTGGATCCCACCTCCACTAGCCTGACAAATTGATGCTGCTCTCCCAGATATACAGTACAAGGAAAGCATATATAATTCAAGGGAAAGGCCTTTTTGACATGCTTTCTTCAGTTGTCAAAATGGGATGGGGCAGCTTTTGTACTGAAAGCAGTTGCGTAAACCAAAGTACAGGAACTTCCCAAATATTTAAAGGCTAATCATGAGGCTAATTCTATTCACGTACGCATTCAAAGTTGCACATTAAAATATTTCATTTTCAGGTTCTTACTTTTGTACAGGCAGGGGTTACTCCAAATTGCCTTTAATGCACACAACTACCTCCCAGAGGAAGACTTGTCCCATTCTTCCAAAAATAGTCCATTATGAACATAATGGAAAATAGCCCTTTCTTGGCTAGCATCATGAAGCAGAGTTCTTTGTGTGGTGAACTGAAGTATGACTTATCCTGTGAACTCTACAGAATGTCGACGTTTTCTGCTTTCCCTGTTAACGTGCCGGTGTCAGAGCGGAGCCTTGCCCGAGCTGGGTTTTATTACACTGGTGTGCAAGATAAAGTTAAGTGCTTCAGTTGTGGCTTAACATTAGATAACTGGCAACCAGGAGATAATGCTATGGAAAAACATAAACAGCTGTATCCTAGCTGCAGTTTTGTTCAAAACATGCTTTCAGTTAACAACCTCGAACTGTCCTCTCATCCTGCCTTTCCACCTCTGGTCACAAACAGTCTCTCGCCATCCCTACATTCCATAACACTTTCTCCAAGTTTAGAACAAGTTGGATATTTCAGTGGCTCTTTTTCCAGTTTTCCTCAAGACCCAATAACTACTAGGGCAGTTGAAGACCTCTCATTCTTGAGACCTAAACCGCACAATCCTTCTATGAGTACAGAAGATGCTAGACTACGCACTTTTCACTCATGGCCACTGACGTTTCTCTCACCCACTGATCTGGCAAAGGCTGGACTTTATTACTTGGGGACAGGAGACAAAGTTGCTTGTTTTGCCTGCGGTGGTCAGCTGAGTAACTGGGAACCAAAAGATAATGCTATGTCAGAGCATCGGAGACACTTTCCTAACTGCCCTTTTGTGGAAAACCTTACCCGCGACCAGCCAAGTTTCAATGTTTCAAATGTGAGCATGCAAACCCATGAAGCACGTGTTAAAACATTCATAAATTGGCCAACTAGAATTCCAGTTCAGCCTGAACAGCTTGCAGACGCTGGCTTTTACTACGTAGGTAAGAAAAAATGATGTCTCCGGTTTTATTCATATTGCTATGTAAGCATTTACTTTAAAGTAAATTGCGTGCGTGTTTGCTAGATATTTTGCCTTTTCTTTTTTTTTTAAAGGCCGCAATGATGATGTCAAGTGTTTCTGCTGTGATGGTGGGTTAAGGTGCTGGGAATCTGGAGATGATCCATGGGTTGAGCATGCAAAGTGGTTTCCAAGGTAACTTGCAAAATCTCAGTCGTAATTTGTCCACATCCTTGCTGCTTAAATACTTTTAATTTTGGCAGATATGCACTGCACTTAACAGTTAATTAAAACATTTCTTCATTAAGCATGATATTTAATGCTTTACACTTTGTAATTAAAATCTGTGTGCATCCCCAAATCACTGCTAACATTGTTAATGAGCATATTTAATGAGCATAGTTAATGAGCAGTCAGAAAGCAGACTGAGGAGAGCAAAAGCTTCTGAGAAGTCAAGCAGAAGGAACATCTAACTTCTTTGGGCTAGTTCTGTGCCCGTGTCAAATGTTCTTCAGCCAGTTTTTCAGTAGGTACAGTATAGTTCCTTAGGTGGGGAAAGGCTTGTGAAGAAGGTTTCAGCAGCTGTTTAACGTGTGTCTATTAGAAAAAATGACAGAAATAACTTTCTAAAATGCACCCCATAATTCAATGGCAGTTGCATACCTAATTGCTATCTGTGCCTGTGGAAATCTCTACCTACATTAATGACAGAAATTGCTGCACTGAATTTCAGGAAAGATAACAATAATTATTGACACTGAAGATCTCCAAGTAGTCTTTCATGGGCAGTTTATCAGCTACTGTTAGACTACATGGTGTATGTAGAGTTAAATGACACCTTTGTTTCCTTCTGTGTTATGCCGAAGTAAATATGTATATATTTATTAGCATATATTAGCATATTATTAAGCATATAAGTAAATATGCTTAAGAGATGTAACTCTGCATTAGTGAAGCAGATCTGACTTTGATAGAAGTGTTAAATTTTGTTAACTTCTTTTGAATTATTTGAGTAGGAGATGAGAACAATGAGATGCAAGATAGAAAGCAGTTTACCACTGCGCTTTGTAGTAATGCTGACACAGTATCGTCTCTCATGACATGCTGTTTTGATTAGAAGTGGTAGCAGAATGTAAAGGTGCTGCATTTATATACCTAAGCCTACTGACTGCTGAACATCATGGAAAAACTTTATCAAAGTGTCACCAGACACTAGGCTGTATCAAGCTTCTAATTAAGAGAAATCTTTTCCTTCTGAAGGAAGAGAAACGTGTATTTAAGTTTTTGTATTAGTGTTATTGTAAACAGTCTTACTCTTCTGTGGTTTTTTTCCTTTGGCAAGTACAAAGTATAATTCAGTACACTTTTGTTAATGTTTCAGGTGTGAGTATCTGCTTCGTGTAAAAGGAGGAGAGTTTGTAAGTCAAATTCAGGCCAGGTTCCCCCATCTTCTTGAACAGGTAAACTTTAGTGTTCTGTAACTGTGGTTTTCCCATGTTGAAGAGTGCTATGCTCTTCTTGGGAGTTTGGTCCATCCTTCTGCCTCATTGCTGCATATATTTCTACTAGGTTTCTAACAGATAAACACTCTTCATGAGCACAAAAATTAAACCAGTGCTGAACTGTGGCTAGTGGACTTGGACTAGTATACTTTAACCTGTACAGATTACATATGGAAAGAGTTATGAGGCAGTGAGCTCCTTCACGTCAGGAGAGGGAAATCCTGATTATGTAAGTTTCAGTGAAAAATGCAGATCAGTAGTTATTTCAGAAATCAGTCATGGACAGCCTGAATTATTTCTATCCATAATGCTTCTGGCAAGAGTAAGCCAGACTTTGCTTTGTGGAAGTGGTCAGCACTGACTTTATATTAATTTTATAGTTGCACAAATTTGCAGACTTGTGTAACCACATGTAAAATACTTAACGGATACCATCCAGATAAAAAGCTTAGTGTGGTTGATGAGGCAAGAATGTGTTAGAAACATATGTAAGGGGAAAAGCAATACTCTGATACTAATGTAGTTCTGTTGTGTTCCACAGCTCTTGTCAACCTCTGATACGTCTGTAGATGAAAACATTGATCCCCCAAGTATGTATATTAAAGCATATTTTTAACCTTCCTCAGCATTTTGCAAACTTAATGATTGGCTATCCAAAGCTAACTTGCTTAACAATTCTTAGATCTTTCTTGGAAACAACAACATTATAAGGTTTTTCTAACTAATGATAAAAGTTAGGTAGCTTGGACATTGTATGGACAAACTTCAAGGAAGCACTTATAAGAGATCCTGTTTTTCATTTTTCCTTCTTTTCAGACTAGCAGCTCACGTTAAGATTTTTGGTTTTGATTGCTTGGCATCTGTGGTATTTGTGGTCTTTAGTTTCATGGTTGGGTTAAACAGAACAAGTCAATTTGACATTTGTTAAGTTGACCTATGGTATTGAACTAGGTGGAACAGTTGCTAAAGAGTGTCATGACTGTGCAGTTATGCCACTCCATTTTTAGGTTCACAGCTAGGTAAGTGCTCAGAGAAGAGCAGCAGTGGTCAAGGAGTGGGTTAGACAAGCTGATAAAGTGAAGTCTTTCTGAGTTGGGCTCTAGTTATTGTGGCAATAAACTCCTCCCAGAAGGTGAGTGGATTATGCTATCATTGTCCTTGCTGGTTGAGGACAATGAGTCAGAATACCACATGTCTGTTGCTTAGTAAGTTAAATGGAAAATACTGCTCAGGAGCTGGAATAGAGCAATTGTTTGTACTATAAACTCTGAATTTTGACCCTCTCCCCCCTGACATTTTTTAAGGCTGAAGTTAGAAATTACTAAGTATAAAAAAGCTCCTGAGACACAATGGAATTCTCTGTGGCTTCCCTGGATTATCCTAGATTTTAGCGAAGGCCTGACATGGACTGAAGTTTATTGTGGATTAAATCCAGTTGAATCTAAGTAACTAGCTTCCGTTTTTAAAACAAACTACTTAAAAAAAAAAAAAGTCTATTTAACCATTGAAACTTTTTAATACTAGGTATTCATGTATACATGCATGTGTGTAGGTAATGTCGATGTGTCTGACTTCTGGGTGGTACAGGTATTTATTCTTTCTATTATACATGGTGATTTTACTCTTTGATTAGTTATTCATTTTGAACCTGGAGAGAGTCTTCAGAAGATGCAATCATGATGAACACGCCTGTGGTTAAAGCTGCATTGGAGATGGGGTTCAGTAGAAGGCTGATAAAGCAAACAGTGCAAAGTAAAATCTTGGCCACTGGAGAAAACTACAAGACTGTTAATGAGCTTGTGTCTGATCTGCTCACCGCTGAAGATGAGAAGAGGGAAGAAGAGAAAGAGAGACAATTTGAAGAAGTGGCATCAGGTATGCATAAGGCATGAATAGAAGTGAAAGCAGAACTGGTTTCTATTATGTATAGTTTTTATAATTGTTTTCACTAAGTGATTTGATTTAATTGCTATTGCGATCAGCTTCTGTAAAAGCATTGTCAGGGTATCTGTATGGAACTAGTTCATACAGGTGCCAAGGGTTCAGAATAACCTGATTTTCTCCACAGGAACAAAGCCTTTTTTTTTTTTTTTTAAATTTGTGTGCCTTTATATTGCTGTTATTAAAATAAATGGAACCAAAATACTTTACATGGCACACACTACTATTAATTTTTTTTTTCAACTTTGCCTGCTCTTGAAGCTACTTGAATTGGTGAGCCGCCATATCCACCTCCTAGAAGAGGCCATAAACTTTTACAAATTTAGATTCTGTGAGATGGCTAAAGGTCTACTTTTCTGTGTCTGATTCAGCCATGTAGGTCAGCTATTTAACAGTGTTTATTTGATGTGTCTTTATCATTTCCTGTTTTAATACCATGTCAGTTTTGAAGCCTGAAAAAATCCTACTATTTTTGAATCTGTGAAGCAGTAATGAAACTTTTCAGTTATAAATTGAATTAAGACTGCTTCTTTCCTACTTGCATGTTCTGTCAAAAACCCAGGTGGATTCAGCCATTAAATCTTAATGGAAATTATATTTGTTGTTTGTGATAGACTATTCAAAAAAAAGTAATCTGAGTCTGGTTGTGCTGTACTTCTGTTTTTCTTGCACGTAATTCTGTTGGACACTGCTTAGAAAAGCCTTGATTCTATCTACATCTCAGACCTGATTTTGACTGCCACTGACTAAAGTTAATCTGTTGCTTGGCAACGAGTTAACGTTGGTGTTATGCAGAGGTGTGGTTTTTCTTTGCAATTCTGCAGAGAATGGTAAGTCTTGCAAGCGTGAAGTTGGACAAGATCCCCTCAGATAATTTAACCTGGAGATGGGAGCAGGAGGTTTCATTGCTGAAAAGGCTTCAGCTCCGAAGATGCTTGTATGTGGTTTTAAGTCTGTTCTTACATGAATACTGCTAAAACTTGCTGAGGTCTTTTAGTGATGTGTAGTAAGTGAACATTTCAAGTAGAGTTTAAAGAATGTATCAATTATTGTTAAGCAGAAATGCAGCTTGGAGTAATGTATTCCTAACACACCTCTAATCCCCTTTGCGTTGCAGATGATTTATCCTTAATCCGGAAGAATCGAATGGCTTTATTCCAGCGTTTAACATGTGTACTTCCAATCCTTGGGAGTTTATTATCAGCTAAAGTGATAACGGAACCTGAGCATGATATCATTAAGCAAAAGACTCAGACACCATTGCAAGCAAGGGAGCTGATAGATACAGTTTTAGTCAAAGGAAACGAAGCAGCCAGCATATTCAGAAACTGTCTACGAGATTGTGACCCTGTACTGTACAAAGATTTATTTGGTAAGTCCTTTTTTTAAGGATGTAAGGTTATAGAAGTCTAACGAGTGCTGTCATAGCAACCTAAAGATAAAAAAATCAGATTCTGTTCAAGTATAGATTAGTCAAATAACTAGGATTTTTTTTCCTCTTATTTTAGTGGAGAAGAACATGAAGTATGTTCCCACAGAAGATGTTTCAGGTATCTTAAACTCTTACCTTCTTACTTTTAAGGGTATTGTGAGACAAATAGCCAATATCATAAACAAGAAAATTACTTTGGTTAAGAAATAGGTTTTATGCTTTTTACCCTCTCCTTAATTTTGCTTTGGTAAGATGGACTTAATTGAAAAAGCTAAGTGGATGTGTAGACTTGCAAGCAAGTCTGTCTGCTATAAGCTGAATGCTGTGCTTTACATGTGGTTTTGCACCTAAGGATGTAGAGCTTTCTGGAGCTCAACAATTCAAGCACATGCTGGACTTGATCCTGGTACAAGCTCTCATTCAGGCATTTGGCAAAGACTGGACAGCAAATAGTAGGTTAGCATTTCACAGCAGGCATCATCTCTCCTTTTCTGAAGTGGATTATAGGTGTCCTAAGATCTAGCCTGACCAACAGCTGGGTTGATTAAAAACTTTTCAGACATGGGATTGGGCTTGCTTTGGTTCTTAGTCCTATAGTTTGATATGTTAATAGACTGCAGAAAAGTATGCAAGCCTGAATATAGCCCACTTCCACCAGTCAGGCTGTGTTTGTAATAAACAAGCAAGAACAGTACAGCATTTACTAAAATGTAAACATTGGTTGGTCTCAAGGACTACAGTTGGCCTCCAGTCCCTGGGCTGTTTGTCTGACATAAGTGGAAAGTACATAGTTCCTTGCATGCTGCTTCCTGAGCTCTGGAAAATGTACTTGTTTTTTCACTGCCATCTATATTTAGTGAATAAGATGCAATCATGACAGGGAAATAAAGGGTGAAATGGAATGTGGCTGTATTCTAATTAGAATGCACATATATTCAGCCTTCTTAAAGTTAAATAATTTTTTTCCAGGTTTACCTATGGAAGAACAATTAAGAAGATTGCAAGAGGAAAGAACATGTAAAGTTTGCATGGACAAAGAAGTTTCTATCGTTTTTATTCCATGTGGTCATTTAGTGGTATGCAAAGAATGTGCACCGTCCCTTAGAAAATGCCCTATTTGTAGGGGGACAATAAAGGGTACGGTTCGTACATTTCTTTCGTAAGGAGGGAAACTTGCACAATGTCTGTGTTCCTGTCACCCGCCAACTGCTGAAGCTTAAGCCAGCAGTGTCTTAAGAATGGAAAATTGTGGTACAGAAGATGATTAATCAACTACCTAACACTGTTGTGTAATAGCAAACAATATCATAATTACAAATATAATCAGTCTTCCTTGCCAAAGACTATTTCTGTTCGTAAAATGAACTCAATACTAAGGCGAGGTTTTTGTAGCTTTCCTTTCTGAGTAAGGAAAGCAGTTTCACTACTGTGCTCTTGTGTCAGTTTGGAAAAAAAAAAAAAAAAAACCAAAAAACCCAAAAAAAACCCCAAAAAAAACCCCACAAACTTTTCTGGTTGAGTTGCTAAAATGGAGCTTGGCATAACTCTTCTCATGAGTTTCCTCTGTGTGGATGTGATGAAATTAAGATTGCTTTTTATTAATAATTAATATTAATTAACTTCAACTACTGTTTTGTTTTTGGTTTGGTGTTCTTGTAGACTTGAGGAGAGAAGAGGCTAACTCCTGCAGGAACAAGCAGGGCTTTTAAGTTTTGTCTGTGTCTAGATACTTGTGTAAAGTCTATTAATAATAGTTTATATGAAGACTGAATTAAAATATTTTTACTTCTCAAATGAGTGTTTGTTTACTCTGTTCCCATTGTTGTCTTTTCTCTGTAGACCGCAGTGACTAGAATGTTGTCTCTTCCTGACAAAACTTTGGGGTTGGCTGTTTGCCTGCAAAAGTACAGTAAAATTTAATTCTGTGTGTCTTTCATTTTTGAACAGGGAAGTGAGCTTCTCTGCTGCCTGGTGATTCCCTCTGGTAAAGTAGGAGATTCAGATTTTTATTCTTATTTAAAAAGAAACAAACACACACACCCAACCCCTAACAGCATCTGGTACTTCCCTCTGTCTTGTTTTTTTTTCAAAGAATAGAAATCCTGGCCAGGAGTGGTCCCCATGACCTTAGAGATGAGGTAGGGCTGCTCTACAGCAATACAGCCTTTATGCTAGCAATTGAAATGTAAAACCTACTTTTCTGTGTTTGGAACTTTATAGTGTTTTGTGGTTTAACCCAGCAGGCAGCTGAACACCACACAGCCACTTGCTCACTACCCCCCCCTTCCTTCTGTGGGGGTAAATAATAATGGTATGAGAATATACAGAATATACAAAGCAAGTGATGCACAATGCAATTACTCACCACCTGCTGACTGATGCCCAGCCCATTCCCCAAGCAGTGCCCCCTGCCAATTCCCCCCAGCTTATAAACTGAGCATGACATCATATGGTCTGGGATACCCCTTGGGCCAGTGGGAGTCAGCTGTCCTGGCTGTGCCCCCTCCCAGCTTCTTGTGCCCCTGGCAGAGCAGAGGAAGCTGAAAAGTCCTTGACTGGTATAAGCCCTGCTCAGCAACAACTGAAACATCAGGGTGTTACCAACATTCTTCTCGTACTGAATCCAAAACACAGCACTATACCAGCCACTATGAAGAAAATTAACCAGGACATAGTGATTGTGCAACTAAATAGGATCTTCCATCCCCCTCTGAAGCCTTGGGTCTTGTTTTGTGAGACTAGTCCAGGGACTCCTCTTTCTTTCCTAGTTGACTCCTACTTTACCCTTTTCAGCTGTGAATCCCTAGGCTTGCATAGTAGTTACCTACAGCGGGAAAGCGCTCATGGGTGTTTCTCAAGGATTTCATGTCAAAGGGGAAGAATACTGCCAGGCAATGGCATCAGAGACAGCGGTGGTGGTGTCAGTTTGTCTGGCTCTAATAGTAAGGTCTGTCATCTTCAGTCATATCTTAATGCCCAAGTATCATGTTTTTAACAGTATTTTGGTGTCTTACACTCTGTAATGTGAGGTGAAAATACCATTTCTTGAAGATTCGGGATGCCAGTGTTTGCAAGTTGGGTGCATTTAGCTGGCTTTCATCGCTTCATATATGGCTCTTGGCTATGCAGGTATTATCTCCTCTAAGAAGAGAGCACCCCATATGTAGTAAAGCATGCATGTTAAAAGGAACTTGTGTGAGCCACGTAACTTGTGACTCATTATAGTGACTTCCCCTGTTTAACGTCTGCCTAGTATTTAGAGCAAGGCTTATATTAAGTGGGGGAAGCGTTTGTCACTAGCAAATAAGCTTCCCTTTGTATATTTGGCATTTGTATACATCTTCCCTGTTGTACATCTGAGTTGTAATTTAATAAAAGTCCCCCTCTAAGTCTGTGAAAGAAACCTCTGGGTCTCCTGTTACAATCACCTGCCATCTCCAGAAATTTGTCCACTGAGTTTGGAATTTAGGCTGTGAGTGGCATTAACAGTGTGTTATATTTCTAGCTTAACTGCAGCAAGAGCATCGAATGAAAGTTTTGGCTAGCTTAAAAAGGGCCCAAACATATAATTTTATTTGTTAATTATGTGATTGAGGCTAATTTGTTAGCAGGTTCAGGTTGTTTCCATCAGTAGTACTGATCAATAAATTTAGTGAGGACAGTTGTGCAAAGGAAGATACAAATGCATTCTAGTTATCATCTGTTTGTCTTTGCCCTGTATCCCCATCGGCACCTCCTGGGCTCAAGTCCCTTTCAAAACAATACTAGAGATACTGATTTTGAAGAAGCCTTGCTTTGCTGTCTGGAAGGTGAGGGGAGGGGTATAAGAACATGGCCTGGTTTGTCTTTCAACATTTTTACTGTAAATTCAGCAACACTGGTGTTTGGTTTCATCCATTCTTCCGTAATTTCTGCCCCACTGTTTAATGCTGTGCATTAGCTGGCACCATAATGATTTTAATGCTTTGGCATACATTCCTTGCAGTAGTTAGGATTCTTTAACTGTAGATTGGCTTGCTGTATTTCTTTTAAATGCAGACTATTGTCCAACTTTATTACATGTACATACCTTCCCTTTAATTTTGATGTTAAAAATGTAAATTTTTCAAATCTAGCACCTAGTTTTAAGCAGCTTTGATAAACATACTTTTGCTTGTCTGGTCTTGAAATGTTTCTAAAGGCTTCTGTGGCAACTTAAAAATTGTCAGAGATTATGAAAGCTGTTTGGAGTAAAGCACATTACTTCAAGTTTGAGGTTCAGACCCAGAAAACAGTAATACTAGAACCAAGTATACTTTCTGCAGACTAAGATGAGTCTGCAGGGGGATCTGGAGAGGTCAGGCTCACCTGAAGAGTGTGGAATTGCTAGTATGTAAGCCCTATTTCTGAACAGGGAAGAGGATAGGAAAGAACAGGCAGACTTTAAGCAATGCATTTTTCTTTAAAACCATATGGGGTTTGAGTTTTTCCAAACATTGCAGTTACTACCTATAGATCAGATGACCGGATATACTGGGCTTTAAAACTGGAGTGATTCAGGTGTTCACAGTGTCTTTTGTGATGCCTGAGAGTATCTCAGGACCTGCAGCCTGCCTGCCAGCCCTGGTTGGTGGTTTGAATGTCCCAGGCAACTTCAGACAGCCCTGGCTGCCTGCAGCTAGGCACCTGAAGCGCTTTCTGAGAAGTGAAAGAACATGATCTAGAAACTACTGGGTAAAATTCTTTTGACCTAGTTTTGGCAGGAAGGCTAATCTAGGTTATGGCTTTCTACTGCTCCCCACTGTCATGATTGTGGTTGCGCGGATCTATAACATGTGAGCAGTTACGCTCTCCTCAGTACTATTCCAAGAAAGCTACAATAAAACCAGTTGTCTGTAGCACATTGAAAACAGAACCCTAGCAAAATGTTAAACCACGGCAAAGACCGTTTGCATAGTCTTATGTCTGGAGCGGATCAAGTGACTTCTGTTACTTGTGAACCAGCTGACTATGTCCACACTTTGTTCTGTGCCCACTTCCTCCTTTGAAAGTGTTTTCCAGAGCCTTGACTGGGTCAAACAGCAATGAAGGCCCCCCCCTGCCCCCAGCTTCCCTGCAGCTCTGTTGGCCAAGCAGCTCAAGTTCTTGGATGTCAGCATTCCAGGTCCGTAGCTTGCCTTGAGCTGGCAGAGTGCATTTGTGTGGCTGAGGGAAGGAACTTTGGTATTGTGGGAGTTCGGTGGTCAGACTTGCTGTAAGATGAAGGCAGAAGGTGATATTCCCAGCTTCTATAAACGAGCAGGTTCTCTACTTGAGTGAAGCTTATCCTGTCTGCAAGGGATCTCGTGTGGAGCAGTTGCAGTTTCTGACACTGGTTTGAGATACTGCAAGATACAGTGGCCTCCCAAGTAGCAGCTGTATGTTTGGTGAAGCAAGTGCCATGAAGCTTTGTTGTAATTACTTAGCAATTTCCTGCATGTGGGTTTTTTTTGTGTGTGCTTTTTTTAACTGAAAGCCTATCTTTCTCTTCTGTTTGCTTTTGAGCATTGACCAGGAAGCCCAGTGCTATTCAGACTGAAGACAGCATTCGGTCCTAGTATCCACAAGGCACCAGACTACCACCAGTCCTTACAACAGAGCACTGCTTGTATATGCTGAAATGAATGGCCATATATGAAATATCTAGGCACTCCGTTAGCATGATATAAAAGAAAAATTAAATATAAATATTACTGCTTTTTTGTGACTGAGAGAGTTAGTGGTTGCTTAGTAATTCCATAGTGCAACACTCTTAGAACTTGGTTCTTTGCTATGTTCCTCACGAGACATCAGAAGGAGAGAAGCACATGAAATTCTAAACAGTGTACTCATCTGCCTTTAATTCTGCGCTTTGGCAACTGCAGTGTGGGTATGCTGGGATATGTAGTATGAAGTTTAATGTTGCAGATGGACTGAACTTGCAAATTCAGGTTTTTTGCTGCTTGTTATTCTTAAAGTGACCCACATCAGCTATGTGAATTCGGGCAAGAGATGTATTCTGGACACAGAAAGGTATTCTCTATTCTGTTGAACTACTTAACATGCAATTGTTGTCACTCTTGCTCTGGAGGTTACCCATGCAGGGAGTAAACTTCCTGAGATAATACTAAATCACCGGTCCTTTGTTTTTAATTGAGTGTGTGAGCACAACGGGTACTGATGCTCCAGCCCAGCTTCCTCACGGATGGCTGCTGGCATGGGACCCTTCAAGCCGAAGAGTCGGGGGTATAGCCTGCATCCTGCGCAAGGAAGAGCAGAGCTCCAAACACCAGATCCTGCTGTGCTATTTTCAAAAAAGAAACAGCTGAGTCTTTGAAAAGATAAAAATATGCTGGAACATGGCAGGAAATTGTTTGCACACAGTAAGTAGTGTCCTAGCAGTGGCATTCATATTTAGTTTTGGCCTGGTGAAGTTTCTTTAGGGAAAAGCTGGAGAATCATAGAATCATAGAATCACCTCGGTTGGAAAAGACCTTTAAGATCATCGAGTCCAACCGTTAACCTAGCACTGCCATCCCACCACTAAACCATGTCCCTAAGCACCTCATCTATCCTTCTTTTAAAGACCTCCAGGGATGAGGACTCCACCACCTCCCTGGGCAGCCCATTCCAGAGCCTGACAACCCTTTCTGTGAAGAAGTTTTTCCTAATGTCTAGCCTAAACCTGCCCTGGCGCAGCTTCAAGCCATTCCCCCTCGTCCTATCTTCTGTTACCAGGGAGAAGAGGCCGACCCCCACCTCGCTACAGCCTCCTTTCAGGTAGTTGTAGAGAGCGATCAGGTCTCCCCTCAGCATCCTCTTCTCCAGACTAAACAACCCCAGTTCCCTCAGCCGCTCCCCATCAGACCTGGGGTCCAGACCCCTCACCAGCTTGGTTGCTCTCCTCTGGACCTGTTCCAGCAAGGCAACATCTTTCTTGTAGTGAGGGGCCCAAAACTGAACACAGTATTCGAGGTGTGGTCTCACCAGCACCGAGTACAGGGGCACGATCACTTCCCTACTCCTGCTGGCCACACTATTCCTGATACAGGCCAGGATGCCATTGGCCTTCTTGGCCACCTGGGCACACTGCTGGCTCATATTCAGCCGGCTGTCAATCAGTACCCCCAGGTCTTTTTCCACCAGGCAGCTTTCCAGCCACTCTTTGCCAAGCCTGTAGCGCTGCATGGGGTTGTTGTGACCCAAGTGCAGGACCCGGCACTTGGCCTTGTTGAACCTCATACAATTGGCCTCGGCCCATCGATCCAGCCTGTCCAGGTCCCTTTGCAAAGCCCTCCTCCCCTGGAGCAGATCAACACTACCACCCAGTTTGGTGTCATCTGCAAATTTACTGAGGGCACACTCAATCCCCTCATCCAGGTCATTGATAAAGATATTAAACAAGACTGGCCCTAGAACTGAGCCCTGGGGGACACCGCTTGTGACCGGCCGCCAACTGGATTTAGCTCCATTCACCACGACTCTCTGGGCTTGGCCACCCAGCCAGTTTTTAACCCAGCGAAGAGTATATCCATCTAGGCCATGAACTGCCAGCTTCTCCAGGAGAATGCTATGGGAGACTGTGTCAAAGGCTTTGCTGAAGTCCAGGTAGACAACATCCACAGCCTTTCCCTCATCTACCAGGCGGGTCACCTGGTCATAGAAGGAAATCAGGTTGGTTAGGCAAGACCTGCCTTTCATGAACCCATTCTGACTGGGCCTGATCCCCTGATTGTCCTCCATGTGCCTGGTGAGCACACTCAAGATGAACCGCTCCATAATTTTCCCCGGTACCGAGGTTAGGCTGACTGGTCTGTAGTTCCCCGGATCCTCCTTCCGGCCCTTCTTGAAGAGAGGCATCACATTTGCCAACCTCCAGTCATCTGGGACCTCCCCTGTTCTCCAGGACTGCTGATAAATGATAGAGAGTGGCTTGGCAAGCTCCTCTGCCAGCTCCTTCAGCACTCTTGGGTGGATCCCATCCGGCCCCATAGACTTGTGGATGTCCAGGTGGCATAGCAGGTCAAAGACTGCTTCCTCCTGGATTATGGGGGGTTCATTCCACTCTCTGTCCCCATCTTCCAGCTCAGGAGGCTGGGTACCCTGGGGATAACTTGTCGGGCCATTAAAGACCAAGGCAAAGAAGGCGTTGAGTATCTATCTCAGCCTTTTCCTCATCTTTAGTGGCAATGTTCCCCCTTGCATCCACTAGTGGATGGAGGTTCTCCCTGGCTCTCTTTTTGCTGTTAACATATTTATAAAAACTCTTCTTATTATCCCTTACAACAGTGGCCAGGTTAAATTCCAGCTGGGCTTTTGCCTTTCTAATCTCCTCTCTGCATGACCTGACAAGATCCCTGTACTCTTCTTGGGTTGCCTGCCCCTTCTTCCAGAGCTGGTAAGCTCTTCTTTTTTCCCTTAGTTGCACTAGTAGTCCTCTGTCCAGCCAAGCTGGTCGTCTTCCCCGCCGATTCGTCTTACGGCACATGGGGACAGCCTGGTCCTGTGCCTTTAAGACTTCTTCCTTGAAAAACACCCAGCCTTCCTGGACCCCTTTTCCCTTCAGGACTATCTCCCAAGGGACTCTCCCAACCAGCGTTCTGAGCAGGTCAAAGTCTGCCCGGATTTCTAAACTCACATGTTAGAGGGCGTAGACTTGGTCAGAACAAATATCTCTTTCTTTTGGATCTGTATAGCTTGCTGTACTGATGCTCTATTCTTTTGGCAGATGAGAAGTGAAATACTCAGTCCTTACAGAGTATAGGATATTAGTTAAGAGTCGTGATTTGCCCAGTGGAAGATAGCTTCAATTCTAAGGGAAGAACAAAGTTTCAGAAAAGATTAAGCTGCATATGTATCAATCAAAAGAAGGAAGCGCCCTATTTCTACAGACACTTGTTACTTTTCTTTATGAACCCTGTCAAGGAAACTTGAGTTACATAGTTTTTCTTCTAACAATTTAGAAGCACCCATCACCTCAGTGCTGGCCAGGTACAACACTGTGGTTTCCAAACTGCTTTAAACTTGATGTGGAGAAGGTCAGAACAAACAATAGCTAAACTCAAAATTGTGAGTATCAGAGTGAGAATATATTTCCTCTTGGTATTCTTAAAGGATGCTTAAGAGCCTCCAGAACTTGGGAGTCCCTTTAGTTCTTTCAACTTTCAGAGTTCCTGAATTGGATGTTTTGAAGTATAGGGATGACCTGACACCAAAGGATAAAATTAAACATTGATCCCGTCTTCAAAGTAGTGTTTTTATAGTGCTATATTATAAACTATTTATTTAGCACTATTTTATAGTGCTAAATTATAAAATTTATATTATATATAAACACTAAATTCTAGCGCAATCTAAACCTTAGACACTGCAGGCTCAACACCAGGAACTGGCAGTCCCTGCGTCTATGCTGTTTGTGAGACCTGTCCAATGCAGATTCCTAAATTTATTTAACTTTCCTCTTTTTTAAAGACTGCTCTCTCGGTCATACGCTGATCAGGAACACTCCTTTGGGGTTGTCTAAAGAACACGTTTACATTCTGCACAGGTCCATTCTCAATTTGTCTGCTTCCATATCACAGCTAAATTCTTAATCTCATGAGTTATCGAGGCACTTTTCGGTCTCTGATGCCATTCCGCTTTGCTTTTGGCAACATTTGTCATTTTGTTGCCTCTATCTATCTTCTTCAACAAAGCAAGTGAAGACTGCTCTGTATGTCTTTAGGGCAAAAATAGAGTGGCATGAGTATGCTTTAACAGCCTGAACAAAAAGGGGAGGTATGAAAGTAGACTTACAAAGGGATAATTTTCAAGTTACTAATATTGTCACAGTAAAGTCATCTTGCTTGAATAGTTTTTGGTGTTTTTTTTTTTTTAAAAAAAACAAAGACAAATATACTGCAGCATTTCTGGACTGCTTTGAAGCCTTTGGTGCTGGGCCCCATCAAAACAACTAAGCTGGAAGGGCTGTGATTTGGTACTGGAATACAGGTTGAAGGAGAATTGTACAAAAAGGAAGGGCTGGTGGGAGGAAGGCAGACTGCTGCAGGCCTGAGATGTGGCCACGTGGTTGATCTTCACGTGGTTGAAAGGCAAAAGTAACATTCACGCTGTCAGACCTAAGGTGGCTACGTGCTGCAGCCACTGGATGACTTCCCAAGCCTGTGGTATTAAGTGAAATAAACTAGTATGAAGCACAGACCCACAAATTGTTAAGGATTAAAAATGAGTATAGGGGTTGTGTGAAAGAGCTGTAATCATCAGTTGAATGCTGGTGATGGGCTTAAACCATGGTACTGTAGATGCAGTTCTGTGATGTGTCACCAGAGGGGTTCCTAAGCAAGAGAAAATTATGTACTGCCTTGCTGAGCCATCACTGATAAGAAAATGGATATGCAGTCCTGTTGAGAGGATGACCTATGAACAGCTGAATCATCTTTACAACATTAATAATAAACCCAGTCAAGAAACAGCTGAAAGACTGGCTGTAGCATGTGTACCTACAGAAGGGGAGGAGCTATTTGTGCTAAAAATCAATTGCATAAAATTAATATAAACAGATCATAAACTTATGATTGAGTTTAGAATAACCAATCACCAGAGAAGTGAGTGGGAAGAGACTTCCCCGAGGAAGGGATTATATGTAGGAAACATACCTCTACCAAGAGGGCAGTCAAACACTGGAACAGACTTCCTAGAGAGGCGGTCAATGCCCCGAGCACTTGGACGATACCCTTAACACTGTGCTCCTAACTTTTGGTCAGCCCTGAATTGGTCAGGCAGTGGGACTAGATAATTGTTGAAGGCCCCTTCCAGTTACTCTATTCTATGTTCTATTCCCCAGCTGCCTGGGATAGTGCTAGACTTCTAGGAGAAAAAAGACCTGTTTCTGTTTTTCGCTCCTACTTCAGCTTTATATCTTATACCGGTCTAAGATTTGGTAGACTCCTGTGGCAAACCCTTTCAAATACTCTTCTCTTACAGAAACTAAGTAAGTTAAGTGCCAATCTTTAGCTGACATAATCAGGATTTTCAAATGCTAAATTACTATTTATTTCAGCTATTTAATACAGTCAACCCATCTATGTATGTAGAGAATAGCTGAATTCAGGTCCATGGCTTGTTCCAATGCTGTAGAACAACCTCCGAGATTAAGGCCTAAGGTACTTCAGGGTGGCATGATACATTGAAAAGCTGTCCCATTCCTCCCACTTGGTAAGTATGTAACTTAAAGCTGGGTTTTCACTTACTGTTGGAGAGCAAATGTGAAGGTAAAGGTAAGATTTACAAATTGCACCTCACTTTGTTTAGTATCCAAACACCTGGGAGGAGGTCAGGTTTTATATTTGCACCAACACCTCTGGAATTCTAAGCATGTCATTTTGCTTTATTATAGTAATGAGATTACAAAATGCATTACAAATAATTGAGCTGGGCAAAAATGCACTAGGTTGGGTATTCCAGCATTTAAAAGTATATATAGTGAACACTTCTTATACAATGGTTATCACTGTGGAAAGGGTTGAGGGAAATATGAAACTGTCCAATAAAATAAAAATCCAACTGACATTGATGTAGTAACTCCAAAGATTTTATTTATTCATCTGTACAACAGAGGTGAGACAGTCCCAGTAACTGAGTTGCACTGAATTTTCTTAATTTCTACAAAGTAAGGAATTGCAGAAGAATTGTTTCCAAACTCTTCAAGTCAAACCCGTAAGTTTTCCACCAAAACAATGCAATTAAGAAATATCACAAAAGTTACTTCAAATCACTCTTCCCCCTGTACCTCAATCTCAGTAAAAAACAAAGTAGCCCTGCTACCAGGTGCGTGCCTGGTGCTATTAAGACTACTCATTAATCACAGGTTTGCTGGAGCTAGCTGTGCCTTGGACACAATGGTTTTACTACTCCATGTGAAAAAGGAAAAAGCCATCCATACAGCTGCTTCAACATTGTATGCCAGAATAAACTAGTCCTTAACAAAAAAATTAACCTGTGCTGGAGCTGTAGTTTTACCTCCCTTGATGCATTGCACCCCAGCCCCCTGACAGACCTGCAAGCAGTTTCTTCCTCAGCTGTCACCACCTCCTGCCTGTGCCCCGCACGATGGACTATGCCAGCAGTAACCAGGGTGGTCAAGTCCCACCACACGAACCCTCTTCACCAGGGAGAGGTCTCCAAGCAGTGCCTGAGCAGGACTGAACGATTATTCAGTGACATAGGGAGATGCAGGCCTGCGTTTCTTGATCCTTGCTCTAGTTTTCCTTACACCAGTGTAAACCAGGAGCCCATCTACTGACGTCAGCAGGTTTACCTCAGTGTGAATGCAGGAGTGGTACAGAAGCAGCATCAGCCACCTTGCACGGGACCCCCAGTGTATTTGGGCCTTTAATCTAAAGGCCTTCTGAGAGAGAGAAGCCCCATTGCCTTCAGTGGGCTTTCGACTAGACCTTTGTACACGTGTGCAGCAGTAACAAGTTCTGCAAACAGTTGTAAAAATGCAGATTATATTCTTCTAAAATGCTATCTTACAGATTTTCCACTTCTCTGTGTAACTTCCAATGCTTATGAAATGCTGCTAAAACATTGCATGAAGCTTCAAAATAATAAAACCCAAGAGCGAAGCAATTGCTACATTCCACTTAAAAGCCAATTTTTAGAAGCAATTTTCATGTTTTATCATATTAATGATGGTGCAGTTACTTTTTTCCATTTTTATTTTCTCTTCAATTGCTCAAGCTTCATTAGGATGCACTAGAAAAAAAAAGCTATCAATCAATCGCATAGTCTGTTTTCTTAATAGGACCCATTTTGAGAAAAGGGTTGTGGATGGATATTCCCAGTCTGTCCATGCTTCCTGCAGCTCGTCTCATTGTATGGCCTGTTAGGGAAAGTCTCTGCAGGTCATTGGTGAGCTAATGACTGAAGTTTAAAGTACTAATTATCACATATACAGTTAGCAAACCATGTCGCTTTATAGCCTAAAAATAATTAACTAACTGAATTGTTCAAAATCCAAAATTTCTAATCTGAAGTTCACATCAAACTTCAAAATAATTTAATAAAAAAATATTAGGGAAAAAAACATTTTACTTCAAAAACTTATGCTTGTTCTCAGAGGTATCCTATTTAACCTACTATGTCCATTATGGAACACACTGGATTTATGCAATATGTGAGAAATAATTGAACTTACTTAGAATTGCAATGATGTGATCCACTGTGCTAGGAAATTAGCTATTTCAGAGACTTGTGTGTGTACCTTAAAATGTCTCAATATGTGTGTTTCTTTAAATTTGGTTACAAATACTGGAAAAAGAAAATACTGTCTCTACAAAGTGCCAAGTTCTTCTTACGAAAGCCAATGAAAAAAAATCAGGATGTTTAAAGAGCTTCTCAACATTTTTCAGGATCATACCCAAGACAGGTTTAGAGACTGTGATCATCTTTATGAAAGGAACTCTTTCAGAAGTAAGTTACAACAGCTGTGATAGGATGAGTTTCCAGCACTGTCTTCCCTGAAGTCTCTTTAAATGATGGCATCATGTTCATCACTGTAATAGAAACACAGTAATTAATGCTCTGCAGGACAAGCAACAGTCAACATGAGAAACAGCCACCCAGCTCCTGCTAAGAAGGTTATTTTGTGAACAGAGGCCACCTTGCTGGGAAGGGCTAAGGACACATGGATCTGGGAGTTATGGTCCCCTCTGAGCCAAGCCTGAAGTTAACAGAACAATTTCATTTTTGTCAACACTCCTCTAGCTTCTCTAGCCTTATTATCATTTTTGGCTTTCACATGTCATTCAAGTAAATATTTTTAGATCAGCTATTGCTCAGGCATCAGTAGTAACAGCTAATCAAAGCTCAGTGACAGGTTTCCTTTGTTTTAAAGATCCGAATTCTACAATATCCATTCAAACACTATTGTGGGTAAACATGTGCAGCAGGGACTGGTTGAGTTCTATGAGCAACAAGCAGGAGTCAAGATGGAGAGAAAACAAAGGCCTAAACACCAGCATCGCAACAAGTCTAATGCCATCACTTAAAACAAGCTTCTCAACTGAGATGGATGATACTGAATAGGAAAAAGAAAAGCAACCCAGTTTTAAGAATTCCCAGTTCTTAAACTAAACATGGGACAAGGAGGCAAGTCTGGAAGCCTGGAAGAAAACTGAGTAGAGCTGGGTATAAATGGCAAATAGCATGGTACGACTGTGATATAACTATTCACTACAAAAGGGGTGAGATGTAAGATGAAGTCAAAATCAGAGATGTCTGACTGGTACTGCACTCTCAGAAATGAATGCTGCAAAGGAGAGGAAAAGAGTACCTCCACAAAGAAGAACCATATCCAAGGCAAGACTGGGTCTACTACCTCCTGTCCCCCGATCTTGTATCATAAAGGAGAGACCAGTTGCCTGGAAGAAGTTGGTGGCAGACAATCTGTTTAAATCCATGTTTTTCATCTTGTAGTCTACAGACTGGCTGAAGCCCACAGACAACTTCTAAAGGGTCTTGAGAAGGTAGCTAAGAAAAGCAAGCTTACTCTCAGCAGGCTTGTATTCACTGCACAGCACCCACCCTCCACAGGGAAAAAACCAGCAGCTTGCAGCTCAAAGAAGGTTGAAAGTCCCTGGTGCACACAGAGTAAACAAGTGACTTCAGGTGGGATCCAGCCTATACCTTTCAATATCCACAGCACAGATTTCTTTATCGAAGACTCTTAGCTGCCCTCACAGTAAGTGAATACAAACACACATGGATAGGCTGATCCATCTGACAGATTTACCTGACTTTGGGATAATATAATGACATGAAACGACTGGTTCAGATGCAGATGTCTGTATTCAGTTAAATGACTTCTCACTTCATGCACTCGTGAAAAGTATGTAAAGCAGGTTCAGTGCATATAGTTTTATGGACAGTTTTCTGGAGTTGAGAACAAGGTAACACAGAAAACTACGTATTAGAAATCAATGAGTTGGCCTGCCTATATTGCAAGGTGGGGCAAAAGTTTGAGTTTATGTATTGACAACAATCAAATACTGTGCTTTTTTGAATATGACTAATGGCCATATTACCTTTGAATGCTTTCTGTGACAATAAATAAATCTATTCAATAGTGGTGGCTTAAGAGTGTGAAATATTATATGTCTGGCTTTAAAACTGGCTGCTCAACCCAGACTTGATGGTACGTAAAAGGTGATACAAAAGAGAGGTGGTAACAGAGTTCCAACACCATGTTGTACAGGTAACAGAAAACAGCTACTAAAAAAAAAAAAAAAAAAAAAATGAATGGCAAGGGGGAAGAAAATGCCAAAGAGTGAATAGACAAATAAAGTCTAGGAGAAAGTGTCAGGAAGAACCAGAAGTCTTGCAAATTGCAACAAACATTTCAAGGAAATGCTTTCAAGGAAATGTTAGCTACTCATGGTATACCTAAAGGACAAGAAACCTTAAAAAAAAAAAAGATGATTTTCTGTAATAGATCAGAGAAAAAAAACTTAAAAAGAGAGGTGTAATAATAATGAGGAGTAATTGAAGTGGTGAAAGACAAAAGTATCACAGTTGAATCTCTTAATGATATTAATATAATGTACATTAAACAAATGTATGTATCACAGTTCATGCTCCTTGTTTTGTTTGTCCTTGTTCCCCTCAAGAAAGTAATTAATTGACAAGGGACAACCCCTTGGGAACTTACATGGTTCTGTACTGAATGCCTCTTCTAGAGTGATAGGTTTTGCATCCGATGTAGACAATAACTAGGACTCCAAGTGTCAGCATAATGCCACCTACAAAACTGCCCACATCAAATCTGGAAGTTTTGGCTACGACAGCCTCAGATTTTGACGTGGCTGAAAAGAAGAAAACAAAAGGCACTTTTTACAGAGCTTGCAAAACTGTGTTTTGATGCACTCCTCTATGTCCTGCCCCCCCACCACTGACATATCATTTAAAGACCCAGCTAAACAAATTTAACATAGAACAACTGGCAAGATACCGTCCAAGCACACTGAAACCCAGAGCTCTGTTTTTACGTGCCAGATTCTGGTAACACAGGAGGAGCTGACCCAACTGCTTGCTGTCTCTGAAAGACCGATTTTCCCTCCTCCTCTCCACCTGTCTTTCCCCTGCCTTTTTTCCCCCCTGCCTTCTCCTCCTTCCTCACACGTGGCTCCTGCCCTTCTTAAGGCAGTTCTAGCGTTTTTCATACCCTCTGTGAGCCAATTTAACTCACTAAGCTGGCCTGAAATTAACCCAGGCAGAAAAGAAGTTGCTTTTAGTCAGATGAGCCTACTGAGTCAGCCTGCAGAGGGGTCCAACAACCACTACATCAGTCAGTAAAGTTATGTGACGAGAGTAAAATACTTTAGGTGGCTATGGGCTGTTGGATTGCTTTACCCCGTCTCATGGAATTGTACCCTCACTCTCCAAGTGAGATCAGCTCTGCAGCCCAACACAAATATTGACACAGATAACATGACCTCAGATAAGCCACAGTAGTTTCTGTGTGAAAACTGGTTTTATCTACTACAAACTCCCACCAAAAGACCCAGTCTGTGCCCATTTCTATTTGTACTTGCCACAGGGAGCGTTACATGGCCAACTAAAAGTTCTGCTGATGACAGCTTCACCTACCCAGTAACGCTTCACTGATACGTGAGCAACCCCCATCTGTTCAGAAATGCAAGCATGAAGTGGTGCGAACAAGCAGCTAACGGCAAGGAAATACTGAATTCTATACTTACTGGTTTTGTATTAAAGGGTGCTGTCAAACTGTATTTAACAACTTTTACATGAAGCTTGACTCATCCATAGTCATACTCTATCCTCCGTTAGGGATAAAATTAATTACATTGCTACAAATGTAGCTAACAGAACTCAGTCTTTCTACCAAGCCAGTAGACATATTTTGAGCCACAGGTCAGCTGTGGAAAACGAAGTGAGTTCAAGTAAGCTACAGAAGGGAGAGCGAACAAATACACAAGTTGTATTCAAAAGCCAGGCTCTCTCCTAACATTGCTAATCTCCTTGCTGGTGGCTGCTGGTTCAGACCACTCACTCTTTTTTCCCCCCTAAATATGTCAGGTGTCTCAGGTTAAGTGAAGCCTTATTTAAGTAAGTGGAGTGTTCAGAGCAACATTATTGTAGCCAACTTAATAATAAACCCCCACATTACTCTCATTTTTAAACATGCAAATACCTTCTTTCTTTATTATACTATGGTGAAATTAAAGATTCTACAATTGTACAGCACATGTCAACATGTATGCAAACCTTTATGAGCTTCTTGAAATGTGAACGCACCTGTTACAGAAGTGAAAGACATCTTGGAAGTGGTCACCACTGTAATATTGAGTTGTGATGAGGTGACTGATGAAGTTGTGGTGGATCTTGTTGTCTGGCTGGTTTTGGTGGGCTGAGTTGTCAAGGTGACGGACATAGTGGTGTTGGTGGGCTGACTGGTACTGGTCAGATGGGTGGTAGTGGTGGACATACCTGGGAAATTTTTATTCATGATATCACACAGAAAAATACCTACAAATAATGAACTATACTCACTGAATAAGATAGCCTTGATCATGCCCAAACAGAATGACAGAGTAACAATGACAATGCCACTGCATGGATATTCAGGCTTGCATGGATATACAGCTCTTCCCCTATACATTTCCTTTGGAAAGACCTAACTTCTGATTTCTGGGGCTCATGGTCAGGAATGGTTTAAAGGAAAGGCTGTAAAGAAAACCTGGATAATATCTGATAACTTTTAGAAGGGTCAATTTTTTTGGATAACACTAACCAGTTCCACAGAATCACACCTAACTTACAGTATTTTAAAATGTGATAAAATTCTGGATCAAGAGTAACTTTCTATTTGAATCACCCAATTTTCAGACAACTAAGCTTTTCTGATAAGAACGGATTTTGCAGGAAAAGGTGCTCCCCCCCGCCCAATTTAATAACGATTTAATCTTTAATTTGCTTTTGAATGAAACACTGGCTTTGCTAAGGCTGCATATATATATTAAACGTACCAGAGAGAATTCTGTATGTATGTTAAAATTAAGGTTCAAGACGTTTTCCGCATGTGATAAAAGTTCAACTAAAGTAAATCTGCTGGCTTGTGTAATTTATTTAGTAGTGAGCTGCGTTGCCAAGGTTAAAACAAAGACTGGAATGCTGTTTCACAAGTTTAATTGACACCTAATATCTTTAACTTTTACTCTGCTTTTACCTAACACCTCCCCTTCCCTCCTCAGAAAGCAGTAATGAACTGTGCAGAATAAAAACACCACAAAGCAAAATTCAAGAATAAGAGATCGATATTTATAGCAAAATCCTTAGAACCTTAGTAGAAGGCAGACAGCTAGAATGATCTTAAGAACAATTATTTATTTTTCTAAGAAGGAACTAAGGAGAAACATGAGCCTGTTATGCAACTAACATTTCTCTAAGCAGACAATACGAGGCAAATAGCAATTATGTGTGAAGGAATTTTAGGGAGAAAAAAGCTCCTTTTGCAGGTGTCTACTTCTGTATTTTTTCTATAACATCATACAACTTGGGTTCACTGTAAACACCACAAAACCTTTTAATTATGGACATTCGTATGTCTGATTATACCCACGTTTTCTTGAAATTGTCCAAAACTAGAATGACTGAAGAATAGGGAGTTTCATCGCAGTTCCACAGTAAACTTGATACTCAATTTCTGCTTTTTTTATACAGCATCTAAAATGCTTCAATAGAATAATCTTCCTGTAAGCGTGATTTAAAACTTGAGTAGCTACACACAGAACAGTGTCTTTGCTAAGACTTAAGTATCACTGTTTTCAGTACAGATGCGAATATGAAAAACTCAAAAAACCCAAACAATGTATGCATTCAGAAAGGAACTGGGCCACACAACACTTTCCTGAGACATTTAACATTAAAACTACTGAAACAGTCCAACAGAGTCCCCATAGTAATTGTTATTTATTTTCCTATTCTTTGATATTATAATTGTATTGTGCCATAACCCTAGGAAACACTTTCAAATCAGCATTCATTGAGATGAAGAGTTTGGAGTACTATATTCACGTGCTTACCTTGTTACAATTAGGAAATTCAGTTCCTCTATGAAGCATGTGTAAAATACATCAGATAAAATTCAGGGCACATTTTAATACTGACAGGTAAATGTCTATATGGAAACCATCTACAGTTATATGACATGAAACCACACCTGGTAACTGCATTTCTAATACAAAATATACCAAAAGACAGACAAATCTGAATGCAAGTGTCAACCAGTCAGCTTCCTGGGTTTTTTTAGCCATGATTTCTGAGTGTCAAACTGGCTTGTGTTTCTGAGCCATACAATGGCTAATTGTTCCATGTGTAACATTATTAAATGTTGTTACACAAAGATCATACTTATCCCCATGGGCATTAAATTACCCTACAGAAAACCTGAGTCAGCACAAAAAATATCTAAGCAGCTATCATGAGGAATTGCAGCTGATTTGTACACTACTTTTCCCCCCCTCTCCTACCAGCCATCCTTTTTTCTTACCTTACCAAGATTACAGCACTTGGTGATGTAACATTAAGAGTAAAATCTGGTTACTCTCTTACAGACTAATATTTCATGATGTATTTAGCATCAGTCATTTCAAAACATCAGTGGGAGGCTATCTGAGGCAGCTAGAGAATCTGGGAAGCTGACATGAATTGGGCACCAATCTGTTTTTCTGTGTCTTTGAAAAATCTTACCCTTACTATTTTACCAACAGAGTTAAGATGAAAGAACATTTGCTAGCAACAGCTGTCCTTTTATCTTCTATTTCCCTAATTACTTTTCCCCCAGAAGACCAGCTGGGCTTCATTGAACATCACGCTAATTGAACTCAGACTGCCTGAGTTAATTATTATTTAAAAAGGATGCATGCCAGTAATATACTTCAGGTTTATAACGCTTTATTTTTAAGAGAGACAAGTATTTTACTTTGTATGTTACCTGTGTTTAAACATTACATAGCTATGCTATACCCATCAATCAAGCTGTATCTAGCATTAAGGTAAGAATTCTTAGCAGCATGCACTACTCCATTAGTGTTCTAACACAACAAGAACGAACGTAACTCAAACTGCACAAGCACCATGCTAACATACAAAATAATTATTAGCAAATGCTCTTCCTCAAATAAATAAATACTCTCCTTTGCATGGAAAATGATTGAATGAAACAGACTTTTGCTTCTGCCATGAAAAGCTTCTCTCTCCCCCCCCCCCCCCCCCAAAAAAAGGCAGACTTTAAGCAAAATTAAATGCATATATCCAGTAGTCTTCCTTCTGAAGACATCAAGACAAATTATCAAAATGGATGCACATTGTCTGAAAATCTATGAGTTTTCTAACAAAAAAAAAAGTGAAGGATGTGAATCATGAACTATGTGAAGCAATCACGTAGTACTTAGTACAAGTACTGTGCCTAACAAGGCTCAGGCCTCTTTTTACTGTTATTATCCAGGTACAGTAAAGCTCAGACCCCTCCAAGAAACCCACAGTTAGGTTGGAGCAGTGGGCAGAAGGGTTGGGGCACAGGGTGGGTGAAACACCTGTGGTTAACAATGGCTTCATACAGGGGGAAGGCCCCACGGCAACAAGGGAATTACAAAAATGTCTCCACTTTCTAAGTCAGACATGCTGAAACTGGTACGCTGCAGGCAATGGAACGAGACATTGCACCACTTCCTCGCTATCAAAGGAAGGTTTTTTCAGAGATTTTTTTCTTTGGTGAGTATTTTATTCTTAAATGAATAACAAGCAGCTTCTGAGCATGATAGCTCTGAAGTTATCTGGAGACTACAGAGACATAAAGTGAGAGCTGTATTGGAAATGGAATAACATAGTTGGGACCTTATGATCAGCATAAAACTCCACAAAAACGCAAAGTATCTTAGGGTGGGCACAATATTTCTGCCCTGCTTTCACATGGCTCTTGGCACAAAGGGGACTCTGTTCATGCCTGGAACTAGCTTCACTTCTCTCGGATACAATCTTTTATCTGTGCATCACAGGCTGAACAACTGCATAACATTAATTCTTATCCAGTCTTTACTGATGCAGTGAAATATGCCTGTGCAAGTTCTTCTAGATAATTTTTTAATGTCCTTTTTTAATAATCTCACACTGACGTAGCCAACAGTTGGAACACTGCAAATACAAGTGGATGCACTCTTTGTGTCCCAGGTTAAGTATCTGCTTTCAAACTCTACTAGTTGATCCAATACAGTTATTTCTTCTTTCTACAAAGATGTGTTTTGTAAACACATTACTTATGTTGGAACATCACAACTGCAGCACTGCTGCCCATGGGAAATCATTCTTACCTACAGTTCTTTTCATAGAATCATAGAATCGTTTAGGTTGGAAAAGACCTTTAAGATCATCAAGTCTGTCCTAACACTGCCATCCCACCACTGAACCACGTCCCTAAGCAACTAAACCATGTCCCTAAGCAAGTTGTGTTTGCCAAGTTGTGAAGGAAAGACTGTAGTGCTAGAATGATGCAAAAGTACCTGTGACAGATTGTCCCAGATCTGCTGCTTGTGTCTTGCTTGACCACCACTGCTTTGTGCTGTGAGGTCTGTAAGGACTATTGTCTATGGTATAAGGTGCCATGAGTCTTACCTAAAAGGAAATGGAGTCTTACCCTTGAAACTCAAGCCCCCAGGACTTCATTATACCCTAAATCTATTTACTGTGAAAACCCATTACACAGATATGCACGGTTTGCACAACCTATTCATCTTTATTCCATGAAAATGGAAGAAGTTTGCTTAGAGACAAAGATGAACATTAAAAAGACCAACTTCTTTCCATTCTTCCTTGAAGTTTTATTTTGATTCCTGTTTTTCAATGGCACCACAAATGTCATTGCTTCTACTGATGAAGCCTGCTACCTAAACTTGAAAAACAGTACAGCTTCTTTTCAGAGTTGGTTTACATGTTGCCTCCAAGCTCTAAAACGATAATGCCTCTCTCAAATACACAATTTTGATGGATATTTCTGTAGAATTTGGTATGATCTGGGGTAGGTTTGGAGCTAGCTTCTAGGTTCATAGTAATAGACAGATGAACAGGTACATACCTACTGTAGATGTTGCCATAGATTGTGTGGATGATAAACCAGTGAGATTGGATAAACTGCTATTGTCTTCAAGGAAAAAAGAAAACAAGAAAAGAAATAGTATTAATTTTCATTTTAATATACTATAATGAAAGTACCCCAACACGATAAACTCCTCAGGGTATCTGTGTTTGTATGCTACAAGTGGGAATAGAGCAGAGAGTATTCCATCCCAAAGCAGATGGTTTTATCCCCCTGCAAAATGCTTCCAGATCTCAGTTCAACAAGAACATAGTTACACTGTATGCATAGCAGTGCCCAAACGGTCTGCATCTGAATTCTTTGTATCTCCTCTTTTTGTTCTCTTCCACTTCTAAGTCATGCTCTCTTCCAGTTACTGTTCCCAGCCATACTGTCACTGACTTTCTTGACCTACTTAAGCACTGTGGGGGTTTTTTCTAGTTTTTATTCTTCTATTTCAGTACCATTTCCTGTCCCTCAATCTTTACTTTCATTTTGCTGCATCTCTATTACAAACTGGGCTCATGCTAGGAACATACTGTAGCCATCTCAAGTAGGGACAGACCTATACCTGTGAAACATCTTTCTATGGGCTTATGCTCTCTCTACACAAAAAGATCCTAAGAATGTGCTTGTTTCCAAAGACTTAAAATGTAATCCATGTTTCAGTCTTAACGCTTTTGCCCCTCCCTCCTTTCTTTCACTTCTACTTTTCCAGTTCTCTTTCCCCCCCCCCCCCTTCAAACTCAAGTTACTTCTAGGTTCTTAGGTACCCTTCCCACTCTCACTTCTGTCCTCATTGCTGCATTCTTCTTCAGTATTTCTTAGAGGTTAACAGTCTCTTCCTCCTGGCAAAGATCCGCTGGGCTGTTTGGTAACTCCTGTTCCTGCCCATACTTCCCTCCCATTGTTCTGCACTGTTGTCTACATCCATTCTGTGATTATTCTTTTCTCTGAAGTAACTGATCTTTCACAGCATCCTCCCACGTTGCTAGTGCTATGCGCCTTGCAGCAGCTCTACTGCTTTTTAGAATGGCTGGAAAACAAAGTATGTAACCTCAGAGATGACCAGAATCAAGAAGCAGGCCTATTTCCTGCTGTTCTTACCACTGGAAAAGTCTAGTCTAAAACAGTCTGGTCAACCCTCTTTGCAATTGCAGACATATTATGAGCAAGCTCAGGTTTAAGAACAAATGCAACAAATTTACAACTTCATACCAGCTACCAAAAAGAGGGAAAAAGAAACTACAGAGGGAATTACTTTGCCTTTTCTTTGGTATAATCATAGCTAACCAGCCCCACCATTGCATACCGCACACATAGCCCTTATACTGACATACCTGGGATATTAAGTTGCAGATTTAATTGTCTTTGAGAAACAGTCTACGATTGTACAATTACATATACATTCTTTCTTGGATATGTTGACTTTATACCAGCATAAACCATGGATAGGCCTGGGGCTAAATCTTTCCCACACTGGCCCTAAACTGCAACCAGAACACACCTTTAGGTTTCTCCCAAGTTCTAAGTGCTTACTTCTGCAACCCCAGGAACATGTCTGGATGTGGACTGCATGTTCATACAGGTGAAAAGCAGCCACGTATACTGCCTGGAATTTGGGTGTGAGTTAGTGATGCAATTAACAGAAGATAAGAATGAGTCCATGAGCAGAGTACTGGCTATACATCCCACTTGTTGGCCAACAGCAAATGAGACAAGTGAAGTAGTACAGGGCAAAAATAACTCAAAGGAATATGCCTTTTGCATGGCACACGCTTAAAGGTGTACAGCTTAACACAGTCAAAATGAGATTACAGTAGGAAATAAATGTGTACTTTAGCAATGAGCTCAAGCACAGTGGGCCTAGAATCCATTTTGGTGTTAAGAATCAAATGAAAAAGTGCCTTGCCGTTTTCTCAAGAGCACTGAATTCTAGCCCAGCAGACTTATTGAGCTGGTGGTTCTCTTTTCAACTGTAAATTGATGTTGGCAGCTATTTCTAGTTCTATACATAATTTTTTCCCATTTTATTTCTCCTCTCTGTTGCTCTGGGGTACCCAAGGATATGAGGATCGAGTTGTGTTCTACTGTTCCTCTTAACTATCCTTAATTGTTGCAGAATAGATGTGACAATCAGAGTACCTCCCTCCTGCCCTACAGCTGTTCACAATTCAGTAAAATAAAATAAAGGGCAAACTATTACAGGACAGTTTAAGGCATACAATAATACATATTGCTTTTCTTGATGCTATGGAGAACAGCAACAGAAATGCCAAGAGTATTACCTTGCAACTTATGGTCTGGACCCATACCAATGGGTGTAGCACTGCTGGAGTTGTTAGTCTCTTCATTTCCTACATAAAACCCAAGAAGAATAAGATAGTTTTAGGTGCTTTTATTGCTAAGAAATGAAAAAAAAAGAACAACCAAACCAGCACCTGTCACTTGCTTTGGGCATATAAATGACTAAACTACCATGGACAGGAGTTAGGTATAATGATATAAAAGCATGGTACCACAACAGCCTGCCCTTAGCACATTAAAAATGACATTTGCACCACCCCACTATCAAATGAACTGGAACTCCTTCCCATCCTCAGTTTTATCTTCCCCATCATCACCATCCCGAGTTCTCTTCTTCCTTGAGATCAAAGGGGACTGAAAGAAGAGGTAGAAAATCAGGCACCTTCTGTCAGTAAAAACATATGACCTGCATCACCTACAGCAGAAGGAAAAGGAATTCTCATGTAAGTCTTTTCCTATAAAGTCTGCAAGGCATTTGCAGGCAGATGGGGGCTTGCTCTGCCCCTACATGGACAGCACGGTAAGACAATAAGCTCCACTATGAAGCTGCATTACTTAGTTTGAGACTAACAGCATGTTAATGCATCCATTGAGCATTTGGCAGGTGGGGAGATCACACCTCCAGTGAAATATCATCATACCCTAAAGACTAATTGAGGCCTGATTACTCTGTTCTCAGGCCTGGTCTATAATCAAGTGGTAAAATTTAAAGACAAACCAGAGAGAATGAAGTCTCGCATTCATACGCATGCAAGAGGATCCCTTAAAACAGTATTCTGCTAAAGGCAAATAACCTGAACGAAGTATCACAGAAATAGGACATTTTCTTAGTAGTTACAAAACCTCAGCGAAGATCTCAGAATGATAAAGTTTGCAACTACAAATGGCAAACCACTCACTGTATCTTACCCCTGCAATATCAAGACTGAGGGCAGCACTGCAAGATATGTTAAGACTGTTTAATTGGGGAGCTTAGGGAAAACAAACAAAAAAAGGAGGATGGGACACAGCTAAACTAAGCTTCCCCAGGAAGGACCCGCTCCTGAAGAAAGCGGTCTACATCAGAGCTAGTTCCCCTGCATTTAACAATGATCTGACTGAGGAAGCTAAGTCAACAGAAAATGACATTACCCCCCTCCCCAATAACACGCAATGAGTTTTTCTGCCTCAAGGAACTTGGTAAGTTCAACAAGGGCAAGTGCCGAGTGCTGCACCTGGGGAGGTTGAACCCCATGCACCAGTACAGGCTGGGGGCTGACCTGCTGGAAAGCAGCTCTGCCAAGAGGGACCTGGGACTCCTGGTGGATGACAAGCTGACCATGAGCCAGCAGTGTGCCCTTGTTGCCAAGAAGGCCAATGGCATCCTGGGGTGCATTAAGAGCAGCGTGCCCAGCAGGTCGAGGAAGGTTATCCTCCCCCTCTACTCTGCCCTGGGGAGACCCCACCTGGAGTACTGTGTCCAGTTCTGGGCTCCCCAGCTCAAGAAAGGCGAGGAACTCCTAGAAAGAGTCCAGAGGAGAGCAACAAGGATGATAAAGGGACTGGAGCATCTCCCCGATGAGGAAAGGCTGAGGGAGTTGGGCTTGTTTAGCCTGAAGAAGAGAAGACTGCAAGGGGATCTCATAAATACAAATATCTTAAGGGTAGAAGTCATGAGGATGGAGCCAGACTCTTTGCAGTGGTCCCCAGGACAAGGGGCAGTGAGCACAAACTGAAACATAAGAGGTTTCAGTTGAATATGCGGAAGAACTTCTTTACTCTGAGGGTGACAGAGCACTGGAACAGGCTGCCCAGGGGGTTGTGGAGTCTCCTTCTCTGGAGATATTCAAAGTCCGCTTGGACGAAGTCCTGTGTAACATGCTCTAGAAGAACCTGCTTTAGCAGGGGGGTTGGGCTAGATGATCTCCCGAGATCCCTTCAAACCCTTGCGATTCTGTGAACCAGCAGAAGGGGTTCCCTGTAGGATTAGATGAAAGAGAGGGGCAGGACCAGAGGTGGAAGGGAAGACAGGGCTGTATTTGTCCTAGTTCAGATTAGCTTGGACTGCACACCCTGAAAGACATTAAGGACCTTATCTGGCTTAAAGATGTGATTTTTTTTTTCCTCAAAAAAAAAACCCCAAACATTGATCAGTTTCTTAATTTGGATCACAAGCAGTTGCTCCAGAATACAAAGACATCTTAATATGGGTACTGCATAAGCATATGCCACATCAGAACACATGGCAGTGAAAGGGACAGGTGAGAAAAAAAAATCTTGAAGGGACACCATTCCCAAACTGTTCTCCATCCTCAGACTCTGGTTTTAGATTTGAATCCGCGTGTATCACTGCAGGGACAGCAGGAGACTTCAACCAGGGAGGCAGGAAGGACTCCTGGGTTAAGGCAAAGGGAAAAGCAGCACATGCTTTTACGCAGCGATGGCTCCGAGAGCAACTGGAGACTCATTTGAGACCACAGCCTGCACACTGTGCAAATGGCCCAAAGTAAAACAGTGAAGGTTTCTGGCCTTCCCCAGGGAGCAGAAGTGCAAGGGTTAGAAGTCTGCACTGACCCAGGTGCACGTGTGCAGGCGTCAGTACAGGAAGGAAAGGGGAATAAAGCTGGCAGCCAGCTGCAGCACTGAAGGTCCTGCACACGAGCAGAGGTAAAGCTCTTTAGGCCATTAGTTGCAATTTTGGACCTACAAATCTTGAGTAGAGAAACTCTGTGCTGATGCTTGTTCCCACCGTGATCCAGAGGAGAAAGGGGAGGAGGGAAAAAAAAAGGGGGGGGGATCTCCTTGTCTCCTTGTTCATTTTTCATAATGAAGAAGAACTGAACCAAGGAAATACCCAACTTAAAACAATGTGCCCAAGCACCACATACTGGAAAAGGACAAGGAAAGGGGATCAACAACATTTTTGTCAGACAACTTTGTTTTCCTCTGTTTAAGGTCAGGCGTAGATGCAGCTAAAAACAGAACTGCTGGTGGCTGGCCAGGGTGTATCTGAAGGCAAGTGTGCTTCCTGTGAAACGCCTCGGCACAGTTTGGTACGCCGAGTGCTCCCAGGGCCTCTTGTGATTTTGTTGCTCTAGCATGTAAGAAGTCACCAGCCGGTGACCATTTGGAGAAGGAAACTTTCAAAAGCGCAAAACCAGGCCAGGTCTTCCATCTTTATAGCTGGAATTAGGCTTCCAGAAGTGGCATTCAGACACAGGAGCTGAAGATCTGTGCTTGGGCTAAACACATAGATAGATGCAGGGTAAGTGATAGGGATAGCTCTGACACTTGTTGAAAACAAACAGGACAAGATTTTAAATGGACTTGATTTTGCCAGATCCTGCAAAAATCGACACAGTGGATAACACCCATGAACCTTTACCATTAGGAATCTGTACCAGCTCAGGCACATACCAACTTACTGTTCTCTGGAGATGAACCCTGGTAGAAGAACCATACACTGATGAGTGGCACTACGCATTCAATTTCCTGCATGTGGATTTGGTCAGTTTGCCCACTCCCGCTTTCACATTTAAGATAAACACACTTCTAAGGACTCACAGGCTTTATGTCCAGTCTAACTAAACCTCATGCTGCAGGAAGATGTTGGTATATAAACTCACATTTTTACTAAGCACAATTTTACACATTCATTTTGGGGACATTTCAAAAGTAATTTATAAAATTCTAGGAGAGTTTTATGCCCAAGCCATTCCACTTTTATTGGTTTAAAAACCAGGAGGTGCAGAGGCCTTGACAATGCACAGTCCATCAGAAAGATCTCCAACTTGCACTGTAACCTCTAAGCAATCCAAATGAGTAACTGCTTTGGTGCTGTAGTGGTTAAAACAGAGATGTTAGAGCAGCAACATGAGCATAACCATTCCCTAGACAGTCTCCACCATCAGGCTACTCATTCTTGTCAGTTGAAATGGGTGAAACTCAAATTCTGGAGATTAAAACAAAACCAACCTCCTGACCCTGAATCTGTAGTAACATCTGCCAGGCAACTTTCATAAACTATAAATTAAAATCCCTGCTGTCTGGAAACTTTGTATTTCTTTTCCCTTTGACTTAACAAGGTCTTTTGGTACCTATTTTTGAAGTGGCACTCTCGACATACCAAGAAGGTAGGCATCCTGAGACAGAGGTCAGGCAGGATTATCTCAGCAACTTTTTGGAGGTCCTCATCCCTTAATACTGTGAAATTACTTCACATTCTTGCAAAGGAAAGCGTAAACACCATTGCACCAGATGCTTAAGGAAACAACACGGACCCAAGTAACTGCTTCTCAACCCTGGTCAATTTGATACTGAGCAACTACAACACCTTTTGCTGAGAAGTAGGACAACTAAGGGGATACACTGAAATCAAACTCTGTGCCTGTTTTCAGGTCTGGAGGTGGTGCTGCTGCTCATTATTTGTACTGTGAGTAGTTTTGTATACAGATAAGCTCTTGGAAGATGTTGCTAGCTGTCTTTTCTGTACAGAGCAGGAAGGGGGTAGGGGCAGCTTTGGGCCAGGCAGCGTGGATTCTCCTTACTTGCTTAGATATCAGGAAATCAGCTGGATTTTACATAATAGTGGGAAGGATTTTTCCTACACCATAACATTTTGGTGATGTTTCTTCCATTGACTTGACCAACATATAGAAATAAACTTTCCAGCAGAGTAAAAGAACAACATTATACTGAAATAACCAGCCTGCCCCAAAATCTTAACTGGAGTGAGGGCAAATCTACTGCTACTTTCACTTTTTGCAAATCATAGTATTTGACGGGTTTCACACTTTCTCTTGTAGTGTTCATTAGTGAATTACAAACTTTTGCTGAAACCAACACAAATCTCAGCAGTTGATTCTGGAACATTCTGAGTAAGTGGGCAGAAAAAAAGAAGTACTTTTATAGATACATTAGAGTGAGCCTTAAAAGAGAAAAACTTATTATAAATGAGGTCTAGACAACAAATTCACATATAGAGGAAGGACTACATTTGACTGACAAAAGTTAGATGAGATCATCCCTGCCCCAGGAGACAGCACTGACTGTACGCTGAGTTAAACCAGCATATACACGCCGGAAGCAGCATGATAAAAGGCAGATCAGGCCAATCTTACATCAAATGAAATGACAGTCTATCATAAAATGGAGGCCATAAGATCTTAGCAAAGAAGTAAGAAGGTTACCAGTAAACATCTTGAAAAAAGCTTGCTTTTTTTGGAAGGGAAATTATAAAGCTGCTTATGTTCACAGAATCACAGAATGGCAGGGGTTGGAAGGGACCTCGGGAGATCATCCAATCCAACCTTCCTGCTAAGGTAGGTTCACCTACAGCAGGTTGCACAAGACATCGTTCAGGTGGGTTTTGAGTATCTCCAGAGGAGACTCCACAACCCCCCAGGGCAGCCTGCCCCAGTGCTCTGTCACCCTCAAAGTAAAGAAGTTCTTCCTCATACTCAACTGAAACCTCTTATGTCTCAGTTTGTGCCCATTGCCCCTTGTCCTGTTGCTGGGCACGTTCCTCATTTTACTTTTTTTGGTACCAATTGGTATTATAGCTTCACCAGACTAAACAGCACATATTAACACTATTGGACTGACTGACATTCCTCAACATTATTTATAGCAGGTTAATTGTGGTACCCATCTTTACTTTGGAAAACTGTGGAGGACTTGTATGGGGCGTTTCAGTCTTCTGAAAAGGCAACTCTGGCAGCTCAGACTTTTGTATCTCTCATTTTATCTGAGCGCGTGCAGATGATTGTCCCCTGAATCTGGTCTGCTACCGGAGTTAAAGTACAAGAAAACAGGAGGCTGTGTATTCACTAGACTCGGCCATTAGAAAGAGGCATTGGTGCAAGCGCCTGACACAAACATGACAAAAGGCATCACCCGTCCGACCAGCGAAGCCACCATGACCCCAGAGCTCCTGAAGGCCACCCGCCACACTCCCAGCACGCCCCGGAGAACAGCATCACGAAGGGCAAGGGCAAGGGCAGCCTTTCCCCCCTGCCCGGGGCACGGTGGCCTCCCCGGCTCCTCCGTGAGCCACCCACCCACCCGCCCGCCGCGGGACGGCGCTCGCCCTGCCCCCCCAGGGCCCTCGCGGGGTTCGGGGAACGGCCTCGCGCCCCCGCCCCGCCTCCCCGGTGGGCGGGAGAGCGGAGCGGCGGGGGAGCCGCGGGGCGAGCAGGGCCGGCAGCGGGGCCTGGTGGCGCACCCCCCTGCTGCGTGCCAACACTGTGTCCCCCCCCGCCCCCGGCGAAAGCCCAAACTCTATTTAGTTACTGCTTCCACTGCAAACCCAGCCCGAGCGCTGAGCCCCTCGCCCCCGCCGCTGTCGCCCGTCCGCTCCAGGGAGGCGGGCCACGTGCACGGTGCCTTCTCGGCTCCCGGCCGAGACCCGCCCCCACCCACGCGCCGCGGCCTGGGTCCGCTCGGCGGAGGTGTCGCAGCAGCCGCCGGGCGGCGGATCCGGCTGCCGCCGCCCGCCGCGCCCGTCCCGCTCACCCGTCCCCCCGCGGCCGCTACTCACGGGAGGCGGGGGCGAGCAGCAGCAGCGCTGCCGCCTGCAGCGCGCAGGACGCGCCGCTGAGGAGCCGCATGGCCGCCGAGGAGCCGCCGCAGCTCCCCAAGCACTGCCTGGCGCCCGGGCCGGCGCGGCGGGGCGGGGCTGCCGCCCCGGGAGGGGGCCCCGGAGCGTCAGGCGGTCGCCGCTCGTCCCGCCCGCGCTCCGCGGGGGATGCTCTCCCTCCCGCCGGGGTCCCCTCCCTCCCGCCGGTGTTACAGCCGGCTGGGCGGCACAGCCTTGTGCTGTCCGTCAGGAGAGGCTAGTTAAGCCGAGAGGAGTCCGTGCTTCACACCGTGCCCACAGAGGGGATACCCGCGTAGCACGCTGATGGGTCCGTGAGCACCCGTGGAAACGATTATTAACGTGAGCCAGTCCATTTTCTGAGTACCATTTTAATAATACCTCAGCAAGTTTACAGATGACACCAAACTGGGTGGGATTGTTGATCTGCTGGAGGGGAGGAGGGCTCTGCAGGGGTACCCGGGCAGGCTGGATCGATGGGCCGAGGCCAACTGTATGAGGCTCATCAAGGCCAAGTGCCGGGTCCTGCACTTGGGTCACAACAACCCCATGCAGCGCTACAGGCTTGGCAAAGAGTGGCTGGAAAGCTGCCTGGTGGAAAAAGACCTGGGGGTACTGGCTGACAGCCGGCTGAACATGAGCCAGCAGTGTGCCCAGGTGGCCAAGAAGGCCAATGGCATCCTGGCTTGTATCAGGAATAGTGTGGCCAGCAGGAGCAGGGCAGTGATCATGCCCCTGTACTTGGCACATGTGAGGCCCCACCTCGAATACTGTATTCAGTTTTGGGCCCCTCACCACATTGCGTTGCTGGAACAGGTCCAGAGGAGAGCAACCAAGCTGGTGAGAGGTCTGGAGCACAAGTCTTATCAGGAGCAGCTGAGGGAACTGGGGTTGTTCAGTCTGGAGAAGAGGAAGCTGAGGGGAGACCTTATCACCCTCTACAGCTACCTGAAAGTAGGTTGTAGTGAGGGGGGTGATGGTCTCTTCTGGTAAAGGGCGATAGGACGAGAGGAAAAGGCTTCAAGTTGCACCAGGGCGGGTTTAGTTTGCACAATAGGAAAAATTTCTTCACTGAAAGGGTTGTCAAGCATTGGAACAGGCTGCCCAGGGAAGTGGTAGAGTCCCCATCCCTGAAGGTATTTAAAAGCCGGGTAGATGAGGTGCTTAGGGACATGGGTTAATGGTGGAATGGCAGGGTTAGGTTAACGGTTGGACTTGATGATCTTAAAGGTCTTTTGCAACCTAAACAATTCCATGATCCTGTGATTCTAATATCTCCCACCAGAGCCTCAACAGTGAGGATTTATCCTCCTTGCTAATAACATTGATCTGAATAATACCTGGTTATCAATATTCTCTGTTCACAGCTCACTCTGCACATCTTCATAAGGTGTTGCTGGAGGCTGTAACTGTCATACTGTTCTCGGACCGTTTACGTGGTGCTGCTTATCATACAGTCTCTGGTTGTGTTTTATGCTGTTAGGTCACCAGAGCAAATGCCGTAGAGGTGTTCTGAAATTTCCCTATATACTTAGAAAATTGTGGAACCAGCTACAAAGACAATAGGGAACAGTGAAAGGTAAAAATCATGTTCAATTCTTCCACAGTTTTCTTGTGTACCTCTAGCATAAAGTTGATGTTAGAAATTTATTTTTCAAAGGGAATTTAATATTATGTTCTTAAGAGTGAAAACTTGAAAATTATTTATCAAAGGAAGGAAAACTATGCGCTGCTACAAATTGCTTTCTAATAAGTTAGAGAAAAATACTTTTAATGTGGATAATTGTAGGATGATCGTCAAAGCTGCAGGAGAATATTTAACACCTAGTGCTACATTTATGTTTGCTGCAGCACAATGATGTTTCCATGTCAAGCGATGCATCTGAGCCAGAGAGGGAAAGTGACTGTCCTGAGAGTGCACGGGCTGGATGTGAAACGGTGCTCAGGTACTGTGTGAAAACTAGTTCCCTTCCCTAATGACAGAATTATCCTTTTATGTGCATTTGCTCTGTAAGTGTCTGCAAGTGAGTGGCAAACTGAAAAGCTGAATAAAGATCTTAATTATCTTTTTTTTTGTTCTAGCCTAATGAGGCCCCCGCAGTTTGCATTCAGTGAAAATAGCTGCATGTGTTATACTTCTGGCATTTTCTTACGCCTTTGTTCTGCATCGCTTCCTGTGCGGTTCTCGTGACTAAGGTACCTGAAGACCAATGTGCGCCTTGTTCCTGTGAGTTTTCTGAGATGATCCTCCAAAGCTTTTCTTTATGATGACAGTAGGGGTAATAGGTGCAGCTAGCCTAACTTAGTAAAGCTTAGAAATACTAGTAATCCATATGTCACTAAGTATAAGGGCCTCTGGTTATAGAGGCAAAGCTTATAGTGAGAAAGGATATTTTATATTAAACCGACATATATTTAGAGGATAAAGGTATTTATTATGTAAGTCCTTCAGCTCTTGCACAACTCCAGTGAACATCAGGCTTAGACCAGACTGGAAGCAATTTATTTTGGAACAGCCTAATTAACATTGCTCAACTTATGTATCTTCAGGAAAAGAGTAGTTAAGATACATGGAACAAAGAGACGTCATAGGCTTGTGGGAGCTAGCTACATAACTCCTGTAGAAGCGATGAATTAGCAGGAGCTGAGATGTGTTGCAAAATAGTACAAGCTCTTTATGGTGTAAAGGCAGAGGTGTTGGCAGGTCTTGTGTTGATTGCTTTGGTGTGATCTTGTTCCATTTAATGTTTATTGTTCTGTGGGAGGTGAATTTCTGACAATGTATCTGGAGGTGGCTGGGAGTTGTTCGTATGCTGAGAAGGAAACATTCTGGGAAAACTTAGTGGAAGATACCTTGTTTTGGCATGCGGTGTAATTAATGATTTCCCATATAGTTTCCCACAGGATTGGTGAGGGGTTTTTTTTGCTTTTTTCCTAATTTTGTGTGTGATACTCAGTGTCAAGGAGCAGTAAGAATGGAGCTACCCCACAGTGCAGATGAGCTGGGTGCTGAGGGTGACCACAGGAGTTCACCAAGCAAGGGCACAGTCCCACAGGACCTGAGCAGGGCGGGGTGGTGATAGTGGCAGGGTCCACCAGCAGTCTCAGACAAGCCAAGTTGATGAGCCTGATGCAGGGAGTCCAGCTGGGAGGGAACAGCAGGAGATGGCTCAGAAATAAGGCTATGGCATAGGTCTAATGTCAATCCAAGGAACAGGATTATAAGACTACCACTTTTGTCAGTCTGGAGTCCCTCCAGGAAAACTAGTCACTAAATTAGGGCAGCTGGAGACAGGGCACAGCTATGATGCTGCTCAGGCAGGGAGCGAATTCTGGCTCAGGCCAGAGCTGAAACAGTTCCTGGATGAATGAGCAGAGGGCATGTGGATGGAGGTCCCAAGTGAGGTTGGTCAGGGCTTATTATTATCAGTCAAAGCTTACTAGCGCACTCATGGCCCTGACATTCAGGCAGTTCATTCAAAGGTACAATCTGACCTCCTGATGTCCTTGACTGGTGAAAGTTGTTCTTATGTCGGTGAGGTAGATGTATAACTGCTAGGACATTGACACAAGTATTACAAATGAAAGTCCCACAACAGAATCATCAAAATCCATGGATCTTAAACATAAGCATTTCAGATCCATTTTGTCCATAAGACATTAGAATGGCTTTGTGGAGATGGTGCAGGTGAAACCAAACAACTCCAGAGCAGGGTTAACTCACAAAGATAATAAAAAACAGAAACACTGAGTTGCAACAACGAGAAAAAAAAAAACAGAAACACCCAGCTGGAACAAGGAAAACTCTTTATTCACATCTGAAACCTGATCCTCAGGAAAGACCTACAAAGGCAAACCTGGGAACCAATACCAATTCCACTCATTAAAAGGTTTAAAAATTTTTGACCACTGCAGTTTTCTGTACATCTCATTGACTGTTAAGCGTTGTTGTTCCACGGAAGTTCACTTCTATAGGCTGTCACCTGTACTAGTTGACATACTTGATCAGTTGTCTTCCTTGCTTAAGGCGTTTGAGGAATATTAATTTAGGTTACACCTAGAACAGTCATTCCCAGCCTGTACTTAGCTTGGTGTCTGCTATGTATGGATCCAACTTGTAAAAAAGTTTTTATTCCCCACCCCAAAATGTCTTATTCCAAACATAATAGATGATGCCTTGCTTTACGAGTAATGTCTTTTTTATATTCTTAGACATCAGAGTTAAAGCAACACTGCTAGCTAACAGCAAAGTACTTCTAATCAGGAAAAGACAGGAACATGCAACAAGTTTTGCTGAAATATTGGCAAGGGTAGCTTTAATTCATGCTTCCTGGCAATGCAAAGTTAACACTTGAGCTCTATAGAGGGAGTGATAAGAACCAAGGTTGACCAAGCTGGCAATCTACTTCATCGAGGGCGTTAGCAAATCTGCATTTGTTTGGGTTTCTTCACGCATACTTTTAAAAGAGTAAGGCATTAAGTGCTAAATTATATCGGCACTACCAGGCTATATTTTGTTAAGCAGCAATGCTCACAATGAGGCATCAGCATCCTATGATTCAATACTGGCATTTGCTTGAGCTCAGTCTTGGCCCAGAAGTGAACAAGTGTAATGAAAATCAACCATAATTCAGGTAATTCAGTCAGAAAGATCTGTATACATGGTTGTTTGAAAAGCCTTTAACTCTATGAATTTTCTATTCATGGACAGCTTTAAATTTTCCAATCCATATACCAGATTTTTTATCACTGTATTGTACTCGCTGTAATTGTGAACCTCCCGATGGCTTTTCGGCTCTACAAACTCTGCGGTACTAGCTCCTATAGGGAATTCTGTATTAGTGTTGTATTTCTGTGGATGTTGTGCCTGGTGCATAGTTTTGCATGCAGGTCCTGAGGCATGCACCCTTTCAACCAGGGATCTGGTAAAGCATGGAGCCTGCTAGGAGGGTGCTCGGGAGTCTGGAGTATGTATGGCCAGGAATGTGGGAAGCATACCTGCTTAGTCCTTATCTGCTCTTCCCTGTTGTCTTGCGCTCTGATGAGCAAGAAACTGACTGCAACAGCTACCTGCTTCTCATATAGTGTAGTGCTTGTCAGAAGGAAAAAACTTCCAGTTGACCTGATTTGAATGGGTAATTTAAATGGTAAAAATAGAGTGCTTTCCTCTTATACAGCAGTTTTTCCATACACATCAAAATGCTTGATGAAAATTAATTATAGTTGACTTTTTGACTGTGCAGTTTCCAGTGAAAGCACACAGATACTTTAGTGAGTGGGAGTTTAAGATGCTCAGCAAGATAGCTAACGTCTTGCTGTTGTGCTGTGACAGAAAGAGGAGGTTGTTGGCTGAGTGCAATGCAGACACCTTACAGAGGTGACACCACAAATGTTTGTAATGGTGTAAACTAGGAAATAGTAAAAAAAAAACCCCAACAAACCAAACAACAAAAAACCCTAATTGGATATTCAGGTGAATTTCAGTGACCCAGAAGTGAGTAGTTGATTTTGGAGCCTGGCCAGTTTGATGGGATGAAGAAACAACTGTTCTGACAAAATCTGTTACAGGACCTTAATGGCGCAGCCCTTGGTGTGGCTGCCTATTGGTTTCATACTGTCCTGGACAGGGGATTTATGTATTTGACATGGACAATGTTGCTGTCTTCAGCATTTGGCAAGTACCACCCGGGCATGTCTGACCTAGTGCTGATTAAGGCTAACCCCAGCTGCCTTCTGCCATCTGATTCAGACTTGCATATTGATGTGTGTCTATGCAGACAGCCAGCAATAGATATGAACACAGCTGCTGTCTGCTACATTAAATCAGATCTTGATCTTCAGAAGTAATTCTCAGTACTGGAGAAAACTCCCTATTACACAACATTCTCTGAGATGAAACTGAAAATACACTTTCTTTAAAGATGAAAATGCATGTTTTCATGCAAATATAGTTGCATCAGAGGAATGAATTTCCCAATTAGTTGAGCACATGAGCCAGGGTACTTGGCACTAGTGGCTGTTTGAGATAATATTCTACACTGCGTGGATTCCTTAATATTAAAATCTAGAAGTCTTGTCTTTATGAAATCTTCTGTTTATGACATCTTCTGTTAAGAAAAACAGAGATTGCTAATAGTGACTTCATTTTTAAAGAAGAAAAAACTGAAAAATGCCCACAGTTCTAGAGAGTCACATGCATCTTTATGTCTAATTAGCCAGAAGCAATGGAGTTTGTAAAAGAAGCCTACGTTATTGTAAGAAGGATTTTAAAATGGAATGTCTAAAATTCAGTCTGAGTCTTGGAGCCTTAGGTTAGTGTGTGTTCTATGCAAAAAGGAAGAATACCTTAAGCAGTCTTAACTAACTCTTCCTAAGTTGAAGTGGAAGACTAAACATTGACCACATCTGAAAATCAATGTTTTAATGAACAAACTGAAAATCAGTCAGAGTTGCTCTTTGCTGAATGGGTTTCATAATTTGAGAAATTCTATTAAGTCCCAGTGTCCTGCTCACATGGGAGAAAAAGATCTATGTGGAAGTTCTCCTTTCCTCCCCAAGGCAAAGTCATTTACAATATATTAATCTTTTGAAAAAATTAGAAGGTTAGGGAATGTTATTGAAGATGTCCCTCCTCATTATATTGGACTAGATGACCTCTAAAGGTCCCTTCCAACCCAAACCATTCTATAATTCTATGATTCTATGAATATAACACACTTGATTGTACTGAGATATATTTGAATGGACCAAAAAATGTCCATGTAAACACTTTAAAAATATGGAATAAAAACATCAAGAAGTGTTGTTTTTATTATCAGTCGGATAGAGTAAATTTTACTCTGTGTGATCTGGATTACATCCAGGGTGACTTTTATTGATGTCCTTGGAGACATTCTAGACTTACACTGATGTGAATGGGAGATTAATTTGTCTGTCTCTGTTCTGTTCAGATGGTTTCTACTTGGTACTCCCATGAAATAGAATTATTTTATTTTATCATTGTAGACTAACCTGATACAGATATCATAGAATCATAGACAGGTTTGGCTTAGAAGGGAGCTTTAAAGATCATCTAGTCCAACCCCCTGCTACCATCCCCAGGTCCTTTTCTGCCAGGCATCTTTGCAGCCACTCTTCCCCAAGGCTGTAGCATTGCCTTGGGGTTGTTGTGACCCAAGTGCAGGACCCGGTGCTTGGCCTTGTTGAATCCTAATGCAAGTCAAGCAGATGCCAAGAGGAGTGTGCTATTAAAGGCGGGACTGTAGAAGGGAAGCGTAGAGTCAAGTGGAGTGACTCTGGGAACAAGGGGTGTCCATTGCGCGAAGCGTCCTGATTTTCTTCTCAACCGGTTTGGTTTGCCTTTGCATCATTAGAGCATCATCAGATTAAAAGCTCCTGAGCCTTCGTTCTGGCCTTTGCAGCTCATGCATGAGCACTGCTGTTGCAAGGAGCATTTGGCTCTGTTGTGCATCAGTTGCATCGTATTACCCAATTAGCAACCTCATGGATGCAAATAAGAAGAATCCGAGAGAGATGACAAATGAGATTCTACTACATGGGAATTAAAAGAGCGCTGCGCCAGCTTGCATGGCCCAGGCTGCCCCAGAGATATCTGCATCATCAGGAACTGGCTTACGTGCTTTGGCAAAACTTAGGTTCTACCATGACTTGGGGAAGTCACCAAGCTATTGTTAAGCTACCAGGATTGTCTTATGATCATAGATTTATGATTTTCTGAGAACGTGAGGGTTTTTCCAATCTACATCATGAAACATTGGGGGAAAAAATCTTTAGTAATAGTGTCTGCCCTGGATTGGATGCACTCTATGGGAACGTTGCAGTCAAGCAATTTGGAGGAGCATCCATAGGCATCCTCATGTGAACCACCTGTAGGGAATTCCATGGCTAATGGCTGTTTTGTAGGAGAAAACAGGTGAGAGAGTGAAATGTTTTCCTTTGATGGCCTCAGGTGAAAATTCCCAGAGGCAGACCACAGCACGTCCCAGGTGTGCACTTGACAACAAATGACCTTGTGGTGAAGTCTGCATGGAGCCTGCGTACCGCAGGCTGACCTCTGCCTCCTGCCTCGTCCCACTGAGCCAAGGGCACGGCTCTTGGCTCACACCCCACGTCTTTTCGTCCTGCTATGTGACTGGCTGGTTTCCATGTGTGGAAAGCATCATACCTACATGATCTCAGAGCAGCCCAGTTCCTTCCCATAAGGAAGCTACAGGTACGCTTTCTCTCTGTCTATATCGAAAGATACCTCTATTTTTATCTAGAGACGTATGTCAAGATCTAGCAATTCAATGTAATAAGCACAATAAGGAAAAGGCCCCGGAGGTTTCCCCCAAAAGATCACACAAAGCAGAAGCAGCAGCCAATGGCTCCTGAATCAGAAAATTTTATGTCAAGGTCAGTTTCAGACAGAGAGGGCGGGTGGCGCGGAGCTCCCCTCGTCCACGGCTGTGGGGAGCCTCCAGCTGCCGGCAGGACCATGGCGCGGTGCAGACTGGGGCTGTGTGTGCTTCCTTGGCCTTAGGTCAATGGCTTTGTCGGAAGGTGCCGAAACCTCTGGCTGAGCGGCTGCGGAGGGAGGGGCCGGGAGTGCGCCATGGTCTGGTCCCGTCCCTGTCCGGGAGTGCGACTGCAAAAGACAGGATAACAGCAACACCCAAGGGAGCAATAGCAACATCCCCATGGGCAAGCCCTGCCCAGGGCTCTGTCAGAGTCCTGATGCCTTAACTTTGTGTCAGCGCCCTTGCAGAAGGCAGCGAATCTCCTTGGCTGTGTGGCCGAGGACAGGAATGAGCTGTGCTCTGGTCCTGTCCCTGTCCAGGCGTGCGGCTGCAAAAGACAGGATAACAGCAACATCCAAAGGGAGCAGGCACCCTGGCTCCCCATGGGCAAGCCCTGCCCAGGGCTCTGCCAGCCTCAGGCCAAGGCTGTCCATTCCACATCTCCCTGGCAGCCAGGAGACCCCCATCCCATGGTGGCGTGGGCCACCACCAGCCAACCGCCCACTCAGAGTGCCACTGCATCACTAGGTTGGTGCCAAGAGCTGGTGTCATTTTGGATTCCTTAACTTTGTGTCGGCGCCCTTGTAGCAGGTAACGAATCTCCCTGGCTGTGTGGCGGAGGATGGGAGCGCGCCGTGCTCTGGTCCTGTCCCCGTCTGGGCGTGCGGCTGCAAAAGAGAGGATAACAGGAACACCCAAAGGGAGCAGGCACCCTGGCTCCCCACGGGCAAGCCCTGCCCAGAGTCCTGATGCCTTAACTTTGTGTCGGCGCCCTTGTAGAAGGCAGTGAATCTCCCTGGCTGTGTGGCCGAGGACAGGAGCGTGCAGTGCCCTGGTCCTGTCCCTGTGTGAGCCTCCGGCTCTGGAAGGCAAAGGAGGAGCAGGCACCCTCTGTGGCGCCAGGAGCAAGCCCTGCCTCCCTGCCCGGGCCCAGCAGCCCTGCCCTCTCGCCGCAGCCCGGGCTCACCCGCCTGCTCGCCCGCAGTCTGGGCCGGCTCAGCGCCCAGCCGTTTCCAGAGCCGTGCTGGGCGGCCATGTCGCCACCCCCCTGTGACACGGCCAGCACCAGCATTCTGCCCGCTGTGACACGGCCGCCATGTCACTGGGGGGAGGCAGGGCTGATGGGAGGCCCAGCACAGTACCACATTTCTTTTAAAACCCAGCTACGTTAAAAAAAAACCCACTTAAGCACTCCCAACTTCCCAAACTGACGTTGTCTCTGCTAGGCCTGGCTTGTTCCACCTTATCTTCACTCCCATCCCTGTCTCTCTGTTCAGGCTTCTCATTTCCCTCCCAAACACCTCCCAGACTTAGTATTCCTTCTGTCAACTCCTCCTCTGAGCTGAGCTTCCATTTGCCTGGTAGCTGCCAGGCATTACCCTTGACCGGTTGCCAGCTAATTCCAGTCTTCCCTGGACCAGTCTTCTCTCAATTTCATGTCTTCTGGCCCAGCTGATACTATTTTGCCTCTGGCTGTTGCCGCCATCCTTTATTTCGTAACAGGCGACGTGCTTCAGTCTACCTCCCTGCTCTTCATAGGCCTTGCTCTTCACTTTCTGTATTTAAATCAGGTTTCTCCATTTCTGGACCCCAGAAGAATCAATGCTAAAAGAAGGGAAAAGAAAGGTTCCTTGCTGTCATGCAGCGCAGACTCAGCTCTGCGAACTCTCTAAGCTCACCTGGGCCCAAGGTTTTAATGATAAAACACACATTGAAGCGTTGGTTATCCTAAGGACAGTAAAAGTCCTGGTTTTGACGTAAAGAATATTTTTGTTCTTCTTGGACTGTGTTAATCTAAACCCATTCTTTTTTCATCCCAAGCTCTTCTATACAGCTTCTCTGTTATCGACCTCCTCCACAACCGATAAATCACTCTTTTGCGTCTACTTACCTGATGAGACAGGCATGCGCATTCTTCCTAATCACTTAGACCTGAAGTGAGACTCGCAGCCCATGTGCTTACCTTTATTTGGTGTTGTATCATAGATGCTCCTTAAGGGTGTGACAAACAAGGCTGTGATACACGTGCATAGCCTGTGTACAATATATATGTCCCTGTGGAAAATATTTACATAAAAGACTTGAAAAGGAAGAGACACTGGTAAAACTATCCAGACCCCAAATCTACAACTGATTTAAATAAAGTTTGTATCAGACCTGAAAAGAAACATGTTTTACCAAGACCTTATAAGAGGTACAGTAAGCTAGGATATGAAATTATCCCAACATTATTTGGGAGGAAACAAAGCTGAGTATTTGAAAGTGACATAGAATCAAGGCACACAGAAGAGTTTTTCAGATTTGATGGGAAAGTGATGCAATTCAAATGTTTACTTTTATAGCATTGCAGTTGCCTTATCTGATTTAAATAAAATAATTCCTGAAAGAATTTTAAATAAAAACTGCATCAATTGAAGTAATAAGAATAATGAAAATTGCTTATTTTAAAGTCATAATACAGTCATACCTTTCATTTTCAATGGAGTCATATATTATCTTCTGATATAACATTTAGATTTTTTTTCAAAAATTACATGATATACAGAGAAAGATGGAGAGAACCCTAAAAGACAAATTATTTGTTGGATAGTACATGTCTTTTTCTATATAATACATTTCAAAACATATGAGTGGCTAAAATTTCTTATCATCTTTTTAGGAAACATTTTATTTGAAAAGAATAACAAATCCTCACATCAGTTGTTTTGTACACCCAATAAATTGTTCATAACTCTAATATGCTTGCTTTGCAGTCCTTTTGCTTCCCATAAAAAGTCTGCAGATTAGTAAAATTTGTATTTGTTTCTATTTTTAAATAGCCAAGGTTTCTAGATCGGTTACAAAGAATTCTTGTCTTCAGACTTTACTAATTGAGAGCCTAGCACTCTGTGACAGTGTATTGTAAGGAACAGTGTTCAGCAGTCTACTTCAGTGAGTCAGGGCTGCCAAGTTTTTTTCCTTTTTTTTAATTTTAATGTTATTTAGTATCCTGAAATATGGTGGAGTTTCTAGTACGTTGCATATATGTTCTTGTTTATTCTTATCTCTGTTGATGAAAACCAGTATACCTCTGATGGGATTGTGGCCCAAGGATATGTAAGTCCATGCTGAAGAAGGTACACCTCGAAGCGTCTGTGGCTGTACGTGAGTGCACATCAGCTTGTGAATGCACGCTCAAGTTCTCTAATTTAAATCATGTGATACCTGAAATTAAATTTGAAGTAATTACAAAAATGGTATTTTTTTCTGTATTTTATAGACATAGCCTAGAAGTAAAGTACCTACAGGGAATAATGTCACATTCACTGTTTGCACCTCTCTCATAGTACAAATTACCAGAAGTGGAAATACCTTTATTACATTAAGCATAGGCATTTTGAAAATGAGCTATAATAAAAGGTTTACAAGTTTCTGCTTCAACTCTTTAGATTACTGCTTGAAATAAAAATGCATTTAGGCACTTAAGGTTTGATTTATAAAACTGTTATTTACTTTCATGCAGGTTCTTTACATAGTTTACTTGGTAAAAGAAAACTTTGATCTCAAGAGTGCACAGTGTGACAAATGGGACTAAAGGTGTGAAAGAACTGAGGTATTCTCGGAATCAGTAAGTAGATTGTACTGCAATGTATTGTATTTAAAGAAAAATAGTGGCAACATTTTACAAGTGAAGTGCAGAAGCTAGGGCTGCCTGGAGGAATGTCAGATTGGCAAAAATACTCTAGACATGGGATCCTCTTCAAAACTGTGTGTTTGGTCTGATCTGGCACTTTCAGGATATTCACACTGAACTTGCTAGGTGTTTTTTTAGGTTGTTATATAAACTAGAACCAAGGTACTACCTAGGACAGCTTCTTGGCTGTCATCTAAATTGCTAGTGATTGTTACCCATGAGAACTTTGATTAAGACATATAAGGTCTGCCGCATTTGTAGCTGAGATACAAGCAGAAATCTCATTACCACTTATGTAGGTGTTCCCAAATTCTAGCATGTTAATTCAGGGGAGAGGGGAGAATATTATTTTATACTGCTACACCTTCTGTAATAAAAAAGAGACCAAACAAACAGAATGGAGATGAACTGCTCATGAAAGTTGCAATAGAGAAAGAATGCATCCGTGGTTGCATTCTTTAAATGCAGCTTTTATTTATTCTAATTTATTACTTTTATGTTGAAGCCCACCTCTAATGATTTCAAGGTTTTTGTGTCATTTGGCTGATTCCCTTCAGGGGAAGGCAGGACAGGCCTGATTCAGGTTCTTCCTGATCCCACATCCAGTCACAAATGTCAAGAACATTGTGTTCAATCTTTTGCAAAGCTCATTTTCATAAAGAATAAGTTTTTTATCGGGTAACCATTGATTTCAGAGTAATGGTTGAACTCTAAGTGAATTATTTGTGGGAAGTATTATGTAATCAGGAATGCCACCATGACACTGTCCTGTAATTGAAAATAAAAGATATTTAACATTAGAGACTCCAATTTATCTTCACAATTTTTGCACAAATAGCAGTTAATGGAATGGGCAAATGCTTTTGGCAATGTCCTGTATTCTGTAATTCATACCCGAACTGGGCAGATTGGTGTTGAATGCAAACTGTTTCTTTCAGCACCACATTACTTTGCTCCTAGATATCTCTGCTTTGAGTACAAAGCTCCATCTAGGGAAAACCTGTAGTGATACCACAGATCCCTTTCACCCTGACATGGCCTTTAGGGCAGGATAGTGTCCATGGATGGTGGGACAATGATTCTGAAAAGGACTTAGAAGCCTTGGTAGATGACTAGTTGCACATGATCTTCCAGTGTAAGGCAGTAACTAAAATGTTTAATGTAATCATTGTGTAACTGTATAAGGGTGTCTAAGAAAAGAGCAGAAGGCATTTATGGGGGTTTTCTGGGTTTTTTCACCCTTTATTTGACATTATAAAGGACTGCTGGAATATATCCATTTCTGGGCCCTACAAGTTAAAAAGGATGTTGATGGATGGGAGAGGACTCAGCAGATTGAGTAGAAAACTGGCATTTTTATTAAAAATAAAATTTGTTTTGTTTAGCACAACAAAAGGTGAGCTCTAGAGTGAAGGAGGAGAAACCATCAACAACATCATCAACTCCTGGGAAAGACTTGGGACACTGGTGACTCATTGTAACGCTCCTCTCGGACAGATGCTGAGAACTGTAGGATGCAGAGGGGCTGGGGAAGGGTGAGCCCAACAGCAGAGAAAGGGGTAAATAGTAGGAAATGTACTAATAATTTTGGCTATATCATTATTAAGACTTTTTCTGTATTAGTATTCTTTTCTTCCCCACCCCCCCTTTTTTTTTCTATAATAATTACATCTGCAATAATAGTAATTCTTTGATTAAACTGCTAAGTTAACAATTCCTGGCTTTGCAAACAAGGTGTTTTCTTTTGCCTACAGCAAGATTTGTAATGTCAGCAGAACTGGGTAAATTTAGATTGATCCTTCTTTTGGTATTCAGCAAGATAGTGAGCCACCATTTGCCACCACTGTGTTTAATAGCTGTTAGGCTACAAAAATATGTCTAAACCTTTCAGAATCCATTTATAAATTTGGGTCTCCACAGCCAGTGAATATCCTGTGTCAGTGAATTCCACAACTGAGTTATCTGCTGTGTAAAGAGAGTACATCTTCATTTAAAATCTTCCATAACATTTAATTGGGAGTACTTTACTTTTTGAGTTACAAGAAATAATGAATATCTCACTATACTCGGTATGTCAGCTCTGTCAGATCCCTTCATGTGGCCAAGCTGAAGACCTCTAGTGTTTTCTGGTTTTCTGATGTGAATGGACATCCATACTTTCCTATATCCCTGAGCAGCCTACTGCTTTTCTCTGTGCTTCTTGCTTTATTGCCTGTGAACTTTATTTTTAGGCCTGACAGAAAACAGTAACAATTTCCACCCTCAAATAATTATTCTCAGTCTTTTCCAACAAACAGTGTTCATCTGTAGTTCTCTGGCTTGTGGCAGTTCCTGCTGTAACAAAAATCAAACAGATAATATTTTTTCTAGTCCTTTTCTGAGATTTTTATTCTTATATATAAATCCAAAATAATTCCGTTGATGTCAGTGGAGCTACTTGAGACTGACATTGCTGAAACTGAAAACATAATTTTTATACCATTAAGAACATCCTGCTTGAGGTGGGTTTTGTTGAAGATATAATTTTATAAAAACAGAAAAAGAAAGCATCTTCTAATTGGATGACATTTCCAGTTAACACTATCAAAGAGAAGCCAAGAGGACTGTTCTGTGACAGGCCATAGTTCATACTTGTGCAGCTCATCAGTTCTTTCCCATCAAGTATCTATGAGCTTTTTACCTGTGGCAGCTTTAATATACGTTGCTAAGGCTGGACTTGCTGCTGCTGCTGGTGTAATTACATTTATTCTCCAGACATCTTATTCCCCTGTTAATACCAGGTGTCACTGACCCTCATGTAGAGTATGTAGCAGTTAAGCCCCATTTTGGAATTAAAAGCTGAAACAACAGGACCCTTTGTGGGAGGCCAAGTTCCTGCACAGTGCTGGGGTGGGAGCTTCATTGCCTGATGTCAGGGTTTTCCCTGGATCTGAATATATCACAGCTGACAGGGTGCTGAGGGCAATACCCTTGTTTCTCTTAGGAATGGCAGCAGTAAAGGCAAATATATATTTTTATTATTCATCTGAGAAGGAAAAAGTGCCCTGGGTGGAACTGTATATAAGTGAGAAAGAAAATGGAGAAATATTCAGAAAGCAGTGAGATAGACAGTTATTAAATAGCCAGATGAAAATAGGGTTGGCAAAAGAACCTTGTAAAAGAAGTGTAAGAGAGAGTGCACTTGGGCAGATTGCAAAGCTTGGAAAAGCATGTTGGATTTAAGGATATATCCTGTAGAACAGGGGAAAAAAAAGTCAAGCGTAAGGATGGCTATACTGAATCCAAAAAATACCTGTGTAGCTTAGTGTTTGGTCTCCCATAAGGACCACCTAGACAAGAATATAATAATAGGACAAGCATACAGTAGTAATTCCCAAGAAAAACATACTAGCTTTTACTAATTTGTAGGTCAGGAAGTCCATGAGGTAGGAACTCATGTGAAATCATTTAATGGATGTTTTTTCTCCATTAATTTGTCCAGACAGTATTTGAACCTTATAAACTTTAAGTACTCAGATCATAGAATAAAAGGAATTTCCTCAAGAATGATGGCCCTTTCGGAAGTGAAAGGTTACGAGTATTACAGCACCAGGAGTGGAGTCTCATGTGGTGAAATCAGACAAGCTCCACTGAATGTCACTGTTAACAGTGTTAACAGTGTTAACTGTTAACATACCTCACTGCAAAACAAAACAAAGCTCTGGGAGTATGTAGTGTTCATGGCATGACCTCTATTTTTTATTTCTTTGATCTCAGACACAGCCGTATAGAAAACGAAGAGTTACAGGCTGAGACATAAACTTTAGAGATGGACTTACCATCACTTCGTGTGTTGGAAGACCATTTTCCTGTAGCTGAGAACTTGAAATGACGGTGTATTTCTTACCTTGAGATATTTTATCTACTACTCTCTGTCCATCCTTGCAATGTCAAAATGGCCATCTCACTTCATTCCTGATGAATGAACTGTCTTTATATTTTTTTACTATTATTTTTCTTTTTGGTAAGCTGTTTATTGGGGAAATGGATACATTAAAAGATAGATGAAAGTGTCTTTATACCAAGTATAACTTTCTTCCTAGTTTTCTTTATATAATTCAATGTTTCCATTTCCAGGATTCCAGAAGAAACTAATCCCAAGGACATCATGCCACACATTTCAGAGAAGCTCTGGACTAAAGATGATTCTCCCTCGTTAGGTAGGAGAAATGGTAGACTGAAAGAAAGGACTGAGGTTGTGTCTGAATGTGCATTACCCCAGCACAGGTAAACATTGTTACAATCACCAAGGAGAAGAGGAGACAATGCAGACACAGTAAAAAAAATCTAAAAATATGTAAAATGAAGGAGGGGTGTTATGTAAAGAGATTAATGTGAAAGGAAAAAACAATAACTTCAGACTAGAAGAGGGGGATTGGTAAGTCCCCCCTGCATACCTTGCAACAGTATGTATTTAAACTGTAGAAATTGCTAGCGCTTTGAGTAAAATGCTGTTTCTGCTGTATTTGGCAGAGGCAGATGAGAAGAGATGAAGATTCATCCTGCAGTATTTCTGATGGCTAAGGAAATGACAATCTTCATCACATTTTTTATGTCTTCGGTTATACAAACTGTTTCAAAACCTTATAAGATAATAAATATTTAAAATCTGGATAATGAGAAAAACTAGAGCATAGCACTGGACTTTTATTCAGACAAATAAAAAAATAAATAACCTGTTTCAATTTTTACTAATCAAATGTAATCTGTACATACATCTATATGGACAGATAGATTTTTATAAGACCATTATATTTAGAAGTACTTCTTATAAGAAAGAAAAAATAATGAGTGGTACAATTAAAATTATCCAAATATGTGTATTTTGTCTTAAACATTTATTTGACAGCAGATGAAGTAGAATCAATAGTGTAATGTGGATTTAAACTAATCTTTTCCTACAGGTCTTGTGCACCTCTTTACACAATTCTGTCACAAATATATCAACTTTGCCCTTTCGAAATATCACTCCATGTTTGATGGAATAGGCTCAGGATACCCGAATGACTGGGTAAGTCCCAGTAATAGCTTCTCTAGGGTAGTAAATGTTACTTTATTAAAACAGAAGTAAAGCTTATCTTTTATATGTGGATAGTCAAAGGACCCATCAGAAATGTTAACACATTTGAGAGTTCATTTGCTGCTTGTTGTACTATCTAGAACAGCAAAGCTGCATTTAAATACATTTTTATTTAAAAGAACAGTAGTACAAGCAAACAAAAATTCAAAGCCCTACGAAAACAAAATACTATGTGATTACCCATTTCTTCTTTTGTACAGAAGAGGAGGGAGCAGATTCTATTTAAGTGACATAATGCACTTAGGTGTCCTCAGATATGTACTAGAGAGAGCATGTAAAACCTTACACAGAATGCAGTAGAATAAAGTGAAGAAGGAAGAGGCAGCAGCACCCTTGCTAAATTTGCTCTTGTCCCTCATTTCCCCTAATGGTGGGATCTATAGTAGTAACTGCTGCGGGCTGTGGACAGGTAACATGCACTTTACAACAGGGTGTAAAGCAAGTGCAGTTTGCTGAGCTGTGCCGCTAGATGGAGGCAGATATTGCATAGTTCACATATAGTAGGGTGGGGTGTGCCAGTGGCAGCTGTTTTCCCCAAAGAAAGGTCCTGTATGCAAATGGAAGCGCAACAGGAGCTTGGCAAGAGGTAAGGTGCTGCTGACAGATCATCAGTGGTGCCTTTGCCCTCTCTGAGGATAATAGTCCTGGCTCCAACTTGATGTCACATGCTGTGGAGATGCTAGCTGAGTGCCACTGCCTCTCAGAGATGCCTCCTTCAAGACACAAGGGTGCCTCACTCCCACCTTGTGCTGGCCCTGCTGCAGGCCAGTCAGCCTGTGTGCTCACTGGAAGCTGTATCCCAGATGTGGCCCATTGTCAGGACAGTCTTCCTAGAAGTACACCTCTGGAGTTTTAACCTATTCATCTCAGTTCATATGGAAATTAATTGTACACTGGAAAACAGATCTGCTACTTTCAATCAAATATTTGTTCTCATGCCTTCCTCGTTTGTCAGTGCAGTGCCTCCTCCAGCATGGTGCATGGATTGTCCCATGTGTCCTTAGGAATGGTTCTTTCTGCACAGTCTTTCCTCAGATGATGTCTGTCTTCTATGTGTGTTTTATCTTAAGATGCACTATTGAGTGATTTGAGCTCAATAAAGAGCATGGTGTGTCTCTGTTTTGTGCTATGTTCCCTGTGAGGACTTTGGCCAAGAGAACAGGGTACTTTCTGTCAACATTGCATCTTTCCAGGACCCCCCAGGTCAACCCAAGTTGGTGGAGCATCCCCACAGGCCATGGACCTCACTAGTACCATTTTTCATAGACTTTAATGCATTCTAGGATCTGACCCTCTATTCTGGGACTTCCTGTTTTTCTTGCACCTCAAGACTCCTGTGCCCTCAAAATAATATCCACTTAGCACTAGCTATTTAATCTTTGAGCTTCATGTGGAAGAAACGTGTCCTGGTTTCAGCTGGGATAGAGTTACTTTTCTTCCTAGTAGCTGGCATAGTGCTGTGTTTTGAGTTTAGTATGAGAAGAATGTTGATAACACCCTGATGTTTCAGTTGTTGCTGAGCAGAGCTTACACCAGTCAAGGACTTTTCAGCTTCCTCTGCTCTGCCAGGGGCACAAGAAGCTGGGAGGGGGCACAGCCAGGACAGCTGCCCCCAGCTGGCCCAAGGGGTATCCCAGACCATATGGCATCATGCTCAGCTTATAAAGCTGGGGGAAAAAGAAGGAAGGGGGGGACATTCAGAGAGATGGCATTTGTCTTCCCAAGTCACTGTTACATGTGATGGAGCCCTGCTTTCCTGGAGATGGCTGAGCATCTGCCTGCCCATGGGAAGCAGTGAATTAATTCCTTGCTTTGCTTTGCTTGCGTGCATGGCTTTTGCTTTCCCTATTGAACTGCCTTTATCTCAGCCCATGAGTGTTCACATTTTTACCCTTCTGATTCTCTCCCCCATCTCACTGTGAGGGGAGTGAGCGAGCGCCTGTGTGGTGCTTAGTTGCCGGCTGGGGTTAAACCACGACAGAATGGCTAGTAACTGATGGGAGTTTTTGCAAACTTCTGTCTTACCAGAAGTGAGAGACCTTTCTGAGGGGGAAGCACTTGAAGGAACCATGCTTCGTACCCTATCCTTACATATACTTGACACTCTGGATGTCTCAGTCAGTGACTTATTCCAGCCATCCCACCATTCTTGCAGCGGGTATTAGGTTAGATGGGCCGGACTAACAGGAATTCTTTATGGAATAAACTGCTGTCCATCTGGCAGGTCAGGAGCTTTAATTCTCTCTCCTCCCCTCTTCAGCTAGTTGCTCCCTCTCCTTATGGAGATTGTAGGGTTGCTGTCTTACCATTGCTGGAGGCACTTACAAGGCAATCATAGAGCAGTGGTGATCCCATGGATGGTGAAGATCCTTTTTCTGCTGCAGTACTTTGAAAGTAAAGTGTCAGCTAGGAAGGGGAGTGATTAGAAGTCAGAAGGAAAGCATGAAAAGATAGTTTCACAATGTGACAGAGAGGAATTGACCTTCATTCCTTACAGCTTGTTTCACATCCCTTCTGGCTCCAGGGAGCCAGGACGAGCAAACCCCAGAGATCAGTTTGTACCCAGAAACTTGACTGGGAATTACACCTACCTTGGGAAGTGTATTAGTGTTTAGATGCTATCCTAGGAAATGTATATATCTGGTGACTGAGACAGCAGGACATGAGTTTTCTGAGTTATTTAGATTAAAATTACTTCTCCTCCTTTCCACCCAGCCCTTGAGTTGTAACAGATGCTACCACTTTCTTGTGTCCCACATTGCCCATCAGCAGACTTTCTTCTCTCAGGTGTCCTGCACCAAACCTGGGGCTGGGAAAATTTTTTCCCAGTTGTATGTGGACTCAGAGCCCTTGCATCACCAGGCAGCAGCTCTTGAACTGGAAAAGGCTCTTGGATAAAGGCTGGGAAATGCTGTCAAGAGTTTGAGAGACTAGACCTTTGTGCACATTTGGCAAATATGTTGAGATAGAAGATGACTTCTCTTCCCACCAGGGACCATAAAAAACTCCTAATGGAGAAATCATTGGTCCCATAAGAGTTTATTGTGTTAAATATGCAAAAAAGCTCCAGTGTTTGTAGACCAGTGCCTGTGTGCCGAATAAGCTAGTCTCATCACATCCTTCCCAACCTCTCCAAGGACTGACCCTAGTGGAGGCTTTGAAGTTTCTCAGGTGATGCTTTGCTCAGGGAGCCAGGAAGGCATAGCCGTTTTCTCCTGGGGTTGAGACATTGGTGCATTTTCTTGTGTCATTTCAGCTTTTCAGTTCTGGCAGGAGGACAGGCATCCCACCCTGCAGCAGAGAGTAGCTCAGGCCCCCAGGACAACTGACCAGCTCCAGCAACCAGGAGGCCATCCTAGTTTTTCCAGGGTTATGCCTGTCTGTGCTTGTTCTTGTTTTCTGGCAATGTGGGATTAGTCTTCCAAAGGAGAGAAGGAGAATTCCTGTTATGTTGGGTTTTTTTAATTTCAAAATACTTGAGAGGTGTTTGAATGTCACGGTGGACAATGGAAATCCTAGTCCACCAATTCTTAAACCTGGCGAGCTGGGGAGGACACAAAGTTGAAAAGCTGTTCCCTTTGGGAAAGCATCCCAGCCTGTGCTGAAGGACGCACTGTGGAGACCTTCTTCTCTATGTGTGAGCCATATAGGAAGCACACTTTGATTCTGAGGAGGCAGCAGTAGGTACTATGAAGGCCCAGGTCATGCATGGGAACTGAAAGCCATCCAGGAACAGGGTTTGTGCCTCCAGTAGTAAATGCACATAGGCTCTTTGGGTACCTATGCCTCTATTTGGAAAGATATTTGTCTGTCTGTCTGTCATACATGCAGGAGTTATTTAAGCCCCCAGTGAAATGATAGAAGAAAAAAAAAACATTAGACAAAAGAGTATACAGGTTTGGTTTTTTGGGGTTTTTTGTTTGTTTTTTTTTTTTTTTTCAATTGCTAAGTGAAATTGTATAAAGTGCAAATAAATCAATATAAAAATTCAAGGAGAGAAAGTGCATTCCAGGAGTTTACCATTTCAATTAGCCAGAGGATTAAAATTGTTTTGGAACACTAAAACAAACAGATGTGAATTCTTTGGTCCTTTTGAAGCACTTTCTTCAAGAGTTTGATGACTTTCTCCCTGTGGGAAAGAAGCACAAAACATAGAGACTATACTGGAAATGGACAATGCAGACAGCTATGCTTTATTCCTAGTGTTCCTCTAGCGTGCCCTGAGGAAAGTGGTGCCTAAGGAAAAGCAATTGTGGCAGAGTTTACCCCATGGAGTCAATTCTGGTTATGGTCCTCTCCTACTGCTGAGTAGTTTCTGCCTTCAGTGAACTGTCCCATTAACTTGGTAAGTGGCACAGTATCTCTCATTTCTCTGCCAGTAACCCCATTCACTGAAACAGCTAATTTGCAGAGCAAGATCCACAGGATTTGTTTGGCAATATGTAGGTGTGCAGGAAGACAGTGTGCCAGACTGCTGCACTGCTGCTTTGTCACCTCTTGGTTGCAGTGGGGACATGCCACAGAAGGAACATAGTGGACAGAGTATACAGACGTGTTTTTCCCAAGTTTGTTCCCCTGCTTTCTTTTTGGTAATATGACAAGGGCCTTGCAGTCAGGGAGAGTAGTGAAACCTGTACCCCACTAGGCAATCTTGACAATCAAATCTCATAAATTTACCGTATAACTTCTGAATTCCTCGCCTATCGTCCTCTGAAAGTCTGAAGGTTGCTGGGTTCACGTATGAGTAGAGAGGGTACATCAGAGCTCCACGGACGTTTGAGTGAGCAAGTCCCAAAGAATGGCCAAATTCATGAGCAGCAACAAGGAACAAATTAACTTCTGCAGCACAGAAGCATAGGAAAGTGTGTTAAAGGTATGGCATTTCTTTTTAGCATACAAAGAATCAAAGTAGCATGAGAATTTTTGTCTTTCAGTCCCTTGGAATGAAACCTTGGAGTTTTGATGAGCTACTACTGAACTTCCTAATATAACTACAATAATTTAATAAAAACATTACTGATCCTTTGCATATGCATCTAGAGACCCTGAGTCTCTTTCCAACTCTGCTTTTAGTCAACCTTATTTCTACAATAAAGTAATTTTATATTTTCATAATTTATGTGGCAAACAGAGGCTCATAGTCCTTGTTTAGCCCGTGAAAACTGCTTTAAAATATAGACAGAACAGGCATTATGTAGCTGCTAATGATAATGAAGCACAAGTAGTTAGAAAGGTAGTTGAAAAGAACAGAAATGTTGGTACTGAAATGGTACCGAAGGATGAAGAATTATAGAAAGCGTTTCCTATGGCTGTGTTCTTCTCACATGTACAATATTTGCCTTCCTCCTTCATACACACATGCCGATTTACCTCGATTGGACTCTGACCACCTTTCATCATCATCAAAATGAGCATCTCCACCAATCCCTTCTCCAGGTGCAAATGCATGAGCTAGTGTGTTACCTCTTCCGTCAAAAGGATATCCATCACCATGCTCTGCATTTGAAAAGAAATAAATGTCACCAGATGGCATCAGCTGTAATGTTTAAATTCATAAAATTGAAGCATGTTGGTTGTTTGTGCTGGTTTTGTTCATTACCAATCCTTAAAAAAAAATTCTACCAATGGCAGCAAGGTTGTAAAAATGAGGAGCAAGGCTTAAGAAACACTCCAGATTCATGACAGGTTCAAAACTTGTATTTGATAATTCAGGCTTCTGCATATTTCAGAAAGAGCTGAACATTTTTTCTGAGCCTTTGTCAGAAATGTGTTTCTGAGGCAGCAGTCAGGGATTATTTCAGAATAAATACTTAATGCTTGACATTGTAAGGACATGGATGTTTTCAATGTTGGAAAGCGCTGGGCAACATTAGTTGTAGACGTTCTCACTTGCACTGATTTTAGTGGAAGACAATGATTTGGGACAGATAACCATGTTCCTGAAGAGCTAAGTTCATTTGTCCCCCAGCCTCGGAGTACGGTCTATTACCTACTGCTGTCACAGTGGAATGTTACCACTTCCTACCTCGAGTGCAAGATCTGCTAGGATGGTATATTTGTACCAGCGCTGAAAATTTCCCCCTACCCCTTAGTGAGCTTCTGGCTTGATTGAGGAGAATCTGAGGACTCAAATGCCATTCTGCATCCTTTCCCTCAGACTACGTGGATGGACCTTGGGGGAGGCCTAACACAGGCAGAAGAGAACTAGTCCTAGTGCGTGACAAGAGATTGAAACCCATTCCAGCTTGCAGGATCCATTCTCACTTTGACTGGCACATTAGTCGACTCTTCATGGCAATGTAATGTGCTTCCCATCAGTGAAGCACGAGACATTTTGGTGTTTGTATGCAGTCATCTACTTGTAAGCCAGGTGTCTGATCTTCACTTACAGTCAATGGAAAACTAGTAAATATTGTGAATTGATCTAGAGAACAAGTCAACTAACCTTAAAGTAGGCATTTAGTTTGGCTAAGTTGAGTCAGCTTAGATGCCAGGCACAAGTTAAAGGTATGGCTACATTCATGTATTAGTCTGGATCGCAAGCGAGCTTCTGAAGTGACTCTACTGGTCACTCGTGTTTACCATGCTTTGGCTTGCACCTTGGTGCAGTCTTGGAGTGCACTAATGGGATTCCTTCTATAAGAAAATCAACCAGAAGAGACTCTATGACCAAACCTAATTCACCCCAGCTGCCAAGGACTGTTTAGTCCAGGGAACAAGCCTAGAACTAGACCAAAGTAAACCTGCTTGAACCTGTCTGAATCCAGCCCATGGAGGCTGGGTCTTCAGAACCAGTGGGTTTGCTCTACAGATCTGTTCCCATTAGTTTGCACTATTTGTCAAGGCATCCAGAGCCTTGAACATCTAAATTTAGGTGTCTCATTCTGACTTCTCCCTCCATTTCATAGCTGCAACTCTGAAAAGATATTCCTAGGAGTAAAATTGGATTATAGCATATAAATTTGGTGGCACGATAAAGGAGATAAAATTTATGCAGACTTCAGACTAATTCCAAACTCTTCATTCTTTCTTAAAGCTGTGGCTATAAAAATAATATGCTTTGAGTCAAACATGGACCATTTAAAAAACAACAGGTATTCTCACCACGACGTGCAAATTGAATCACAATGTCTGCAGGTCCCTTGAATACTCTCTGGAACTTCAGTGGAGTCACATCACTCCATACCATAAAAGCTCTTCTGATTGCATCATCCACTTTCTTTTGGGATAGATCAGGTGTATAACTGACAATCCTGGCAGCAAAAGGAAACAAATTAATGTCATTTATGGTGTGAAAGAAACGCCCATGGTTAAATTTAAAGCAACCCTTTTCCCCATAAAACCTGAAAAACCACTAACTTGTAAGTTAAATGTGTCTTTTTCCATCTTGGATTTCCAGGAAATGTTCTGTAATCTGCTATATCAGGGACTCCACATCTGGGCTGTTTCATTGTTTCTTCTGTTTCTGCATTTAATTTTCCAGTTACAACCAGGTGAAAAAACCTCTGCATTTCTTTAATCCTCTCTTCTAAGCTTGGGCTTTGTGTTTTTGTAAGAATTGGAAAGAATTTATCAAGATATTCCTGGAAGAAGCAGAGGAAAATAAAAATTAAAATGTAAATCTGTGATCTTTTGGTGATTGCATTTTACATTTGATTGAATTGTTTCATCATGCTGCAGTTGTGGCTAGTTTTAGATGTATTTTTTCTTCCCATTTCAGTTTATAAAATGCTGTTCTCTCTCTAGTACAGTTTAGCATACATAAAAAAGAATTGCAATAGCAGCAAAACACTGTAAGTAAGCAATCTTTTTAAGTAAACACAATTTACTGAGCATTCAAATCCGCAGCCTGCCAACGTAGTCCACGTAATATTTTTGAGCTGTTTTAAAAATTACATGCTCCCCTTTATTTAACAGTTGGAACTTAGTCTCTTTTGTAAATTAGACTTTGGGTGTCTAAGTTAGCCAGCAAGTTTAAATTATTTTATATTACCTCGGCAAAACCTGTTGTGGTAATGTAAGGTAAGAAGATAATAAAAACAGATAGGAAATTAATGTAGAAGCTGAATCAAAAATCAGGTTGTTCATAATGCAGTTATGTTGTCCCCCTGGTAACATACCTTTGCATTCTCAAGGTCTGTGTTGCTCTGTGATTCTGGTTTACCTTGTGCTGGAAAAGCAAGAGTCTCTGGTAGGAGGATGGCAGCACAAAGTAGGAGGTATTGCATAGTGCCCAGCTTGTCAAGGAGCCTTGCTACAGCAGAAAGGGTTTTACCTTCTGTCTCCAAAGACCACAGCTAAAATGCTTATATAGATCCTGATCCAAGCAGCAATTACATATGTGACTCACTTTTTGGTGGTGTTAATGTAATGTCATCACTATTCTAAGAAGTAGATGAAAGCATGTTAAACAAATCTTTCCTTTGACTTCCCTGTTGATGACATGTCACAGCTAGCAGCCAGCTTTGGCAGTCTGTTTTCATATTATCCCAGTAGTGAAACCACAGGGTCATAGGGAAGTTCACTTTCTGTAACTTCATCAGTACAGTTACTGTATAATCACTTCTTACTGCACTTCCCCCAAGTTCCTTATACACAAAGGCATTTTGCAACAGCCTTTTGGTCAGACGGCCTGCCGGTATTGGTTGATGCAGGGGCAGAGATGAGATGGATGGGAGCACTCTCTTGCTGAAACTACTGGCATTTCCTAGGGAACATGAACAACACTGTCTAGGTAATTTTTCTGATTCGAATTCTCTTGTGAGGTATCTTATGCTGCAGGAAATCCAGTTCAGTGAAGTTAAAGAGGTTTCTGCTGTTTTTACGGAGATCAGAAGACAGCTCTTTAAATGTGCCCTCTAGAAACAGGAAGCTGTGGGAAGCCTTTTTCCCTTTCCTCCCAAATGAGATGGCCTTTTGGGAGTGTCTCTTTACATTGGAGAACTAGATATAAAACATAATTTACAAGAATGAGTGAAAGCCCTCAGGAAAAAAGAGAGGCACTTACCCTATCAAACGTGGAGCTCTCTTCTACTTCCAGCTGTACCAGTGCAATCTGACAGAGGTCCATAAAGCTGGACAGAGAAAACCAAAGCTGGGCAGGGCAGCCACAACCTCCCTCATCTCATGAGACCAACACTGGTCTCAGCTTCACTCCACCAAACCCCACTGGAAGTGATAGTTTTTGAGGACTGGAAACACCAGTCAACAGGCTGGCTTGTGATTTTTTTCAGGCTGTGCAGCTTTGTGACTATATTACCTCTAAACTGAAAGGAAAGGTGCATAGATGGGAAAAGGCCATTACTGTTTCCCACAACAGGACAGCTCCTATGGGTATAGCTGAACATGTATGGAAGAGTTTGTGGGTTACTAACTTCAGTCCAATGTACTTCTGCCTGACGTGATTTGAGAGATGATCTGTACCAAAACACTGCTGAATTATGCAGGAGAGGACTAAATTACACAGTAATGTCTGTAACAGTTGCTAAATGAACCATGCTTCCACCTGAGACTGAAAACTGCCCAGATACCTGCCATGTGATCATTTCTGTACATTTTGGTAGGAAATCTATTGATGTCCAAATTTTCAAGCTTGATTTAAAAAAAAGCTGGTTTATTGTTAGGAGCAGGTTCTCTCTTTCTTCCTCAACAACTGACTTTATGTCTCACTGGCAGTAAAGTAGGATCTGGACCAGGGTCTGGGTAGCAGGGGATGGGGATGTGCTTAAACCACTTTGAACTCCATGGATCTAGCGTGTGGTACTGATTATTTCCTCATATGCACAAGAGGAATTTGAAAGCCTCCAGAGCCCCATTCCAGTTGACAGACTATTGAGCAACTCACATGTATCTTTAACTGCTATGGGCAAAACTGAAAAGGAGAGTTCAAATACAGGAGCTTCCTGAGAAAGGACAGGTGTCATGTTCCATTTTATTTTCTGCTGGAAATTTGTCAATTACCCTCTTTTTCTTTTTTTTTTTCAAAAAAGAGGGAGAGTTTTGATGAACATTGGGCTTGAATTGAAATAAAAAACTTCCAGGAAAAGAATTTTCATTTCTTTGGGCTCAAAATCAGCAGGAATCTAGTAAGATCAATATCAAAAGGAAGTGGATGCTAACTTTTAGATTTAGCTGGGTGAATTTTGCAGACTTTATCTTTTTGTCTTTATTTTGAATGACAAAAACTGTTATGGGTCAGGAAAAATAATTTCCTGCCCAAACATCATAGTCATTTACATTCAGCAGAGAAGCTGTGCCTATGCCAGATACTATGGCTTGTGTAGAGAAAGTTCAAGGAGGTTAGAAGAAATACTGTTAGAAACATTTAATCATAGAAGTTGCTGTAGCCACACAGAAAATAAAAGTGCTCCATGATATAAAATTCTGTTAAGAAGACTCACAATATTGCCACTGAAATGTTTACACTGTGACATTTTCTGAAGCAAGTAACTCTGCTGTGAACAAGGATGCTTCATGAAACTATGTCCTATGTGGAACTCATTGATGGGCATCAGAGCTTTTGTGGTCTAGAGTAAAATACATATATAGAAATTAAGACCTGAGTCTCCTTTGGACATGAGTGGGATGAAAAAGTGAAGTAGAAATGAATGATTCAGTGGTGAATGATCACCATTTCTTGGTCATTTGACTTGGACAGGAGGCTCAGCTGGATTCTGCCCCACCTGCACGCAGCCAACAAGTGGAGTTAATGTGAGTCAAGAGCTGCTCAAATGTCTTTGTGAATGTTATGGGTCTAGATGGGCTGGAGTTAACTTTCTCCGTAGCAGCCTGTATGGTGCTGTGTTTGGATTTGTGGCTAAACCAGTGTTGGTAACACAGCGGTGTCTTGGGTCTTGGGTCTTGGTGAACAGGGTTTTCACAGCACCAAGGCTTTCTCTGTTTCACACTCTGTCCCCACAGTGTGTGGAAGAGGCTGGGTGGGAAAGAGGCTGGGAGGGGACACAGCCGGGACGGCTGACCCAAATTCTCCAAAGGGATATTCCTTCTGATATAATGTCATGCTCAGCAATAAAATTGGGCTGGCAGAAGAAGAAGGTGGAGGGAAGGTTGTCTTCCAAGGTAATCATTGCCTGGAGATTTGGCTGGGCATCAATCTGCTTGTGGGAGTTGATGAGCCTTTGCATCACTTTCCCCCTCCCACCCCACCCCTTTCTTTCACTTATTAAACTGTCTGTACCTCAGTCCATGAGTTTTCTCTTTTTTGCATTTCCTAATCTCTCACCCATCTCCCTGTGCATTGCGATTTCTTGAGACTAAGCCCAGTGAAGCATAGTCTGCTTCAGAACCTTCCTGGTATTTTTCCACAAAATGAACCTTCATCCTTCTTCTCGCCTCAGATTTGCTTGGCACCCTCCTTTTGGATGCAAAATGGCCTCTGAGCAACACAGACTTGAAGTCCCCTCATGATTGTTACGGGCCATTTTTCTTGGCTGGGGCCTAGACTGTAGGGGGAGGCACATCACCATGGCTTCTGCACTCCATTTCCATAGACTTTACCCCTGAGGGGGCTCTCTTCAAAGGAGTCCCTTGGCACCTGGAATCCAGGGCTACGTACCCTTTTTGCAGGCTGTGTGAGGGTAAAAACCTCCAGCCAGCCCTGCCTGGGCACTGGGGTCCTGCTGGGGTCCCTCGGCACTGTGTCAGCCCATCCCTGGAGAGAGGAAATCCAGCTCTTCCCTCCTGTTTGGTTGGATCAAGGTGCATTGAGCTATTTCCCAGCAAGATCTATCTCACGTCCCACTGCTTTAGGGGAGGAAAGGACAGAGGAAGGGATTAGATGTTCAGGTTCAACACAAACAATGCAACAAGAACTAACACATCTAGGTTACTAATAATGTAGCAATCAAACAACATTTCTCAACTTGTGGATTTACCATCTTCTTACAGTGTCTAGAATTGCTTTGCATTTAATGACTTCATACTTACAACAGTTTAATTGGGACACCATGTGGGAAAAAAATCTAAATATAGAGACAAGTTTTTACAATAATAATCTTGAGCAATAAACCTCAAGGGAAATGGCATTCTTGTAAATGTTACCTACCTGTGCTAGTTCTGACATCCTCCATTTTTTAATTTGTCTACTCCATTGGTCAGTGATCAGGAGTCTCTCTTTCCTCCAGCTAACAGACACATGTGAATCTCTCAAAATTTTCCATATAATAATTTGCTTTGTTCAGTTTAAATCAAAGTCCTAAGATACGACCTTTAGGTGCATGCAGCCCTTCCTCCCTCCAGAAGCACACATACAGGACACGGGGAAGGGAAGAGGGAAGGAGGTCAGCCAGCCGCATTTCACTGCAGCGTGGATCCAAACCTTGCTGGGCAGGAGCAGTGGCGTAGCCTCCTACGCCTCCTTTCACTTGTGAGTCCCCTTTTTGTAGCTGACTGTCCCTATCTATCTGTAAGTCTGGCTCCACACTGTCTCTAAAGGACTGAGTCAAGATGTGATCTAAAGCCCTGTGTACATCTTGTCTTGACAAAACCATAACCCTTCATGTAGGAAATGTTTAACTTAGTATTTCGACTAAGGCAACCTCAGATTGCTTGTAACGCTGCAGCAAATCTCTGTGATAAGCAGCAGAGTCCCATCTAAAACAGATTGATCATGTAACGGTGTTGCAAGGGCAGGCAGAGTAGCTGTGACAGCACGGGGAGGCATCTTGCACTCCATCTGTCCACACTAAATGTAACCCAAACTAAGGAGCAGTCAGTGTCTGAAGCTTTTCCTGACTCATCCTGAGGATCTGCACATGTCCGTACCATGCTGGGACAGCATGGTCAGTTTGGGTTTCGGTGGTGATGGAGGCCAGGGTTTGAAAGGCTGGGTAAACACAGCAAGACTTCACCTTCTTTACCCCCTTTTCCTGCCTTTACCTGTGGTGAGCTTCATGGACTTGTATAGGTCTTTGGGAAAAGTGCTGGAAGTGTAAGTAACGTTACCAAAATTTTGCATTTAGCCTGATTTGCAAAATCCTATTTCTATCAAAAAATTAAACAGCCCCGAAACACCAAAGAGTTGATAAATTTCATTGTAAACCGGCACTCAGTAAAGCAATTCCAGAGGAATTACAGACTTATCACCAGGGGTTTATGCTCTAGTATAAAAGGTGTGAGACTGGATTTGAATGCAGTCAACACAAGACCAGTGCAGAGGCTTGATTTAACCTCATGTGTATTAGAGAGAGTTGAGATTCAGCTAGGAGGACTGCAAAAACTAAAAACAGCCATATGTAAACTCATAGGTGAAACATTTTTTTACACCTTTTCTTTTTTCCCCAGTGTCAGCTATGATCTTGTTATTGTCTCTATTCAAATGATTTCCCATTCACAGAACTGACTCAAGGCTTGAAGCTGTCTGCTGGTCAGACAGGTCCTCTGGGTGTGGGATGGGTCCTTTTCTGACTGATTTCCAGTAACTGAGTATAAAGACAGTAACATCACCTTGTTGGTAAACTTGGTTATACCACTGAGATGTTTTTTTACCAAAAATTTCCTTCCTTGAGCAGAATTGTAGCCTCTGTTTCACACAAAGCAAGTTATGCTGAGTTTCCCAACATGGTGGATTTTGACTTTGGCACCCTGAAAAAGCAACACAACCATAAAAAAGCTGCACAACCAAATAAGGACCGCTTGCACTCGGGTGGTGAGGAGTGAGTCATGAAGAAGCCTCGCTAACTTTAGAACAGTTATGCACTTAGCTGCTCACTGTCCTGAGTGGTTGCTTAAGCAAACCCCACGTGAGTATTTATCACTCCATTTCTTTGAAACTGAAGTGGTACACTGGGCCCTGTGCATATAACTAGATTCCTAAAATCTCCTGGGTTAGCTGTGGCTTGTAACTGCCTGTTGATCATGCCTGCCAAAGGCACTGCTGAGCTGGGCAGTTCAGGTGTTGGTGCTTACGTTACAGACACCTGCAGTGTGCTATTTCCCACCCCACAGGCTGTCATCCTGAGATAAAAAACCCTCTTACTGTTACTGCATGTTTTAGTAGTACTCCTGACTCCATCTGTGATGCACTTATCTCAGATTTTTCTACAAAGCTGCAAGAAGAAATAGAATCAGATGTAGCCACAAGACCTCTTAATTGTTCTTTTTATTCTGTTACGATGAATATATAATTTAAAAGCAGTAAATCTGCATTAAGAAATGTTTGCCTTATGAAAAATATATAGAAATTGTTGCATCACTGCCTCAAGGAGATCCATAAAGCATGGGAACTTCTCACCTTTTTTGGATTTTTTTTCCCCTTTCTTTTTTATGATCTAATATTTTACTTTTCCATCCTGTCTGTTTTTCTACATTTCATTTCATTTTTTTCCCTCAGAGGGTCTCTTCTCTAAATTATGTAAAATTTACCAAACTATTAGAGCTTCTTCCAACCAAACAATATTTGACAAATGACATGTTATAATAGTGTGCAAAATTTATGCAATAGGTATAGACTTGATGGGGTTGCAACTGATCATAGCAGGAGTTTGACAGTGTCTAATTTGTAAAAAGCTTAATAAATACATTAATACACGCGCTTTAAAAGAACTTTGATGTTAATCTAAAAAAATGAATATCCAAATGTCATTTCGTTTCATTTCTTGCAAACACAACCTCCTGCCTCTTGTAGGGCAATAACTCAACCTCAGGTGAAGCGTTACTCAAGTGAAGCCCTGTGCTTGTTCCCTTCTCCTCATTTTTCTTTGTTCCAAGAAATGAATTTTCCTTTGTCCTCACCCTTTCGAGGTGACCCTACAGGCCAGAAACGGGAAGCATGTGAGACATCTAAAGAAAGAGGTAGGGAGATGTTAGTGTATGAGGTTTATGTGGCAAGGTTTTGATAGCAGGGGGGCTGCGGGGGTGGCCTTTTTAAGAAGACCCACAGGTGCCCCCATGTCAGATACAGCCAGTTCCAGCAGGCTCCGAAAGACCTGCCACTGCCCAAAGCTGAGCCCATCAGTGATGCTGGTGGCGCCTCTGTGATAACGTATTTAAGACACGGTAAAGAATGCTGTACAGCAGCTGGGAGAGAGGAGTGAGAACATGTGAGAGGAGCAGCCCTGCAGCCCCCCAGGCCAGTGCAGCAGGAGGGCAAGAGGGGCTCAAGGTGCTGGATCAGAGATCCCCCTGCAGCCCCTGGGGCAGCCCATGGTGGGGCAGGCTGTGCCCCTGCAGCCCAGGGAGGCCCACAGGGGAGCAGATCCCCACCTGCAGCCCGGGGAGGACCCCACACTGGAACAGGTGTTTTAGTTTTGTTCTTATTTCTCACTATCTTAATCTGTCATAAACCATCAATAAATTAAATTGATTTTCCCTAAGTCAAGTCTGTTTTGCCTGTGGTGGTCATTGGTAAGCAAGCTCCCTGTCCTTATCTCAACCCACAAGCTTTTTTAATCTTATTTTCTCCCCCTGTTCTCCTGAGGAGGGGGAGTGAGAGAGCAGCTGGGTGGGCACCTAGCATCCAGCCAAGGTCAACCCACTAGAGTTATAGGGCTTTCAGGGCAAAAAAATGGAAAGGGGAATTTCACATCACAATTTCATCACTGCCAAAAGTCTGCTTAGACTCTTTTCCAGGCACCAAAGTCTGTCTGTATTAAGGAGTAAAGCAGATGCGGAGGGTGAAACAGCAGGTCCTGAGGCCCAGGCACCAATGTGGGAGGGGGCTGCTCCAGACCTGCTCAGGTCTGGTCCGGCAGGCTGAGCGTCTGCTGGCGGGGTGGGGTGTTTTGGCTCAGTACCATCGGAAGGGGACACGGTTTTCTCATGCCCAGCTGATCCTGGTGTGAACCGAAGTGCAATGAATGCAGAGGGTTGGGAGACTGGTTTTGGAAACACACGCCTGGTCTGGAGTGAAACGCTCCTGGAGGCACACCCAGCGCCCTGGCCCTTTAAAATCAACTTGACGTCATTACGTTTTCTCCAGAGGCAGTTGTCTCTGCCAGGTGATTATGGCTGAACACAGGTCGGGAACAATAGGCTTTTGTGTATTTTAAACCTTTATGATCCTTTGCATTAACAGGTAACAAAAGAAGATTACACATTAAAGGAAGATTGTCCTCAGTCCTGCCTCTGTGTCCTAAAAATTTACTGTAAGTTTGCATTTTTACACAATGCAAGTTTAAATTTGTATGGAAACCAAGGAGGAAACTAGCTTAGGGTTTTTTGGTATTGGGTTGGGGTTGTTTTTCTGCAAATAAACAACCCTTTACAGTTAGAGTTCATTTGTCACAGCATTCTGTCTGAGCATGACCTGCCCCAGCCTGCTGTTACTGGGGCTTGTTGGCATTTATTGCTCTGCAAAAGGTGGAAAGAGTTTTGGCTCCATTGCATCAGTAACAGATCAGTGACCATACCATGACAAGGAGGAAAAAAAAAAAAAAAGCAAGCTCAGGATGTTTTATACAACTCCAATACAGCTGGTTTTCTGTAGCTTACAATTAGTTTAAATTCATCGTTGGCGTAGAGTGAAGCCAGTGGTGTTGCTCCAGGAATGTGCTCTCTGTCTAGGCCACAGCAGGACATTAACCTGTATTGCCTGTTGCACTGTGGATTGTGACAGCTTCCCAGATCCTAAGAAAAAAAAGTAGTCACTTCAATAATGTGAATGTTCTCCAGTAAAGGTGGCTTTCCTGTGGTTAATACAGACAATAATGTCAGATCTTAAAAGAGCAAATGCATCATGCTCTTGGTGACACCAGTGTTTGTAGAATTAGTAGTCTTCGTTCCTTGCCTTATTATCATAGTTCCATATGAAGAGATAAAAACTTCATATTGTTCTACTTTCACTTGGGATCTCTGACCGAAACCACTGAGGGCAGTTACATTAATTGCAAGAATATGCAAACAGGATTTAGCTTCTAGGGAACTCTGCCCTACCTGTCCCCAGGTTTCAAAAAAATCCCAGCCCATGACTGCCCCATCAAAAAATGCAGCAGATCATAAAACAGCTCTATAGCTGCCCACCAAGCCAAATTTGTAGGCACCGTTGCATGAAAGCAAAGTTCACATGTTCGCACTAGGTGTCTTCAAGATGAAGATTTGGATCAATCTTTGATCAAGTTTTTTTGTGCACATTGTCAGTTTTCCCTGTTGGACCCAATGTATAGCTGGCCTGTTATATAGCTTATAGCCTCTTCTGTACCTCTACAGAATTTGACTCTGTTGCTGTAAGGCATTTCCCATGATTATTTTATTTCTACATAGTATTTTTATGAATGTATATGAGCCTTATTTCTTTGCAACTTTGTCTTGTAATATGAACTCAAACTGAAGAGAAGCAGTTATGAAACCAGAAGGCATAATTATTTACTTAATTTTTGTACAGAATGCATACGTGCTAGCAGGCTGTTCACCCCAGGTAATATTTACGGTAGCATAACATTAACTTGCAAAGTTAAGGCACATGGAGGCCAGGGAGGTAATTCGAGATAGCGAGCATGGCTTCACCAAGGGCAAGTCCTACCTGATGAACCTAGTGGCTTTCTATGATGGTGTGACAACAACAGAGGACAAGGGAAAACCAGTGGACGTCATCTATGTGGACTTCTGCAAAGCCTTTGACATGGTACCCCACAACATCCTTCTCTCTAAATTGGAGAGGTATGGATTTGATGGGTGGACTGTTTGGTGGATAAGGAACTGGCTGGATGGCCGCATCCAGAGGGTAGTGGTCAACAGCTCAATGTCCGGATGGAGACCAGTGACGAGTGGTGTCCCTCAGGGGTCCGTACTGGGACCGGTGCTGTTTAATATTTTCATCAATGACTTAGACAGCAAGATCAAGTGCACCCTCAGCAAGTTTGTGGACGACACCAAGCTGAGTGGTGCGGTTGACACACCAGAAGGACGGGATGTCATCCAGAGAGACCTGGACACGCTGGAGAGCTGGGCCTGTGTGAACATCATGAGGTTCAACAAGGCCACGTGCAAGGTCCTGCACCTGGGTCAGGGTAACCCCCAGTATCAGTACAGGCTGGGGGAAGAAAGGATCGAGAGCAGCCCTGCTGAGAGGGACTTGGGGGTACTGATGGATGAAAAACTGGACATGAGGCGGCAATGTGCGCTGGCAGCCCAGAAGGCCAGCCATACTCTGGGCTGCATCAGGAGAAGCGTGGCCAGCAGGTCGAGGGAGGTGATTCTGCCCCTCTACTATGCTCTGGTGAGACCTCACCTGGAGTACCGCGTCCAGCTCTGGAGCCCTCAGCACAAGAAGGACATGGAACTGTTGGAGCGGGTCCAGAGGAGGGCTACAGAAATGATCCGAGGGCTGGAGCACCTCTCCTATGAGGACAGGCTGAGAGAGTTGGGCTTGTTCAGCCTGGAGAAGAGAAGGCTGCGGGGAGACCTGATTGTGGCCTTCCAGTACTTAAAGGGGGCCTATAGAAAAGATGGGGAAAATGTTTTTAGCAGGGCCAGCTGTGACAGGTCAAGGGGTAATGGTTTTAAACTGAAGCAGGGTAGGTTTAGACTGGATCTAAGGAAGAAATTCTTTACAACGAGGGTGGTGAAACACTGGAACAGGTTGCCCAGAGAGGCAGTGGAGGCCCCATCCCTGGAAACATTCAAGGCCAGGTTGGATGGGGCTCTGAGCAACCTGATCTAGTTAGTGGTGTCCCTGCTGACTGCAGGGGGGTTGGACTAGATGACCTCTAGGGGTCCCTTCCAACCCAAAACATTCTATGATTCTATGAAGAGTGCAGAAAGATGTTCTATCATTAGGGGCTCTGTACATACAGCTAAGTGAAATGGATAGAGACTAATGCTGTGAATGGAACGAAGTGCGACGTAAGTATACCTCAAGGTGGCAATGCACTTTCTCACATGGTGAACAAGCAGTAAATGGATATGCTAGGCAGCTAAGGGAATATTATGCTACATGAATAGCAAGAGTTTAATGGTTGGAGATACACAGGAGCAGAAATTGCTGAGAGAAAAGATTTGAATATGCCTACACTTAATGGCAAAATTTTGTGGTTAATTGTGAAAAGAAAAAAACTTTGGTAATGTTGACTGCTTGAAACACACCAGTCTCCGTTTTCGGCATGCAACCTCATGCAACTTCACTGATTTAGCAACTGAACTGTGTGGAGCCTCACTTGGTTTAGTGATCATGTGATATAAGCATCCTCGCAGGGATCAGGAAGCTATCCCCGCTTCCCCAGTGAACTGGGAAGCCAACCCACTTGAATATGAGTGTGTCTTTCTCAGCAATTTTCTAGCTTCTTTATTAGCTGGTACTGCTACACCACCCCCTGCCACAACACAGCCCCTTCAGCTGAAGGTTGTGTCAGATCTAGACAGCACACTGAAACCTGGCTTAGGACTTCAGACTTGTCTTCTCCAGGCAGCACAGCACATTAGTAACCCTGTCCCTATCAATGCTCTTCTACAGGGCCTTTTTTTTTTATTCTTACCCTGCTAATCACTTGACTAAAAGCCCTACTACAGCAACCTGTTTCCTTCCATTTTTAGGTTCTCCCCCTCAAGCTCTCATATCAGCCTTTCAACTTTCACACTGTCTGGAATCTCAGCTGGTAGATAGCTGAAGCTGCATGGACGAAGGTGGCCTCAGTTGCCCTTAAAAGGGCAACCACAGAAGCATAAGGCATGGTATATATTTACCTAGTTCAGGGTTTCAGAGGTGCTTGAAAAGAGCAAGTATTATCCAATTCAAAATTATAGCACTAAATGAACCTATGATTGCTGTAGAGATTAATACTGTAGCAAATATGTCCTTAAAAAGAGCTGCTGGAGTCGTGTGAGGTATGTGGAAGCTTGGTAGGAGTGACTGAACCCTTTCAACTCTGCATAATGAGGGAAGAGATCAGAAACCCACGCTATAGGAGAGGTCCAGTTTTAGCAAACTGAGTAATCTAGTCAAAATGAAATGTTGCAATATGGCTTTGAAACAGAAGCTGGCAATACCTAAAAAGTGTGGTAAAAACTGGCAATGTTTGCTTCCTCTGTGGGGGATCACATCATCCTGTAGAAGCTCAGCCCTGCTGTGTGCCTTGGTCACTGACGACCAAAGCACAGGTATGGTCCCCAGCCAAGGAAGAGTTCAGCAGGTGACCCGGAGGGTGTCTGTGGCTCTGTGGGAGGCTGGTGAAGGGACGGGGGCTGACTGCCCACCAGCAGCTTGTGCTCAGCTGCAGAGCACACAGTGCGGGGCTTGCAAAGTCCCTGCTTCTCCAGACCAGAGCCTGGTCCTGAGAGCTCTCCAAAAGGCAGCATTTCTGGAGCTGGTGACTGCTCCTGGTCTAGCTACTTCTGCAGCTTCTGGCTGCTGCCTGTGGGCTGTTGTCTCCTCCTGGGCTGTAAAAGACATGAACACCCCTCTGTAAGGTTGTTCTGTACTGTCTTCTGCTGACCTGAGAAAAAAAGATCCCTGGAAGTTTTCAAGCCTTAAAAGAAGATAAGCAGAGTTCATGGTTGGTTTTGTTAAGGCTTATTAAGTCCAGCTCCAGAAGGGATGATGTTTGGCCCCATGCAATGAATAATCATTGTGTTTAGGAGTAAGCAAAAGATACCACCCACGGGTGCCCTGTGTGAAGGAATTTGCATGAACAGACATAGTCTTCTACCAGCAAAAGCACATTGCTTTGTCTCTAGAAACCATTAATTAAACCGAGTTATTGTTAAGAAGTCAGCGTAGTAGCACTCATTTGCTCCCTCAGTGCTTTGGCTTCTTTTGGTGTTGTGAATTTAAATGTTGCTCTTACATGATGCTAAAGTCCTGTTGTGAGAGTTATGGAAAATGCTTAAAATGAGCAGGCATGATACTTAGACCTACCTATGCGATTTGAAAGTATAGTTTGGCTTTCATTAGAAACTTATATTGTTTGACAGATGACTAATATCTGACTTCTGTGATATATTGTAATAAACAAAACATATGGAACTTAGGATTTTAAGTCTAGAAGGTATAGTTGTGATCATCTGTTCTGATTTTCTTCATAGCACTAAGAAAAGAGTTTCTTTAACTTTTGTCCTTGAGTTCTGTTATGTTTTTGACTGCAGTTTCCTGGGGTACCAGCCCTGCAGTCATTTCCTTGGGGAAAGTAAAATTTGACCCAAAATTATGAACACATCCGGAAAACGTTTTGACAGGAAGGATATTCTTCAATGGTGAGTACTTCAAAGGAAATGTATATTTTTGGTCAGATGCAGCAGCACTGTGGATGGGTAGCTGAGAGGGGCTAATGAATGACAATTACTGAGAATATGTGCAATAACCCTAAACCTTCCATGCAGATAAATCTATTCCTGACCTGAGCTAGGAAATGGAAGGAAGCGGTAAAAATACTTCCTAAAAGGATTTTTGTAAACTGATTGTTTTTCAACCCTTTGGCATGTATCACAATACAAAATCCTTGGTGAAAAAAAGCCAGTTTTGACTGAAGGTCGATGTGAATGTGCCTGCTGAGCGGCAGGGTTGGTAGCTGCTGCACACAAGCAGGTTTGGATTTTCACCCTTCCTGGTGTTCCTGCCATGTCCTTGCTCTGGGCAGGATCCAAAGCTCATGAAAGTCATCAGAAAGATTTCGCTGGTAGGAGGTAGATGACTGAGCTTGTGGGACATAGCCCATTGTCCAGAAGTCCTCTTTGTCTCAGTGAGTACCACCTCCTATTTCCTCTCCTTCACATCCTTATACGTGGCCTAGCACAAAATGAGTTCCAACAAATGGGTAAAGGTTCCCATGTTGTAGCAAAAAGCATATTGGATTTTAGCTGGCAGTTCTTGTACTCGGGTAAACAGTTCAACCAGAAACTACTGTAATTTGAACTCAGAGGATAATAACACTTGGATTTTCCTTCCCTGTTAAATTGGCTTTCTTTCAAGTCCTTTGTATGTGTTAAGTCAACAGGTACTGTATTCCCAGGTACAGTATGAGCAACATCTAGGGTTGCAGGGAATTAAAATTATATGGGCTAATTGAAGACATAGAGAGCTGCCAGGGGTTAATTTCTAATGACAGTGGTAAATAGATTCCCCTAAGGTGTTTGTCTCCTAGCAAACAGTGCAAGAATGCACCATGATTTAGCATGCTTGTGCCATGTTCCTCTCTCATTCTCACTTACCACTTTATGCCAGATCTTATTTACAAAAGGAATCTCTGTGTTTTTCCTTAATGCACGTTTTGATTGTCTTCTGCCATTCAGACCAATGCAATTGGTTCAAGGACAGGGAACCTACTAGAAGAGCCAGAAACATGTAATTTAAGTATTTTGGTCATCAGACTTTAATCATCTGAAATCCATTGCATCTCATTCATCAGGTTCTCTGTATGAACAAATATAAAGGGACAGACACTGCCAAGAAAAAATAATCTCATTAAATGATAAGAGGCACAATAGGTGGCATGCAGGACCCTCTGAATCTCTCGTTCTCTCACTTGTGGCCATTGATGGAATCTAGACTAGGGACTAAACTTTTACATGTCTAGAAAAGAGATGACTATGACTGAGATTGGGTGAGAATTTCATCCTTTGTAAAGTTTTCTTTCATATGCATGTACGTGTTTCTAAACATTGAAAACAGTTTTGTGTGAGTTCCAAGACTTAGGTAACATATTTAAATGTCTTCCTGTTAACCTACTCCTTTGTGTGAGGATTCCTTTCTATCCTGGTAGAACTGCACTTTTAAAGTCATAATATCACGTAAAGGCCGGATTTTTCTCTTCCTCTGTTGTGGGTGGAAGATGAGCTGTGTATCTGAAGGACTCGAGGGCAGACCATCCCCTGCCTGGTTCTTCAGACCTCCCTGCTCAGCAAGACACAGCAGGGGAGATGGCAGCAGCAGGAGGGAGAAGAGAGGCACTATTCAAGCTGGCACACTGGAGACACTGCTTCAGGAGTGGGAACTGCTTGGTTCAATGGTCTGTCTGTTCATTATGCATCAAAGACTCAGATGAAATTCTTGCTGAATGTTAGGCACCTTTAGGTACTTGTGCAACTGAAACATACTGCATATAGTTAAGGACTTCTGTGCACTGCTTCTTCTTAGATCACTTAGATTTGGGCTTTGGTATTTTGCTGGAGGTGGCACTTGAATTTCTCTTGGAGCTTATGCCTTGTATGACTGAAACAAGTTGTTCTTCCTCAGTAGTTCTTGCATGAGAAGGTGACATAGCATGAAAATTCTCATCACTTTCCTTAGAAGAAAACCTCTCACTTCAAAATGTCTTCAAAACACACAGGAAAAGCAAACACCTTTAGAAATAGTGGTTATTCTGATATCAGTGTCCTCACTGTGCAGTTACACAGAGTTCAGAGGTCTCACGTCCCTTGAGCTTCTTATAGGTGTTTTGAGTGTTTGATTCACCTCTTCCTGGTGCGGGTCTGTATCATCGCATATAGGGAAAGTGCCAGAAATATCAGCAATGATCCATGAATATTTTATTCTCTGGTCCAGGAAGTTCTGCTTTGTTTATAGCCTCATACAAGTAGTACTAAACACTTCTAAACCAGTCAGAAACTGACACTGGAAATTCCCTTTGTGTGTGGGACATTGTCTGCAGACATAAGGAAACAGGATGACACAAAATCTCTGCTTTACCTTTCCCTTAATATGAATTCATTGCAGTCTAAAGGAAATGGTGCATTTCAATCTAAAATCAAGGTGACAAAGATATGGATCATTGCTCAAAGTCTACCCTTATCAAGAGAAAAGGTTACACTCTGACTAACAGACAGGCAAACCCAGTTGGCATCTGGCCACATGCTTTGAAATCCTGCTCCTGTTCTGTAGTGACCATGAATCTGATTATTCTAAAGTAACATTGCCTAATGGTGTACTTACTCTAATCAATGAAGTTTGACCCAGGAAGGATTTTGACTGACTATATGGCTTCAGGAAATAGTTTTTAAGACTGGTTTGTAAATTTATTTTTTTTTTCCCCTAAAAATGCTCAGCATCCATACCTCTTATTGTTCTATCTGTAGAAGCAAAATACTCGGTCAGATTTATTTACTATACTTACTTTGAATGATAACAAAAGCAATACACTAACTAACAGAGCAAAAGGGTCCTTGCTTATGAATTGCATCCAATGGTATTTTATTGTTCAGTCCATTCTGAAAAGAAGGTCTAGCTGTATCACTTTATGGATGTGTTGAATCATGTCATCATATTATGCCTTCACAATGACAAAGTAAACCGAGACATTGTTAGAGCTTCATCATCTCTCTTCTGACCAGCACTTCTGAGCATCAAAACATATATTCAAACATTACGTGTTAAAGGGAATATGCTTTCGCAATGCAGGACCAGGAAGCAATGCTCTGATTGATTCCTGAGAAAATAGTTCAGGTAGAAGCAAACGCAGTAGGGAATGAGTGAGGCCCAAGAAGGGAGCAATTCTGCGTATACCAGCATGGTGATGGCATGACAGCATCAAACTGCGGTCATGCTAGTACAGGTATGTGCTATGTAGCGCTCGTCTGTACACCGTGCTTATTCCTTTTTTCTCATTTCAATTTATTAATGTGCAAGTATATTTTGAACATGTAATAGTTACTGTTTCTTGAAGATTTTGAAAGATGTGTACTTATGTGACTATGACTATGGCAATCACAGTAACAGTGCAGAAATATGATATCATATTCAATTTACTGAATAGATTTTTCTATTTCTTATTTTTGCATTGGAATGAAGTATTTTAGGTATTATCAAAAAGAGGACACCTTTCTGCTGTGTTACCATTCTGCATCTCTAAAGCAATGGAGTCAATATTCGTTCTGCAGCCAGTGTGTAAGGATGGCAAACAGCAAGCCCTCACATTCATATGAAACCAAGAGGAGAGAGTGAGCTGCTATGTCTTCACATCAGGGATTACACATCAAGACTGTTCATCTTTGCCACTTTCTGAGCATACAGCTTTCCAGGGATATGAAAGCTAAAGTTTTCTTTTTTTTAATCTTCTTTCTGACACATTGAATATATCTGTTTGCTCTCCCTGAAGAACTGTGGTCCATGCAGTAAATCTGCAGATATTTTCATATGAGAGCGGCAGGTTCAGAAGTTGTTCATGTCAGGAACAAGATAGTCAAAACAAGAGGTAACATGTCTAGCATCTGAAAGAAAACCTAAGAATATGGACATTTCACAGAATCACAGAATCACAGAATGGCAAGGGTTGGAAGGGACCTCCGGAGATCATCTAGTCCAACCCTCCTGCTAAAGCAGGTTCTCCTAGAGCATGTTACCCAGGACTTCATCCAGGCGGGCTTTCAATATCTCCAGAGAGGAGACTCCACAACCCCCCGGGGAAGCCTGTTCCACTGCTCCATCACCCTTAGAGTAAAGAAGTTTTTCCTTATTCAGTTGAATAACTGAAACCTCTTATGTTTCAGTTTGTGCTCATTGCCCCTTGTCCTGTCACTGGGCACCACTGCAAAGAGTCTGGCTCTGTCCTCGTGACTTCCACCCTTAAGATATTTGTATCTGTTGATGAGGTCCCCTTGCAGTCTTCTCTTCTTCAGGCTGAACAAGCCCAGCTCTCTCAGCCTTTCCTCATCGGGGAGATGCTCCAGTCCCTTTATCATCCTAGTTGCTCTCCTCTGGACTCTTTCTAGGAGTTCCTCACCTTTCTTGAGCTGGGGAGCCCAGAACTGGACACAGTACTCCAGGTGGGGTCTCCCCAGGGCAGAGTAGAGGGGGAGGATAACCTTCCTCCTCGACCTGCTGGGCACGCTGCTCTTAATGCACCCCAGGATGCCATTGGCCTTCTTGGCAACAAGGGCACACTGCTGGCTCATGGTCAGCTTGTCATCCACCAGGAGTCCCAGGTCCCTCTCGGCAGAGCTGCTTTCCAGCAGGTCAGCCCCCAGCCTGTACTGGTGCATGGGGTTCAACCTCCCCAGGTGCAGCACTTGGCACTTGCCCTTGTTGAATTTCATCATGTTCCTCTCTGCCCAACTCTCCAGCCTGTCCAGGTCCCGCTGAATGGCAGCGCAGGCTTCCAGTGTATCAGCCACTCCTCCCAGTTTTGTGTCATCAGCGAACTTGCTGATGGTACACTCTGTCCCCTCGTCTAGGTCATTGATGAACAAGGCAAAAAAAAAATCAAACGCAAATTCAGAAGCAAATACGTGCTTTGTCATTCTTATTTTGCATTGGCATTGACTGAGGAGATGTGAGTAAGGAATGCAGCATGCAGGAAATCACTGCTAGCACGGGCCAGAGAGCAGAGGAAACCTCATGCTCAGACTGTGCATGAGTCACTCCAACCCATGTCTTGGGCTATCTCACTGAAAGACACAGTGCCAGTTCTGGATGTGAGTCGTTGCTCAATATTGGAGCATTGGAGGGAGTTGGACACTGCAAGTATAGGAGGGAACCAGCAGGACCCAATCTGCCCCTAAATAGGCATGTGTTGGTGTCAGAAGACACAGAAGCCAGCCTGGTAGAGATGAAGAGAAAATCCTATCTCCAACCTGTGTTAATAAGGCCCAGCTACTTATATGCCAGTATAGTATCTAAGTTTAATTCTGAAAATAATAATAAAAAATTACATAGTGTTTACCAATGGCTATTCCAAAATCAGATCATGACATTTAAAGGATGACCAGAAATACTCATCATACTGCCGCGGTGGTTCAGTCTGAAGCTGATGCACTTGTTATTTGTTCTTGTTTTTAATTTCTGTAACCCAACTGTAGCCTTTGTCTTATGTGGGATTCAACTGTATGTTAGTCAACCAAAATGACCCGCTGGAGTCAGATCCTGGGAGCTAGTTCAGGCCCCCCCACCTGCTGCAGGCAAATTCTCATTCTGTCTGGTTTGTCTGAGTAAGGACAACAGGCATTGCTTCACAGGTATCACCAACTCTTGCTGGTAATAAACAGCTTCTCACTCCACCTTTTCCCACTAACTTGACTAGGGCTATTTGCAGAGTCCTGCAGCTTAGCCAGGGCAATGATATCAGGATCTGGTCCACAAAATCTCCAACATTCCTCGGAGCCCAACATCACTTGTGGGACCTGGAGATCTTGACACCTTTACTTTGGTGCTTCCCAGGCTGTGAAAAGGTTTCTAGTTACTTTGCCCAAGGGAAAATCATGATTTCTTCAGGCTTGTGTTGCAATATTAAGCAAAAATACAGTCCAGAGTTTAACAAAATGAAGAAAACTGACCTACTAACTTCATATCTTCTAACAGAAATTCCCTCTCATGACCACTTCCCCCCACTGCCTTTGGCTGTACGGACGTGATTCAATCTTCCTGTGATTTATTCCAACTTATATTTTGTATAAGTTTGAGTCTACTGCTGAGTCCAAGATTCTTATGGAGATGACAGCATGATAACAGGTGGATCAAATATTTTAGGAAGAGTGGTGTTGTGAATGTATTTTAAGGTTAGTGAAAAAAGCACTTCCACATAACAGGCGATGATTAACTCCAAACCCTGAGTCTGTCCAGTCAAATTTCCCCTTTTGTCTCTTGCCACTAAAACCTGGCTATGTGTGGATGCACCTTGTGCAAATGTACGTATAATGCAGAAACAGAGAAAAGTGCCTTTTGCTAATACATTTCAAACCACTGCAGAAATAGCGTGGCGTGAACTTTCCCAGGGAAATGATTCCTCTGTTAAAATAATGCAGTTTCATGTTGAAGAGAACAGTTTTTGAGCTCAGCCTGCATTCATTAAATAATTTCAGCCCTTCCCAAAAGTTTGGTTATTTTATGACTTCTAGATAAAATAGGTTCATGCTTTGTTATAAAAATGATGTTTCAAAGCCACATGTAACTAAAGTTTTAAAAAAGTAAATGAAAACTTTTCAGGTCAGAAAAAATATTTTGTTTGACTAAAACACCAGGACACCTGCAAAATTGTTTGCTTGATTTGAGTATTGAAGCAAATCAGTTTATTCATAGCCTGATGTCCAAATATAAGTTTCTATTACTGTGACATTTTAGGTGAGGTATATTGCTCCAAACACGTTGTGCTTATCACCTTTTGTGATAATCTTACCACTAGGGCAACTCCCCTGACAGTAAGTATTTGTAGGATTTGATTCTTGGGTATTTGGATATTTTTCTTGGAATAAAGGTGTACCTTCAAATACGTTCTTTATGCTTTGAAAAGGAAGGTACCTCATTTTTCTAAAGGGATCCGGCTGGGAAAATGATCCGATCCGGGGACTTTGGGTGTTTTGACTGGGAAACTGAGGTTTGTATAACCAGTTCTTTGTCTCTGAAAGGAGACAACATGAATGTCAAAGCTTTAAGAGGCTATGTCAACACATGGCTTCAATACTTAACTCTTTGTGGTGTTACAGGCTCATCCCTGTGCATTCACTTAAACCAACCCAGGAAGGATAGTATATGCAAGCCTAACACCACACACAAGCACAACTTTAAACGGTATCTGGTCAGTCAGCCCTAGCTTGTAGTCTCTGCAGTTCAGCACATTGGATATACTGACTGACTTTCTCTTCTATAACAATTTCTGTTAAAATATTTGCATTTACCATTTCTGCTGGATGAACTTACTGTGGCCGAATGTGTTTCATGGTAAACTAAATGTTTTTGTTTGACTGCCCTCCTATTCAATAGACCCAGAACAATTTTATTCCCTACTTTCTGGACTGTCTCCAGGAGAATGTAATCTACAGAAATTAGGACACATCATTTTAGTGGTTTTTAATTGAAATTTAGGGGAAGAGGAATAATAATCCTTTCTTCTTCTACCCTCCCTAAAAAAACATAAAGGAGGAAACAAAAAAGAAGTTAATGCCAATGAACAGTTCATGAAAATCCAGTCCACAAAATTCAATAGATGTGCAGCTGTGTTATATGAAACAGTGAAGCAAGCACTTCCTCCAATTAGGACCTAATCATGCAAAGCCTCAGTTCCCTCCTGGGAAATCCCAGGACTTCTTAAGTTAACCAGCATTTAGTGAGAATGCCAGCCTTCTGTGGTCAAAAGAAAAGATTTCGGGGTTGAATTTCCCACTGTGAATCTTAGTCACATTCTCAAATCAAATTTTCCAGCCCAGTTCCTCAACTCTAGATTTGACAAGAGCTACACAAATATGCCCAGACTAAAGATTTCTAAATGACCTTGTTATGGAAATGATCTGTGTACAGACCTGCAGTGTACTTAGATTTGACCATTAGATTGCTAATGAATGCGTTCATTCTTCACAGCCTTATTGAAGATACTGTTACAAACTATGTTTGCTTCCAAACTGTTTACTTTGACTAATCTCAGTCTGTCAAATGTGATTTGTCACGCCTCTCATAGCACATAAGTTGTGCTTCCTGACTTGGCATTGAAACTTTTGAATAACACAGTGATCAAATTATGTTGAGTTTTGCATTAAAAGATGCACAAGCATAATTATGTGCAATGTCTGATAAGAACTTTGCTGAGCTCAAAGATAATGATGATACTTTGTGTTCTTTTTTGGGAATGTGTCTTTTCCATGAAGCATTAATAGTCATTGGGTACTTACTGATTTACATTAAGCAAAAGGAGGAATCAAGCAGCTATTTAGGAATGCTAATTATAATTAAAACATATACCTTTTTAAAAATTTATAACAATGAACTGAAAATGACCTTTTCTTTCTAAACATGTAGTTGCTTATTTATGACAAATTATCATGACCTCAACTCAGATCTACAGGCTCACTACTCTTCAAATTCTCTGTCTTCGTGTTGAGCCTACTGACAAAGAAATATGGAAATGTATTCCTTCCCACTCTTTATACTATCCAGTGAAATGAGCAACTTGATCCTGTGTCCTGTTTCAGCTGGGATAGAGTTAATTTTCTTCCTAGCAGCTGGCACAGTGCTGTGTTTTGGATTTAGTATGAGGATAATGTTGATAACAGCCTGATGTTTTAGTTGTTAGGACTTTTTCAGCTTCCCACGCTCTGCCAGGTGCGCGAGAAGCTGGGAGGGGGCACAGCCAGGACAGCTGTCCCCAACTGGCCAAAGGGCTATTCCAGACCATATGACATCAAGCTCAGTATAGAATCTGGAAAGAGTTGGCTGGGGAGCTGCGATGTCTGCTCAGGGATGGGCTAGGCGTTGGTCGGTGTGTGGTGAGCAGTTGCATCGCTTCCTTTTCCTGGGTTTTGTTCCTCTTTTTCTGTTGTTCGCAGAATCACAGAATGGCAAGGGTTGGAAGGGACCTCGGGAGATCATCCAGTATGACCCCCCTGCTAAAGCAGGTTCTTCTAGAGCATGTTACACAGGACTTCGTCCAAGCGGGCTTTGAATATCTCCAGAGAAGGAGACTCTACAACCCCCCTGGGCAGTCTGTTCCAGTGCTCTGTCACCCTCAAAGTAAAGAAGTTCTTCCTCATATTCAACTGAAACCTCTTATGTTTCAGTTTGTGCTCACTGCCCCTTGTCCTGTCACTGGGTACCACTGCAAAGAGTCTGGCTCTGTCCTCGTGACTTCCACCCTTAAGATATTTGTATCTGTTGATGAGGTCCCCTTGCAGTCTTCTCTTCTTCAGGCTGAACAAGCCCAGCTCTCTCAGCCTTTCCTCATCGGGGAGATGCTCCAGTCCCTTTATCATCCTAGTTGCTCTCCTCTGGACTCTTTCTAGGAGTTCCTCACCTTTCTTGAGCTGGGGAGCCCAGAACTGGACACAGTACTCCAGGTGGGGTCTCCCCAGGGCAGAGTAGAGGGGGAGGATAACCTTCCTCGACCTGCTGGGCACGCTGCTCTTAATGCACCCCAGGATGCCATTGGCTTTCTTCTCAACAAGGGCACACTGCTGCCTCATGGTCAACTTGTCAACCTGTTGTTTTCCTTTTCACTACAATTATCATCACCTTCATCATCACCACTATTATTATTTTTTTATTTCAGTTGTTAAACTGTTCTTATGTCAAACCATGAGTTTTCTTATTTTTTCCCTTCCAATTCTCTCTCTCATCCCACCGGGGCGGGGGTGGGAACGGAGAGTGGGTGAGCAGCTGTGTGGTGCTCGGTCGCTGGCTGGGGTTAAACCACAACATCCTGTATGATTTGATGCCAAATCTGTATTTTTAGCAGCTCATCTTCACTCTTTTCTCTTAGAACCTTATTTCAGTTGTTCATGGTCAGTCTGAGATCTTTACAAGATACAAAATCAGAAATTACTGGAATGTTAGATTTTCACAATGATCCCTGTTTGCTATTGTAGTATTCCTCCATATTTATTCTTCAAAATACATTTTTATTCTTCTCTTCTGACCTGAGCCATTCAACATTATGCCATTTAAATTAACATGCCTTCATGGGTTTTTTTGGTTTTCCTTTCTGGATACATCAGAGGAGGAGTGGGCAGATGAGCATGAATCACTTAGATGGGGAACTTAAGCCCTGCCCAGTTGCTACACCAGTGTTGACAAGCTCATAAGTAAGGTACTGCTCTAATATTAGCTGGTCACGTGTGCTTTCTCTATTGGCAAGCATGACAAAAAAACACCACTAGGAAATGATCTATCCTATCTTAAAATAGGCAACAGAAAATGCTTCAGTCACCTGAAACAAACAGTAGAAAATGTTAAGTCATGGGTCATGCATTCCTCCATAACAGGGATTATATCATCCATTTCTGATACTCAGTTCAGAACTTTTCCCAAGATGGAGAGCTCATCACTTTTTCCAAGATTGAGACACCTTTCAGCTGCTACTACTGAAGCCACACTTTGAGAGAAGAAAGAGGACAAGCTGGGTACAATTGTGTTGCCAAGAGATTGGTAGGTAGGTGGGAAGAGACCTAGAAGAGCTAGCCAGAGAAATTATAAATTGTGAGACCCTTTAGACCTAGAACATGGGAGAGGCACCTAGCTGCTGGACATAGTCAACACTGAGATGCTTATGGACATATTCAGAAGCCAACCTTTATTTAGGGTATGGGTTTCACTTAGATGTCTACACTTGAGATGTCCAATTTACAATAACTATTGAATCTCTTTTGGTAGTCAGTGGGAAGAGAGAGGCATCTCCTACCTGCCTGCTCAGCTCAGAGTAAAGAAAAGTCTCTCTGCATCTATTCCCATAGAGACCATTAATTTCCTATAGCCTTTATGTGCCTCCAGAAACCATCAGACAACAAAATACCAGGCTGAAGGATAGAGGAAAGGTTCCACAATATTATTTGCAGACAAAATCGGTAGCTGTCCCCAGAAACTCTGGGGAACATCTCGGCTCTGAACCAGCATTGGCCTTAACAGGCCCGCACTCCTACTGCTTAGCAGGTCCTGATCTGCATGCATGTGATGATGAGAGGCAGAGCTCTTTGCTTGCCCACTTTGCTCCAAAATGACCTCACCTGACCTTCAACAAATTGCAAACTGACCTACAACAAATTGCAAATATTGCTTCAGTCCTTTTTCTTTTAGGAACCCCCTTGCATCTTGACAATGGCAACTTGAAGATGTTTGAGGTTTGCAGCTTATTCATCTGATGGTTTTGGTCCCACTTCCCTTCACTAGAAGCTGCTGCCGGAAGTCACTTCACCAATCTTCTTCCATCTCATGTCAATCTCTTCCTTTTTTCAGCTCACCATCCATCCCTTCTCTCTCTCTGTTCCTAGATCTTTAGCAATTGTCACACTAGCCACAGGCTCCTTGAACAAATATACCTTCTCCTTGTGTTTCCTGTCCTCTGTATCATGCCTATTCTGATAGCCTAATTATTAACATTGCTAATGGGCAATTGAGTAAATGAGAAGGTAGAAGGCATGGTGATTTGGCATGCCTTCAGGTTCAATGCTCTGTTGTGGTCAGAGCATTTCTCCATGGAAATGAAAAATAGCAGTAGTAGCCACACTATTAAATTGACCTAGCACTTGCATTTTTACATTTTTAATTCTTTTCTAATGATGGAGGGAAACACACATGAAATTCTTAAATTATGTGTTTTATTTCAATAATTTTTTTCTCTAACGTGGCATTTTGAAAACTTTCGCATTGCTTGATATTTTCTATGCTACAAAATGTGTGATAGAACCCTTGTATTCAGTAAAAAATTACCTTAATATGTCACCTGCAGTTTGAGTTTCTCAATACAGCGTGCTGAAAGCCACTCTTAGCAGACAATTGTTTACGATTCAAACAATAGATGGATTATATCTGTTTATTCAGAGGTAAGAAGAAACAAAACCACATCCTTTTTCTTTTGTCTGTTTTGAAAACAGATGTATTTGAAAATGTTCAGTGGCTGCTGAAAGTCATAGAGCAAACTGTACAAAGGTCAGAGAAATGTAGATTGCTTTGCTTTCATTCTTAAAAACCTTCACCAGATACAACTGCACATAACTTAGCATTGAAGAGGCATCCCGTACCCTTCTCCTGGCTGTAGGATTCTGGGTTCAGGGGAAAGCCTAAGGCAGGAGAAGGAAATCACGTCTCCCATAAAGCATACTCAGGTAGAGATTACATTTTCTTCCTCACTGCTGATAAGAATGAATCAGAAAGTCCTGTTTCTGCTGGAATTCTGTTTCTCAGAATGAATAAGGTACAATATTTACTGTACCCATTTCTGAAGAATACAACATTTTTCTCCCAAACCACTTACAAGACCAAACATTAAGTTATTTTCACCTGAGGACTTGGATTGATCATTCTTAGGTGATATACAATGAATGAAATCATGAACATATTTGTCCAAACACTAAAAGTAGTTGCCAGGGCAAGACTTATTGTCTACATGCTTTGCCTTGTACTTTCCAAGCATCTGCCACTGACTGTCATGGAGATCTTGAATCTCATCTAGTAAGGTATTATCATAGGTTTCTTAAAGTCAGTGGTGGCTTTGCTGAAGATTTGCAGTGGGACTGGGATTTCAACCCAAGATGGATTTGATTCCTCATGAGATCTATTAAGAAAGGAGACAAAGATTTCTTGATTACATGTTTGCTGTTGACTTTGCACAGCAGCCAGGAAGGCTAGATGCTATCTCTCATGCTAATGTTAAATAAAGTATGTTATGTTTGCAGCTCGAGGTGCTGTGCAGAGAATCTGTGGTGGTGAGGATCCCAAGAAGCAACTACACCTGTTGAATTTGACGTTTGTGTCCACTGAATGTCATTTTCTTCCCTGTGGTGTGTTTTATTCTTCTGGTTACTTCCACCTGCTTTATTTCAACTCCAGTGGGGCTGCATGAGATTTACAGCACCATAAACAAAGAAAGAATCAAGACAGCTTTTTAAAAGAAGATCCATGTTCTTCACATTCCTTCATGCTTAGCTCGCACACTAAAGCATTTTCAGGAAAAAGAAAGACTTCTCTGGGGAAACAGTTTTCCCTGGGTATGAGCATTTCCAGAACTGGAGTCTAAGAAAGAACACTCCTCTACTTAGGAGTACAGGTATAAAGAGGTATGCATCAGGAGGGATTTGCTGGGTTTGGCACCCTTTATGGTTTCCTCAGACTTCATGTTTGCTTTCAGAATGAAATCATTGGGTTCACAAACATTAGCTTTGTATTAGTGTTCCCTCCACTCATTAACTCAACTTTGTATTTCCATATTAAACCTGATGATGCTGTTGGCAGCAAGGCCTGTTGAGTAACATAAAACGTGCTTTAATGCATTGAGTACAGGACTGTAAAACGTAGCTCATATAATTCACTGTCATTCATTCATGTGCATCCTCAGGGAAAGAGGTGACCCAGGAGTGCTGTGGTTTTGGTATGTGGGTGCTTCAGATATGCTTGGTTTTTGAATGGGGAAGTCAGAGTAGTCAAACCCACCAGCAGCAACAAAGTGCAAGTTAATACCTTTAAAGGACAATGCAGTTAATGAAGAGGAGAAATAGCAGTTTCAAAAGCTGAAGTAAGGTGTATCACAGGGAAGTAGGACATGGCTACAGTCAGGAAGAAATGTGAAGCAAGGGCTGAATATCTCTTTGAACAAAATGTGATCAAGGCTTGTTCTAACCAGGCTCAAGCGTGAGAGTTCCCCCCACCCCCATTTTTTTCTCCCCTCTTTTCACACTACACACCAGAAGACTTCATTTTTTTATTCCCATCATAGTGTATGTCTACTTCAGGTGGAGGTCCAAACACATGAGCCAGTTGTCTCCTTGCCCATCAAAAGTCTCCATGAGTTACAAAGGTATGTATGAAAACAGGCTTTCCTTTACGCTGCATACTAACTGTACTCGTGAGTCAGCAGAGTAATCCACCACTGAGTTATCTGCAGTATGTGCTTAGGAAGAACTGAATGTAAAACTCACTAAGTTCACAGGGCAAGGACAAAAGTATGCCCTCCCCTTAAATACCTTTGAATTACCTATCTTTCCAAAGCTTACTGAATTATGTATGTAGACCTTTATGCTGTGTGGGCCGGCGCCACACAGTGGCTCTGTGAATAGGGAACCTTGAATTATCACCGTAGCAGCTTTTCTTGCACTCTGTGGCAGAAATACCTGTGGGGTAATATTACTCAGGACTCTCAAAGCTGAAGAAGTGAAATGCTATGCAGTATATATATTTATACTCTGTAGAAAATAAGACAATGAAATTTTTAGAAAACAAAGAGTCTAGAAGTTTAGATGACAAAGTGAAAAAGTGAGAAAAAAGTTGAAGTTTTGGCTGAAAAAAGACGTGGCACTGATAACTGATATCTAAATACACATTAGTGATAGCTAAAATACACGTTGCTGTTATTAAAAAATGTAGCTTGCAGGTATGTTTATAAGTCCAGGTTTGTTGGTAATTAAAGATGTGTCGTGGTTTAACCCGGCTGGCAACTAAGCACCACGCAGCCGCTCGCTCACTCCCCCCCTTCCCTCAGTGGCATGGGGGAGAGAATTGGAAAGAAAATAAAAGGTTAGAGCCGAGGGCCGAGATAAAGACAGTTTAATAAGAGAAAATAATAATAATAGTAATAATGAGAATGATAACAAAATATACAGAATATACAAAACGAATGATGCACAATGCAATTGCTCACCACCTGCCGACCGATGCCCAGCCCGTCCCGAGCAGCGATCAGTACCCGAGCGACCGACCGACCCACCCACCCCCCCGAGCATGACGTTCTATGGTATGGAATAGCTCTTTGGACAGTTTGGGTCCTAGCTGTGCTGTACTCCCAGCTTGTTATGCACCTGGCCGAGCAGGAGAAGCTCAAAAAGTCCTTGAGCAGTCTGAGCACTGCTTGGCAACAACTAAAAACATCAGTGTGTTATCAACATTCTTCTAGTACTAAATCCAAAGCACAGCACTATGCTAGCTTCTGTGAAGAAAATTAACTCTATCCCAGCCGAAACCAGGACAACACCAAACTGGGTGGTAGTGTTGATCTGCTGGAGGGGAGGAGGGCTCTGCAAAGGGACCTGGACAGGCTGGATCAATGGGCCAAGGTGAAATGTATGGGGTTTAATAAGGCCAAGTGCCGGGTCCTGAACCTGGGTTACAACAACCCCATGCAACACTACAGGCTTGGGGAAGAGTGGCTGGAAAGCTGCCTGGCAGAGAGGGACCTGGGGGTACTGGTTGACAGCCAGATGAATATGAGCCAGCAGTGTGCCCAGGTGGCCTAGAGGGCCAACAGCATCCTGGTGTGTATCAGGAATAGTGTGGCCAGCAGGAGCAGGGAAGTCATCCTTCCCCTGTACTCAGCATTGGTGAGGCCGCACCTTGAATACTGTGTTCAGTTTTGGGCCCCTCACCACGTTGTGTTGCCGGAACATGTCCAGAAGAGAGCAACCAAGCTGGTGAGGGGTCTGGAGCACAAGGCTTACGAGGAGCGGCTGAGAGAACTGGGGTTGTTTAGTCTAGAGAAAAGGAGGCTGAAGGGAGACCTTATCACTCTCTACAGCTACCTGAAAGGAGGTTGTAGTAAGGTGGGGGTCGGTCATTTTTTCCCCGGTAATGGGTGATAGGACAAGAGGAAATGGCCTCAAGCTGTGCCAAGGGAGGTTTATATTGGAGATTAGGAAAAAATTCTTCACTTGAAAGAGTGGTCAAGCATTGGAACAGGCTGTCCAGGGAAAGTGATGGAGTCACCATCCCTGGAGGTGTTCAAAACACGTGTAGACATCGCACTTCAGGACATGTTTTAGTAGGCATGGTGGTGTTGGGTTTCTGGTTGGACTTGACAATCTTGATGCTTCTATGCTTCTGTGATTCTATGATACCTGAGTCTTTTGCATTAAGTAGTCAGCACTATGCATGTAGACATAGGCGACAGGATCTTGCCCCAGGTATTCACCTCCTCAACAGCTAGTGCTTGATGTAGCTTTCTAAACATAAGCATCAAGTGCTATTTGAAAGGCCCTAGAATAAAGTACCTGGCCTTCAGGTGCCTGTCCAGAGGGCATGACCTTGCATATTTCCTGTCTCATGTCTGCCAGCCCCATACAGGTGTTTTGGATACCCTCAGGCTTCTTATATGGCAACTGAATTTCTAAAGTTAGACAGGATGAACTTAACCTTCATGATCAAACCAGTTTCTAACCTGATTTAAGATAGATCTATAGTCTACTTTGAAAGCAGTGTAGTTTGAAGACAGCCAAGTCTCTCCTAGAGAGAGTTCAGAGGAGAGCAACAAGGATGATGAGGGGACTGGAGCATCTCCCCTACAAGGAAAGGCTGAGAGATTTGGGCTTGTTTAGCCTGAAGAAGAGAAGACTGCAAGGGGATCTCATAAATACAAATATCTTAAGGGTGGATGTCATGAGAATGGTGCCAGGCTCTTCTCAGTGGTGCCCAGCGACAGGACAAGGGGCAATGGGTACAAACTGAAACATAAGAGGTTTCAGTTGACTATGTGGAAGAACTTTTTTACTTTGAGGGTGACAAAGCACTGGAACAGGCTGCCCAGGGGGGTTGTGGAATCTCCTTCTCTGGAGATATTCAAAGCCCGCCTGGACGAAGTCCTGTGTAACATGCTCTAGAAGAACCTGCTTTAGCAGGGGGGTCATACTGGATGATCTCCCGAGGTCCCTTCCAACCCTTGCCATTCTTTGATTCTGTGATTCTGTGAAGTCACCTTTAAATTGAATTGCTTGGGTGCCACTAAAATTGTGAGTAGCCTGAAGCTTGTTGTAGCTAGGGATTTACCCTGTTCCTGTAGTACATGCTGAGCTTCATGCTGCTGCAAATCTAGGCTGTTCCTGAGGTGCTTTACCTAAACTTAGCCTGAATGTCAATGATATCTTTCAGACAGAACAGAGAAATTCACTCTCATGCATCTTTAACTTGCTGTCATGAGGAATCTTGGTGAAGGTTTTCTGGGATCCAATCTCATGCTTGCCACATCCTTTCTGCATTCATGAAATGATCCTACTGCTATCTGTAGGCTAAAATGTCTGTTGGCAAACCCGCTTATATGTACTTGTTGTTGAGTCACTGAGAAGGGTTTCACAATCATCTCTAGACAGAACTCCCAGAAGCAATTTCTGTTGTTGGTGCCCTGGTGAGCACCATCTTCTGTGGACTGATACATCTGAACATCTGCAGAACATGTTTTGTGTTGAATGCATGTCAGTACCTATTGCTGCCTGCTACAGTAAAAACTGTTTGTCTGGCTGTTACCAATTCTCTTTTCAGTTTTCTCATGCTCTAGACAAATTATTTATATTTTGAAAAAAACCCCCAACTTTCTGCTCTGAAGTGTTTAGTAACTAAATTATTTTTTTCTGAAAAAAAGTTGTTTATTTTATAGGGACTTCCTTACCTATTTAGAATCACAGAATCATTTACGTTAGAAAAGGCCTTTAAGATCATTGACTCCAACCATAAACCTAACACTGCCAAGTCTACCACCAAACCATGTCCCTAAGTGCCACATCATCACGCCTTTTAAATTCCTCCAGGATGCTGACTCAACCACTTCCCTGGGCAGCTGGTCCAATGCTTGGTAATGCTTTCGGTGAAGAAATATCTCCTAATAGCTAATCTAAACCTCCTTTGTTGCAGAGGCTGTTTCCTGTCATCCTATCGCTTGTTACATGGGAGAAGAGACAAACACCCACCTCAATACAGCCTACTTCATTGCAGTGATGGCTATCGCCCCACTAGCATGCCTCAGGGACTCAGCTTAAACCATTAGCCAACACTGAAATCTGCATTGTCCCAACTCTGTTTTTAGCGATACCTGAGCTGTTGACATGTAGTGTCCAAAGGTAGCACAGTCTTGGCTATCCAGGTTTCACTAACTGTAGCACGTTGATTAATTAATTGTCAACCAACTCAAATTCATCATCAAATCAATGATAAAATACTGATTTCAGTACAAACTGACTTCTTCACTTTTTATTAACATTTGTGGCTTCAATGTGGACCACTCAATTCTTTGTTATGGTAGGTCTTACATCAAAATAAACATAGAACAGAACAGAATAGAATAGAATAGTTCAGTTGGAAGGGACCTGCAACAATTATCTAGTCCAACTTCCTGACCACTTCAGGGCTGACCAAAAGTTAGAGCAAGTTATTAAAGGTGTTGTCCAAATGTCTCTTAAACACTGACAGGCTTGGGGCATCGACCACCTCTCTAGGAAGCCTGTTCCAGTGTTTGACCATGCTCTAGGTAAATAAATGCTTCCTAATGTCAAGTCTGAACCTCCCCTGGTGCAGCTTTGAACCATTCCCATGTGTCTTGTCACTAGATCCCAGGGAGAAGAGATCAGCACCTCCCTCTCCACTTCACTTCCTCAGGAAGCTGTAGAGAGCAATGAGCCCACCCCTCAGCCTCCTTTTCTCCAAACTAGACAAGACCAGAGTCCTCAGCTGCTCCTCACAAAACATGCCTTCCATCCCTTTCACCAGCTTTGTCGTTTTCCTCGGACCTACTCTTCCTCTTCCTATTGACATACTTAAAAAAGGCATTCTTGCTGCGTGACACAACACTAGCCAGTTTCAACTACAGTTAAGCTTTGTTTTTTCATGTCTTCTCCCTGCATATGCAAACCATGTCTCTGTAATCTTCCTGTGAAGCCTGACCTTGCTTCCAGAGATCATACAATTTTTTTTTTCCTCTTGAGCTCCATGAGGAGTTCCCTGTTCAGCCAAGCTAGTCTTCTGCCCCACTTGCTTGACTTAAGACACAGTGGGATTGCCTGCTCCTGTGCTTTTAACAGGTGGTTCTTAAGAACTGAGCAGCACTCGTGGAGTCCTAAGCTCCCAAAGGTAGATTCCCAGGGGACACTGCTAAGTAGCTCCCTAAGTAGCTTAAAGTTTGCTCTCTTGAGATCCAGGATAGCAACTCATAGGTTTTGTGTGCTGTGGCTTTTTCAGCAGAAAAGTGAAGAAAGAAATTTTAAAACTACCATGGAGAAAAATGCTAAACTCAGTGCAGAATTATATCTTGGGATTTGACATCATCTGATAATTTCATGGTTGGATGTGGAGCTGATAGGTTCCAGAGTCATTGTTAGAGCAGCTGGACAGGAAATCTCATTCAATGTCATCACAGAAATAAAATGCTATTTTTTGAAACAGACATTGTGTTTATGTTCACATCCTTACTTCCACAGAGGACAGACCGGCAGGATCAGGCCTGTTTGCACTATAGTTAAATACGCACCATTCACTTCCAGTGCTGCATCTACTTTGCTACTGATTTCTCTCAACTCTTTATGAATGCTTTTTGGATGGTCTTTTCACATCTTCTCATCATAGCTTTGGAAGAAGAAACAATTATTATAATCAGACCAGCGTTAATGTTGTTTTTTTCGTACTTTTGAAAATGTATTCGGAATGGCAGGACTTCTTTATTGCAGTCAATAAATGAGATCTAAGTAGTGCCTTTGGCACAAAACTTTGAATATGCAATGTCAGAAAGTGGGAAGAGGCAGGTCTTTTCAGACTTTTGGTGGTGTATGAGGAGCAATAAGATAATAAACAACCCCTTCCTGCCTCTCCCTGCTGCCTCTCCCTCAGGAGAGCATGCAACCCTTACACTTGTTCACTCCCAGTAGCCCTGCTATGGCTAACTAACCTCTACTCCTCACCTATGCAATTGGTTTCAGACAATATCACTTGGATTGTGCAGTTTAAATAATACAGTCTGCATGGATGCAGTTAGATATTCTCATATCTTAAAAAAAAATGGACTACATAGGCCAGAAAAGCAAATGTTTGAAGATTTTGGTTAAATGTGCAAAGTGGAAAATGTATAGGGAGCCATAGGAAACTGCTTGATCTAAAAAGAAAGCTAAAGAAACTGACAGTAAGAAACACCATTGGGTTTAGGATAATGGAAATTTTCTAGGACTGGTAGAAAAGGCTCATGAAAACCAACTCATGGTTGGTTTCCTCTAAGATTAATATCCCACTATCAAGTCAATAAAATGGAAAATCAGATTAAAAGCTTTCATGTTACTTTTAATACTAGTCTTCAAGGAAAGTCAGATGCTCTCCATAGCAACTTTGCTAAGTACTAACTACAGTAGCACAGACATTTAGTTTAGTTCCATCTGTATTTATTTTATTACCCATGCCTAGTCCAGAAAATACACGTGTATTCACAAAGTCAAATGAATTTAATGCCTCCTATGGAGATTTTATGAGTTTTCTGAATGTGGTTTCTTTAGAATGAATCAATGTGTTTGCTCAGTGGCTTGAACAGCTGTAATAATATTGCATTCACTCTGCACCCTTATTTCATTTGCTTAGTAAGTGTGAGCTGATTTTAAGATAGGTGGGTCAGAATTTTCCAGAAAACTTTTCTTGGAAAAGCTGTAGATTTTTTTTTATTTTTTTTGGAGTAACTGCCTCTTTCTTCAATTTTCAGTTACAATTTGGTTTTCCCATTTCATTAGGAAAAGCAAAGAAAGCAAATTAAAATTATTTAGACAGGTCAGAAAAAAAGCGCAATATGTTAGATAAGAGAGATAAATAATCAGAATTGCTTAGGAAGGCAATTTCATTGTTTTTTCACTGATTCTCTTACTATTTTACCAGTTTTAAGTTATTTTTATTCTTTATTTCCTTAACCATTGTAAGTATTTCAAATTGCATTTCTACTTATATGGAACTAGAAAATTCTAAGGGTGATTAATTCTATTTTAAAAGCAGGTTTGATTAGACTGGTTTCTGGGCTGTACATATTTCTCCCCAGCATCTTCCTGGAGAAAGAACAAGCAGTAGTGAGGGTGGAAAAGATGCTCATGGTAAGAAGGGATCTACTACAGGTATCTAACATGTTCCGTGCCAGTTAATGGCCTTGGACTTTAGGATATCTCTGTGACCTCTTTTGCTCTCTTCTTCTGGTGTGGTTTGGTGTTTGCAGAAGATCTTTAGCTGAACAGTTTATTTCAGGTCTGTTTTGTGCCTTGTACTATTTGGAAGAACATGGGAGAAGTATTTTGTGGATCGTCTAAATATTGATACCTCTGAGACTGGAGGAAACAAGACTTGATGAACCATGTGTGTTCTTTGTGTTTAACTGTGGCACATGAGAGTGTATGTCACTCTGCTTATGAAATTATCAGCCCTTGGGAGGGTGGAGAGATGGCAGAGCAATCTCTGTTTGGCTTTCGCTGTGTTCAGTGGAGGCACACTCTAAATTACTGTTCAGATATTGGAGTAAATCACAGGTCCAGACTGAGTATAATGGGAGACTTGCCTGAGATACTCGTATAGAGTCATATACACTGTAGACATCTACATTTTGTCGGACATATCCCACCCTTCCAACACGTTTAGTTTGTTGGCATTTCCTTAGTGAAAAATAAAATCTTTGTTTTCCAAAAGAAATGCAGTCCAAAAGGGTCAGACAGTAAAGAATATATGTGTGATGCTCATCTCCCACAAAGAAGAGCATCTCCTTTTCAGCCTTTAGGTAGTCCACTGCTGCAATGTCATGCACTTTTTTAGGAAAAAAAAATGAAGTCAGAGATGGTATAAGTGGGGCATTTGAAATCCTTGAGTTTCCTGGTAATGAGTGCCCGAAAAAGGAAAGGAAAGGTGTTATACAAAAATTGTCAGTTTCCCAGCAGTGCAGTTGCAGATACAGTTCTTGAATATGAATTTGAAGGAAAAAGATGCCACTGCTACAATTCAGCATAAAAGAAAATAAACTGCTACATGATGCAACTGGTGATGTATTTCCATGGGATCTTGTGCTACCAGTACAGACCAGCTCGAGCACTGGTCTTCCTATATAGCTTTAGGATCTGACAGATGATATCTAAAGCACTAAAAGGCCTTGGATCTGATTAAAGATGTTTCACTTTTCTACGCAAATTAATAGAAAATAGTTCAAATGCTAAAATATCTCATTTAATGAGTTGGGAAATTCTTCATCACTTGATGCCTTTAGATAAGGTTTGGACCCATTTCTTTAAAAAGTATTCAAATGCAAGTTGTCTTGGGTGGAAGACAAGAAACACCAGAGAAGTTTCTGGTCTCTGTGTTGCAAAAGGTAAAATGAAATAATGGAGTGGATCCTTCTAGATGTAAATATGCTTGGAAATGGCTTTCCTTATGAAACCTTTTGATACACTAACCTTCACTTAGTGTTCAGTAGTGTTCAGTGTTACCTTCAGTAAGTGTTCTCTGAAGGAATAACTTTTCTATACAGAGCTAGAATGTCTGTGCAAGCCATGAAGTCCTAGCTTGTATATAACTCTTCCTGTGACTCTTCAGGAAACTAGTGTATTGCTATAAATTGGCAAAGTGTGGGCAACATGGCTAAAAAGTAACTTAGGAGAAGGTAACTAGTAACTTAGGAAGTCACTTAGGAGAAGGTAGAATTTTTTCTAATTTCCTGTTGTGATTCCTAACCATTAACCATTGTAGTTAACCATTAACCTTAACCATTGTAGTATTCTCCATCTCCAGCTGACTGATCCACACAAAAAGACCTTGAATTGACAGTCAGCTTTAGAGATTCCCACTCTCAGTGTTGGGTCTGTATTCTAGTGACCCACACTAATGATCCAAATTATGGAAAGCTGTGTTCATCTTCCAAGAAACCAGTTGGCTTAAGAGCTTTTTCTTTGCCAGACAAATTTACTCTTCCCGCCCGCCCCCTCGCTGAAATAATTGACCTTTGGAAAAATAAACCAAAACCCTCTCAGGAACTTCATAAGCAGCAACAACATTTAACATGAGCTGAGGAAAGGAAGGAATGGTCAGTGAGCCTCGCAGTGTTGTAAGATGGCTCTGCTTTGATGAATGGCACATGGCAGTGACTTCCTTGTCAGCTTCAACTTTGTGTTCTTTTCAAATGAAGAGATTACAAAAACCTGCCAGAGTTGTATCACTGGGCTAGCAACAAGGAGAACGTTAATTTAGATCACACATGAGTCTTTGCCATACTGTCAGAAGTAGGTTTTTGATGTCAAGTAGGGATTAATCTCTCCTTAGTTTGGCTGTCTGTTTTAGAATTAAACATCTCATTCCCCAAAAGTGGTTGTTTCTCTGCATTGGCACTAAGGATTAACTTTCATGTAATCACCTGTATAATAGATATGTATGGTTAAGTGAAAGGGATGTCACCTGATGATGTACTGCTTGTTCTTCACCATCTACTGCTAGGGATGGTCTAGCCTAACACTCTTCATGGCAGATATCCTGGGGCAGCACAAATTTCTGGTTGAGAAAGTATCCTCCTCCATGCTTGAATCCAAATGTGTGATGCAAGCGGAACACATGTAAAAATCTGATTTTGCAGGACTTTCATCTGGCAGGCAGAAGACAAATTTACTCTACTGAGAACAAGACATAGAAAAACTGCACTGAATTTACTTCAATAAGGACTGCTGCCTTGTTCATAGCAAACCCACAGCTACCTTGATGAAGACTGTGTGGCGTAGGAGGAAAAGCAGAAAAGAGTCAAAGGGCTGCAGATTTGCTGAGTGCAGCTTGCCAGTGCAGAGAAACAAGCACTTTTGGGGAATGAGATGTTTAATTCTAAAACAAGACACACACAGCATCTCTGCAGTATGTTGGCTGGATTCTCCTCAAAGTTATATAAATATAAGCACATATATATATACACATATATATATGTACGTGTTCTTGTGTGTCTAAAAGATTCTCTGCAATTTTACTGGGCCAGGTTTCCAAGGTAACCTTATGACTGTTCATCCTACCACTAGACCAATGTGTTTCACATCTGTTTTGAATGAGCAGTAGCAGTCTCCGAAGGATATCCTGCTTTATAATTTCTTCCCCTTTTTATTGTGGTGTCATGGCTGCCTATAAGCCACTGTTATGTTGCCTCTTGTGAAATGGTTGCGGCAGCTGCAACTCTGATTCAAATTCTTGTCAGAGTCCTCTAACTTCTCTTGTCAGACTGCCAGGCATAACATTAAACAGGAACTAACTAAATGGGCATAAAATTAAAAGAAAGAGGGTAGGTGAGAAGAGCAGAAAGCATTTTGCCTTGTGGGCTTGACTGGAAGCTGCTTCACTGACATCTGTGAGCCTGGTGTTAGATGGAGTTTGAGAGAGGCGGCTGGATGCTCAGTCTATGTCTGGTATTAGTAAATTTTGTGGTACCAAAAAACATTCACAGGCACTAGATCTCAATCCTCTGTACTGCTAAATTGATGGAGTGGCTCTTGGGTGGTTTCATTTTGGACCAACCCTCTGAATGGTTCCCAGGAAATATTTAGGACATGTCATGGGTCAGGGACGATACCCAATAACCAGTTTGGATGTAGCCAACCTAACTTGGAGATTAAGAGAGTTTAACAGCGTGAGCATGAGCTGTTTCGTGCCTGTTGGTCTCCATGTCAGAGAATGCTCCCAATTATATTTCATCTCCTGCTACAGATGTATCCTTAGGCATTAGGCTCCATCTGAAATGCAGTCTTACACACACCAGTCTAGTAGCCTTATCATATCAGTCGTAGAATCATAGAATCATAGAATCATAGAATCACAGAATGGTTTGGGTGGGAAGGGACCCCTAGAGGTCATCTAGTCCAACCCCCCTGCAGTGAGCAGGGACACCGCTAACTAGATCAGGTTGCTCAGAGCCCCATCCAACCTGGCCTTGAATGTTCCCAGGGATCGGGCCTCCACTACCTCTCTGGGCAACCTGTTCCTGTGTTTCACCACCCTCGTTCTAAAGAATTTCTTCCTTAGATCCAGTCTAAACCTACCCTGCTTCAGTTTAAAACCATTACCCCTTGTCCTGTCACAGCTGGCCCTGTTAAAAAGATTTTCCCCATCTTTCCTATAGGCCCCCTTTAAGTACTGAAAGGCCACAATCAGGTCTCCCCGCAGCCTTCTCTTCTCCAGGCTGAACAAGCCCAACTCCCTCAGCCTGTCCTCATAAGAGAGGTGCTCCAGCCCTCGGATCATTTCTGTAGCCCTCCTCTGGACCCGCTCCAACAGTTCCATGTCCTTCTTGTGCTGAGGGCTCCAGAGCTGGACGCAGTACTCCAGGTGAAGTCTCACCAGAGCAGAGTAGAGGGGCAGAATCACCTCCCTCGACCTGCTGGCCACGCTTCTCCTGATGCAGCCCAGAGTACGGTTGGCCTTCTGGGCTGCCAGCGCACATTGCCGCCTCATGTCCAGCTTTTCATCCACCAGCACGCCCAAGTCCCTCTCAGCAGGGCTGCTCTCAATCCTTTCTTCCCCCAGCCTGTACTGATACTGGGGGTTACCCTGACCCAGGTGCAGGACCTTGCGCTTGGCCTTGTTGAACCTCATGATGTTCACACAGGCCCAGCTCTCCAGCGTGTCCAGGTCTCTCTGGATGACATCCCGTCCTTCTGGTGTGTCAACCGCACCACTCAGTTTGGTGTCATCCGCAAACTTGCTGAGAGTGCACTTGATCTCATTAAGTGATTGATGAAAACATTAAACAGCATCAGTCCCAGTATGGACCCCTGAGGGACACCACTCATCACTGGTCTCCATCTGGACAGCAAGACGTTGACCATGATTTCTCTTTGATCTGGTCATATTGTTTATATCTACAGCTGAAGATCAGTCCACAGCACTCATTAATGCATTAATTAATTAATTAATTAATGCATTATTCCAGCTACAATCATGTTCCCCCTGGTCTGTTGGGCATTTTTGAAGGTGGCATCTTCTCTATGAGCCTCAGAACGAGAGACTGAATGGTAATAATAAAATATTTTTTAAAAAATCCTTCCTGCCACAGATCTAGGAGATGATTCACAGGCCACAAAGGGTACAGCAACCAATTTAAGAAATCTGGGGCATTTTTCAGTTCCTGATAAAAAATGAAAATTACATAATTACATTTTATTTTAGGAAGTTTTCCTTGTTTTCCAAAGCATTTTGCTGACAATCTTTATTTTTCGCAAAGTGCTATTAAGGCATAAGTCCAGTGAAATCCTGCATGACTCCCTACCAGCTCATGGTAGGCTGTGGTGAAGTGTGGCTGCAGTATATGGGATTTCAGTGGACTGTTGCTCCAAAATAGTACAAACATGCTGACCACTTTAAGTTTGGAAAGCCCAAGGGAAAGAGTGATTGTCACAGCTTTAAGCAGAATGCTGACTGATAGTTATCTGAAAGAACTTTACATTTTTTGCAGAAGGTTATTAGAATCATAGAATCAGAATAATTTGGTTGGAAAAGATCTTTAAGATCATTGAGTCCAACCACACTAAACCATGTCTCTAAGCAAATTGTCTACCTGTCTCTTAAATATCTCCATGGATGGGGACTCGACCACTTCCCTGGGTAGAATCATAGAATCATTTTGGTTGGAAAAGACCTTTAAGATCATCGAGTCCAACCTTTAACCTAACCCTGTCATCCCACCACTAAACCATGTCCCTAAGCACCTCATCGATCCTTCTTTTAAATACCTCCAGGGATGAGGACTCGACCACCTCCCTGGGCAGCCCATTCCAGAGCCTGACAACCCTCTCAGTGAAGAAGTTTTTCCTAATGTCTAGCCTAAACCTGCCCTGGCGCAGCTTCAAGCCATTCCCCCTCGTCATATCGTCTGTTACCAGGGAGAAGAGGCTGACCCCCACCTCACTACAGCCTCCTTTCAGGTAGTTGTAGAGGGCGATCAGGTCTCCCCTCAGCCTCCTCTTCTCCAGACTAGGTAGCCCGTTCCAGTGCCTGATAACCCTTTCAGTGAAGAAATATTTCCTAATATCCAGTCTAAACCTCCCCTGGTGCAGCTTGAGGCTGTTTCCTGTCATCCTATTGCTTGTTACTTGGAAGAAGAGACCAACACCCACCTCACTACAGCCTCCTTTCAGGCAGTTGTAGAGGGCGATCAGGTCTCCCCTCAGCCTGTTTTTTTTTTTTCTCCAGGATAAACAACCCCAGTTCCCTCAGCTGCTCCAGACCCTTCACTGCTTTTGTTGCTCTTCTTTGGATGCGCTCCAGCACCTCCCTGTCTTTGTTGTAGTGAGGGGTCCAAAACTGAACACAGTATTCAAGGTGCAGCCTCTCCAGTGCCGAGTAGAAAGGGGTGATCACTTCCATAGCTCCTGCTGGCCACACTGTTTCTGATATATGCCAGGATGCTGTTGGCCTTCTTGGCCACCTGGGTGCACTGCTGGCTCATATTCAACTGTCTGTTGACCAGTATCCCCAGATCCCTCTCTTGCCAAGAAGCTTTCCAGCCACTCATCCCCAAGCCTGTAGCATTGCCTGGGGTTGTTGTGACCCAAGTTCAAGACCCAGCACCTGACTGAGGCAAAGAAGGCATTAAGTACCTCAGCCTTACCCTCATCCTTTGTCACTATGGTTCCCCCTGCATCCATTAAAGGATGGAGATTCTCCTTGGCTCTCCTTTTGTTGTTAATATATTTATAGAAACAGCCTGCAATAACACTTGCATCTTTGCTGCCACTTGGATTACTATCCACCACTTCCTCTCAGGTGGCAGACCAAAGGACCTTGCTAGCACACTGTCCCTCGCACATTGGCGTGCCATCCTCAGGCTTCTTTCTAGCAAGCCTGGTTTCATCCCACTCCCCCTTTGAATGTAGTTTAAAGCTCTTTCAATGAGCCCTGCTAACTTCTTGGCAAGCATCCGTTTGCCCCTTGGAGACAGGTGTACCCCATCATTTGCTAGCAGGCCTGGTATTGTGTAGGCCAATCTATAATCAAAACCCCCAAAATTTATTTCCTGGCTCTTCCTGTTCCTTCCCTCATCATTCCCTGTAATAGGAATGATAGAGGAGAACACTACTTGTGCACCTGATCCCTTCACCATTTGTCCCAAGGCCCTGAAGTCCTTCTTAATTGCCCTCGGACTTCTTGTTGAGATTTCATCACTGCCTGCTTGGAAAATCGATAATGGATAATAATCCGTGGGTCTTGCCAGAGTTGGAATTTTTCTTTCCGTATCTGTAACCCAGACCCTGGTAGGAAACAGACATCTATGAAATGGGTCTGGTTCTTGGTCTCCTTGGTCCCTGGTTTAGTAGTAGCTGCAGTGGAAGGCCAGCAAAGATGGAGAAGTTGTCCCAGCCCAGCAGAAGAATTAGGGTTTGGGATTTCTGTTTCAAACTTAGGGTGAAATGGATCCAGGCAATCACTGGCCACCCTCTTCCAAGTGATAATTTGATGCTTTCACAGAAAGGACATGCATCCATCTTCACTCTCCCCAGCTGCTGAAGCATCTGCTCAGGAGGTAACAAGTCCAAGTCAAACTGTGTCCTTGCTTTCAAAGGACTCCTTTTAATGGGGAATGATCACCTGTCCCACAGACCAGATACCATTATCTCTCAGAGTGTTTTTTTAGTCAAGATATTGTAATTGTTTGAAGGCAGAGTCTTCCCTCAGATATAAAGGAATTTATGACTGACCTCAGTGTAGTCATGTTTTAATCTCTTTGGAAGAAAAAAAGTGTTCATCTCCTTTATCACAGCTGGACAACGAAGTCTTAAGAAAACATACAGTTTTCATCTCTTTTAAAAGTTTTTTGCCAACACAGAAACTCAGGTTTCAGCTAGTCAAAAATTAAATTCTACAAAATTTTGAGAAACTGTACAAAACAAAGAAAATGTGCAAAACATCTAGAAACATTTCTTCAGTCAGGACTAGCATATTGGACAACAGAGGGAGTGTAAACCTCACCCATCTCTGAAGAACAGAATTACTTTTCCCAGCACTTTAACAGCATCAAAAGAGGCAGAAACTACCTGAAATTATTTTCATTTCATGTTAAGTAGATTGTTCTTTAAGAGATATATGGAATTTACTGTACAGTGATCTCTTTCATATCACCCTTTGGCAAACAAAATCCAAATGGGGACTGGTATTTCTAAGCAGAATACATCAAAGCAAATGGATTAATGAGATGACCGAGGCCCAGAGCATGTCCAAATTCATGGGCAGGAACAATGAACAAATTAAATTGTAAATAATTTAAAAAACCTCACAGGAATTTCCATCATGGGCAGATGATTGTATTTCTTACCACCTGAGGGTTAGAAGTCAGTATTCTGAGTTTACACTAATTTTTGGAAAAGGTAAAATTGTCCTGTATCTCAGAAGACCAAATCTGGTGAACATTCAGAGAAACTCAGAGGTAATCTGAGCAAGTGGTGATGTTTGTGTCCTTGGGAATGCATTTACCTGGGTCAGTGACCTATGGCTGGAGTTGAACCTTTCTAGTAAACTGAAGGACTGGAGAAATATGTTGGATTAGGCTCCTAAATTATTCAGATGAGACAATCTATATGGATGTTGAAATTAGGCAGATGAAAGCTGAGCTCTGGAGCAGATTAGAAAAAAGATAGTCCAGAGCTTTGAAGAGCCTGAGGCTTGGCAGAGAGATCTTCAGACAGCATTTTTCAGATGCCTTGGACATATTCAAAGTCTGTTGTTGTTTTGACTAGAGACCAAGAGACATAGTAATAGAAGACACTAGTCTTAAGTCTGCCTTGTAAAGAATTTTATAGAGTGTGGTTGGACAAACCACCGGCATTGAGCAGGACCTCCCATGGCAGTAGATTCAGTGGCACTATCGAGCAAACCCACTCAAACAGGACTGAGGTGATTGAGACAATGTGCTCTCAAAAAAACTGCTATGAAGCAGTGGAATATCCAGAAAAAAAGGCTTTTTCAATTTTTTACAGGGTTTTAAGGTTAGACCTCTGACTTCTAACTAAGAGTCAGGTTTGTTTTCTTCATCAGCTCCCAAAAGAAAGGTTTCTAAAACCTGGATGTGCTATCAGAGCACCTTGAAGGGGAAAGGACTGGGTAAGACCCAGGTTCCTATCAATTAGGAACAAAAACTGATGATATGAACAAGAAAGCAGGGTCAGGCATGTCATGTTTATCCACATGAATGTGGCAAGCCATCAAGGTGCAAAGAGCAAACACTGACTATTGCTGTAGTAATAAAATAAATAGACCTGTAACCACTCTCCTCTTATCAAAAATTATCTTTCAAAACAGGGCAGGTACATGCAGATTGTTTCTTGAGGAAAGTCTCTGAACTGTAGTGACTCCTGAATCATGTCCAAACGATAGTTTGTCCAAGACAAAGCTGTGCCAGGGACCAAGTTGATAATTTAACAGTATAGATTATTACTTCTCTGACGCTGTTTGATTTACTCTGCTGAAGACAAGGAACCAGTATGTCCCACAGACATTTCAGGATTTTTCTCCTTAATACTACAAGCTGATAAATTTTCCAGCACTGATCTTGCAAAGCTCTTCAGGATGGGCTTAGCATTAAACCAGCAATCACTCATACTAGGGTCATACAGATTCCTGTCACACAACAGGGGAACTGTTATCCACTGGCTCCTTAGCAAAGCACAAGAAGCAAATGAACAAGTTTGTTTATCTCTCTCTCCTCAGTGGCCAGCAGTAAAAACTGTGGACTGTGCTGTTTTATTAAATGATTGTCACAGGTAAAGATTTTGTTCTTATCATGTTACACAATCAGAAATAACTCTTTCAGGATTTATTGAGTTAGTCTAGTTTTGAAAGAGTAAGATTAGATCCTTCTCTTTACACTTGTTTCAATGAGTTTGCTTGGGATTAAGGTTTATCTGTCTATTAATGTAGAATTCACTTTTCAAACTGGCCTCAAATTTATCCCCTAATGTAGGATTTCCTATTTCGCACTTGCACATTTTAAACTGTTCTGACATTGCACATCATTATGGCGTGTCTCCCCAGGTAGCTCAAGAATAGACTGATTTCTGGATGTAAATTTCAAGGATTTTTTCATAAGAAGTCCTTGAATCTGCAAAATTTATAAGCTATTTCCATGTATCATTTGTTCCCATGGTTCCCTTCTCTGGGATAGTCCCCTCTCAATTCTTCACTGGGGCGAAAGCAAGTGCCAGGGTCCCACATGGGCCATGAAAGGGAGAAGAGTCACCATGATGTAGCAAATAACAGCAGCAGAAAGAGAAAGAAAACCCCACCACATAGGGTTTCAGAAACTCTATCCTTAATGAATACTGAGGCACTTCTTTCTTGGAAGAAAAGATAACCTAGCATCAATCTAGGAAGCAGATAATGAGAGAAGGGGCCTTTTCACAGCTGCCACCATGAACAACAACTGAAAGAGTCTGGTGACAAGGAACCATTTAGACACTTTTGAGACAGAAATTGAAGATCAGATTTAGAGAAGAGGTCGTATCTCCAGTAGTGCAAACACTTAGAGCGTTCAGCTGAATGGATAAGGCTGTGCAGTGCCATGAAATAGTGTTACATCATGGTTCTGATGCAATTTAAAGTTCCTTTCTTTCCAAGTAATTACTTTCCAAGTAATTAACTCATGATTTCAGTGTTTTATGCATTCTGTCCCATGGCTTTCACTGTATAGTTAGGAAGGGATAAGAATGACGTCAGCTTTGGTTTTAGTATCAATCACTGTGACCAGAATTAATTTGCATCATTCCACTTTATACAAGGTACTAGTAGAGAATGAAGTTCTCTGAAACCCTTTTTTTCTATAAACATGGATAGAGCAAACTGATTAAACTGGTGTAATCACAGAATACTTGCCCTGTATGCTGATGAAAGTGGGAAGCTTTTTTGACCTGTATTTCTGCACAGAACATTGCCTTTTCCCCATCCCTCCCCTTCCTAACTGTTGCCCTGGGAAGTTGTGACCACGATGACAGAGAATCAGGATTCATGGTCCAAGGCTGATCCTTCTGTTGGCTACCAGGATGTGGTCCAGGGCTGTCTTCCTAGCTCTGATCTTTGTAAAAGGTCCCTTAACCTGCTATGGAAAGTATTTATCAACTCCATGACACAGAGGTACCAAGTCTCCTCTTCCTTACAGTGTCCAGTTTGCCAGGTTCCTTGCATGTAAACATAGCATGATATTTCATCACCAAGCCCCATAGTTAGTGTAATCCAGCTGTGAAGACATGGCTGAAGGGCAAGGCCATTGAGCCAGCTGACTTGTAAGTATAGGTAAGTCTCTACTGACTGAAGGAACCAGGCCTGATCATTTATTTTTTCTTTATGTGATTTTAATTTGTATTGGGCAAGCTCGGCATCTCGATTTTCTATTGTTATTTAGTGTTAACATTGTGGTAATGCTGAAGAATTCCTGTAATGAAACAGGGTCCATTTTGAAAGATGCTTTAAAAACAGTGTAAAAGCCCAGAGGAAGAAGGTGGCTTCAGGAGATTTCCTGTATTCTTGCCTCTCACGACAGTTCAGTTCTTCCTAGAAAACAGGTAAATTAATACTGCCAAAAGCTAAAGATCAATAAAGTTCCTTTTTTTTCCCCTGGGCATTCCCCTTACCCTGCACAATACTTTCTCCTAATTCATCTGTTAACCAGATTCACGCATTTGCGGGGACTAGTGGGGCCCTTTCATAATCTGACATCTAGCGGCAGCCTTGTGTAACAGTAACGAGAGAAAAAAAGCCAGAGGTGGTCAGAAATGTCAGACCGTGGAAACATTTTAGCCATTAACATATCATGAGATCATTCAATTTTGTGATAACCAACCTATATTTTTAAACTTGTAGTCTTCTTAATGCAATGCACTTAATGGTGCAGTAACAAATGTGTGCTTCTCACTAAAACAGGTGAAGAACCGTGCATTTGAACTTGCATCATGCCTTTTTATAGTGCAGGCTTCCCTTAATTCTAAGTAGTAGTAATTTCTGGAAAAATCATAGAGACTCATGACAAAGTCCTCACTAAATTTGTAATGGAGATAACAGATTTGAGAAAGGAGACAACATTGATAAAAATTAAAAAATGTTAATCATCTTTTTAAATCATCCAAGCAATGCCTACTCATTTCCAAAACCAGAAAACCCACTACTCATCACTTGTTCATTCAGGTATTCTTCTGCCATTTGAGCTCTCCTGGGAAGAGCTGGTAGTTTGCTATGTCAGGAACACCACACTGTGGTCTCTGAGTCATGCTCATAGTGTTGTAGTCCACGTTTGCGGACACCGTGACATCTCAGAATGCCTGCATGTCTCTAAGATTCCTTGCCATGCAGCTGCTGCTATCTCCACAGCCTGATGCCTTCCTTTTTGTATTTAATACTTGTCAAGGTACTCCTAAAAATCCAGAAAAATTCAAGCAAACATTGCTCATTGACATGTCAATGTTTCGATTGACATAAATGGAGTATTTTACACAATTTGTATTGTATGAAATACTGATTAAAAAAATAAGGTAGCTGAACATATGGTTATTAGAAAAGTCTGGCAATGAAAACTGGGCAGTTATTAGCATAAAGAGTATAGATTATTTATACTGAAATTTGGTCTTATGCTGACTTGAGATTCAATTCAAAATGAAAGGAAATTGTAATTTTGGATTTTTCTATGCTATCAAACATTCAGGTTTTGATAAGCTTTGTTTACTTGCATGAGCTTTCTCTAAGGCAAATAGAAATTTGGCAAAGAAATCTAAACAATAACTTTATTCTAGTCTGAGTGATTACTATTTTGTAGATGATTACTACTCAGCTTTTCTATTTCAAATACATGGATCTGAAGAGATAGAAGGGAATTGATGTATATAGAATTGTTTAAGAAAAAGGCAAGGAGATAGCAAAGAAGTTACATGGAAAAAGCATGTGACATACTTGAGAGCAGCTGGACCACAACACTAAAGCATCTTTGATGATGAGCAGTAGATGTCTTTCTTTAGATGTCTAAGTCTGATCTGGACACTGAGGCAAGGTACCCCCTTCATCCTAAGACAGGCATCCTGTGAAAAACATCTTCATCTAGAATGATGAGATGAATCATCTGGAAGAACCTATCTCTTTCAATCATCTGCAAAGGAAGCGTATGTTTGCGTAGTCCCAGAAGTAAATATTTTTTAAATTATTACCCACTAATTTGTCAACATGTAGGCATCTAGTGCTGTTTGAGGTTTCTTAGGGTATCCTTCTTGGCTGCCAGCTGCAGGTCTGGAAAGTTGTCTGTCCTAGTATTGGGTTTGTGTGGCAAGGTTTTGGTAGAGGCTGGGGGGCGGGACAGGACAACTACAGGGGTGGCTTCTGTGAGAAGCTGCTAGAAGCTTTCCCTGTGTCCAGCAGAGCCAATGCCAGTCAGCTTCAAGGTGGACCTGCTACTTGCCAAGGCCAAGCCAACCAGTGATGGTGGTAGCGCCTCTGGGATAACATATTTGAGAAGGAAAAAAACCCCAAACCTGCTGTGGAACGGTAGCTGGCGAGAGAGAAGTGAGAACACGTGAGAGGAGCAGCCCTGCAGACACCAGGGTCAGTGAAAGAGGGCAGGAAGTGCCCAGGTGCCGGAGAAGAGATTCCCCTGCAGCCCCTGGGGCAGCCCATGGTGGGGCAGGCTGTGCCCCTGCAGCCCAGGGAGGCCCACGGGGGAGCAGATCCCCACCTGCAGCCCAGGGAGGACCCCACGCCAGAGCAGGGTGGTGCCCGAAGGGAGGAGGCTGTGACCCCGTGGGAAGCCCACGCTGGAGCAGGCTCCTGGCAGGAGCTGTGGCCCTGTGGGGAGAGGAGCCCAGGCTGGGGCAGGTTTGCTGGCCGGGATGGTGACCCCACAGGGACCCATGCTGGAGCCATCTGCTCCTGAGGGACTGCACCCCATGGGAAGGAGGGACCCAGGCTGGAGCAATTGGTGAAGAACTGCATCCCATGGGAAGGACCCAGGGGTTCATGGAGGACCGGGGGGCCCCGGGCCCCTTCCCCACCCCCTGCACCACTCGCAGGGAGGAGGGAGAGAAAATTGGAAGTTGAGCCTGGGAAGAAGGGGGGAAGGTGTTTTAAGATTCAGGGGGTTTTAATTGTCTCCTACTCTGATTTGATGGTAATAAATTAAATTAATTTCACCAAGTTGAGTCTGTTTTGCCCATGATGGTAACTGGTGAATGATCTCTCCCTGTCCTTATCTCGACCTATGAGCCTTTTGATATATTGTTCTCTCCCCTGTCCAGCTGAGGATGGGTGTGATAGAGCACCTTGGTGGGCACCTAGGTCCAGCCAAGGTTAATCCATCACAGTCTTTTCAAGACTTTAGGCTCTGCATCATGTCTGCCAGGTATGTGCAGATATCTTGGATATCCCATATTCAGTGGCACTAAATGCTTGCTCTTAGGCAAGTGAATTAGTTGACCCGGATTTAAGTTAGATGAATCTGCTGTGCATCTCACCGTAGCTGAGGTTACTTCCACTCAGACAGCTTGTGCAGTTGTGGTCTTTGAAAAGGAGGCTGGTGGCATGAGGCTTTTTAAGGGCTTTTTTCCTCTCCTCATATTTTGCTGAAATACCTTCAGAGAGTGACAGGTTACAAACTTCATCTCTCCTTCTGGGTTTGCAGTGGAGAAAGACTAAAAATGGCATGAACCTGTGCAGTCTCATTGCTCAGTGAGGACTGGGACTGAGCTGGTATTTGTCATCATAGCGTGGTAGAGGTGTGCTGAGAGTGAAAGGATATTCTGAACATCGCTAATGGCTAAGTCCCAGAAAGAGAACTGCTGCTTGCGTGTACCAATCTAAATCAGTAAACGCACAGCCGAATACAAGCATGACATGAAATGCAGTGAAATCACTTGGAGCATGGCCAGCCATAGCGTTCACTGGTATAGTGAGTTTGGTAATCAGAAATTAGCTGTGCCATAACCTGTGACGTACCCTGTGACTTGCACAGGCCCTTGTCTAGCAGTGGCACAGGAAAGTGCTATTATTTCTACTATGTATTCTGTCAAAAGAGTGAGATAAACTTACTACTGTGCATGGAGATAAACTTGTTATTGTACATGGTAATGAAACAAGACCTTACTCTCTTTATCAGTTATCATACGATGCTGGCAATCCCAGCTGCCAGCCAAGCGGTTGTGCAGATAAATGGTTTGGTTTTACTGCTGGAAGATGACAAATTAACTTAGCCTAAGAGGCAGGATTAGTAGCCACTTCTTACACACCAATAGCACAATGCTGTGCTGTTTATAGAGGATTCACACTACAGCCATTTTCTTCAGAGTGCAAAAAGAAGCAGCCCGGTATTTCTCTTACCACGTCAGCTCTGCTTTGGTGACTAGCAGTCAGTGCAGAGAGCAGATTTTAAGCAGTCCATGCCTCCCTGAGCATGGTTCCTGGCTGCCCATGCCAAAGGAGGGAAAGGCTCTGAGAAGAGGTGGCTGCAGGAGACAACTATGTGCTGGTTTTTTCTTGGTGTTGCAGAAGCAGATCAAAATGAATGCCCTTGATCAGCAAATATATTTCATTTAGGGAGCTACATAAATCATGTTTGTTACTTGCCCATGGGTGTAATGAGTAGATATTGTGTTCACAAAGCACTGAATTCTGTGCAAATGCAAACAAGAGAATGACTTGCCTGGAAAAGCTCTTTGTAATGAACAATATAGAAGGGATGAATCCATTTCCACTGTGGAACTGGAGTGAATACTCTAAGGAGGAGCTCTAGGACTTTGGCTTTAGTGAGCTTTCCTGTCTGCCAACCTTCACCAATGACCAAAACATGGTTTGCTACAGGACCTCACAGTTAGAGGCCTATTTAAAGTGTGTAGTCACAAACTAGTCCCTTGTTTGGTCTGTTTTAAGAGAATTTGCAGTGATTTTTTTTTCTCTTCACTTTAGCCCCTTAACAACATCTGCCATGTGTGATAACTCTAAGGAGTGCTATGAAATTTTGGACTGTTGTATGCTTTATGTGATTTATCTATGTCTTGCTCCCAGCAATGTTCCATGTTTCGTATCCCATGGTTTGTTTCAGACAACATATTTATTTCCTTTATTACAAGCATGGAACTAAGAATATAAAAATGTTATATAATTGACAAATAAAAATGAATGTACCCATATTTTAGCAAAAATACTCTATACGTTATCAAGTTACTATTTCATACGATAGTTGTGCATGCTCTATTCTCTTGTACTTCATCGTGAACTTCTAATAATAAAGCCTTTTTGCACTGAAAGCAAGATGGGGAGAGACCTTCTGTAAATGCCTGTGTTTAGATACCCATGCTTGTCCCCCTGCCACACACCTTCAGGCCCTCATCTGCACCCTCAGTGCCCTCCTTTGCCATCTTCCTACTTTTCCAGCAACACGGATTAGGTTTGCAGTGGAAAACAAACAAACAAAAAGAATCTAAACTGCTTGGGAAGGGTCTGACAACCATTGCGAGATTCAAATCTTGAGAAAGAGTAGGGACTGGTTATGGGGTGGGTATGAACTCTGTGAAGTTCCCCTATCTGTGTCCCTTGAAGGGACAAGGATATCAGCTATACACTGGTCATAACAGAGTTATGCTTTGTATGCTTGCCAAGACAAAAATGCTGAGGTTTAATTTTTCAGCCTTACATGCTGCTTTTTGGAGGGGAGGAGCTCTGTTTTGCAGTTTTTGAGTTGCATGGATAACAAATTCTAGCTACAGATGTCTGGATTACACTCTCAATTACTCTAATTTACACTGTGGAGAATACATTCATTATTCTATCTCAAGCCCGATCATGACCCTGGGAACTCTAATGTTACAGAAATCTTCATGGAAACCCTGTGATTTCTCAGGGGTGTGTTTTCTCCTGCTGATTTTCTTGTAATTAAGCATGGTGGAGGGAGGGCTGTACAGGTGATTTTGAAAAGGAGCTTCCAAATCAGCCCATACCTTGGTTAAAATCACGGCAAATCTGAGGATCAGCCAGGTTTCCCCAAAAAAGAGTGCAAGTGTAGCAGGAAGGGGGGAATAGGTGCCGTGTGACATGAGCCTGGGCTTGCTGTGTCAGACTGCAGGGATGGGGACGCGTCCACCTCGTGGTGGTGGGGGAAGCCCCAGCTGCCCCAAGGCAGAGGCAAGAGTCTGACATTAGGTTACAAGCAGCCCTTTTGGTGCTTCACAAGTTACAAGATTCTTTTTATTTAAATGTGAAACACCAAGATTTAGCTTCTAAAAGGCCCCCCACCGCACCCCGAAAAAGGATTGGGTGGGGGGTAAGGCAGGAGAGTAAGGTAGTGACTGGACACAATCCATGAACAAAATAGGTCACATCTTGGACCCAGTAATAACTTCTAGAGAGAGGTCTGATAACCTGGGATAAGGGAATGGTCATGGGAATGTGGAAGACATATAGAGATTCCCAAGTAGGTTTCTTACACAGATTTCAGTGAGCAGCTTCTCTTTTCTTTTGCTCTGTTCCCTTCCATGTAAAACTGAGCAATCCTTTGATTTTCCAGCAGGGTTACAGGAGAGGGTTCAGCTAGTGTTTCCACACCTAGTTAATGACACAGCGGTTGCTCTTCTGACTTTAATTTGGGACAGAGAATAACCTTGCAAAGCACAGCCCTGAAATGAAGCTGTGGGATTTCAGATAGCCACTGGCAACCATGTGGGGCAGTTGCACCACCTGACTGTGCACGCAGGCTTCCCGTCTCCTTATTTCTCCTCCCAGTGCATATATATTTTACCTGCTTAGCACCTATGTGCTGTGCTAAATGTTTACTCCTGCCAGACACTTTAGGGTCATGTTGCTGCAAAACAGACTTTGATTTTGTAATTTATAAATAAATAGAAAGGGTACAAGTGAATGGAGGTTTACACGCTGTATCAGTTCAAGTGATTGTGGTTACCATGAGCAAACATAAACACATGGTTTTGTCAGGGAAAGCTACCCAGACCGGCTATTCACCTCTTCAACTTGAACACCACAAATGTATTCCAGCATGATTCAAGGCATGCACAATTATATTTTTATAGCTGCTGCTGAGAGAAACATTACCTGAGGGGTAAACTCTCTGCTGTTAGCTACACACAGGCAAAGCATTAACAGACTTGGGACTGACTTCTGGTGCTAAAACACTTTCCTTTAACCACATGGTTTGAAGGTGTCCAAAGGACCATTCTTTGGTCCGAGCTCAGATCTCTCCATTAAGTGCCTGGGCAGCTGTGGCAGAGCGTCCCAGATAGCTTTCTCCACCAGGAATCTGATTTTTGTGGCCACAAAGTGCTCCACAAACTGAAACCACACATGGCAACGAAGGCTATGAGGAGGCTGGCTTCAAAGCTACACTGCTCCGAATCAGAATGCTAATGTACATTCAGCCTTGCTGGGCATGCTTATCCTAGTGTTAAAGCCTATAGTTCCCTTGTCCCCTGCCCCAAAAAGATGCTCTCAGACATACAATCTTCATTCCTGCCCATTGTCAGTATATTCTCCAAGTTTAGGATCCTTTTTCCATCAGTGTTTTATTTCACATTCACTTTAAAGCTTTAAGTGGGTCATGATGGTCAAATTAATCCCAAATTGCAGAGACTTATCTTTTCCTGATGGTTAAATATCTTTAAAGGCTCAGATCCAGTCAGTAGGACAATCCAGACTGAAGGATATAGGCAGAAATTAGATAATTAGAATTTGGCCTTCACAATCTAAACAAATTCTTACAAAAATACCATGTATGCAAAAATATCCCACAGCATATTCAAAAATGAATGAAAGACCTCTGTATTTCCCCTTGTACAATTTGCATTTCATTTAGCTTTCTGCCTTTTAATAGCACTGATTCCCAGAATTATGACCTCTGATTATCTGCACCTGAGGATAACATTTGCAAAACCAGAGCCAGAAAGGTTTGTTGCTCCGGGGATGAGCGTCAAGGGGGCTGCAATGCAGAGGAAGGTGGTGGGGTCCACTCTTGTTTCGCATGCAGATCATTTTGAATGCACCACTGTGAATGCACGTTTCTTCAGCCAAGTGCTTGAGGAATGGCCATGCTTTGTGTGAACGTTGTTATGGCAGTACGTTTCTAGGTTCATAATGAGCAGAGATGTCTTCTTCAGGACTCTGACTGAGCAAAAGATTTCAAAGTAGTGTTACTTAAACATGTGTATACTTAAATTTGCCGAATGAGCCCAGTCTACTCTAATTAAAGCCTGTCCTTTAAGCTCATGATGCACACAGGCTGCACGGTGATCCTGGAAATGAAGAAAGAGTTTATCACTCTTAGAAATGAAAAAGACATCTTTAATAATGGCCATTCTCCTTCTATATTCTATGCTTGTTAAAATACGTGTCCAGGTGATGTTTCTGTACATCTCTGTAAACAAACAGTTGTTAAACTGCAGAATTTTGCTCCAGAACATACCTGTAGCAGTTTGGTCTCCTGAGATCAGTGTAGCCTTTCCTTTCTTCCTTGAACAAAGTGTATTTCTTTTGCACTAAGAGCCTGGTTTGTTCACAACAATCCTGTTCACAGTAGTACGAAGTGATAAATACACTGTTCAGCTGCTTGGAAAAATATAATAACCTAAGATAAATTACACCATGATTTAAAGAAAAGAGTTCATATGTTTATTGTATAAATCACTTCCTCTATAATCTTGGGTGACAATCAAAGCAGTGCTTATAAAAGTAATGATGATAGTCTGAAACATAACTAGAGGTAAATATCAAATTATAGAATCATTTAGGTTGGAAAAGGCCTCTAAGATCATCAAGTCCAACCGTTAACCTAACCCTGCCATTCCACCACTAAACCACAACCCAAGCACCTCATCTTCCTGTCTTTTAAATAACTCCAGGGATGGGGACTCAACCACTTCCCTAGGCAGCCCTTTCCAGTGCCTGACAACCCCTTCTGTGAAGAAATTTTTCCTAATGTCTAACCTGCATATATATATATGCATATATTTGTATTATATACATACGCACATATTTGAAAAGTGTTTTCCAGTGGTTTTGGTAAACTATGTATTTTTAATCTTTATTACCAAGTTCTTCTGTTTAATAATAACATTTACCATATGGCTGTAAGCTATTTTTTCACAACCACCTTCATTTTAAAATATTGATTTTTCATCTTAACCAGTGTAACCTTCTCAGTCTGGTAAACCAGCTTTTACCGGTTCCCATAACAGCTGCTGACAACTTAGGGGACTCAGCCCTTTAGGACATAGTTTCTAGTACTCTACCAATGTTTTTCTATATGTTTTCTCTTTGGTGATTTTTGAATCACCAGCAATATGGTACACACGCTGCTCAGGTTTTTTTAATTTAAATTACACTATTAATAGATTTAACAAAGCATTTTCAAAACTAAGTTCTTCCTCTTGCATATATTTCTCTCTTTAAAATACCTTTATGCAAACTATTATTTAGAAAATTGTGAGCTGTGTAACCTCACAATTAAAGTTAAGCATCTGAGGAGCCTAGCTGTCGGGAGCAGATGCCGGGGGGGGGCAGCTATGCTCTGGGGGGGCAGCTGTGCCCCCTGCTCCCAGCCTGGGGACCCTGGCGCCTGGGGTGGTGGGGAGCGCTGGCCTGCCCTTGTGGGACACGTATGCTGTGCTCTGCAACGTAAGGTTCATAACTCCATCCTCTTGCAAGAATCAGCATTTCCTTTGTCGGCCTGTACTAATCTCCTGCACCCTCATCAACTGCTCCAAAAGTAAACACCACCCTCATCAGTCCAAGATCAAACAGACGCCCCACAGTCACATAATATATCAAAAGCCTGAGCTACCCACCCCGTACTGGGTCTTTAAGAGCTCGTGTTAGCTTTTTATCTGATAGTTTAAAACCTTGTTTTGCTCTGTTACGTGGAGGCTCTATTGCCCTCAGTTCTACAAGCAATATTTGTTCATAAAATACGAAAAAGCCATTTCCATGCAGCTGGTGAGATCCCCTACGCCTTTAGTCCCCCCCAGGCCTGCAGAGCCCCACAGAGGCTGCACAAACCCACAGGCACCCATGGGCAAGGCACTTCTATGGGAGCACACAAACACACGCACACAGGCATCTATGTCTATTCACTTACTGAAAGGTAGCAAGACACAGTGCTTACAGATCATAAAACCACATGAGGAAAAAAGCCAACAGACAACCCCCGCCCCCCCAGGCTGGTTTAACTGATGAATGCAGGCAGACCATGAAAAACTGATTCACAGCCAGAACCACAGAACCCACATCTCAAACCTTTAGGTCCTGTCTACAAAGTATGTGTACAGGAACGCTGAGTAATGCCACAGAGATGGCTGTCATTAAGACTACTCACCCTGCAAGGGTCCCTGCCTGTGTTTGTAGCCCTCAGAGAAGTGCTCTCCCCTGTGTTAGCCAGGCACATTGTGCAGCTCATCTGCATTGCTTGCCAGTGTCCTGCCTCGGTACCTGCAATGGCTGTACGGGGTTTCAGTACTCTGCTTTGGGTATGGTTTCTGGCATGTCTGAAGGTTCAGTGTTCAAAAAGGTTCCAACTTCATAAGCTGTTTGAAGAGCTTTCAAGGCTTAGAAATCAGCCTTGCAGCTTCCTTACTTGTTATCAGATTTGGGCAGTTAGCAGCAAGAGGCATGAAGTTACAAGTGAGTGCAGGGAAGAGCAGTTATGTGCATCCAGCTAATTTCTCCATACGTAAGCTCCCGTGCTTGTCTTTTTTCTTGCTTTGAGGTACCAAACCCTTAGAAAGATTCAGTATCAGTTTTCTCAAGGCTTTTGGGGTATCTGTCTGTCACCCAAGAGCTCAGGGGATAGGTTGCTCATGGAAAGGGTAAGGGGAAGAGGTGGATTTTAAACCCTGCTCTAGTAAGTATTTGATTATACACAGCTCCTGCCCCACTCTGGTAGCCAAAGCACTCCCACCCCAGTTCTGGGAGACCAGGTTCTTGTAGGCAGAGAAGCAAGCAGGACTTTTCAGGACAGTCTATCTGGGATGCTGTCCTTCATGTGTCTTGGCAACACATTACATTAGGATGCATAATTTCCTCATTTCCTAATCCAGTGTCATCATCACAATCTTATGATCCATTTGAAAAACAGCTGTTAAAAACCCATTAATTGGCTGAGAAACAAATGACTGTTTTTTCTTCCTCATCTATCCTTCTTTTAAATACCTCCAGGGAGGTGGTGGAGTCCTCATCCCTGGAGGTATTTAAAAGAAGGATAGATGAGGTGCTTAGGGACATGGTTTAGTGGTGGGATGGCAGTGCTAGGTTAACGGTTGGACTCGATGATCTTAAAGGTCTTTTCCAACCGAGGTGATTCTATGATTCTATTCTATGATTCTTTGTGATATGAAACAACTAGAAAGAAAAGCATGGATTGACTTGGTTTTATATGTCTTTTCTGCCTTGCCTTGTCTGCCCTTGCAAATTCCTCCGGTCAACAGCAGGGGGAATAGGACATTGCAAAACCAAATGAAAAATGTGCAGTGGAAAGCAAGAAGGATGTTTAGTAAAAGCATGGAGAAAAATATTTCAGCTTGCCACGTGGGATCCTGTTTTCTGTTGTACTTGTTTGTGTGTCCACCTGGTCCCACAGTAACTGAAGGTACTGGCCAACTTCAGCCAAGCCAAACTGAGATGCTGTAGTGCCTACAGGTTTTGTGGAAAATAGCAGCTGGCTAGAGGAGGAGAAAAACCGATTAATGGGAAGGTGGATAATTCATCCCTCGTCTGGTCTGTAGGGCCAGCAGCTGGTCAGCTTATGGGCAACTGCACAGAATTACTCAGCTGGTAACCTAAATGCAGTCTGGGGATGTGCATTATAAGGAGCTATAGGTGTCATAAGAGAGACATGGGGAGGTGGTATTGGGAGCTCTCTGGGGCTGTGGGAGGATATTGTGGGGTGCAAGACATAATCCCATGTCTGCCAGGCTCCTGGCAGAGATGGAGGAAAGGACCACAACTAAGCACTCATCGCTTACTGGATTTCTGCTGTGACACTCCTGTTCAAGTTCCTATTCCTCCAAAGAAAGGACAAACCAAGGGGGAAAACTGAGTGACCAAGATGTTATCACTAATTAAAAGTCAAGTCTTTTTGTGTTGGGAGTGACTTGTCAGGCCTTCGCAAATAAAGGAAAAACAGTACTCATTGCTTTATTTATTTTTGCAGGTGATCTGTGAATGGGCACCCCACGCTGGTTTAACAGAACGCCAATGCTGCCAGTCAGAAAACTTCATTAACAGCATTTCACTGTTAAAGACTAACTTCCTTAACACAAAGGATTTATATAAATTGTGAAACAATGTTTTGCCTGAGAAAAGAAGGAGCACAGAGTAACTCTGATATTTGTTTATGTATCTGAAGACAGAGGAACTTGCCCATGTATTACAAAGAATGGAATAATCTCCTTGATGACTCAATGATTAAACTTTTCTTGCAGCTAAAATTGCAATTGTATTTACACAGTGTGTGTTGAAGAGTAATCTTGCCTCTGAGTGTAAACACTTGGGTGTAACTTGGCAGCTTCTGCGACGGTGCTGTTAGACTCTGCTGTTAGACTCTGCTTTCTACTCAGCCATCAATTGAATTGAATGGTGGAGAAGAGTTTAAGGAGGCTGGAAATACAGAATTAGGTAAGGAACCATCTCCATCCCGCCTGCCTCCAGCATGTTCTGCTCTTGTCTCATATTCTGCTCTTGTCTCGTGGGGGTTTAGGTTAGACATTAGGAAAAATTTTTTCACTGAAAGGGTTGTCAAGCATTGGAACTGGCTGCCCAGGGAAGTGATCAAGTCCCCGTCCCTGGAGGTATTTAAAAGATGGGTAGATGAGGTGCTTAGGGACATGGTTTAGTGGTGGAATGGCAGGGTTAGGTTAATGGTTGGACTTGATGATCTTAGAGGTCTTTTCCAACCTAAATGATTCTATGGTCACTCCACAGGTAGTGTCAGCCCAAGCAGGTGCCTTCAGACAACTTTATCACTGGCTTGTGGTGATATAAAAAACTGCTGGTGTATCTTGCCAAGAAGTGAACATCGGAGAGGACAAAAGTTGGATCACATAAAAACTGAAAGATGCCCAGCAAAGACACTATAAATTTCACCAACCTTTATCTGTCTGAAAGTTAGCTACTCTAAGCTAGTCGGCTAGCCTTCCTCTGCAAAGAGATGTTTTCTCCAGGAGCTAAAAATACTGGTTTGCCCCGGCACAGTCTTTGGATGAGATAAGTAAATGTTGTGGAAAACTTCTCCCTCTACTTTCAGCACAAGGATCTCTCCTAACTCATGTAGAGTATATATGTAGATAGACAGAAAGCTAAAGTTAAGTCAGATGAATCACACCCAAATGTCTACCATTTCACCCCACTTTCAGTTTAAATTTTGTTAGGGATCTAGAGCGTGGTGGTGTTCACCACAACTAGTTTTGTAGGTCAGTGAAACAGCTTATCTGAGCCTCTATTTTGATTTCCTGGTGGGAACCAAACCAGTGGGGTTCTTGTAACAATAGCAGCAACGTAATGGGATCATTGCATTGCTGTGTCTGATACTGTACAAGCACAAAGCAAAAAGAAACTTTTTACTCAAACATGCAACAGCTGTGTAAACCAGCCAGATGTGTGAGAACTAGGGAGCAGGAGAACAAGCCAATACTAACGAGACCGTGTTCTCAGACATACCCAGCCATGCAGGCAGTATGGCCAGCCATTTGTCCATGTGTTCTGGGTCTGTTTCCAGAACTAAATGTAAAGGAAATACTTGGAGAGGATATGGCTGTGACTTTATAGTTTTTGTCTGATTCCATGAGTAGTTTGTTCCATGTGCGATGGCAGTGTGTAATAAATCTGGGATATATGCACATGGGAAGCACACGTGTTGTGTTAGAGGAGCACAGGTTGTGCTCCATGACATGGTAATTTAATCCATTTCTTGAATAGGACAGGGATGATTTGTGAAGGATGCCATTCATAGATTCACAAAAAATGGCCACTGATGAAATGCTAATTGTTACCCTATAAAGACAGATTGGGGTGAGATAATGTATGTAGACACTGGGGCTGGAGGGTGATTTTGATGGCAAAATACTGATATGATGTGAAAAGGACAAGGCTGCAATAATCAAAGAAGAGCAGGAGAAGATGGAGAGAGGACAGAAAAACAAGTGGTTAATGAAAAGCCTGACTCTTGAAGGTGTTTGGAGAAAAAAGAAGCAAAACACAAACATTTTATGTTGGAAGGATATTAGCACATTAACCTGGAGACTTTCACACCTCAGAAATGTAAAACACCTTCAACAGATGAAGCAGAAAATAGTTGACATCAACCTAAACCCATTTATTGCCAAAATATTTGAAAACCCATCTGTAGCATAAACCAAAAAATTGTTGGACATTTTCAATTTAATCAGGGGGAAAAATGCAGTTTCATTGTAGCCTTTGGAGATACAATTAGACCTGACATGTTGATTTATTAAAAAGTAGACATATATGAAAACTCATCTTGTTGCCTCTTCTGTATAATAGTGCAAATATTAACAATCTTTGAGAAATACAGAATTATTTTTATTCTCATTTGCTGTGTGTGAGAAAATTTAATGATATTAACACTTAAACCAGCTGTTACTCTTCATTTCACGGATAACTTTTTTAGCAGTAGGGTCGAACTCCCACTGCTTCAATCCATGAAAGAAGTAGAATAATCCTGGAAATGAAAAAGAAAAACACTGTTATTGATGCAAGAAATACCTTCGTTCTGACAAAGAGGGGAACATCATCTTTTTACACACAGGAGAGCATCTCTTCAGTTCTGCCTTTTGCAGGATACAGCATTCATCATAACTCCAGAACTTATGTTCTTTACAAGCAAATCAATTTTACTTAAAAGCTCATTTCATTTACCTTTCTGGTGGAAAACAGCATCAATCCTCTGGATAATTCCTGGGAAGTCATTGACTGTCTGCCTAGGATAACCCTTCTCCATAGACTGTCTGTTTTCATCAAACCTAAATCATATGAAAGGAGACACGTAATTCTACAGAGTTTAGACATCAGTTCTGCAAAGAATTAAGCTGCTGCTGAAGGGTGTCCACCACCTGTAGTTTGGCTGATTTCACTGGGGTTACAGAGAGTAAAGTTATCTACTAGCACAAATGTCTGCAGGATGCCGGCCATCGCTTTTTCCATGAGGTGGCTACTTTTTACTGATAAAGGCAGGCACAACTCCAAAGAAGCATCTGGAGTGAGATAAATTGAAGGAAGACCCACATTTTCGACAGCAGGGATGGGAATAACTTCCTCTAATGATAGCAGCATGACAGGCAGTGCATGGAAACTGGCCAGGTTGATGCCATCTATAGCGACTGCACATATTTATTGCATGAATTTTAAACTCCTCGTAGACTTCGATATGGTATTGTACATAGTCCTCTACTAGCTGACAGATTTAGATGGAGGAAAGGAAGTTGACTTATTTCTAATACGATCAAGTTGTTCCTAACTGAGCCAGGGCAATTTTTATGAGATGGGGCTGAGTTTGGGGTACCCCAAAGAAGTACCTAAGAAGTTCTTCCATATTTGAGGAACCCTCTCAGGAAAAAAAAACAAGCAAACAAACAAGCCTTTGTTTTACTTCTCCTTGGATACAAGAAATATTTTCACAGGGACATGAGACTGAGAGAATGAGTTACTGGGTAAGAAATCCGTGCTGTGGTTTTCTTGCATGCTTTTGTCTTGTGACCAAGGCATTAAAATAGCAATGCAAGATATTGTAAATACTCTTTCCAAAACTATCAAAAACAAAGGACAGGAAATTACATGAAGCTCAGAATCCAGCTGACGCTGTATGTCTCACTGAGGAACCCCCCCATTAGTCATGACAAAGTCTGTTTGTCCCACACATGCTCCTGGTTGCCTGCAGAAGGCCTTTGCAGCAGTTGCCCTTGCACATAGGAGAAGCTATCAGCTTCCCAAAGATGACTTTTTGCTTCCTTTTGCCTGGTATTTGGGTATCAGGAATTACTCCTGCCAGCTTGGGAATAGGATTTAGAAGGAGCATGTTGCAAATCCAGCTCTAACCAGCCAAAGAAAGGAAAATGAGCTATCACTTCTCTCTCTCCAAAAGAGATAAAATAATCCAGGACTTTTCAGAAATCAGAGAAATCTTGCACAAGCCATCCCAGCCAGCCTCCTGCTGAAGTAGATTAGCTTTCAGATCTTTTATTTTCTAGACATACTTTTGTCTACTGTAATTGTAAAAATTCTCTATATGTTAGAGTTTTTTTCAGTTTCCAGGCGTAATGCATCAAACCAGCTCCATATCTTGAATGCCCATTTCAGGACACCCTTAAGCTCTCAAAAGTCAAAGCTATATTCTTTTCCCTGTGCAGGAGTCAATGAAACATTTCTATGTAAAGTAGGATTATTATAGCTATCTACTAACATATAGTTACGTAAAGGTCTACTTTTTCTTTTATCACATGGACAATTTTAATTGTATTCCAATTATATTGGGGTCAATCATAAGAAAACATTTGTCAGTTTTTCTTACCTCCAGTACTTGTCACCTATAAAAAAGTCTGTTTTCCCTGTATTTTTATTACAAACAACTGCATCAATTTTCTTGACACCTTTAGGGAAGCCCAGTGTGTTAATATTCTTTGGATAACCAAGCATCACCTGATATCCACTGATAACCCAGAATTTATTGCCTGTTAAAAAAAGGAAAATTATTTTCACCAATGATTTTCAGACACTAAAAGAAAAAATGCACTCCCTTAGTATAGGTTGTAGGAAAAATAGATGAAATGTCCTAATTTTTTTAATTTATTTAAAAAATGAATTTAATGCACATATATCTACCCTTCCTTCCTCCTATCTTCCCACTGAATTAAAGGTAAGAAATATTTAAAGAAAATCTCGTACTTCACCTTTGAAAAATAGGATCTGATCTTTTGTGTTCTCATATGCAGCTTCAATACCAGGTGGCAGAGTTGGCCAGAAGGTAGAAATTAATTCAAGTTCAACTTCTGAGTTATCAGGATAGACTCGCCATAAGTGCCTGATTTAAATATGAAACAGGTTTTGTAGTAAATAAGAAACCACAGACATTTGTATGTATGCACAAGAATGTGAACAATGTCATGACTTACAAGCCTTTTCTTGTCAGCAGAGCTACCTGGGCCGATGTGTCAGAAAGGAGAACACTCCCCACAATGGGAAGTGAGTGTTTTTTTTCACTCTGGCTTCTTTCTGGAGTTACCCTTCTCATCGGTACTGATTGGGATCAGCTACAAGCAGCTGAAAAATCCAGGTTGTTCCTATACCATATAGTAAGAGAGTTGTAGGGTCCAGATGAGCCTGACTGCAAGCTGTTCCCTGGATGACTTACCCGGGTGACTTTGGGCTTGCATAGGTGGCTGGAAGAGAGATTGGCCTAGCTATATGTTAGAACATACTAATTTCTTAGGAAAAGGTTGCAGCATTTAGTCATATCTCTGCTTGGCATAACCATCTATTCATTTGGCAATAAAGCTTTATGGGGACTGAGATGTTTTCTGGAAAAAAATTAAGCATTTTTTTAGGGGATCCTGTAAAAATATTAATATAACTCCTATCTGTTCCAAGTTTTATTTCCATGAACTGAAACCTATCCATTTGTCTCATTATAAATCCCATAATCGTGTGAACCGTCAAACTATTCAGTCTTTGTAGAGGCCAAGAAAAAGTAAACCTCACAGAGACAAATGTCATATCAATATTTACCTGCCCTTTAGAAAAATGACTTCTCGTCGGAGTGCAGTTATAGCATCGAAGGACATCAGGGAGCCACAGGTTTTAGGTGAGGTAGGGGGGGCTGGCCTTTTTTCTGGGGCATTTGGTGGGGATCCTAAGGGAGACATTTTAGAAAGAATACACCAAATTTGTAGAAACATTAAGGTTTTCGCATACAAATGCATTTTTGATATTACGAGAATACAATTATTTTTATGGTGAAATTTTGTGAAAGAGATTATTTCTCTCCTGCTTACTTCTTTTTTTAAACCATGGATTTTACTCACCATAAATGGACTGAATGCCACTTATATCATCTGGAGAGAGGGGAAATTCGCTGGGGATGATGTAGGCATAATTGGGAAACATCAAAGCCCTCTGGTCATTAGAATGGGAGAGACCCAGGGCATGGCCAAACTCATGAGCAGCAACAAGGAACAAGTTGAACCCTTAAAAAATTGATAGAGAGAAGAGATCAGTCTAATTTTGGTCTGGAAATGGCTGATATGAACACAGCAGAGCTATTGCTCCATGGCAGTTTTCATACAATATATTGAAATTCACTAGGGTATGCATATACGTAAGTATATTTTTTTCAATAGGATAAGGCTGTGTTCTTCCCTCACTAGAAGGGAGTGGCTTTTGGCCCTTTTTCCTGCTGTTCTTTCTGTTAGCTACTGTACATATGTGTGTGGCATGAGTAGATGTCTGTGGGTGAGTGTGGGTGCAGCTCTGAGGAATGTTCTGGCAGGGTTTTCTGGCTGAGCTAGAACAGATTAGATAGTGAGTCAGACCAAACTAACAGCTCTCTAGGGCAAGGATAGGGCAATGCACTCCATGCTCACTTGAGGTGCCAAAGTGTAGCTCTGTGTGTCACCCTCCCCTCTACAAACCTAAAAAAAAAAAGCTGAGATCATGAATAGACAAGGAAAAATACAATGTTAGCAGAACTGTTCACCTTTTTAGCATTAAAAGATAAAGAGTATAGTTTCTTTATACCCCTGTCAAAAATAACCTTTAAAAATATTATGCTTATGCATGCTTATTCCCAGTGAAATATGTTAATACAGTAAATTTCCTTCAGCATGCATCCCTCCAAGTAACACGCCTTTCTGAGTTAGGGAAGAATCTGCAGACCAAGAGCCAGCAATATCAACAGACTTAGTGAGGATCGCAAGTCTGTGGCAGAGCAGAGGACTGGTCATCGATTGCCCAAGAAAGGCTGGCTGAAGCCAAGATATCCACTTCTCAAAACACCAAACAAAGCCTCAATTTTTCCGCACGTATTTCCAGTTCTCCCCTCTCACGAGTCCTCCAAGCTCTCCAACAAGTTCTGCAATGCCTGACCTCTAGACGCATGCTATTGAGGAGCAGCAGCAAAACTGGGCTTGACCCATTCAGTCCCAGTGTGGGGAAAACATGACATTTTATCAGCATAATGTGCCCACCCTTCATCCTTCTTTTTCTTCCCACCATAATAAACTCATACCTCTCCTCCCCATGCAGTGCTGTTCCAGCACCTTCCTGTTTGTTAGCTCCTTGCTTTGCCTGCAGCGTGACCTCGATTCTCCTGCTGCAGTTACCCTCTGTAGTTTCCCATCCCCAAAACTGGATGAGAAAAGGGTCTAAAGCACAGCAGCATAATGTGCCAGTGATGGATCTGTCAGAGGCAGTATCTGCTGTATGGCCAGCCTGGAGGTTGAGGGGAAGGGGTTAAGGGGAGCAGGTGGGTCCCAGCCGGATGGTTGAGCACTTGGCATTCCCCTCCCTTCTGGCCCCATGGCACACATCTGTAGTCAGCTCTATACACAGCACCTCAGCCCGTGGATTGCCTGAACAGCATGTTCAGACTCCCAGCTGCTGGCAGGCAGCTGAAATTGCTTGGAGAACACTTTCATGTATAAGCCTATCCTAGCTTGAATGTAGAGTAAAGCTATAAAAGCTTACAGTTGGACTAGCACTGGAACAGGCTGCCCAGGGGGGTTGTGGAGTCTCCTTCTCTGGAGATATTCAAAGCCCGCCTGGACAATGTCCTGTGCAACCTGCTCTAGCTGACCCTGCTTTAGCAGGGGGGTTGGACTAGATGATCTCCTGAGGTCCCTTCCAACCCTTGCCATGCTGTGATTCTGTGTGATTCTATCTTGGTATTATTAGTGAAGACTCTTTATTATTACTGGTGGCTGTAATGTTTTTTAGGTGGTGGGGATCTCCCCTGAGGGCTGCTGAGAGGCATGGTGTGCTTCCTCTGCAGCATGCAGTAGTGCCAGGCTCGTGTGTCAGCATGTGCACCAGGAGGGGAAAAAGTCAGAAAGCTTTTACCACAGGCTGTGAAACTCTGGTGGGCATGGGTCCTGTCAACCCCCAGATAAGAGTGGCCCATGCCTGTAGCATTTGTATCTGAAAAGACTTGTCCCGTTAGTATCTTTACCAGTGTTAAATAAGAACTAGAGTAGATCAGGCTGATTTTACGTTAGTGTCATTGTAAGTATCCCAGTGGGACAACGGCCTGTAATATCCTCATACTGCTCTTATTGTTAATGCTGTGTTTCATCTCAGTCTATTCCTTCATTTAAATAAAATCAGAAAGGAATTTACCCATCTGCATAACACTTCAAAAGCCTTTTTTAACCTACCATCTGAGCCTGTGGTCCAATCTTCATCCTCATCAAAGTGCACATCACCACCAAAACCATTGCCAGGTGGAAAGGCGTGAGCAAGGACACCAAGGGGGCCATCAAAATAACGAGGGCAATGTCCATGAGCTAAATAACATGATGTTGAAACAACACTGAATTTATGATATAACTATTGGAAAATCTTTAAATCAACCTTATCATTGGCATGCAGTTAGCATGTTACCTTTGGTCCCAAAAGCAATCATTATATCTGCTAGTCCCTCATGAATACGAGTGAAAATCAGCGGGGTGACAGTGCTCCAGACTTTAAATGCCTTCTGGATTGCTTTATCCACATCCTCTTTGCTCATATCTGGTGTGTAGTTCACAATTCTACAGTTATGAGGGTTCAAGTAATAATATTTAGTGTTTGCAGAAAGAATTTCTCTAATACTGTTACAATGATGAACAGAGATGTATAAGAAGCAATTTAACCTGTAATCCAATAGCTCCCAAGATTCATCTTGGACTGAGTGAGTTTGAGGAATGTGATAATGGTCCAATATGTCTTTTTCATAATAATAATTGTGTACATGGTATCAGTTTTTCTCAAAATGACCCTTAGCCAGGAGGTCGTCTTGTGAGCATGAGGGAAGTCATCTCCTCAGGTTTCTGTGACTACTAAAGTGGTGGTCTTAGAAAATTTTGAAGATAATGGGGCTTGTACAGGGTGAAATTGATATTTCTGTTTCACTCACAGAATATTTGTCAGGAGTGATACATGACAGGCAAAATACTGTGGTTGACCCAGAAAATATAAAATACCCAGCTTCACTCTCAGAAATTCCTCTCGGGAATACGCATAGCTAACAGCTGGGGAAAGAGAAACAATTTTTATATTCCCAACTGGAAACAATTGCTATAGAAGTTGTATTTAAATATAACAAATGTGGATACCCACAAAACCAAAATTTCAACTCAAAAAGTAATTATTGAAATACTACCTGTATGTCAGCTTGGTTTTTTTCCATCCTGGCAGAGTAACACCATAGAGACCCACATCGGGAACTCCACATCTGGGTTTCTTCATCATTTCCAATGTCTCAGTATCTGGTTTTCCAGTCACTTTCAAACCAAAAAATCGTTGCATTTTTTTAAGTCTTTCAGCTGTGGATTCAGCATTTATTTTCCATCCAAGCTGATTTGGATCTGGCTCAACAGCATAGAATTTATTCAAATAGTCCTAATGAACAAATAAAGCAAACACATTTCACATTTTGATCTGTTTCTAAAACAAATACCTTAGGACTGATATTGTTTGCATACTTTGCTGGCAAAACCATCTGCCTGTGATTTTGGAGCACAGCAGATGTTTTCCTGAGGATCATAGCTAAACAGAAACACTCAACATTGTCCCTGACTCTTATTTCCTTGACATTTCCAGTTTGTACTTTTATCACACTTCAGTGAAGTTTGGGCAACAGAGTTCAGTGTAATAGAACTGTCTCAGAAAGGCAGCAAACTGCTGTGTGTCTGGAACATGCAGGTTGTATCTTAAAAGAGAGGGCTCAATAGATCTCAGATATGGGTAATGTAGTTACCTGTAGAAGCTTTGCATCTTCTTCTTTGATGTCTTTCTCTGGCTGGACGGGAAGAGCATTAGAAACAGCTGCACATGCTATAAGTAAAAGTGAAAGATCCTTCATTCTTACTCTTGTCTCTGTCCTGGTAGGAGAGGAGTCTGCTTTCTGCTCTGTGTGCATCCTCTCTTGCATCCCGGTTCATACGCTTATGGGGTGCTTTGTAGAGTCAGCCGTAGACTGACTCAGAGTTTATCATGCTCTGATTACCTCCACACATGCTGTAACACTGTGCTGGCTGACACAATAAAACTTAATTAAATCCGTCCAATTTCACCGACATATGAAGTCAGTTAGTATTTGAATACTCCTAAGCTCCTTGGCTACCATTTCAAAACTGGCACTCAATTTTAGTTATTTTACACTGAATTTTAGTGAACCTGAGGAATTTCATGTTAGATGAAATGGCAGACAAATGTAAAACCTTTTAAGTTTTCCCAACCCAGTGTGTGAAATGGGGCCACCAAATGTACAGGGACTCTTAACCATTCTCATCTTAGAAAACAGGAATCATGCCCCAGATAGGAATCCCATCCAAAAAAATTGAAACTTTGGGAGAAATTACTGTAAGCAAAATGGTTTCTTTTAAAATTGTTCCATAAAGTGAGACTGGGTGTTTCAGAAAACAGATGAAAACCCCAAATCATTCCCCACCTCTTCCCTGCAACTCTTTGAAAAGGTGTGTTTCCTTTAAATTATACTGGTGGAAGCCAAGATATACATAAAAGAAAAAGATTTTACCCTATAAATCCAGCGTAAAGGATGTGAAGAGTCTTATGTTTCTGTTTGCATTTATCTAATCAATCTATCTGTCTGTCTGTCTATCCATCTATCTATCTATCTATCAATCATCTATCTATCTGCCATTTCATCATGAAAAGTTTCTTCAGTTTAACCACATTAGCCACAGGGGATATGATTATTTCCTGTCTTAAGTAATTCAGAATAAAGGAAGTTTCAAGAATCACACAAGCTGTGACAAATTATGGGATTTCACCCTGTGCTGGCCAAGCACCTTCCTCTTCCGCTGGCAGCAATGGGAGCTGAAGATGTTCGGCACCCCAGAGGAGCTCTGACAGCATGTTTTCAGCTTTTACAAAACACTTGTAAGAAATACCATGATGTTGGACTGTGGCTTTTTCAGGAAATCCTTGCTTCCGTGTTTTTGGCTTTTTTGCTGTCACTTGAAGGCAATTTTTTTCCAGCTGGAGGCATTAATGATGAATTTTCTAGCCCAAATTTCACAATGTGGCCCTTTTAGTTAAACTTGTTAATGGCATTTCTCAGCTATCATAAAAAAAACCCCAACGAAACTTTTTCCTTAATTTGTTTTTATTATCTTTATATTGTAAGTAAGAGACCCATGAGGTCTGGATCCCATTGAGTTCTGTAACTGAGGTACAAACTGTGACAATGAATTTTCTGAGATGGAGGGCTTGACTGAACTGATACTGGAAATTACATCCGTGTTTATCCAGAAGTACAGACTTTTTTGAAATCTGTCTTATGTTTTTAAATAGATATATTTGTTTTTCTCAAAGGTTTTAAAGCTAGAAGGGATGACCATGGTGCTATCATCTGACTATGTACATGGCGTAGGTCACAAAAGACAACCCCCTGTTTGGTGGCTTTTGCACCAAGCCTAGTATCCAATGGCACTAGAACACATTTTTGGAAAACATGTTTTGGCTGATATGAATTTAATTTTGTAAAAAAACAAAGGCAGCACTGTGAGAAGATTTGATATGAACTGGGAGATGTGGCTATATTTTTTCCCCACCGTGGCTGGCCATCAGATGCCCACAGCTGCCTGCTCTGTAGCAGTGCAAGGATAGAGACAGTGAGAGCAGCTAGGTTAGTTACCTGGCAGGGGAGACACCATGATCAGGCAGGTGATTTTCCTAGGCGAGGCTCATCCCCTGCACTCTGGGTGTGCTGTATCAGGAATTGTGTGGCCAGCAGGAGTGGGGAAGTGATTGTGCCCCTGTACTCCGCACCGGCGAGGCTGCACCTCAAATACTGTGTTCAGTTTTGGGCCTCTCACTACCAGAAAGGCGTTGCATTGCTGGAACATGTCCAGAGGAGAGCAACAAAGCTGATGAGGAGTCTGAAGCACAAGTCTGATGGGGAGCGGCTGAGGGAACTGGGGCTGTTTAGTCTGGAGAAGAGGAGGCCCTCTACAACTGCGTGAAAGGAGGCTGTAGCGAGGTGGGGGTCAGCCTCTTCTCCCTTGTAACAGGCGATAGGATGAGGGGAAATGGCCTGAAGTTGTGCCAGGGCAGGTTTAGGTTGGACATTAGGAAAAATTTTTTCAATGAAAGGGTTGTCAGGCACTGGAATGGGCTGCCCAGGGAGGTGGTTGAGTCCCCATCCCTGGAGGTATTTAAAAGAAGGGTAGATGAGGTGCTTAGGGACATGGTTTAGTGGTGGGATGAGAAGGTTAGGTTAAAGGTTGGACTCGATAATTTTAAAGGTCTTCCCAACCTAAACGATTCTATGTTTCTATGATGATAGTTGTACCTAACTTTATACATTTATTAGTTAAGCATTCTTCTATAGAAAATGGTGAAATACATATCTCTTGAGAGGGATTCAACCAGTTACCTTAGAATAGGATGAACTGGCCTCTATAGGTTCTCTCTGTCTTTATTGAATGTAGAGAAGCTTAAACAACTAATTTAGACTACATTTCTATTTTCAGCAAACAGCTCAAGCTATATTAATGTTTTCTCAGAAGACACTTGAGTGACATCTGATGGAGGCCTATGTCAGTCAAAGCACTTATAGGGTTTTGAAACTTGGCCACCTACACAACATAGCAGCCAGTTCCCACTGCCTGTGGGATGGAGGCCTGAACACACTTTTTCGCAAGCAATGATTCACAAATATGCCTATAGCTGGGCTTGAGGTCTGGGAAAAGAAGAAGCTGTATAAGTATCTGCTGGTTATAGTTTCCTAATGCTTGTCTTTGACATTGGTTAGAGTTGGTGGATGTTGATCTAACTTGTGACTTCTTTTCTCATCCTAGAATTGTTTTTTTCCAGACTGCAGAAATGTGACCTATGTTTTAACCTGGAAGGGTCACTGCCTATCCTCATCAACTGGTAGCGCCAAGTGACTCTACACAGAGCATCACAGGAATCATGAGTACTGCTGCATTGTGGTGATCTTAATACAATAACAGCAGGGATTCAGCTTTCCTAAGTGTTCACAAAGTGGGTGCCTGCATGTGAGTCAACTGTCTCAGCTTGCATTGTATCAACAGAAATCTAATCAATATGGTCAAATGGCATATAGAGAGCATTTCATCTGAGCACATGTAGGAGGTAAATTTAGGATGATTTGTGCAGCACTCAGGAGCTCACCAAAAGTTTTGACCAACACGATTGTCTATGACAGCCTAAACCTGAGACCAGATGGGCTTAGGTGCAATTAATCTGCCTAAACAGTGATTTGTTGTGCTTTTGAGACAGTCTAGTGAACCTGAGACATTGACACAGCCCTGGTGGCTGTGACCCAGGACCTGGAGGGGACATGTGGCTTCTAGGCTGGTAGTTGGTGGCCAGCTGGAAACCTTCGGACACCTTAATGGCACTAGATACCTATTCAGGCAGCTGAGTTGAGACACTACTCAATCCTACCATAGAGTCAACAAAGCTGAATCATTACTCAGCTTGAGTGAAAAACATGGGACACTGGAAAATAGATCAAATAATGTATTTGACCCTTGTCAAACCTTTAGCAAAGACTGCAGTCTGTGAGGGCACGATTCAACCACCCAAACACAAGTGCCTAGAGACAGTGTAGGCTCTGAGGGGCTTTGGGAAGTGCTGGTCTCCCAGAAGTCCTGTTTCGTGCCTGCATGGGTGACTTGGATATCCAATAGCACCTCAGATGCACTAAGCACATGTTTAGGGAATTGTATTTCTGCCTGGGCAAACCTGTCTCACTTAATAATGATATGGGCTATGACTACACACAAAACCAGTAACCAGACACTAGGGAGTGGTATGGTACTCTACCATAGTACAGTAATTAGCAAATAGGACCATAAACTTATTAAAACGGAGTAAGAAAATGTCAGGTGATTGTGTGGACCAAGCTGGAAACAACACCCAGATTTCAAATTACTAAAAGCTTGTGCCTTCAGGCAGGCAAGAGCTGCTGGCACCAGACATGCCCTCCTCCTAATAGTGTGGCTGGGGTGGAGCAATCACCATGGTCATGCAGGCAAAGGAAATATTAACTCACATAAGCATGGGGAATATTTCTCACAAAGAGATCACTTAATTTTGAGCTCTCAATCTTCCTGCTGAAGGGAAATCCACAAAAGAAATTTAAAAAAAATGTGTCTGGCAACTAAAAATCAGAACTTCACAGGATACCAAAAGACACAGACTGAACATATGCCATTACAAAATTTATCCTCTCTTTAACTTCTTCATTGTCCGTGATTTGTAAACTACTCTTTATCTCTCTCTTTCCTCCAAAACATAACTACCTCCTTACCCCTCATCTTTCATTTTGTATTTTCTCTGCCCCATGAGTACCCACTACTTTTTACTTCTAGAGAGGGATCTGAGGAGCTGTTTTGGCATTGCCTTGAGGTCTTCTGCTTCTACTTTAAATCTGAAGGGAAAATGTGCCCCCCATTTTTATTTTTTAATATATAGTTGGTCTAGTAAGAAATATGTTTCCCTGTAAATCTTGTGTTATATTTGACAGACCATCTCTGCTAAAACAGCATAATCAATTTAGATTTGTATATAAATCTAAAACAATTTTTGGTTTAATTGTCATTGGTACTTCAGTAGCATTGGCTTACACAAGAAAATATGATTAAATAACATTGCTACTAAAGTTTCAAATTAAAGAACTGGTACCTAAGCCAGCCTATGCGAACAGGATTCACATAAATTAACTTCTTCAGCAAAGTCTTTGATTTACTGTAATTAAATTTTATTTTATTATTTTATAATTTTTTAGGATTAATAAAGAATACATTTAAGTTAATTTTCAATTATACAATTTCTTATCTTAGAATAGCATTTAGACTAATTTTTACTCCTGAATTTAATAATGTAAGAACTGCCAAGTCTGTTCTTTATTTATGAAGGATACAATTTAATAGGTTTCTAATACAAACAGCTAAGTAATAAAAAAAATGAACAGATATTTTTATAAGGTTACACATTCTTTTCTCAAAATGCAATTACTTCTGTTACAGTAACCTGAAGCCTTACTCTGAAGTATGCTGAATAATACAGATGTTGTATGAGATAATACAGTTTGCTATGGTCATATGGCTTCTTACGTTACCAGCTGAGCAACAAAGACTAAAGAGAAAGTAGATAACCTTTCAAACACAATTTTAATAGAGGATATTTGAAAAAATTGCAGTTAAGCTGGAAGTCAAGCTGTTTTTTTCATGAACTTTTTTGTATTATAAATATTTTTGGCCAAGAATCTTTATTTTTTTAAGCAAACTTCATCCTTTAATCCACTGAAATTAGGAGGGATTTACTAACTACTGGAGTGGTAAACACTTGAAAGAGCCTTGAGTATAGAGGTTTATTTGTCCATTATATGATGTGGCTACCTGTGATAGCAAGGGACTGGTTTCAGTGATTTCAGGGTTCCTTTCTAATCTACATTTCCAGGCATAAACCCAGTTCCTAAAACCCAAAAAACATGAGAATAAAAAAAACAAACCCACCTATACTTGCAAAGACATACACCCTGGAGGGAAGGCTGAGTGGAAGATGGGGAAAGAGGAACAGAAAGAGGAAGTGTGATTTGTAGACTGACGCTAATGAGCCCAAACTGGCCTAATTACCCATGGGATTTTCACCAGTGCTTGTGTAGGGTGATGAAGTTCAGAGCCAGATAGCTCGTCCTTTCTTTAGCTTTGGGAGAAAGACCTGACTTTTCATGCCAGAATACTTTTTTTATTGGTTGGAAGCCAGACTTGGTTCTTGAGTATTAGTGCAAATAAGACGTCGAGGACACAATTAAATGATAAACATCTTTTATTAGGAAACTTTGATGTAGCAAGTGAAATGATGATAAATAATATAAATGTATTTGTTTTACAGTACATAATCATTAAGACTATACTCCCACAGATTTTGGGCAGAAATCAATTCTGACCTGATAGTCATGAAATGCTGAAAAATTCAGCACATAAAACCATACAGTGTGCAATTAACAATGAAACCAGCTGATGCTCTCCATTTCTCTGACAATCTGTTTGGCATGAGGATCAAACTGGAACTGAGTTTTTCCATGGAAGAGGTAGACATAGCCTAGAAATAAAATTTCATCCAATTATATTTCACAGGTGATTTCTTGTCGGTATTTTGGAAAAAAACCCCAACATAAACAATCCATGTATACTTGCTATTTTTCAATTCCATCTCATTAAGGTTAATAACATGTTTTTGAAAACAAATTATTCTATCTACAGAAGCCCAAATATTAAAGTAAACCCAGGCTAAAGGCATGTTTTACCTACCATTTTCCTGGAAAGCAGCGTCAACTCTGATTTTTTTTCCAAAGTGGGAGACTATTTTCCTGGGATAACCATGATCCATGGATTTTTTGTTTTCATCGTATCTTAACACAAGAAACATCATTACCATTTGTGAGGAAGCAGACAATATTTTGAAAGTCCAAAGCAAATTTGTGCACATAAGCAACTCTACTGTTACTAAGAAGTCTTATAAAGATTAGCTAAGGTAGCTTTTTGATTCTTCCTATTATATATTAAAGTTCTCACATTATGAGTGTCTTGACATTCGAAAATCCTGCCTTTGGTAAAGTCTGTAACAAGGCTTTCAAGGACCTTGGGAATGCACTCCAGGAATTTACTAATGCATTTCTGGACTGTCCAGAGCCTTAGCCATCATTTGCTCATAAAATGAGTTTCTATTCTGAGGCACTGGATATTCAGTTTGGTATAAAAGCAAAACATAAAACTTGGGAGTAGAAGGTGGTAGCACAGTCCTGAAACATACTCGTATTAGTGTCAACAGTGTACTTTTAAAAGAAATTTACTCTGAAGTTTGTCATGAGCTACACTTGAATTCTAAATATGACCAACTGTACAACTGAAAAATATTTATAGTTTGTTCACAGAGAAATTCAGTTACAACATTTTTTATTACAGTTCATTTTGTTTGAAATGTGAATGAAAATTGGACACTATCACAACATGTCAGAAAAGCAGCACCATTGTGGAGAAAAAGTGAAAAATTTACTAGAAGAATCACTCTTCTATTGGGCAGATGTTTCATTAAGTTGCAAATAATTACATTCCTGCTGAAGGAATCAAATGAATGCAAAAAAATCCTACAGAAAAGCTGACATTTCCTAGCAATTTCTTAAAATTTTTAAGCTTCCAGAGAATCCTGTTTAGATTTCTGGAATATACCTGGATTAAATGTCATTGCACTTTAATTTTATAGTAATACATTAGTCCTTGGGGACAAGTGAAATTATGCCTTCTAGTAAATGAACATTAAATCTTACCTCCAGTATCTGTCTGCTGTAAAGAAGTATGTTTTTCCGGTGGTTTCATCACTGTAAGCTGCATTAACTCTTTTAACTGTCTTTGGGAACCCCAAATGATAGATTTGTTTAGGATAGCCAGGTACAATATTATATCCATTGAGAACCCAATATTTATCCTCTGAAAAATATAAGCACATAACATTTAGTTTTGTTATTCATAAACAGCATTTAATTGTGTTTTACATGGGTAGAAAACAATGAGACTTAGTTACCAGTATTATTCCTTTCAGTTTATTACTTTAGAAAATGGTTCTAATTCTTACTACATCATGAAGACAGTTGAAATGTCTATTGTTTTTATGAGTAAAACATTAGGATCATAAGGTCCATGGAGAGTACTTTTCCCAGTTTTTTTTCACATGAATATAAAGTATTTGACTGGGTAACAACTTGGGGAGGACTTGAGGTTGATGAGTTAATCCACTGACATTAGATTGGGATACTGAGTTTATTAAATTCCTGCAATTTGCTATTTGATTATAGAGCCATATAATATTTTGAAAACTAGACAACGTGCATTAAATTAAACTATTAAGGGCATATGTCTAATCAAAATGCTTTGGTAATTTTAGATGCAATGAACATATTCATATATCATGTACAATATGCATAATGAAGTTATTTGAGACATTTAAAGCATACTTGAGACCTTTAAAGAAAAAGACTGATTGTTTTTTCAGTGAACAATTTTCCTCTCACAGTACACTTCTCCACCATTTTTTTTCCAAAATATCACAAAATACTGATAAGCACATCAGTAACAGTAGTGGCACATCAGTAACAGTAGCATACAAATGCCTGTATTTGTCAGCTGAATTCAGGAAAAATCCTTCTGCATAAGGCAAAATGCTGTTACCTGAAGAGAAGTAGACTTGACGAAAGGAAGTTATTTTCATGTTTTGTTTTTTGGATCATTAACTATAACAGAGGGGCAGTTTTCAGGATTATGACCTCTGGAGGTCCCTTACAGCAGTATAACTTATGAGCCTTTCATTTAATTATTTGCAGATATGTAAGATTCTCTGTTTCACTGATCTTCCTTAAAAAACATATTAACTTCTGTAATTGCATAGTTTGCAAAGGAGCGGGGAGTAGCTGGTCAGAAAAAGTACAGAATTTCAGATTCCATTACCTTTGAAAAGTAAAACTTCATCCCTCTCAACATTTTCATACGCAGCTTGAATTCCTGATGGTAACGTTGGCCAGAACAGTGAGATAAAATTGATCTCTGTCTCTATTCTTTCAGGATGTCTGCGCAGCATGTATCTGATTTAAACAAAATGTATGTAACAAAATAATTCCACTCCTATCATAAGTGCAAAATAATTATTATATCTCATGGAGTATAATGGGGGGAGATGGGTGTGAATATCCCCATTCACTGAATGCAAAGGAAGTCTAGAGCGACTGCGCTCTTAACTCTAGCACCTCAGTTACATGCTAAAAATCAGGCACGATGAATATAAGCCCTTCTATTTCTCTGTAGGACAAGCAGGCTGAGAGTTGCCTTCAGTAGCCACCTAACAGACATCTGTCTATATATCAGTGCTTTCAGTTCTGCCCCTGCTCTTGCATTGAGGAGTAGCAGAAAGCTTACAATGTGGGACCCATGGACATATTGCTAAGGGGTGGATATATGAATGCTCTTGCTTTGCTATTAGTTGGATCAAGTTCAGAGCCAAACCTGTTGTAGCAGCAGCCATAGCAGCAGAATAGCTGGGAAACAACCTATAAGCCTGCATCTCCTTCACTGCTCTTGTCAACTAGGGCTCTTGGGATTAATGATTTGAGAACTCTTCCTGATGGTTTGCTGGTGCTTCTCTTGGTACCACATTCCAAAAGGACAGTTTTTATCTCATGGATTACAGATTTTTTTTTAAACTACTGAGTATTTTAAAGAGATAATACACATGCTTATTGTTGTTACCTGCCCTTGAAGAATATTATTTCTCCGCGTAGCGTAGTAATAGCATCAAATGTCAAATTTGGGTCACAGGCTTGTGGAGTCACGGGTCCTGTTGGCTGCACAGCAGCATTAGACCGTCCTATAAGAAGAATATTTTATATTTTAGTATGGAGAAATGTAGAGGAGTGGCTGAGTGAGAATGGGCATGATTTAGTCCCATTCAACAGCCCCTGCTCTTAAGCGGATGTGGGCGGACCTATGACCGGAAGAGAAGGTGAAGCCCCTCCGCTGGACAGATGACCCATCCCAGTCACAGTAGCGATGTAGGCGTGTGTATAACGGTGTTCTACCAATCACAGTGTGACATGTGTGTATGTTATGGTTTTCGGCCTATATATGCTTTTGTTAGCTGCGCAATAAAGGAGAATGACCATACTCATATTGAGATCCATCATTTAATCCGGGCTGGCTTCCCCTTCCGATGTCAGAGAAATATAAAGACAGTGTTCAGAAGGTCCCTAAGGACGTCAAGAACCCTCTTCACAGAGAATGAGAAGGCGTATGGTTTTAAATTAAGGGTCTGACACTAAAAGCAGGCTTTTAATGTTGATAAAACCAATTGTGTTCATCTTTTCCAAAATGAGTTTTTTGCAGAACTGGACATTGGCTGAAGTTAGTTTCCAGGAATTTTGTCTCTTTTGTTATACATTGTTCAGCAACAGTTAAACTTCTTATTTTGGTGGAATAAGAATATTTTAAATATATTCTGTTTACCAGCCTCCCAAGTAGAAATACTAAATAAAAATATTTTTTCTTACCATAGATGGCTTGAATGCCATCAATGTCATCCTGAGGAAGAAGGAATTCCTTGGGGTCCATGTAGGAATAAGTTGGATACATCAGTGCTCCAGGATCGTTTGAATGAGACAGACCCAGTGAATGGCCAAGCTCATGGGCAGTAACAATGAACAAATTGTAGCCTGTAGGATAAAAATCATATGAAACAAAGTAAAATCTGTTTTTGTATTCAGCACGTTGACTAAATGGGAAACATGCATCCTCCCAAAATACACTACAGGTACAAGAGAGGCTGTAATTAATGCTATCAACATCACAGTGCAAAAGCATTGTAACAGAAGAGCTATTTGAGTACTTAAAGAATGTCTGGCCTTAACTGTGGTCTCATTGTCCTCTCTCTAGTTCTTGTGTCTTAAACACAAACCCTGTTTCTCCTGCTTTCATATAAACTTCTCAGATCAAGGATCATGTCAATGACAAGTGGAGATTCAGTGATCCAACAGAAAAAAACTTCAAAGCAAACACTGAGATGACAGTTTTAGTGATACTTGAATACCCTAGTTAGCATGAAACTTTGAAGTACTAGTCTAAGAAAGATAAAGGATTTGACTTGAGAAGTTTACCATCATATCTTCTTGTATCCAAGTTTTAGGTTTCATCTGAACAAAAAAAAAATGTTTTTAAGTGATGACTCCATCATAAAACACTATGACCTAAAAATCTCTTTTCTGTGAATTGATTCCTACAAATGGCAAAAAAAAAAATAATAAATCAAAGCAATTTAAAAGGACAAGTTTCACCACTTTTTCTCACTTTTCCCCTGTAATACGGCTCATGAACTAAACTTCACATGAGCTAAGATTGTATGAGGTATATCAATGGATCCAGTTACAAAGTCCTTACCTCTTCCATCTTTTGTCCAGGCTTCCTCTTCATCAAAATGCACATCTCCACCAATACCTTCACCAGGCTGGAAAGCATGAGCCAGTTGCCCATTGGGGCCATCAAAAGGAGAGTTGTCGTAGTGGTCTAAAAAGAAGAGGGAAAAATCAGTTCGAATCTTAATTTTTTTATATGGTTTCAGATGTCTATTTAATACATAAAGATATTAATGTTACCTCTATAAGCAAAAGAGAGCATTATATCTGCTTCTTTGTCCTCAACCTTTTGGAATGTCAATGGTGTCACGTTGCTCCAGACACTGAAAGCTTTTCGGATTGCTGCATCTACATCAGCTCGTCTCATCTTTGGGGTGTAATTCAAAATCCTTCAAAGCAAACCCAACACATTATATATTGTTAAGAATACAGGATTTTAGCTGAAAAATAATAACTTGTGCAAAAGTCAGAAATCTTAGACATATCTTTCATGAATGAAAATCAATAATGGCTTCATTTTAGATACTGCCTTCTAGAGTGCCTGTCTTCTTCCAGAAATCAGTTAATCACTCTGGATGTCTGTTTATGGCATAATGTACTTACTTCAGATCCTCCAAACTTGTGTTGCTAAATTTATATATTTTTCAACCAGATAAAGAAAGGTTACCTGTATGTCAGATTATTTTTTTTCCATTTGGGATTCCCTGTTGTGACCACGTATTTCTGTACATCAGGTATACCACATCTGGGTTTTTTCATCATCTCCAAAGTCTCAAGATCAGGTTTGCCGGTCACTTGTAGTCCAAAGAATGCCTGCATTTCCTTAAGCTTTGTAGCAAGGGGATTTTCACCCCTGATTCTTAAATGAGGCTGGTGATCCCTCTGAAGACTGTAGAAATTCTGTAGATAACTCTGAACCAGAGTTTAAAAAAGAAGAGCATTGTGGCATATCAGTACTGTCTTCAGCCACACTTAAATTTTCTAAGTAATCTTGAACTATTCCCATATCGACATGCCCTGTCTTTCCCAAGAGCAGGAACACCTTTTTGGTGTGAAGAGTCAGATATATTTTTTATATAGTTTTCTGGATATGAAGAAATGTCTTTAAAAAATAATATTTACTATGAATAATTAATTCCACATAATTTATGGTGCCTGATTAATGGCAAAACTTATGGGGAAGTTTACAACTGGTCTCATTCAAGGAAAGAGATTGGCAGTGAGAGTCCACACAGCCAGGACTCCCAAAGAAGCAGGTGACTACTGCTAGAGAGTCAGCACTGGGCAAACCATGCCATTTACTTTTAGCTATGAAATATGATATTAGGAACTCAGGTGTTCCTACTAAATTTCAAGAATTTTGTCTCCAAAAAATAGTGTTGTGTCTATGTAAGTCTTGTGTTTCTCATATATGTCCCTTTTTTTCCCAAAGTATTCCATACAAAGTCCATTCAGCAAAACACTGAAATGCATGCCTGCTTCAAGTATGTTTCCTCCCTTATGTTACTGAGACCGGTCATACCACAAGTTTCAATTCTGAAATATAAATTGTTGCTGAGTTTGACTGGTTTTGCACTACCACAGAGCCTTGCTGCTAGAACTCATCCTTCGGTAGTTTTGTTATTACTTTCCTGACAACATCAAAAGTAAGTTATGCAATAGTCAGATGACTTTTGGGTAAATAAGTTCCACATGCTTTTCGCACGTTTTCTACATCAATAGAAAAAGTTTTCTCTTGAAATCTCTGCAAAATAGTACATCTTTAATTTCAAGCCGTATTCTGTGAAAAGAATTGCAATTATAGTTATCTCTCAGACTACCTTATGTTTCACTTAGAAATGCACTGAAAAATATTTACCTCTACAAACTGTAGGGTTTTTCTTTCATCTTCTGCTTCTGGAGCCACAGGAAAAGCAGCGGAGATGGCCACATACAGCAGCAGGAGAAGTGAAAGGGTCTTCATCCTTGCCTAAGGTTGTCTGCCTCAGTTTCACTCCTGAGATATTGAACACGTTTCTCAGCTCTGTTTATATACCAATTTGTAAATCAGCAATAGCCTGACTCATGCTGTATAATATCCTCTGATTAATAAAAATGATGCATAACAATTTCATCATCAGGTAGTGACACAATGTGTTTAAACAGTGTTATTGTCCTTACTTTGCCTGAGCCTTCTGTTTTGGGCAATTTTTTAGTGTGTTTAAGAAATAAGGAAATGTTTTTCAGGTAAAACAGGGACCTACATTTCATAGTTTTTTTTGAATCATGAATTTAGCTTATTTATGACACAAGGTCTTGACAGACTGGAGAAATAATAGTAAATAACATATGACAGTAACATAACATAACATTGTATTATAATGGGTAATATGATGCTATATATGTGATACATATGTTTAATATTTAACAAAATATAGCATATTATGTCATAATATGTAATAATAAAATATAAAAGACAGTACAAAGAGCCGATCTAATCTAGGAATAACCGACATCGTAACTCTAGGAGGGCTGTCATCAGCTACCTGAAAGTTCTATCTGAAACAATCTTATGATGCTAGCAAAAGTGAGTGCTAAAATGATTTAACATTTTTTGACTGATATTAACAGAGATCAGTCATGTTACTGGAACGCATAAACTGGTTTCCCATATGTATGGTAAGTAAAATAATGTTTATACTCTTGCCAACTCAGATGAGGTCTCAGCTGCAATGGCGTGTTTGGATCCAGGCTGAGAGATGAGCTCTGGTTGGAAAGACTCCATGAAGTCCAGCAGGAATTTTTGTGAGTCTGGAAAAGGAAGATTAGAGTAACCATTTCGTGACTCTGTGTTCACTGCTTCATTGAAGGAAGAGCGAAGGGAGCTATGATAAATGCTGTTAAATATATGAAAGGTTTTTCCTAAAAGGGAAACAGTGACTGTTCTCCAAGACTCGAGAACAGTCTTAAACAACAGTGATTAAGTTTAGACATGAAGTTTGGGACTGAGCTGCCTGAGCATTAGTGCTAATTGAGATGCTCTAGGGAATCCCACCTGACCTCCAGCTGCCCTGGAAGGATGTAGATCTCCATAGCTCCTGTGTCATGGCAGCCAGCCCCAGGTGGGTGTCTGAAGTACAGTAATGAGATAGAATTGGCTTTAAGTGTTTCATCATGTAGATATCCATAAATTATTTAGGTGTCTAAGCTCCCATTTTGGTTAATGGATTCTAGAGAGTGATTCAACTGACCATATGGCATGGACTTTAAGGTGAGATTAATTGCTCTCTGTACTTCATTGACTGTATTGGCTAGATCTCTATCAATGATAAGAGAAGTTTAAATGCCCAGGTGTCAACTCTTAAATTGAGGAAAACGTTTCTAACTGCAGGGACAGCCAAGCACCAGAGTAGATGGCCTGAAGTGGCTGCATGTTTGCTAACTCTGGAAGCTGTCAAGTATAGGCTGGACATCTTTCAGAATGGTTTTGGTGTTGTTGCCCTTGCTGGAGGTAAAGAGCCTCCTTGAAAACCTTGAAAGGGAAACAGTAAACGTTAGTGTGAGAGGGAGAAATACAAATATGTACCATTATAATTTTTTTCTCATATATGAGCAAATTTTGCTCTGAAGGAGCTCAGTATAGGATGAAAATTGTAATTGTGTTGGGAAGTACTTCACTTAGTTTCCCAAACATCAGGGAAAAATAATGTACTTGGTATATGATTCTACACTCACTGTAGTGTAGAACCCCCTAACTATATCTAGGTTCAGCAGAGCAGACATAATTCCTGGGAAAAGCAAATTACTTCATACCTTCCAATGCAAATCACATGGCTTGTCTGGAGTGGTTGACTAAAGCTTGCACAAGACATTTCAAAAGCAGAAGCAACAGTTGAGTGCTGGTATTGGAAATTAGTAGGGACAATAGTTCTTCAAAGGGTACAGCTTTTGTAGATGTAAAGAGATTCAGCCTCATGGTTCATAGTCCAAGGAAATGTCATTGTTGATTATTCTTAATCCATCTTGACTTTCAGACATGAACAAAAAGAATTGTGTGTGTTGGATACTTCTCCAAAATCTTTGCTACAATTCACATGATCCTGGGATTTGTGAAATGCTGCTTAACTTCTCTAACTCTGTTTCTAAACTAGTGTTATTTCCCTGTAAATATTTGTCCTTCGTGTGTTTCTACAGAGTGTTTTATATAGTTCCTGATTCAATACCTCCTTTTCTTTCTTCTTATTTTTTTTCCTAAGGGTAGTTAACTCTTTACTTCTTCTATCCTTTTTCCTTTTAATTTCTGAAGGCAACATTTAAACACATACAGGTAAAGAAGAGATACAGATTAATCAGATGTATCCAGTGGCTGAGATGGAAACATTAGGAAATCCTGTGTTGCAGCTTGCACAGAGAGGTTCTGCTGCCTTGCACATTTCTGCAAAAGGTCTATGGCCAAAATTTAATGTGACCAAGAGGATACTGAGTCAGGCAGAGGGGACATCTGGTTGTCAAATTACTTTCCAAGGCAACCAGTAACAAGACTAGAAAGTCTTAGACTCCAGCACTAGCTGTGGGAACTGTTTATGTATTTGAAGAATCATCAAGAGAAAAACCTTAAGCAGCATCAGGAAGAGGAAGCAGAAGCAGTGGCTTCCCTCCATCTTGGGAATTTCCACAGTGTTGGGCTACAAAGTCATGTCCCGTTTCACCGTCTGCACTGGCTTCCTACTGCGTGTCCTTTGGCACATCTCCCTTGAGCGAGGGAAGGAGCAGTTTCAGTCATCAGCTTTTCCCATGGTGCGTCAGCTAGCACATTGACACCCTCTCTTTTTCAAGCACTTGCGTTCAGACAAAAGATTCAAAACCCAACAGAAGGGGACATGAATATGCCAAAATGGAACTGAGACTCCTTGAAATACATGAGAATTTTTACTGAGTGCCAACCGGCATCTATACAGTCCCTCACCTTTGCTTGTGGGACTGTTGTGTTGCATCTGCACCTGACTGCAACAGTCCACCCTGGCAATTTTCCCAGGCCAGGGCCTCTGTCCAATGCGCAGGGGTGTGTGTGTGTGTCTCAGTGACAGCCACTGGGGTGGGTCCAGGGGCTGGAGCCGCCTGTGTCTGTGGTGTTGCTACTGGAGAGACTGGGGTGCATGCATGTCAATTGGGTACATATGTATGTGTGCGTGCATTAATGAAGATCCATCTAGATGAATGGAATGGCAGTGTTAGGTTAACAGTTGGACTTGACGATCTTAAAGGTCTTTTCCAACCTAAACGATTCTGTGATTCCATAAGACAGTGAGTAGGATAAGAGGTTGGGAGCTGGGTGTCAAAGTGGCCATAAGCCAGGGCTGGATACTGGAGAGGCCAGGGTTCTGTGGGTTGACTACTTGAAGGACCAGGGGCCCAAGTCAGCAATGGGGGAGGCTGTGGGATCTGTGGTGGGCAGAGAGACCTGTATGTGTGTGTGTCCATGAGGCAGCAGGAGACACCAGGACATCCCAGGGCAGCTGTGGGATGGACAGGATGTCTAGGCCCAGCTGCTGGGGGATCCATAGTGTCTTTGTGCGTATATACTTGTGTGCATGTGAGTGTACGTGTGCATGCATTGCCTACTGGGAATACACGCTCAGCCTCACTGCTGGCTGGACCTGGGGCATGGAGCTGCAGCAGCTTCACCTCTATCAGGGTACCAGATTTGGACAACTCCTAACACATTGGCCGTGCCTGAAGTTTGCCTAGAATCTCCATGTAACCATGTAAACTTTTCCCATACCTACCCCCAATTATTCTTCAGAGGCAGCTATTGTCTGGACCGCAAGCATCAGTACCTCACTCAGGCCGCTCCAAATCACCCCACCACATCTGGGACCAATCTGCTAAGTCACTGCTAAACCCAGACTGGGTGCCTAAGGAAGAGGTGGTTGACACTGTTCTTAAGAAAGGGCCAGTGTTTTCAAGGTTTTTTCCATTGTACACCCAGGCAATACAGGCTTGCGTCTGCCTGTATTAGCAATAATCCTGCTTTATTTGCACACTTCTTCCTCAGCAAAACTGCACCCTTGTTTGTGTGGAGGCAAGAGACCTCAAAGTGTCCCTCTGCTAGGTACTCTACTCACTGTTCCTTGTTCATTAAGTCTGCATAGTATGTACAAAGTAAGCACTGCCAGAGGTCTACCCAGCACATTTCCTCTCATCAGCACTGACCGAAAAGGACATTTAGGCAGAAGCATAAGAGGAGACATATTTCCCTAGAAGAGTTTCCCAGCCTTGAACAATTTTCTGTCTCAGTGATTTCCATTTACTTTGTACCTTACTTACCTAGGGCTTGCTTTTGACTCTTCAGTCTATTTCCCTTTCCCCTAGTTATATCTCATAATATTTTAAAATGTTCTAATGGGTTTCATCCTTCTCTCCCTAAGGAGAAACTTCCACCCACATCCCTGACTAAATAATGAAAAAATAATTCACAGTGTGAATCATAGTGGGGTTTCCCTAAATCAAAGTCTCTCACTACAGAATTACTGTAGAAAAGGGAACTTTGATTGGTAGTTCTGTAATATTAATGTTACAAAAATTAAAAATGGTACTTCATAATTCTAAGAATTGTTTGCAGTTATAATTTGTCACAACGATGTTTGCAATTGCTTTCTCAATAGCAGGTGGCACTACAAAGTACCGTCATCATTCTTGCAGGAAGTACATTTATGTCTGTTCTGTGCTCTTATGCATATCTTAAACTCTTCGTGTGTTTCCAATCTATTCTGGAGCAACAAAATAAAAATCTTTTTGCAAACTGACAATGTTAACCTAAACCAAATTATTCTCCTTGGAGGATGTAACTTTTCATGAGAAGACCAAAGTGTAGTCAAAGATATAAATCCTGTCGCTGTGGAGCAATACTCAATTGGTTGCCAGATATTCACATGAAGTTAGAGAATTCATTAGGAATCATCTCTTAATGAGCCAAGTTAATATTCAGAGCAAGATGAAAAAGCCAAAGGCAACCCTCCAAGTCAGATGTCTTAAAGTTTGCACAAGCTCGTAGCTTAATGTCACCCAATGTTAAATGTTTCCTTTACAGAAATGCTGTTGATTCTGCTCCAAGAGAATGATCAGTCACTCTGTTTGTGAACCAGGGTCTTGTGATGGGCAGTGTTAGGAGCACAATGGTATAGTTCAAACCATGCTGAAGTCCAAAGGCCACGCGATAGGGCTCAGGTTGTCAGGTGCTGAATCAGTCCTAATTATTCTATTGTAGAAGAGCAATTCAACGTGGCAGGTCACAGACTGGGGCAGTGCCTGAGTTACACCTCAGTGACTTGAACAGTCTCAGACATGGCATCATCAATGATTTCAGTAAAACAAGAAGGGAAGGAGGGAGTGCCACTTTCCATGCCAAGCACCTGTTTCCTGAATACACAGGAAAACCAAATCACATTCTTCATCCCTGCAGCTGAGCTGTTGCCTGGGATGGGAACCTGCTCTGTTGTGCCCTGGGCATGACCTCCCTGATGGCAGACAGGCCCTGAGATGCCTTGAAGAGCCAACCTTACCAGCTTGAAGTTCTTTGCCTCTAAACTTGGCAGTTGTCACACAGGTTGTGCAGATGTAAAACTTGCCCTGAAAGAGGCAGTAAGAAGAGACCAATGTCTTCACACTGATCTACAAAATAAATCTGTGTATGTCCCAGGACTCTGGACCATTTGGGACTTACTGGAATTGCTACAGGCTCACAGACCCCCAGTTGGATGCATAGCACCGATTCCAAAACATCTTGTTAGGCAGCTACTGCTTGTGAACCTGCAAGGGCAGTCGTGTTGCTGGCAGGGAGCAAACATGAACAGGCTGACTGGAGACCAGTCAGATGGCACTTCAGAGGCTTCCCGGGAATTATCTGGAAACAAAGTCGGCACCTTGGCAGCTTTTAAGTATTTTCTCTGGAATACCAATGGCAGCTGAGATACTCACCTTTGCAGTTCTGACTTGACTTCAGTGCTTCTGAATGCACAAATCTGCTGCTTCTGTCACCAAGAAAGGGCTTTTTCCCCCCCATTTCCTTAAACCCAAGCCAACATTTCACTAGGAACAACTTCCTGCAAACAGTAGCTAAATGGACTTATTTTAATTTTCATTTCTGCCAGGACGTATCGGTTACCTTTGTCTGTTTTACTTAGGTGGTAAACTCCCTGGGGTCTTTTAGTTCTGGGTGTCCAAATCATTACACAATAGCTTTTTGGTTCACTGTAACTGCTCTACCTATTGTGATAATACATATGTAATCACACCAGGAACACTTCCAGGCAGGGTGAGTGTGTGAAACTAAGAAACCCAATAAATGGTAAGAAAAGGAACACCCAAGCCAAACTGTTTTTTCCTGGTAGACAGACCTCCTAGATTGTGTCTGATGGACACACTACGGAGTCATTGGCAAACAAAAAGCAAATAGATACATTCAGATGTAGGCAAAATTTCCTCCAGGAGAAGATGGTGAAAACCAAAAGAAATGACACTATTATAAATAAAACACTGAAGAAAACAAAATAATTTTTGTGATCTGAATTTTAGAGGAGAAAGAGTCACGTGATGAGACTGTTCTTTGTGAAGAGACCTTTGTTTACACCCAATTTTCCATGCAGACAGGCTAGAAATTTGCTAAGACGTGGAAAAACCTGATGTGTTTAGAAGACTGAGAAAACCATAACTGAAATGCTTGAACTGAGTGTACCACAGACAATGAATATATCAACTCAGAGTCCAGTCAAACTGTATCTCAGAAGAGCACAGGATATCAAATATAGGTCAATGACTTCCAGTTTAAAAGCCTGATTTCACTCCAGTAATGAGGCTGACTTGTCAGTAGTACCAGAGATTTTCAAAATAAGAATTGTGAAGCAAAAAAGGACACCAGTATCCAACACTAAAACAGCTAAAGTATATTAAGATAGATAGTATTAGAGTCAGTTAAGCTCTACTTCTGCTACAGATCCAAGACTTCATATTCAACTATAAGTATGATCATCTGTGTACCCAGTTAGGGAAATAAGGAAGGAAAGAGTCCCAGCTAATCAGAAATCATCAAAAACAAGGAAGAACTAGACAGATAAGTCTTTGGGAGCCGGAGAACTACAAAACAATCATGAAAGGTCTAGGACAAGACATCTTTTCTCTGAGAACAATAATCACATCTGAAAGAGAATATTTCCAAGAAGTGTTGGAAAAATTAGAGCTAGAAGAGATTATCCCATTTAAAATAACATGGTCTACTGCAGTTAACCACAACTGCAGTGGTATGGAGGGCACAGATGCTGTAGAGGAGGATCAGCAGTAGGAACAACTGAAAACCGCTCAAAGCCAGGTTGGTTAGAAACTTCGTTGAGGATCTAAAAATCTATAAAGTGTGAACCAAACCATTCATGCGTCTTTTTGACTTCTACTGACCATGGACTGATGTCTTGCAGCTGTGAGACCACTCAAAAAGCCATGTCAGAAATGCAAAGCAAAACCAGAATTAGAAAACAAGAACAGCGTGAGGTGAATAATAAAGAACAAATAAACAGCACTGAAATATTTCCCACTAAATTCAATAGAAACATTCAAGTTAGAAGACTTGAACCTGCTTCCCTGTCCCTGTCAGTATCAGACACCAATCAGAGCTACAAATTTCCTTTCCTGGAGGTGTTTGTAATTAAGACTAATAATTTTGACTCTAATTCTGCTTGGTCAGCAGTCTTGTTTGCCACTTCCACAGCAGGGTGTGGCAGCAGTATTTGTCTTGCAAGACTGAGAGTGCCATAATACATTTTAGACTTTGACAGGATTAGAATAAAATTTGCTCAGTGTCTAGATCCACACTGGAGTGCCCCATTTGAGTAGTCTTGCTACTAGGGGTTTTAAAAATGCTTCAGAAAAAAAGGTTCCATAAAGTGTGTTGAAATATCTCATTGCATTCATACAATACAATTGTATGTATAAATACAATACAATTGCTTTGTCCTCACAGGACCAGAGCAATGGGCACAAACTGAAATACAGGAGGTTCCCTCTGAACATCAGGAAACACTTTTTTACTGTGAGGGTGACCAAGCACTGACACAGGTTGCCAGTGGAGTGGTGGAGTCTCCTTCTTTGGATATGTGCAAAGGTAGTCTCTCGAAAAGCCACCTCGAGCCTTGGCAACTCACTCTAGGTGGCTCTGCTTGAGCAGGGGGTTGGACCAGAAGACTTCCAGAGGTCCAACCAACCCCAATCATTCTGTGATTCTGTGATTCATGGAGAAGAAGAGTTAAACAGAAGAACCATTTTTTCTCTGTTTTTTTTTCCTTTTTTTAGGGTTGTTGTCAAATAACAACTACCAGCGGGTAGTGGGTGAGATTTTTTATGCATAAAAGAAAAGATAACTTCTCTAAGACCTTAGGTCTTGCTAGTTGTCCATCTGAACACTTATGGGTCCCTGTGGAGCATTACCAAGTGAGGCCTGACTTCAACAGCAGGGAGATTATTGTCAGCAGTACTGAACCGGCAGCTACTGCATGTCTGTCCCCCAGGTTCAGAGAGGCATGAGACTGGCCATGGAGATCATCACAGATGGAAAACATGGAGCACTTGGAAAAATATGAAAAGGACTGGTGTCCCCATCCCATTCCTTCCCTCTGGCTGACGAGGACTTCCATCCACTGGTGAAACATCGACATGGAAATACAAACAGCGCGGATGCCCTCAGGCTCAGACCCACAGTCCCTGCAGTAGCTGCCCCTGCACCTCCTGTATCCCCAGTCCCTGCAGCTTGCAGCCATGCTCCAGCTGCTGGTAGGCAGACCTTTTAACCTACTCAGCAGCCAGTCCAGGTTGAAGTTCACCCAAATACACGTAGAAGGAGCTCACCCACACATAATATATGATTTACTGAGAAGACAGGACATGGCCAAGGAAACAGCCTGTTTGCACACAACCAGCCCCCTTCATCCACTTATCCCTCTATTTTACCAAACTTGTTCCTCCCCAACCTACATTGATCCTTCCATTTCCCTGCCTTTGGTCTTTCCCCTAATGAACCCATAATAAATTTTGTACATTTCCACAGCCCCCTTCAAACATGACATAATAAATTTTATAAAATCCCCAAACGCTCTTCCCCTGGATACTGATCCTTGTCCCCGTGGCCAATGACCATTCAGCCTGTAAGTTCACGGGGACCTTCTCCCATTGACATATGGTGGTAGGTGTTCCCCAGCCCATGGGGGCTCCCCTGGGACAGCTGGAGAGGAGAGGAGGCAGGTCAGGGATGACTGGGGCTCCCCTACATACCAATGTACCCCTCTGCTCCTGTGTTTGGGGAGATGAGCCTTTAATCACAGAATGGTGCACAAAATGGCAAGGCAAAGGTTGGAAGGGACCTCGGGAGATCATCCAGTCCAACCCCCCTGCTAAAGCAGGTTCACCCAGAGCAGGCTGCGCAGCACATCGTCCAGGCAGGCTTTGAATATCTCCAGAGATGGAGACTCCACAACCCCCCTGGGCAGCCTGTTCCAGTGCTCTGTCACCCTCAAAGTGAAGAAGTTCTTCCTCATATTCAACTGAAACCACTTATGCTTCAGTTTGTGCCCATTAGCCCTTGTCCTGTCGCTGGGCACTGCTGAGAAGAGTCTGACTCTGTCCTTGTGACATCCACCCTTAAGATATTTGTATGTGTTGATGAAGTCCCTTCTCAGTCTTCTCTTCAGGCTAAACAAGCCCAGCTCCCTCAGCCTTTCCTTGTAGGGGAGATGCTCCAGTCCCCTCATCGTCTTTGTTGCCCTCCTCTGGACTCTCTCTAGGAGTTCCTCATCTTTCTTGAACGGGGAGCCCAGAACTGGACACAGTACTCCAGGTGGGGTCTCACCAGGGCACACATATATCAATAAATGTTTTAGGGTAGGATTCATCACACTTAAGCTTAGCCTTCTATAATCAGGTGTCTCACATAAACTGCTCAGATAGACTGCCTCTCCAGTCAGTAATGAAAAGTAGAACTTCCATCCTGAGGTGCCCACTGCAGGCTGGGAGGGATTGCTCTCTGGAGCTCCTGTCTGTCTCTCTGTAATTATGAGTGGTAGCTTTGATTAGCCTGCTTGCCTAACCTTGAAATATCTAAAACTGGTTGAAAGCAATCCTAGCTCTAGGAGAGGAAATGCTCTTCCTCATGGACTCCTGGCTGGTAGGCCCTATGTAGGGTGGTGTACAGCATGAAAAGTGAAACAAAGACAGTGGAAAAAATAAAACGAAACACAATTTTGTATCAAGTAAAAACTGCATTGTTCTTTGGTAAGCTAGCAACCCTGAAGTTAATTACGGACATATATACACATCAGTATGTTAAATACTATTCTGTTGTTTACAGAAACACAGATTGCGCAGGAGCTGAGATTTGCTGACTAATGTTGAAGTATCTATATACATTGCATATATCTGTAAAAGAAAAAGTGTTTCTAGTGCAATAACACTGCATTTTTTCCAACACCACTAGAGATTTCTTTTTCTTAACATGGAAACCAAAAGTTTGTCTTTAAGAGGCGTGTAACTCTCTTCTTAACAGGGTCAAACTCAAATTGTTTTCTTCCATGGAAGAAATACAGGAAGTCTAGGGGAAAAAAAAGCAGATGAATTATGACATTGCAGGTGTAAAGATTAGTATACTCTAACAACATCCAGAAAAAGCTTGGAAAAACTCTGGATACACTTACACTGCCAACAGCATCTGCTCCCAGGTGTAACCTCTGCAAAATGGTGCGCAGCAGCACGGGGACACCTCCCATAGCAAACCAGCCATGCACACACTGCATAATACACTTAATGAATCTCATGAGGCAACCCTAAAAAAATTTTTTCCTGTGTGTTTCTTCAGTTTAAAATATCCGCTGTTACGCAACGGCTGTGTTGAAGCCCTCCAGAAAGGTGCTTTTCTAGCCACCTGTGGGTACGTATTGCACAGCCTGGAGTGTGGCATAGAGCATGGCAAGGTGCAAGTGGCTACAGGCTTTCTGGGGTTCCGCTGGATACTGTGCAGGTAAGGAGAGATCCAGCCTGGGGCAGCTGGGTCCACACTACCCTGCAGTGACAGCTGCAGTTAGGGATCCCCAGCACCACATTTTTGGAGGAAGCAGATAGATTTTCTGGGAAGCAATTAACATGCATGGATTTTGAGGTGAGGAGCCAGGAGACAACTGGGAAGCTGTACCATTTGGCTGTGTGGTCGCACCCTTGAGTCTGTTCCAGCATCTCCCTGTCTGAGTACCATCCTCCTTCATGCAGGAGAAGCTAGTGCCAATTACTATCCTCAGAGAAGTGCCGTTTTATGTCAGAGGTAGACCTTATGTTGTTGAGACATCACTCCCTTGAGAGTGGTGCTCTTAACTGTGTGAGGTGCATGTCAGCATGAATACAGATACATCAATCTGTCCCTTACAGCTCTGAAGCTGTCACCAAAGGTATATTGCTATTTTTCAAGGGGGTAAAGTCAAGCATGTGAGTGTTAGGTGACTATTTCAGGGTCTTCTTGGTCATCCTGATGGCTATGAGCAGTGTTTGGAAGTGCCTCTCTCTGTCCAAACACTCTCAGCCCTATGACCCTGAACATTTCATACAGATTTTATTAAGATCTGTTACTCACTTTCATGTTGAAAAACAGCATCAATCTTCCCATTAATTCCTGGAAATGCATCTCTTATCAACATGGGAAACCTGTCCATAGACTGACTTCTTTTATCACAGCTGAGAAAAATGATAAACAACCTGGTGTCAATGAAAACTGCAAACAACTCATGATTAATACAGCTCCTCATTACCTCCTACCTATCAACAGGTTACTGAGTTCATTGAAGACTGGTGGTATCGTTTAGGTAGCACTGAGACAGACACAATGTGCCATAAATAATTATTACTTTATTAGCTGCACTAAAAGAATTGCTTCGGTTTACATCAGCTCAAGATATGTCTAAGAATACCTAATATTTGATCCATCATCATAAATCTGCTAAATATTTTTTCTAAGAGACTGTACATAAAGGAGAGGTAGATAATCTTATCTCAAACATAGGTCAGATTTGAAAGATTATAAAAAGATTATTTTCATTTTCCCTCTCTGTAAGAAATATTTATGAGGAAATATCTAATTTTTTCTTAAGTTATAAGTTACTTTAAGTCATTTTACTTAAGCTAATTCTAGCAAGTTGTTACAGTTTTAATGAAGTGCAGCTTATCTCTCAGTGCTGGAATAAGAAGGCTTCTGAAAGCAATTTCCTTCTGATACCTTTGCTCAGTAAGAGATTTAATGATCAGACAAACTGCTCAGCTGAAGTCCTTCAAGCTATGAGAGTTTGAACTAAAATATGGCAGTCTGATTTTTGGCTTAAACTACAAATACGTGACGGAATAGTTACTCCAGGATGATCTCTGTATGTACAATGACTTGGGCATTATGGTGGCAGGAAAGAGAGAAGCTGTGTCACTCGTCTGCAAAAGTTCAGGTTATCTACTGCTTCTGTTATAGGAACATCTCCTTCAGTTAGAAATATATGTCCTGTAACACAAACCTGAGCAGTAGGGATTGAATTGAAAAGAGGAAATAAAAACCATGGGCAGCGGATAATTCTTTGCAGTACATGGCATTTATTAGTAACTTTATGAAACTATCTGCTGGTAACTGGAAAAAGGGTGGGATACTCCTTTTTACCACACAGAAATGTTTTTGATACAAATAGAACCATAGAACCATAGAATCTTTTAGATTGGAAAAGACCTCATCTGGAGTCCTGCATCCAGCTCTGGAGCCCTCAGCACAAGAAGGACATGGAACTGTTGGAGCAGGTCCAGAGGAGGGCTACTAAAATGATCCAGGGGCTGGAGCACCTCTCTTATGAGGACAGGCTGAGGGAGTTGGGCTTGTTCAGCCTGGAGAAGAGAAGTCTGCGGGCAGACCTGATTGCGGCCTTTCAGTTCTTAAAGGGGGCCTATAGGAAAGACTGGGGAAAATGTTTTTAGTAGGGACATCTGTGACAGGACAAGGGGTAATGGTTTTAAACTGAAGCACGGTAGGTTTAGACTAGATATGAGGAAGAAATTCTTTACAATGAGGGTGGTGAAACACTGGAACAGGTTGCCCAGACAGGTAGTGGAGGCCCCATCCCTGGAAACATTCCAGGCCAGGTTGGATGGGGCTCTGAGCAACCTGATCTAGTTAGCGGTGTCCCTGCTCACTGCAGGGGGGTTGGACTAGATGATCTCTCGGGGTCCCTTCCAACCCAAAACATTCTATGATTCTATGATTCCATCATCAGTGGAGTTCTGACTGATTTCCTGAGCTGAGCTGTGGAGATGTAGGATGGCTTTTTTCCCCAAGGCAGTTAAATGAAAATAAATAATGAATTAACTAACTAACTAACTAAAAGACTGTTAAATAATTAAATAAATTAAAAAGAAAGCTAAAAACACTGTTTTGACTCCCTTTCAAATATTTTTCCATAGCAAGTTGTGACACCAAAAGAGATTACCAAAAGTGTTTGACTAATGCATCATAAATCATGACAGGTGTCCTGGTTTCGGCTGGGATAGAGTTAATTTTCTTCACAGAAGCTAGCATAGTGCTGTGCTTTGGATTTAGTACTAGAAGAATGTTGATAACACGCTGATGTTTTTAGTTGTTGCCAAGCAGTGCTCAGACTACTCAAGGACTTTTTGAGCTTCTCCTGCTCGGCCAGGTGCATAACAAGCTGGGAGTACAGCACAGCTAGGACCCAGACTGTCCAAAGAGCTATTCCATACCATATAACGTCATGCTCGGGGGGGTTGGTGGGTCGGTCGGTCGCTCGGGTACTGATCGCTGCTCGGGACGGGCTGGGCATCGGTCGGCGGGTGGTGAGCAATTGCATTGTGCATCATTCATTTTGTATATTCTGTATATTTTGTTATCATTCTCATTATTACTATTATTATTATTTTCTCTTATTAAACTGTCTTTATCTCAGCCCTCGGCTCTAACCTTTTTTCCCCTTCCCGATTCTCTCCCCCATCCCACTGAGGGAGGGGGGGGAGTGAGCAAGCGGCTGCGTGGTGCTTAGTTGCCAGCCGGGTTAAACCACGACAACAGGATATTGATCATGTGATTATATTTGCTCTTATTTAGGGAAGTAGAACAGGAAATATTACCTCCAAAATTTGTCCCCTCTGAAGTAATATGTTTTCCCCTCATTTCCGTTATGAAAAGCAGCATCAATTTTGGTAACAACCTTTGAAAAGCCCAGGGTGTAGATTTTTTGGGGATATCCAGGAAGTATGGCATCTCCTCTCACAACCCAGAATTCATTCCCTATCAAGAAAAGTAGATGAAAACATGTTATCAGAATCTTCTTCTGGGAATGACACAATCCTTTTCATGAAAGCTAATCTTATAGTGGAAAAATGCAGAGAGAAAATAATGGTTACTTGAAAACACTCTACATTCTAGTTCTAGAGTAAAAAAAAAAAGCAAGAATAGTTCTTCGCACCACACTTTATGAAAACTGAAAATTCAGTCTTCCTTCATACTTATGTTAGTTTTCCACAAGCTAAGAAAAAGCATGTGTTATCATTTTTAAATTCAAAGGATAATTTTCCAGGAAAAGAAGAAAATAAGGACATTTATTTTGGCAGGAAAACTTTTCTATATTGACATTAAAAAATAAGATACATGTTCCTTATCTTGGATAATATTTTTGCTATCTCTGCGATTGAAATACACCAATTTATTGGACTAAATTAAAGCTTGTGGAATCCTACAGAAAGAGCTTAAGTACTTTTTAAGCCAAACACAAACACTCAAGGCTACTTGGAAAGGCAACACAGGAAAATAAAAAGACAACATTTTACCTTTAAAAATGACAGTTTCGTCTTTTTCAGGGATTTCATATGCAGCATCAACACCAGGTGGCAGCCGTGGCCAGAACGAAGATATTAAATTAAAATCAGCTGTTCTGACTGCAGGATGCTTGCGCCAAAAATGCCTTACATAAATATAGAACAGGTTTTAAATAAAATCTGACATTCACACACACTAATGCATGAAACCACATCATGGCAACCAGGGCAGGATTTATCTGACTAAACCCAGCCAGGTACCCTGAGTTAGTCACCCTAAGCTCCTTGTAATGTCAATGGAAAGAATATTTCCATGGCGGGTTTCCTCTCATCTTGATGCAGACATCTAAAATAGGTCAGATGAACTATTTTGTCAAAACAGCTATTATTTTCCCTTACACAGAAAGGGAGCCTCAGAAAGACCTGGCTCACATGGCTGGTATGGGGTAAGATTTTGGGAATGAAACCCCACCCTGGGATTACCAACACCAGTTTAGAGAAATGGTTGGTGTGCATGAGGATCTTGTGCAAAATAACACTTTACTAGCTTTGTGGACTCCAAATTCTGAGGTCAAAATTTGCTTTAAAGTTGATTTTGGGGAGGGTGGGTCTGAAACAGGGGAATCACAGCCCTACCACATGAAAAGGAGGGGAATCAGCTCTTTTACCCCTTCTCCCAAAGACTTTGGGCTGTCATGCCCTGGAAAGGGACAGTTGGTCTGGGTTTAGCACTGAATCAATTATCATTTCCTTTTATTACTATACTAAATCACTACTGCAGGGACCAGGTAACCCCTCAGCTCTCTCAAAGCAAGGACAGCAATTAAAGTGCAGAGTGTCCCAGGGCTGGTGGTGACTTTTGCCAAAGCTGAACTCTCCCAGATGCCAAACACCTGGGACTTGCTTACAGCCTAAAGTGAAAACAGCTCATGTTTTCAGAGGAGACATCTTTCCCCATCCTATTCATAGCATGCCCTGTTTCAAAGGTGATCATCCTCCTTATATTTATCTATCTTCATTTCTCTACCACCTTGTTTGTTTTTGCCTCCCACCTTTTATCCTGATTCCCTGTCTCACCTTTCTGTCTAGAATGGCTGATATTCTGGGCAAAGTTATTTTTCCATGCTGTGGGGCATAATTTAAAAATGATACCCAGAGATTTTACTTTCAAAAAGCTGACTTACTTGCCCTTAAAGAACATCATTTCTCCACGGAAAGTAGTGACAGCATCAAAAGTCAAATTGGGGCCACAGGTGTTTGGCAGTGCGGGATCTTTTGACTCGGTTGGGTCTTTTATCTCAGTAGATTCCCTTTGGTCATTGTGGGTGTTAGAAGATGGTCCTAAAAGAAGTTGTTTATGGAAGAAATTAAAGTGAGAACTCAATCAGGTACATCCAATACACAAAAATGTCACTGAAAGGTATTCCAAAGTCTTTGAAATTATAAGCACTAGTTGATTAATAATTGTGAATTACCATAGAGGAATTGAATGCCATTAATATCATCCTGATGAAGAGAGAATACTGAAGGGTCAAATTTCCTATAAATTGGGTACATCAGGGCGTTAGGGTCTTTGGAATGGAAAAGTCCTAGTGAATGGCCAAACTCATGGGCAGCAACATAAAACAGGTTTGTACCTGAAAACAACAAACAAAACACATAATAGGTGAGCTGTGTCTTTTCATTTGTCCTGAAAACATGAAGGACATAAGGTAGGTCAGAAGCTTTCAGAATTGCTGGCCTAAGCAAGTGAAGATGTTATGGGAAATTCAGCTGGAGATGAACTTCTGGTCAGAAAGAAAAATAATGAAATAATTACAGTAGATTACAAGGAAATAGTCTGTAGATCCTGCAGAAGTCATTGTGGGAGAAGGACCCTGGACCAGTGCAGGTGATGTAACTCTCTGGGGAAAGACAAGCAGGTTAGAGGAGAAGGGGCATAACAGGTCCCTCATCTCCCTCTCAAATAAATCTCCACCCAGTCCACAGCAGAAGTTCAGCTGGGGCCTTAACTTTTTAAACCAGAAGGCTCAGAGGCTTTTTATAACTATAGAAACCAGCTGCCCAATGTGCCTTCAAATCAGCCCCATTTTTAAGCACTTCTTAAAGAAGAGAGGAGACAGACAATGAACCCTTGATTTCATGTACAGCCTGCTTTGGGAAGAGCTTGGAGAACTTAATTTCCTACCCTCTGTGCTTTTGGTCCAGGTTTCGTCTTCATCGAAGTGAGCATCTCCACCAAAGTCCTTGCCAGGTGCGTAGGCATGAGCAACGGACCCTCCTGGGCCATCAAAGGGGATGAAGTCATTGTGACCTGAGGAGTAAGTCCCATACACAGCTGACTGGGGGTTATGGAGGTAACAGATCTCAGGCATGCACAGACCTCTCTGTTCTGCTGATTTTGTAAACTTTCAAGTTCCCCTTCCACACAGATTTGCCAAAAGCTCTATTTTTCACAGGAAAATCTTAGGAAAATTTGAATTGATGCATCAGGAGTGAAATCTCAGTGTCCTTAAGAAATGGGTGGACATTTACATACTGCTGCCACAAGGGAAGAGGAGGATGTGGTTTAGGTTGAAATACATTTCCTTTTTTGCTCATAAGGTAAAATTATCATAAACTCTGTCAGCAGCCATCAGGTGCCTGAACCTGACTGGTAATTTAAGTGTTGATGGCAGAAGCAAGGTCCTGGGAAGACTGTAAGCCCTTGAACGTAGTCTCCAGAAAAGTATTTAAGGACATAGAGGTTACGTGCGGTGCCTGCATACTCTGCATAGCCCAGATGAGTGTATATGTTTGGGTGGGAACAGAGGAGCTGACTAGAAGAGTGTATATGTGCATGACTGCTAATGAAAGAGGGAAGGCTGCTGGTAAGCGTACCCTCAGGGCAACGCCAAAAATACAATACTTGAGTCTGTCTAGAATTTATTTAGCTCACACAAAGTGCATGTCTAATCCCAGGAGTGTAACTAGACCTACCCACTCTATAATGCTCTGTGCCTGGGTATACCCGACAAGCCCTAAGCTTCTTGTGGTTTGTGCACACATTGGGCATCATATATTAGGTACAGATCCAGTGAACTACAGGCAGACCATTATTTATTTTCTCTTTCCTTCTCTTCATCTGCCCTTATACCCTCCCCTGAAGATTGTTAAGAATTATAGCCAAAGCACCATGAGCAGGCACGGTGGTTTTCTGTCTGCTTGTTCAGCCTGACACTGAACTTTGCACATGGTATCTCTCATAAGAAATCAATAGCATTTCAGGTCAACTGCTCTATACAGGCAGTAATCTGGCGATAACTTGTAATGGTACATAGAGTTTTACCTCTGGCTGCAAAGGAGATCATTATGTCCGCATCACCTCTGTCCTTCTTGATGAATTTCAGTGGAGTCACACTGCTCCAAACACTTAACGCTTTCTTGATAGCTGCATTGACATCTGCTGGCCGCAGGTCTGGTGTGTAATTTAATATCCTTTAAAATATAAGATAGAGAAACATCTGTGTTCTTACAACTTATGCTGTGTCACACACTGTTTTTACATTAAGAATTCCACTATAATTACCTGTATGTCAGAACTTGTTTTGCCCATTTTGGCTCTCCTGCAAAGGTGGAGAAACTCGCTACATCAGGGAATCCACAGCGACGTTTCTGTACCAGGTCCAAAGTACCAGAATCCAGTTTCCCCGTCACCTCCAGCCCAAAGAATTCCTGCATTTCTTTTATTTTTTGGGTCATTGGACTATTACTTTTCCAAATGAAAGATTCCCCATCTTTCTTAAAGCCATAGTAATTTTCCAGGTACTTCTAATGAAAAAAAAAAGCATTTTAGGACAGTCAACGCTGTTTGCTTTTGAAACTCTTAAAAAATTATACTAATACCACTTCAGACATGTACCTTTGCTACTTTGCTCTCTGTTCCATGGGTCATGGGTAATAGAGTTTGTTAAAGCCTGTATGAATATTTTTCTCTTAATGATATTTTTTTGCACTATATTATCACTATAAATATGTTGTGGTTTACTCAGAATTCATTCAAAATTAGCAATTGACTAATAAATTGATTTTTTTCTGGTAATGTACACTCCACTTACCCTGTGCTCTAGGGTTGCCTAGTGCAGAAGCCATCTGAAATATATGACTGAATGCAAAATTTCAGCAGTAGTATCCCATTTTCCCACATTTTTGACAGTAATGATTCAGACAAAATAATATCCTTATTTTATGAAGAGTTATGTCTCATAATACCAGAACTCACAGAAATAACCATATTTCCACCTGAATTACAAATCAAACATAAACTGACTCAGTTGTTTAACTATTTGTAGAATCAACACAAAAGTGAATACATCATCAGTTTTAATTTTTCTCTACAAAAAAATAAAACAAGAATGAGTCAGGGTTAGAGAAGCCTTTGTCATCATGGTGCAAAATGCAGCCCCCTCTATTTTGAGAAATACTCAATTACGTTATTCATTCTACTGGAATTTGCAGAACTGGCTCCTCAGCTACTATGTACTAGTTCCAGAGACTGCAATGGATGTTCAGCAGTTGCTAAAGATCTCCTCCCCAGAGGTCTACCTTCCTCACCTGGATAAGCTGCATGCCTTTGTCTTCCTTTTGCCTTGTATCTGCAGGAAACGCACAAGAAAGTGCTGCACATAGTAACAGGAGAAAGAGGAGGTTCTCTGTTCTCATTTTCACTAGCCTTTAGAAAAGTCTTCTTTGTAGTCTACCACACACCTGCTTCACCTTTATATAGTACTTGTTTGCTTTATAAAGCTTTCCAATCCCTGACTCATTGATTCTCACAATTTCTAGTTAGCAAGAGAACACATGCAAAGCAATGGCTTTACCGTAAAAAATATTGGTGCTGTCTTTCATCTGGTTCCACCCTTGTGCAGGTTTTGCAACATGAAAATATGATTAATGAGGAGATAATAGACCTGTGGTTCTTTTTAATAAGTTCATTAACCTTTTACTTATTAAAATGTAGTTTTACTCTTCAAAAACGTAAAACATCTCCCTTTAATGTTTTCCATTCAAAGTTCGTATTGATTTCAAAAGGGACATTGAAGTACCTAAAGGGAAAAACATTCACAGAAGGTTCCAGGACGGTAGACTGCAAGTAGGAAATTTGTTTTCTTTTTTTTTGTAGTTGTTTGTACAGGAACATTTACTTTTGGAAGCTATTGTAGTGCCATCATCTTTCCCTTTTGTAGAGTCCTTCAAAATTAAAAGGTCAGTACTGTAACTCCGTGTTTGATGAACCGGTGCTTTGTTTATGCAGTTTTTCTTTAATACAGTTCTCACCTGCATGAAACTTCCTTTTGTCTGCAGGAAAACGTGGAAGTCCCACAAGGAAATGAAAACACTTTTCTCAGAATCGCCAAACTCATTATAAAAATTAAGCCAAGATATTTGCATGCCACTTTTCCCAGCAGTTTCCACTGTTCTCAGAGACTTGCCCCACTACTTCGTTTTTCACAGTCTCCTTCTTTTATACTTACTATAGGTTTTAAAGAACACTGAGGTTTTTCTGGATCAAACTCTTTGATGACTTTCCCAGTCAGAGGAGAGGGTCCTCTGTTCTCAGTATCTTCTGTTGGTGGTAAGAACTGCTGAGACTCAACATCAGGTCTAGTCTAGTGTTGGGCCACTTTTCCTCCACACCTAATCACACCTTCCACACATTGCCACAAATGAGGACAAAGCAGAGGCCCTGGGAATCCTGATACGAGATGTCTACTGCCATTGAAGACAGCCTTCTCTGTCTGAGACTTCTGCGTGGGGCTGACCCAGGATTTAGGGCAGCACTGCAGGGCAGGTGGGATGTTACATGTGCAGAGAAATAAACTCCCACATAGATAGAAGGATAATAGAACTGTAAAAGGAGATATTATAAATATATAGTACACTTGAGATATTTGCTGAAATTGATCCCTGCTAAAGAGCACTGTGTTGGTACCAGAAGCATCCCTGGAGCCAAACATGTCTTGTGGCCATCCACAGTTGGAAATGTGGGACTGCTGGATCTGGGCAGCTGAAATGGGGCCAGACCCTGGCAAGGCTGGTGACACTGCAGGGGTTGTCTGGTCACTGAGGACTGAATTCCTACCCTGAGAGCAGACACCTAAGGGAGATATTCATGCTGGGGCAGAGGCCCCTCCCTGGTCCTGGAAGGAGATGGACAGGCTCATGGAATGATCCAGAACCAGGGCAGCTGAGACAAGGGGAAGCAATCCCTTGAAGGACTTTTTGATAATGACTCTGCTCACACAGTTATGTTCGGTGCCCTTAAGTGAGTGGGTGAGATGAATCTAAGAATTGGGTGCAGAGTTCTCCTGGGCAGCTTACACACCCACAATACCTCTCTGCAGAAATAGCTTACAGCCCCACTGTAGCTTTCCAACTTTTTTCTCTTCCCACACAGTATCTCTATGTGTACAGTGTCCCTATGGTTCTAGAGGAAAGAAGTAATTTTCCAGCCAGTAGGACTTGATAAATTTTCTTCACTCATCTTTCTCTCTTATGGCCATTAGAAGCCATCAAAACCATCTAGGAAGCTATTGATGAAATTTATACAGTTTTCTGATTAGCCTTCTCAAATACATCTTTTTTTGCTACTCTGTCAACCTCTCTCACTTTTCTTGATAGTATTTGCCATTGCTCTTGAGAGATAAATCACCTCCTCAAGAATTTTTCAACCACCTAGATTATGCTTTATGAAGAAAATTCCATAACAACAGAGATCTTCTTTGATGTTGTCCTTTGAGGTGACTTCATCCAGAAGTAGTACAACACATGACAATTTCTTGTTTTGGCTTAAGGAAGTGACTGTGAAAATTGCTGTGTTCTCCTTTCAACCTTTAAAAATGTCTGGATATTCTCTTAAGATTGCCCTTATCTTTCCCTTTTCCAGACTCAATCTTCTGCCTTGGATGCATTCCCATAGTCCCAGCCCTTGCTAGCTGTACCAGAGAAAGACACGTAACAGTGACAAGAAGTGTTAAAATTTGCTCCTTTTTTTGGCAAGGTTATTGCTAATGCACAGTTTATATATTTAGAATCATAGAATCATAGAATCATTTAGGTTGGAAAAGACCTTTAAGATCATCAAGTCCAACCATTAACCTAACACTGCCATTAAAGAACTGATGCATACTGTAGCGTACAGAAAGTGAAAGAACATCTTGTACAGCCTCAGCAGGATGTAATTAAGTTGGCTTGTTCTGCAAAGGACAAGGACTTAATTACACAGAGCTTGAAACTGCCCCACTCCGCTGGCTTACCCACCCTCTGTGTCCTGGCCCTGGCCAAAACCTGGGGCAGCAGGTCTGTGCAAAGAAAGCTTCTGAACTGCAAAACTGCAGCTTCAGCCTGTGCTGCCAATGAGCGGTGCTTAATTCAGTTCCTTCGGCACCTCCTTCCTGGCTGTGCTGCAAACCCTCAGACCTGGCTGCACAAACCTCGCCTCAAAAATATCATGTTGATGAAGATGAATGTGTGACCTACTTCTGGATTTTATATAACAGTCATCCGTCTCCAATGCAGTAGTGTTGACTCACTGGCAGGGTCCCTCTTGTCTCACTCAGCTTGCACACAGGTCACCCTTGCTCTCCAGTGCTGAGTATTCAGGGCCTCCTGGCAGCTTAATTCTTAATTTTCTCCTTGACTATGGCAGTGCTGTCTGTCCCTGTGAGTGGAGTCTTGCTTTGTACGCAAAACCTGCCCAGGAAGATCTTAAATCCCAAGCACAGAGAACAGCATTAGACAAATATTTCCAGATTTCCTCTGCAACCACAACAACCATCTTGAAAATCAGGCCAGGAAGAGGAAACGCAGAAGATCCTTGTCACAACATCTCCAAAGACTTCTGTGTAACAACACTCATTCTCCTTCCCAAAAGCAACAACTGCTTCTAGTGGGACTAAACCAGCCTTCCAGCTGCAGAGCACGTGCTGGTGACTGAGCTGTCAGATGTCCAGGTCTAGAGCGCATTGCTTTGCCATGGTATTTAGAATTGCCCAGTATATGTGACTGAAGTGCCAGGCGAGCAGATGCTCCCCAGACTCTTTTTGCTTCTTGTGCTCCTGATATTTTCATGTTAGTACATACTCTTAGAAGCTCACACAGCTAATACTCTGTAAGGGGCCTATTAAACTGTCAGTGAAGTCATTAAGACATTTTTTGCCTGAGTTTTCATGTGCAAGAGATTGGGTGTGTGACAACAGACATAACTGGTTTTTTTGGTGTGTCTCTATTTTTCTATGCCTGGTCTCAGACTCCAGGGAAAGTTCATATTCATAGAGGATGACTACTAGAAATTTATGGACAAATTTCCCCTGCTGGTATCCAAGAGGTCTTTAATTCCAGCAATCACTTATGAGTTATAACAAAATCACAGTTACAAGAAATCTTCTCTTGCCCACTAAGTGTAGACAGGCAGTTCCAGCACTCCTGTTTCCAAACCCATCTGAATTACGTTTTATTATGCCATTTGCCAGGAATTTTGTTACTTTTCCCAAACCAAAAGTAATGTTCTTTTGTTGTTAAGGTTTAAGACATTGACAAAGCAGAAATACGGATGGAAAATCCATGGTTAACACATCTCACCAGTCCCCTTGTCCAGGTGAAATCCATACCATGTTGTCTTCCATTTATGGTCCAGGCCAAAACATGGGACACTTTCTAGATTTGCCTTCACAGCCAAGTAAATATTATTCATTTTTCAGGTATTAGTGGTTTAAGATAATTAATACCTGGAGGTGGGGGGAGTATTTTAATTTAGCTGTTTCCTTGAGGTCATAAGCTTACATAAGATACATAAGCTTGCATAAGGTTAGAAGCTCTCCATGGGGTCACAGCCTCCTTCAGGCACATCCACCCGCTCCAACGTGGGGTCCTCCCTGGGCTGCAGGTGGGGATCTGCTCCCCCGTGGGCCTCCCCGGGCTGCAGGGGCACAGCCTGCCCCACCATGGGCTGCCCCAGGGGCTGCAGAGGAATCTCTGCTCCGGCGCCTGGAGCACCTCCTGCCCCTCCTGTTTGCACTGACCCTGGTGTCTGCAGGGCTGCTCCTCTCACATCCTCTCACTCCTCTCTCTGGCTGCAATTCCACCCTTTTTTTTCCCCCTTCTTACACATGTTATCCCAGAGGTGCTACCAACATCACTGATTGGTTTGGCCTTCACCAGAAGTGGGTCCTCCTTGGAGCTGACTGCCATGGGCTCTATCAGACATACGGGAAACTTCTGGCAGCTTCTCACAGAAACCATGCCTGTATCCCCCCCACTACCAAAACCTTGTTACACAAACACAATACATACAAGAAGGTATCTACTTAGGATATCAAAGTGTGTAGGCACTTTTAAAATCAAAGGGAATTAACTCCATTGTTTATGTACAAGCAGTACTCACAAGTGCCCTACCTAACCCTGGAGGCATCTAAAGTCCTTGGACTGAAGTTTCTTCTGGACAGGCTGTGTACACAGCACAAGCTATTGAGAAAAATACTGAGAGATGTTGGGGCAACACCAGTTTTCCTGTGTCTCTGCCCTGTCTGGACTGCTGCCAGGTGAGCTCACCCACTTGTCAGTCCATGACTTCACTGTGGTGTACCACTGCCCTTGTGGCAATGCTGAGCCGTTCAGTCCATACTTGACTTTTTAGCCTTGCTGAGATTCACAGCTTAATTTCTCACTTAAGTTGGTTTTAGGCCTTGCTTTAGTGGTGTTCAGTGTGAGTACGTATCTAGTATGGCACAAAGCATGCATGAGAAGCAGAACATAGCAGAGAAGTTTTCCAAGATCAGACATGGCAGCATCTCAGCTGTTCATCCTCTGTCTTGTCTGCTAGCACAGTGAGACAGTGGGTCTGTGGGTATGCTTGGAAACACATTGCTTCCTCTTGCCCTGATGGATGTTCTGACAGATGTTAGTAAGTGTTTGGACCAGATGTCTGAGGGATCTGCTCTGTGCAGAAGACCCGGAGCAAATCTCACCTCTGCGTTACAGGGTTTGAGCTGTGGTAACTGGAAGACCACCCTCATCAGCCATTTCCAACCCCTCTTGCTGCCTTTGACAATTCTGTTAGAGAAAAAGGAATAGCGAGGAGGAGTCAGCTTCCTTGTACAATCACATCATCAGAAGAGTGTTGTGAGAGATGGGATCAAATCCCTTCAAGGATAGGATGCACTTCAACCAAGCTTTCTTACAGCCCAAGAGTTGTTTAAGTCACTGAGCTATTGCCTTGTGAGGGGGACCCAAACAAAGTGGATGGAAGAAGCGTGTGTGCTTTTGCCTGTGTCTCACCACTTTTCATCTGGAGGATTTGTCTCTGGTAGTGACATGAAAATCCTGGGGTTTTTTCTTATCACATTGTCTCGTTTGCTCTGGGAAGTGGTTGGCTTGATTGCTCTGGAAGTGGTTCTTGTCAGTAGCTTCTTGTCCAGCATTGTGAGTTGGACCATCAGCCCTGATTCCATTCCAGTGGCACATGGTCACAGCTCAGCAGGGGTAATCTCCTGACTCCTGGGACCCCGTGATCATATCTCCATCACTTCCCACCCTACCTGCATGCCATCTCCATCCCCAGGCTGCATATCTACCCTCCTCTCCAGTAGCTCATGTCCTGCTGCACCACCGACTCTGCCCACCAAAACCACCCACAGCGGCACTGGATTACGGGTCCTCTCAGCCCATTGCCATGTTCCCCACCTACCAACAGGCACCTGTGCCTTTCCCTGTCCTGACCCCTCTCTCCTCATGCCATGGGGTCATGGCAGGTGAGGCCACAGCCACCACCAGTATCTCCACAGCCCTTCCCACACTGTTGGGTAGCATCTCCTCCTACCTCTTCTGCCTTCCCCGCATTGTTTCCCAGTGTCTTTGTATCCCTCCTTTGTCCTCCAGGTAATTTCTAATTGCATGTCAAAACTGTCCACCTACTTCTGCTTCTCTTTAACTTCCCCTCTACAGACATTGAGCCCTGCTAAGAATGATGGTGGGGTCCTGGTGCCATTCAGGCCTATGTGTAGTTATATCAGATGCCTTGTCACCAGCAGACTGAACCAGAACACAAGAACGCTGCTATACTCAAGCAAAATACTTTATTACTCAAAACCAACTTGGTTAATAAATAGTTGGAAAACAAAATAAATTAAAACTGTACATTAAGTTTTAAATTTTTAAAGTTTTTAAATTAGAATTATCGAAGGCCATCATTTCAGACTCAGGTGCATAGTAACAGCTGAATGATGCTGTTTATAGCCAAGGAACATGAAGAAACAGTTTCTGGTACAAATACAGCCACTGCACCATCACTTAGTATTTCTAGCAATTAAACCAGCTGTTGCTCTTCATTTTGCGAATGAGTTTCTTGTTCTTGATGTCAACCTCATACTGGTTTGATCCATGGAAAAAGTAGAAATGTCCTAGAATTGGAAGGAAAAAATATTGGCAAATTAGTGTTTCTTTGTTGTACACATATTGATATATACCTGCTATTTTCTTGGGTGATTTAAAAAAAAATCAGAACAAACATTTCATATATGTGTATTTGAAACATACACTTTTTTGGCTTTGGTTGCTAGCCTTTAGTTTTGTTTTTAGTTACATTTTAATTTATTTACCATTTTTCTGAAGGGCAGCATCAACTGGGTAGTCAATTCCTTGGAAGTCAGCTGTTATTTTTCTTGGATATCCCCTTTCCATTGATTGGGTATTTTCATTGAAACTAAATATAGAAATTGCATGAAAACAAGAAACAAGCATGTGATGGGTCAATGCTGAAACTAGGTGGAATTTTTACTAAATAAGCCCACTCTCAGCTGAAAATCCAGTAACTGTGAGCATCTGTGATCTCATAGAACTGTATAAATCCTGGCTGTGTGAATATTTACATCTTCAGTGGCCTACGCAAGGCTGTTTTCAGAACATCAGACTAAATAGTTCTCTTCCATTCACTGAGACTGATTATAAGGCTGGATGGGGCCCACACTGAGCAATAAACTTAAATAATTATTCAAACTGAATATTTTAATTTTACAGCATCCACTCTATGAAGTGACCCCATGAGTGGAACGTAAACTTCTGTTGTAATTATATTCTTTCAAGAAAATATTACAGATTAATTATTAGGGCTAACACTACTGCTTATCTGAACTGTTTCTTAAAAAGTAAATATTTTAATTTCCTTCCATAACTTTCTTGATAGATTTGTCATTTATAAATTTCAGAGAGCACTTCTGCCTCCAATAGCTACTGAATGAATACATGAAATGATGCCAAAGTCTTTTTACTAATTCATGTAATATTGCTTCCTAATGAATAAACAAAGCTCTGTTAATCACAGAGTGGTAAGAATAAATGGATGTTTTCTTTATCTCAGGTGTTACAGACTTTGTTCTATGAAATGGCATGAGTAATTGCCTCTGGGTTTCAGCTTTATGCTGGCTGAGAAGGCTGACAACAAAAGAGGCCATGAACTTGCTGTACAAATGCTAATAGAACTTAACATTTTAAAACCTGATTTGATTATCTGCTGTACACAAGAGGAATGAGCTTTACCTCCAGTACTTGTTGCCTACAAAGAAATAGGTTTTCTTTGTAGTATGGTCATGAACAGCTGCATCAATTTTCCTGACACTGGTGGGAAAGTCGAGGTGCTGAATAGGCTTGGGGAAGCCCGGCTCTATTCTGTAGCCACTGACAGCCCAGTACTTGTCATCTGCAGGAAAACCAGAAAAAGTTAGTAGGGATTCCTGAGGAGTCTGTCCTCCTTTTCATCAAACCCCCAGATCTTTCTGTCTATAAAATGCCACCAAACACCACAGGTGTCCAGCTGAGAACACGACCTTCTAGGACACATGTGAGTTTGAATATTTCAGAGCTGTTGGATTTTCCACTTTTTATAGTCATAGAGTGTTATATACCCAATAGTTAAAAATCAACATTTTTTCTAGGTATGTTTGGCACCTTTAAAAATGTATTTAAATAATGTAGGCAATCAATTTTGTCTCAGCTATGATATTCTCTCTCACTGATGAAAGAAAAATAATATCATATTGTAGAGGGCTGTTGTGAACCAGCATTAGTTAATGACAGTAACAGCATTTTCAAAATGAAAATGGTTTTAAACATTAAGAATATCTTTTATTAGTATTAGTATTACCATTAGTATAGTATTACTTCCATTATTATTATGTAGCATTAGCAGTACTACTATAACTTTATTCATTCATAAAAAGGACTGATGGAAATGAAATAGAAATACCTTTAAAAAATATCACTCGATCCTTCTTGTCAACCTCATAAGCAGCATCAAAGCCAGCTGCCAGTGATGGCCAGAATGAGGAGATGGTATCGTGCTCAATGCCTGAGAAATATGGACTTTTGCGCCAGACATAGCTGATAGAAATGAAAACAGCAACAGCAGTGTTTCATTGTCTGTATTTCACTAGGAGATCAGTAGCCCAGAAATGCAATTTAAATCCTACTGCTTGAGTCCTGAAGCCAATCCTCCCTATGAGGCAGAGATATCACCCCTTTTGGGCTGTAGTGCTTCACTTTGCCCTGCTCTCTCATAGACATTTACCCTTTACTACTGGTTGTTCTCAGGTCACAGAACAGTTGAGGTTGGAAGGGACCTCTGGAGGTCATCTTGTCCAACCCCTTGGCTCAAGCAGGGGTGCCTAGCACTGGTCACCCTGAATGCCTCCACTGGCACCCTGATGGCTTGCCCAAGACAAAATGTGATGTCTGTAGTAGTGTCGACAATTGAAGCTTTCTCTTCACCATGTCCCATGCAGGTAGGCACAGCTGCGTTCTTAATTTCAGTTTGGTTACAAATGTTCCTCAAACATTCTTAAGAAACACCTTAAAACCCAATTTAAGGAGCAACTGCTCCTTCTTCCCCTTCCCTGAAAATTATTATGTTTTTAAGCTACAATTCTTCATGATGTGTTTTAGAAGGGAAATCAGACCCACATCATCAGAGGAAGCTTGTTCAATCAGAACACAATTACCAACCCAAGAAGTGGGTCAAAACCTGGGCCTGGCATGCTGTTCGCCCTCGTCAGGGTGGATGTGCCCAGACAACAACCTGCTACAGTGCACAGTGTCATTGAGTGCCCAAAAAGTGGACACCTGTAACAGCAGGGGCTCCCTACAGACAGCACTGGGCAGACTCCTAGGTTAGAGTCACCAGTGACCTTTTCCACAGCCCCCTGACCCACATGTGGGATGATGTGAGGAGGACGGTGCTGCACACAAAGCAGCTCCAGGCTGAGGAGTGACACTGGGATTATTCATCCTTGCACAATTTTAACAGACATGGGTGATGATGTATGATAGCTTAAAATATTTTACTCACCTTTCAGTAAACCACATTACTCACCTAGCCCGGCTGGGCTAGTAAAATTTTGCAAAGTTGCCTTAATACTTTCAGAAAGAAATATCTTCCTCTGTAACCAAGGGAAGATAAATTCCTTGAACTGAACTTTATGCTTTGCCTTTGTGAGTCTCACAAAAAGGTGTTGATAGAAATGAAAGCACTTACCTGTCTTTGAAGAACAGTATTTCCCCACGGAGAGTGGTGATAGCATCAAAAGTCATATGAGGATCACAGTCCTCTGGTCTTTTGGGGGTTTTGGATGGTGTTGTTTCTGTTGGTTCTTCCCGGGGTAACATTTCAGTTGGTGCTTCTGCAGATGTCATTTCAGTTGGTTCTTGTGGTGGAAGTGCAGGAGATTCCCTGGGGGGTCCTTTGGGAAATAGATAAGTGTAGAATTGGAAGGTGAATTAGAGTTTTTCCTGTTGCAGAGCTTCAGGATATACTATATGGAGCCAAATACATAAGTTTCTTAAGGTTAAAACTCAACTAGTATATTAATGCCAGGTAAAGTTCCTAGACAATTTAACTTCACTATCTGTGCTGCTGACTGTTAAAATGGTCTCTGGCATTGTTTTGTCTTGACAAACTGTTGGTTTCTCAAACTGTATGTGCTCAGGAGTTAATGTAGAGCAAACATCATTTCCAAAAGACAGTTGTGCATGTGACCACCCTTTTGTGGAAGATAAGACAGTTTAATACTACAGACCTGGGCTGTTCCTCTGGTATCATTGGAGAAAAGCTCTTGGACCTTTTGACTTACTGGCATGGATACAGCCCCTAGATTCCATTTTGCAGATGTAGACTCTTAGCCACAAACAAACCAAGAGATTTGTGCAAAAGTAATATCAGGAAATTAAACCTCAGTATCCTTCTTGTAGTAGAAAGTTCAGTACACTTTAGCTGTTGGGTAAAATTCATTATAAATGCTTATCCATCATACATCAAAAAATGATGCTTCTTGCTTACCATAGAGAGCCTGAATGCCATCAATATCATCCTGAGGAAGCCTGTAGTCCCTTGTATCCCTGGCCATATATATAGGATACATCAAAGCACCAAAGACGTTGGAATGACCAAGACCAAGTGAGTGGCCCAACTCATGAGCAGCAACAAGAAATAAGTTGTATCCTAAAAAAAAAAATCCATCACAAACACTAGATACATTTTCTTGCATAACAGTGGAATACAGGTGTCATCCTCTCATGCATGATATATTGTTTGTGGTCTTAATAAAATGGCAAAATCTATGTCCCCAGTAAGAGTTTCTCTGGTATTTTGGAGAAGAGATGAGTTTTGAGTTATAAACATTTATTTCTTGTAGGGAAACCAATCTGGGGACAATCTCATGTTGCAGAAATTTGCCTGCCAACAAAGAATCAAAGTTTCTTTAATAATGACTGAAAACTGGGTGAGGATATTTTAGTCATCTGGTCAGATTTTGGGAATCACAAATGACATGGAATTCACCTGGTAATGACTTCACAAAGACTAGTAATGTATAACATCATCTCTGGACATTGCTGGAAACCAGAACACTTCACTGTTACATTTAATTTTTTTTACCAACAAACTCAAGATTTTCTTTTCCTTTGCAGAAGTTAAAGATTTCATCACTTTAAATCAGAAAAAAGAGAGAGCTCAATATTACAACTTTAAGGTCATTACCTGAGGGTGAAAATTCCCTGCCTTACAATGTCATGATTACCCAATATTGCTGTTTCATGCTAATCTCATTTCCTTCACTGGAGTTGTAATTGTGGTCTGTGCATTAACTTCAGAGGACTGTCATGACTGCAGCCCAGGTCAAAATATGCAGAATCATTTTACTAAATTACACTGACATTTTACATCTCAGTAAATACTGGAACTACTTCCATGAGATCTGTGACTTTACAGTGTCTTCATGACAACAATATCTAATAAAGAACAGGCAACACAATATTTAAGGTTACCTACCATTATGGGTAGTAAATTTGGTCCAGTTTTCATCTTCGTCGAAGTGGGCATCTCCTCCTATCCCACTGCCAGGAGGGTAGGCATGAGCCAGAGTTCCTCCTGGACCGTCAAAGGAATAGAAATCACCATGAACTAAGAAAAAGGGGAAAAAGAAGTGATGTTTTTCATCATCTCTGTAAGAAAAAGCAACAGATATTTATCATTCCCAGGCAAGGGAGTCCCCTTACATCCAGATGCAAAGGAGATCATTATATCTGCTTGACCACTGTACAGCCTGATGAATCTCAAAGGGGTGACGCTGCTCCAGAGCTGGAAGGCTTTTGCAATTGCTTCCTCTACATCAGCTTGTAGCATGTCTGGAGTGTAGTTCAAAATCCTGTGAAATAAGAAGAAAAGAATTAAAAGCAACCAGATCACATGTGGCTGGGGCACATAGTATCAAGGTCAAATATTTTAATCAGTGCTTATTATTATTTATGTGTCTGGAGTTGTTTATTTTCAAATTATTTGCTTACATAACAGAGGAAGTTTTCACTTTTTTTTCATGTCTTTCAGAAATCCTAACGTGTATACTCTCATTTGTATCTCTCCTGTCCACTGGGTATATTATTTAGTAGGCTGTTAACTAGCTCCTATATATATGTATACTGCTGTTTTGGTATTTTTGTCACTGTTTGGAAGCCTAAAGAAAATTATATGAATAGTCCCCACATTTGTGGCCCTTTCATTGTGATTGGGGCTTTTATATAAAGAAATACAGGAATAAATAGTAAAGAACCTGTTGGCATTGCTTCTGCCTAACATTCACAAAGCTTCCCAGTGGTGTACAGAAAAACATGCTTTAATATATGTTACCGATATGTCACGTCTTCTTTCTTCCACCTGGGTCTCTGTGGGAAGGTGCTGTATGAACGGACATCTGGTATTCCACATCTCGGCTGCTTCATCATGTCCAGCGTCTTACGATTCAGCTCCCCAGTCACCTCTAGCCCGAAGAATGACTGCATTTCTCGTATTTTGTCAGCCATGCGATAGAGGTTCTTTGATTTAAAGAGGGAAGTTTTCTCCTCTTTAAATTCATAAAATTTTTCCAGATATTTCTGATGGGGAAGAAAAAGCAACAGTTGAGATCATAAACATTTCTTTTCAAATGCAGAGAGTTGTTAATAAAATATTCTGCATGACCAATACATCACTGTTCATTTTCTTAATAAATTATTTCTTAGATATCTGTCTGTAGTCCTTACCTCGGCAAATTGCATATCTTCTTTTTCCTTTTCTGGAACCACTGGGGCAGCACAAGAACATGCAATATATAGTAACCCAAGGAAAGGAAGGATCTTTGTCTTCATCTTTACCTCCCTGTCCTACCAGCCCCTGCTAGAAAACCTCTCAATCTCTTCTTCTGTCCAAGGCTCGCCAGTGTGTCTCTATTTATACCGGTTGTATGCTTACTAAAGTCAATAACTGCGTGACTCAGTTTATAACATCCTCTGATTTCCCACAGAAAGACAAAAAAAAAAATGGTTTTAGAAGCGAGCTAACACATGACAGTTTACCTTTCCTGAAAACCCCTGATTTCGCAATCATATTATCAGTCAGTATTTTTTATTCTCCATTCTTAAACTGGACCAGTATTTTAAACTTACAAGGATCTAAATCCATAATTGGTCACCTGGATAAAAGTCAAGTCATTTTTCAGAGGCACTAACGGGACCTGGCTCTTTGTGAGGGACAAAAATCTGTAATTCCTTGTAGCATGTAATAAGAAATCTCCAGAAACTGCCTCTTAGTTTTCTCAGTGTGGCACCCATGCAGGTCCTCAGCATGTCAGGGATGAACCCCTTCCTTTAGCCCATCTTGTCCTTGATAATTTTAGTGACATAGCTGATTATACAAATGGCTCATTTATCTCTTCTCTTGAACCTGATATCCCAACTTGGTTACAGAACCATCACCTGTGCTGTTACCTGGCCTGTGTAATCACAGATTTATGGCTGCACCCCCTTGTTCTCCCATACTTGACCCAGGCAACCCACACACAACGTACAGGTCTCAGTAGAGCACCCCAGATCGTATATCCTGGTCTGCATAGCCTAACAGCCAAGGGCATTTTCACAACTAAAGAAGAAATGGCAGAAATTGCCCTAGAGGACTACAGGCACCGTGGGGACACAGGGGTCTTCAGAGGAACATTTTAATACATGTCTCCAAAGTCAGATGGAAGATGACAAGGATTTGAGCTGTAGGTTCCAAGTTCCCCAATTTGCCAGAAGTCATACTTTCGGTTCCTATGTCCTTTTCTGAATGTTGTGCATTGCACTTTATGCAGGAGTTGCAGAACCACTGTCACTCAGTTCCCTCTTTCTTGCCTGTTATTTCTGAGACATCCATCTTTTGAAGTAGAAGTCTCCTGTGTTGATTTAGTGCCCACATGCAAGTTCAGAAGGAGAAATATGAGCTAAAAAATAACCTCCTTTTTGAACATGAGAAAAAGAAGGAAAAGAAACCACTTTTCCAGTGAGAGAAAACATACTGGAAACTTCAAAAAAACAACCCTAGCACCACAGCAGCTGAGCTCTGCAGTCTGTGAGGTGGCCTGGGGAAAAGGAATGGCCTCCTTCCAAAGGAAACTGGTGTTGAACTGCCCGGCTGGAGTAGGGTCACACTGCATGCATGACCCAGGTCAGAGCCCAGGTCCCCGAACCGCTAAATGGCACAGATGTTTATGTCTAAGACTGCACTGGGGTGAGGATGGCTTTGCCAATAGCTCACTGCTGCTGTAATGGGGTGCTCCCATTTGGGTTCCCATAATGGGTTCCTCCCATCCTGGCCAGCACTCCTGCTGTTTCCCTGTGCCCTTCTGATATCGTGTGCCCCCAGTGAACTGCTTCAAAGAGCTGAGGCTATGGGAAAGAAGCCCAGAAAAATAACCCCAAACCCAGCAACAATAGTTTTCTGCTCAGGTTAGCAACTGCACTGGCTCCCTAAGGAGTGAGAAGAGCACCTGAGCCAGCACGAAGGAAGGGTGGGATGCTGCAGATGGGAATGGGGATGGCAGGGAGGCAGCCAGGCATGAGGCTGGGATGCTAGGACCTCTCCTTTTGGTAGCTGCGAGGTAAAAGATTATCTCTGCTGGTCATGGAACAACACCTCAGGCTGCATTCGTAGAGTATAGTGTCTGTGTTTCCACAAAGAAATTCAGACACAAAGCAGGGCCATTTTAAATACTGTGCTTGTATCTCTGCACCTAAGAGCAGCAGTTAGCATATAGCACTTATCCTTTTTGCTTTCAGCTAAATGTTTTATAAACACCCTGCTTGCTGTGTCCAGGGGATCTGGGATGAAGCAGCCAGAGCAGCAAGATGCTGCACAACCAGTTGGCAAACATTTTAGCAAGCCCTTTTTAACACTTAGGAAGCTATTACTTATGACTTTTTCATGGCTGCTAATAGGCATGCTACAGCTGCTTCATAGCCATTGGCGTCCCCTTCCAGAGTTTGTTGCCTGCGTGCTCAAGCTGACATTTATGGAGTGGCTGGTGAGTGCTGGCGGGGGGGGAGAGCTGGGTCTTGCCTTGTGAATGTGTCTGGCAGCATGAGTGGGGAAAACTCACAGCTGAGGCAGCCTGCACAGCTCTGAGATGTGTGAGCAAGTGTGCTTTTTCCTTGCATGTGGATCCAAGAGAGGACTTGCATTCTTGTGCTGACCCCAAAGACATCAGCAACTTTGAGGGTTCAAACTAATATAGGTACTCAGTCCTGGGTTTAGGCGTTACAGGATGCAAACAGGAACTGTGCTGTGGCTTTAATCAGAGGTTTAAAGTGCTTGAAAATTACCTTGTCAGTGGATGTGGTGAAGATTTATTGGCAAAAACACAGCTCTGATTTAAATGGGGTGACCTGAACTGAAGAGATGACCTCACATGGCACTTTTACTTTACCTATAGGTCTACTGGTTCATGAATTCTGCTTCAGGGGTGCCCAGAAACACTTAATTCTTGGTAAGGCTGAGCAGCTCAGGTGCCTGTTTCATGTCTTGGCCCCATAGGTAACCCCAGCGAGATGCCCTGGGAGGCTGCTCCCCTCTGCGCCCCGAAGTTGCTGTTGCCCTCCAGCTGGGTTGGAGACTGCACAGGCTACAGCAATGACTCTTGCCAGCTTATACAGCAGCGAAGCAGCCAGAACGCATTCAGGAATACTGCTCATTTCTTCCCTCAGCTCATCGTCACTCAGACTCATATGTCCCATATCACGGGCGAGTGCCTTAATCACCGCACTCTGGGACAAGAATGGGTGCTTTCCCAGGAAGACCCCTGCAGTAGAACAGAGCATTTCACTGAAAGCCTGCCAACATCCAGGCTAATACTCCTCCACCACAGGACTGTTTGTCCTCTAGCAGTGTAATTCATGTTATCCTGTGGGGTCTAGCCCAGCTGCCAGGCTTTTTAGCAGATTTGTAAAAATTCTAGCTAGGAATTTTGCCATTTCTTATTTTTATATGGTTGAAGTTTTATCCAGAAATGTCATGCCAGTTCTGTTTGGCAGTTTTGACTTATGGAAAGAAGTGGAAGGATACTTAACATAGTGATATAAACAATTGTCATTAATTGTATAAACAACTGCAAATTGTCAAAGGAAGCTTGAACTAAACATAGACGTGCTATTTCACTCCTAAATTTGTCGAAGGATCTGTAGATGACTTCTTTCCTACCTCCTCTTCGCTCATACTGTTTCTAAACTCTCCCTCTCTGACCTGCCTGTGCCAGAGAAGCAGGACAGGGTATGAAGGTCTTGGACATACCCAGACTTGGAAGAAGCTGCTGTTCTTTTCCACTTGAATGGATTTGCAAGATAAATTCATACAAACAGGTTCTGGGACTTGAGGAACAATAACTGAAGAGAAGAAGACACAAGCCCTTTACATCATTGTACGGGTCAGTCTTTGCTAGATAACAGCTGGATAATAGCAAAGAAGTGGTTGGGTGAGGTAGGCAAGCAGAAAATTTGCCACATGGAAAAAAAAGTAGGTCTGCTATTAAAAGACTGGGGGAAACAGAGAATATTTACTTAAGATGAAGCACTTTCAATCTATGTCTGCAAGACAGTATTGTGAGAGTATTGAAACTGAGCCTGAATTAGGTGTTGATTTGAATCCCACAATATTGCCTCCATATCCATATACTTCCATTCGTCAGTGGGACCTCTTCATCCTATTTTTATAATATAGAGCTGCTGCTAATAATTGTGTTAGCAATTTTTCTACTTCATTGGAGCATTTTGTCCAGATTCCACTGCAGATAGATGACACATAGAGATAGCCTCAACGGCTGATTTTAATTAAACAGGAATTCAGACATTTTTTGATGTCTTTATCCTCTCCTTAAGTATTATCAACAAAGCTGAAATCACTTCCATGCTTATATTTAGTATGTAAACAAGTTTCATCAGTTGCATGTCATTTCCTCTCAGCAATGTCTGACTTAGTAGCTTCTTACGAAGGCATGGTCACAAAGTGATTGCAGTCCATTGGTGTTACATCATCTGTCAGTGAAGAAGAGGTAGGCCAGAATCCAACACCCAAGAATTTTGAGATTTGCAGGAATTAAACTGGAATACAAAATTTTGAAATTTTGGCATCCTACAGATGACCCCTTATCTCATAAGTGGCAATATATCAGGGCCATACTCTGAATTCAGACACGGCTTCGACCAGTGGGTGAGGCAGGAAGTGCTATGGTTGTGAGACCAAATTAATTCACTGTTCCTATTAGATTCAGACTATGTCACTGTCCCAGCACACCAAACCACTGAGAAACTGAAATGTGGGCATGAACCCACCTTTCATTCTGAAGGAGAATGGTCAGTAAAATGCTGCCCCCTCTCTTCCCCCATGCACAGACTTTAACGGTCAAGGACCTAAACCCATGCAATTCTTTTTCTGTTATAAAGGGGTATCAGCAAGCTTCCAGATCTCTGGGTTGGTAGTTAAGGTGACAGTCATTTAGCCTCAAGAAGATTTACTGCAGTTTCTTCATTTTGTAGGACAGAAAACAAGTCCACAAGAAATCCTTTCCTATGTGCAGTTGGTCATCCCATCTTTTAACAACTGCTTAAGCTTAGATATTTCCATAAGCCGTATTGTTAATATGTTTTATGTTAATGTTATATGAACCTGACTGCAATCCTTTGGACTGAGTATTAGGAGGAGATAGGGAGCACTGTCGTCTAAAGAGTGTCCAAACTTTTCTGGAATTCCTTTTGGTGTGGACTGGAAAAAGCTTACAGCTTTGATAATTTGACATGGTAGCCCTGCCTAAAATATTCAGCCAAGATGCTGTAACTACACAAAACTCAAGACACTTCCTTAAGAAGCCTGAGCTCTGTGATTCTTTTGGAATAAGCATGGAGAGTAGGGAACCAGTTTAGGAAACTGTCTTTCATCCTTCTGCTATATGTGTATGGTTATAATTTGAGAATTTAGGCAATCAGCTACTGGCAATCTTGGTCTTCAGTTCATGTTGTATATTTTAATATTGGAATCTCATACAATATCCGCTATCTTTCATGCATGCTTCTTAACTAGAAAGCCTTCTGGATACAGAAGGTTTGTGATAGATGCAACATACTTTTTTATTCAGGTGCAGAGGCTAGAACAGCCATTTTAAATACTGAGTAATGAAACTGACCAGTGATTGGTGCAGTCTTAAGCCCTGTGTGGCAGAGGCCCATTTCGTGAACGAGACTTGTATATTAAGCTTGGAATTCATAGAATCATAGAATGTTTTGGTTGGAAGGGACCTTTAGAGGTCATCTCGTTCAACCCCCATTCTTTGACATCTTCATATTTCCTTGACCCTTTTTTGATCTGGATATGGTCACCACTTTGTATAGTAGTCTACAATGATCCTTAAATAGCTGTCAGTAGTCCATGTGTAACAAACAGGAATTTTAGCTTCATTACTTACCATCTTCAGCTGGAGATCAACATCATTTTGTGCAACCAATCACTTCTTTATTTTGAAGAACTTCTGTTAGAGAGTGTATAGTATTCTAACTCTCCCCCTGTAAAAAACAGATGCATGTGGGAGCAGAGACATGTGGGAGTTCATTGGTATGCATGTAACAGCCATTCAGTTCTTTATCTTGTCCTCACTGTACGTGCCTCATGCATTGTCCCTGCCTTCTGACAAAGCTCTTTGCCAAAGAGAGCTGGAGGCAGAAGGGAAGCACACAAGACAGTGGAAGACACTGTGATTTGGTTCAAAATTTCTGGTGCCACCACTACTGACAAAAGTATATATTTTTCAAATGGCCCATACTTCTGAACGAGATGGCTTCTTTCCCTTCAGATAGTACAAAAATCACAAGGAGGTATGCGCAGTCATGAGCAAGGACAGGGATTAGGTTTCAGGCATTAAATTAAATTCTTTTTTCATGCTTACAATGTTCTCAAGAAGTTGGACTCACATGACATGTTTGGAAATGATTATCCAGTGGCCTCCAGCTAATTAAAAAAGCACACAGCAGGCTCATCAGGATGTTGTCTCACTTGATCACAGTCTTTTCTCTCAATGTCGTGGTTTAACCCCGGCTGGCAACTAAACACCACACAGGCACTTTCTTACTCCCTGCATAGTGGGATGGAGGAGAGAATCAGAAAGGTAAAAGTGAGAAAACTTGCGGGTTGAGATAAAGACAGTTTAATAGGTAAAGCAAAAGCTGCACACACATGCAAAGTAAAGCAAGGAATTCATTCACTGCTTCCCATGGGCAGGCAGGTGCTCAGCCATCCCCAGGAAAGCAGGGCTCCATCACACGTAATGGTGACTTGGGAAGACAAACGCCATCACTCTGAATGTCCTCCCCTTCTTTCTTCTTCCCCTAGCTTATATACTGAGCATGACATCATATGGTATGGAATAGCCCTTGGGCCAGTTGGGGTCAGCTGTCCTGGCTGTGCCCCCTCCCAGCTTCTTGTGCACCCGGCAGACCTGAAGCTGAGAAGTCCTTGATTAGTCTAAGCACTGCTTAGCAACAACTAAAGCATCAGCGTGTTATCAACATTATTCTCGTACTAAATCCAAACCACAGCACTATGCAAACTACTATGAAGAAAATTAACTCTATCCCAGCTGAAACCAGGACACTCAAAAATCCCTTAGGATAATGCTTCACATGCTAAAGACCCAGTAAAGTGTTCTCAGAGCTATGAGAAGTAGTTCAGGTGAATGTGAACAGAAGGAAGTGTGGGGGGTTGTCACAGAGTTTGAGGAATGAAGTAATAGGTGGCTGAATAATTCATAGTGGCTGATTTTTCCCTAGATCATGCATTTACAAGACACAAAAAGCTTGTCAATGCATCTCCTCTGTCCTTACTATAAACATCTCATCATAAAACCATTACAATCTCCAGATCATACTTGAACTTCTTGCAGTGGAAGACACTTCATCCAATGCACCATGTACTCTCTCAGTACCTGTGTCAGACAAACTAAGGGAGACTTACACAATGCCTTTCAAAGATGAGCTGGAAACTAAATCACATGGCTCTGCTGAATACCAAAACCGCAGCATCAACACACACACACAATTATGTCACATCATGATCTCTTTCCCAGCCACTAATCTATCTACTGTCCACAGGTCAAAATTCGTCTTTCTCTTTCTTCCAGGGATAACTAGGGATTTTTTTATTTCCTGAGGGAAATTTTGATTAGCCTTGCCTGTCTCTTAATAATAGTTTCTCAGCCCCGCATATGCCAACTATCTTTTCCTATAGAGATGATTACTTCATACACCTGTGATTACACTCTAAATGAATAATCTCATATAGTATTTGATTTTGAAGCTTCTCTTTGTCAGCCAAAGAAGTTGGTTAGCATGAAAATGTATCTATCGAATAATAGAGCTTCTTTTATATATGCTGTTTATCAGATGGATACCTACAACATAAAAATAGTAACCAGATTCAGTTTAATTAGTGTTAAAAATATCAAAAGGCCACAAGGAATAGGCTGTGATTTTTTTTTATATATTGTGCATAATTTTTTCAGTTTAGTGTTTCTTGAAATGGTCACTGATCTTTGGACTTGCACTGCGAATACAGGATTAGAATTGCCTCATGTGACACAGGAATATCCTTAGAGCTTGGGTGTTGTGGAAAGCAGATCATTAGTTCATTCCTCTAATGCCATATATTATCTCCTCATTCTACCTGAGAACACAAATAATATTTATGAAGCAATTAAAAATGCAACAAAAGAGAGTTCAATCCAGTTGGAGGACAGTCACAAGTGGTGCTCCCCAGAGCTTAGTATGAGGGCCAGTTCTGTTTAATATCTTTATTAATGATCTGGACAAGAGGATTGAGTGCACCCTCAGTAAGTTTGCGGACAATACCAAGTTGGGTGGGAGTGTTGACATGTGTGAGAGTAGAAGGGCTCTACAGAGGGATCTGGAGAAGCTGGATCAATGGGCCAAGGCCAATTGAATGAGGTTCAACAAGGCCAATTGCCGGGTCCTGCACATGGGTCACAACAAGCCCAGGCAACGCTACAGGCTTGCGGAAGAGTGGCTGCAAAGATGTAGAAAAGGACCTGGGGGTGTTGGTTGACAGCTGGATGAATATGAGCCAGCAGTGTGCCCAGGTGGCCAAGAAAGCCAATAGCTTCGTGGCATGTATCAGAAATACAGCAGGACCAGGGAAGTGATCGTGCCCCTGTACTTGGCACATGTGAGGCCCCACCTCAAATACTGTGTTCAGTTTTGGGCCCCTCACTACAAGAAAGATAGAGATGTGCTGGAGCATGTCCAAAGAAGAGCAATGAAACCAGTGAAGGGTCTGGAGCACAAGTCTTACGAGGAGTGGCTGAGGGAACTGGGGTTGTTTGGACTGGAGAAAAGGAGGCTGCGGGGAGACATTATTACTCGCTACTGCTGCCTGAAAGGAGGTTGTAGTGAGGTGGGTGTTGGTCTCTTCTCCCAAGTAACAAGGGATAGGACAAGAGGAAACAGCCTCAAGCTGTGCCAGGGCAGGTTTAGATTGGCTCTTAGGAAATATTTCTTCATCAAAAGGCTTATCAAGCATTGGAACGGGCTGCCCAGGGAAGTGGTTGAGTCAGCATCCAGGAAGTATTTAAAAGGCATGTGGTTGGTTTGGGGTGTTAGGTTTATGGTTGGATTCAATGATCTTAAGGGCCTTTTCCAACCTAAATGATTCTGTGATTCTATGATTCCATGAAAATAGAGAGAAGTATTATTGTATTCACACTACATGGAAGAAGAATAACGTGAATAATTTTTTTTTTGTTTCCAGCTGTTATTGATAGTTGAAGACATGCAGTGAAAGGAGAGCAGGATCATTTAAAAACTTGATTTCTTTCTATTTGACATCTGAACAACCTCATTCTTTTGACATGCCAAAATCCTGCAAGAAACAGGTATACCTTCCTTTATATTCTGGAAAAATGTAAAGATGAGGAAAAAAACGATTCCTTCAAAGAGCAGTTCATCCCAATGCATCTGAAAACAACTTCTAATAAAACATCTTGTCATTATTTTCATGGTTTATTTCTTCTGAAAACAGGTATTGTGTATTATCTGTTCCTGAGTCCTGCAAAGAAAGGACTTCTTTTCTCCTTTGATGAATATTTGATAACTTATTTGCATGTTATCGTGGGGTGAAATTAAGAAAAGCCTAATTGACATGAAAGATTGATCATTTTATATAAAGTGAGTGAGAATCTGGTCTGAATTCCTTTTGGTGTTAATAGGAATTTCATGGGTGGAAGAGTGAAAAAATTCCCCTAAGTTTTATTGTTGCAATAATGGCTCAAATGATTCAATTTTAATAAAAAATATAGTTGGGCAGATAATAAAATAAATGGTTGCTCACTTGAGAAATTTCATGTAATATGAATTAGTCACTGAATATGTATTAAAAGTAATCATACAAGACTGTTAAATTGTTAATAGAGAATTTTTCATTATTTCTCAAACATAATATGCTTGGCAACTCCTTGTTTTTCTTTCCTCTACGAAGAAAGTTTCCCTTTCCTTTAGAAAATATACTGGTCAAATAGACTCAAAATTTCCCAGATTATGTTGTAGCTCTTCCAAACTTCTACACCACCTATTACTTCATATATTTAGAAAACAGTTTCCTGCTCAACGCTGACAAATAAAGGGAAAGAGCTTATTTGCAACAAATTTTTAAGCCACATTAAATTCAGAGGGTGCTGAGTGCCAAGAGCACTGAAAACATTTGAGGTTAATTTTTCTCCTGAACTTGGCAAGTTTTGATTTCTGGTTTTACACATATTTTTTATTTTTTTTTTAACACTATTAGAATTAAGGCATGAAGTCCTATCAAGTATATATTGCTTGTAAAACATATTTTGCATTTAACAAGAAAAAATAATTTTAATTTTTTTTCTTAAAACATAGTATATAAAAGAGTACCTAATGTTCAGCTAAGTGCATGGAAATGGAGAGACCTAGCCGTTAAACTTACAGTGGTGCCACAGATGGTACACACGGCCATCCTAAGAATCTACCTCATATGCAAAGCAATGCAGTGAATGTAAAAACAGGCATATAGATGGATAATTATGGCAAAAGAATAAAATATGAAGCTCAGAAACTTCTCTCTCAAAGGCTGTCTTTCCTGCATCTGTGTCAGGGCAACCTCCAGTATCAACAGAACCTTGGGGATGAAGGTAATGAGAGCAGCCCTTTCGAGAAGGACTTGGGGGTACTGTTAGATGAAAAGCTGGACATGAGCCAGCAATGTGCACTTGCATAGTTTTAAACTAAAAGACAGTCTATTCAGACTAGGGATAAGGAAGACATTTTTTACAATGAGAGTGGTGAAACACTGGAACAGGTTTCCCAGAGAGGTGGTAGATGCCTCATCCCTGGAAACATTCAAGGTCAGGTTCAACAGGGTTTTGAGCAACCTGATCAAGTTAAAGATGTCCCTGCTTGTTGCAGAGGGGTAGGACTAGATGACTTTTATAGGTCCCTTCTAACCCAAACTATTCTACAATTCTATGATTAGTCAGAGATTGTCAGGTGGTGGGAGAGGACAGTCACAGAAGATGCACATTGCAGGTACCCTGCTTTTGTACTGCGTTCTATCAGAGTCTACAGGACACAGTCTGGAGATGGATCATGAGGAGACGTAGGTCTTGCTCTCCTTAAGTGTGGCACTTTTTATCTTCCTACCAAGAAGCTTCCTTCCTTCCTCTTTATACATGAACTCTTGAAGTTCTTGCCTTTTCATGCTACTTTTCTTATCTCTGCGTCTCTGTTTCGTGAGGTGGTTAAATATGCTTTCCTTTGGGCTATTCATTTCAACTTCAGGCTCACTCAGAGAAGGTCTCTGGAGAATTTTGTATTACATTCCCTTACTGGTGCATCATCTTACTACCAAAGGATCATAACACAGATGAATAATCACTCACACATACAAAAAGACAGAAACAGTTCTAACTAAAAGAAAATGAAAGGCAACCATCTTTGACAAAAACTACCTTGTAACTTCCAGACTGAAAGAATCACATCCATCAGAGCAGGGGGAAACCAACTCCCAAAGCAATACTTGTAATTTCATCTGTCACAGCTAATGAGGAAAAGTTAAACACAGTCTGTATGCCCAAAGGCAGACGGAGAGCAAGGAGAGCTGGACAACTACAGTAGCTGCTTTTATACCTTGGCTTGTCCTGTTTGCCCTAAACCTTTCTTAAAAAACATTAATAAGATTGCTGGATGCACAGTTGACCTTGGAGAGGAGATAATTTACAGGTAACGGGATTAGAGGGAGGAGATTCCTCCACTGCACTAGCAGAGCCTGAAGGAGGATGGACATGAAGGGAGGTCTTTGTACTGCTTTAGAGTACTGGAAAAAATCATTGCAACCATACTCTTCATTAGTACTAAACCCCCAGCATATTAAGGATGAGGTTCACTGAAACTGTGTAAAGTCAGGGATCCAGTTGTTTAGTAGTGTAGCTCTCATTAATCTCAAGGTGGTGTATGAGCTATCTGGGGAATATAATTCACTCAAACTGCCTGAAAAAACTCCTTTAGGATGGGCTGAACCAACTCTTTATTTCCTATTTCTTCATTGACCATAAAAAGATTTTTATAACAGTGAGATAAACCCTTCCACAAGAGACATTCCATGTTTTGGTGCAGCTGTACAAATTATCCTGTATTTTTCCTTTCAGTAAAAAAGACAGTGGCAAAAGGAGCTGGCTGTCATGGTAACTACCGAATCATTAGCACAGAGAATGGCAAACATGGACAAGAACATGTTCTGCTCACAAGCAATTTATAGGAGACTCGTCCTGGTCAATTGAAGATAACATTGTTCATCATTGGTACAAGAAAGATTATGAAAAGAAAAGGCAAAAACTTCATATTTGCTGTTAAACAAAGAATAATGCTGAAAGTGCAATAGGATTTTCATCATCCTATAGCATCTTATCCCCATGGCAATAAAAGAAATATATTTAATTAATTTCTCTGGAGAGTTTTCTAGGAAAAAATCTCCAGTGCAATCATTGCTACCATACTCCAGTTGTTGAATTAAGCTGAATGTGCCAATACATCTCAATTCCTCCCAGAAGGCATTTCAGGAAAGGAGCACTTAAGTTGTATTGCTAGAAAATTATTTTGACTCAGTAATCCATAGCAGTTTTCTTGAAGCTAATTCTTTCTTAAGAGCATTAAAATGATGCATGACTCAGGTGCTTACAAATTATTTAACAAAGTGATTCATTTATTAGTATCTGCTTGAGGGTCTGTTCTTGAGCAAAGACTACTGGAATGTATTTGCATTTTGCTGCAACAGTCACGTACCTACATCCACACCTGGCAGAACTATTCTGATGAGGACTGAACAAATGCCCGGAAGACACAAGTCTATGGGAATGAGGAAACACAACTAGGACAGAGGAATATTCTGAAAATCACTTGTGCTTTAATGAAGGCCTAGGCACTGATCCTTCCCAAGCAGTAGCTAAGATCAATAGCTGTTTTGAGAATTTCCTTGAGAGAATACATTCAATGGCAGTGTTGAACGTATTGCCTCGAGTCTGAGGCATGTCTCCATATTTAAATAATGACATTGGTACCAATGCAGGTGAGACAGCACAGGCCTCACTGCAGAAATCTACACTGTGTGTCATGTAGGTAAACCATGCACCCACAGGGAGAGGGTGATGACAGCCTCCTGGTGACACCTACCCAGGTAAATAAAGAGCGTCACGTGCTGGTCCTGGAAAGCATGGTGTGTCTCATACCCTCTTGCGGCCAAGATTTCTTGCCTTCTCTGCTCCAAAACAGGCACCTTTCATTGATGCTGTCAGCTGGGGTGCCTGGAGGCGTGCAGAGGCATTGCCTGCAGGGTGCTAACTGGTGTTGGGAATGGGCTGAAGACTGAATAGCGTGGTCAGTCACTCACCACTGCTGGAGCCCTGTCCCCACCAGCTTAGCAGTGTAAATGTAGTCTCTGCTGACTGTCACAGGCGGTATTTCCCCCACAAGCTATAGTAGCTGCCAGAGTTGGAGACCAAATGAAATAAGAAAAAGATCCTTTCCTTCTTACCCAAGTGCCGTGCCGAATGCCATGCAACTCAGTCCCCATCCCAGGAGGAGACCCTGCCCGCTGAGCAGCTGCCATCCCGTATGTGGTCTCATTGTACTTGGCAGAGACACCACTGTCCTCTTCTCCCCAGGTCCTGCCAGAACACAAGAGATAGACCTAGAAGCCACGTTGAAGTTTGCTGATGTCTCACTTCAGAATATTTAACCAGTGGGGTTGGGCACCTTTTTATTTACCAGACACCTCTGCAGAAGAAATACCAATCCTAAAGCCAACTCATGTAACAAACAAAGGTAAAAGCTGCCATTTACCTATCTGTAAGTCTGAATTTATAACTTGGACAATATTGATTGGTCTGGGAGGTTTCATTGCTTTGTAATAGCAAAAGCTGTGTGAGAAAAGACAGAAAACTGAAGGATGGGAATCCACTAATCCCTCTCCAGAGATCTGCCCTTCCTCCTTCTCTTCCCTGTTACCAACAACAGCAAGGATTTGGCTTCTTTCTGTCTTTTCCCAGACTTCTACATTATTTGTCCAAGAGTATTATTGACCACAGAGGCTTCCTGAATCTTTCTGTATCATCAGTTTTTTATGTCCTCAAGCGTATTTTGAAAACATATGTACAATGGAGATTCGCTTATTCAAAACAATTGCTTACAAGCAAATATATAACTTTTGTTCCTTTTTGTTATTTTATTTATTTTATACTTTCTCACCAATCCTTATTAATTTTTTTCTTTTGCAGAATATTTCTGAATTTTCACTCTGAATTTTTTAACTCAACTAATCTTTATTTTTTTGACTGTAAACAGAGACACCAAACATTTAAATGTTGAAGGCTTCCAAATATATTAGATAGTATCTCAGAAAAAGAATTGAAAGGCAGAATTAGTGATAACACAACAGAGCAACAAATGTGAGTGGAACATAATTACTGATGTGTGCACATTGTAGGCAGAGATGAGAAGGAAGAAAGGGAAGATCAATTAGCCTTAAGCATCATGATGTGATGGAATAAAAACAAGCAAGTCTCTTCAAAGGAAAAGCAATTTATCTGGATCAAAATTATGTGCAGTTGAGTATCTGATTGAGATCCCTGGGTAGATTCTGAACATATCGTTTGGAATGATTTTAGAGAAATAAAAGCTATGAAAATCCTCTTCAGAAGTGAAATTAATTTCCTTTAATGTTAGAGCTCTCCCTTTGAAAGATATGCATACTGAGAATATGATTCATCTCACCCTAAAGTGCACTCTGAAAATACATGAATAGAGCTTTTTAAGAAGAATCTATTTCTTTGCTTTAACTATAACATGAGACTAATAATCATGAATGTGATTAGCATGGGTTTAAACATTTGTGTTTCACCAGAAAGGTCTCACCCTAGCTTCCTAACAAATAATATTAACAGCCGCAGGGTCCAGATGAACCTTGGTATTACAGTCAACCCAGTGTTTACCAGTAATCATTGCCCCCATTGTGAAGTATACCTATTTTGGTTTGGGCTTTGCTGAGTACTGAGGATATTAAGGAAGAGCTGACTACAAAATGTGTAATTGTATTGACTGACTACTAATAGCATCTTGACTTTCATTGGGCAAAATCAAGGAATCAATCAGAAGTCAACTGAAGTAAAGAGTTCAGGAACCAAATTAGGTCTTGAAACAGAAATTAAGTAGCAAGAAAGATGTCAATCGTATAGAGAAAATAAAGAGGGCAAGAAGAAACAAAGACAATATGTGTAAAGTGGGCTAGAAATTTAAGATGTTCTAAGTATGGCTTGAAAGCACAATTTGTCATTCTACCTTTCATTAGGAATACTGGCACTGAACGTAAGACCAAACACCAGATGAGTAAGAAGATGTGGGCATGGAGTAGAAAACATTTTTAAGCTGTAGCATAATTCAGAGCAAAAGATATGAACTGAAAACTCTGGAAAAAAGTCAGTAAGCAAATGTTGGGAGAAGTTTGTTGAAAAGGAGTGACATAGAATCATAGAATCATAGAATCATAGAATCACCTCGGTTGGAAAAGACCTTTAGGATCATCGAGTCCAACCGTTAACCTAGCACTGCCATCCCACCACTAAACCATGTCCCTAAGCACCTCATCTATCCTTCTTTTAAAGACCTCCAGGGATGAGGACTCCACCACCTCCCTGGGTAGCCCATTCCAGAGCCTGACAACCCTCTCGGTGAAGAAGTTTTTCCTAATGTCTAGCCTAAACCTGCCCTGGCGCAGCTTCAAGCCATTCCCCCTCGTCCTATCATCTGTTACCAGGGAGAAGAGGCCGACCCCCACCTCACTACAGCCTCCTTTCAGGTAGTTGTAGAGGGCGATCAGGTCTCCCCTCAGCCTCCTCTTCTCCAGACTAAACAACCCCAGTTCCCTCAGCCGCTCCTCGTATGACTTGTGTTCCAGACCCCTCACCAGCTTGGTTGCTCTCCTCTGGACCTGTTCCAGCAAGGCAACATCTTTCTTGTAGTGAGGGGCCCAAAACTGAACACAGTATTCGAGGTGCGGCCTCACCAGCACCGAGTACAGGGGCACGATCACTTCCCTACTCCTGCTGGCCACACTATTCCTGATACAAGCCAGGATGCCATTGGCCTTCTTGGCCACCTGGGCACACTGCTGGCTCATATTCAGCCGGCTGTCAACCAGCACCCCCAGGTCTTTTTCCACCAGGCAGCTTTCCAGCCACTCTTCCCCAAGCCTGTAGCGCTGCATGGGGTTGTTGTGACCAAAGTGCAGGACCCGGCACTTGGCCTTGTTGAACCTCATACAATTGGCCTCGGCCCATCGATCCAGCCTGTCCAGGTCCCTCTGCAGAGCCCTCCTCCCCTCCAGCAGATCAACACTACCACCCAGTTTGGTGTCATCTGCAAATTTACTGAGGGCACACTCAATCCCCTCATCAAGGTCATTGATAAAGATATTAAACAAGACTGGCCCTAGAACTGAGCCCTGGGGGACACCGCTTGTGACCGGCCGGTCTAGAGTTACTAGAATTTAGTAAACATAGCACCCATATTGGATAAGGTGCAACAGTGATCCAGACAAAAGAAAGCCTGTTAATTCAACCATAGTAGTATGCAAAGAATTAAATGAATTTGAAGATAAGGGTAACTAAACATGGAAGCTAATGGAATATGTGATAAGTATGGCATGAACTTAACATAAGAATGTGATAAATGAGCTTCATATCTTCCTTTGTCTAATGAAAATGTTTTAATAGACAATGTAAGTGTGTTAGATCACATTTTCTTGGGCTTCAGTAAAGCATTTGAAGCAATATTGAAAGAAGATTAGTTAAAACAGAGAACATCATGATTAGAAGTAGAACTGCAGGGAGAACAAGCAGCTAACTATAAAGAAGATCACTACAGGGTATGCTAAGAGAAAAACTGAAGAGCTTCAGGGACTGGATGGGTCATGGGATCTTTCTTTATCAATTTTAGTAAAGACTTGGGCACCAAAGGTTAAGTTGAAGGCACTATCAATACACCAGAGAGTGATGCAGGTTGACCCTGAAAACTTGTATAAAAGAAATAGAGTGAAAATACAAAATTAAAAATTGAAGACTGTCAGGAGACTGATGTGATTCCTTAGTCATAATCCTTCTAATATCCCTCAGACACCTTGCCAAAAAAGTGTTTTTGTTACCTGTCAGTATTGAGATTTCCCAACGCATCAGATGCAGCACAACACAAAATAAGTCTCGGAGTTCTAGAAATCTTCCATATGTTACATAAGGTGCAAGACACCTGCAAATCATGTCTTCCTGGAGAACGTGATCTGTGACACTGTGACCTACACGGAGCACGCCAAGAGGAAGACAGTGGCGGCCATGGACATGGTCTATGCCCTCAAGCACCAGGGACACACCCTCTACGGCTTCGGCAGCTAAACTCGATTCTTGGGATAGGTTACATGCTTCTAAAACACAAAGGATCTTTTCAGAGCCAAAACAAAAATTTTTTTGGGGTTGGACTAGATGACCTCTAGGGTCCCTTCCAACCCAAACCATTCTATGATTCTATGATTCTATGATTCTATGATTCTATGATTCTGTGTCTGTCTGCCTTTTCGTTCTTGTGTGGACAGAGCTTGTGCAGTACAAGTCAATTCCACTCAGACAACACATTTGGTGTCCAGAGAGCTGAATGCTTCATATCAAAGATAAGAAAAAAACAACTAAAACCCAAACTTATGAAAGATACAGTAGCAAACCATACCACTCCTTTCTAGCTGGTATTTTGAGTCTATTGCTTACAGTCTCTTCTGAATCCTTGGTTAACCATCTGTTCCCTTAAGCAAACCAAACAGAGAATTCAGTATCCTGACAGGTATCATATCAGATGGTGCTTGCTAGAAGTGATCGTTAAAATATTATATAGCCCCTGATGTGGGTCTCATTCCCACAATGTCCCTCATCTCCTAGTCAAGCTTGTTAAAAAATGAACAGCGACTTTTAGTATGTATCAATTAGAAAATGCAGGGATATGCATGAGAAAATTAATATGTTCATCATCTTTCATTTTGCTTAGTATGTTCAGCTAATTTTATTGCCTTTTTACCTATGTTAGGATGGACTGGTTCAGATCTGGATGCATAAATTTATCTCCCTTGACTATAGAGAATGTCTAGACCATTTGACCTTCAGATGACTAAAGTCAAGTAAAAATTATTCCTAGCCTAAAGGTCCCAAAAGTAATAATTTAAAATGTATGTTATTCTGGGAGCTATTTCAAACAGCGGTCTTTGGTCTAACTTCAGTTTCTTCTTTCCAGTCAGTGAAGATTCTCACTCATTTATGCATATGCCTCTAAAAAAATTCAAACCAATTGAACTTAGACTTTCCCTGCCTTTTTATCCTTTTTCCTCGTTATTTCAGCTTTTTACAAAACAAACAAAAAAAGAAATTAAAAGGTGCAAGAATTAATTCTAGAATCAAGGTCACAAGTAAAACACAAAATTCAAAAAGGTCCTCTAGCATACCTTTAATGAAAACACATACATTAGCATTGTATATTTTTTGCTATACCTTGTTATCAAAAAAGCTGATATGACTACTAAAATGGTAGATAATATGTTGGTTTTAATAGAAATGCCTTGTTAAATAGTGAATTTCTCTTGAAACATTGATATACCTACCGTTTGCTTTCTGGTGGGAACAAGCCATAGAGTAGGAGTAAGAGTAGGTTTCATTACAACTGCCAATCCGTATTCATGAAAGCTTCTGCTGTTATTACTCCTAATCTGCAGAATACATTAGTCTCTCCATAAAAGCTAGTGACATGACAATATTTTGCAGCACTGCAACAAAGAGGCTTTAAATGTGAATTTGCTTCTATGCAGTCTGGACTGCCTACCTGGGTGCCAAACCTTAACAAAGCATAACATACATATATGATCATATATGTGATCTAGATATATTTAAAGAGCTTTGGGAAAGAGTGTGGGAAACAAACTGTTGATATTGCCAGACTGACCTGCCTTTAACAGATAAGGTTATGTTTGTGAGAGAAGATACTAAGGCAGAATATTAAGCAATCAGTGGATCTAGATCCCTGAAGAAACGTTCGTTGGGAAGCTTATTATAAGAAACTTGTAATGATACAAATGTCTGCTGGTGTTTTGGCAGGAGGACAAATTTGCCCAGGGTTACAGCAGACCACAGGTGGGAGAGGACAGGGAGTGGGACAGAGCTACGTGGGAGTTCCAGCAGGATGGGACCCACAATGCAGAGCAGGGATAGAGCTGGAGGGTGACACCAGGACGGGCTGCTGAGAAGGGCCCTGGGCAATGACTCACAGTAGTCTGGGCTGAAATCTTACATGAGGGCTCTGAAAGCCCATTATCAGGCACTAATGCGAAGATATGAGGAGTCACCTTGTTGCAGGTGGAATAGGAACTTATGACCTCAGTAAGGAAATAAAAAACAAACACCTGCATCTTTAACCTATGCTTTAATACCATTTTTTCAGCTGAGTCACAATTTCAGAATAGGCAGGAAAAAAACATTATTTTTTTACTTCTACAAAATTATCCTCAACAAAGAATCTGAGTTACCAGTCTCGACAAAACTCACAAACAGACATATATTTATGGTATTCTACACAGGCAAGAGAGCAAGAGGAAGTCCTGACTAAACACAGCTACAGAAAACAGCTCCACAAGCATCACTAAAATGAAAACAATTTCCCATTATTTTGTACTTCAGTGCAACAGCATTTTCTGACTCCCACGTAGCTATTCTGAACAAGCTTCCCGAATAAATGCTTTAATAGAGAGTTATGATTACACAAAGTGAATATATACCATTTCAATCAATACTTTCAAAGTAGTGGATTTTGAATTCTTTTACTCTGGCAAAATTCTTAGCAGTGTGTAGCCCAGAAAATAATTTTTTTTTGCCATTCAGATAAGTCCATAGTCTTTGTACTGTCCTGCCAGGATTTCTCTGGACTTGTTTCAGCCAGAACAGATTCTAGCTTGTTTCAGCTGTGATAGCAATTGTCTAGACAACCGTTACTGGCTAAATTGGTTTTAGTTTAGCTTTCGTTTGTAGCAACAGTGAGTAGTTACTCTGCGTGGACTGAACTATGGTGTGGGAAAGTGCAGACACAGGTCCCAAACTAACACAAAAGAAAGGCGTAGATGCTCAGGAAGTGGTTTTTCAGTGTGACAGTTTCAATGGCACCATTCAAGCTTTTTTGCATGAAATCGGACTATGAGTGGATATCACTGTGAGTAGTCCAATAATTTGTCTGTCACACTGGCAAAATGTTAAGTATGTTAGGTTATGCTGGTCTCGATGCAGAGAGGAGCCCCAAGATCAGTGGAAGGAACCCCAGTAACACCCTGACCCAGTTGCTCCCATGGCATCGCATTTGGCCATAAAAAGAATCTTTTTTTTTTTTGTTTCTGTGCTAAAGGTGAAAATTGTTTCATTTACATAGCTCATGGTGCCAGGATGACCAGCGATAGGACAAGAGAAAATGGGATGAAGCTGCATCAGGGGAAGTTCAGACCGGACACTAGGAAAACGTTCTTCACTGAGAGGGTGGTCGGTTATTGGAACACCCTCCCTAGGGAAGTGGTCATGGCACCAAGCCCATCAGAGTTCAAGGACAGTCTGGATGACACTCCTAGTCATATGGTTTAGTTTTAGGTAGTCCTGCAAGGAGCAGGGAGTCGGACTCAATTATCCTTATAGGTCCCTTCCAACTCAACATATTCTACAGTTCTATGATTCTAAAATGATAGAGCTGTATTCACCAGTTCCCAGTAATTCAAAAGTTCTGATGGGTTAACACTATATGGGCAGAGTTCATATTGCATTGGTATTGTCTATTCTTTTGGCAATCGTATAAAGCAGATAATACCCACAATAGATCCTTTATCACTGGCTCTATCTTATTCACTAGAAATGTAATTGTGCATCCATTTCTAATCTGGACATCATTGTAGCTTTGTCAACCTGGCTTTTCACAGATTTAGTATAAACCATCACAGAACCATAATCTGTGGATCAAATATATTTATTGCTGTTTTTCCACATTATCCATTGAACAGAAATATCAGTTGATTCAGCAGTTCTAGTCAAACTGTTCTCATAAGGAAACTACACAGAACTCAAAATGGTAGTCTGGGGTGGGTGGAAGGTAAACCTCCCTTCCTAACAATCCAGCTAGCCTCTATGTCTGGAAAACTAATTGCGAAGTCACTGGATTTTTCCCCCAGATCAATAAATAATTACCATAAGCCAACTCATTCTTTAACCACAATAAATTTTATCCTTCCAAAAGAGGAATTTATTTCTCTCTCACAGTCAATCAGTTCTACATGCAAGTTACATCACCTTTTCCTTAAGCTCAAATCAAAATTAGATGTATGATGTCTCAGTTATTTAAGTGAACCCTGGTTCAATGAATACAAGGAAAAGAAATGACATTAACTCAGAACTGATTACACGAACAGAAGAAGTATTCACTATTAATAAAGTAATTAATCCAGTGTGCTGCCTCTGCCATTTCTGTCTCACAGCTAAGTATGAAAAAAGGAGTTTTACAATTTATCCTGTAGCTCTGTGGCACAGAATTATTTGCTTATTTTCTTCATTTTTCTATAACACCATGGAAGCATTTCATCTGGTCTGCTGAAACAAATCTTTATGCAAGTGCATGTTGTTTTCTGGGTTTGTACTTTCTCTTACAGCCCTGAAGGTTTTCCTGTACCTTCCTTCACTGAATAACTCTGTTTTGCAATCATTCGTTCTAAGAGTGAGTCCCTCGTGTTCCATCATCTACCATCATGTGTTATAGCCTGTTCACTGCCAGGTGGCTTGAGGACAATGCTGTAATTGAGAAGTGTTTGATAAAGTCTCAGGGCATTTGTATTACATCTCCTTACTGGCAGGGTGTTTTCCGCTGGATGATAGTTGAATTCTGTACCCTTTGAAACTGAATGACATGAAAGATTTTAAGGCATCGGGGGGGGAGGAATAAGATGCCTAATGAGATGCATAATTCATGTCATTTATGTGACAGCAGTTCCCATGGGATCTAATCAGGATGGGGATCCTGCTTGCTTCAGTGATATCCAAATGCAGACGCTGGTACAGAAATGGCATATAAGCACTTTAACAGGCTAGGGACTAAAGTTGCTCTTTCAACACTAATCCAAACTATGTTAATCTTCACGCAAGTCCTAGCAAGCATTATTTCCTGTTACATGATACACCATAGCCTCACGCATTTGTTCTTTTGCTGGGTGCAGAAAGGCCCTCCAGGTCTTCACTATTTACTCCATGCCACCTGAAGCAAGAATGCCTGACACAGCAAATGAAAAAAGATTTGTGGCACCTGAGAGCTGTAAGAAAATTAAATCTGTGCAAGTTGCTTGATGGAAATATCCAATGATTCAAAGTGAGGAAGCAGACTAGTCAGCTGGATCATGCTAGACAAGTACTACACCCACACATTAAATCTGGGATGTTCCCAAGAAAAAAACCCTAACTGTTGTTTATGATGATCTCCAGTATCAGAAATAACCGAAAATACTGCCGAGCAGTATGGAGCAGAGTCATTTTCTCTGATCTCCACAGAAAAATTGTTGGAATTTGAATGAGTTCAGTGCAACTAAAAATGGGGCCACAGTGCCCTGCTGCCAGGTCACCTCCCTAAACCTGGGCTCCAGTATCACTGTCTTCTTGCTGGCTTAATATGGTTGTTCGTAGAAGAACAGCTTCAGTGGAAGGGCACAAGAAAATGCCTTTGAGAAGCTCAGTAACGTGGTGATTACAGCTGTCTCTACGAAGTACATGGCACATATTCAGATCTCTTACGAAAAGGAGGATTTTGAACCTGTATGTCTCATATTCTGTGTAAGCGGTCTAACAAAAATTGAGACAAACGGCTCTGCCCCCTCATCAGCCTTCAAGGGTTTTCCATAGGGACTGACTTGCTTAGGCCACAACTACCGCGTAAGGTGACTGAGACAATTAGGTTGAAGAATGTGTAGTTTAGCCGCTGTGCTTCATAATGTGCTGCAAGCTGGTTGCATGGCTAGCCTCTAATGCAGTTCTGGCCATGCTCAGCATCAGAAATATCAGGTGCCTTATGGACTTACGGAGTTAGCTAGGGGTTTTGCAAATGTGCAACCAGACCACTGAAAGAGACACTTAGCTGTATAAGTGACACTTAAACGTAGTCCCAGATGCTTCAGAAATGTACCAAATTTTGACATTTTTGTGTTAAAAGCTGTGGGAGTGACCACAGTGACTCTGCCTGTGAAGCACACCTTTGGCATGATCATACTACCACCAACTTGTGTGTTTGCTCTTTGCTCGTTTACGATCATAATGGGAAAGAATGAAGACAACATGACAACCCAATCTGCTTATTAGTTAATCTCACACATGGAGTTACATGGCTCTCCTTGGAATCATTTGTTGAGTAGCAACAGAATTTTTCATCACCTATCCTCTCACCTCCCCTGCCCATCTCTCTCTCCCTCCCTTTCACTGCTCCCTGCCCGGCCCTCCTTGTGGTTGTCCTTCTTTTCGTCTTTGCTATTCTGCCTAGTGGCTTCTCCATCCAACAGCATGTCATCCAAACACAGGGGAAACAAATAAAACTCTGACTCCTGGAGGCTGGAACTCCTCTCACAGGCTACTGAGGTTATGCCTGCCAGCTCACTCTGTGTTACATCTACCTGGAGCGTAAACTCTTTGGAGGAGGACTTGACTCATCCCAAATTGGAGTTATGAAGACTGCTTTTACCTGGTCCACAAGAAACAGCATGTCTGTGCCAAAATAGAAAGCATTTTACCTTTAGTTGCATGGCCCCTAAAGCCTGCCTCTACTTCTGCCCCAATATTTCAGAAGAAACAAGAGTCCCTTTTGGTCATTGTCAATGCGAGTCATTAATGATACAGGAATTGTCATATCATATAGGCTTACAGCTTCTATCTTGACTACATAGACATGCAGTATGTTGTTATTTAGTCACAAAACACAAAGGAAGTGAGGCTAATTATGTCATTGTGATATATTTAAAAATAGATATTTTACATGTGCAACGTTTTCAGTAACAAATTACATTGCTGGAAACAATACTGAGAATTGTTTTGATTATATCATCTCACCAAAATTTAGCCTACACTTTCTGAGCCTAAACACATCTGTGCCACCTACACAGCTGCAGCTGTTGTAAAGGGGGTGTGTGGTGTTGGGGGGGTGTGGAATTACAACTCTGTAATCTTGTAGCCTGATCTGCAATGATGGGTGATTTAACCTGACTGTGTATTTCCACATAGGATCAAACCTGTGGGTCTCATATATTTGTCAAAGTTGGCTTGACATTTCTTGCTCCTGGAAGTTTTGCTTTTATGTATCTTTCCTTTTAAGGGCAACAGCATTGGCGGAGTTTACTGGTAATGACAAGCTTCCCCCTATTCCTGTTGCCAAGGTTTGTTCCTATCCTGCCCCCCAAAGTTTGCATTCCATACATTCATTAAACTTCTACCCTCTCATAAAGTAGATTGTTTTCCCAAATCCTTTACTTCTGAGAAGTGTATTTTCAGGCTGGATTTCTTCCTTCTGGATGTTTTTTAAACTCAAACTCAAACCTGGCATCATAAAATTGCCACAGTAATCTGAGCAGTAAGCACCCTGTAGTAGTAAGATACATCAGAGGAGGTAAAACAAGTCATAGTTTCACATAGCCCTCTAGTATCTATTACTTCAGTCCCAAGTGGTTCCGCTATAATGGGACAGCTGGGCTTTTTTTGTGATTCAGTATTGGCAGTTAGTGTTGATACACATTGAACTTGTAAATCTCTGACCTTTAATAAACACAGAGAAAATGGTTAACTGCAGATAACTAATCACCAAAATAATACTGACGATGACCTTGGCTCCTGCTTATTTGTCTGAAATTTTGGAGGAATTCCTAAACTTGTGTTGCCTTGGCTTGTCTTCCCTTATTAGATGGCATTTCTGATAACGGAGGTTAGAGTAAACCTCTTATAATACATCTGTCTATAACAATAAGGTTATAAAGTACAGAGAAAGAGATTGATGATAATTCTAGAAACATAATGACCTGATTCAGTCTGACCTGAATATTGCATCTAGTTCTGGTCACAGTCTTACAAAGCAGATAGCAAGAATAAAAGACTGTCAAAGCTGTTAGGAGAATTAAAAAATATTGCTCACATCAAAGGGCAAAAAATTGTAACATCAGTTTTAAAGTTAAAACGAATGAGAGATCTACTAAAGGTACATAAACAAGCAACTTACAGAAAGTAGGGGCTCTTATTTATGCTGTTTCTCAATATAAGAACAACAACATATTCAGTGAACTAGGACAATAGTTTAAGAATAAATAATGCACAAAAAATCTACAGAATTTATTATTTTAAATCTCAGATTCACGTGAGGATGTGGATATTAAAAAACACCTGTATCTACGCAAGAAAGAACTAAAGAAAATGCAAAATTCAGCAGCTTTTGAAATATTCCATGACGAGATTTTGTTTACTCCTCACTTCCTTTAAGGATAGAGAGCAATAGGACAGTCTGAGATGGCCTCTGATTTCGACAGTTGGGCAATTCTGATGTTCTGCACCCGTAATCATTAGATCCAAGGAGAAACTTCACACTTTAAACACGTGTCAATATGATGCAAGTCATTCCTTGGAGTGCCATGAAAAATCCAATTCAGAGAGCTGTTAATGGCACAAGAAGAGCCATAAAAATTAAAATTTCTGGTGTTTATTTAAGGCTGCATGCACAGTACCAGTTTGTTTGAGCCTGAACTTTCAACAAATATTTTTCCCTCTGGAGCCGATGCTTGTACAGCCTCACACAGGGACAGTGAGCCCACATCCGATATTTACTTTGTGCATCAAATGACTCAGTTTCAGAGCGTGTAACTCATACTCCAAGTCTGATGAACATAATGCAGAAAATTCCCCAATGCGAAGCCATGAGCTGTGTGTTTCCTGCTTGGCACCCAGCAAAAAACTGCTGAAGGGCTTGTGCTGTCCTTTGGTAGAAACACTTGAATGGTAACAGATCCAGGTGCTTGTCCAAAACAAAGCACATATTTTGTTAGCATCTTCTCTCAAGTTAGTGTTAAACTCAAGATTGCTTGTACCAGAGGAATAAGTTTCCCAAGTAGAGCCAGTAAAGCAGCTCTTACCTGGGCAATTACTACCTGAACCAAAGCCAAGTGAAGTCAATGTTGAGATTTCTATTTTGTCTGAATTTTGGTTCAGACCCTAGCAGGGCTTCTTATTGATTATTCCTTTCTTAGTTAGCATGTTTTAAATGCTCATAATAGTTACACAAATTAAGTAATTGGAATTAAACTGATGCTATCACTTGCTTTGTATTTCCCACTACATCCTGATTCTTCTGTTATAGTTCTGTATCTCCCTTTTATATTACTACACTGTCATTTCACTGTTTTGTGTCACTGTAGATAGCACTGGGTGCATTTTATTTCCAAGGAATGTTGAGATCCCATAATTTCCTTGTGGCTGAAGTTTACTTGCACCATGATTTCCAACAGAATTGTAGACAGGACACTTCTGAGGTACTTATGACAGCCTTGTTTAATTTTTGCTTCTCTTAGTTTGGAATTGGCCTCAGTTGGAAATCTGTTTTCATATGCAAGCTAATTTTTGGACCAGTGATCATATCGAAGCTTCTTTCCATTTGTTTTGAAACAGAACCTCCACATTGGAACTACAAAAAATGTTCCCAAAGCATTTTTTCAATAAAACACTCTGATAAATTATTAGTGGGACACACCCAAAATTTCCATGAGAAAAGTTCCTTGGATGATTCCTGAAAACTTCAGCCAGATAGCCCAGCCATCAGCTAAGTCTCTGATACAGGCTACTTTGGGGCATAAACTAGTCTTGTGTCTAGGCTCTGTGAGAATCATAAAAAATTGTTTTCCTTTACGACTTTTGCCTGCAGGGTCTAATCTAATAGGCTGAGACTAAAAGATCAAAATATGTAGCTAGAATGGGAGCATGCATTTTACCAAGGAGAGCATGCATTTTACTAAGCTCAGTTATTCCAATTGCCTGGCCACATCCTCACTGCCCTGGTGAGTCACTTCGTCCAACTGTCCCTTGTTGCAGCTGCACTCCATGGCATTGCAGGCATCTTCTAATTGTCCTGGGGTACCTACACTTTAGTTTGCCCTAGGAGACCTCAGACATGACATCTTATCCCATGGGTTGTTGCAGCTTCCCATGACCAAATTTTTCTGGAATTTGTCTTACCCTGACTTCTCTGCACCACTGCAGTCTTTTGACCCTATCATGCAGCTCTGCATGATTTCCCCGCCATTATCCACCCATGTACTATAGCAAAAGAACACATACTTTGGATCAGGGCTAAGATTTATGAGTTATCAACTTTCTATAGCCAAGACATATATGTGCCAGAACCTGGAGGCCTGCAGAGGGTTAGATATCTGGTTTCAAACCTCTCAGGCATGACCCCTGTGAGTGGTGACATCTGCTCACTGGTACTCAGTGGACAAGGCTTTACAGCATGTCCCAAGGCTTCTGTGATACCTACTCAAAGGCCTGCATACCTTCTTTTATTGAGGTACCCTATAAGCCCAGGCCAGAACCAACTGACCTGAAGAGTACCCAGTGGTGAATATGGGGAGAGAGATAATTCACTGGATAGTGTGAATGAAGAAGAAGTGATTTCAACCCTGACAATACAAAACTGTGCCAGTGTAATTGTTTTTAATATTAACAATGCAAAATACTATATTAACATTAATAACTCTCAGTTGGCCCTAAAGAAGGGCACTTTCTGTACCTTTATGTCCTCAACAGCAGCAGGGACCATGGTCAGGAAGGACTTGATCTCCCAATTAACCTGGAAACAGTCTGGAACCATTAATTTAATTTATATGCATGGTATGCCTTGACTGCTGGGGCCCTGAAGTCATGGTTGTCTACCAAGTCAACCTAAATTATCTTGATCCCTCTACCAAAAGCACTGACTCCACCAGCCAAAGCTACAGCCGCCCACGTCCTTCCTGCCTGAGATTGTGGACTGTCTGCGTGGACCACTCAGGAGACATCAGCAAATAACACAGGCAAAAGCACCCTCTAAAGTGGATCCCTCCTCCCAACTACACTTCTTCGCATGTGCTCCCTTGCTAATGCCCCGTAGGTTAGTGTAGGGCTGTTCCTGTGTAGCAGGCATTTACAGTGCTTGAACTACTTATCCGTCTCAGGATGGGGCACAGTAGAGGACGTGACCTAGGAGACAGCCCAAGCTGAGCCTGAAAAGGACATTTGTTAGACAAACAGATAGTGGGAAGGATGCTGTGAACTCCAGACCCTTCAGACACAGCTGGTTCCCAACAGATCCCCCCCAAGTTCCTTAGAATGGCAAACTCTGAAGACTTCAGGGCTATGTCATTTTATAGTCCTGTGAAGAATATGTTTAGACAATGCAAGTCATGCAGATATAAAAAGGAATTTTTCTTACTCTCTTCCTAGGCTGGCAGTCCCTGTAATGGTTAACTTACAGAGCACCATAATAATGTCATCTGGCCTGGAGAAAGCAATACTTGATCCTGGAAATAGCTCATCTGTCTCTTTTAAGAAGAGCAGAACAGGGTCATGTAAGGTCCAGCAGAGACTATGCGTATGGACGTGATCATTCTCGGGACACCAATTCATAAGCCTCCTACTGCCTGGTGGTAGGACCCTGGTGTAGTCTGTGCAAAAAGTAAAGATACAACTTGAGTGGCTCACTTAGATACAGACACAACTCCATCGTCCCATATTATTATGGCCATAGGAAATTTGTTACATGACATTTAAGTAAAAAAGCCATAGCTGGATTCTTGCTGCCTGGAAAGACTTTTCTTGGAGCAAAATGCTCTCTCATCCATTTTCTATGAGGAAGACAGGGGCAGAGCGCACTCTCTATAGCACAGTGCATTGGAGAAAATGGTGTACGATGTGGAGGGGGTAGCTGAAGTGAGTGCCTGAGCCACTCCTGAACAGCACTGACTGGAGATGCAAACTGCAGTATGTAATTGAAAGGCTGTGACTAAAAAGGATGTGTAAACCACATGAAGACTGTTAGGTAGGAAGGAGGAAAATCCCAGGCCAGACACAGTCTCTGTGGACTTTGTAGCCTCTATTCTGCATTAGGGAAAACTGGTGAGGTCTTCTCTGGAAACATCCTTTTTCATCAGAAACAGCAGAACCAGCAAAACTGACAATTGGTGTTGACTCACAGTGTGTGTAGACACCCCATTTTGTACAAAAAATCCCAAACATAATTGACAGAAGGGCTTGATCCTACACCCCAGATGAGCTTTCTGATTAGTAGGTAGTCAGTCTTTCCAGAGAGTTCTGTTTAATTGTATTTGTCTAAAGAGGAAACATCTCCAGCAGGACAGCATCATGGAGTTATGCTAGAACTAACCCAGACAAAGGACAAGCTTCAGCAACTTTATTTCACAAAACAGCCAAAAGCACAACAAAAACCAATGAGAAACAGGGGCAAACTGAAATCAGTCAACCCTCCGATAACATTTAACACATAACAGGTTCGAGTTGTCAGTCGGGGTATTATTACTACCTGTCAATACACACAAGAATGATGGTCCAAACTGGGTACACACACACACACTCACAAAGAGGAAGCTGTCCCCCTCTCATGGGTACCCAGAAAGTATAATCAGTTGCCCTGGGGGATGGCGGGGGGGGGGGGCGAAGCCTTACTCAAGGATATATATCCAGAAGAAATCACTCACCAGAAGGAAGTGAGGGCACTCAATCCCGGGCAGTTTCCTCAGGTGGTGTCCCAACCCAAGGGGAGAGGCTTCAAACTCAGACCCCCCACTCCAAGAATACCACTCAAAGCGGGTCTTCAGCAGTGCCCTGTTTATACCCTGGGTTGGATCTGAGCCATGGTCATCTAGAAGCTTCTCTGAGGCAAGGCACCTCACTGCTTCTGGGCCCTGTCTGTTGGTCATCACTGGTCATGGTCCAGATGCTTCTCCTAACCAATGTGCCTCACTGGCTGTGGACCCTCTCTGAGGGCCGAGGGCTCCCACCTCTCCTGCCCCCCCTACTGAGGAGGTCCGTGCCCGGGGGCAGGATGCAGCACAAAAATCGTGGGAAAGGGGATTGAAAAGCCAGCAATCACCATGCCAAATGCCCCAATCTCCGGCGGGGGGGGATGTACCTGCCACAGGCAGATGGAAAGAAACTCACCACAACATAAGTGAATGCGCAGTTCTTTCACCTAGAAGATTGAGGTCTAGGCCCTTGTTTAAATCAATCTGAACAAAAAACTGCAACTGTATTCTTCCTTCAGGCCCAGTAAGTATGCTGATTGACAATATGGCTACAGGCTGTTCCAGAGGACAAATAGTTTTCCATTAAAAATTTCCAGAATTTCTTGTTTCTTTCTATTGCAGACAGTAAAGGTGTTTGAAAGTCTCAAAACTATTTTCAGGATAGGAAAGTCAATTTCTGCTCAGAATGCTCAGTAGTCTTACTGACCTGGGTGGTATTAGGGATTCAAAGATCAAGACCATATTCTTCATCTGTAAAATATTCACAAGCCTGGAAATACTAGCTCAGAATGAACTGCGAAAGGCTTAGAAATTGTAAGTTCTTCCAAGCAAACATGATCACATACTTGATATTTCAGACACATTTGATCATATTTATACTGTTTTACTTGGGTTCTTTGCAACTGATGTTTTTCTCCGCTTTTGCCTTACTTCCATATTCTGCAGTAATTTTTTTCAGAAATTGAGTTGTATCCTGAAAGACTCTCCTGTTCCCAAGGAGCTGGAATATGTCTATGTATGTGTGTGTGTGTGTAATTTTCCAATGAATGAAGTTAAACTAAGGGTCTACACTATTCCTAGGACTATCCACGGGGTATAGTGTTTTACGTGTATTGCATTGATGTTGAGACAAGGACCGTCAATAGACTGAAAAACTAGTGGCCTTAACAGTGAATATATTTAGAAGTTGTTTCCTAAACTTTTTTATGGCCTAACTTATTACTCAGAGACCCACACTTTGACAGAATATAATCATTAAATTGTACTTACTAGTGTTGGGGTTTTTTTATACCTTCACCCAATGTAAGGATTTGCTCTAATTAGTTGCGGCTCCTTCACCCACCACAGTACTTTTGGTTCTGTGCAGATCCTCTAAGGAGCAAAGCTGCCACTGCCATCTAGTGTCCTCAGAGCAGGTTTCTGGACATTATGCTGAGAAAAAAATATTTTTCCTGCTAAGATTTAATTCTTTCTCCAGTTTCTCAGCTTGTAGTAAATCTCATGTAGCTCACACTACCTCTTTACAGGGTATGTTGCCCTTCCAATGTATTAATGGATTTAGAGGACAGCTGTCTAGTTTCTCACTTTGGAAAGTTTAAATGATGTTTGCTCACTTCTTTCTCTCCTGGAATATATATTCGCATTCTCTAAGTCCTACTTGTTCAGGACCAGGTAACCAGCACAGAAACTAGTCCTGAGGAGCATCTGACAGATTCCTTTTCCTGCCTTATCCTTTCTCCCCTTCCAAATGATCATTCTTAGTGGAGATCAAAATGGATATAAAAGACATATTAATTAACAACAGTTCATGTACTGTTAGGTGGATTCGCGTAGTTCCGCATAAGAACTAGCAACCTACTGGGAAGTTATTAATTCTGCTTATATTACACCCTGGGACACAGCTATCTCAGCCTCTCATGTTCCTTCCCTCACGCATGACATTTCAGGGAAAGCAGTCAGTTTAATTTTTGTCTCAAGGGAAGGGCTCATTTTTTTCAATACTTGATGGCCTTTGGCAATATTGCATATAGGTCCGCACCAGGCACACATGCGATGTTATTCTCATGAGATGGCAGTGGGTTCCCGGGCACCGTGTCCTGTGGAGAGGTTTCCCTTCTGGCTGACGGCAGTGTCAGGGCCCCTCTGACTCTGACCTCAGCCTTCCACTTCCACAGCACAAGCGTTTTTGTTTTCCATTTTTTCATCATGAAATGCCAGGAACTGACAGCCTGGTACTTTTCTCAGCTGAGGTAGAGCTGACCGCAAAGCAGCGCACATCTCTCGCTGGGGATGCAGAAGCATGAGCTGGAGCCTTGCTTGGGCTTGTGCCAAAGGCTACTTCCAGTCAGCCAAGTGGCAAACAGGAATCTGACTGTTTGGGCTGGGGAGCAGCTGGATGTGATCATGTTGAAGCCTCTGGAAGATTCAGCTTCCTATGCAGTAGCTTTTTCCCCTGCCAAATGTTCAGTTTTAACAGAAATTCATGTAGGTATGAAAGGGATTCATAGAATCATAGAATCACTTTGGTTGGAAAAGACCTTTAAGATCATCGAGTCCAACCTTTAACCTAACCCTGCCATCCCACCACTAAACCATGTCCCTAAGCACCTCATCTATCCTTCTTTTAAATACCTCCAGGGATGAGGACTCGACCACCTCCCTGGGCAGCCCATTCCAGAGCCTGACAACCCTCTCGGTGAAGAAGTGGTTCATTGATGTCTCCTTGCTTCCCTGTGCACCTTTGCATTTCCTGCCCCAGTGAGGCTCAGGTCAGACTTTTGAAATTCAGAGCACTCAGACTCAGCAACTAGCCCTTATGGAAAACCCTTTATAATTTTGACACAAATTTCCACCAAGTCTTTATACTAAGAATAATGAGGATTAGGGGGGGTTACATGTCCAGAACCTTATTTCACTGCAGAGTAATTAAGCCAAACTGCAGCCCAATATCAAGCTTTATTTTTTCAGGCACACCATGTCTGTCAAAAAGGATTTTGATATATAAATGAATGAATTTCTGTTTATTATTCATAGACAATTGTACTGACTTTTTCTCAAACAGTTTTATCAGTATTATGTCATATAAGAGAACTTTGATTTTAGACCACTTCAGGTGTTTCCATTTGTAAAGTTTTTTTTCAGCTCTGATTCCTTGCATTTCCTTTAAGCATATTAAGGTCTAGAATTCATTAGTTCACAGTTTTTATAGTCAGAAGAGACCACTAAATCTGTTAGGTTACCTTGCTGGACCATCTATATCATGTAAGTTACAGGTTTAAACTCACCTAGGCTATTGGTGGGCAAGCCTGATAACTTATGCTGGGTATTCAGTGTTGATGAGCTTTGCTTGGCAGGCCTGGCTGATGGATTGACTTAGGGGTTGGTTTTGAGGAGGCAGAAGAGAACAGTGTTGTTTCAGTTAAATATTAATATTTGGCATTCAAATTAATGTGGAACTGAATTTCACAGTATTTCTTACTATTTTCTCATACTTTCTGTAATGATAAGGGCTAATTCTAACTTAGTTCTTATTCTGCATATTTGAGGGTTCTTTCTTTTTTCCTCTCTGTCTTTCTGTCTTTCTCTCCTCTCTTTTCTATAAAATTCATTTTCTCAAAGGGAAAAAAATTATTTTTAAATAGAGGTGAAAAATTTAGTTAATAAAATGCACAGGCTAGGGTTCCTTCTTTCTTTTATCCAATAGCTCTCTTTTGCTTTTATGACATGTAGCATATGATATTTTAATTTAAGCCACAGAATCATAGAATACCAGGTTGGAAGGGACCTCAAGGATCATCTGGTCCAACCTTTCTTTCCAAAAGCAAGGTATAGACAGGATGGCCCAGCACCCTGCCAGCCAAATCTTAAAAGTGTCCAATGTTGGGGAATCCACCACCTCCCTGGGGAGATTATTCCAATGGCTGATTGTTGTCATCATGAAAAATTTTCCTCTTGTGTCCAGTTGGAATCTCCCAGGAGTAACTTGCACCCACTACCTCTTCTCTTTTCCATGGGACTCCTTGTAAAAAGGGAGCCTCCATCTTCTTTGTAGCTACCCTTTAAATACTGGAACATGTCAATAAGGTCTCCCCTAAGCTTTCTTTTCTCAAGGCTGACCAAGCCCAGTTCTCTCAGCCTTTCCTCATACGACAGGCTTCCCAATCCTTTGATCAGCTCTGTGGCTCTTCTCTGGACCCTCTCCAGCCTGTCCACATCTTTTTTGCATAGTGGGACCAAAACTGAACACAGTATTCCAGCTCTGGCCTGACAAGTGCTGAGTCATTTCACAATGTCATTTTATTCCTCCAGTTTATTTAATAATATTTTTTAAAACTGAAAAATAATCACTGTCCCACATTGTTTGCATTGATTTAAAAACAAAACAAAACAAAACAAAACTGAAATCTTACATTGTACTGAAACAATTGCTATAGATATGAAAAAAGTGATCAACATGAAAAAAGGTATTCTTTTGAATATTTTGATCTGATTGTTCAGGTTCTCTGCTGGCACAGCTAGGCATAACCTCTGTAAATGTCACTTGAACTACTTCAGTTTACACCAGCTGAAAGCATGGACTGTGTTACCGTATGTAGCTTCATGCAAGGTTCCAACCTGCACGATTCTCTTGCTGCTACTTCTTTCTGGTTTCCCCAGTGTCATACAGTCTGATGATTTCTATGGGGAACATTATTCCCTTTTCTTGCTTTTCTCTCTGCTTTGGAATGACACCTCATTGCTTCTATACCTTCTGGTCATTCCAAAGATGAGAGGGCATCCATTTCCAGGGGGACATTCCCATTCAAATGGGGACTCATTAAAATACTTTTGAGTTCTCTAACTTCAGGGTTGGGTTTCCAGCTCAGGGAGTCACCATGCAGTCCTGACTCATTCTTTACACATGTGGATTCCCAGTACGTTAACAGGTATTTCACAAAGAGCTGAAGGATTAGTTTAAAAATACAGCACTCCTGGGTTTATCAGGTCTATTTCTTGGGACATGCTAGGACATCCTTGAAAGATGCTAGACACGCTCAGATTACTGGGAATTAATAGTGCTCATGATCACATAGGATGTATCCAGCATCTCACTTTAATACTAGACAAACATTAAACGGTTTAATGCCCCTTGAAATGCTAATAATTTCCTTTCTTCTTTCTTATTAAGTTAATTCAGTCCCAGACTGACATACAGCTATATAGTTCCATATATACAGTATACATTTGGTGGTAGGTAGCCAGTGCTTATTCACAGAACCTTGCTGTCCTCTAATAAATCTATCTGCCCATATAATTATTTCCACATACTGCAAGCTGCTCTGCAGCCTATTGCATGGCACTCATCTGTAATTAGCACCAAAATATAGAGTTAGTATGCAGGACACGGACAATTCTTTTGCTCCAGATGCTGTATTCAAACTGCAGTGGACCATTGAAGAAGTAGAGATAACCTAAGGAAAAGGAAAGTTAAAATGAATTAACCCTGAGAAAACTGTGCTGTCATGTTAAAATAATCCTTCAAATAAAACCAATCCTGTTTGTTTTCATTTTTAATAACTCTTTTAAATGTCATATTTTAGTATGTAGAATGCTGAGCTAAATTTTCCAAGGTCTGCATTACATTTACCAGACCTGGATTCGTGTTTTAAAATCACTGATATTTTAATTTAGTGTTAAAGTCTGCATTTCATTACTATATAACATTTGCTTAGGAAAATAAAGGGTTTGCCTGTTAATGTTTAAGACTCTGACTTGGAAACACTCCTTGAAGAGTTGGGTAAGAATGGGCTCCATTTGAAGGAACAGATACTTTATAATGCTTCTATATTTAGCGTATCACTTTAGGTTCCCTAAGCAAGGAGACAGGTCTTTTTTGGCCCCTCAAATATATAAGTACACAGTTTACAAGAGCACCTTGTCCAGAGGGCAATTTAGGTCAGAACCCTGATTCAGTCAAGAACAGAAGTGTTAATGTGAGAAAATGAAAAGTACAAATGACAGAACTTTCCACAGGGCATTAATCTCAAGTTTCAACAACAGCTAATTGTAATTAAGTTTCACTATCAGATTATATACCATTTCTTTCATAGACTGCATCCACTCTATCACCAATTCCTGTGAATTCTTCGTCTATCAGTCTGGGGTAGCCTGCTTCCATAACTTCCGCCTCTTCATCATAACTATATTAAAAACAAAAGAAAATAAAAATACAGAGGATTTAAACAGCCTGGGAGTTTTGCCTGTGCCCTTTATGTGCTTTGAGGTTACCCACATCAGAAGTAGCCAGCAGCCTTTCAGTACCTTAGGCCGGTCACAAGTGGTGTTCACCATGGCTCAGTATTGGGGCCAGTTCTGTTTAATATCTCTATCAATGATCTGGACGAGGGAATCAAGTGCACCCTCAGTAAGTTTGCAGACAACACCAAGTTGGGTGGGAGTGTTGACATGTTTGAGAACGGAAAGGCTCTACAGAGGGATCTGGAGAAGCTGGATCAAAGGGCCAAGGCCAACTGTATGAGTTTCATCAAGGCCAAGTGCCGGGTCCTGCATTTGGGTCACAACAACCCCATGCAGCGCTACAGACTTGGGGAAGAGTGGCTGGAAAGCTGCCTGGCGGAAAAGGACCTGGGGGTACTGGTTGACAGCCGGCTGAATATGAGCCAGCAGTGTACCCAGGTGGCCAAGAAAGCCAACAGCATCTTGGTGTGTATCAGAAACAGTGTGGCCAGCAGGACCAGGGAAGCGATCACCCCTTTCTGCTCGGCACTGGTGAGGCCGCACCTCGAATACTGTGTTCAGTTTTGGGCCCCTCACTACAGGAAAGACATTGAGGTGCTGGAGCATGTCCAAAGAAGAGCAACAGAAACAGTGAAGGGTCTGGAGCACAAGTCTGATGAGGAGAGGCTGAGAGAACTGGGATTGTTCAGCCTGGAGAAGAGGAGGCTGAGGGCAGACCTTATTGCCCTCTACAGCTGCCTGACAGGAGGTTGTAGTGGGGTGGGTGTCAGTCTCTTCTCCCAAGTAATGACCGATAGCACAAGAGGAAACAGCCTCAAGTTGCACCAGGGGAGGTTTAGATTGGACATTAGGAAAAAATTTCTTCACAGAAAGGGTTGTCAAGCATTGGAATGGGCTGCCCAGGGAAGTGGTGTAGTCAGCATCCCTGGAGGTATTTGAAGGATGTGTAGATGTGGCTCTTAGGGACATGGTTTAGTGGTGGACTTTGCAGTGTTATGTTAATGGTTGGACTTGATGATCTTAAGGGGCTTTTCCAACCTAAATGATTCTGTCATTCCATGATTCTACCTTATGTCTAGTGCAATAGTGAAACTCAGAGCAATAACCAGGGCACTCTTCCACCAGTAGTACAAGCTGAGTAAACAGAAAACTAATGAAGCTACATATTCAGAACTGATCTATAAAGTATATGTTATATAGAGATGGTTGTACCTGGATGTATTGCTGCTACAAGCCTACCCCAAGGCTGCTTGGCACAGAGATACAGAGAAGGGATGGTAACATCTTAATCATGCATCAGGCCTGGCTGTAAGTCCCACTGAGGGACAGCAAAACCCAGCCATCCTAGGGTGGGATAGATTTCTTAATCTCACAGCACTGGTATCATTTTGTGTCACACAAGCAACTCAGGGAAGCAAGATGGGAATTTTGCCTAGGAGACATGACCATATTACAAACTCTTCTGGATTAGGGCACTTTATACTCCTTTCTTTTCCTTCGTTCTTTCAGCTTTTAAAGACTATGCCTATATGTTTATAAAAGTCTTGCATACACCTTTATGACATAACCTATACAGCTATAGCACCAATGAAAACCACAGATTGGAAACATGTGAGCCACTGTCAAAAGCCTGGTTTGAAACAACCTGTTGATCTTTTGATACTTCTGGAAAAGAAATGACTAGGGACACCGAAAACAAGCACCAGTCTGTCTCCAGCTTACCTCCAGTACTTATTTCCAGTAAAAAAGAGAGTCTTGCCAGTGTCTTTAATGTGGACGGCTGCATCTATTCTTTTCATTTCTTTCGGAAACCCCATTTCATATATCTTTTTAGGAAAGTCTTCAACTATGTCATAGCCATTCAAAGCCCAGACTTTCTTTCCTGAAAATAAGAACAAAGTATGAATGTTTTGTAAAAGCTCAGCTTTGAGAGCAAAATAAAATAAGGAAGCCATGATCCTTATTTTCATACAACTAACAGATTCTTAGGTCACATACTCAGCAGGTATTAAACTGTTTATTCTAACTATGATTCTAGATGTCTGAGCTTAATTGTCCCTAAGTCACTGAAAATTGTATAGATTTGCATGGGGTGAAACCAGCAGTTCGTTTTTTGAGCAAGAAAGGTAGGATGTTTTCTTCTATTGATTACCTTTACATCACTTACTGAGCTTGACTAAATATGTATATTTTTCTGCCAACAACAAAATTGAAAACTCACCCTTAAACATAAACACAAGATCTTTGATGGGGTTTTCATAAGCAGCATCTATTTTATTTGGAAGCTCTGGCCAAAAGGATTTAAGTAACACCAGTTCTGCCTCAACCATCTGAGGGTGCAGTCGCCAGAAAAACCTAGTTCAGAAAAAGAAAATATATCTTATGGGTTTTTTGTCATACTACAGAATAGCAGTATCTTTGATGTGCTATGCTAAAAATTAGTTAATGGAGAATTATATTTCTTTCACAGCATAGAATTTTCGATACATAGAGCCCCTGGTTTCAATACATAGAGCACCTTTCTTTTCCTCATAGTCACCTGGCTGCAGACCATTTCTGCCACTCACACAGTGATCACCTCAAACAACAACAAACAAATCTTTTTTTCATTTAGAATAAGAGAAGCATTGCTGCGCCATGTAAGGCTTCTGAATGTAGTACAACTTCATTCAAATAAATGTTAGTAGATCTGTGCATGTTGAAGAAAGCCCCATGGAATGAAAATTGTGTACAAACGGTGTTAGTCTTCAGCCATATCATCTTCACTTCATAGTACTGGAAAGTCAAGTCTGTAATTGTATTATAAATCCTGCCTAAAAAGATATCTGATGTAGTTTCTTAGAGTCATCTATATTGATTTGTGATTTTTTAAATTTATGTTTACTCAGTTCTCTAATAAAAAACTAAAATGGTGGGTTTGCTTGCTCAAATTTTATCTAGTACCCACTATCCATGATATGGCAGTCTCTTTACCTGTCCTTGAAGACCAGCATTTCTCCACGAAGTTCTGTTATTGCATCAAGTGATAAATCTGCATCACATTTCTCTGGTGTTTTGGGATGTTTTGGGTTGGGATCTTTGTCTCCAGCACCTGGAATCATGTAGTATTATCTAAGTTTGACAACATTCATTTCCTTTCTGTGGATCATGATATTGAATAGGACATGGAAGGGTTCCCAAAGAGCATGACGAAGACAAGCATCATGGCCAAACCATTTGTACTGAGGAAAATCCATTCTCTCTTTCTCTCCTTTGGCCAAATACATTCACGAACTTTGCAGTTCAGCTGTGCTGCAAAAATGTTAAATGAACTTGCTTTCTTCATCCCGGTTTTTGAAGGTCCACCAAGGTTTTATTTTTTCTATGATGAAACATGGATATTTCTGTTTCTCCCTTTAGACTTCTCTTTGAGGCAGGTAAAAAAAGTATAAGGACTCTGCTCCCCACCCACCACCACCAAAGGAGACAGCACAGTGACCAACCGTACTCTGCAGTGTTACTTCCTTTTTTTTTCCCCCTCAGAACTACTAAATCTAAGCATCTTCTTTTCCTGAAATTTGCCAAGAATCCAGTGAATTGGTCTTAATCAGTCATAACTGTTGCTATTGAACATCTGCACCTCTTTAGTAACTGTGCAGTGCATCATGTTATAATGACACAGGAAACATATATTGTATATTATACAGACTTACCATAGAGCTCTTGGATCCCTTGCACATCATCATCAGGAAGCACAAAACCAGTTTTTCCAGTGTATGTGTAAATTGGAAACATCAGAGCTCCAGGGTCTCTAGAGTGTTCAAGTCCCAGTGAATGACCAAATTCATGGGCAGCAACAAGAAACAAGTTATACCCTACAAAAAACCACAGTGAAAGTAAATGTATAGCTCCTTGTATTACCAAAGTGGACTTGGACTCATCAACTAACCTTAGCATTGTGCTTTAATGTATGGGACAATGAAGGAGACAACTGGATTAATGGAAAAATGATGTATAATTGCTCATCTTTTTCAAACTACCATGGGGTTTGTTTTAATAAGGGTCTGATTGAGTAACTTATAGCTGGTGTTCAACCTAAATCTTGTTTGACAATGTTGTTCTGTAGGCAGATTTAGCTTTCTTGAAATTTCTTAGCAACACTGGAAGGCTCTGGGATAAAGTCTTAGTCCTAGTTAAATCAAGAACATTTTTGTGGGGTAGAGGGTCCATATTGTTTTCAATACTGCAGCAATTAGCTTTAATGCCAGGAAGGTGAAATAACAGTGCTGAAAAAAAATAGTGTTTTGTTCTATTTGTTCTACATTGTTCTTCATCCTGAATAGGAAAAGTGAAGAATTTTTAAATTAGATCCAAGTAGATTTGGAGTTCAGTTAAGTATATGTTTTCTACAGTCTTCAGTAAGGTAATTCCCATCAGTCTGTGATCAGAAATAGCTGTCCTCAAGCTCAGTGAAATGCCAAGCTGACAAAATACCTTGTTCGTGGCATTTTTTTAATCACTGCACTCACGAGGTGTGTATCTTAAAATTTATGGTAGGTGTATGTTATACTTCCATTTATGACTGGAGATTAAACCCAGCTTCCTATGTGTAGACTACAAACATAATGAGTAATGAACAGTAAACAGGCAAAGCAAACTGTTTACAGATATCAAACAGGATGAAATTGTCCATCTACCAACATTTCAAATAATTTCCCCAATTTCTGTTACCCTCTAGAATCATCTGACCAGGTTTCATCATCATCAAAATGGGCATCTCCACCGTAGTCTGGACCGGGAGGGAAAGCATGAGCCAGTAATCCAGAGGGTCCATCAAAGGGGTAAAAGTCACCATGTTCTATAAAACAACATTCGAAACAATGAAATCAATTATCCCATTTTATTGGCACCAATATAACTATAATATAAAAATAATTGGTTCTGTGATACCTTTAGTGCCAAAGGAGATCATGATATCAGCTACACCACTTCGTATTCTGGTGAAGTTCAGCGGTGTCACATCAGACCAAACTTTGAATGCTTTTTTGAAAGCTCTGTCTACTTCAGCACGTCTCAGATCTGAAGTGTAATTCATAATTCTATCAAACAGATTAATATCTCCAGTTAAATTGTGTGAATTGAAGAAAGTGTGTAATACACTTTTATCTGACTGTACACCTCATTAACATTTTTTGCTTTTTTCCTGCCCATGTTCTTATCTAAAAATGAAGAGCTCGGCAGCTGCATACAGTATTAAAAAAAAATTAAAAATAACAACTTCTATTTTTATTTAAATTATTCAGAGACATCTGAAATGATCCAACAGCTTTCTGTAAGTGGCTTTATATGCACCAGAAGATATAGAAAATTACAGACATATTCTGTATTAAGTTAAATGATATCAGTAACTTCAAACTTTTTGGATGCCATATAAGATATCTCATGATCCTTACTTTGTGGAGGAGGAAATCATGATCCAAAGAGCTTTTCATAGGCTAGAATCATCCAAATTAAAGTAAGATTTATCACCAGATACTGAACTGATAGAGTTCAGTGATATCGTATTTGGAATCTGCTAAAGAAACTCAGGTTGCAGCTGGTGAAAACCCCCTGTTGATGGCCTTGCAGTATTAAGGGAGAAGGAGCTACTCTGTGACCTTTCTGCACCATAGCTTCCCAAGGTCAACCTTCTGAGGTCATGGTGCGGGGATTTGTCTGACCAAGCATAGGTATCTACATCTGGATTGTGAAATGGGAGAGGGACAAGGATCAGTTGCTGCTCTCACAGCCACATTAACACAGATGGGTTTGCATCTACACTGCTTTATCCAGGATAAGGACCTTTGTGAAGCAGACACTAAACTAGGTTCAAAGCAGAGCTAAAGGAGTTACCTAGAGATTAAACGTTATGAGGATCAGTGGTGAGGTGTGTGATCTTAGTCCCTACACCTCTTTCATTCAGCCCCATGGATACGCCCAGTGTCTACATGGGGGTCAGATGAGGAGTTAATAACTTACACCACACCAGCTTTCCTCCATGACACAGTGCAATGGAAAAAAATCATATTTACTTCCTTGGGCTGTAAGGTGGGCTTGGGAGACCTTTCCGAAAGTGGGGCTGTAAGGATTTTAAACTGCAACATGGATTTTGTTAAACTTAAATGCATTCTTCTCCCATCGACCTCATAATCTGAGCAACCTATTGAACAAGGTGCCTGGAAAGAAGGTAGTAACAGTAATAAAACTCAAAATGCCATGCATTTACCTGTATGTCAAATTAGTTTTTGACCATTTGAGTTTTCTAGGGAAAAAGTTATATTCCCCCACATCTGGGACACCGCATCTTGGTTTCTGCATCAGCTCATATGTTTCTTCATCTAATTTGCCTGTCACCTCCAAGCCAAAAAAGGCTTGCATTTCTCGAAGTTTGGATGCCACTGTGTTGGCGCTCTTCCTCATTACTCCAGCAGGATTCGGACGGAGATCATAGTGAGTCCTGAGATAGCGCTAAGAAAGGGAAAAGAAGTAATAAACCTAGTGTCCAAACAGTTGTAACTACACAACTTACTATTTATACAACATGCAAATGAAATATTTTATACTATACCTCTGCAAACTGAAGGTCTTTCTCTGTGAATTCATGGCTATCTTCAAGGGGAATAGGGATTGTCAGGCAAAATGACAAACCCAATAAGAAAAAGAAGACAGATGAAAGTCTTGATTGCATCATGTTGGATTTCTGAAGTCTGAAGCCCTGGTGCTTTAGAGAGCAGTTACCTTTACTTTTATAGTCCCAACCCAGTGAGTCACCACTTAGGGACAAGTTAGAGCTTCCTTGTCGCTGAAAGTAAACATGCTTAGGCAGCCACTTTTTCTCCTCTCCCCAACACTGTGGTTTAGGCATCTGTTGTCCCACTGAGGGCTCTGAAACTGTATCCTCATATAAACGCGGTCTCTGAATATTGACATAAGTTGTGGGAAGAAATGGGCAGAAGCAAACCGCACTTTATGATTATTTTGCATCAACTTACACTAGCAGTAACTGGCAATAACTTTGCAATAACTCACTCTTCTGTGCTAGAAAAATTGCCTTTCTACTATTTGGTAGACAACAAAAATATATAACAAGCTTCATGATCTTTTAAATAGTTCTGAAACTTTTCAGTAGTTACAGCAGTTCAACAGCAATTTTTAACTGTTGGAATAGATCATACACACTTCAATTGTTAATAAATGTTGCCTTGGCTGATACGAAATAACATGATGGAGTATACAGTAGGATATTACTTTTCCTTGTTTCTGTAAAAAAAAAATTTCTAAAGCATTATGACAAATTTTACTTCAGAGATTCTTAAAGTGAATTCCTATCTATCTTTCAGAGTAATTTACTGCTCAAGATGTACCTAAAACCAGAAATGCTAAATATCAGGAAACAGTTTTGAATATTTTTTTTTTTGTAGTAGTAGTAGTAGTAGTAAAGCAGGCCGTGTAAAGTGACTAGTTCATACAATCTGTCTTCCTTAAAGTACATTAATTTAATTTACTTTATGAGGGGAGCACAGCCATAGATCAATGAGACAGCTACTACTCTGAGAGAGGCAATCTACCAGCTGCAGGTAGGCAATGACTCTGTGTGTCTAAATGACAGAAATATGTGATTTTGACTTATGAGGTGGATAATAGGATAAATCTGGCGTTATGACAGACATGGGCATTATTATACTTCAAAGCTTCAAGATTCTTTCTGTCTCCCCTGGGCCACCCCAATCTCAGCTGCTGCTAAGACTTGTATCATATCACGTGCCCACAAGCATGGGGCCAAGGGGAGGTGCTGAATCTACCTTCCTCTTTCATGGAGGCTGTTCCTGTACAGAAAACCTCATGCAGCTTTCTGGTAGACACTGGCACACACTTTCTGGAATACACTACCTTGCCATGGATGTTGCCTTCTCGACAAAACAGGAAAAGGACAAAAATCAGTGAAGCTGAATGTGTAAAAGCTCAGTTTGTTACTCCAACAATATTAGGTTTCTATCTTATGATGACAAACAGCAAAAGCAAATAAATCTGAGAGGAATTTGTTATGTAGGTTATTTCTACCTCACTGCCCATCTCAGCCAGTGCTAAATATGCTTAGTTAGGGATAGACAACATCTGCTCAGACAGTTTGTGTATCTTTACATTGTCCATCACCAGTGCTGAGACTGTTTTATTCAGCAATGGTGGCATAAAGACTGTTAGTTATCCCACCTTCTTAAGAAGTGCTCTCCCTTGAAGTGCTTCAGGACACTGAATCCATATGGCCGATGTTCTCACTGTGCTGCACTCCTTCCTAACGAAGACTGCCAGATTATGTGTATGTCTTGCTTCTTTCCTTCCAGCATATCTGTATTGATACTTGTAGCATTGCTTTCATTAATGTTGAAGTATTCTGTTATGTGGTAAACAGAGTTTACAGTGAATTTTTCTTGCTTTGTCTGGAGTTTAGGAGCAGTGGTGCTGCTGTAAGTGGCTGTAAGGAATGCTCTCTTGAGACCATGAAGCTGTGAGTGTCACTGCTTTGCAGAACAGTACAAGGCATGTCTCAGAAATCTGTGAGTAAAATGAATAGCTTAAAACTCCACCGGTAACATTCCTGTGCATTCCAAATTCTCTGAAATTAGCTTCCTTGTACCTAAGGGAGAACAATTTTGTACCATCATTTGTATATCACTGCCCTTTGCCAAACTTAACCAGAAGGGGTTTTTTATTCTGTGTCAGGCACTTATACCACTACTCTTTCCCAGTTCTGATGTTGGAATCTCTGCTTCTGAAAAAAGAGAAATTAATTTCCTAACCAACTGTTACTGCAAGAACATGATCAGTCCATCACACTTTATGAGAGAATGATTCCAAATTATTCCTAAGTGGTTTCAGGGTTGCCTTAATAAATATAGTTCAGCTAACTGGTAATTAAAGGTAAAGCCAAGTAATCAGAGACAATATTTGAATTATATAAATGTAGAACAGAAAATAATTATTTAGTTAGGCACAGGAGTAAAATTAAAGAATGAGGTGTTAGCCTATTGAACTATCCTTCATGGAGGTATGGAGCCCTGCTCTTCAAAACATTTAAGCTGCAGTAGTCAAAGCAGTAGTAAGCAGTATTGTCTTGCATGAAAAGAATGACAGATTAGGTAGGGAAGAATGATTTTTCACTGTCTAATCTCTATGATTTTTTTTACACAGATGCTCTGAAATCCTTTGAAGTTCACAATGAAAACTCTTTCAAAAACTTTGCTTTTGGTACCCTTTACAGAGCTGTCCTGAGGTATTTCCAAGGAATATTTGAATAATTGGGCAACGTAATTATAGAAAAAAACTAAACCACAACTTTTCTGAAAGCAACTTCTCTGATTTGTCTAAGAGGAGATGCATAAAACTGTGTCTTTCGCTATTATAAGACAATTAAATGAACAAGGGAAAAGAGAGTCCGCTGTTCTGAACAAGTGAGTAGAAAAACATACAAAGAGCAAAAAGGCAGGGAGTCTGTAACTCCTTTGTCCCAGGGAGTAAATCAAAATGCTAAACCAGAAATTGATTTCTGAAAGGCTGTGTGTAATGAGCCACCTGAGAGGGGACTATGGCTGAATCGTGTTTTCTGCACATTCAGTTGCTCCCTTTGGGAGCTCTGGCCATGTAAATATACACGATCCAATATGTTTCTTACACATTCTATTGCTATTTATATTACACCAGTGGCTAGAAGCCTATATTGAGGCATGGATTTTTATGTCCTCTACACAAACTGAAGAAACACTGGTGAAGGACTGTGCAAACAAGCACATAAAAGGGCCGATGAAAATGAGCGCTATGCCCCATTTTTCCGAAACGTCATCGCAGATGTAGCATGTGGGGTTTTTTTTAAGGGGAGACAAAAAGCCTTGACAGAGCGGGGAACTAAGTACAGACCTCTGAAGTTGCTGTATATTACCTTAATACACTGACTCTTTAAAACCTCAAGACAGTTTTAAAAGTTGGCAATGATAAACGACAACTTCAAAGCCTACCAGTGTTGGGCAATGTAAGATATAAAATCTATGGCTCAGGCTCAAGTGATGCCGCTGTCTGAGTTGAAAAAAATAAATTAAAAAAAGGAGTTAAAAACTGTGAAGAGAGATGTAAATACAGGTAAATGCAGTCAGCAGTGGTTCAAAGACCTTGTGCTGACCCCAGTGCAAACAAGCAAGCATGGAAAGTTATATTTTAAAAGCATTGAAACCCACAAAACTGCTGAATAGTAAGATTTCAACAAGCACTGCAAAATTTCTGCAGTTCTGGCATCTTGTGGGTGTGGGTAAAGTTAGCTGGACTGATGGAAATTTTCACAGGCACAGCAGAGACGGGAAGAATCATGCCGGTTCCCTCCCAACCCCCCAAGGAAAAATGGATAAAGAGGGACAGGACATGTGGTGAAAAGAAATGAAGTGCCTTAAAGTAGTGTTTAGGTACTAATTATTTTAAAATGAGAATCGTGCCAACCATATGGTTTCAACATACTTTTTGCTACCACAAATAATTGAAAGGTGTCATGTTTTGATTCACAGTCTGTGTTTGGTGCCCAAAATAGCACTGTGTAGTGAAGGCGGGAAATGCTCTGTGACCCTGAAAGAGCAGACACTTCACTTAAGACAAATAAACAGATGTCAATGGGTCCATTTGTTAATGTTTCTCACCACAAGTAGTATTTCAAGTGGAAAGTCTCCAGTGCCTAGGGCTGCACCATCACATTTAGATCGGCTTCCCCAGGGAAGAAGGATGGTATTCTGAGGCCCATTGTACAGCTGGGTAAATGGAGTCCCAGAGCAGTTAAAAACACACACTCTGGTTCTGCCTCTCCAGGTGGATCTCCACCTGTGGGACCTGTTACAAGAAGGGGTCAAACACAACTGAGAATGGTTTCCACAAGCAGCTCTTCAGCTGGGATGGCAAGGGATGTTACACCAACCTGAGTCCTTTTTATATTAAACAGCAGCATTTCTGTGTGATTTGCTGGCAAAATGCTGCAACTGGGGTGCCCAGAGGAGTTCAGCAGGGTCCAGTGCCAGAGGCAAGAAACATATAAATATGTTTTCAAGAGGCAATGGCTCTTGTTTGAATGAGTCCCTGCAGACCCTGTGGACCTCTAGGTCGTACAGAGGCAAAGGGCACCATGGGTCTCTGCCTACAGCACAAGGCAGCTTGCAGCCCAGCACCTGCAGGAGCTTGGCAGGACCTGAGGGCTGCTGCCACACTGGGAGCTGCTGACCAGCAATACCTTCTGTATTCACTGAGCTCCAAGGTAAGATTCAGTTGTAGATTAAAAGAACTAAATTTGGGCACCTTCCTGGGTGATGTGTGTCTAAATTGTCATGAAGTCAATGTACTCACTAAACCTGAGACAGCAGTTCAGCTTACAGTGAGGTAGACGCCTTGGGATTATTTCAGTTGCCCACATACAGATAACTAATGCTTGAAGGACACAGAGCTCTCATCAGTCCTATGCCATGTCTGACAGTCTCATGCAGATGTCCTGGGTTCCCTCCTGCATCTCAGCTGGCACTAGATGCCTTTCTTCAGGCTGTTGTGCTGGGTCCCTCACAGATGGGCTCTGCTGACTGTAATGGAGCTGACTGTAGTGGGGCCCCACCATCTGGTGCACACAGAGATACTTCCATTTAGGTGACCTATTCTAGAGCTGAACTTCAGGCCCATTTTCTGCTGATGCCTGAGCAAACCAGGAGCCATCATGTTGCAGAGCCTTGTTGTGTTGCTGTGCAAGGTGGCAGCTCTGCAGCTGGACGGCAGCCGGGAGCTGTGCACCCCCTACCAGGACAGTGCTCCTGCTCACAGCTGCATCTGACCTTGGAGGAACAGGGGCTCCCACCTCATGCTGACAGCCAAACTGAAAGAGGGAAAAAGCCTAAAAGAGGTGCAGGAATCCAAATTTTCTCTGTCTAAACAGCTCCTACACAGGTAGAATTCAGGAAAACTGCCCCAGAGAAGTGAGCGTGCCCCAGTCAGCTGCTCCGTGCAAGGCATGGTCTGATCCATGGAGGTCAGACCACACTCTGCTCCTTCTTACCTCTCTGAACGCTCTCCAGGACTGGAACTGGCTTCCCATTTTGGTGTCACCATTCCATATGAGCTACCCACCACTTTTTCTGCTTCAGGATAAATTTGGGATGCTAAACTATCTGTTACAACTTGGCAGTTGTCACCTTTTTAATGGCAAACTTTTGCATATGCAGTGATATGTCACCAGACACTAATCTGCTCAAGAACTGGCTCATTTTGTTGTGCTTCTTACTGCAATCAGGGTAATGCTCCTGTATCCAGGCTGCACTAACTTTTTGAGGAAGATATTTATAGCAGTCACTCTAATTGAATTTTATTGATTCTTGAAATATCCATCTATTGATGGAACCTGTGGAAAAAAAAAATATTTGTCAAATGACTGCAGCCATTGTGTTCTGAGATTGTAGAAATATTTTATTCTTTCATTATGGTTACTTTATTACTTTTCAAAATGTGGTACCCAACTGTCAAAGTCCAATACGCTCTGATTGGGATCTTTCAGATATTCCACACATGCAGGGTTTAATGTTTAATACAAAGTTTATATACTTGGAATTATTTGAAGCTACATGAAATTTCGATTTAGCAGGGTGATAAAGCAATGTACTTAAATCACAACATAAGTACAAATTACATCTAGCACACTATAGCAATTGCAGCATGCAGCTGACTCACAAACCAGCTGTGATTACCAGTCTCTGTTATATGCTCACTTTAATGACACTGGGTGTCCACAGTCCCCAGAAAGTAACACACAGGTTGAACCCAGCTCAAGACTCTTGCTCTCTTCACAGTTCTTTCTTTGTTTTTTTATACTCAATGTGGGACTGAGCCACATATACACTGCCCCCACGCAGATTCCCCCCATGCTGCTCTGGCTAACTCAGGAATATATTTTGCGCTCTTGATTAACTCAGGGATGAACATTTACACAGCTGGCTGATCGACTCAGCAGATGTAGCCTCCAGTCCCTTTTGTGTTGAGACAAGTTCAGCTTTCTTTGTGACAACCATGTCCAGTACCTCCTTGTATTCTTCCTTGAGATTCATGAGCACATCAGCCTTACCCATATCCTCAGAGCCTTCTCCCATCGCAAGGGTTCACTGATCGTTCACATCAAGTACAAAATACCCAGTTATCTCTATTGCCAGCAAACTGTAGGCAAACAATGAGTTTGTGCCTAGCCAACATGATTTTGCTGCTAATGAGAAGCAGCTGGTCAAAAAAAAATACAAAATTACAAAAAAAATGGAAAATGAAACCCCAGGAATTCAGTTAAAAGGTAAAACCTTAATATTCTAAATTTGGCTTTTTAGACATCCATGACCTTACATTTCTATTTTTTAAATCCCAATGTTTACATTTGAAAACACTTGCAAAAATACATTTAAAGACTCCCTCAGTAGCACTGTGGCTCTCTGACACTCATAATTAGGTCTTGGTATGTTTTGATGTATTTTATTTCTTGTGTCAACCCAGAAATACATATAATATGTCTTTAAAACATTTTAATTTTAGCTCTTCCATCATGGCAAAATATGTTCCCTGTCTGTCAATTTACTGTTTTAGTAATATACTACAGTAACTTTATTCTCAAATCTCAAGACCTCCACTATGAGGAGGACATAGTTCATTGTAGATATAATAAAAATTAGCATTAGGAAGGAAAAAATATTTGATGATTATTTACACAGTTATTCAATATTTCTTTCTAAAAGTTTGGATACTCAAGGAGTTAAATTGTTTAGGTGAAACACAAATTTTGCATGTTAAATATCTAAATGGAGTCTGAACTTCAAATTTGTGGATTCTACACCTTCAGGAAGGACAAATGACCCCTGAAATGAAATAAAAAGGTAATGCAATGTCCTCTGAAACATTTTTGTTCAGACTACTTATTACTTGTGAAAATTGGAGTGAGGAGCCTAAGAAACTCACACATCCTTTTCCTGCCTCCACAAGCTCTTTTCTCTGATGTATGTTAATACATTTACTATTAGTAATGAAGACTCCTCATAATTTCTGACTCAGCTTTTTATTGATCACTACTTAAGAGCACTATATCTTCTATATCTATGAAGTGATAACAAATCAGAACACATGCTATCATTACTGAATCCAGACATTTCAAACCAGTGCTGGCTCTAGTACCTAACCCCATGAAAGCCTTTGTCATCCCAGATATTGCAAGAAGAAATGCAGCAGAGGAAGAGGACGGGTTAATGATGTGGATTTTGAGGAGGGGAGAGAAATCCTTTCTTCAGCACCAGTGAAAAATATGAGATTTCTGGCCACTGTTCACAAGATCATGATCTACATAGAATGAGGTATTACCAGACACTTTCCAGATGCATCAGTCATTAAAAGTGCAGTCTAATCAAACCATATTCTTGATGCCTTTTCTTTTTCCAAGTACATGCCTACTGGAATTTCCACCTGGATGTCTACCGCAGATTTCTTGTCAGGATCAAAGCCTTCCCTATATGCACATCAATAATTCAGAATAACATCAAATTAATTTTAAAAGTTTCATTGAAATGACCCACAAGAAACAGCATCACAAGCCCTAAGGACAGGTGCTTGTCCTTCACAGAAATGAGTGGAATAAACACTCTTTAAATGAAGCTTACTGTAAATTTTTGATTTATAAGGAGTTTTAGGAGTAAAACCATACATTTTAAAAACATTTAGGAAGGGAAGTATAATTTTTAAAGCCCTGGCTTTTGCTTGCCAACCACATTCATATTGTTTATACAGCTGGGCTTTTTAAAAAGCAGTTTCTCAACTCTGTTGCAAAAGCTCTTGAGAATAAGTTGGGGGGAAAAAGCTAGATGTCTGATGCATACAGTTTTATAGGAAGTACTTCAGGCAAGCGGTAAGCTTAAAATTAAGGTTTGAATTACTGGTAAGAGATTACTAATGGGGGATTTAAGAAAATTCCTAGTGCTACCTAGTGAAGTATGTATTTTCAACTACAAAGGTAAGTGGCACAGAAATAAATGTCTTAACTTTTTCTGTTACAAAGAAATATAATATAAAGATGGCCGTACATTTAATTTAAAAACTCACTCCCCCATATGTATCAAATTCAGGAAAGGCCACGGAGATGGTGGGGGCTGGAGTACCTGCCCTGTGAGGAGAGGCTGGGGGAGCTGGGCTTGCTCAGCCTGGAGCAGAGATGGCTTCAGGAAGACCTAACAGCATCTCCCAGTGCCTATGGGGAGATCCTGGAGGAGCTGGAACTGGGCATGTCACTGTGGTGGGGGGCAAGAGGTTGAGAGGCTGTGGGCATTAACTGAAAAAAGATAGGTTCAACCTGGATGTAAGGAAGAATCTTTTCCCATGAGGACAGCTGGGCAGTGCACAGGGTGCTGAGAGAGGTTGTGCAGTCTCCATCCTTGGAGGTTTTCAACCCCAACTGGGTGAAGCCCTGAGCCCTGAGTAGCCTGGTCTGACCTCAGAGCTGACCCCGTTGTGAGCTGGAGGTGGGAACAGAAACCTCCTGAGGTCTCTTCCAGGCTGAGTTATTCTGTGATTCTATACCTTAATATCAGTAACCAAATATCAAAATTAGATATTTGAAAACATTTTAGTGAGTATGCTTATGCGTGACACTTAAGACATACTCAAGTTTCATACATTACAGATTTTTGACTATGAATTAATCTTGGTAAAAACCCAAACAAACCAGGGTTCCAAATGTTGGTTGTCACTTGAAATCTATCTTTAGTGGATTATCATGTGAATATGTTTAATGTATTGATTAATGTCTTCATGATATTAGTGGATCTTCAGTCACTGTGAAATACTGGTCAGAAAGAGATGCAGGAAAATTAACCAGCCAATAAAGTTTGCAAATGCAAATTAATTTTAATGTGATTCAGACTTAGGTTCTCTAGATATGTAATTTCAATATTTTGAACATCTTATTAGCCTATCTAGTGCCAGCATGTACCTTGCACACTAAGAGTGGTCTATTTGAATAATGTTAACAGAGCATTTTCAGCCATTACTACAGATTTCCTCATTTCTCTTTCTGCCGTTCTCTGACATCCTACCTTTTTCACCCTGGCCTCTGCTTTATAGATGTCCTTCTGTATTCACTTCCAGAAAAAGATAACAGCTTCCGTTCCTTTTTTTCACAAGACCTAGCACACAATGAACAGCACTCAATTGCAAATACATGGGATGGGGAAAAGATCATGGTATTTTCTCCCACAGAGTCCCTGGTAAAGCGTAGTCAGTCTCCCTGTCATGTGGCTTTAAGCACTGAGCATTTGGAACACAATAACTGTAGGATGAAATGAGAATAAAAGGGAGGAATTTCTGCAGAGTTTTTTACAAGTCCTTAGAAATTAACTTCTCATCACAATATCTCTGTTCTTACATCTACTGAAAAGCTCCAATCGTGTTTCCTAGCCTTGGCATTCAACATTTTCTTTTCTGTACAAGCAAATACCAAGAAGTAGCATCTTTAATTTACTTCTTCCTCTTTCCTCATCAGGCAGTGTGCTCTGATTCACTGCAGTGATAAAGACCATCTGCTAGTAATTCAAACCAGTTAGTGGGGTTGAAGAATTATAGAAAAGTAAAATTAGAAATATTGTTGGTTAACAGAAGAAGACTTGCCAAGGCTGTGACCTTTGTTAGAAATGCTTGTTCATATTCATGCTGAAAAACTAAACTTCAATAGCTTAGAGGTCGTAAGGGACCTCTGGAGGTCATCTTATCAAACTTTCCTGCTCAAGTGGGGCCACCTAGAGCCTGTTGACCAGACCAAAAATGATCAAAGGTCTGGAACACCTCTCCTGTGAAGAAAGGCTGAGAGTTGGGGTTGTTCAGCCTGGACAACAGGCTCTGGGGAGACCTGATTGTGGCCTTTCAGTATTTAAAGGGGGCTTAGAAGAAAGATGGGGACAAACCTCTTAGCAGGGCCTGTTGTGATAGGACAAGGGGTAATGGTTTTAAACTAAAAGAGGGTAGATTTAGACTAGATATAGAGAAGAAATTCTTTATGAGGGTGGTGAAACACTGGAACGGGTTGCCCAGAGAGGTGGTAGTTGCCTCATCCCTGGAACATTCAAGGTCAGGTTGGACGGGGCTCTGAGCAATCTGATCTAGTTGAAGATGTCCCTGCTCATTGCAAAGGAATTGGACTAGATGACCTTCAAAGGTCCCTTCCAATCCAAATTATTCTATGATTCTATGATTCTATGACCATGTTCAGACATTTTTTTAATATCTCTGAGGTTGGAGACTCCACCACCTCTCTGGGCAACCTGTGCCAGTGCTTAGTCATCCTCGCTGTAAAAAAGTGTTTCCTGATGTTCAGAGGGCACCTCCCATGTTTTAGTTTGTGCCCATTGCCTCTGGTCTTGTCACTGGGCACCACTGAAAAGAACCTGGCTCTTTCCTCTTTGCACCCTCCCTTCAGGTATTTATATGCATTGATAAGATCGCCCCCCCGCGAGCCTTCTCTTCTCCAGGCTGAACTGTCATCGCTCTCTCAACCTTTCCTCCTAGGAGAGATGCTCCAGTCCCTTCATCATATTTGTGACACTTTGTTGGGCTCTCTCCATTATATCCATGTACACCTTGTACTGGGGAGCCCAGAACTGGACACAATACAGCAGGTGTGGCCTCACCAGTGCTGAATAAGCCTATAAGCTTCCTATGGAGCTTCCTATTTCACAGTGTTCAAGTATTTTTTTAGTGATTTAAGTTATTTGCTGCATTCCCTCTTTCTTGTCTCTCTGTAACAATGTTTTTTTTGGAACTGCTGCCAAATATCTGAATGAAAATAGTTCTTTTTTATTGTCAATACATGCCCAAACCCAGAGTTAATTTTCAGGTAGATGAATATTGAAATCTGCCCTTCCCCAAGAGATAGGCTAACCATTACATGCTGGGCACTCCTCATAGACACAATAAAATAATCAAATCCTTCTTCTTCTAAAGAGCAACAGAGGGGAGAAAAATCAGACTGGTATTTTCACCCCTGCTGAAAACTTCTTTGCTTATTTGTCAATACCTGAGTAAGGAATCATACAGGAATTTACATCTCTAAAACACATAAGGAAAATACAGTGAAGAAGTCACGGCTTTAGCTAGTTTAGCTAGATTTAAAACATCACAATAAAAAAATTCTCGTTACAGATAATAGATGCTCAGTCTCTTTCCATGGCCCATTGCTGCTGATTTCCATGTAGACTTTAGCCATTCAAAGACTGCATACAGTGGCTTATTGGTTTTATTTCATTATCCTAATGAATATTATCTGAAGGCAGTCATACTTGTCACCAAAGGAATGTGCTAGATCAACTGGAATTTTTGTCTAAAATCCAGTACAGACATCTACTTTTTGCATATCTTTATAATTAAGTATGTTCAGATGTTTCACAAACACTGAGCTTATTAAACAGCTGCTTCAAATCACTCCCACTGTGTTAACTATGTATACATCTTAAAAGGTAGTTACCATCCCATGACTTATACGAGTGATTAACTTCCCAATAAAGGCTCAGAGTTGTTTAATCACCCTAAATTTCCTACTGTCTTTCCCAGCAATTGAGGGTGCACTGGCAGGAGTCTAGAGGCTACTGGGAGTCATCAGCACGTATTTCCTCCAGGTGGGCAAGCATAGTCCCATTTACTGGAAAATCTAGAAATGGAAAGGAATGTTACCTGTGTAAAAGAATACACACAAAATACAAGCAATATTCATGTGTCTCATAAATGAGAATTACTGTGTGCTGGTTCATACTTGTCAATTTATAACCATTAAAAAACTCACTAAAATGACACAAGGCTTAAGTAGAATAGATTCTATCCCTGCCTACTTTAAGATGGTTCTTTTTGCCAGCTTTTGTGCTGAAAGTAATTATGATATCAGCATGGCCATGAGACAGTCAGACCAAGGTCTTGGGAAGATTTCAAACCACATACTCCTAAAGTTTCAGAGTCCTCCAGTTTGTTTAGTCCACTTTTCACTAGCCAGATGTGAAGTGTAATTTATTATATGAACAAGTTAGAAAATATCTGCCCATAGTTGTGTCAGAATCTTTCAAGTTTATAAAAAATCTGGTGCCATATGTCTTTTGGTTCCCTCAGCACATAATATGGAAATTCCTGACTGAAAGCAAACCATGACAAATGCTCACTAGAAGTTTCACAGAGCTTATGCCTTAAGTTTTGCTATTGTGTTATTTCTTTTAAATGCAAAATAATTCATAAAACCTGTTCAAAACTGACATGGAAAATTCTGACTATGAAAAATACTATCAAATAACAAGACTATTTACATTTCAAGCTTAGATAAATGGTTAGAAATAAGGTTTGTGTATTTTTGTTTTTCCTTTAGTCCTGGATGAGGAAAGAAGAACATTGGAGCAATATCTTTTAGCTTTGTCTAAAAAACTTAGCATATTATGAAATATCAAGATTTTCTCTGAAGGTTGCTTTTCTGTAAAGAATAATTTGAAATATTCAAATAACTCTGAATTAAGCATTTTTTACCACTTCTGTTTAGAAAACATCACACATATCAACTTCTGACTTACACCTGGACAAAAAGAGTAAGTGTTGTTTCTATGTAGTATTAATCCAGTTGAATTCCAGAAACTGGAAGTATTTAGACTGAAGAGAATGTTACAACAAGACAGATCTACTTTTGCTTATTAGGGAATTTGGCTAGGAGATAACATTTCACATCCATGCACGTAGCAAAGTAGGATCTTGAGGTTCACCCACATCCCAGATGAGTGCCCTTGTTGCTGTGCTAAAGGGCTGAATCAGTTCCTCCTGCCTTTGTCCAAGAAGGGATCAATCCAGTTTTTAATCCTGTCTCATGGAGTACCTAATTCCCAGGGCACAAAACTCTGATTGTACCATTAAGTACAAATACTTTCATTCAGTTTTGCTGATTGCTTCTGTTTCTCCATTTAACATACAAATGACTAATTGATCCATCTAGCTCAGTATTCTGTCTTTTAGCAATGGTAATAAGAGACAATATATGAGGAGAACACAAATCTGATGAGTTTTTGACTGATGCTGGCTGCTTTCACAATCTTCTATATTAGCAAGTTCTGGATATTCACTTACCAGTCTGTAAGAGATGTTTTCATTTCTCTGTCTTAAATCAGACTCCTGCAAGCCTGATTCAATGCCCCCCAGTTCTAATACCGCAGGATTTGGTACATAACAGCTTTAGATTCAGTTTATGAGTCACATTCATGATTTTTCAGATCTTAGTTACATCAAGTTCTTGATCTCTTCTTCAAACTCCTAATTTGGTAGCTGGTCTGTTCACTTAATAATTTAAATTGCTTTTCTGGGTACTTTTTTCATTGCCATCATATTGTTTCTGAGATTTGGAGAACAAAACTGCACAAAGTACTCAAGAATTGGACACAGGAAGGTTTTATATAGTGGCAAAATTATGCTCTCCGTCATGTTCTCAGCACTGATGATGCCCAGCACTTTGTTTACTTCTTTTGGGTTGCCACAACATATTGAGCCATTGATTTATTCTTATAGAGTTCATTCTTGCTTTTATACAACAGGCTGTTGACCTTCCAAATGCAAAAGGCAGAAAGAATGTGAACTAGCTTAACAGAATCAAAGCTGACACAACTGTAGATTTTTGCTACTAACGCTTTAGTTGTAGCAAAAAAACCCAACTCTAGAAGTGCACACTGTCTCTAACATTATCAAAACATAAGGATTGTTTTACTTTATTGTGCATTTTTAACTGCATTGCTTCATTATCATTTACAGGAAAAGAATAAATGACAAGAGGAAAAGATCAATTTCCCATTCAGAGCTGACATGACAAAAACCCCATGTGGCTAAACAAACTGTAAGTTAAATTATAGGATGTATGATGTGCTGTGCACCAGATAAATGTGTGGGTTTTTCTAAAGCTATGTGAATAACTGATATTATTGTTCAGTCAGAACAAGAAAAATTAAAAAAACATTTGAGCTGAAGTTTTTTGTGTTTGTCTTTCTTGTCAGAAGGAAAAAAAAAAAAGCACCACATTTCATGTATCTTTAATGAGAGCTAAGGCTTAAGCAAAACCAGTTTGAATCCCATTGGTAGCATTAGTAAGTACAGCCATAAGATCACCCCCTCTGTTTGGCACTTGTGAGACCACATCTGGAGTGGTGTGTCCAGGTTTGGGCTCCCTAGTACACAGAAGAGGCTACCAAGATGGTCAGGGGCTGGAGCACAGAACATAGGATGAAAGGCTGAGAAAGCTGGGTTTGTTCATGCTGGAGAAGAGAAGGCACAGGGGAAATTTTACTGCTATCTACAAGCACGTGACAAGAAAACGCAGAGAAGATGGGTAGAGACTCTTCTTGGACATGCACAGAGAAAAGACAAGTAGAAATGAAGGCAAACTGGAAACATGGGAAATTCCACTTAGATATTAGGAAAATTTTGTCATGAGGGAGGTAAAATATTTGAATGGGCGGCCCAGAGAGGTTTTGGATCTTCATCCTTGGAGGTGTTCAAAATTCGAATAGTCAAGTCCCTAAGCAACATGGTCTAATTAGACCTGTTTTGAGCAAGGGGTTGCCCATATGATCCCTGAAGGTCCATTCCAACCTAAATTAACCTATGTTTCTGCAATTCTTTGAATGATGGCTGTTATTGATCCAATAGGTTATTGGAAGGTCTTTCAGAAGGAACCTAAGTATCTTAAGATCTGAGCTGCTGAGGAACAACACTCAGCACATTGCTCTTGGTTTGCTGATTTTTGTGGGTCTAGTCTGAATCATGTTCCTTCTGCCCACTTCAGATTTGTGAATATTTTTGGGTGCACTGAAATAATGGGGGTTTTGGTGAACAAAATATTTGTATAAAATATTTTATTAGCTCTGAGTTTTCTCAGATTTCATACTAGTGAGTCAACAATAAAATTCTAAAAATTAGTCTTCTAGCTCCAAAGTGTTTCACAAGAATTATAAGATTAATCCTCATATGTATCTACTACCTAACTAAGCAGTTTCTTGTAGGGTATATAGTAAAACTGAGGAAGATTGGTCCCAAATTTAAAAGTTATCAGTCAGTTTCTGGCAGTTTGTTAAGTGCCTCAATTTAGTCCTCAAATCCGAGTCAATGAAAAGTCAATGGTATGCATGTAGAGGAGGATCCTAAAAATATTGGTGAACTTATCAATAAATATTAATTTACAGACCAATAATATCAGCAAACTCATTAAAGACTGTCACAGATTTGAAAGTCCAAATTCTAGTGCATGATGCTCAAATTAAGTTTGTAAATTATTTCTTCAACCAATAAATCTGACAAAAGGGTATCCACTGCTAATGGTTTCCCAGTCCAATCGCTATGTAATCACAGTGTGTTGGTATTCCATCTCCAAATAAATATCAAGTTGACAACCCAAAATACATACATCTTTGGTAGGTTTCTTCCTCTACATTCTATGCCAGGCACTCTATTGATTCATACGCTTAGCACATTAATTGGAGAAGGAAAAAAAGATCAAAGTGGCTGGCTAAAAATTTCTTGAAAATGCTATCTACAAAAGCTTTGTAAGAGGGCAAAGTGTTTAAAATGAGCTGTTCTTAATTATTTCATTATGGAATTTAGATGTGTGAGTGAGCACTGTGTATATGAAAGTTATAAAATGACTGGGAACACCAAATGAGTAGTTAGGTTGCCAAAGCTAACAGCCAGTTGTGCTGCATTAATTATTATTGTGCACACTTTAGCCTAAGAAATTGAAACTGTTCTCCTGTGATTTGATAAGGCTTGGTTGATGATTATTTGAGTCACATAAAACTATGACTCAAGTCTGAGTCTGAAACTCAGACAGTATTTTTAGATTATTAAAAAATGCAGAGACAATTGAGGCAGGGAACTCCTCTGTCTTGTTTACCTAGGGAATTAAGAGTAAGGTGTTTCAGAGACATTTGAAGGCAGAGGTCTTCCCAGTGAGTCACTAGTGGATTTTCCACAACTACTATTAAATAATAACTAGAAGCGTAACAACAACAGACTGAATTCTTAAATGAGCTGCATGTTAAAGAAGACTCAAATTAATCTATTCTAAATACTAAGTCTTTCTGTTTGAAGAAATACAGAGCTAAATTTGCCCAGGCACAATAGTGTGTTATAATTTTCTCAAATCCTTCAGCCAAGCGATCCATTTGATATGATATTACTTTATGTTAGAGACCTCTTTTTCAAATCTATGGCTGTAGATATACACTGCTCCGAACAACTTCTAAATCCCTTTGCAGAGTCAAAAAACTGTGTTAAAAATGTCTGAAAGATATAGCTAATTTATTCACACTAGTATTTTCAAACAACCTATACCTAATATATATGGTAAAATGCACAAGCTTTCTCACTATGAGAATTGCCACAGAGTGCCAGGACTCTGATGAAGATTTTTCTGATTAAATAAAATATCTGTTTTCAAATACAGTCCTATGAGGACAGTAATACTAATATGATATTTATTCAGATATTTAGATATTCAGATATTCAGGTATTTATTCAGAACTGTCTTGTTAAGAGCTTGGATATCTCTCCATGCCATTGGACCAGGCTATGCAGACATTGAAAATGTGTCAAGGAGATAATCCTGCTCAGTTTGCCCCAAATACTTTTTTTCTTGGAACTTTCTGTTTAGAGTAAGAATTTCTTGTTTCTACAACAGAATCTGGTGATTCAGTGCTGATATTATTGATAACAGAAGCTGCAGAGTACTTTAATCTGGACATTCTTTGTTGATAGCAATGAAGCTACAGAGGTGTTGATTTCTCTGAGTAGCTGATAAGTATCAGGTGCTCTTTGTTAAAAAAGTTTGAGTATTCAGTTGACTCAGACTGAAACCAAACCAAGCCAAACCAAACAAAGTCGTTATAAGGGGTAAACTTATTTGTCAGTCATCTTGATAGAGTAGGTGGTTAAATTCCAATGTAATGACCCTTATCTCGATTAATGAGGGGCAGACTTCCACTGGTAAAATGCTGATTCTCTACAGCTTTGGGCTAAATCACAAACCTGAGATGCCAGAACAGATCCGCATACACAGAGGAGAATGCATAATGTACACTGGAATTATTTACTCCTAGTCAGCCTGAGTTAATGAAATTTTCAACAGCAGTATTGAAGAGAGGTCAGTCATGCATGCCTCTTAATAAAATCCAATAACCCAACAATTATAAATAAAATGGTGATTACAGTCCCTAGACTGTAACATCCAATTAAATGGTTAGTTGGGGGGACAAGGAACTTTCCTTATATATAGTCAACTGCCTTCCACACCATATTTATAAATATATGAAATCCACTAATGCAGAACAGAAGTTTTCAGGATTACCCCATTTTACATAAGCTTGGATTCTAGACAGGCATGGGGTCCAAAAAATGTGTGGAGACACAATAATAAAGACTGTATTTGCAAAGTAGCCAATATCCTATGATTTAGGTATTAACAGCAGGGTGCATTCAGAGGAAGAAGTGAATAAAAAAGGTAGGAAAACCATGTATACCATTCATAAAGGGGATTAGACTGATTCATTCGGGAGGATGATTGTCATGAGACGAAGGGGGAAAGATTTGATGACATTACTTCTTTATCCTCCTCATGTGAAAGATGCTACAAGGTGTCCCAAGAACAGTCCCAGACTCAAGCAGAGTTAATCAATCAGCAGTCTTGCTAATGGTTGTATTTATTTTTCTCATGAAAAGGAGACATAGAAGAAAAGCCAATTTTAGGGTTGAAACTTTTTCTGCACATATTCATGTTTTCCCCTCTCCATTTCTCTTGAAGGACTAGCTCTAGTTATATGAAATTATGTACATTCTAGTTGTAATTCACACAGAGGAGCATGTTAAAAGTGAGACTTTCTTTGAGAAAGACATGGCTCAAGAAATTTTGCTTAGTTAGATATCTGGATGTAGCTTGATAATTAACCAGTCCTTGGTAAAACATTGCCTCCTAAATAGACATAAACAAAACAATCATAAAAGAATACAGTGTAATTGTGTTCTTTATCTGAAGCCTCTATCACGAACAACTAATAAACTTATTAGTAAGAAACTATTAATATTAAAGAGGGAGCAAAGTGAGGGGGGAAGGAAAGTACAGCCTGAAGTTTGGAAAGGTAAAATATCTGTAACCCCAGGTGTCCTGGAGCTGATGGTCTATATTATGTCACAAGATGAAATAAAAAGTCTGGTAAACACAACATGATTCATACCCTGGTACTAAACTCAAAACACCTAGAAATAAGTAGAATAAGCAAAAATATTTAATGAAACATCAGACCCTGCTTTCTGATGCACCTTGAACTTGCTTTGTTTTGTACTCCATCGGAATGAGTTTTTGAATTCCAAGGAGGAAATATTTCTTGCCTATTACAAAACAAAGATATTTAAAAATGCTGGATATGAAAACCTTGTATCTCACATACAGCACCAGTCATCACAAATTAATAATAAAGAAGGGAAGCATAACAGCCAAATGTATAACAGCCAAATGTATAACAGCAGCTGTTAAACACTAAATGGCAGTTCTTTACGTTGTCAAGCAAGAGATGTACTTAGTGGAGCGTGTGTTGTGAACAGCTGCAAGTGCACAAAGTGCTCTCTTCAGGTCTATAGCTTATGAAGAAGCTTCAAAAACTTCAGAAGTGTGGATTCAAGTTTAATATATAGAGCCCATAGTTAAAATCCAAGTGTGCAAGACTAAACGCCCGTTGAAAAAATTTACTTATTAACATAGGGATTTGAACAGCCTAAATACTGACATCAAGGATGAGCTTTTGTGGCCAACGGGAATATAAAGCTACTGAGTCAGACTGGTGTGTTGTCCTAGGCCTGTGGTAGCTGGGCCACAAATACAGGTTAATCATCCTGCAGCTGCTTTGACTAATAGAAGTGGACATTTCTGCTAAGTCAGAAGTTTTTGCCAATTATAGTATTTGAAGGGGGGTTGAGAACTACATTTTCAGATCTGTAGCTTGGAAAAAGATATTAGCAAAAGAACAGATGATTTACAAACTTGTTTTTGTAGTCTGCTGAAATAAAACAGAATAACTCCATCAATCTGTTTGCAATTCCACAAATTTATTTGTAGTAACTACTTTGGAGTCCTGTCAGGATAATGTCTTCCCCATGGCATACTGAGGACTTATTTTTCTGGAAAAAAAAGGAAAGACAGTGATGGTACACCCTGAACAAAGAGACCATAAGATTTTTAGGGCATATTAGCTCCCAGTGTAATTTCCACCAGTTGCTGCAGGATGGGTTTCCTCCTGTGTGCTGATGATTTTGCTATGTACAGTTGTGGAGTGTGATGAGAGAGAGAAGCCAATTTGTGGCTTTCCATTAATTCAGCCTTCATTTTTGGAAGTAAGGAGTCAGCAAACTTTATCTTGTTTCTTAGCAGGGCCCAGGGAGGAAGGGGATGTCATTAATCACTTCGGTAAATTCTTCCTTTACTCTATCTAGACCAATTTTTTTCTACTGAATTGCTACATTGGCATTGCCAAAACTATCCAGGATGATTTGAAAGATCAAGAACGCCATCACAACTGAACATCCTGGCCTTTCCCCTGCATTGTCCTCGGGAAGTGGAAATTATAGAAGTTTTACAAAGTCAGACGCAAATAAAATACATGCCTTGAAATAATTCAGCCAGTTAAATAAAAATTATTCATCTTGTGACAGGAGGGAGACAATTCAGCAGCCATGTAATCTTCACAGAAAACAAGGCTGAAGTTGTAGGTAAATTCAGCCCCACAGAGAGGAGGTTCAGGGTGGTTTGGTCCCTACGGTGAGGAGGGTTGAGGTGGTTTAGCCCCTGTCAGGTCTGGCATGAGCTGGCAGAAGCTTCCAGAAGGCGCTGCAGGTGTTGGGGCTTGTCGTGGAGTGCCTGCAAACCTGAGCTGTTTGTTTGGCTTCCCACCGGCCTGTGTGGAAAGTCTGTGACCCACTTCTTGCAACACCCCAGCACACAAACATACCTCCCTAACTGAGGTCTAGTTTCATTTCCAAGAATCATTTCTTAATATTCTTATCTTGATTTTCCCTTTTCTTTCCTCTCTCATGCTGGCCAGTATGAGGACCAGTCTGTAGTAGCTCTCTTCCCCAGCCCTGTTCCTCCCAAGCCTGGCTGTTCTCCATCTCAAACATAATGTCCGTAGAAAAGTAATCTTTCTCATAATTCATAGATTCATAGAATACTTTGGGTTGAGAGGGACATTTAAAGGTCATGTAGTCCAACCCCCCTGCAGTGAGCAGGGACATCTTTAACTCAATCAGGTTGCTCAGAGCCCTGTCCAACCTGGCCTTGAATGTTTCCAGGGATGGGGCTTCCACTACCTCTCTGGGCAACCCGTTCCAGTGTTTCATCACCCTCGTTGTAAAGAATTTCCTCCTTATATCTAGTCTAAATCTACCCTCCTTTATTTTAAAACCATTACCCCTTGATGTGTCACAGCAGGCCTTGCTAAAAAGTTTGTCCCCATCTTTCCTATAGGCCCCCTTTAAGTACTGAAAGGCCGCAATCAGGTCTCCCCTCAGCCTTCTCTTCTCCAGGCTGAACAACCCCAACTCTCTCAGCCTGTCCTCATAGGAGAGGTGCTCCAGCCATTGGATCATTTTTGTAGCCCTCCTCTGGACCCGCTCCAACAGTTCCATGTCCTTCTTGTGCTGAGGGCTCCAGAGCTGGACGCAGTACTCCAGGTGAGGTCTCACCAGAGCACAGCAGAGGGGCAGAGTCACCTCCCTCGACCTGCTGGCCATACTTCTCCTGATGCAGCCCAGGGTACGGTTGGCCTTCTGGGCTGCCAGCACACATTGCCGGCTCATGTCCAGCTTTTCATCCACCAGAACCCCCAAGTCCCTCTCGGCAGGGCTGCTCTTGATCCTTTTTTCCCCCAGCCTGTATTGGTACTGGGGGTTACCCCGACCCAGGTGCATGACCTTGCACGTGGCCTTGTTGAACCTCATGAGGTTCACACAGGCCCACCTCTCCAGCGTGTCCAGGTCTCTCTGGATGACATCCCGTCCTCCTGGTGTGTCAACCACACCACTCAGCTTGGTGTCATCCACAAACTTGCTGAGGGTGCACTTGATCTCACTTTCTAAGTCATTGATGAATATATTAAACAGCACTGGTTTGGTACGGACCCCTGAGGGTCACCACTCTCCATCCGGACATTGAGCCGTTGACCACTACCCTCTGTATGCGACCATCCAGCCAATTCCTTATCTGCCGAACAGTCCACCCATCAAATCCATAGCTCTCCAATTTAGACAGAAGGATGTTGGGGGGGACCGTGTCTAATGTCTTACAGAGGTCCAGATAGATGACATCCGTTGGTTTTCCCTTGTCCACTGATGCCTGCATCATAAAAAGCCACTAGGTTCATCAGGCAGGACTTGCCCTTGGTGAAGCCATGCTGGCTGTTTCGAATTACCTCCCTGGCCTCCATGTGCTTTAGCATAGCTTCTAGGAGGATCTGTTCCATGATCTTCCCAGGCACAGAGGTGAGGCTGACAGGTCGGTAGTTCCCGGGGTCCTCCTTTCTACCCTTTTTAAAGATGGGCACAATTAAAGGTAAGAGTAATATATTCCTCCCCCATCACTCACCCAAATGTACTTTGAGCTTTATATTCCTACACTTGTCTCTGCAGCACTTTCCCCCAGAGAGTAGAAGCGTTTCTAAATTACTCAGCTCCCTGCAGTGGGATCCAACAGGATTTCTTTACGGTGGTTTTCTTCTTGTATCCAGAGGCTCCTGGAGAGTCTGTGACAGATAGAGAAACCTGGAGATGGGGGGACAGTGCCAGGGACTGCAGCATAACCCCATGTCCTCACAGGCACCTCTATCATGGCCACTGAGCAGGGTGCTCCTAAGGGGGACCTTGCAAGGGGAGCACAAAGGAAGCTCACCCTTGTTTTATTATTAAGATGTTGTCTTAGAAGGAAATAAGAAAAAACAGATTTCTTAAATGGTAGCTAATTGTTCTGTTTTTCATAGTAGAGTCATTTCACTTGTTGCAGGTAACTCTTGAAATGAAGCATTATCACCTATGTTGTCTGCAGGTTTGATGAAATGGTGTAACAAAACATGAACCCTCCTACCCAAGTGTAGTGAAAGCCATGAAAAGTAAAAACATAAACCCATGAATACCAATTTTTCTTGAAAAGAACCACAGAAAATGTAATAAATAAGGGAAATAAATTTTCCATTAAGACTTTTTATGTCTTTTTTATTTTATTTCTAGGGTTTTTTCTTAAGTATCTTCTACTGTTGAACATAGACTGCTTTCTCCAACCTCCTCTGAGGGCATCTCCAGGCTCCTCTGAGTGTACGGTATTTTTGCTGAGACCACTACTCCAGTTTGTGTCTTCCAAGCAAAATTTGTTTCTCAACAGCAGTATCTGGCCATCCTGGCCATCCAGCTCCATTGCCGTGGGAGCACACCTGTGTTGCGTGCTGCTCAGTGCAGAGCAGCAGACCTGCCATCCTAGGCTGCGTTAATGGAGGGGTATGGATCTCCTGCATTTTCTGTGCCTTTTGGGCACAGCAGACATATAACAGTGGTGTGGTCTGGAATCATGTTTTCTGGACAAACCCATGGGGATACATCAGAAAAGATTGGGTGAGGCGGAGGAAACAGTCATGATTGCAGGTTTGAGAAGACTGGCATGGAGATGAGACCATGGGATGGGAGAAAATGCAATGTCATCATACTCTGGTCTGACACCAGTAAATTGAAATCTTTTGTGATCTGCTCTCTCTCTGGAGCTGAGCATCCTGTTTTAACCCACCTGGCAGCCCTAAGGCAGGGTCACACTTCTGCAGGAAATACACTGCGGGGCTTGTAGAGAGGGCTTTAAACTAGGTCTGAAGGGGGGAGGGGATATAAACAAGTTCACTAGAGAGGAGCCTGGGGGGGTCACCGCATTGCTGGGGGTGAAACCGACAGCCCAGCTCAAGTGCATCTACACTAATGCACGCAGCGTGGGCAACAAACGGGAGGAGCTGGAAGCCATTGTAAGGCAGGATGGTTATGATGTAGTCACCATCACAGAAACGTGGTGGGATGCCTCCCATGACTGGAGTGCTGCAATGGATGGCTACAAACTCTTCAGAAGGGACAGGCAAGGAAGGAGAGGCGGTGGGGTGGCTCTGTATGTTAGGGAGTGTTTAGATTGTACAGAGCTTGACAATTGTGGTGAGGCAGAATGCTTATGGGTGAGGATGAGGGGGAAGGCCAACAAGAAAGATATCCTGTTGGGAGTCTGTTACAGACCACCCGACCAGGATGAGGATGTTGACGAAGAATTCTACAAGCGGCTGGCAGGAGTCTCTCAGTCACGAGCTCTTGTTCTTGTGGGGGACTTCAACTTCCCAGACATCTGCTGGAAATACAATACAGCAGAAAGGAAACAGTCCAGAAGGTTCCTGCAGTGTGTGGAAGATAACTTCCTGACACAGCTGGTAAGTGAGCCTACCAGGGGAAGTGCCCTGCTTGACCTCCTGTTCACTAACAGAGAAGGACTGGTGGGAGAGGTGGTGGTTGGAAATCATCTAGGCCTTAGCGATCATGAAATGGTAGAGTTTTCGATCTTTGGTGAGGTAAGGAAGGGGGTCAGCAAGACCGCCACCATGGATTTCCGGAGGGCAGACTTTGACCTGCTCAGAACGCTGGTTGGGAGAGTCCCTTGGGAGATAGTCCTGAAGGGAAAAGGGGTCCAGGAAGGCTGGGTGTTTTTCAAGGAAGAAGTCTTAAAGGCACAGGACCAGGCTGTCCCCATGTGCCGTAAGACAAATCGGCGGGGAAGACGACCGGCCTGGCTGGACAGAGGTCTACTACTGCGACTAAGGGAAAAAAGGAGAGCTTACCAGCTCTGGAAGAAGGGGCAGGCAACCCAAGAAGAGTACAGGGATCTTGTCAGGTTATGCAGAGAGGAGATTAGAAAGGCAAAAGCCCAAAAGCCCAGCTGGAATTTAACCTGGCCACTGTTGTAAGGGATAATAAGAAGAGTTTTTATAAATATGTTAACAGCAAAAAGAGAGCCAGGGAGAACCTCCATCCACTAGTGGATGCAAGGGGGAACATTGCCACTAAGGATGAGGATAAGGCTGAGATACTCAACGCCTTCTTTGCCTCGGTCTTTAATGGCCCGACAAGTTATCCCCAGGGTACCCAGCCTCCTGAGCTGGAAGATGGGGACAGTGAGTGGAATGAACCCCCCATAATCCAGGAGGAAGCACTCTTTGACCTGCTATGCCACCTGGACATCCACAAGTCTATGGGGCCGGATGGGATCCACCCAAGAGTGCTGAAGGAGTTGGCAGAGGAGCTTGCCAAGCCATTCTCTATCATTTATCAGCAGTCCTGGAGAACAGGGGAGGTCCCAGATGACTGGAGCTTGGCAAATGTGACGCCTCTCTTCAAGAAGGGCCGGAAGGAGGATCCGGGGAACTACAGACCAGTCAGCCTAACCTCGGTACCGGGGAAAATTATGGAACGGTTCATCTTGAGTGTGCTCACCAGGCACATGGAGGACAATCAGGGGATCAGGCCCAGTCAGCATGGGTTCATGAAAGGCAAGTCTTGCCTAACCAACCTGATTTCCTTCTATGACCAGGTGACCCACCTGGTAGATGAGGGAAAGGCTGTGGATGTTGTCTACCTGGACTTCAGCAAAGCCTTCGACACAGTCTCCCATAGCATTCTCGTGGAGAAGCTGGCAGTTCATGGCCTAGATGGATATACTCTTCGCTGGGTTAAAAACTGGCTGGGTGGCCGAGCCCAGAGAGTCGTGGTGAATGGAGCTAAATCCAGTTGGCGGCCGGTCACAAGCGGTGTCCCCCAGGGCTCAGTTCTAGGGCCGGTCTTGTTTAATATCTTTATCAATGACCTGGATGAGGGGATTGAGTGTGCCCTCAGTAAATTTGCAGATGACACCAAACTGGGTGGGAGTGTTGATCTGCTGGAGGGGAGGAGGGCTCTGCAGAGGGACCTGGACAGGCTGGATCGATGGGCCGAGGCCAATTGTATGAGGTTCAACAAGGCCAAGTGCCGGGTCCTGCACTTTGGTCACAACAACCCCATGCAGCGCTACAGGCTTGGGGAAGAGTGGCTGGAAAGCTGCCTGGTGGAAAAAGACCTGGGGGTGCTGGTTGACAGCCGGCTGAATATGAGCCAGCAGTGTGCCCAGGTGGCCAAGAAGGCCAATGGCATCCTGGCTTGTATCAGGAATAGTGTGGCCAGCAGGAGTAGGGAAGTGATCGTGCCCCTGTACTCGGTGCTGGTGAGGCCGCACCTCGAATACTGTGTTCAGTTTTGGGCCCCTCACTACAAGAAAGATGTTGCCTTGCTGGAACAGGTCCAGAGGAGAGCAACCAAGCTGGTGAGGGGTCTGGAACACAAGTCATACGAGGAGCGGCTGAGGGAACTGGGGTTGTTTAGTCTGGAGAAGAGGAGGCTGAGGGGAGACCTGATCGCCCTCTACAACTACCTGAAAGGAGGCTGTAGTGAGGTGGGGGTCGGCCTCTTCTCCCTGGTAACAGATGATAGGACGAGGGGAAATGGCTTGAAGCTGCGCCAGGGCAGGTTTAGGCTAGACATTAGGAAAAACTTCTTCACCGAGAGGGTTGTCAGGCTCTGGAATGGGCTGCCCAGGGAGGTGGTGGAGTCCTCATCCGTGGAGGTCTTTAAAAGAAGGATAGATGAGGTGCTCAGGGACATGGTTTAGTGGTGGGATGGCAGTGCTAGGTTAACGGTTGGACTTGATGATCTTAAAGGTCTTTTCCAACCGAGGTGATTCTATGATTCTATGAATTCTTTCACGTGCTCTTTCCTGTCTCACCACTAACTGACATCTCAAAATCTTGTCCCACACCCTGCAGATAGTACTACGGATCGCTATAAGATCAATTATTAATCTGTATAGGGAAAGTAAAAACCCAGTTTACATGCTGAGCTGGCAGATGGGGATGGAGCAGACACCTGACATTAAGCCTTGTAAATCTTTTTTCTCATTCATAAGCATTGTGTAACTCATCAGCAGATTTTTGCGTAACAGAAGTTCCTCATTGGTTTCAAGCCCTTACAGCACGGGTGCTGTAACACAGGCTTCTGAGTGGCTCTCACTGCTTTTTCCTGTTTTCCAAGCAAACGGGCTGTTGTTCCTAGAAGCACTACTTTTGCCAAGAATGGTAACCACAAAAATTGCTGTGTACGTCACAGATTCAGAGGGCACAGACAGCAAGTCTCTTGCTTGTCAGGGTAGACAAGAAAAGAAGCTTGAGGCCCTGGGTTACCTTAGTGGGGAGGTGGCCAGCCGTCTGAGCTAGCGTGGGAAGAGTCCACCACAAGAAACATGACGCTGGCAGTGGTTTTGCTGCTGCCAGTAAGGACCACAGAGTGCCACAGAACAGAGCGTTTCTTGGCCTGACTTTGTTGTTAAGGTTTAAATGAAAAATACACCTTCCTCCTCCAGATTAACTTTGCCCAGTTTGATTTTCATAGTGATTATAAAGAGCACTGACAGTAATCTGAACCAATAACAAAGAAATGAACTTTTGGGGAAAGAAGAAAAACATGCCAGCAGACAAAGCATTAAAAGGCAGGGGACCTAGTGCATACTTCTAAATATTTTTTCAAATTTATATAATTTTCTGTCCTGTTTAAGATACACAATACTGCTGGGGAGAAAGCAGGTTTGTACAAATACTTTGTTCTGGGCTCAATCCTGCCATGGTGCTGAGCAGCAGAGCTTGCAGGGTGCCAATGGACCTCCCGCAGATGCTAAGCCTATGCTTGGAATAGCTCTCTGACCATGCTGGAGAGACTGATTTCAAGTCAACTGTAATTTGCTTCTACATCCATTATATTAAAGCCAAAGGATCCAGCACCTTTATATTCCTTAATCAGCAAAGCACAATTTAGGCCTTCAGCTTTCCATGACATACAAGTTGCATTCCCTCAGTTTCTTTCCTCTTTTCTCCTTTGTTTAGTTGAGATCTTCAGGACTGAAGTATTTCCTTCCTTTCTTTTAGAGTGTATCACCCAGACACTTCATCTGGCTGCTAAATTTTAGTAAATTCATCCCTTTCACACTTTAAATCTGTTACTTAGCATCTTATAGAAGCATTAGCATTCTGTGAAAGGAATTCAGTTATTTAATATAAATCACTAGCTGCTTTTCAAATGAGGTAGAAAGTATCCCTCTGTGTTTTTTCATACAGATTTGAGTAAATAAATACTTATCTACATCTCATTAATCTCACAGAACTCTCACGGTTTCACCCCTACTAAATTTTACAAGGTTCTTCTGTATATCTTTAAATGTTTTAGAGGTCCTTTGGAAGTGAAAATAAAACACCATGATTATAACTGTCAAGAGAAATGAATGGTAATATACTGTGTCATCCACTTATACATAACTGAAAAAGAATATGAAACAAAGCTTCAGATTAAAATAAAGCTAAAAAACTATTCACAGATTTTATTGCCCATGTAGGTCATTACCTAGCAACTCTAGCTACTCTGTATTGTTTGTCGCAGCTTTCTTTTCTCTTTGCTGTATAAATAATAAGTTTGCTTTTAGAAAGAAGGAAGGGATGAGAGCAGTTGGAATAAGAATAATTTGTTTAGGAAAGCAGACCACAACAAAATCAGGGAAGTGGTAAGTGCAATATTTGAGAAAATATTCTTAGTCTAAGAAAATAACCTAAGAGTGTTGGACAGAGTAACCTCTAAGAGAAGAAAATAAGGAAAAAGGTCAAAAGAAGATACCATTATACTTGAAGATACCTGAGAATAAGAAGAAATCAAGTAAGAAGTGGAAACACTACTAGGTATGAATGTAAAGTAACAGCAGTAGCATCTGGGCACAAAATGAGAAAGATTAAGACATGAAATCACTTTTGATTTTTAGGCATCACAAAAAAAAAAAAAAAAGACAAAGGAAACTTCGCTCTGTTGCTTAGCAGGTGAAGGACCCAGGTGGGGAAGTGGATCATCAATGTATGAACATCATCCATCAGGTGGGAACACAACGGATTCCCAGTGGGACTGTGAATTCCATGTAGTAGCCTACCTCCTCGGTCTGTTTTTATTCAACATTTTCGCCAAAAGCTGGATGGAGGAATGGGGAGTAAGACAGAATGTGCCACCACATGTGCTTATACGCATCCTGGATGGCTTTCTCTATCAAGGAACTTGACCATCATTTGTTGGTTTTTTTTGGTTTTTTTTTACTTTTTTTTCAGATGTGTTTCTTTGCTCTTAAAGGTGCAGGAGCCAATGTATAGTAAATACTTGAAGTGCTGCAGGATTTGGCAAACTGATGAGTACATTTGTGTCTCTAAGACTCTACATTTGATAAAATATAATAATCAAGCAAAGATGAGCAGGCAGGCTATAGCAGCAGCAATGATGTTGCAGCTACTCCTGGAAAATGCTGTGTCTCTGTTTTTCTGTGACAGAACCTAAACCACACTTGGTACAATTTTAATTAATATGAATGTAAACATGAGTAAGGCACTATATAATCTCTGGCCAATAAATGGCATCACATAACTAAAGAGAAAAGCAATCATCAAACAAGTTTTAATTTTACCAGTGACTGTATGCTTCAAACACCAGTTACACCCAGTCAGGTTCCTAACATACGTGTATTCAGCTGAGACAGAATGAGCTAGACACATAATGTAGAGAAGTTGAACTGAAAGCAGGCCTGTAGTAGGTGAGCCACATTAGTGACGAGGAAGAACTTCTTTACTCTGAGGGTGATGGAGCACGGGAACAGGCTGCCCAGGGGGGTTGTGGAGTCTCCTTCTCTGGAGATACTCAAAGCCTGCCTGGACGAAGTCCTGTGTAACATGCTCTAGAAGAACCTGCTTTAGCAGGGGGGTTGAACTAGATGATCTCCCAAGGTCCCTTCCAACCCTTGTGATTCTGTGATTCTGTGATAATGAAATACTGAAGGGTGGCCACAGGCAGGAGGATGGGCTCTGGACACTGCTCCCACCATAGATCTGAAGCCAAAGTTGGAGTCTCAGGCAAAGGAGAGACCTGCTGCATGTCTTCTTCCTAGAAGGACTTTGTTTAACTTGTGAGTAGCTGCTGCTCCTCCTCCTTCTGAATATTACAGGTGGTGAAAATTCCCTTATTTTGCAATTTATCAATATTCTGAAAGACATTTTGAGGGGGGTCTTATGAAATAAAGTACATGTGGATTTTGGTTTATTGGATTTCTTACATCTTTACCAGTGCAGATCGCTGTATACCATCTCTCAGATCACGAGCTCTCACTTCATTCAGGAACAGGCAGTCACTTACTGTGCCAGAATAAACTAATGACCACATGAAACGATTGCTCTCAGAATTTCCGAGCCACAGTGAAATGAAGCCATATTGGATCCAGGACCTTTGCGTTTGTAAAAGCAGCTATTGGCTTCTGTTTTCTGGCATGCTGAGTAGTACTTGCAAGTCAGCTCTATTTAACGATTATTTCAGTGTTCTCTCAGAGTGCTATGGAAGTTGCTGATGCTTAGTTTTCTTTTTTAGTTATGTAGATCCTACATTATAGCTAATATACCACCAAGAAAGAGTGATACTTCCTTTAAGGATAAATTTCTTTGCCCAGGTGGCACATAAAATGAAAATACTTGACTAACAATCTGATATTGCCAATGGTTTGGGGTCAAAAATATATCAGTAAGAAAAAAAATAATCTTTGGTCTTCCTAGGATTTCAGATTATTTGCCTCTCATAATACACAGATATTGATTCAGACTTGTAAGATAATGAAGCTGGTAGCCATGCTGCTCAGAGAGGGGTTGCTGAGGCACACAGTTTTGTGCAGTGGCTTTGTCTTTTATCCTTATGGTGTATTTTATGATTAATAATGCATATAGGGTATAATGTGGGTCCAATGGTCCATCCTTAATTCCTCTTCTTAAATGCAGTGTGATTCAATGTAATTAATACATAGGGCAGAAGTACAAGAGGGAATGTTTTTCTCATTTATCCACCTATAGCATTATTCAGTAAATAAGAGTCATACTGAACACTTAATTTTTAAGCAGTGGATATTGCAAACAGGTTTTGCCTTAGCTTTAGCCCATCTGGTCTGAAAGCTTCAATTGTTCTGCTCTTTCTCTGGAATCCTTTCTCATCACATACTTACTTTTGAAGCAAGCTCAAGGTGTTGTATTAAAAAACAAACATTCACCAAATTCTGATCTAAGAATAACTGTAAAAAATATAAAAATGCATGTTTACCAATGTCTTTAGAGCTGCCCTGTGGTTCTGCTATGAATTAAGTCTGTTCTGCTTTGGGAAACCACTGATGGGAGCCCAGAAGGATTTAATGTGTGCTATTTGCAGGATCCACTTCTTTGGCTGTAATAAGTTTAGATGGGAACAAAGAACACAATTTTGGCCTCAGCTGTTACCAGAATTAGCTTATTTTGGGTAAGGTTGGTAGTATTTGACACAACACCAACATCTGAAGAATAATAAATATTATGAATGTGTTTCTAGGAGCAATCTGAGTGTCATCACAGCTATATAGTCATGCAAGAGGGTGGGATCCCTCTCTGAGCTTCACAGATTCAAAGTCTGATCCTGTCGTTCACAGGACTTGGTGTACCCACATTGGTAACATAGAATCATCATAGAATCATAGCATGTTTTGGGTTGGAAGGGACCTTTAGAGGCCATCTAGCCCAACCCCCATCATTTGCAGTTCCAGGTCCCAAAAGGACAAACAAAGAAAGGATGAGGAGAGAGGGTATAATACAAAATAGTAAAACTGGTAAGAGAAGTAGTTTATTTCATATATTTAATTCAGGTAATAAGAAAAGTGATGACACATCCCACAAAAAAACAGAATAAGGAGTAAAATGAGCAGTAAATCTTGAATTCTGACTTTTTATCCTTAAACAGAGAGCTGTGACTTTGCTACTGCTTGGAATTCAGAAGAAAAATATTTTTCCAATTAGAGATGGAGAGTCAAACCAGTCATTAAACACTGCTATAAATGTTCTGGAACAGGCTGCCAAGCACCAACTGACATTGAATCTGGGGTGTTGTCGCATGGCTTTGTGCTGAATTGAGCAATACAAAGCAGGAATTATTTTAACCTGGAGCATTGATTAGTGTCCATTACTTAACACAGAAATGTAACAAAATAATATAACTGTAGTCCTTTTACAATAAAGAGCTAATTTTGTCTGTTCATTGCTCTGATTTGTGTTCCAGATTACTCCTGGCTCTAAAAGCAAAAATAAAACATGAACTGCAGTGGTTGCAATTTAGGAGAACTCTTGTTTGAGTGACTGTGAGTGGTAAATGCAGGGCTAGACAGAAATTCCCTGGCTGCAAATCAGAGCCCAGCCCAGATGCCTGCCAAAAGGGGGTGAGTGGTTTTACTTCACTTTGTTTTTGCCAAACCATTCTGTTCATGAAAAGTTACCTGGAAATACAGAAACCTGGATATAATATGCTGCACTTGAGTCAAGGCTCTTCTCTCCAACAAAGAGGTAGCCTTCTGCTAGAATCATAATGGAAATAATAAAAATAAGAGATGGGGAGGACTATTGTCATGAGTTATCTCATCCATCCTCCCTGCCAACACAGGATTATTACCAACCGTGCCCAAATTAGAGTTTTGTGCCAAGTAGGTTTTAGGAAGCCTGAAGTTTGTAGAATTTTCTGTGGAAAAATATCATATTTATTTTCCTTTTGAGCTTAAATTTTCAAATGTGCAGTGTCACTGTTAATTACGCCTACGCCAATCCCTTGTAAAATGACCCAATATCCTCATTCTTCTCAACAGCATGAAAATAAACCGATTATCCAGCTTTGACCAAAACTTGTGCTCTTGGTTGGATGCTCCAGGCCCCAAGATATAGATATGATAAGGATAACTGAGCAGTGACGTATGTGCTAAGAACTTTGGTTCGTTGGGAATTATAGGACTTCATGGACACTGATGCATTTCCTACATTTTTTTTTTTTTTCCCAATACAGGGTAATGAGCTACCTTGTCAAAGGTATCTAACAATTCATACATGCATCTAGCTGGATTTTAAAAAATGTGGAGGCAGCAATGGGAGCTGGGTACTCAAGTTCTCTACATATTTGACACCAAGCTGCAAAGTAAGCATTGGCATATTTTTAAGACCAGTCATGTTCTGTTCAACAATTCAATTACGAAGTTAAGTCAAATACTGAATAGAAACTTCCAGGAATGACTGATGTTTGTGGCTGGAATGTCTATATGGAATTACAACAGTTTTTAAAGTCTGTGCTATACCCATGCTAAAACCTTTAGTGGACCAAATCTAGAATTGTCAGGAAAAAATACATTATTTTTGTATTGTTGTTCTATTATACTATATATATATGCTATCCAAACACTTTATAAACATATACATATGTATAAAGTATTTATATACTAGAGCTAGGGAAAGGGAATTATGCTCAAGAAAGCCAACATCAGGATTCATAAACTCTGGGGTTTAGTCCCGGGTCTAATCAACTGCATCAGTCTGCTCTTTCTGATGAGAGTCTTCCTTGAAGAATGAATCCCTGGGTTTTACCACAGTTTGACCATGAACAGTTGTAGCAGTATAGGTTTTGAGATCTTACGCTATTCTCATGAGGAACCACGGTGAGGGTTAGACTTTTATATGACAGTTGATATGGATGATTGCCAAGGAAAAAGAGAAAAAAGGGCCTGATTATAAAATCCTTTTGAGAAGCTTTATACATATGAACAGAAGCAAACAGGCTTGTATATGTGTTCAAATTTTTACAAGATTAGAAACACTAATCATCTGAGAACCCTACAGCAGAAGAATTCATAAGTTAAAATGACTGTGTTTAAACAAGGCTGAAGAGTGATGGCCCTTTTTCCCTGGGCAGCCGAGGGCTGGGCCTCCCATCAGCCCTGCCTCCCCCCAGTGACATGGCGGCCGTGTCACAGCGGGCAGAATGCTGGTGCTGGCCGTGTCACAGGGGGGTGGCGACACGGCCGCCCAGCACGGCTCTGGAAACGGCTGGGCGCTGAGCCGGCCCAGACTGCGGGCGAGCAGGCGGGTGAGCCCGGGCTGCGGCGAGAGGGCAGGGAGGAGAGGGCAGGGCTGCTGGGCCCGGGCAGGGAGGCAGGGCTTGCTCCTGGCGCCACAGAGGGGCCTGCTCCTCCTTTGCCTTCCAGAGCCGGAGGCTCACACAGGGACAGGACCAGGGCACTGCACGCTCCTGTCCTCGGCCACACAGCCAGGGAGATTCACTGCCTTCTACAAGGGCGCCGACACAAAGTTAAGGCATCAGGACTCTGGGCAGGGCTTGCCCGTGGGGAGCCAGGGTGCCTGCTCCCTTTGGGTGTTCCTGTTATCCTCTCTTTTGCAGCCGCACGCCCAGACGGGGACAGGACCAGAGCACGGCGCGCTCCCATCCTCCGCCACACAGCCAGGGAGATTCGTTACCTGCTACAAGGGCGCCGACACAAAGTTAAGGAATCCAAAATGACACCAGCTCTTGGCACCAACCTAGTGATGCAGTAGCACTCTGAGTGGGCGGTTGGCTGGTGGTGGCCCACGCCACCATGGGATGGGGGTCTCCTGGCTGCCAGGGAGATGTGGAATGGACAGCCTTGGCCTGAGGCTGGCAGAGCCCTGGGCAGGGCTTGCCCATGGGGAGCCAGGGTGCCTGCTCCCTTTGGATGTTGCTGTTATCCTGTCTTTTGCAGCCGCACGCCTGGACAGGGACAGGACCAGAGCACAGCTCATTCCTGTCCTCGGCCACACAGCCAAGGAGATTCGCTGCCTTCTGCAAGGGCGCTGACACAAAGTTAAGGCATCAGGACTCTGACAGAGCCCTGGGCAGGGCTTGCCCATGGGGATGTTGCTATTGCTCCCTTGGGTGTTGCTGTTATCCTGTCTTTTGCAGCCGCACTCCCGGACAGGGACGGGACCAGACCATGGCGCAGTCCCAGCCCCTCCCTCTGCAGCCGCTCAGCCAGAGGTTTCGGCACCTTCCGACAAAGCCATTGACCTAAGGCCAAGGAAGCACACACAGCCCCAGTCTGCACCGCGCCATGGTCCCGCCGGCAGCTGGAGGCTCCCCACAGCCGTGGACAAGGGGAGCTCCGCGCCACCCGCCCTCTCTGTCTGAAACTGACCTTGACATAAAATTTTCTGATTCAGGAGCCATTGGCTGCTGCTTCTGCTTTGTGTGTTCTTTTGGGAGAAAGCTCTGAGGCCTTTTTCTTACTGTCATAGAATCATAGAATGGTTTGGGTTGGAAGGCACCTTTAAAGATTATCTAGTCCAATCCCCTGCCATGGATAGGGACACCTTTCACTAGATCAGGTTCCTCAAAGACCCACCCTACCTGGCCTTGAACACTTCCAGGAAGGGGGCACCCACAACTTCTCTGGGCAACCTGGTCCAGTGTTTCACCACCTCACAGTAAATAATTTCTTCCTAATATCTAATCTAAACCTATCCTCTTTCAATGCAAAACCGTTACCCCCTCATCCTATCACTACACTCCTTGACAAAGAGTCCCTTTCCATATTTTCTCTAGTCCCTATTTTAAGTATTGAAAGGCTGCAATAAGGTCTCCCCGCAGTCTTCTCTTCTCCAGGCTGAACAAGCCCAACTCTCTCAGCGTTTCTTCATAGGAGAGGTGTTCCATCCCTCTAATAATTTTTTTAGCCCTCCTCCGGACCCACTCCAACTATTCTATGTCTTTCCAGTGCTGAGGGCTCCAGAGCTGGATGCAGTACTCCAGATGAGGTCTCACCAGAGCAGAGTAGAGGGGCAGAATCACCTCCCTTGACCTGCTGGCCACGCTTCTCCTGATGCAGCCCAGGGTACGGTTGACCTTCTGGGCCGCCAGCACACATTGCTGGCTCATGTCCAGTTTTCATCCATCAGTATCCCCAAGTCCTTCTCTGCAGGGCTGTTCTCAATTCACTCATCATCCAGCCTGTATCCAGATATAAGTTGGTGGGTTTGATTATTGTTCTGAAACCTCCCTAAAGCACAAATCTATGCAGATTTCCTATCTGTTTCTCATTTCCATTAGGAATCAGTTGCATATTCATCCCAAGCTGCATAGCTCAGCAGTAGCATCAGCAAGGAAAAGAACCATATTCCATTTCCTTTGAAATTCTGTCTACTGCAGCATGGTTTGACCACTTATATCAGTTCACAAGTCAGTATATTATAGAATGTTTTCTAAAACAATAAAATCCTTAAATGTCATCCTTACTCTGTGAGAAAGTTTGCAGAAGTACTAGAATTTTAAACTACCCAGATGATTGTTGACTGCATTTTGATGATATTCTTGCAACAGCCATGCTATATTAAAAAATGTAGGATGAAAGTCAATGGGGAAGTCTGGCTATATGGACAGGGACAGAAGAGTGGCTTAACTGGCCTGTCAAGCTGGTTTTATGGTTTATTTCAGTTTCTATAGAGTAGTGGCACAGCCTACTATAAGGAAATATGCAATGAGTATGTAAAATGTTCAAATTCTAAGATTGTTTTAAATTTTTTTTATTTTAGCAGCTGTGGCAGAGTTCCACAAGAATTATAGGATATTAATATTAGATATTTAAGATCACCAAGCATGGGAACTTTGTTTTGTTTTAAAAGCATAGTGCACGTTGATATTCCACATGAAAAAGAAGTGGAAGAGTAATAAATAGGTTTTTTTGCATTCTTAACATTTAGCATACATATTGGTATGAAGCAAACCCCAGCTCAATGGGACAAGATCTGACTGTTTGTCTCCAGATAAGAGAGTATAATTTTTATTACTTCTTATCTGGTCATCAATTAGTTATAGGTAAAAAATTATATTGTCTTCCATTCTAAATTTTATTTTCAACTTTTGGGTTTTTTGTGTTAGGGACAGATTTGCAAGCGTTTAAGGAGTTAGGTACTAAGGTGCTCTGAGAAAACTCCATTTCTGTGCCCTGTTGGTCTAAATACTTTGGGTCACAGGAGACTACTTTCTGTTGACTTTCAGTCAAGGCTACACACTTGAGACAGCAAAAATGATAGAGATTCACCTTATCCATATCCTTGAGTAACTCAGAGAAACCATAAAGCTGGCTTATCTAATGAGGTTTACCAGAATCAGATGCTTTCACATGGTTCTGAATTCCATGTGACTAGATCACATTTCAAAATGAGACTTAATCCAGGAACTCATTTAAATGTTGTAGGGATGCTTGCCCTACACACAAACATTATTTAAAAGGCTGTTTTCATTCATTTTGTCCTTGTGCTGAAATAAATACCACAACAAATATCGACAGAAATAGATGGACTTGTAGTCTTGCTATGCCTAGTTTTGCTATGCTTATTTCCTGTTTAGTCTAGAACCAAAAGGGGAAAAAACAGTGGCTTGCAAAAGAATGAGTCTCATTTTCACCCTTTTCAGGTGTTGAGAGAATCCAGCTTCCACTGGGTTTCAGGGAGTCACAACAGGGCAGTGCCCGGGGGGCGGCTGGGTCCCAAGGCTGAAGCCAAGGGGACCCCTTGTGGTGGGGTTTTGCCATCTTGGAACTGCTGCTCACCATCTTTGTTAAAACGCTAGTTAACAAAATCAGTTGGTGTGTCCGGGCTCCTTGCATGCTGCTACTTGTTAGTTTGGGGAGGAAGGAGGCTGCTTCATTTCCTTTCCACTGTTATGATAATTTTATTGTTTTTACAGTGGAAAAATGAATTTATTTAAAACCTTCACAGCATTTCAATGCTGCTCCAATATATAAAAAACCCTATCTATTTAGCATCAGGTACTACTCTTGGAGAACTAGATAAAAGAATATCTATCTCCATAGCTAGAATCACTAGGTAAAACTCTATTGCTGGTGTTATCCAGAGTTTAAAACTACGTGGTCATGTTGGTTGTTCCTGTCCTTAATATGTATTTGATACATTCACAGAAGCAAATTACATGCACAAATTAAGAAATCATTAAAAAAAAAGCAAAAATAGGCATGAAGTTCATGGCTTTCAGGCAGATAATATTTAGCAAAGGACAGTATAGTTTCATTGTTTCGCAGTGTCATAGACAAGATATGGCTATTTTTATGGTTAAACAAATTTCTGAAGGTGTATGAGGTTACTAACTCACTATAGCAGTCTGGATTCTCTGGGATTGGTGGAATAATACAATGTTTAAACAAAAAAAATGGACACCACTGATAGATGAAAGGAGGTTGTAGAGAGGTGGGTGTCGGTCTCTTCTCCCAGGTAACAGGAGATAGGAGGAAGGCAAATGGCCTCAAGTTGCATCACGGGAGGTTTAGTTTGGTCATTAGGAAAAATTAACTCACCAAAAGGATTGTCAAGCATTGGAAGGGGCTGCCCAAGGAAGTGGTTGAATCTCCATCCCTGTAGGTATTTAAAAGACAGGTAGACGAGGTGCTTAGGGACATGGTTTAGTGGTGGGATGGCAGGGTTAGGTTAACGGTTGGACTTGATGATCTTAAAGGTCTTTTCCAACCTAAACGATTCTATGATTCTATGAGCCTACCTGGGTCTCAGCTGCAGGACTTGAAGTCTTGATTAAAAGAGGGATGGAATAGCAGACAAAAGTTGGACAGGAAGGAGGCACAGATATTTGGTTGGTAGAAAAAATAGGTCAGAGCAGAATAGGTAAGGTCAAAGTTCAGTGGCATAGAGTGCCATACATCAACTTCTTACTTTGAAACAAAACTACCAAATGGACATAAAATATTTCTGTATTTCTTTAGGCTTGCAACTATACTCATTCTTAAAACAACAAAAATATTTATAATCTGGGAAGGGGTAATGCTGAATAACAAATCACAGCCTTGTTACTGATAGTAAGTTGACATGTGTAACTGGGCTGTCTTAAAACAACACTCTTGTAACCAAGTTGTATATAGACATCACCCACTCCTGAAGTGAAAAAGCTGGCAGCTACCACGAGAATACTTAATAAAATTGTGCAGCACCCAAGTAGGTCAAAACCGCGGTACTACTGCAATCATAGACACAGGCTTTTCTAAGACAGGGTGTGACTAAAGTGGTTCCAGTTTATTTCTAAATTGCATGGGCCACATGATGTTATGCTTTGACTTCTGAATCAAAGCCTTGGTTACAGAACAAGCAATAGAAAAGTGTCTTTCTTACAGGAGATGCGCTTATTAGGCAATGAAGAAAATTAATAGAACACATTGTTAAATGATACACATCTTGCAGCATTTTCTGTAGAAGTCTTCTTTCAAAATTTCACAAGGAACCACAGCCTTCTGAGTTTTCTGGGCTTGCCTATCATAGGGCTGATGCACTGTAAACACCATTACATAATGCTTACTCAAAACAAAGACCGATGCAGTGCATCAGTGACACATCAAGGCTGGGAAAATACTAAACATTTGTCAGCAAGCACCTCCAAATGAGTTATGAATTTCAAAATGGACTGCTGCATTTCTTACTTAAAATCTAATAACTTCTGTGAACTTTCTGGCAGCAAGTCCAGTTCATATGAGGTTTCCACAGGAATAAAAAGATAAAGAAACAGGGGGGGGCGGAAATTCCCTCCAGAACATGCCATAGACCTCAAGAACAAAACTTTCATGGGCTCCCTTTACCCTATAGCTAGAACAGTAACTCTGGCCCAAACAGTCTGTGCAGGGATGCTGACCTACCTGGTCCCTGTGCACTGGGCCCTTTAACAATGGAAAAACTCACATTCTGAACAGAAAAGTAAGGATCTTTCCAATAATGAGGTTACTTTAGAAAGAAAAATCTACATGCGATAAAGGAACTACTATTATTTTAGAGGACAAACTATCTGCATTTTTTATTTACCGTAAAGCTTCACAAGTGAAATGCTCCTTAGATTTTTCAAGTTAGAGAGAAGCAATCAAAGTAAAGTTAGGATTTTCTTTGAAATCAGCTCTTTTTATAGATATCAGATGAAGCCATAGGAGCATTTAACACTTTGTCCTATGTAGATAGCAAGTAAAATTCACACTTGAGCAACATTCACTCTGCAGCATTGTTAAGAAACCCAACCTAGCCCAAAATAGGGTAGTCTGAGTAGAAGTGGGATGTGTAAATGTGATCCTTCATGTGAAGTAATTTCTCCTGCTTTTGTTTTACTGTTTTTCTACAAACCATACAAAAAAAAAGTTAAAGTTCTTAAAAGGTTTTCTATGTCTGTATGTCTCCTAAAATAGAAAAAAATTGCAAAAGACAATAAAAAAATAATGAATGGAAAAGGAAATATGCTTGGTTACAGTCTTCTTACAGTTGTTAAAAACAACATGCCTTTCTCGCTGGTGGCCTAGCTTCTCAGTCCATTCCCCTATCTGTGACAGTTCCTTTAATCTGTTAATTCCAGTTTTACTACAGTTTCTGAATTTCCACAGGCCTCGAGCATTTATTTCGTGAACAATATTAAACTGAGATGGGCTGGACCAGATCTCCAAGGGAATTCCAAGTGCTGAACAAAGTAGTTTTAGTAGCTCTTTCTTCTGTACGAGAGCTGATCTGGTATGCCCTGCTTAGGTTTGGTTGCAGGATAGCTAGTGATGCCCACAGAAAACGGCCAGTGACCCATCTGCTCTAGCTTCCAAGAGTCTGGTGAACTCATTTGGTGTCTCTGATTCACATCCAACAAGTTTACTCATCTGACAGACTATGCTGAATATGTTCAGTTATAAACCTTTTTTCTTCTGTTGAACTGGATTTATGAGCTGGAGTTAAAAGTGATTTTAAGAGAATTTGGAAAGAGACAATTTAGACTATGCCTACACTCCCTTTGGTAAAGAGGGCATTCATCAGAAATCCAAGCCTTACTAAAATGAATATTTAAGTTTATAACATTTATCTGAGTTTTCCTAAAAGCCATGTAAGCTTACTAGGCTACTGGACAAAAGGAAGACCAGTATCTCTGTTCATTACTGTCTTATGTGTGCGGCTCAAACAATTAGGTATAATCTGGGATGCCTCCCACATTCTGCCCAGAAGCAATATAGGTGCCAACTCTCTAAACTGCCACAGAGCTTAGACATGATCTAGGCACCTACACCTAGTTCTGGGGACACCCATCAGCAGATATTTGGACACCTTGGGAACCAGCAGAAGTCTGGGCCCAAGGTGACTATACCTACTGCACGTAGGTATCCAAAGTATGCCTAAAGGCTTGGGTGGATCTAGATACTGGCTCCTAATCTTGCTCCAGACAGAGATGTCAGCTGCCAGAATTGTGTGTTCAGGACCTCCCTAGCATACCTGGCATGCCAACGACTACAGGAAGAAACAAGGAGCTTCATTTCTTAGATACCCAGAGAGTTTCAAGGTCTGATTCAGGAGCAAAAGAAACTATACTGCTTTTGCTGTGCCACAGCACTCTGCAGATCTGCCTCCATCCATTGCATGGAGTTCTATAGGGCTCTATAATGACATAAATGTACTTATTTAAAGAGCTAGAAAGAGGTATTACAATCTCATGGTTCTAAATACTGTGAAATAGTATTTCTTCTCTTTTTCTTTTAAAGGATTTCTGTATGGGTACAGCCTGATGTTTATGCAAAGCTGCTCTTTCTCAGTTGTAACCTCACTCTGCAGAACCTCTCCCAGCCTCTAAATTTTTCCACATTAATTGAACAGTTAGCTGTGCTTTGTGCATGCGTTGCATTAACACTTTTAGAAGTGGACTTTAAGAATATTGCCCCAAGTGTATATTCCTGTATCTGATTTTAGGGATACCTGCCCATTATAGCCTAAAGATACCATTCCCAGATCTCTTTTGAAAACAGCATTTTAAAATCTGCCCTGCTGATAAGTCTCTGACATCGGCTTCTTGGAGTGTGTAGCAGGACTCTGCTGGTCATCACTCATTTTCTAGGATGTATTTTGCAAGGAGACAGTCCTAAAGACAGATGGGCTCTTGTCCCACTAAGAGATTCTGTGGATCAGAATTTAGGTGTGAGTCTAATTGTTAATGAAATTAATCTTAGTTTAAAGAACGCAAGCAGGCAAATTGTGCTGCTGTGCTGCAGCATACGCAGGATGTTTGTTAAATGCACATTCTTTAATCAGCAGATGAGCATTCACTGAAACTTTTCTGGTTAGATTTACCTAAAAGTTAACTTGCTAAGATGCACTGTTTAAAGTTCAAAATCCTCCCTCTGGGTTAAAATTGAAAATAACCAGCTATATTTTAGCATTCTAAAACATAGCATATTCTCCGTGAAGTCAAAAATAGGAGAGAGTAGGGAGGTGATTATTTCTAATTTGGTCACAACAGTGGGTTGCACTGATGGCAGACATAATAAAGGCCCATTGCAGAAGGCAACATAGTTGTATTAAGCCTAATTCATGTCTTTTGTAATACACTCAAATTAAAAAAAAAAAACAACAAAACATTCTTTGCACGAATTTTGAATTCATAGTTTAAAAAGAGAGAAAGCCATTATTTCAAAACAAAAACTTGTGTTTTGATTCAGCTTAACACTTGTCTCATTTAATTTTTTAAAAATAATTTTGAAATGTTTGTTCAAAATCAACGCCACTGGTGGAAGCCTGAAATGCTTTAACACATTTATAATGTAGAGTCTTAGTTCAAAATTTTTTATGAGATTTTTTTTTTTACTTGCTGTAGTTAGAAACCAACTGTTTCAATATCCTTCTAAATACTGAATATTAATACTCTCTGATTTCAGTCTCTTGCATCAGATAACTTTGCTTGAACTATATCTAGCAGATTTTCACAGTTAGATTTAATCTTGTTACCTAGGTGAGAAACCATTACTTTGTTCTTCTCTTGTACGATATTTTTTCCATTGGATTCTTTATGCAGAGAGAGATTGAGAAAGATAAGATCTGAGGTGAAATTCTGAAGAAACATTTGACTTTGATAGCAGTCGAATTTAAACATTTCCTTGAAAGATGATTGATCCTCTAATGCCTTTTATTGAAACTAGGAAGAAAAACATGATTTTAACCAGCATAATTTCTCCAGAATGTTTACAACACTCATTGATACTATGCATTGCAATATTGTAGCTTTAGTTCATTGCACTTTGTTTCTGAGGCTTAGCCTCCAACTACATAATTTTCCAATTTCAGTAAAAAGATAATTAAAATAAAACTCTCATGCCTCTAGTCACAGCTGCTCTTCATTTCATTCTTCTGAAAATTTTCTATTCATATACTGGAAAGATACACAATTACAGAGGAGGGAAGCAGGGTAGGAAGGGACAGAGGGACAACAGATTTCTTGTTTGTGGGTGTAATTTCTACCTTTTGTCTACAAATTTGTGTAAAGTTGTGTTTGTATAAAATTGTAAATTTACTTTCTTAACATATTGCTAATTCACTATGGTTTGGCCATAAACAGCAAACACTGTAATGTTTGTACCAATAAGGAACATTTAACTGTAAGCATATACAATTTTGGGGGCAAAATGTACTGCCAAATATGTAAGATGTAAAGCTCTCCTCTGCTTGTTGAAAAGGTAAGCCAATAAACATAAATTTCTAGCCAAAATTGCTACCCTATCCTTAGATAAAATCATGTTGAATGGTGATGAGGGCTACAGAATAGTGGATACACCTGCAGCCCTAATTCCACCCATACAACTGGATCAAAGTCCATTAATTTCTCCTTCCTGCAGGCATAAAACCCACAGAAGCTTTGGCAAGGCTGTAAAGGTTAGTAAAGCAGGTGAGCAGTATAGACTGATAGGCCAGTGACTTGCACTGTAACCTCTGGCACATTGGTGTATTCAATGGAAAATAATTTTGTAGCTACAATACTGTGCATGATGAAGTTTCACTCATTAATAAAGTGCTTTTAGATCAGTACATGACAGGCATTCTGCAAGTGCTCATCTCAGTCCAAAATATGGTAACTTTTAGCACAAGCCTGTTTATTTTTTTCTGTGCGTGTAAAGTTCTTATACAAACGAAAATATGCATTTAGACAATGAAATCATCTTACCTCACAGTGTGTCATAGATTTATTGGACCTTTCTATATTTAATGTTCGTTTGTTTGTTTAGTGTGAGATCTTCAAGCTGAGTATCTTCTAGTATTGATGTGCTTAGCATTTGTATTAACATTCAAAACCATTCAAAACATCTATTTAATATATTTGGAATAAGCAGAAAACAGTGAGATAAAGTTATCTAATCATGTTTTAACAGGAATCAATTCATAAATCCTTTTGAAATGGACACCACGCTCACTGGAGAGCTGTTCCCAGAACTAGTGCGGCACCTTTGGGCTGCGGTCACTGTCAGACAAACTTAAATTATCTTCCGTAGCACAGCTCAGAGATCTCCAGCTGTTTGGCTGTGGTGGTGGTCTGCATTTCTGGGCATGCTGCAGATCCTGTGTGAGTGGCTGGAAGAACAAGGCTGGTGCGTAGCCGGCAGAAAGCTTTCCACCGCTGCTCTCCTAGTGCAGTGCTGCCACTGGTGTCCATAATACCGCCAGCTTTACCATTAGTGACGGGACAGCAGAAGAAAATAGTTATGTGGGAATTTCTATGTCCTTTTATCTACTGCTGCTCTAAAATTTCACTGGAGATCAGTTGCTCACCTTCTGTGTGTTGGTGGGACATAAAGCACTGACTCACTGATTTCAAAGGACACACCTGTGCAACTCATGTTCACGCTGATGAGCACTTGAAAAATTCAATTCAATGGAGTGATGTAAAAAGTCCTTCTAAAAGCAGATTAGCAATGTTAAATAAAGCAACCACGAGACATTCTCTGATAGCAAAAGATACACTTTTATGTCCAGAAGTTCTGTCTATTCCCAACCATATTTTACTGGCATATTGTTATGTAAAACCACGATCACTTCCTTGTTTACAAAATGTGTGGTATATTGCATGGAAATATTTCCAGTTGAAACCTCATAGAGCCAACTCAGCACAACCAAAGTAAATTGGGGCTTTCTGAACTGCAAAAATGCAATTTCAGCCCGCAAATTAGATCCATTAAAACTGTTTAAATCTAGTCCTGCTTGTTTAGATTTGAAATGGCTGTTGTAAAGTTTTTCCTTTCAGATTAGCTACCAAGCATTGGTGCGTCACGTTTCCATAACACAAAGATGTTGAGAAAGCTTTTGCTGGGAGCATCACTTACCAATTCCTTACTCCAGATCAAATCTGTCAGAAGCTGATTGTCGCCGGGGGGGTCACATGTGGCTGGGGGACCGCCAAAATGCATCTTCTCCTGGTGTCCAGGAGACGTGCAAGAGAGGAATAGGAGCCCACTGGTCCACTCCTGTGGACTCTCTGAGAGTTGGGAAACATCAAGCAATTGAATGGTTTCCTCTTCCTAGCAGCTACCAGAATACTATCAAGGGGTTACATTGCTGCAAAGGAAAAGTGCCAACATTTTTGGATATTCAAGTCTTCTTAAACACAGGCCCTCAGTGTAGCATGTTAGGCATCTGCATAAGGAAACATCCAAAATCTGAAAATCCAGACCAGATAAATTTGCTTACATAATGCCCTATACCAGCCAAAAGCTAAGTATCTGAGACACTGCCTGACGCTTCTATTTCTCTGTGCCTTACTATGCCCCACTGTTTCTAAATCTTTGAAGATGTTGCATAATGTAGCATGGCAATCTTTTATTTCTCACTGCAGTATAATAAAAAGAACTTACTTAAAAGAACTACAGCCAGTTTCACACCTGTTTCAAACTGTAGCCCAACTGCAGCCCAACCTAAATGAGAGCACTTCTCTGTCTTCCACCTGGTACTTCAAAGCAGCAGCAGCTTAGCATTAGTACTTACTGCTTCTGTTGTAGTTAAGGCAGCCACTATTTCAGGGATGGCAGCATATTCAGGGATGAACCACTGTAAAATGTAAGCTAGAAGGGCCTAAAATAAACGTCTTGTCAATCATTAGGAATGTAATTTCTGTAAGGATGAAATCTTAAGCATGTTTGGAGAAATGGGCCCCTGTTATTTACTTCCAAAGGGCAAAATTCAACCAAAATAATCATAAAACTTGATTGGAATCAGCATTGGTGAACTCAAACCATGCTAACACAAACCAAATATTTGAGGTAAAGAAGGGCAAAATATTCACGAAACATATAAACAAAGTAATAAATGGGAATGAGGCAATTTTCTCTCTTGCATTGGCAACAATAATACTAGAAAACAAGGTCTTGGCTTAATTGCATTTTTAAGGAATGTTCAGCAACTATAGATGGTGTACTTAAATGGAAAAATATGTAATACTATGATGGCAGGAATGTTCTACTTAAAAGACAAGCACCATGCAAAGCATAAGCACAGTATTCATTTGTAGGACAGTAATGTCATTAGGTTGGGACAAAAGTTTTATTAACAACACAGTAGCTAGTACTATGAACTGAAGCCTTACATGCTAGTACATTAGCCGCCCCCCGCCCCCCTCTCAAATGAACAGAAAAATATTCTTTCTGTTACTAAACTATGAACATGTTCCCTGATGAATGACGATCCTTTAGGAAATTAAAGTGAGCATAAAAAATAAAATAGCAAATGAGGCTGCATTTTGAAGCTTATTTACTGCTTACAAATAGCACTGACACTTACGATGCTTCCCCATGACTTCAAAAACCAGTAATTTTTCATTGAGCTACACATCATACTCCCTACGTTGCAAGAATATATGAATATATCTTAAAGGCGCAGGAACAGGATGTCCCTATGTGCCAGAAGACAAGCTGGTGGGGATGAAGACTGTCCTGGCTGACCAGAGAGCTTTGGCTGGAACTCACAAAAAACCAGGAGAGTTAACGACCTTTGGAAGAAGGGGCAGGCAACTCAGGAGGACTACAAGGATGCCTACTGTTTAATGCCTTTTTTGCCTCAGTCTTTAATGGTAAGTTGTTCTTGGGGTACCCAGCCCCCTGAGCTGAAGACAGGGATGGGGGAGCAGAATGAAGCCCCCATAATCCAAGTGGAAATGGTTAGCAACTTGCTAACACTTAGGCACACACAAGCCTATGGGGCCAGATGGGATTCATCCAAGGATACCAAGGGAGCTGGCAGAAGTGCTCACCAAGCCATTTTCCATCCTTTATCAGCAGTCCTCGCTAACCAGGGAGGTCCCAGTTGGCTGGAGGTTGGCAAATGGGATGCCCATTTACAAGAAGGGATGGAAGAAGGATCCAGGGAACCACAAGCCTGTCAATCTGACCTTGGTGCCAGGAAAGGTAGAGCTCCATAGAGCAGATCATCTTGAGTGCCATGACATGGCACATATGGGACAACCAGGTGATCAGGCCTGGTCAGAATGGGTTTATGAAAGGCAGGTCCTGCTTGACCAACCTTCTATGACAAGGTGACATGTTTAGCGGATGAGGGAAAGGCTGTGGATGTTGTCTACCTGGACTTTAGTAAAGCCGTTGACACCATTTCTCACAGCATTCTCCTGGAGAAATTGGCTGCTCGTGGCTTGGACGGGTCTACACTTCACTAGGTGAAAAATCTGCCTGTATGGCCGGGCCCACAGAGTTGTGGTGAATGGAGTTAAATCCAGTTGGAAGCCAGTCATAAGTGATGTTCCCCAGGGCTCGGTGTTGGGGCCAGTTCTTTTTAATATCTTTACCAATTATATGGATGAGGGGATCGAGTGCACCCTCAGCAAGTTTGCAGATGACACTTAGCTGGGTGGAAGTGCTGATCTCCTTGAGGGTAGGAAGGCTCTACAGAGGGATCTGGACAGGCTGGATCAATGGGCTGCAGACAATTATATGAGGCTCAGGCTAAGTGCCAGGTCCTGCACTTGGGTTGCAACAACCCCATGTAATGCTACAGGCTTGGGGAAGAGTGGAAAGAAAGCTGCCCTGCAGAAAAGGACCTGGGGGTTTTGGTCGAGAGCTGGCTGAATATGAGCCAGCAGTGCACCCAGGTGGCCAAGAAGGCAATAGCATCCTGGCATGTATCGGAAATAGTGTGGCCAGCAAGACTAGGGAAGTCATCCTTCCCCTGTACTTGGCACTGGTGAGGCCGCACCTCAAATACTGTGTTCAGTTTTGAGCCCCTCACTACAGGAAAGACGTTGCGTTGCTGGAACATGTCCAGTGGAGAGCAACAAAGCTGGTGAAGGTCTGGAGCACAAGTCTTATGAGGAGCGGCTGAGGGAACTGGGGTTATTCAGTCTGGAGAAGAGGAGGCTGAGGGGAGACCTGATCGCCCTCTGCAACTGCCTGACAGGAGGCTGTAGCGATGTGGGGGTTGGCCTCTTCTCCCTGGTAACGAGCAGTAGCACAAGAGGAAACAGCCTCAAGTTGCACCAGGGGAGGTTTAGATTGGACATTAGGAAAAAAATTTCTTCACAGAAAGGGTTGTCAAGCATTAGAACAAGTTGCCCAGGGAAGTGGTTGAGTCAGCAGCCCTGGAAGTATTTAAAAGGTGTGTAGATGTGGCACTTAGGGACATGGTTTAGTGGGACTTTGCAGTGTTAGGTTAATGGTTGGACTTAATGATCTTAAAGGTCTTTTCCAACCTAAACAATTCTATGATTCCAAGAAGCTCCACAAAGTATAACACCCTGCATTGTTAAATTCATAATAATTTCATTTAAGAATTATATATTATAATGAACTTCTGTACAGCATATACTCCATTGTACAGCACAGGCACAGCAATAATCCTGTGTGATTTAATGCACAACCTACAATCACAGTCCCAGAAACAATAAAAAATAAAAACCATCAGAAACACTGGCAAAGGGTAAGCCTTGGCACATAAATATCCTGGTGGTTCACTCAAGTGTCAGCAATAATTATTGTCTTCTCATGAACATTGTTACGTTTGGCATCTCCAGTACTAGGAGAACATTTTTCCACAGTATTCATTCTGTAAGCCAGTAATCACCATACCAGGCGAAAAAAAACCCCAAACCAACCCCAAAACCCAACCCAAACAACAAAACCCAAACCATACAATTAAATTCAATGGGTCCTGCATAAGCCTATTGAAGATTCAGGAAGGGAGCAGCATTTCACTATCAAAACTTTAAATTGGCTCCTAGGACAGAACCATTCAAATGCAGAAAAACCACCATTGAGGGAGATTTGCATAGGACAGAAAGGTGACCAGCCACCTCCACAGCCCCCAAAATGTCCATATGCTATAGGAAAGCTGAGGAGAACTGAACCTCCTTTCTAATTCTCCTTTCACCTTCAAACTTCTGGGCAGTTTCCACCAGGTTGAACAACAGATGGGAAACATTTATTTATCTATTCTTGTATATAAAAATGTGTGTGCATGTATACAGACTACAAGTCTGAAAGGGGGACAGAACATTCCCCTGGTTGAACAAATAAGCATGGAAATAAAGGGGAAAATGGTAGCATATGACTACATTTTATTTCACATATATTTCCTTTTCTTTCCCCTGTGTGCCATGAGTATTTCCATTTCACATCATAGCAAAAACCACAGTGTCACAACCCATACCCAGCCCTTGGAACTCCAGCACTGGTCTTTGCTTTGTATTACTACTCAACCCTGATGCAAAAATCAAACACACATGAGGGAATAAACTGTTTTCTTAGTTTTATAGATCCATGCACTACACAAAAGCGTAACTCAGAAGCAACTGCCAGGTATGCAGAGGTCCTACTTTTTATATAACTAATGTTCCTCTTACTATTTTTACTGTAATCTGCAAAAACTTTAAGTGATTACATTTCTCGTGGATTAATAATGATTTATTTCAGATGTGTTCTGAATCATTCATTCAGGTGTCCTGACTAACATTTTGTCCATGTTCAATTAAGTACGTTGAGCAGCTAGATGAGGATGTAATATTAGCTGTTGATCATATTTCTCTATAAGTTTTAAATATTGAGAGGCATTATGTCATAGGATAATATTTCCTCTTTCATTAGAAAACCTGATTTAGAGTTAACTGATTTTGAATGCAAAAAAATAGTTTCACATTAAGCCTATAATGGTTAGCAGGCAACAAGTCACATCTACCATTCCATTTTATTGTAATTTAAATTACTACAATAAGCACAGTAAGCCTTCCTGAAATATTCTAATATTTAAGAGATTATAAAGAATTATCTCAGTGTTATTATCAGAAAATAATTAAACTAGCTGGCAATACTATGGTCTAGCCCTTTAATTCACTATCATAAAATGAACAGTGAAAATAAATTAAGAAATTCTGAAAATAAGGAAAACTAAGTTGTATATTAGCTAGGATTTAAATCAGCCCCAAATTAAATTATTATATAATCAGCACTAATTCACTACTCAGCTGATAAAAATACATACATGAACAAAACCCCTGAAACATAGAGCGATTTGTTTTCTTAAATTGTCAAAATTAGGGAAGAAGTTTAATTTAAGAAGGTGAAAAATTGTATGTGTTTAAAGCATTCTTTTCAAAAGTCATAGTTTCCAGAGGCACAGGACACAACCATAACATTTTAATAACTTATAAAGTAGTAAGTCATTCAATAGAAATATGTTGGAACCAATTTGGATTAAGAAATAGTACTTGGCTCATTAAGATAAAAACCTGCCCACTGTAAGGCCTATATAAAACAAAGTCAGCAACCTGCATCTTCTGTCATTGTTATTATGGTCAGTTACTATTCAGAGAAAAAAAAAGCTATGGAGAATATATAGGGAATATCATATCCTGATTAGCTAAAAACAGGAGCAAGCGTAAAGTTTAGCGTCTGGAAGAAGTGATATACAAATCTGAAAAAATTATTTCATTTTGGTGATAAGCCTGGCAGTGGTTTAAAAATAAAAATTAAGATAACACTAGGCAACATCATCTTGCAGTACATGGTCAGTCTTTAACATACCCACCTAACACTACAGTGTCCTCTCCCAAAGAGACAGAAAGAAACACAGAACGGTAATACAGAAGACAAGGGTGAAGAGAAGTAACAGAACTGTTGCCATTGCTTGTAGATACAGATATGAGACACCTGGGGAAGGCACCGGACACTTCCATTATCAGAAGATAAAGTGGAACTGTGCAGACAACTAACGGGCATTGCCTTAGCTCTGAGAGAGACTGATTATCTCTGGGAGAGAAGACTGTCCTGACACAGATACGGCATCGGACCTCAACGACCAGAAAGCGTCAAGACTGGAACAAGCTGTATCTGTAAGGAAAACAGCATCACTAACTCAAACATAGGACAGGATGCTGGTTTTGACCCTTTCTGTAATGGGCTCTGAAAGACCCTATGGAAGAGTACACTAGAAAACACCAAGTCCTTTCCTAAAAACAGAGGAGTGACCCAAGAGATATGCTGGGGGGGAAGAGGGGGGGTCAGGGAAGGGAGTCGGCTGGGGTAGAGAGAAAAGCTCATTCTCTTTTCATTTGCATGCATTGCAACAGGTTGTTGAAACAGTGTTCATCCAATGAATAATTCATGACAGTTAACTACCAGGACCATTATGTTCTATCAGCACCTAATAACGCGGGATACAATCAAGAATGGTGTTTGATGTTGCTCCCAGTTAAGATCAAATCCTGCTTTCTATGTGTGCACACAGGAGCACATAAATTATTCATAGAATTATAGATTCATCATTTGGTTGGAAAAGACCTTTAAGATTGAGTCTAACCATATCTGTCCACTACTAAGTCTTGTCTCTAAGCATCTCATCTACCCCTCTTTTAAATATTCCAGGGATGGGGACCCAACCCCTTCCCTGGGCAGCCCATTCCAGGGCCTGATAAACCTTTCAGTGAAGAATTTTTTCCTGATATCCAATCTAAACGCCCCCTGGTGCAACTTGAAGACATTTCCTCTCGTCCTATCACCCATTACCAGGGAGAAGAGACCAACATCCCCCTCGCTACAGCCTCCTGTCAGGTAGTTGTAGAGAGTGATAGGGTTCTCCCCTCAGCCTCCTCTTCTCCAGGATAAACAACCCCAGTTCCTTCAGCCGCTCCTCGTGAGATTTGTGCTCCAGACCCCTCACCAGCTTGGTTGCTCTCCACTGGACATATTCCAGCAATGCAACATCTTTCCTGTAGTGAGGGGCCCAAAACTGAACACAGTATTTGAGGTGCGGCCTCACCAGTGCCAAGTACAGGGGAAGGATGACTTCCCTGGTCCTGCTGGTCACACACACACAAGCCAGGATGCTGTTGTTCTTCTTGGCCACCTGGGCACACTGCTGGCTCATATTCAGCCAGCTGTCAACCAGTAGCCCCAGATCCCTCTCCACCAGGCAGCTTTCTAGGCACTTGTCCCCAAGCCTGTAGCGCTGCATGGGGTTGTTGTGACCCAAGTGCAGGACCCATTCAGTAAGGTTAAGTTAGAAATTAGACTGATCCATCTTGCTGGAATGAAGTCTCTCACTGATTTTAAGAACAGTTATACATACACAGAAGAAAAAAGTGAAAGAGGCAGCATGGCAAAAAAGTAAGTTTTCTGCCCTATTACATACCATTTTATTCATCATACTTAACAAAGCTAAACCTGTACAAGTTTGTACATATCGCATTGAAAGAACTGTTCACTAGCTTAAAAAAATGAACAATGGAAACATTAAACTTATGGTCCCTTTTCCAATTTTTGTGCAGTCAGTATCAATATATTAGCACAAAGGTTTTGAGAGTATGAAGAAACCTTAACAATGGAAATACAGACCACAGTGGAGCCTGTCAGGCCACCCATGATTGGTACCAAGCTTCTAACCAAAGTAATCTCAAACACAAAATTCAAATTCCGCTATATAGAAATGTGAAATTACAGCCATTAGTAAAGAATTAGATGTTTAAACAGTAAATATAAATTGGATCAAAACTACATATACAGTTAAAGACATAGGTAAACATACATGACTGTTTAAATTCAAGATCACATTTTTACATAGGAGAAATATTACATTCCAATCTACCAGTATGGCTTTTTCCATGAAGAGGTGGGCATTTTTGGATTTAAAAACCAAACCTGCTAGCTGTCTAAGAAAACTGAAAAAAATAGTTATGTTGGGAAGAATTAATATCAACAAATGAAAGTGAAATTGAAGTGAAGTTTATAACATCAAGATAGACACCACTGTGATTTTGGAAGACATTTCAGCTTCAATTTTATTATTTGCCAGAACTATGGAAGCGTATTTCACCTGTGAACTTTCATCTTAGAATACTGAAAAATAAGGTGTCATCTTTTTTTTTTTTTTTTTTTGTTTTTTTTTTTTTTTTTTTTTTAATTCAATAGGCTGAAATGCACCTGAGCAAAGGAAAATTAAGTTCAAACACTAAAGAAAGCATTTAGCTGAACTCAGTTTTGGCTTGTGGACATGCAAAAAATTAAAAAAATAAAATAAATAGCTTTTGGCACTTATCCATAGTAAGCTGTAAGGTGATTTAATAAAAGACAGCTAATAAACGTGATCAGCTCACAATGAAACTGTACAAGCCATTAGTTCACATTTAAACAATAAATCTGATTGCAGTTTTGAGCACAAAAACATAACTTAAAGTCCTACTTTATTCAGATTTGAAAAACTATATTGATTTTAAGTAGTTTAAATACATTCATTCCCAGTCAAAGTTTTACAGTAACTGATGATTTTCCATTACACACACAACCAAGTTATAAATCCCTGAAACATGGATTTATTATAGGAATACTGATAAAACCTTAACAGAGATACAAATGGTACATCACACAGTGTCTTACACCGTGACGGTAAATACTTGACCACCTTAGATTGGCAGATGAATCACTCCTGCTGTTAGACTCGAATACCATCCTCTAGGTGGCTTAAACCAACTGGTTTAAACTGAATTCACAACAGTTTGCAGTCATCCAAAAAAGATGATTTTTTTTTTTTAAATCATGCTATAAAATATTCATCTTCCAAATGGTATTTCAAAACTTCTGGAAAGGAATTTCCCAGTTATAATGGGGACTAAACATACTAAGTAAGGAGAGTCATTATGGTGAATTTGAGAAAGTAATTTCAGAAGCAGTGACCCTGCAGAGATTTAGTATACAGCATTACTTTCCTTGACATGTTAATTGGTGCGTGTTCATCTGTGCATCTTAGGACCTTACTCTACCAGTAGATCTTGGGACTCTTGACGTTAATCTCATTCTGGCACTAACTTTCTGTGGGGCAGGGCAATTTCCAAATGAAAGGCACTCGGTTATGAGTGAAATCACAACGATCAGCAGTGCAAACAGAGAACTTGTAAAATACTGAAGAGAACTGCTGTAGCCTCATGAGCTCTAAAATTAAGTACTTCCCTTAAAGGTGGAAAAATATTTTGAACAGCTGTAGTGCGTGTGTTTGCATGCACACAGACACTAGCCACTGTACAAGTAGAGATCTTCCAAGTATCTCAACTGCTGGTTGTGCCCATATGTCCTCCCCTGCCCATGCTTTTTTTTGCTTGGGCAGAACCAAGCTTCTAAGGTTCAACTGCACTATCAGGGGACTTCCAGAACAGCCCATGGACCACCATTGCATTGCTTCCTGCGGCCCACAGCAAGCAGGTCTGGAGAGTAAGTTGCAAGAGTGGTCCCCTCTAGTAGAACAAGAGCACAGGGACACACTACTAGTTTGTCCCACTTATTATTTCTCCTCACATCTTTCCCTTTTTTTTCTTCCCCCTCCCTCCTTGTGAAAAAAAAAAAATTCATCTTGGGAATAAAGCTTTCCTTAAGGATAGGAAAACTCATGCTTGTTCGTCTGAATAAGGGATGTGCAAAACAGAAGTCATTTCCCTGAGGCAAAGATCTTCAAGTCATGCCTAGCTTACATTGTCTATTCTTATTTCAAGCTGTTGAAATATTTGGCACAACGAGGCCTTGATCACTGACTGAGTCTCATGGCATTATCACAGTCTACATAATATATTAATATAATAAAGTAGAAATTACAAATGCTTCATTCTCTCATTCTGTTTTGGTTTCTCACATTTACTCATTAAAATCCCTTTCCTTCTCAAGGGTGGCATTGGACCTCCTGGGCAGGAAGGTAGAGTGACAAACTTCTACTGCATTTAAAGGTTGCCACGAATACTGAGTGCCTAAAAGGGTAATCACAGTAGTTACAGGACTCAATACATGGAGTACAGGGTAAAAATTAATGGCCTTTTATATATAGGTCAAAGCTAGGTGATTCAATAGTCTCTTCTTGACTTACATTACGAAGAGCATCCAGGGAGATAAAAAGAAGTCATGTTGGGAATGCTTCTAGTCTAAGACACATAAGAAGCAAAGCTTGAAACCAAGTCTTTCCAGCTTTCCCTTTTAAAATATAAATTGCACTTTTTATACAAAGCAATTCAAAGTCTAAATTGTAATAAAAATTTGAAGCTCTCTGACTGTACCAAGGAGTATCTGTGTTCACCATCTGAAGTACAGGCAACTAGTTTTGGGCCATTCTGCTGAAATGCTCTACACCTTTCTGCTTTAAAAGGGCCTGCTATTAAATATCATGACACTGGGTGGGTACTGAACAAAAAAAAAGGGGGAAAAAAAAAAAAAGCATTTAAGGCCTTTATCTCCACAAGGAGCTGAAAACTGTGGCACAACCCATGACCAATAATACATAACACACAAATCAGCATACTCCCACCCAGGGCTCCAAAAATCAAGTCATTCTTTCTAATGTTGTCACACAAGACAATCATACCATCAGCAAGCAACAGTGCCAGTTAAGCATTTTTAAGGTCTTCAAAAATTCACAGCAAAGGGCACTTCTGAGAAAGATAATCTTAAAGATTTGGTTTTAAAAATAGACACCACACTCACATTCAAGGGACATTCTTCACTTGTAGGCCTTTGTCACAAATCTTTATCTTTATTGTTCTGAAATAAATGCTATAAACGTAAGACTCAAAACAAGAACTTCAACTTTCAGTCTCAGAAGAGGTGTGGTTCAATGCCCATATCACGTGTAACAAGAAAATTTCCTTAAAAAAGGAAAAAAAATACTGCAAAGTCTTTCTTAAGAATGAAAATGCAATCCTTTGTTTTTCTCATTAGTTTGTGTACAGGCGGGCACCAAAAAAACTTTTGCATTTTCTTTTGAATTCTTGCTATGATGCCTGACGAACTTTTTGCCATTCAACAAATTCATCCAGAAGCACAGGCCCTGCAAATGGATGAAACTTAGAGTTATATTTGCCAACGTCTTTCAAACATCTTCTCTTAAAAGTATGAAGGTTAAAACTATTGGCCTAGGTAACATCCATGTCAATCCTATGGTCAAATACTTATTAAGACTCAGGAGACGACTACAGCCATTTCAGTCCAAGGACAGCAAAAAGTGCACAAATAACACTACACAGAACTATGGAAAAAAAGTGTTCCTGACACCTGACAGGTGCGCTGACCTGAACAGAAAGCATAAAAATAAGGTTATATTGTAAATCGACACAACTAATTCCTTCTTCCTAGAGCTTTCAAAACTGCACACAATTAGAACATGGACCAAAATGGGATGCCTCGTGCAATTCAGTCACAATATGGCTGACCATCAGCCCCAAGTACCAGTATCTAGGCTACTTTATAGTTAAACTAGAGTGTATTATGTATTAGTACAAAACGAGGGTTTGCTGTTTATAATTCTATTTGCAAGTCTATAGTTTCACATAGCAAGCAGCTTCACTTAGACCCTCAACCGAATGTAAGCTGGCTCAAGTACACCAACCCTGACGTAATATCTGCAGTTTGAAGATCGATGGTTATCAGGACAGTTTTTCTATGCTTTGCTGGTAAAGAAATATTTTATACTTTGCAGTATTGTTTCTGTTAAAGAAGTTTGTTTTGTGCAAACTGAAAAAACTGAAATAACAGTTGAATAAGCAAAATGTTATGAATACTTACATGCACCATCTTCATCATAGTTGCTAAGATCTGCATGGACAGTTCTGCTGAACTCTAGCACATTGTACCACTGATCCTTGTTCATAACTCTATACTTCGATTGCTAGGGAAAATAATTTCAGAACATTAAAATGCCAAGTGACATGTGGCAATGCTGCATCTCATTTCTCTCATTTTATCTTCAATCAGTTTCTAAAAAACAATTTAATGGGTAACAACATCTACTATTTCCTTTGTTTTCCATTTTTTAAAATACTACACAGGTACATATTTCATAGTTCTGAAACTACATAAAACAGTTTCTTGAAAGATCAGAACAAAATCAAAATACCACAGAATCAGGAAGTCACCACTCTTAAGCTTCAAAAACTGGTAAATTTTCATCTTGCCCTGAAGTGGGACATCCCTAGCTCAGATATATTTCCAGAATGACTGATTACAAAAAAAAAAGAAATCTTCTTTTCTCCAGGGTACAATACAGTATGATCATAAGAACATGTACTTTGCAACTTCAGTACTGGTTTGAAGCCAGGTAATAGTCTCAAGCCTAGCATGCTGCACAACCTACACAGGTCCATGTTACTGACTAGGTCACTTGCAGCTGAGCTGACCATAGCCTTCCAGAGACAGACAGAGCTCAAGGTACCTATGTACTGTAACTACAGAAAGCAAAGTTGAAATTCAGCACAGATGCAGCTGGAGAGACTAGGGCTCTATTACTTAATTTTAAATTTACCTTTATAGTCTAATTAAGATGGAATTTTAGTTGCCTTTGTTAAGAGAAGGGGGAGGCGGGGCACAGGGAGGAAGAAAAGAATCTGTGATGCATGCAGGAACATCACTGTTTCATAAGCACATTGAGCAAGGGAAGAGGAGCAGTATGGATACATTCTTGAGCAAAACAACACGAACCCTGAAATCTTTTCACAGAACAGTTCAACTACCATGCTATCATTCAGAAAGTCAAGGAAACTTGTACCTCCAGGTATTGATAAAATACTGAAAACAGTGGCCAAGTTCTTCCAAGCAGAAGAGCTAACATGGATTTTGCAGTATCAATATCAAGACTTCGCTGGTCTTTATCCTAAGGTTGAATAAAGAAAGCACAAAAACCACTCAAGCACAAGCTTGTTGAATAATTAAAAATAAGAACTTCTCTAACATTCCAGTAGCCTTACCCTTGCAAAATCAAAGGCATATCTGTAGATATTCTTAAAGGATGAAATGTCATTCAATTGTGACCGCAAGAAGTCAAATTTACTCTGTAATTTTTCTGTACAATCACACCTTAAAATAAATAAAACCAAATTATGTTAGAAGTTCAAAGTAAACATTTGGATAATAAAAAGACACACTAGCAAACATAAAATATTAAAATCACCAAAATGTGATCATCAGATATACAGCAGTAATACTATGAAAGTGACTTAAAGAACACTGAACATGCACAACATTTGCAGGTTACTGAAATGATGAATGCGTGGCTTCTATAAGCAAGGGTTTGTTTTTTTTTTTAAATGTATCAGCACCATAATACAAAGTCTCTGCTTTACTTCTGAAATAGCAGTATTTTTATGACATAGTCTGCAATTTATATTCATACCCAGCACCATCTTATCTTTCCATCAGTATGAGAGTTTGGAGAAAACAGTATTCAGTATGCATTAAGGTGGTAAAATCCAGCTGTAAATAAGGGGCTTTATGGCATACCTCTTTGGAAAAAAAATCCTAAAAACACACTTCAAGACTACATGTTTAAAAGTGGCAGGATTGAGCAGGCACTCTGCAACACATACTAGTCTGCTCATGTTTTATGACTGATAAATGCAAGCTCTGATAAGCGTATCACCTGGATTAGTCAGTAGCTATTCAACTGAAAACTCACAGGCTGTACGAGAATGCACAGGTCTGCTAGTTGATAGAATAACCCTTTGGCAAAAATCCCTTTTGGCAACAAAGAAGATCTCTATGTATTTTAGTTAGCAAGGACTTTTGTTTCCAAATACAAAATGGGTTAGATTCACCAATAACAGCAGAGGAGAATGTAATTTACACATGCTAATCCTCCAGGAAAGACTCACTCAAAAGAATAGTTGTTGCACTCTATCACATTTTATTCTTATGTAATAATAGCTGCCATGATAAAAAAAAAAAATAAAAAAATCCACCTTGCCCTGTATCCTGCGTGACAGAAGCAATGCTTTCAGAAACGGAGATGTACATAAATACTTCCTTTGGTAATGTGTCCCCCTTCAGGCAGCCTAACTCTCAGAGAACACATTTGCATCTTTATGGACTTGTCACAGCAGCCCACAGCAAGGGCCCTTCGGGAGTCCCGCAGCGGGTTGCCCAGACGCTGTGCTTTGATGCCGTACTTTGCCCACAGATGATACTTCCTGTTCCTCAGGTCTGCCAGCCTGTGCAGGCACATCTGTCTGTCTGTCCCTCTCTCTCAGGCTGTGACAAGAGAAATGTGGCAGTTCCAGCTGATGGAGCCCTTTGTTACTTCTTGACTTTTAGCAGCATCTACCTAAAGCAGCGCTGAGTCCCAGCCAAGGTCAGTGCTAAATAAATAAAGCTATTAGCTAATTAGGCTGCATATTCAGATGACAAGAACTAATACAATTTGCAATAAACCATGCATTAAGCTGAAAAGAAATCTTGTTAAAAAAGCTTTGGTAAATTTAACTAAAGATAAAATTACTTTTTTTGTCTTCAGCTGTCTAACTGGTCTATATATTCTATCGTTTAACCCTTAGAACAGTATTATGCTACAAAGGCATCTCATTTTATAGTCATATCTCTTCTCCTTATGTTCAAACCTTCATACTGCAATATTGTCCTCTACAGTTGATGATGAATCTACTTAATTAACACCTAACTAAACACTCATGTTGCTAGTGTACTAATGACATATACAAACTACTTAAAGTGGGTTTACCACACATTTTGTCAAATTTGACTGAGATTATCTACCATGCCATGGATAAACATAAATTTCATTATGTTTAAACATAATAAACATTTGAATAATCATAAATTTAAGTACAAAGAAAAATTCCTATTATTGTCTACCGTACTATTGGCTATATGTATTTTAATGCAGAAGTGATTCTCTTGAAAAAGTTGGTATGAAAATGTGCAATTGTTAAGCCTCAAGTCTCCTGAGCTATTTTCAACCTATTTAAAACCAGTCACATGGATCACACTCGAACAGACAGGCACAGCTCTCTGAAGCCCAGTGCAGCGACATATCCCTGTTAAAGCCACTTAAGGCATTTCTATACCTGGCCACTGATTTCCGCCACACTAGTGAGGTAAGGAGCTGTCAAACTCCTCTTTTCACGAGAGCTGCTTGCATGGCTGCACCATAAACAAGATGACCGAGGTCACCCATACTTAGAATAATCTTCCTAACAGTATTTTTTTTCAGTCAGAACCACCCTCTAATTAGCACAAGTAAATTAACACCAAAGAGACTAGAAAAAGATGTGAGTCTTGAACTGCCTTTACTGAAAGAATGCATTAAATAAGGTTACCTCAAGATCAACAAAACTAGACAGCTTACTATATTCCCTTCATGTCCCTACATCATATTTATAACAAAACTTGAATTAGCACCACAAAGCAGTCCTATTTTGATTTCTATTGAGGTAGAGAGTTCATCTGAGGCATAGCTAACAGGCTCAGTGATGATTCAGTAACTCCTACTCTGATATTCCAATGTTTTGTATTTCATAATTATTCACACATGCTTGTCTTTTGCTAAAATCAGGAAGATGTAAACAAACATTAAACCAAAAGCATTTAATGTCAGTATATAAAGTCGTTTGAAGGTCTTTTAGTCTACAAGAGTTCTCCTGCCATCATCTAGCCCTCCAGATGGAAAAACCCAAACGATATCCACCTAGCCTATCCACTCTCTTCAAGCATTGAAACAGGATCTCCTGAAATTTAGGTTCCATGTTATAACTGGAGCATACAGAGGTCCAAGGAAGTAATGGCTTAAGAAAGCAAAGGAACATCTTCTCTGTGCCCTGACAATGCTCTAGTTCCACTGTGTCAATTGAGTTACAGGTCTGGAGACCAGAAATGGTTTAGTTTCCAGTATACACTGAATGCAATACTGGCATAAAAAAAAAAAAAAAAAAAAAAAAAATTTACACTGTGCTTAGCCTCACAAACATTAACAAAAAGAAAGGTACTAACAAGCAAAAAGCTCATTGGAAAAGCAGCTGACATCAGACTATCATTAAAAACACCTATGTAAGTTGTTTTTAAGTAATAATTCTGCAAATAGGAAGAAGTTACAAACCTCACTTTCCTGCCTCTCTCTCTCATTTGGCTTCTCTTGTACCTAAAAATGTGAGATCATGACCTTATCTCCTCCTCAGTTGGAATCTAGTTTAGTGCTCTCCCCTTTATCTGGCCACTCATTTTCAAACCTCAACCTTAACATAAAATTTGGCTGAAATTCTAAGGTTAAAAAAAAAAAACAAAACCAGAGGGAAGTACTCAGACAATATAGCTGCTTACACCTCACTTCCTTACACGTGAAATTCTTTGTATTTACCTAGTTCAAACAACTTCTGTGGAGTTTAATAAAATCATGAACTGTAATCCTTTTTCCTTCATCTTCATTTTGCAACTAGACTTTTTTTTTTTTCCTTTGTAGGTCTGTAAAGCCTACAATTGACAAATACATGAGTATACTTGTCCTTTAACTCAGATACATAAAGACAAATGTTCAACTCTCAGGTATTCACCCTCCAATGGCTTTAAAGCAAATGTAGATGAACAGTCACTTTCTGAGGGCTATTCATTTCATCCTAAGGAGATGTTTAAAATAGGTGAAATAAATTACCCAGCAGAGGCACCTGTTTCTCTCTGCTAACTATGAAAAGAGCTTCAGGTGATTAATTTAGATTCAGGTACCCAGCTTTCATACACACACACACATATACAGGGCAGGATTCGCCCTACCAACGCTATATACTAGAAACCTCACTTTTGTAGCTTAAGTTGTTTAAGTTTCATAAGCTGCTACTTGGTGCTTGATCCACCTTAACTGTGACAGTGTATACCTTATCACCTATTTATTTTTTCCTCCTCTCTAAAGAACAAACTTCATCAGCATATCACAAAAACACACACAAAAAGAATGTCACTTCAAGATTCAGGCACTCAAATGTTGGCATCTAACTGTACGTTAGATTTAGGTGTCTAAGCTTTAGGTGTTGCCATTCACAGAGGTCTAGCCAACCAACCTGTAACAGCAATTCAGGTGATCAGTCACCAGGTCTTCGGGCAAACTGAATACCTCCCTGGGCTCCACTACATTGACTAGATCTCCAGCGATTGCAAGAGTGAGAGTTTAAGAAACCCAGCTCTTGCATATAAACCACACATCTAGGTGTCTTACTATGGAGCTGAATTCCACCCAACCCTGTTCATGCCATTACCTCATGTGATATATTTCACATATTTTGAAATAAGGATTCTGTAATATAAAACTCTGACTTAGAATACAGTCTGGGCTTTTAATGCATTTTAATGTCATTTCTTCATGAAAAAATTTAAAAAAATGCTGTGCAAAATGTAATAATACTCTATTGCTTTAAGAGTGCAAAATCCTTCTTCAAAACTGCCATCAAACCTTTCAAGAGAAACTAGATTCCTCTGTCCCAGATGGAATCCCATAATATGATCCTCCCTCCCCAGTAAGCACAAACAGCACAAATCTGCAGATTTATGTTCTCTTCTTAAACCAACAAATCTTGAATTCCTTTACATGAGTGTCACTACTTCATTCAGCCGCTTAGTCTACAGCCTGCTATTGAGCACGCCCAGGGGAAGCAAAACATACAGGTTAACTGGTTTAGGCTTAGGCAAGTGCTCCGATCACAAGTCTGTTCATATAAAAATGCACAGCAGTACCATATTTTCTGTCCTAAACACATTTAGCCTATAGCATGACAAGCTCTGTTCTTAAGAGAACCAGAAGATCCCTAATCACAGCAGATTATTAGAAGCAAAGTCTATAATACTGGCTCTGAAGAGGTGCCTGATTCCATACATCTTTGTGCTTTCATTCTGCTAGACTGGCTAACTCTTGAGAGCTTCCATTTGGGCATGAAAATTAAGTACTTCAGAGAAGCAACCAAATTATACCCATTCACTGCATCTAAAAATTTACACACTCAGAATTTAATCTCTTGTCATCCTGTATTTCAGGCAATTTAATCATTCTAGCTCCTACTAAATTTAAGAGCTTCTGATAGTCACAAAACAATCAAGGTATCTATTGGAGTCTATTGGAAGCCTGATCCCATATCAAGTAAGATTTGGACAAGAGAGTCAGGCCAGAGTCACTTACTCCATAGTCTTGAATAACCAGAGGGTATCTGCCCAGTACAACTTCCCAAACCAATTCACAACTGATAGGGCTATTGTGCCAACTGCAAGGGTCAAATAAGCCCTCATTTCCCACCATGCTGTAGCTGCAACTGTAACTCCCTGACATTTTTAATACTGAATGCAATGTCATAACAAGTCACACTTAGAACATATCCATGATGCATAAACAAAAAATGACAACTGAATTAAGCCTCACAAAAAGCTGAATAGTTTCATGAAAGAAACAACCTGTTTAGGCAGAGCATTATCTCACCAAAAATTTTTACAAGCAGGAGTGAGAAGCTTATTTATAAATTGAAAAGGTGTTCTTTAACCTAAGCATTAAGCATGACTTTTGACCTGCATCTAATAAATAACACTAATAACCAAAATTACTATCAATACAGTCCTCATCTATGAAGCTTAAAAAACAGTAAAAGCTTTCTAGAATACCAGTGCTGAGATATGCTTATGGGTATCTCCAGATCTATTAATTTGTGTTTGCTAACTAGGATAATATTTTAACATATTTTTGTAATAAAAAGAAGCCACCAAAGTCTGACTTATTAGGGTTAGACAAACTTTATCATTTGAGTGAACTCATCAGATTCACAGCTTGACGAACAACAGTAGCTACTTCCAACTGTTGACCGAGACCAGACCTAAAAGCAAGAGTTTCTGTGTCTTATTGCCAATGCACAAGAAACTGAGGGCAAGAATAATTAAGCTATTGGAACAAATATAAAATTAGAACATTCTATTATATATGTAAAAACACTCTTACTGTAATGAGGTCATTCCTTTTAACCATTCTTCCTTGGTAAAAAATCCCATGCTTTCAGCCTCTAGTTTCCAGGCTAAAACTAACATAATAATCTAGGGAAGGGAAAAAAAAAAACAAAAACCAAGGGGAGAAAAAGGAGTCAGTATGTAAGAAAAGGCTGATTTCTTGATGTCCAAGAATAAAACTCTAAGCATTCAAACATTCTAACAACTGCTGTACATGCTTCCACTTTATATTTATTACCATTTAATAATTCAGCTATGTGCAATTAATTTCAGTTTCTGAAAATGAAGCATTACTGTAATAAAACAAACAAAACCCCTCACACACCAGCCACACAACTGATGTATTCACCTGAAATGTCCTAGAAAAGCTCCTAAAAGCAGGAAGATAAACAACTTCTTTGCTCACTGAAGTTGAGTTTTACACACAACTTAATCTTATCCAATACCCCCTTTTGAAGTGTTATTAGTATCGTACAAGAAACCTACATTTTCAGGCTCAACACCAATGTCTTCACAAAACTTTTCCATTCCTTCGGGCCCCACAACTTCATCAGGACCTTCAAAACCAAAAAGAAAGCAGACTGAAATCTAAGTAACATTCACTGTTCACAAGGGTTACACACAACAATAATTAGACTATAATGCATACAAGCTATCTTTAAAAACACTGAATTACACTATTAAGTACCTTTTATGTTAGAACCATTCTATCATCTGGAATGTGGAGACATGTATATTACATATGAAGAAACAGCATAAACTAAAAGCAAAACTAAACTAGAAGTTTCACCTTGTACACTACCTCCCCACAACAGCAGACAAGCTATTTTAGTTTCTAGTATGCAACTTTTCATTAGACTCCACTGAGTTTCCCATTGACAGCTCAATTCCAATAACTGTGGTGGTCATTTGCGTTTAAGACAGCTTGGGTACTGCTACTCTGTACTGAAGTTACCCTATTTATAATGTTCCTCAAAGAGTTCTTTTATCAACAATAAAAAAAAAAAAATTCCATCCGAGCTACTACTACAGATATTACTCTTTCAATGGTATTAGCGTTATGGGTTTGCACTAACACAGAAGAGGATGAATCTTCAAATAACTTAAGGTTAGCTTTATGATGCTGAGTAATACGGGGAGGGTGATAACAATAAATAAGAAAAATGCTAAGCAAGTTAGCCACATACAAAGCAGAAAAATGTTTATGACCGCAATGAAAATAACTTGATTAGGACCACAACAGTTCGTGTTATGCCGTCATGTTTCCATTTTAACAAAAAGCAAGCCTCTAAAAACCAGAAAAGTAGCGTATTAAAGAGCACATACAGACACACTCTATAATGCTTTGTTTCTCTGAATGTCTCTCTGGTTCCAGCTATTTCTCTTAGGCCTGTTCTAAAAATGACTTCTACTGGGCAACGAAATATTATGACATGCTATTCTGATGTGCCTTGGATGATTACATTAATGTTGTTTTAGTGAATATGAACCCATGTAAAATGTAAAGGCTTTATCTTCCAAAACAACATGCCATTTCACAATTTTTGTTGGCAAATTTTGCTATTTATACATAGAGAGAACAGTCCTTTTTATCCCTTGATGATACCTGTCTCCACTTCATCTGCATCCACTGGTGTTATTGTAAGCAGAATTCTTTTTCAGAGTTTGGATAATGTACTTTGAATAATTACTCACTGTGAGGTAAGAACTGAGTCAATAAAAACTATTGAGAATGGCCAGTTTTACGGGAAAATAAAATGCAACAGGCATTCAAGATCATGAACCCCTACCTCTTGAAAAATGCTGCAAAGAACATTTCTCCTAGGTAAGCAAAACACTGCCATCTGGTTTTGAGAAGCCCTTACACAGAATGTGTTAAAAAACCTGCAAGTTTAAGTTATGAAGAAAGACACATACAAAGGTTCACTGGTATAAAACTGAATGAGTATTTTTGGCCCAGAAATCACATGTACAATTCATAGCTATATATATGTGTGTGTGTATGTACATATAATTTTCTCTTTAATGGAAACATTTAACCTCCTATGGTGTATACTTTCACTGGAATTCTATTTTATACTAGAAATGTGGCATATTTTGATTACTGGTTAACTAGCAAAGTATAACCTCCTACATTCAGTTCTTGATTCAACAACAAAACCAAAATTTACAGGCCTTAAAGTTAAAAGTATGTGTAGGTACATTTATCAGAAGAATATTAATTGAGAATTATTATTTTCCTCATACAAGAGCGTGCCTCAAACCTAAATTAGAAAGCAGATTACTAGAATCTGGGGTAGTTCATTACTGTGGAAAGACTGCAAAGTATCAGTTCTGATAAATATACTTGAACCAATTGCTGGCAGATAAATCATCAACTCATTTCATACTGAGAAACAGCCATTGGTGATTAAAACCAGTGGGTTTTAATCAACAACTAGTTATGATGGACTTCAAGTAGTGACTAGACAGAGAGAAATTTTTTAATGAATTTTGATTTAATTAACTTTTTTAAACAGTTTACAGAAACTGGATTTCTAACCATATAATTGGTAAATAAATGGCAATAATAGTCTACAAATTCTGCAAAATACACTGCATAGTCACAGAAAGCAACTATTACTTGGATAGCAACTCTGATTTATTTGAAAGAGGCTACTTCTAACACTTTTGAATGAAACATGTTATTTACTATCAAAAAAGTTAGGACAGATTCTCAGATAGGAAAACCAGTATAAGCATCTATTATTTTATTTTGTAAAATAGAAACCCAAGAGAAGTATTTCATTATCCTTCCAATCTGATTATAAACAAGATCCAGTTAGAGAAATAAACTTTTATCTAAACTGTCTCTCAGTGTCCTGACTTCCACTTGTCCATTTCAGATTAAGAAGTAGAATTGTTCAGTACATCCTAGCTCAACACTGAACTGTCCAACATCAGCTACTTCATCTAAAGAACGCCATGGTAAGTTATAAAGGATAGAGTAAAGAAGACAAAGTCAAAAAGAACAAATACTGAAAAGGCAGTAATAAAAGCTATACTAATTCAAGGGCATGTTATAAGGAACCGAATATGGACGTATTTTTAGGTCTACATCAGCATAAAAAAAGCAAAATGCAATTACTATTTGATGTATTCATTTGTTTTAAACAAAACTATACAGTTTTAAATATGAATCTATTGCATATTACCTGCATATTCATAAAACCAAGCCAGGCACTTTTTGCTTGAAAAATGTTCCTCTCCGCTTATTACTTTACCAGATGCTTGCGATCTGCAATAGCTTATAGAAACACAAGGATGATAAGCGTTATTTTAATATGAGAAATGGGAAATAATTTCAAATTAAATTCCAAGTTGTTTATTATTAGTTCAAACTATTTAAACTGTTTCATGAAGTCAATATACATCAACAGTGAAGCTGAATTTGTTAAAGGGCAACTGTCTGTCATCCTATTTCAACACTTGTCAGAACATAAAACTGCCTTGAACTACAACCCTCTCATAGACCAGTTTATTGCAACTATTACTTTTTCTGAAATTAGAAAGTACAACTGTACTTGTAGATATTAAGCAAAAAAACCCACACAGAGAGGGTCAAAACATCACTACTGGGTAATTCAAACGCCTTATTATCTACTTATATTTATACATACAGGCATTTAAAGTTAGGCCTCTAATAAGCAGCATGATCTTCAAGAGTGCTGAATATGCACAGATCCCATTTAGGTCAACAGGAGCTGCAGAGTTTGACATATTTAAAAGTCAGGCTACTTATAGTTAAACATCCAAATTCGGGAAGAAAACTCGGTCAATTTGTTTACATTAAATATGTAACTAAATATCTATAAATTCTATATATGTTTGGTACACATACCAGAATAGCAATATGCAATCTATGGTAAGACTAAAACTGCTCAGCACACACAGCTTCCCTCCTACATTGTCTTCATTATGTGACACACGACCCAGTTTGCCTAGGAAGTGAATTTTCTTTTTTTTTTTTCTTTACAAGAATGCACAGAATAACTGATTTCTTCCAGTAAAAACAGACCGCATGAAAGGATCTTTAGTCAGTAAGAAGCCGCAGCACCTTTTCAATGCACACTCCTTTCAAATACAAGTTACAGACTTTTAGAACAAGCTAAGATTATTTCTAAGAATGAGGTGAAAGTTAATCGCATGAGAGGATTTAAAATTATGCAGCTCCTCCACTGCAATGTTAAAATGAAAATGTCAAGCAGGAAAAGAATAGTTCAGTTCTGAGAGGTGGTGAACAACTTCAGCTCCCGTGTATTGCTTTAAGCTTCACTGGGAAAGAAAGCAACGCTCTCCAAGATGAAGCCTTGGGTGCTGAAAGCCAGAATTTAAGATGTACTACAGACAAATACCCATTCAACTGCCATTAAAAACACAAGTCACCAGAAAGAAACAGAGCCATACAGTATGCTATTGCTTGTTGCTTTTATCCAGTTTAACATATATCCATTTGTAAACACTGGTTTTATTAAAGAATATTACCAATATATTGCTACATAAGAATGCTATGTCAGAAATACTCATATACCTAAAATCCTGTGATCATCTAGTATGAACTCTGATTTACACCATAGTTTTTGCCCCATGGCTACTAGCTACTTTTCTTTTTTAAGAAGCTTTCAAAAGATTTTTTTTTTGAAGTAAAATAAATTGATATAAAATTTTGGTCAGCAGCATTCAAGAAAGATGAATTGAAACTGGAACAGATGCAGAGAAGAGCTATGATGAGCAAGGAAACCGAAAATCGGTATTATAAACCAGAAGAATTTAGCTTGTTTAACTTAAGAAAATAAAGTATGAGAAAACACAAGTGCTCACTCCAAACACCCTATGAGGCAGACCCATGAGGAAGGAGTGTTATATAAAGGATAATGCAGGCACGAGAATGGTTATTAACTGGCTATGAATAAATTTAGACTGAATTTAGACTGAAACGAAAAAAATGACTGCAGAAAGTGGGCTCTAGAACAGTTAGCCAAAATGAACAGTCATAACAAAATAAAAGCCTGGGTACTTCTGAGTTCAAGCTTGGTCAGCCTATGAGAAAGGCCATATGCCACAGTTTCTTGCAATAGCCATTCCTGTAGCGCTGATTTCGTAAGTCCTTTGTGTTCTTATGTCCTCAGGATGTTTGTCGTAACTAAGGGTTTACTGACATACTTCACAAGTTCTAATAGATGAAGAAGGAATACGGTTACTTTAGGGAAGCCACACTGGAAGCTCCTGCTATGCCATACTAATGGTTTATCATTCTAATGGTAATTTTTTGGTATTACGGCTTTTTATGGTAGCGAACAAACAAGATGCTTTGGATTCCTCTATTTATCATAAAAAACCTTTCCTGATTTTGTTTTGGAGTATGCTGACCTCTCCTTCCATTCCACTGCAAAACAAAAAAGAGACGATTTAACGTAGCCACTTGGAGCATCGGCAACCTTAACATGAGGAGAGCCGCCTGCCCCAGGCGAAAGGTTGGAACGAGGATGGGGACAGAGGCCGGGCACGGCCCCGCCGGCCGGGAACGGGGGCAGCTCCGTGGCGCCTCTCCCCCGAGCCTGAACAAGCCGAAGGCAGACGCCGCACCCCGCAGGACGAGGGCCCGCAGCGGGACGGGGGCCCGGCCCCACCCGCCCCCCCCCGCCGCACAAAGGCAAGCCGCAGCCCCGGGGGGGGGCGGGGCCCCGGGCCCCCCCGGCCGGGGCCCCCCTCACCGGCATCGTCCCGCCTCGGGGCGGGGGCCACCCCGGCGCCGGGGCCCGCAGCCGAGACACCCCCCCCCCCCGCCGGGCTCACCGCCCCCCTCTGACCGCCGCCACCGCCTCCCGAGACCGGCGGTGGGGAGATGAGAGGGAGCCTCGGCCCGGCCCGCCCCGCCCCGCTCTTCCCCACCCCCGCCGGGCCCTGCCGCCCCCCCCCGCCGCCGCACCGGTCCCAGAAGCGGGTGTCGCGCCCGGGGCGGGAGCGGGGAGCCGGGCGGTAGCTGCTGCTCAGGGAACGGCGAGCGACCCGGACACAGACGCCGCTGAGCAGGAAGTGACAGCACCAGGGGGGCGGGCCCGCTGCCGGAGCCCCGCCCCCGAGCGGGCGAGGCTGGGCTCGCGCCCCTCCCGCCGAGAAGCCCCGCCTGCCTCCGCGTGCCGCGGGGCGGTGCTGCGCTCGGCCGGGCCCCGGGGTGGGGGCTGGTGGCGGTGCGGGCGGCCGGGCCCTGTCCCGCGGGCACGGCGGGGGCCGGTGGCAGCGCTTGGGGCTGGCGTGAGGCCGGGGCGGCGGGGGGGGCGCGCTTTCGCCGTGAAGGGCCCCTAGCCGGGGGGAGCAGCGGGCAGCGCCGGAGGGCGGGCGGATCTCACCGCAGCCCGCGCTGGCTGCCGAAACCGCGGGAAGCCGCCCGGGCGGCCAGCGGCGTGCACGCGGCCGGCATTTATCGCGGCTCAGGTGCACCCTGCGGCGTTAGCCGTTGGCGCCGCTGCTGCGCGCCCGGCGCTCATGGCCAGCGGCCCCGCGCGGCCACCCTCTGCCCCCGGCGCCCAGCCTGGCTCTGCGGGCGGGGGTCCTGAGGCGGGAGGGCAGCGCTGGCGGGGGCACCTTCCCCCGACGCGCCTGGCTGCTGCCGGCCGGCGGCCCTGAGCGCTCGCCCGCCGCCTCCTGGGGCCGGGGCCGCAGCCGGGGCAGCCGCCCCGCTCCGCCTTGCGGTACCGAAGCAGCACAAGCGCGGGAACCGGTGGGTCACGGAGCGGGGGAGGTGAGGGGAGCACCGCGGTGCCCGTGGCCCCGAGAGAAAAGCCGCGCCGCGCCCCGGGACGCCGCCGTGGCGGGAGGGGGGAGGGAGCCCCCCCCCCGCCTCAGACGGGCTTGCAGCGGGCGCGCGCCGCTAGGGCCCCGCCCCGCCCGCCGGCCGCCGCCTCGCGCCCTGCCTGCCGATTGCCGAGCGCGTCGGCCGCCGCCTCGCCCCTGCCTGCCGATTGCCGAGCGCGTCGGCCGCTGCCTCGCTCCCCGCCGGCAGCCGCGCGCGGCGCTTGCCGGTCGCCACCCGGACCACGCTCGCGGGCGCGCCAGGGCCGCCATTTTCAGTCACCATAGTGACGGGTCCTGGCAACGCAGGGACGCCGGGAGGCCTCGGGCCTCGCCCTGTACCCCGGCGTGAGCCGCCGTCCTTCCCGCCGCCGCCCTTTGGGTCTCCTCCCGTCAGCCCTCCGCGTACTCCCGTGGGGTTCTGGATCCACCCCCGCCCCCATCCTGCCCGGCGGGGGTGCGTCCTGCCGGCATGTCCGGGGAGGGAGACAAGAGGAAGCGCTTTATTTCGGCCACGGCTGCCAACTACTTCGGGCTGGATCCAGCTGTGGGTCCCGCTGCCCTGGCCGCGGGGCTGCGTTCCCGCCCGGAGCTGACCAGCTTCCTCGACGACGGCAATGAGTTCCTCCTCGTTGTGCAGCACTCGGGCACCCAGCTCACCGCGTCCAACAAGGTAGGGTCGTGCCCCGCCGAGGCTGTGGAGGCGCCTGCGGATCCAGTGTGCCCACCGCATCCCCGTGTGCGAGGGGGGATGCAGAGCTCCGGGTCCACCCAGGTTTAGTGGTCATAAAGGACGGGTGTCTGATTTGGGAGATGAAGGGAGGCTAAAGGGTTAACAAAAGGACCTTTGTGAAGCCAACTCGAGATCCATCTTAAATTGCTAGCATTGTGGTTTAGGTTAACTTACTAGTCGTATAAAGTAAACTATAGATAAGAAACTAACACTGTAGGGAATGTGGAAGAGGAGAGATTAGTAGGAGATGGCCCATCTTTGTTGCAGGCCTTGGAAGGCACCTAGGAGAACAAAGCGTCTGGCACTCTGTCGATATGAGGATAGCCAAGGATGGGGAGCCGGCTGGTACTGGCTGTGTTGTTCTGACAGTGGAATAAGGGGGGTAGAAGCTGGAGTTCACCAAAAGGACAAGGTGAAGAAGAGGAGTGGATGAAGTAAACGACCCCTGAAGACCACCGACTCAAATCACTGAGCATGCACGGTCGGGAGGGACTTACGGAAATGAGCTCTTGAAACTAATTTTAATACGAATCTGGGACAGGTTATGCCTATGTACAGGCGTATTGGGAAACTGCATGTATATGTAACACTGCTACACATAAACGGGGCAAGCTGCCGTGTTGCGGTGCGCACGACTTTGGTGGGACTACCCCCCGTGCTGCCCAGTGCTGAATAAACATACCTGCTTTACAGTCTTACAGATTGTGGAGTCTGTTTTCCGCACGTCAGGAGATGTCTTCCTACTGCAGATATCTATGGTGGTCTTGGTGTCTGCTGCATAAATTACTGGCCTGAGGGTCTGTGAAGACCATATAGTCAGCTGCACCATATATTTGTCAATGGATTGTGCCCATGCTGAGATGTAGTTTTAGCGGGCTGTGTAGTGTCGCTGTGTGAAGGTAAACAGCCTGGAGAACGGTGTGTGGCCTTGCTGCGAACGCCGGGTGGAATCCGATGTATGGGTTGTTCCTGGGCAGGGGTGCATGCAGGTGAGGGGAAGGATTGCATTGCCAATGTCCATGCAGGACACGTGGCTCAGTATGTGGCACATTGGCAGATTTTTGGTTGATGTGTCCAGCTGTGAGCACATCTGAGATTTGTTGTGTGAAATGTGCTGGTGTCGAGTGTTTGTGTTCAGCCAGTGACTCCTCCGAGTGAAACCGTGGGGTGCGATGCGCGATGAATCATGTAATCAGGACACGAGTGTATGGGCAAAGTGCGGGTCACGACGTGCATCCCATCATTCTGCTGTGAGCCCAGGGACATGGTGTCTGTTGTCAGTCACAATTTTTTATCTGCACTTAAGACTAATGTAATGGGTCGTTAACATGTGAACTGCTGTGGGGAGCAGTGACTTACATACCTCTTGATGTAATCATCTGTGTAGTCTGTGAACTCTAGTGCATGCTATATTCATGTGAGAAAGCACATTTATGTGTACCTGTTTTTGGGGTGTGCTGCTGCACCACTGCCTAATATACAAAGCCACTGTCAGCAGCCATGGAAGATCAAATGCATATCGGGGCTTTAATTGTAAACCTGTTGTCTCAGTGAAACGGTGTCTGTAGGTGTTGAGCTGAAGACTTGATGAGAAAGTAAAATTGATACTGTCCAGTCAAATTGAGAGCTGTTCTTACTAACCCTGTGTTTCTTCTAACAGAAAAAAAAATTCACAGATGTTTACAATTGTACAGAATTTGGGATTTCAGTTAATGTATGTTTTTGCTGCTGTTTAATGATGTTTAATAATGTTCTCCTGTTTTGTGAATTCTCCTCAGCCACAAATAGTTTCAATAATCGATTTTATGGCAATTTTTGGAACTTTACCCATAAGTTGGACTGTGAGGGGAACAAGAGTCATCCTACAACTTATGATTTTGTGGGTGAAGGAGTGTGCCTTTCCTTGTCCTTGACAAATCTATGAATTGCAGTAGAATTGTGTATTTACAGACTCAGGAGAACAATACTGAATATTTATTCCCAAAATTATGTAGTGTAAAAATGCAATAAAAAAGATAGACTTCAAGCTTAGTTTTCTCTAAGCACAAGATGGAATTTTTGTTTTGACCCCAGAAAGTGGTAAGTGGAACTTTCAAAATCAAAATAGCATAAGTAATTACAGTATTTACAAATATAGAATCATAGAATCATAGAATCGCCTCGGTCGGAAAAGACCTTTAAGATCATCGAGTCCAACCGTTAACCTAGCACTGCCATCCCACCACTAAACCATGTCCCTAAGCACCTCATCTATCCTTCTTTTAAATACCTCCAGGGATGAGGACTCCACCACCTCCCTGGGCAGCCCATTCCAGAGCCTGACAACCCTCTCGGTGAAGAAGTTTTTCCTAATGTCTAGCCTAAACCTGCCCTGGTGCAGCTTCAAGCCATTCCCCCTCGTCCTATCGTCTGTTACCAGGGAGAAGAGGCCGACCCCCACCTCGCTACAGCCTCCTGTCAGGCAGCTGTAGAGGGCGATCAGGTCTCCCCTCAGCCTCCTCTTCTCCAGACTAAACAACCCCAGTTCCCTCAGCCGTTCCTCGTATGACTTGTGTTCCAGACCCCTCACCAGCTTGGTTGCTCTCCTCTGGACCTGTTCCAGCAAGGCAACATCTTTCTTGTAGTGAGGGGCCCAAAACTGAACACAGTATTCGAGGTGCGGCCTCACCAGCACCGAGTACAGGGGCACGATCACTTCCCTGCTCCTGCTGGCCACACTATTCCTGATACAAGCCAGGATGCCATTGGCCTTCTTGGCCACCTGGGCACACTGCTGGCTCGTATTCAGGCAGCTGTCAACCAGCACCCCCAGGTCTTTTTCCACCAGGCAGCTTTCCAGCCACTCTTCCCCAAGCCTGTAGCGCTGCATGGGGTTGTTGTGACCCAAGTGCAGGACCCAGCACTTGGCCTTGTTGAGCCTCATACAATTGGCCTCGGCCCATCGATCCAGCCTGTCCAGGTCCCTTTGCAGAGCCCTCCTCCCCTCCAGCAGATCAACACTACCACCCAGTTTGGTGTCATCTGCAAATTTACTGAGGGCACACTCAATCCCCTCATCCAGGTCATTGATAAAGATTTTAAACAAGACCGGCCCTAGAACTGAGCCCTGGGGGACACCGCTTGTGACCGGCCACCAACTGGATTTAGCTCCATTCACCACGACTCTCTGGGCTCAGCCACCCAGCCAGTTTTTAACCCAGCGAAGTGTACATCCATCTAGGCCATGAACTGCCAGCTTCTCCAGGAGAATGCTATGGGAGACTGTGTTGAAGGCTTTGCTGAAGTCCAGGTAGACAACATCCACAGCCCTTCCCTCATCTACCAGGTGGGTCACCTGGTCATAGAAGGAAATCAGGTTCATTTTATAATGAAAAAGGCATTACATATTTGGTGTTGGAATTCAGGTTCCTATGAACTCAGGAATGAGTAGAATAAAAGTTTTCATTTTCTGTGCAAATCAGATACTGCCAGAATGTTATCAGAGCCTATAGGGAGAAATATGGTATTTTATAATTTTTTCCTTGATGTAAATAATTTTTGTAAATGGTCTACATAGTTTAGTGTAATATGCAGTCAAGGACAGTTTTCTAAACAAATCCCATCTTTTGATTATTAAGATTGAAGCTACTGATTCTATGAATAATGCATTGGTGTTCTTTAAGCTGCGACCTGATGTAATTACAGAAGACAATCTTCATAGCAATATTCTTGTGTCATCTATGCTAGATTCACCAATTAACACCCTTTATCAAGCTGTACGACAGGTTTTTGCACCAGTATTACTGAAGGTGAGCAGTATTCCAATTTAAATATTCTGTAGATTTATATTTTAACTTTGAAATTCCATAGGTTGTTAACTGTTCTGAGAGAAATATTTTATTTTTTTTAAATAAAATATTTTAAGAGCTTAAATAACGGATGATAGTTCTAATTTCTAAGTTAAAGAACTTTGTCTCCTGTCAGTAAGGATGGGAGGAGAATTCTGGTCATACATACAGATGCCTGACTAGAAATGTGGCATACACTGGGCAGTGGTGGTTAATGAAGACCACAGCTCCTTACCTCCTTTCCACCAGTAATTCTGTTCTTGTGTCCTTTTCTTGTTTTAGATATTATTTTATTTTATATGAAATGTGTAGGTCTGTATCGTGCAAACTATGATTCTATAATATGTGGCAGATAGGTGTGCTAGACTCTAGATTAATTTGCACAGCTGCATTTTTCATAGTTTTGGGGTTTTTTTTAAATGTTCTGAGGCTTTTCCTTCTGTTCCGTTAAAGAATATATTTCCTTTGTGGATTTTTTGTCAAAAACGATGACCGTAGCTGTATTTCATAAGCTGAGCAAGCAGTTTCAGCATTTAAATATTTTAAATTTCTTGTATGTCATAATATTAATAAAATAATTTTAGAAAAACACAATAACTTTTAATATTTGATTCTAGCAATTTCCAGATTCTACTATAGAAGTAGATTCTAAATGTATTTAACTTAAGATAATTTGTTAACAAATTATTTTTAACACATTTTCTATAAATCCAACAACTGACTTCTGATTTTGTGAAAAAAATTTTTACAGTATTATTCTGAATTGTTAAGTGAAAAGAATGAGGTGCTTTTCCTTGACTTTAAGAAAAACAAATTATTACATTGTCCCACCATGTGGTTGGTTACTGAATAGTTTTTTTATTTAAGATTAATAGGAGGAAAATGATAATTGATTTATCACGAGTCACAGTTTTTGAAATTTTCATTGCAGGATGAGAGATGGAGTAAAACATTTGATCCCAAACTCCAGAAACTTTTAAGTGAGCTTGAAGCAGGCTTGAGTACTGTTCTCAGAAGATCAGATCCTAATTATACGGGAACAAAATTCAGTGAAGATGACATGCGAGGTTTGTTTTGCACTTATGTCTTTTATAGTTAATTTTAAATTAGGGGTAAATTATTTACAGGTTGAGTTTTCAGTCTTCATTATCCCAGTGACTGCAGAGTGTGAAATACAACAGGTTGTGGTGAGTAGAATGGAATTAGTGATGATCAGCTCTGGTCTCTTGGTATGAACTTGATATATATAGTCAGAGTCAGAAGTTGAAGTATAATTACATAAACATATAGTAAAAATTTGCTTTAGAAAGTATGTTCTGACTGAAAATATTTTGTGACCATTCGTGTATTTCCTATTTAAACATTTTCTGTTATTATTTGCAGCTATACTTACACCTACAGATGAATTTCAGTTCTGGATAGAATGTGCTCATCATGGAAGTAAATGGTGTAGTAAAGAGAGAGCTTCTCATTTTAAAGACCTATTTGAGGACATTGCAAAAGTATGTTTTCTTTTGTATGATGAGTGATATATTTATAGACTTAGTAGAATCCACTCTTCTTACAAAATATCTGTCAGTATATGTACACTCTTTTAAAATATATGAATATATAACTATTTAGTTATTTTTTCTTAGGCAAAATTTTACTTTAATGACACTCATGTAGTTTCTAGAGACAATGGTGCAGGGGAGTGCCAATATTTAGTTGGGAGCAGATTTGACTACTGAATACTAAGAGCTGCTGTAGAAATACAACAGTATGCTACAGTTCCTGAACTAGAAATTGACTCATGAAATTATAAAAAGGAAAACTGAAAATACAGACAATAATAATGAATACTTTGTGCAAAATATTTGGCACCTGTGAAGTGCTTGCTTGAATAGCGCTTCAGATATCAATGCATTCTTCACATGAATAAACTTACACAAATGCTTGTTTTTCGAGAGGATTATGCCATATTCTGTTAAGCAATAAACCCCAGGAAACTATAGCAATTGCCAGCTTCAGAAAAGTATAACTGTTTCTACAATACTAGTTGCAAAGTAATTGTATTAAGGTTATTTTTTGTAGGATTATTACAACTTGGATAGTCTCTCATTATTTGAAGTTGTGGATTTGGTGGAGACTACCAAGGACACTGTTGATGGTGTGTGGAGGCAAACAGAACATGATCCTTATCCACAGCCACGCATGCATAATCTCTTGGATGTGATAGGTAAACCTTTACGTAGTCTTTATTAAATGAACAGTTGAGAAAAAGTAAAGTGAATCCTTGAGCAAAAACCTTTTTTCTCCTAAAGGCACCAGTGACAGCCTACAGCATTAAGGTGCTTTCCTGAGTATTAGTTGCTGAGTAGTATTCAGCCAGTTCTAGTAGATACCTTCACACATGCTTGGGAAGATGATAGATAATAACAAGATGGAGTTGGATACCTTTCAGCCTGTGGGCTGGATTTCTTTTGCCTCTGTTTGACTCCTTGTCTTTCTCTCAGAGGACAAAATTTATTTACATAAATTCCCATTTGAAGGTTGATTCAGTCTGTGTGGAGGTGAGAGCAGGACGTGCACAGAGGTTGCTTCACTCATTTTCTCAGCAGCAGCAGTCCCATGTTCTGGGACAGGCATAAGACAGTGAGTTTGTCTGCTGCTGCCAGATGTGTGTGTGCGTGAGGGGAAGGATTGCTGGGGGCAGCCAGCTAGTGCCATTACTGCTGATAGACACTTGTGTGTGGGTTCCAGAATCCAAATCCATCCGCTTCTGATGTTGGACCAACCTCTGTTTGACTTGGAGATGTTTAAGAAATTTATTGAATCTGAAATAATCAGTTATTAATACATTTGTGTGGTTTGAAGTGAAGGTATTACTCTAGTTTTTAAAAATGGTGATTGGAACGTGGTATGGCATTTAAGGGAATTATTTTAAACAAACTAACGTATTGCTTTTGTATACTTTTTTGTGTTCTAGGTGGCTCACTAGGTAGATATGTTCAGAGAAAATTAGCTGCTTTGAATTTGTGGGAGGATGCTTTTCACAGTGTTAAAGAAAATCTAAAGGCTGGCATCTTGATTTGTGAGCAGTGGGTGTCAGCTTGCGAGTACCTAACTGGACAACTGTGGCAATGTTATACTCTACATCCATGGAAAAATGAGAAATATTTCCCTGAATCGTTAGCCAAACTTGGCAAACGTCTTGATGAGGTAGAGATTTAAATTATACACATTTATTTCATTAGACACAGAATTAAACAACATTGTTTTAAGTTCAAAAAGGGAATTAAATTACTTTTATATACTTTTCAGAGTCAGATAGCATTCCATAATCCGTCTTTACCTGAGCCTTTCAAAAGTTTCTTGTAAAAGGAGAGGGATGGGATGTGCTGCTGTGCTTTTTGCTTCTAAATTAAAGTTTTATGTAAAAGTGTGTTGGATATTTTTTCTGTTATAGGTGCTAACTGTTAGAACACTGCATGAAAAACTTACATTCTTTTTGCCAGCTGGAGAACAAAATGCTTTACATCTTGCTCAAATGTTTGAACCCTTTGCTGGCCTAAATCCTGTACACTATAATCCTTACACAGAGGTATAATGCTTATTTTTAATTTATTCACATTTTTTCTGTGACATTTTATGAGGTATATGAATAGTCCTAAACTAACACATGAACATATGAACTCTCTAGCCATTATGGAAAGCAGCAGTCTCTCAGTATGAAAGAATTATTGCACCAGTGGAACGAAAAATAGCAAGCAAACTGAAGAAGTTTATTTCAGAAGTTCAGGACAGTCCTCAGCAGGTATGGGTATTTTTGTAGTATGAAAATTTTCCTAAAGGTAAAGTTACTGAATTCTTAAGTAGTCAGTTTAGTGCACAGGAGTAAGTACTTGGAGCCAAAGACAGTACTCGTGAACAGCACTAATTGGTAGTGTCAGAATATTTTTAATTTTTTTTTCAGGAGAAAGAGATAACTTTTTTAAACTTCATATTCCAGCTTCTTCAAACATTTCAGAAATATAAGGAACTGATAAAGCATCCAAATATAAGGAAAGAGTTGCTTTTTGAAAGGGAAGCATTGCTAGCAAGACTTCAAGATTATGTCAAAGGTAAAAACATATTTTAAAAGTATATAATTGCATTATTTTTTTGCAAATACTAGAATTTTTATTTACTTTTATTCAGTATTCCTAGTATATTTTTATAACTGCAATAATAATTTTAAGCTTGTTCTATTAGGTGTCTGGTCTAACATGAATCTTTTGCTTGTGTTAGACTATCAGACAGACTTTGAAACTCGATGCCATGGTGTTCCCGGTGATGTTTCTGGACCACTGTCAGGCAAAAACCTTTCTGAAGTTGTCAATAGTATTGTATGGGTACAGCAGCTGGAGCTGAAGGTAACAGATTCCATAACTGTTTAGACACAATATTAGCACAGAACGTAAAATGTGGTGTTTGAGATTTCTGTGGGGAATTCCACACAGAAAAAGTGTGGACTTCCCACAAGTTAAATCATCAAGATTGCTTATCAGTGGTGCTGCTTGCTAAGTTGAATTTTATTAACTGACCCAGAAGACAGTCTTTTTGTAATACACTGAACCGCCTGCTTTTATGACTTCTCCCAACCAACCCCCCAAAAAAAGACCACAATTCTGAGGAGACCTTTTTGTTAAATTTTACCCTTCAGTTTGCATTTTAAAATTGTATTTAAGATTTACAGACAGCCATATTATGACATGCTAATTCTCACTTGTTATTACTAACCTGTGTAGGGTCCCCTTGAAATCAAAGGGATTTCTTGGTAGTACTGTTCTGAGTCAGTGCAGGGAATTCACTACGGAGACTGTAGTAAATGTCAAATGATTCTGTGTTCTCTTACAACAGAATGAGTTTAAGACATATTTGACTCTATTTTAACTGAAGTTATTTTTCTTAGTTTGTATTTACACTTCAGTTGGAAACTCTGGAACTTTTTTTTGGAAAATATTGACTAGTTAAAAGCAAAATGTTTTCTGTAAACATAAGTGCCATTTACAATAACTATAGATTTGAATGAGGATAGAAGTTACTCATCCCAAAATAACTACTAGCCCAGTTTTTTGGCGTTCACCTCTGATTTACAGAAATCTCAAGGGCCTATTTCAGCTGAATGTGACAAAGGGTGGAGGTCTTAAAGGTGTTACTTTGTTATGTGTCCTACAGAGATAAAAGCAGCAGCTCAGGTTTCACAATTACACCTTCTGCTTGGTCTGCTAAAGACCTAGAGCGCAGTTCAGCTGATGTGTGTCAGTTGTGTGTCTGCTTTAGGCTGTGCTAAATTTTTTAATTGCTCTCAAATCTCTGCTGATTTTACTGACTAGGGTTTTGGTTAATTTGTCCACATGTAGATGTGAAATCCCATTTGAAATACCTTTGAGTATTGGCATGGACCTTATAGATACAACAAAAGACGCATGGGGGATTTGTACCTTTATGGAGAACTAACTAAAGACCAGGTGGGATATTCTGGGGTATCTTAATAGTGGTAGACACCTGTGGTGGACAGCTTATTCAGACCCAATTTACTGTCATGGGAATTTGAACATCTGGGACACACTTCAGGATTCACTTTTTTTTCTATAATCTGTTTTTGAATCCCACTTGTATGTTTTATAATACTGATTTTTATTGTGCTGATTTTTCTTTTCTAATTGAATACTGGGAAGTTAAGCTTCTTGTCTTTGTGATTGTGTTTAAGGTGGATGATGCTGTCAAGCTGGCAGAAGCTCTTCTGTCTGACTTGTCTGGATTTCAAACTTTTCATCAAAGTGCAGATTCTTTTCTGGAACAGTTAAAAGTATATGAACAGGAACAATTTGATGATTGGTCTAGGAATATCCAGTCAGAATTATCAAATCCCAAGTCAGGACTTTGGTAAATAAGTTTTTGTTTAAATAATGTTTATGCTGAAATCTGTAGTGTGGTGTAATTCAATAGTACTTGACAAAGGAAATAACAAAAATTGCAGAACTGAGAATGAGTGGAGATACAAAATGGAATAGTCCATCATAATTTCATCATCCTGGCAGGCTTAGTTGGTAGGGTGGAGTATACAGTTAATAACTAATCTTGCAGTTTCTAGTAACATCTGGAATGAAAGACACATTTGGTTTTGTTGGCTTGTTACTACTTGTTATCCATTGTAAGCCATGTAATGCTAATGTAAAGAAACCAGATGAGATTAGAGTATGGCTGTGATACACAGATGACACACATTTAGAGTAACAAATAAATTGCTATTCACAAGAAATTCTGCAGTCTAAATAGAACAGATGAAAGAAGGGTAAGAAAATAAATTTAAACCTCATGAATTGTGTTCCCCAAAATAATGAAATTATTTTATGGGATATTAACATATACTTTAACAATTTTTTTTGATTGATTGACCACATAGCTTCTGTCTGCACCTCTGAGTGTCACAAACTTTCTTTGAACAAAGAGTTTGTCTGCAGTTTCAGAGGATACAGGAGTTGTTACTTCTGTGTAAACTTTTATTTTATGAAAAACACTCAAATACAACAAATAAGCAGATTTAGCACTCCAATATATAACAGCCATCTAATTTATTAGTACCATAAAATTTTGTTATTATGAGATTTTAAAAGATGTGAAGAGATTAATTAAAAGGAAAGACATAGCTTACTGCAAAGGGGAATGCAATGGATATGCGAAATAGAAAAAGATGAGAAAAAAAGTGAAAAAATAAGTAAAGCTGAAGCTTTTATGAAAGAAGCCTGAAAAGATGGTGGTAGAAGTATTACTACAGTAGGGAAAAAAAATGGAGTAAAATCTAAAGATAGGCTGATATGCTTGTTAGCGTCTGCATATACCAAAACGTTTCACTGATCCAAGTCCTGGTTCTTGGATTGGTTCCCTCCAGTGAACCTCCCTGCAATGCTGCAGGCTGGGGCCTTCAGTAGAAGTGCCTGCTTGAGAGAGTAGGATGGGTCCAGTGGTTCTGAGAAACACTGTCTAGCTGTGAGCCAGAAAAACTGTGTGGGCAAAACCAAGAGGCATGCTCATTTTTCTTGTCTCTGCTAGCTTTGAATTTAGAGAAAGGTTACTAGAATAACTTCAGAGTAAATTAAAATGTTAATAAAAATAGAAAAATGTGATAGCGTGACATCAAGCTTTTTAGAATTGTTTATTATATTATTATAAAATGCACCTAAGAAAGGATCAATATCAAATTATATACAATAATATGTTTAATTTGATTTTGGTTTAGCATCCAAGCTAATAGTCCTGTAATGGAGTTGGATCATGCCTTTGGAACATTAAACATACTTTATTCAGATCGTTTGGTGACTCTCCTAAGAGAAGTACGTCAGCTATCAGCACTTGGTTTTGCCATACCAGCTAAAATACAGCGTGTTGCAAACACTGCACAAAAGTTCTGTAAGCAGGCGGTCATCCTCAAACAGGTATAAGATTAAGTGTCATAATATCTTCCTGTTCTGCCTTCCCAGCTTTAGTAGTAGAACATTTCTAGACTATTATCTTTTCTGACTGTGTGGTTAAGCTTTTTGCTGTGTTTGTCTGTACGAAAGCTACTTTTTTCTTGAACAAATTAACTGAGTCCTTAAAAGAGAAGAAAAATAAATGCTTTACAGTTTCAGAATGTGTCTTCTTTTGAAACAAATGAATTATAGTATTAAAGCTATGTGAAGTTACTGTATGAATGTACAAAAATAACACAAGTAATTCATTGATCTCCTCATTTTAGTCTCGGTTTCTGATTATTGTAACTGAAGGAAAATGTCATAAAATGGACCAGCTTATCCTCACCTTTGCTAGTTTTCAACTGAAAATATATTAATACATATTTTAATAGAAATGTGTGTTTGTGTTTTAGGGTGGTTATTTTTGATTTGACTCAATGCAACAGAAGTTTTTATTAGGCTTATATTTCAGTTGAAAGACCATATCAAGTTTTCTTTTGTTACTGGAAGGTGCGAGAATAAATATGTATACACTGGTAAAAATTCTTATGTAGATACATAGGCTCAATTCAGTTTCACATGAGGTGTCATTGGTATTTGAGATACCTGCACAGCTAAGGCAGAGATGATACAAGACCTACAAGATACCCATCCATCTGGATCATTGACGGGTGCCCAAGTGGAAATCTTAGTGATCTCAAAAGGCACTAGATGTCTATCTGTGGGCAACTAAACCAAGTTGTAGGGTATGCCTCTTACTTCAGCTGCCAATCTGGAAGTAAATAGATCTTTCTTAGGTCTACATGTCATATCCTGCTGGATGTCACGGGTACTTGAAGGTCTCTGAAGTGGCATTAGATGCCTATGTTTGCATACAATAGCAGAACTGTTCCACATATAATAAATCAGAGGCTGAACCTATGTCACTTAAGGTGAAGTGTAATCACGTCAGATGTGTAAGTAGCAGTCTCTTTTGCTATTAGAGTTCATCACTAGAAGAAGATAGGATTGCATTGGTGTTGTACTTTATTTTTGTAAACATTTTACCAGTATAGTTAATTCTCATTTCCTAATGGTATTGAATGGGCAATACTTTTAGAAATATCCTGCTTTATGTTTATTGGCACATAAATATTTTTATCTGTTCTTGTAAATTGAATCTCTCCATTTTTACAGGTGGCGCATTTTTATAATTCTATTGATCAACAGATGATTGAGTGTCAGAAGCCAATGATGTTACAGTCTGCTCTAGCATTTGAACAGATAATTAAGGTGAAAGAATTCCTCTGTCTTTGTATTTTTAATTTCAGTAGTATCTGCATATTCTGTGCTGCTTTTTCTGTGTTTATTGCTGGACTTTTTAACTGCAGCCTTCCCATACATGCAACACCATATATGTAGTTAGCATTTATTGAAATCAGTGGCCCTTTCTTTTTGACATTGTTATTTAAACAACTGCTTACTCCTTTTTATTTTGGGTATTAGTGTAATATGCTCTCTCAGGAATTTTTTTTAGTGTTTGAATTTATACATGAACCATGATGTGGTCAATTCCTTAATAGTTGGGGATGTAACTCCTGTTTTAATAGATCTAAATAATATTATATTTTTGTCTGTTAGTAAAAATGGCATATACTTTATTCTGGATTTGTAATTCCCTTGAATATTTCTAATTCATGTTTTGGGCAGGTTGAAAGTGGATAGTTTCTGGTTTAGATTAAGAACAAAGAATCAGTGAATCTACCTGATTATGGACTTAGCATGCAGTTTGTTACAGTGGGTTGGTGTTCAGACATAATATAGTTGCTCTGACAGGTGTTTGTTTTGTAATTGCTAGGAAGTTCACTATACTTAAAGAAGTTTTAGATTTTTGTAAGGAATGTGCAGCAATTTGGAGGAATCTACTGTATTGGGTTTCTGTGGCAAGGTCTTGGTAGTGGGGGGGCTACAGGGGTGGCTTCTATGAGAAGCTGCTAGAAGTATGCCCTGTGTCCGCTGCTGGCCAAGGCCAAGCCAGTCAGCAACAGTGGAAGCGCCTCTGTGATAACATATTTAAGAAGGGAAAAAAAAACCAAAAACGTCTGCGGCTCAGTAGCCGGAGAGAGAAGAGAAGTGAGAGGATGCAAGAGAAAACACCCTGCAGACACCAAGGTCAGTGAAGAAGGAGGGGGAGGAGGTGCTCCAGGCGCCGGAGCAGAGATTCCCCTGCAGCCCGTGGTGAAGACCATGGTGGGGCAGGCTGTCCCCCTGCAGTCCATGGAGGCCCATGGGGGAGCAGATCTCCACCTGTAGCCCGTGGAGGACCCCACACCGGAGCGGGTGGATGCCTGAAGGGAGGAGGCTGTGACCCCGTGGGAAGCCTATGCCAGATCAGGTTCCTGGCAAGCCATTGCGGACCCGTGAGGGGAGGAGCTCACGCCGAAGCAGGTTTGCCGGCAGAACTTGCCCCCAGGGCCCCGGAAATTATGGACCCACGCTAGAGCATTCGTGGAGAACTGTAGCCCGTGGGAAGGACCCACGCTGGAGCAGTTCATGGAGAACTGTAGCCCGTGGGAAGGACTCACGTTGGAGAAGTTCATGGAGGACTGTCTCCCGTGAGTGGGACCCCACGCATGAGCAGGGGAAGAGTCCTCTCCCTAGGGAAGAAGAAGCGGCAGAGACAACGTGTGATGAACTGACCTCAACCCCCATTCCTATCCCCCTGTGCCGCTGGGGGAGAGTGTGTAGAGGAGCTGGGAGTGAAGTTGTGCCCAGAAAGAAGGGAGGGGTGGGGGGAAAGGTTTTTAAGATCTAGCAGTTTTTCTCCTCTCCTTCTCTGATTTTGACTGATAATAAATTAATTATTTCTTTCAAGTGGAGTGTGTTTTGCCCATGATGGCAACTGATAAAATGATCTCTCCCTGTCTTTATCTCGACCCACGAGCCCTTTTGATTTACTTTTTCTCTCCTCTGTCTGGTTAGAGGGGAGTGATAGAGCGGCTTTGGTGGGCCCCTGGTGTCCAGCCAGGGTTAAACCACAACATCTACTTAATTCCATTTTTCTGCTTTGAAGGGACAATATGAACTTTAAAATTACTCTACAATCTACAGGTTTTTAACACTGTATCTCCTTTTTATGTCTGGAGAAACATGTTGTATGTCATGAATTTCAGATTACTATTTTTGATCAGTTTGAAGGACTCCGCCTTCTTCCAATGCTCTTACAATGTCTGGAGAATTATAACATGCCTGTAAGAGAATAATGCCTCCAGAACAAGCATTACAGAAATGTTTGGAAACTCGCTCCTGAGAACCATTTTGCAAGACAGAGTATAAGAATGGGACTGAAAGTAGAAAGGATGTTGGGATTGGGCTTAGTTTACACAAACTGGTGGAGAGTCCAGACCAAACTGTAGGTTCAAAAGTGTCCTGGAAAAAGATCCCAAAATGTCTCATAAATTTTTCTTGGCCTGGCTGCAGATTATGGCACAGATTTCTTAAGCGTGCAAACCGTAAGACAGTGATGGTGCAGAAGTGTTCAAAGACACAACATATTCTCTTGTTTGACATGATTTCTGCCTTGCATCTTGTAGGAATAGGTCCAGTTGTGGAACTTCAGATGTTTTTTTTTCTTCTGATTGTCTACTGTAAACTTAGCAAAAGGTATAAAACCCCTAGAATCTTGATAAAAAGCACAGAGAAATGGAACTCCCCAAAGCTGCTTATGAGTCAGTGGAATTTTACAATGTAATTTAAAAGGTTTATTTAATGATAAACAGATGAAGTTGGATAGCAGTTGTTAGTGTGACATTTTGGTTTTTGGTCTGTGCAGAACAAAGTGGAAGGGGATTATTGAAGGTGTCCTCTGAGCTTAAGATGTCTGTTTATGCATGTGGGATAGGAATCTGAACATCAGTGGATTTATTTCAAGGTCTGTTAAGAGTCTGGCGTTAATCCTTCCCAATGCATTGATGTAGCTATAATGATAGGCCTGTTTGTGATTTGCCAGATTATTATGTCTCTAGTGCAACAGTGAGAGGGAAGTCCTCCACTTTTTACTAGGAGTAAACCCATTTTTTTAATATTATCACTTCCTGTATGCTATCTGGTAGACTATAGTTGTCATTAAACCTTACAAAAGTTCTATGTTTTTCAAGCATTCAAAATCTGGTCCTGGAGGAAAAGCTCAAATAACATGGGATAATCCTAGAGAATTGGAAGTGTTTATCCAAAAGCTCCAAGCTGCTGCTGAACGGCTTTCCACTGAAAATAGAAAACTAAGAAAGTGGCACACAAACTTCATTGAAAAGGTATATTTTCCAGGTGAAATTGAAATCATGTGTCTTATAGCTTACTTTACCCTTTCTTTCATTTATGTGGTGATGAATATGTTTATTATCCTTTAAAATTCTTTTAACAGGTTATATCTCTCATGAATATTGATCTACTTCGTCAGCAGCAGCGTTGGAAAGATGGACTCCAGGAGCTCAGAACTGGTTTTGCCAGCCTTGAGTCACAGGCAGGGTTTCATTATCATGTTGCAAACTGTGAACAATTGACTTTTCAACAGTAATCAAGATTTAAGACTCAAACATAGCATGATTGTCTTAATTTTGATTAAGGTGTTACTAGCTAGCTCAGGAAAACTGACTACTTAGGTGATGCCACATGTGAGGTAAAATCTCAGATGAGGAGGATGAGGATAATCTTTTTTATGTCATACTAGTAATGGGAGAAGAACACTTGGTCAGATGACAGGGGTTAGATGAAAAAAAAGGGAAAACTTAGGTCATGTAGATTAGTTGTCTCTGAGCCATTAACACAAGGTAAAATAAAGACATTGGTACAGGTATGAGTGATCCCCAGGCAGAATAGAACAAATGTCTAAAATTTAGAATTAAAATGTATTTCCGCCTGAAATAATGGAAAAGCCACATTTTTATTTGTTCACTTATCAACTGTCAACATTTAGACTAGAATCATAGAATCCTTTTGGTTGGAAAAGACCCTTAAGACCATCAAATAAGATGATTGAGATTTTGATAAAGAGTATCATCAAAGTAACTGGATGATATTACTATCACTTGAGCTGTTTTGAGGTATCATTCAAGTCAGTTTAATTTTTCCTATAACCTTTAGCAATAATGGGGCTATATTCTTAGATGGGTGGGATGTTCTTAGTCTTTTTCATGCAAACCTGGATTATTTTAGTTGGTATTTGCCAGCCAAATGCAATATTTTAACTGTATTTTTCCTATAATTTTTCCATCTTCTCAAAATAATATGAATAATACATAAGTGCATTGATGCAGCTTTTGGTTTATAATTTCTTTTGAAACTTAGTTTGCAAATTTTTTTCTTGAAGTCAGTGTATTATCTTAAAGGCTTAAATTTTCTTAATCTCTGGAATCTTTCTGTTGGAAGAGTTCCTCTGGGCAGCCTTGAATTGTAGGGCAGACCTTATCTGTGTAGCTTCCTGCAGCAGTCTTGGACTGCCTCCAAAGCCCTGGCTGAAAATCTCTATCCAATTAAATAAGAGAACCTGTTAAGCTGGAAGAAGTTTCTACTTGTATTGCCCTTTTCAAAATCCTTGGATAGCTTACAAGTGAGCGTTTACAGACTTGAGTATGATATGGCTTTACATATTCTTACAGTGCAATGTAGCAGATTATAGTGAAAATTCGCTATTATATTAATTCTGAATTCTTTAAGATAAAATCTATATCTACTTATTAGTTAATGTTGATCTGTGGAAACACAAGAATTTTCTGGAATACTGTTTAAAAGGTAGCCCACGTATCTTAGGAAAATAAAAGGTGTGATACAGGTTTCGATCTCTCATTCAGCCAGCTCTAACATTTCTAGCAGAGTCCCGTACATTTTAGAGTAACCTTGAAGAATCTCATAGTAAATCAGTGGGAGATGAACCTCAGTGAAGTTGTTATGCTGAACTGGCATAGAGACTGGTTTTATTTGGATTTTTTTTGAATTCCTGTATTCATTTGATATAAATTTAAAAGCTCTAAATCTTAATATTCAAACTGGTCATTAGAATCATAGAATATCTTGTGTTGGAAGGGACCCATAAGGATCATTGAGTTCAACTCCTTGCAGAACTACCTAAAACTAAACCACATGACTAAGAGCATTGTCCAGACACTCCTTGAACTCTGACAGGCTTGGTTCCATGACCACTTTCCTGGGGAGCCTGTTCCAGTGGTGTGATACTTCTTTGAATTTTACTAAGATGCTGGTCTTCAGGCATTGTACTGTGCTCAGTTAATTATGGTTTGAGGAATAAAATAAAATGAAAATAAACATTGTTAAATTTTAGGGTTTCAAATCATGCGATATGAAAGCTTGGAGACAGCACTGGAATCATCAACTTTACAAAGCTCTGGAGCATCAGTATCAAATGGGTTTAGAAGCACTCAATGAGAATTTACCAGAAATAAATATTGATCTAACATTCAAGTAAGATTTTTTTTTCCCTCCCCATTAAAAAAGTATTCTGGCTCATATTACATTCAAATATTAGTTTTTGTATGATATGTTTCACTTTTTAGGCAAGGCCAGTTGCAATTCAGACCTCCTTTTGAAGAAGTACGGGCTAGATATTACAGAGAAATGAAGAGATTCATCTCCATTCCAAACCAGTTTAGGGGAGTAAGCGAAGCAGAAGACGAGTCTATATTCACTGTTATGACCGAAAGAAATGCAGATGGATTTCTGACTGCTTTCAGTAAAGCAGAGGATTTGTTCAGAAGGCTGACAGAAGTTTCTAATCGATTCAAGGTATTTTCAATATTTGACTGACTCATGCTTTTTCTTTACATTTGTATCATTTTAAGCTTCAGACATTCTAGAAGTAGCTGAGCAATGGGATTTGTGCATTATTGTCCTTTTCTGCAAGGCATATAAGCAAAAGTTTAGTAAGTCCCTCCATGTTAAGCAAACTGCTTGAGCACATACCTGGCTTGAAGCATACGTACAGTTCCCATTGAAACCTCAGTACAATAGTGGTCTTGTTCAAAATCTGGTTTTAATCAAAATGTGTGCTTAATCCTTAAATGTGTGATATGTCAAACCATTTTGTACCTTCTGATTTTTGCACTAAGAGAATCTGTAGATAATTGAAGGAGCACTAAAGTTAAAGAGAATGTAGCTTGAAAATGTTATTAAAGTATTTTAATATTATTGAGGAGCAGAGTTTTTTAGTCTAGAAAATATTTCTTTTCCATGAAATCAAAAATGATGTTGAAAAGGAATGGATTGTAATTGGCCAAGTAGATATGGAAACTTTGGTGAATACACATCTTTCCAGCAAACAGGACTGGGAAAAAAACTTCAAAGCATTAAAAGTGAGAGGAAAAGAAGCAGAACGTCTTCCAAGGTACAGTGTAACTCTATTCTTTTGTTTGAATAATGTATTCTATCACATAATTTAAAGGTAATAGTAAAATAGAAATTTTTTTTAGATATTGACATACTTTTAAAATGTTTAGGTTTTTGGTTTTTGATTTTATTTTTAGACATTTATTCGCTTCTATCTGTGCAGCCTTCTCTGACAACTTTTAATGTCTTCCTTTGATATGATGAGAAACTCCCTCAAAATTCAGGGCTGATTCTGAAATACTACAAAACATGGTGATGTTTTAACAGCTCTTTTAGCTAAGTCCTGTACATGTGGACTATATGTGGCAGTTTGGAACAGACTTGGTAGATGTTTATACATTAAATAATTGATGTATTTAAACCCTTGATTACCTCTTATAACTTATGGTTTAAGATATGCTAGTGTAGGCTTTTATTCTTACACATATTCACATGGAATTCAGTGTACTGCATAATTAAGAGTTCTCAAATGAAACTGGTGGTAATCATGTTCAGAACAAGTAAAAAGAGGTGACATTTCATTTAGCAGAATGGACTGGTGGAACTTGTTGGAAGTGGTATTCTGAGTAGTAAAGATTTTAATAAGGACAGACTGTGGTGAATAGAAGAGAAATTGGCTGACATGTCTTATAACCAGAATCCACATGTGGCTGTAAAGTGCCATGAAAATAATTGGTGTTGAGGGAGGATACTCAGGAAAGTATCAAATAAGGTAGCTCTTTTCTTCATGTTCTTTAGGCATCTGCTTAACAGTCACTGTGAGATATTAGATACGGAGCCTTGATATGACTCACTAAGGCTTTTCTTATGTTCTTAAGAATATTGAAGCCTGGGTTAGTATGTTCTCGTGGAAATTAGAGATTTAAAGACATGACTACAAATAATTGAAATATTTTTATTTTTGAGTATAGAAATAGTCTTTTTGAATTTAGTGACATTGGTTATATAAAATAAAGTAAATTTCTAACTACTTGGAGGAACAGAGCATTAGACCTTACCCCCCATAAAACTGCATATATATGCCTAATGATTATAAATATTTCAATAATATAAGTAATTTTCCCAATAAACTATTATTTTTATTTGTAGAATTATGAGGTAATTTTTTTCTTATTAGGCCACAAAATCAGGGTAAACTATATCTTAGAGATATTGACACATAAGTATACTACTGAATATTTGCTATTTTTTAATCTTTTTGTCTTGAAGCACCATAAGGATAGACTGTTTAACTGTTAATTGCAACCCTGTGAAAACTGCAATTGATGATTTCATCCAGAAGTTGTATGATGTCCTTGTTATTTTTTGAAAAAACTATTCAAGTAAGTAACCTTAATTTTTTTTTTTTTTGTTCCTGTTGTACTTGTGGACATTTGTGTTAATGTAAATATTCTTTTTATTTAAGAAATATTTTACTCTTGGGCATAGTGAGCTGCAGAAATCATAGTGCATAAAAAGTAATCTGTTACTAATTTTTCACTACAGGCCTAACCTAAGGCCCCTTTGTGTCCATGTGCATCTTTTGCATTCAGTTTTTTGGCCACATCTGTTCCAGCTGTAAAAGAATACATATGAACATTATTTTGCATGTTTCTTTTGTTTGGAGGAAAATTTCTTTGACACTTGATAGTAATTGAAGGAGGCATCATGAAGTGTTGTAACTAAAAATATTATTAGATTTTTCTTTTGCAAATTGAAATACTTCATCAGAAATCTTAAATAATCAACACTTATCCCACAGTTACTTGTCACTTAGATTGTCAAAATGCAGAGCGTTGAAGAGTGGAAAATATTTTCCTATTTTTGGGCAGTCTATCTATACTGAAACAGGTAGAAAAGATGGAATAAGGTGTAGATGGTGAGAAATACCATTGCTTTGTGCTTTAAATATAACAATCAGCACAGAAACACAGAACAGGAGTTGTGCAGAAAGTTTTCCATAAGCTGAAAGATGAATTGTTTCCTGGAAGATGTATTATTTCTGGAATTGTACAGCTCCTTTCTCAGTACCAAAAAGATCTACCTTGATAGGAAAATACATTATTATTGCTTAATCAGTCTTTTGTTTGTGAATCTTTTCAACATTTAAAGCAATGTGGCTTTAGTTAGTTAGTTTCTTTAAACACCTACCCCCCCAAAAAAACCCAACCCAAACTCAATTTTAATGTCTTGTTTTCTCCATTTATAAGCCCTATACAGATTTTGAAAATGTATAAATGCCTTAGGTATTTATGTTTAATTCTCAGAAGGGACTCTGATTCTTACAGTCTAAATAATACACTAAACACAGTGAATTACATTTAAAAAACTATGTGTAAACACAAACATACAATTTATATTTAAGCAGCATGTAAGATTGGGGTCTGCAATTTTTTAAGAAATACTTTGTGTACATAATCATATCTTATGACAATGTTGTGTTACAGGACATTTGTCTGACTTGCATATTTATTACTACAAATATTTTTTCCATAATATCTTTGTTTTCCACCTTTCTTTATATAGCTCACCTGTATGATGTTTCTTCATTTCTCACTGATGCCATGGAAACATTAGCGGTTAGCCCCAGACTGTAGATGAAATAGCAGAAGACAATTTAAAATATTTAAACCTACATGAACGAAAAGAAGGGGTAAGATACTATTTTATCATATCCAGAAGAACAGGTATCAAAAAATATAATTGCTTTCTTGTATGAAAACTTATATTTAATGTAACTAGTTTAGAACATGCAGTGGTCCATGTAGCACAGTATTGTCTCCAGCAGTAGAATAAAGTGGCTGCCTAGGAAAAAATATAAAATTGAGGTGGCATATTTGATGCTTTCCCACACTTCTAGCCTCCAACCAGAACCTTTTTGGGTTTTATGTGGTTCCTGAGCATATTGTAACACTGAATGAATTTCTCTTCCACCACCTTACCTTGTCTGACTTGAAAGCAAATACACTTTTCAGATCCAAAATATCCTCTGGTAAAGTGTAGGAACCTAATTTTTTTTTTCTCATGCTCTCTGTTGATGTCATATATCTAAGTCTTACATTGGGAGACATATGGAGCAATCAGTCCCTATTCTTCCTCTTCATGACACAAGATTGTGTTGTTGTTTGTTGCGTCCTGTATCAGCCATCTCTTTTCTAGACTGAAGAGTTTTAATTTACCTAATCTTTTCTTACACATAAGCCCACCCGTAACTTTGATCATCCTTGTCTTTTCTAGTTTCACAATAACCTTTTTCTGTGGGGCCAAGAGAATTTTGCACAGATCTTAAGATACGAACAAACCATGGATTTGTATGATGAAATAATAATGTTACCTCTTTCATTATCTTTTTTTATCTTTGTGACTCCTAAAATTTTGTTTACTTCCTACTTCTTGGATTAAGCTGGCATTTTTTAAAAACTGGCTGTCATAATCCAAGATGTGAATCCTGAACTGCGGTTGTTAGCTCAGAACTCAACTTTTACATGTGAAATTTGTTTTTTAACATATATGGCACTTTGTGGTTATCTACTTGAATTTTGTTTGTCACTGGTAACAAAGCTTCAATAAGGTCTCCCCAGAGACCTCAATTCTCTCAGCCTGTTCTCCTAGGAGAGGTGCTCCAGCCCTTGGATCATTTTTTGTGGCCCTCCTCTGGACCCGCTGTTGAACAGGGCGACCAGATCGATAGGGCTACCAGGGGAGAGGGGAGCTCCAGAAAGCAGACACGGTCTCCATAGGAGTATAGTGAATGCTCTAACTTTATTCCCGAGAACGGGTATACTTACAGTATAAGCAGGGTTCACGCGGCACAAGCAATAATTTCATTGGTTTTAACACGCTGTCCACGCGCTTCTCCTCTGACAGTGACCGCACTTGTAACACTTCTCATTGGTTTAAGCTTTACTGTCCATGCGCTTATTCTCAAATAGTGATTGGATATATAAAACAAAGCACACAGCTATCTTAGTTTCTACTTGCAATCAGCACATTTTTGCCTTAGCTCATAGCTTCTTACTTGTTTCAGTGTACCAAGGACACGCTGTTTACAAACCCTGGATTGTCCACATATTCCCATAATACTTTGTGACCCTGTTGTTCAAGAAACCCCTCTACAATTCCCCCTTTTTCTTTTTGGACAATTCAGAGTTGTACTTCATTACCTTTCTAGGGGACTTGCTTAGAATCTTTCGGTCCGGGGATCAGAGGTTCTCCCCGAGAATTCCTCGGTGCCGGCTGGAGATCTCATGATCCCGCGGATCTGTCAAGATTCACAAGCGGTGTCTCGTCTGGGGTGCCACCTTTTTCTTTTTGGACAATTTAGACCTGTTCTATTAAGCGCGACATTACTTTTTTATTGCATGACAGCAAACAGCTAAATACAATGCAAGCTACTATTATAATCACTACGAGGGTCAAACTTTTTTCAACTAATACTCGCAGCCATCCTGATATACTAAACTGGCTGAGCCATTCTCCCAGAGGGTCGTTTGATTCTTTCAAGTTACGCAAATTATTTTTTAGCTTAGTAATTTCTTGTGGATGGATTCAGAGTGGTCAGACAAATTCATACAGCACATTCTTTCAAATTTTTCGCACTCATGTCCTTGTGCAAGCAGTAAAAAATTAATAGCAGCTTGATTCTGAAGCACAGCATGATTAACGCTATCTACATCATGTGATAGCTCATCTAAAATTTGGCTAGTGGTGTTTAGCTCATCTCTAGCTTAATATGCTAACTGTTTCAAAGAAGTCATGGCTCTGCTTGCAGTAGCCCCTGGGATAAAGAGGGAAGTGAACACTGTATGGGTTGTTGACCAGAACTTGGGGTTACCATTGTTGCAAACTAATTCATGGATTTCTCTCTTTGATCTATAACTAATGTTACTCATTGACCACTGCATGAGGTTTATCAAACTGGGGTGAAATAGAGCCAATTTCTCCTGGTAGCATGGTCCCCCGTGTGGACTTTTAGGGATTCCATTTCAGGCCCAGTCACTGCATATTAAAAATATGCCCGGCGGCAATTTCCGTGCCGGCTGTCCGGTCTGGTTGAGCTTTGAGTAAAGAGCTGTGTAAACATCCCCAGGACAGAGGGTGGAGTCCACGGTTGCCCAGTTCTTACGGTCAGTATTGAGGTCTGTTACTGAGGGCAACTCAAAACTAAACTACCCAGTTTGTTTCCCAACAGATGAGGCATTAAGACACCTCAATAGGTCTAGCTCTTCTGGAGGGGACATCAGAGTAACATTCAAGTTCTCTACAATTTTTGCCTGTTATTCTCTATCCCGCTGTTGAGGGTTTAGCCCTGGGGCTGTTAGGGTCATATTAGCTATGGTAAAATTCAATACAGACTTATTTTCAACATAATTCCAGAACTCCTCTGGTCTCTACACAGGGGTTCCTATCAGACATGTACGAAATGGATCCCCTGGAGTGGCCAAACTTAAACAAATGGAGCTCTGGCTTGTAATATTGGCTAACATGACTCAGATGTTAGATCTTGGTGTAATCTTTGTTATTAGCTCATCTGTTACTACTTCCTCCAGGACTTGTACCCTAAAACAGATTAGCCATGCCAATTTCCATGTTATCCTGTTCGTTTTGGTCTTTTTCCTTTCTCAGGTTATGGTTGTTAGGTGTCCGTACTACAGGCTGTGTCCACTTGCTTGGCACCTAGAGAGGTCCGGAACCTGTCAAGACACAAGTATAGCTTTGACCATTAAAGAGCATTGTACTTGGCCCTGTCTAAACTCCTGTTTTTGGGTCTTCGTACATTAGCTTGATACTGGATTCACTCATTTTAGTTTCTTTCCTATAATGTAACATAGCAGGAGGTACCTCTTGTTGTCCTGACACGCTCAAAAAGTTCAAAGTAAAGAGCACCTTGTGAAGGCGGATGAGGGGATTCATCTCGGTGTCTAATTTTTGCTTGGCCAGAGTCTCTTTAATGGCCCTTTCCACTATAGCCTGCCCTGTAGACACATGAGGAATGCCAGTAATATGCTTAACACCCCACTGTTGTAAGTATCGGTTCACCTTCTGACCCACATAGGCAGGCTCATTGTCAGTCTTTATGACTTGTGGGACCCCCAGAACTGCAAAACAGGCAGAGAGGTGCTGAATCACATGGACCGCTTTCTCTCCTGCTTGTGCAGTAGCCCACACCATATGTGAGAAGGTGTCTATTGTAACATGTACATATTTTAGTCTTCCAAATTCTCCTACATGTGTTACATCTATCTGCTATACTTCGCATGCCGTTAAACCCCTAGGATTTACCCCTAGGCCCAGTGACCCACTGTGTTTGCTGCATTGGTCACAAGCCTCTACTATCCCTTGGGCGTCTGACCAAGAGAGTTGGAATTGCCTCCTTAGTGCTTTGGCAGACTGATGGAACATTTCATGACTCTGTCGAGCCATAGCAAAGGAATCTACAGGAGCCTGCACAGACAGAGTGACTAGGGCATCTGCCCTTGCATTCCCTTCCCCAAGGCCTAAGTTAGTTTTGTGACTTCTGATATGAATGATACAACATGGAAAAGACCGTTCTTGCAGAGTTTTCTGTAACTGCAAAAACAACTGTCCTAACAGTTCTTTTTTTGGTGGCTGAACCACCGCATCTTTGATCCTCTGCACAACCCCTACCACATATAGGGAGTCTGAGACTACGTTCAGGGGCTCATTCAACTCTTCAGACAGAGCCCACAGAACAGCTTTCAGTTCCAGAGTTTGCAGGGAGTCCTGGCTGATGCTCTTGATCTTATGATGAAGCCATTGATCCTTATCTCTCTACACACAGACCGCTGATAGGGACTTCCTGCCCGCATCTGTGAAAACAGTCCGGGCCTGCGTGAGCGGTTGGGACACTACTGAACGCTGTGGTCGCCATTCATTCCCCTCAACAAAACGCAATAGCGGGTGATCAGGCGTCGTGTTGATAATGCGTCCTGGGTATCCTAAAAGGGCAAGTTGCAACTCCTCTGAGTTGGCTAACATCCATTCTAATGCGTCTCCATTCATCTGGAGGCTAATGCATGCTGGCTTCTGGCTGCTGACGTCCTTACACCTCGTCTGGCCTTTTTTGAGCAACTTACAAATCACTTCTGTTCGTTGCCAAATACTTTTTGGAGTGGTATGAGGGGGAAACAGCCATTCTAAAACTGTGCACTGTGGCTGCTCCTCCTCCTGTCATCCTGAAGCCTGCTTGGCACTTAAGGGTAACATATCGACTTCTCCCCCTTTTTCTTTTTGCCAAGCAGGGACTTGTAGCAGCAAAGCAAAAGGCGATTTTTTCAAATTGCAAATCAGTATAGATACAGGGATATCTGGTAAAGCTCGATCGACTACTGTCGTGGTGATCTTTTTACTCAACTGATCAAGGTGTCGCTCATGCGCCATAGTCCATGGCACTAAGACTGCAGGATCATTACCGCGCAGTAGGGCAACGAAAGGCTGTAAGTCCTGGTTAGTGAACCCCACTAAAGGCTGAAGCCATTGCAGTTCTCCTACAAGTTGCTGAGCGTCATTCAGCGTTTTTATGTCTCGATGTAGCGTTGCTTTCTGAGGGGACACTGAGGCCCGGGATAAGGTCCAACCTAGATATTTCCACGGTTCAGTCCGTTGGACTTTTTCTGGTGCTACTACAAGTCCTTTCGTGCTTAGCACGGTAGTTACTTTTTGCAAAGTTTGATCTGTAAAGGGCTGTTTTTGAGCAAACGAAATGTCATTAATATAATGTTAAATAATAGTGTTAGGTATTTCAGTCCGTAAAGGTGTTAGTGCCCATGCAACATATAATTGACACATTGTAGGGGAGTTTTTCATGTCCTGAGAGAGCACTACCCACTCATACCTCTGGGCTGGGCCCGCCTTATTTGTGGACAGGAGAGTAAAAGCAAAGCACACTGTGTCTTGAGGTTGTAAGGGTATTGTAGAAAAGCAGTTTTTTAAATCAATCACCAGGACATGCCAGTCTTGTGGCAACATGGTGTGTAATGGCATACCTGGTTGCAGCGCTCTCATGGGCCACATTTGGTCATTGACTTTATGTAGGTCATGGAGCAGTCGCCATTTGCCACTTTTCTTGGGGATGACAAAAATGGGTGTGTTCCACGGGCTGATGGAAGGTTTTATATGTTTGGCTTGTAGTTGTTCTTGAACAAGCTGATGAGCAATCTGGAGCCGTTCCTTGGTTGGTGGCCACTGCTCCACCCATACAGGTTCATCAGTTTTCCAAGAGATGGCTGGGGTAGGCGGCTCCGTAGCAGCGGCTACTAGGCAAAATCCTGGGAGCTGGGAATGATGATGATGGCCCCCACCTGGGCTAGGATGTCTCGGCCTAACAAGCCTTCCAAGTCCCCAGGCAATGGCATCACGTATGGTCGTAAAGCAATAGACTGTCCTTCTTGTAGTCTGAGTTGCACTGGTTCTTGGCTCTGCAATGGTTGCTGGCTGCCACTAACTCCCTGAACTGCATCTAGGGCTGGGGCCAGTGGCCATTGTCTAGGTCATATTCTTCTGCTAATTATAGTGACATCTGCCCCTGTATCAGTCATAAGTTTGACTTCACACTTTTGCAGGCAATAGGTAAGTTGCGCCTGGATCATTGGTCTTTGTTTTAACTGCTGTACTAGGCTTACCACCGTATCGCCTGTGGAACCAAAACCTTGGTTTCCTTTTTGTGGGGCACAGGAAGTCATATCTTCTTCTAAAGCAACCTTTATGTATAACACCAGTTGTGCCACTTGTGTCCCCTTTTTAACTGTAAGCGGGGGATATAGGGTATAAGCAGCAATTTGTATTTCTCCTGTATAGTCTGCATCAATTACCCCTGGTAGCGCAATGAGGCTAGCTGTGCCGGTTGACGAGCGGCTTATGAGGAGGGCGCTAAGGTTACTCCCCTCCTCATAGATGGGCCCAGTCACACCAGTGGGAATGCGCTGGACTAAGGAGTCTTTGAAAGTAACATCTACTGCTGCTGCCAGATCGATGTCCAGGCTCCCTCTGGTGGCAGGTGGCTGCAGCTGTTGGAGACCATTGGGCCGGCCACTTGTGTCTGAGCGCGGGGCCCTTTCGTGCTGCTCGCCCTGTTTTTTGTCTGATTACACACTGCAGTTGCATGGTTCTCTTTTTGGCAGCGGTCGCACCACACAGTGGCGGTACAGGTTTTACTATAATGTCCACGACCACTACACCGATAGCAAACCACCGGAGAACTCTTTTTGTCTTTGCTCTTTTGCCGTACACTTATTTTTTGTACAGCCGCGGCCAGCAAGTTGGTTGTGGGTTTAATAGCAGCTGCAACGGCATTAGCCATTATCTTACTTTGCTGTCCCTGTTCCGCTCGCGTGGTAAGTTTTAGCATATCGCCCACATCAGCGTCTTTGGGTAAGGTAGCCAATATAGCCTTCACTTTTGCATTAGCATTTTCAAAGGCAAGCATTCTAAACATTGTCTGTTTAGCTTCCTCCGTCATTCCTGATTGTGTTAACAGGGCGTTGGACATATGATCAATAAAATGTCCGTAGCTCTCTGTCAGCCCCTGTTTCATTGAGGTAAAAACTGGGGCAGGAATGGAATCAGGGACTGCATTTAAGGTTTGCCGGGCCAAACTGGCTGATAGCTGGAATAAAGGAAGCGGATACCGCAGTTGCCAGTTTGTATCGGCAAACCGACCTTGCCCAGTTATCATTTCAGTGGTTACACCATTGAGCAAGTCTGCAGGATCTCGGGGTCGCATAGTTTCCATCTGAGCCAATTGTTCCCATTCACGCGCCCAGATAATATATTGAGCAGGAGTTAACAACACTTGGGCCAAGTTTTGGCAATCGAATGGGGAATTGGCGTCGGCTGTATAAATCTAGTCTAAAACAGCTCGCGCCTGCTCAGATTTAATACTATTTTCTTTCACAGCTTTTATAGCCTGTTGCAAAATTTTCTAATCATGTTGCTCATACTGAGGGCTATTGACCCCCACCACTACGGGACAAGCTATTGTGCTAACAGGATGCCAGTCTCCCTCCAAAATAGCGTCTTTGACTACACCCGACCAACGGGTCGCAGCATGAGTTGCAGCTGGCACAGGAGGGGTTAAACTGTAGGTTTCTGACAGGAGTCGCCGGACGGAATTGTGTGGGACTCCTGGTGAGGTAGCGTTTTCAGTAAACCGCTCGGCAGTTGCCCCCGCACGATTGTCTAATTTCTGGAGTGTCATCTGATGAGTCAACTTTTTCAGTCCTGCTCTTTCTTCCTCTATAACGGAGCAGGTTGGTAAGTTCTCATTATCATCGGCAGGGAGTGGCACTGCTTGAGCTGGCAAAGCTGGGGCAGAGGGCTGTGGCGGTTCCGCTGGAGCGGAGCTGGGCTGGCAGCTGGGTTCTCTTGCCGCGGCCTCGGTTGTGATTTTTACTTCCTCAGTGGTGGGCAGGGGGGCTGATGGCTCTACAATGGGTGCTGCAGCAGCATCTGCCAGCTCTGCGACGGTACTGCACTGCTGGCTGGTCATGCCTTTTATAGGACGCAAGTGCCCAATTCTGAAATAGGTTTCAAGTCGACCTGGCTTAGGTGGCACCAGCAAGGGGGGGCACGGTGGAGTTAGTGCCTGTACTGCTGCGGCCGCTACTTTTGTCTCTGCACGCATATCTTTTAATGTGTTCATAACAGTCTGCCAGGTAGTTCTAAAGCCGTGAATGTCTTTATCTCGGTCTGCTATTGTTAGTTCCTACATATAATCACCCAAATCTCGCTAACAGTTCTCGGTAAACAAATTTGCAGGCAAGAGTAAATATCCATGGGATTGTGCCCAGTTTAATAGCTTGCTTAAAGTCTTTTCAGCTACTGATTTCCCTTTCTTAGAGAGGATACTAATCAATAGCTTAATCGCCGCAGCAAATTCTGAGTCCATGCTCACGGCTATGTAGGCGTGGGGAAAATTGCAAGTTTTCCTACCTCCGGTCACAGAGACTCGGGTGCGTCCATGCCAGCTCCCCTCCAGCTCTCGCTTCCCATGGAAAGACTGTGGAGCCTTTTGATCTACGCCATTGCATCTGTCAGCACCAGCATCAACGCCTTTACGTCTATCTGCTGAGACCCTGGTCGTGCATCAACGCCTTTACGTCTTTTTGCACCAGCATCAACGCCTTTACGTCTCTTTGCTGAGCCCCTGGTCGTGCATCAACGCTTTTACGTCTATCTGCAGGGTCTCTGTTCGGGCGCCAGTTGTTGAACAGGGCGACCAGATCGATAGGGCTACCAGGGAAGAGGGGAGCTCCAGAAAGCAGACACGGTCTCCATAGGAGTATAGTGAATGCTCTAACTTTATTCCCGAGAACGGGTATACTTACAGTATAAGCAGGGTTCACGCGGCACAAGCAATAATTTCATTGGTTTTAACACGCTGTCCACGCGCTTCTCCTCTGACAGTGACCGCACTTGTAACACTTCTCATTGGTTTAAGCTTTACTGTCCACGCGCTTATTCTCAAATAGTGATTGGATATATAAAACAAAGCACACAGCTATCTTAGTTTCTACTTCTACTTGCAATCAGCACATTTTTGCCTTAGCTCATAGCTTCTTACTTGTTTCAGTGTACCAAGGACACGCTGTTTACAAACCCTGGATTGTCCACATATTCCCATAATACTTTGTGACCCTGTTGTTCAAGAAACCCCTCTACAACCCGCTCCAACAGTTGCATGTCCTTCTTGTGCTGAGGGCTCCAGAGCTGGATGCAGTGCTCCAGGTGGGGTCTCACCAGAGCAGAGTAGAGGGGCAGAATCACTTCCCTTGACCTGCTGGTCACACTTCCTTTGATACATCCCAGGGTACGGTTGGCCTTCTGGGCTTCCAGCGCACATTGCCGGCTCATGTCCAGCTTTTCATCCGCCGGTACCCCTGAGTCCTTTTCCAGAGGGCTGCTCTCAATCCCTTCATCCCCCAGCCTGTATTGATACTGGGGGTTGCCTTGACCCAGGTGCCACTTGGCCTTGAACCTCATGAGCCCACATGGGCCCATTTCTTGAGTTTGTCCAGGTCCCTCTGAATGGCATCTTGTCTCTCAGGAGTGTCAACTGCATCTCTCAGCTTGGTGTCATCTGCGAATTTCCTGAGCGTGCGCGTGATCCCACTATGTTGTTGATGAAGATATTAAACAGTACTTCTAAGTTATTCTGCAGTTCTTCACAGGTAAACTGGTTTAATGTCTGGAATAACCTAGTATCATCAGTAAACTTTATCTCACAGATTAGTGTCCTTTTCCAACTCTTTTATAAACAACTTGAGCAGTCCAGCGCAGGTACTTACAGAACTCCATGGGTGACCTTTTTCTATTGCAGGAACTAGCAATTTACTCCTATCTCTATTTTCTCTTACCCAATTAATTATCTGTGCCAGGTCCTTTGTTCTTATGTCAAGGTTATCAAGCTTCCTTAAATGCGTTTGGTGAGGGGGTTGTGCTAAAAGCCTTTTGGAAACCCAACTGCAATATATCATTTTAATCTCCATCCATAACTTTATTGATGCCTTTAAAGAACTCTGGTTCTACAAAATTGTAGAATTCTGTAGAAGCCATATTAACTCTTCCCAACTGAACAATACATATCCACCATGGGATTCAGTTCTAAATTAATGCATCTGAGTTTAGGTGTGTATATGCATATACTCAGTGGAAGTCTGGTTCATTTGCCTACAGGTACAGTTCTAGAGTTATTGAGATGCATATACAACATCCACACAAGACTGGCAGACATGACAGAGGAGTTCTGGGAGGCCTTTACCTTTCTGTAATTGCAGCTGGAGGCCAGTCAAATGCTCTAGGCCATCTCAGATGGCCCTAGACATGTATTTGTGAGAAACTGAATCAAGTCCCTAGCAAATGTAGTCACTTGTAGCCCACAGCAATCCATTTCACCCTGAGGTAGACACCCTGTGTCTCATCCTCTTGAACTGATTTCTTAATTCCATTAAGAGCTCAATGCAGTTGTTCATATGTAAGTGTCTGCTGTTTTGGGGATGTCCTGGTGTATCTGAGAGCTCCATACGAGGTTGGCAGATAAGAAACAGGGCATATGGAAGACCCATAACTTTTGGGGCAGTGGATGGAAGGCAGATAGGATAAACTAGGGGATCTCAAGTAATGCCAGACACTGTCATTAAATGAATTGAGACCTTGATTTTGATGATCTTTGACAATAATGGAGTTTTAGATGCCTACTTAACAAGCCCATGTACAGACATATAATTTTAGCTTAATCTTTATTTTGGATACAGCTTGACTGTTTGGCTGCTAATTCAGTAAGGACTCCATTAGGTTGGCTATAAGTGTTTGCATTTTGTAGCAACTCTGGAAGAATTGTTGGATGTTGAAGAGATTTAATTCTCTATAATTGAAAAAACTGGTATTGCTCCTTAGCATTAGTGCCTGTTGTCTCCCCTTATTTTTTAAAGGAAAACAAACGTAACAGGACATTTTGGTAAATGTGTAAAACTGCATGTGTTTATTTCAGTTTCTGCTGACTTTTGTACTTTTTAAAAGAGTTATTTTCTGGTTGGTTTTTTTTTTTTTTTAATTGGGTTGGTTCTTACTATGTGGGGGTAACCTGGATATTTTTTTTCTACTGTCAGGTGAAAAAAATTGTGCTTTTCTATATTAATATAATTTCTGTTTACTTGAAGTGTCTTTGTTCCTGCTTTTTGTTATCCCACAGTGTTGTGGTTTAAGCCCAGTAGGCAGCTAAGCACCATGCAGACACTCACTCACTTCCTAACTCACTTGCACAGCCTTCCCCACCCCTGCTGGGACAGGAGAAGAGGGAAGCAAGAGTAAAAGTGAGAAACCTCATGGCTTGGGATCAAAATAGTTCAATAAGTGAAGGAAAAGTGGAAGAAGAAAGAAAGAAAGGAAAGAAAAGGAAACAAAACAAGTGGGCAGTCGCTCACCACCTCCCATGGATAGACTGATGCCCAGCCAGTTCCCAAGCAAAAGATGTCTAACCCACCTAAACACCACCACTACACCCCGTTTTGTTGCTGTCATGACATTATATGGCATGGAATATCTCTGCCTGGCTGTGTCCCCTCCCAACCATTTGCACACCCCCAGTCTATTCACAGGGAGGGGACAGAATCAGAAACAGAGAAAGCCGTGATGGTGTGCAAACAGTTTTCAGCAATAGGTAACACATTAGTGTGTTATCAGCATTGTTTTGGTCACAAATTGAAAACATAGCACCTTATGAGCTGCTATGAAGAAAACGAACGCCATCCCAGCCAGACCCAGGACACATATGTACATATTTACTAAATTCTCTGCTGCTGTTCTTGAATCTGGTTGAGTGGATCTCTGCAATATATAGAGGCATTTATCTGTTTCGTAGTAAGCATTCACCTCATGTCAGGATCAAGATTTAGAATTTCTCTAAGTATCTCAGATACTATTTTTTCCAATGTTTTAATGTTGTTCTATAAACAGTATTAAAAAATGAGCTATATAGATATATAATCTGTGCATACACAATTGATTGTTCTTATGTATTTGCCTAGGGTTTGGATAAACAGGATTTACTGATTTTTTACAAACATATTTTTTTATCTGTTTGAATTTAGATTTTTCTCTTGTTTCAAGAGGCTGAAGATAAAAACAAACTTTTGCGAACTGTGGCTGGTGCAGGTTTGGACACTATCAGTAACCTAAGAGCTACGTGGGATAAATTTGAATTAATGATGGAAAGCCACCAGCTTATGATTACAGAACAGGTAACAATGAAAAATTAATATTTTATCTAAAAATTTTGAAATTATTTTGAATAAGTCTGGAGAAATATTTTTCCTTAGATTAAATCCATAAATATTTCCAACTTAACCAACGTTAATGAATTGAGTGAGGGCCTTTAAAGGAAGAATACTTAAACTCTTTAAATAATAACTAGGTGAAACTTCTGTTGAACTGATGCTGAAATGAATTCTAGTTCTGTATCAACTTTCTGGAGACAGAGATGGCTTAATGAATGCAGTGGTTAACTGAGGAAAATGGGATAACAGTTAAAAGATAGCATTTTTATTACTTTATGGTTTTAGTACTGATGCTTATTATTTTTTTTTACACAACTTTGCTAAACTATGCACAGTCCTGTAACTTCAGTCCATAGGCAAAGTGCTGAACTCATTTGAAGTACTACTGAAGATATCAGTCTGCCATGCAAATAATAGCAATTTTTCTATGTGCTATAAGATGTAGGCTAAATAGGTAGCATAGGCCAAATAAATAGATCTCAAATACCAGCATAAAAAAAATAGTGCTCCCTTTTTCAAAAAATACAGAAGAATAAAGATGCACTATTTCTTAGTGTATTATACAGGAAGTTTTTTGATTTTGATCAAGTTGTAGTTATGAACCATTGAAGGAATTTCATTTTAACTCTTGCTTTACAGATTGAAATGATGAAAGGAAATGTGATTTCGCGTATTAATATATATCTTCAAGATCTGGAAAAGTTTAAAGCTCGTTGGGATCAGCTAAAGCCAAGTGATGATGTCATTGAAACAGGTGATCAGGATGTGCTTGAGAAAAGTGCTCAGATCATAAAGGAAAAAAAGAAAGAATTTGACGAACTTGAAAATGTGAAAGAAAAACTCATGTATGTTTATTTCTCTACATACATTACTCATTAGTGTATGGATCTTTTGCAGCAGTAGTATCTCAGAAAACATTAACTAAATTTTATCAGAACAAATAATATAAGGAATTTAATTTTATTTATATTACATGTTTATAATTAGTTTTTCAGGGTCCTTTTTTTTCGTTTTATATAACATGAATTTCTTAAGCTGAGTTTTTTGGAATGAAAAATTCAGGAAGTCTCTTAGGCTTTCAGGTAAGGGAGTCTGTACACTAAAGGCTTGATTCTGACTTCTGAAGTTCTCACTAAGAAGATTTGGGGTATAGGTCCAAGAGGGGGAGTTATTGCTTCAATCCTCTTGTAAGTTAAGTGGGCACAAGCTCATCTCTCCCATTTCTTGAATCTGATAGACAGTTGTGCAAAAGGAAAGGATTTTTCTGCTGGGTACCTACTTTCATTAAGCTCATTATTGCAAATCTCGAGTGGACAAAATTTTCTATTTAAATTCATCGCTTGCCCCTTAAATATGATAGTAAATAAAATTAGCATATCATTTCTACCTAACAGGAAGAAACAATAAATTAAAATTTTTTTTTTATGTTTATTTGTGGGGGCATGAAGTAATTAATGTTTCTCATAAATGAGAAAGAAATGAAAGTTTATTGAAAATAATTGTGAATATGGGAGAAGTTCACTGTGCAGGAGAGTTATTCCTGGTGTTCCTTTACTATTTCTGTTCAAGAAGGAGACTATAAGGAAATTGCAGTTGGCAGCAATGTTCTGCAATGAAGCCAATGGCTTTTTTTAAAAAAGTGTAATTATTTGCATATGATACTATCTCTTAAACCATAAATGTATAATGGAGTAATGTAACATATGCTGTAATGATCTTTTTATTCAGTGAAGAATGCCATCATTTTAAATTGGAAGAACCTGACTTCTCATTGTCAAAAGTTGTATGTCAAGATATTAGGAGTTATGCAGAAGTCTGGGCATTGTATGAAGAGTTTTATCAAGGTTTTCAGGAAAAAGCTGAAGAAGACTGGATTACTTTTAGGTATGATTTTATTACTTTATTTTTCATGGACAAATGTGTGTGGTTATAGTACTGTGTTGTTATGTCCTTCTTACATTTGATTTTCACACAGGAGTAAAACATACCTATTTGAAGAATTTTTGTTTAACTGGCATGAAAAAATGAGGAAGATGGAAGAACATACTGTAATGACAGTAAAATTGCAAAAAGAAGTGGACAAATATAAAGTAAGATGCTAGTTAAAAAAGGGGTATAAAACAAAAAATGTTTTGGTATTACTGGGTAATGTACTCAATTCTGCAGCTCATTTTCCAGTTCTTATAATAAAATCAGTTACAATTTAACGAAGTATCTTGTGATACTGTTTTGAACATTTCATTTACTTTTGAGAACCTTTTAGTTCCTTACAGTGAACAGGAGGATCATTACAGTTTACACAGACACGCATTTAGCAATGAGTTTTCCTCAGTTACACAGCTAAATGTTAAATCCAGGAATTGAAAAAAATGTACTTCAGTTTAAGAATGTAACTTTTTGTTTTATTTGAATAGCATGTCACTCTGTAGTCAAACAGATACAATTTTCATAAAGACTGGATGGATTCACATATGTGTTTTTGCTATAGATGATAATTCCACTCCTAAAATATGTAAGAGGAGAACATCTTTCTCCAGACCATTGGCTGGATCTCTTTCGTCTTCTGGGTCTTCCCCGAGGCACAACACTTGAGGGTTTGTTATTTGGAGATCTGCTAAAAGTGACAGATGCTATTATAGAAAAAGCAACAGAACTTAAGGTATGAATAATTTGAAATAAAGGTACTATATTTTATTTTATGGTTTATTTCTTGTTCTGTATGCATATTTATATTTTTATTACTATAGAATTTACATTCTATTTTTGAATTCAAAGTTTATTGCAATCTCTGTAGTTTCAAATGAAATCTATTTATGCTTTTAAAATAGGATTTGAATTGTCGGGCCCAAGGCAAGGGAGGCATTACGTGAGCTTGAACTCTGGGGAGTTGGAGCTGTCTTTACATTAACAGATTATGAAGATAGCCAAGGCAAGACTATCAGGCTTATTAAAGACTGGAAGGACATAGTCAACCAAATTGGAGATCAACGCTGTCTTCTACAGTCCCTCAAGGACTCTCCATATTACAGAGGTTTTGAAGATAAAGTGTCCATCTGGGAAAAAAAGCTGGCTGAGTTGGATGAGTATCTGCAGAATTTAAACCAAATTCAAAGGAAATGGGTCTATTTGGAACCGATATTTGGTCGTGGAGCTCTGCCCAAAGAACAGGCTCGTTTTAATAGAGTTGATGAAGACTTTAGGTTAGTATTATGGAATATGACTTATTTTTTGTAGTATCTTTGACAGGTGTAGGCTAGAACATTCTTCATGGTGAAAATATATGGAACAATTGAAATACGTATGGAGATGAAGGTCAGCAACAGGAATTTAGTGTGTGGTATGACACAGATCTGAATAAAGGTGGTAACATAGGTTTCATTTAATGGGGTATATGTGAAGAACAGAATCACATGAAACATCAAAGATCATGAACAAGGGAGGCAAACACAAGATCAGTCTTGTCACTAGAGGCAGAAGTGATGTAATTTTTTTTTCAAGAAGCATTTCTTGTTGAAGACAAGCACTTTGTTCACTAAGAAACTACACAGGTGGACTTTTGGGGGAAACAGATGGTTTATTTGTTCCAAACCCCTCGAGGAGATAAAAAGGGAGGGGATTTTACAAATGTAGAAACAGACGTATAATTTTCTGTCTTGATTTCAGTTAAAATGACTTCTTAGATGGAAATAAAAGTCAAGAATTGAATTTTCTTGGGTTTGGGTAGAGAAATCTTAGCAAGAAACAGTTGTTATTAAATTACATTGGAGAGACATTGATGTAAATTCTGAAATGTTTCATCATTAATACTGAAAACTGAAAGTTATAGGTCAGATATTTGCATGAATTACCCGTGCTTTACTTTTTATTTACATAACTATATGTATCTCATATTCAGTTTAAAACTGTAATGGTTGTTTTATGAATTATTCAATTTTTTTCTGTCAAGATCCATTATGTCAGATATCAAGAGTGACAGTAGGATAACATCACTGAATGCCCGGACAGGAATAAGAAATTCTTTAATTACCATACTTGACCAACTTCAGAGATGTCAGAGATCGTTGAATGAGTTTTTGGAGGTACAGCTGACATTATAATATAGTTTTGTATAAAGAAAGTCAATAAGTTTGAACTTAAATTAACAAAACTGATATATTTTGGTTTTATATAGGAAAAGCGCTCAGCATTTCCAAGATTCTATTTCATTGGAGATGATGACTTATTAGAAATTTTAGGACAGTCCACGAATCCTCTGGTTATCCAATCTCATCTTAAGAAACTTTTTGCTGGTAATGCATTGATTTTTATTTGTGAAATGTACTTATTTAGAAATAAGGCTCTTCAAAGCTAAATAATCTGTTGCAGACTTTTTTTTTCTCTCTGCTACTAGACAGTAAGGAATTAATATTTGACTTTAGCAATATGTGACTTCAATGCTGTTTTCTGATTAATAGGCATTAATAGTGTGAGCTTTGATGAAGAATTTAAATACATAATTGCCATGAAGTCTGTAGAAGGAGAAACTGTGCCACTTAGAAATAAAGTTCTTCTGTCAAATGATGTGGAGGTAAGAAAACCACACCAAATATAGTTAAATTTCTTTGAGAAATTATTTTATAGTGTAACTTTTGAGTTTTTTTCATCTCTTTGTTAGGTGTGGCTAAACAGTTTGGCTTTGGAGATGAAGGAGACCCTGAAAAAAATGTTAATTGACTGTGTTGATGCTGGAAAAAAATCACAAGGTTCAATTGACCCATCGCTCTTTCCTTCCCAGGTAGTAGTTGATCCAGTAATACCACTGTATAGTCTTAGATTTACCAGATAAAGTTTTTTTTGAAGTCTCATGAAGAAGTATACGTATGGATTTGGAAGAAAATAACCCCAAACAAATCCATTTTATTCATTTATAGTATAGAGAAACTCTTAAAAATTTGTGGTCTTATAATTCTTTTGTAAACATTTGAAATACTCAAGCCATTTACGTGGCACCTGATCTAACATCTATCTATTTATTAAATTTGATGTAAATCTTGATCTTATTTGGTAGTGAATGTTACATGAGTGCTACTAAGACTTAGTAACATAAAAAAGCCCTTTTTGAATCTGTTTACAATGTAGCTTCTAAACTTTAGCTGTATAAGCAGAAATAGTCATGAGCATGAAATTCTTTTATGCAGTTTTGATCAGTAGCACAGAGAATCACACAGAATCACAGAATGGTTCTGGTGGAAAGGGACCTCTAGAGATGATCTGGTCCAACCCACCTGCTCCAGCAGGGTCACCTATAGCCAGTTTGCCCAGGATCATGTCCAAACAGCTTTTGAATGTCTCAAGGAATGGAGACTCCACCAGCTCCCTGAGCAAGCTGGGCCGAGGACTCAGTCACTCTCACAGTAAAAAAGTGTTGCCTAATGTTCAGAGAGAGCCTCCTGGGTTTCACTTTGTGCCCATTGCCTCTGGTCCTGTCACTGGGCACCACTGTAAAGAGCCTGGCTCCGTCTTCTTTGCACCCTCCCTTCAGGTATTTATAGAAATTGAGTAGATCCGCGCCCCTCCCCCCCCCGAGCCTTCTCTTCTCCAGGCTGAACAGTCCCAGCTCTCCCAGCCTTTCTTCACAGGAGAGATGCTTCAGTCCCTCATCATCTTTGTGGCCTTTCACTGGACTGCGTCTGGTAAAGCACCTGTCCTTATTGGCTCCTCTACCATTTGGAAGAGGAAGTTGTCATTGATGGACTCCAGGAAGCCCCTGGATTGCTTATGTCCTGCTGTATAGCCCCTAGAGGTATTGGAGTGGTGGAAGTCCCCTATGAGGACCAGGGCCTGTGAATGTGAAGCTGCTCCTATCTGTCTGTAGAGGGCCTGATCCACTTGGTCTTCCTAGTCAGGTGGCTTGTAGCAGACACCCACTATAATGTCACTTGGACCTGTCTTCTCTTTAATCCTATCCCATAAGCTCCCAGCTAGCTCCAGCTGCTCTCTCGCATAAAGGGCAACTCCCCCTCCTTGTCTTCTCTTCCTGTCCTTCCTAATGAGCCTGTATCCCTCCACTGCAACACTCCAGCCATGGGAGCCACCCCACCCCATCTCCATGATCCCAGCAAGATCATAGCCCTGCAACTGCCCACGTATATCTAACTCACCATGTTTATCCCCCATAGTGCATGAATTAGTGTACCAGCACTTCAGAGAGGCACCCCGGCATGTTGAGTTTCTGGAGAGGGTTTGGGGGATTTCTGCATAGTGGTGTCTTGTAGGCACTGCCTTCCTTACATGCAGGTGCTGGAGGTGACCCAGCTTAAGTCCCATTTTGTTGATTTTTGTGATCTCTTCCTGTCACATCACCTGATGCCCTTTGCTCAGTGATCCTGTCTGTCACTCCCTCAAAGGCCTGCTGGTTACCCTCTCCCTCCCCCAGAATGTAGGTAATGTTACAAATCTTCAGCCTGGCATAATTGGTGGATTTTTTATTGCAGATCTTTCCGGTTCCAAGTTTGTCTGAACCTTCATAGCACAGACAGGGCTTTTCCAGGGAACTTGAAGTAATTAGAACATAAGTGGAGTGTTAGAAACCAGAATGCAAAATGACTGTGTTAGTAGATCAGTGACACAAGAAGTCGGAGGTGCTCCTGAGCCTGTTCAACATGCCTACAATGTGGTTCAGTTTCCATATGCCACATCATTTAATGGGAAAAGATACTTTAAGAAATTTGCTACCACACGCTGTAGAACAGCTAAGGGATTTGCTGTATTAGATTACAATGCAAATTTTTCGATAAATTTTTTCAGGTTTTAAGATGGCTACCTTTGTTCTTAAGAGCATACCAAATGTGTGGCTTTGTTTAAAAATGATATAGTAAAATACTTTAAATATCAGACATAATAAGCAATTATAAATTGAAAAACTTCTTTTCTTTATGTCTTCTGTATTTATAAAATGTAATTTGAACTTTCTCTTCCAAAGATTCTTTCCTTGGCAGAACAAATTCAGTTCACTGAAGATGTTGAAAGTGCTATCAAAGACCATAATCTGCAACAATTAGAATTAGAACTCATGGCTAAACTGGAACATTATACTAGTATTGATACTAGTATAGAAGGTACTGGGAGTACAGGTATAAAAATTATCATTAATACATAATTCTTTATAATAACTACATTGTGTAGTATTTAACATTCTGTTTACTTAAACAGGAAATTATGTAAATGTGTCTTGATTTGAGTTCGTAATGTTGAGTTAGTTAGCCACCTCTTACTGCCAAGATTAGTGTACTTAATATTTCAGAGCGAGTGATGGATTTTTATTTGGATTAAAAACGATCTTGGAGCATTTATATATTTGCAAACCTCTCTAATGAACTTTGTAATAACTTTTTATAATTTTTGTTTTATATATTTACTGATAATTTGTCCTCACCTACTGCACTGTGCTCTAGTGTTATGTTTCACTGGAACTAGCCAAACAGCAGTTGAGGTACATTACATCATGCCAATATGTTCCCTATAACTGTGTAGGTGATTCTCTTTTTGTGTCTTAGATGTATATCTGCATGTGAACTAATAGTTCTTGAGTACCTCTGTAGCAAAACCAATAAACTAGTTATTCTCAAGACATGATTGTTCCGAATCTTATATAGTCCAAATGGTTTAGAATAATTATGCTTTTATGTGCTTATTCCTCTCTTTTGACAAGAAGGGGGGCTTTGAATGACTACGTCAGACGTAAAATTCTATAGTGTAGGTTAGGTGAGATGGCTGTTACCCTATACATATAAAAAGACTTAATTTGTCATGTAGTTGATAGTCTTCCACCACATTTGTGTAGCTGCGTACTGTATTAAATTCTAGTTTAGAATTTATGATCTGTTAATATCTGATTTATTAATTAGGTTCATGTGACCTACCTTCAGCAGTCTCTGTGGTTCTTTATCTAAGCTCCCTTCCTATGCTCTTTCTATAGCCATTGGAGAAATGTCAGTTATAGAAGAGTGTTCGTTCTAGCTATTGCATAATACATTTAGAGTAACCTTCTAGTTTGGATAATAGGTGTGATTTTAAAGCGAGTTGCCTGATTACCCCCACTTACTTTGGTTTAATTCCCATCATAGAATGGTATAGGAGCATACAAACTGGATTTTTTTCAAATGAAATTAAATTAAAAAATATGTTATCTGAGTACACTTAATGCACCGATCTGCTAATGAATGTTCTTTCCACATCACCCCAATTAGTCTAAGTAAAATCTCCAGATTGCATGTAGCATGGTTTTCAGATCGTTAGCAGATCAATTAACAGATTGCTGATGTGCCATGCTGATTACTAGAGTGGACATAGCTGTAGACTGGAATAAATTGTTTTCCAGAAAAGCCCGTCTCTCTCTATTGAGTGTAGAGGCAGACAAAATCACTTCTAAATGACTGAAGTTACATGATGATTCACATTCTTTGTCAGGATCTCATTTTACACTGCTTGCTTTGGATAATAAATAATATTTCTCTCTATAATTGAAATGAGATCTGAATACAATCTGCTGATACTAGAATTCCTTACTACACTGTTGTATTTTTTTTTTTTTTTTTTGTGGTTATTTGCAGAATCGGGAATCCTTGAGCTCAAGCTTAAAGCTCTGATTCTTGATATCATTCATAACATTGATGTGGTGAAGCAGCTGAATCAAGCTCAGGTTCACAGTGTTGAAGACTGGGCTTGGAAGAAGCAGCTGAGATTTTATATGAAAGACCAAAAATGTTATGTTCAGATGGTAGATGCTGAACTCCAATATACTTATGAATATCAGGTGTGATATTTTTAATTTTTATCTGGTGGCTTTTATATGTGTGTCAAACACTTTCTCATTTCACACATGCTGCTGGTTACCTCCCAACTGTTGCCATTTTTTTCAACTTCGTTGTGTCATTAACATGCTGTTTAATAGAAAATACTAAAAGATAGGGAATCATTTTCGTTTTTGAAATTGATGGGGTAAATGTAAGTTGTATGGAAAACAGCTGCAGTATCATATAATATGTGTGCTACTTTTATACAGCAGTACAGTTTCATCTGTGTTGACACCTTTTCTGCAATTCTAAAAAGAATTTGCTCAATACTTTGACGTTTGATACAAAATCAGGAAAACTTCATAACTGTAAATAAATTCATATACTTAATGAGACGGTAATCTTGGCATTGTGTTATGTTTTCAAGTTAATGATTTATGAATGAAAGTACACTGTCAATAATTTCTGTCTACTGATCAATATAATTTGTTTTGTTTTTGCAGGGTAATTCCCCTAAACTTGTTTATACACCTTTGACAGATAAGTGTTACCTAACTCTTACTCAGGCTATGAAGATGGGCCTTGGAGGAAATCCCTATGGCCCAGCTGGAACTGGAAAGACAGAATCAGTAAAGGCCTTGGGTGGACTTCTTGGAAGACAAGTACTAGTCTTTAATTGTGATGAGGTGAATATGGTTCTGTACAATTTAGGGAATGGTTATCTATGCCCATACTTCATAAAGCAATATTATATTCTAGAAATAATTTTGATAATTTGTCAGTTTCGATTAGAAATTTGTGGGTATTTCCAATGACGTATTTTTTGATCGATGGGGAGACAGTCTTTCATTACTTTCTTGTTATTTGAATTTTGATAGTATTCTTTTTAATTTTAAGGGCATTGATGTGAAGTCGATGGGGCGCATATTTGTGGGCTTAGTGAAGTGTGGTGCCTGGGGCTGTTTTGATGAATTCAATAGACTTGAGGAAGCTGTATTGTCTGCAGTATCCACACAGATTCAGACAATTCAACATGCACTGAAGAAACATAGTCCTGTATGTGAGATGCTTGGCAAAAAGGTACAGCAAAACTTACTTATTTTCTTCTTATAAAAATAGTCTGTAAATAACTGGGACGAGCTTAAAAACTGACTACTGTATCTAAACATAGTCCGCCCAACATTTCTCAATACTGTTTCATATGACGGTACTATTACAATGCACTTTTAATGCTAGGTTGAAATGGATCATAATTCGGGAATTTTTATCACTCTCAATCCTGCTGGAAAAGGTTATGGAGGAAGACAAAAACTGCCTGATAACCTCAAACAACTTTTTAGGCCAGTTGCTATGACTCATCCAGACAATGAACTCATTGCAGAAGTGATTTTGTATTCAGAAGGCTTTAAGGATGCTAAAATACTCGGCAGAAAATTAGTGGCTATTTTTAATCTAGCAAGGTAAGGTTTTTTTGGTTTTTGTTTTTTTTTCCCCTTAGTCATGTTACCTTTCTAATTCTCTTCCCTCCTGCTTTTATTTTAGCATTGAGCCCTGTATTATCTCACTACCATCTTGTTTCTTCTCCATCTAGTCTGTGCTGAAGCATGACTGCAGGGATACAATCTACACATGCTTTCTGTTTTCTGCAGTATTTTTTGACTTGGTTATTGCAGAAAACTATGTGTCAGAAACAAAACTAGACATAAAACTGCAGGTTTGGAGTCATCTGAAGGTTTACATTCAATACAGCTCTTAAATCTGAATGGTATACCATGCATCTCTGTAGATACTAATTTAACTTACAGAATAAAAATGTTGCAATATATTGGGAGGTTCAGGTGTGAAAGTATCTGGAATGCAGCTACAATCTCAAGGTGGCAAAGTACTGCTCCCCTATTACTCTCCTTAAATATGAATGTGAGCATATGAAAGCTCACAGACATTGTGTTAAATTTAGACTCTTGGAGTTGTTGAAATGAAAGTGACTATTTGGTTATAATTATGCATATTAGGGAGAACAAAGTTCAGAGTTTTAAATTAATGTTGTTAGGGACAATCATAAATACATCAGCTGTTGAATGTACTCCCTCACAAAATTTCAGTGTCATTGCTTATATATCTGAAATGCGTTATAGATGGTGCTACGAATACTCATCAGTTTCTCTTTTTGCCAAAATCATATTATGAGCATATTCATTGCCAAACAAAAATTTCAGGTACTGTCACCTAAATCCTATTACAATATTGCTATTTTTAAATATAGGGAGCTTCTGACACCACAGCAGCACTATGATTGGGGTTTACGAGCACTGAAGACTGTTTTGAGAGGCTGTGGCAGTCTTCTTCATCAGCTGAAGAGAAGTGAAGCAAAGCAAGAAAGTAAGGTTGACCATGCCAAACTTTTCATTATTTAGGATATTCTACAGACATCTTTCCTACAGCTTTCTTGTTCACTGGAGTTTTCATAAGCCATGGGTTGGATCTGGAGGCAATTTAGAAAAGAAAAAAAATATCTGTGAAAGTCCTCCTCCTTCATTAGGAGATCACAAAAGACTGTTGTCATATTCTAGATTGAGCTTTTATATGATAAGAATATAGGATATATAAGATATAGGACTGGGATGATTTTGAGTGATTCTCAGAGACTTGTTTTCACTTGGCTTAGGTCAGGAAAATTGATCCTCTGATGCTGTTGTCATTCATCAGTCATCAGACCGTTTTAATTCTATTTGAGGATTGGTAAAATTGTCACATGACATGAGATTCCAATTGGTAGACAGAGACAAATACAGGGGCAGGTAGAAATGACAGAAATGTATTGGACTAGACTGCGTCACTGTATTTTTTTGTTAAGATTTTTTAAATGATTATTGTTTAGATGTTAAATGAGTAGGAATTAAGAGTGTGGGATGGATGAGCATTTCACATCTCTAGGGCACAGCTACTGCTTCTTGTTCACTTAGACAGCATATATCTGTCCAGACTATAGTGAAAATATTTAGAGACAGCCTTGGTCTACAAATCTTGGCATAATAAATGGTCTGACAACTTTAAAGAATTTGTAATTGACTTTATTTTGTATCTGCAAAAGAAAGATTACCAGCAGTGTGTTACAGGGCACATTCCTATCACCGTTCCTTGCTATGACATTTTAGCTTTGTGTTTAGATATGTGAAATTTGATGAAACTTGTTAGGTCTGGTTTAAATTATAATTTTTAATAACCCTGTGAAAAGCAAGATGGATGGATTTAGCTTATGATTTAGACCCAGAATTTTTTTCTTTTTTTTCTTTTTGTTTTTTATTTCTTAGTTTGAGAAGCTTAAGATACTTCCAGCAAATGCAGTTTCCTGTTTCTTTATGTTTGCTTTTACTGTTGAGTCAAAATCTTTTGGCATGTCAAAATGTTGGGCGTGTTCTTAAATGGTGCTTAGGTTTTGTATTACTTCCTTTAGTAACAGTTCAGCCTTTCTAAATCAAGTTCCCTAATGTCAACATTTTTCCTCTTAACCATTTACCATGCTATTTAGAAAATTTGCCTGTAGAAGCATTTGCATTTAAGACATTGCTCAGGATGAAAAACATTGAACTTTTTCAAGTTCTAGAAGGCTATACTAATCCTTAACCTCTGGAACTTTTGGGAAACAGCTGCAGGAAAAAGGGAAGTTAGGGAATGGACACTTTCTGTCCCTTGTGTTGAATTTGGGCTGTAGTGCATTCCTGTTTGGGGCAATTACACATCCAGAAGGAGGGCAGAAACACAGGATTTTTCATCTGTGGTTCCTAGTCCTGCTCTATGCAAAGGTGCATGTTTTACATGGGAAAGTAATTTGATTAAAAAAGCAAGAAACCAGACATCAGAGCCCTGTGCCTTCCCCATCATGAGTATATTTTTCTGGCAGAGTAAAGCTTTCTTGTGACTTTTCGTTCTGGTCCCAAAACACTTACTTTTCTACAGTACTTTACATTCAAGAGGAACTGTGGAAGGTGTTCACTTCTGGAATATTCATAGTTAATTAGGACACACTTGAGAGATGTGACTTCAAACTGCCTCTGGTAGATTAAGGTCCAAGTAAATTCTTTCATGAGTGCTTTAACAAGTAAGCTATTGTGCGCTGCTAATCTTAGTCCCACTTTAATCATTAGGCTATTTATGTACTATCTGGGCAGCATCATAACCATCTCATATTTGTATAGAATACGTTTGTGAGCATATATGATACTTACAGGAAGGCACTCATCTAATTTCTAAGTAGAGTGGCATGTGAACTGGAATGTAGTCTGCATTGTGATTCCATCTTCAACGTCTTAGCAGCTCAAGTGCTGATATATTCCAAGGAAAAAAAAAAAACACCAAACAGCTTAAACTGATCTGGCTTCTTTGCTTTTATTTCCAGTTAATGAAAGTCACATGGTGGTTCAAGCTCTGCGGCTTAATACCATGTCAAAGCTTACATTTTCAGACTGCACACGATTTGATGCACTGGTTAAAGATGTATTTCCTGGCATTGACTTTAAAGATGTGGAGTATGCTGAGTTAACTACAGCTTTACAACAAGTGTTTGAAGAAGCAAACTTAGAAATTATAAGCACCCAGGTAAACATCAACTACAGCAACAAAACAATAGAGTTATTCTGAATAAGAACTGATTAATATTACATTAATTTGACTAATTTCTGTTTACTTTTGAAAAAAATATTTTATAAAAAAAGTGAGAATAACTAATAGATTCTAATTACATGTATATAAAAAATAGATGTGTGTGTTTGAAGCATGGTAGCTCAGTTGTAATTGCAAGAAAAATAGTGCAAGGAAAATTACGATGTGAACATGTGACACAGTTTTGTTCAAGCCACATACAAACTCCAGTGAATGTTTTGGACAGTGAAAGAATGAAATATCTGAACATTTGGTTTTATGAAGCAATTCTGTGTCTCATTTTTATTTATTTATTGTAGGGCTGGATGAAGTTTTGTGACTAAAGGTTCATTAATTTCTCAGTAAAAATATGCCCAAAGAGGCCTGATATTTTATATTAGTAATTTAGTGAAATGCTTCTAACATGCAAAATAAGTGTCTTGATATTTAGTGTCATAATTGTAATTACTTCTGCAAATACTTATTGTTTCAAAAAATAAAATTATGGAAACAAAGTTACTGCATCCAAAGTAAATTGGAAAAATCTTAAAACCAAACATGACTGGTTTAGCTTTACAGCTTCACATAGCCATTATCTCTTTTGTTATCTAGATCAAGAAGGCTTTGGAATTATATGAACAACTACGTCAAAGAATGGGTGTAGTTATTGTAGGTCCAAGTGGTGCAGGTAAATCAACACTTTGGAGAATGTTAAAGACAGCGCTTGGTAAAACTGGCAAAGTAGTGAAACAGTATACTATGAATCCCAAAGCTATGCCTCGACATCAGTTGCTGGGCCATATTGACATGGATACCAGAGAATGGTCTGATGGTGTGCTTACAAATAGTGCTCGACAAGTGGTACGAGAACCCCGAGGTATGTTTGTGAAGGAGTTAAATATCATTATGCTTCAATTACTGAAATAGTTTATTTTCAGTTACATTTTTACGTTATGTTATTATTCGTGCATAGCATAAGGTAAGAAAAACTTTTAGTGACAATCATAGTTGAGAACAATTTGTACTTTCCAAATTTTGTGGTAAGAAAGAAAAAATAGACATCAGAAGATAACATCTAAGGAATATCTCTAAAGAGTTTATACTTAAGTTGTAATGAAGGAAGAGTAATAAATAGTGTTAAAATAGCAAGGGGTAATATCCTTTAAATGTTTTTCTTGGGTTTAATGTTTTATTTTTGTGTCTGGAAATAGATATTACTTCATGGATAATTTGTGATGGTGATATTGATCCTGAATGGATTGAATCTTTGAATTCGGTTTTGGATGACAACAGATTGTTGACTATGCCCAGTGGAGAAAGAATTCAATTTGGCTCAAATGTCAACTTTATATTTGAAACACATGACCTTAGCTGTGCCTCTCCTGCTACAATATCTCGAATGGGAATGATCTTTCTGAGGTAAGTCACAGGAGTATTATGCACTTTTAAAGTAAGCAAATATACCTGCTTTTCTTTTCTTGAAAGACAGTCTAAAGTGGATGGAGCTATTTAATTAGTTGCTTACACTAATGTAGCAAATCACAGTTTCCTTTAAGTTGCACGTCCCTTCTATGCTGTCCTGTCATAACCTTTTGGCTAATACATCTCGGACTTTTTGAAAGAGAGATGATGGATTCTTTGTGTGTGACCCTTAGAGAGCCCAAATATTTTAGAAACTCTTGTTAAATTCTTTCCCTGAACTTTTCCTAGAATTTTTTTGCTCCCTTTGAACCAGTCTATGGGAAGATGTGGATCCCTTGTATGTGTTTGAATCTTGTTTTGCTTTGACTTAGTGATGAAGATACAGATCTTAATTCTCTGATAAAGTCTTGGCTAAGAAGTCAGCCAGAAGAATGCAGATACAACCTTGAAAATTGGATTGGGGACTATTTTGAAAAGGCTTTAAACTGGGTTGTGAAGAAGGTTAGTAACTGAATACTTAATCAATTTTCAGCTTCTGTTAAGACAATCCATTTATCTAGTTTAATATTGAAGAGATCATTCATATTAGTTTTTAAATTTTTAGTAAAAATAAATCTCAGTGCTTTTTTGATTGCTGTTTTCTTCATAAGACTAATACTGGAACCATTCTTATAAGTTTCCAAAAGCTAATTGCTGTACTTAAAGTTTTGAAACATTTAATATAATTTGAACTACTTAAATCTATGCATTTCTGTGAAACTTAATGTCTGACTTTGATTTTCCATACTGGACATTTGTTTATATATCTTCAAAGACTTGAAAGATCTGAATGTCTAAACTAAAAAAATGAAGAAGTGAAGAAATTGTTTTTCTAGATTTAAGTTATTGACTATAATAAAAAAAAAAAGCAAAATTTGAAAAGTTGCATAGTGTAGACTGGAGCTTGTAATAGGTTGGGGAGAAATGTAATGCTGGACACCTGAAAAGGTTGATAGAAGCATATCTAAAAAAGTAGTCTGATTGTAATTTTTCAAAGCTCCCACTAATCTGCCCAGGATTTAAGTATATAACTTTAGGTCTTTAGGATTCAACTCAAAACCTTAACTGAAAGATGTTTTAATAGGTGAAAGGTAATGTGTAATAACAGTATTACAAAAAGGTAGACCAAAACCTTGTACATTATCTGGATTCTGTGATTCTGGGATGTACATCAAGATAATTTCTCTGCATATATTTTCTTAAGTAGTCTGGATGCTTTCCTGCCTCCCCTCTTCCTAAGGAGTTACGTTTGCATTGAACAAGTGGCTTATGTTGCACAAAACATTATTTAGGAGAAATCCTCACTGTTGTGGCCAATAAGCTAGTATTTGGGAGACCTGCATTACCTCCCCTTGCGGTACACATATGGTCCTGTTGTGTTTTTAATATTATTTCCCCTCTTACTTCTTTTACCCATGGAGATTTTTAGGCTTTTAAAATACCTTCAGGTGGATACGAAGGAAAAACCATGACACTAATCCTGAGGCTGCAAATCCTCTTTGGTGCTGAAGAGCAAAATCCATAAATAATCCATTCACGAGAAAGATTTCCAGTATACAGTTATGTTGATTTCTTACAGATTCTCAAAATCTCTAAGGAAAGTTCTGATTGCTTATCCTAAATTACATCAAGACAGTCTGGAATTAAAACTTCCAAGTCAACACTTAAAAATAATTTCATGTCAAGTGAATTTTCTAGAACAAAAGCAGTGTTGAGAACTTTCATCATTTGTGAAAGTGCCAAAGAGCAATAAGTAATAGTCTACTAGCAATATATCACATTTATTTTTAGGAATATATTTAAATTTACTGCAACTTGCAATTTACAGAATGACTCCGTGGTAGAAACAAGTTTAGTTGGAACTGTGATGAATGGACTGTCTCATCTTCATGGGTGTACCGATCGTGGACAGTTTATTATTAACTTGTTACGGGGTCTTGGTGGCAATCTGAACATGAAATCACGACAAGAATTTGCAAAAGAGGTAATAATCTTTTTCAGCAAGTTTATTCAAAATTTCTCAGTATATGTGGTAGGAATAGTGATTTTTCTGTCTTGGAACAATGCAAATTTACAATAATAGAATATCTGTGCTCTAATTTTCAGTCTGTGTTGTCTGTAGGGAAGTAGCTCAGAAGTAAAGGAATGTTTCATATGTCACTGGTATGCTGCTAAGTGCATCCAGGCCATACAGCAATCTTGGTGCTGTACCAAGAGATACAGAATGGCTCTGTCCATACCATTTTATGCAAGGACCTACTATAGCAGAGTGTGTGTGTGTGTGTCTGTATATGTACTGTTTATATGGACTACAGATTAATTCTTGTGGGGTTTTTTTTTCTGTTCGGAATGCTTGAAGTAATAACGTGGGGGCTTTCTTGCACGTCACCAGGGAGGTGTTCTCACAGCATTATTTTGTGGTTATGTATTGTATGTGCTGGGGTATGGTTCTGTCTTTGTGTAGATACTTGAGGGCACAAAGACTAGGGAGTAGATAGTTATTTCCACAATCACACTTAGGTTTTGTGTTGGAGAGAAGTAAATGGCTCTTTCGAAAAGAAAGCCTGGAGCTGTAACATATGTAGCGGACAGATGGTAAAGGTTTAGACTGAGCTTCTGGAATTAGCTATTGAAGCATGTGAAGGAGTTATCTTGTTGTTATGATTATTATGATGTATGCTACTTAATATGAAAAAAGTTTCTATAAAGCTTTGCTAAATAAAGTTTGATTTATGTTCTTTATATTATGAAAAACTAATACGTGCAAGAGTGGTATGTTACTGTTTAGTTAAGGGCTTAATCATAAAGCATATGCATAACACGACTGAATTTTCAAAGGCAGCTTTAAAATTATCAAATCAAAGAATTAAATGTTTGATTTTACATAATTATTCTTTGAGCATTCTTTAGATTAACTTGAAATTGTATATCCTGTCACTAGGAGTATAGATTTAACAGAAGCTTTATTTTTACTTTTTTTAAAGATCTTCAGTTGGGCACAAGAATCTCCACCAGATCCAAGGAACCTCCTGGACACATATTATGACACTGATGCTGGACAGCTAATGCTATATCAGCTGAAAAAACCTGAAAATCTAACAGCTGATGACTTCAGTAATCTCCAAACACTTCCCGTCATCCAAACCCCTGACATGCAGAGAGGTTTAGATTACTTTAGACCCTGGCTAGATTTTAACAATAAGCAGCCATTTCTTCTTGTGGGTCCTGAAGGATGTGGAAAGGGGTAAAAAGTGTTTCCTGTTTTAAGTAAAATATACTTCTAGCTATTTGACAAAGTTTGTAATACTTTATTATAATGGTTTTATAATATGACTTTCTGCTAGAATATCACTTATAGGTTACTAACAGAATATCACATATAGGTTACTAATGAAACAAACCTGTAGTGGGAAATAGGTGAATTCTTATGAAGATCGACAGGGAAAGTTCAGGCTGCCACTGTGTGTCCAAGACCGCTGAATGAGGCTTTTAGGTATGAAACAGGACCTTTCATGGAGCTGTCATGGAGCAACAGCTGAAAGGCACATGAGGAATCTGGTCTCATCTCAAGAGACATGAGACGCCTGTGTTCAGGCAACTGAATTTAGCTCATCCTGTTGCCTCTCTTAGCTTCCTTATTTAGATGGGTTGGATCAATATATAGAAGGTATTTAGGCTAGGTATTTGTTTTGTGTAGCTGTATATTACACTTTTAATGAATTTCTTCACAATTTCTTACAATTATAAAGGCAAGAATGTTTAATTCAGCAAACCTCATGCATGCATCACCTATTACATTAATACAGTATGTAGTGTATGCATTTTAATTAAAAAACTGTATAATATCTTTGGATACACAGTATCTTAATGCATTTATGTATTACTTATGCTTATATGTATGTACACGTTTGCTTTTTTAGGATGCTGCTTCATTATGCATTTTCTCAACTCCGATCCACTCAGATTGCTACCATTCACTGCAGTGCACAAACTACCTCACAACATCTTCTACAAAAATTGAGTCAAACTTGCATTGTAATCAGTACGAACACTGGGCGAGTATACAGACCAAAGGACTGTGAAAGGCTTGTTTTGTACTTAAAGGATATCAATCTACCCAAACCTGATAAATGGGGAACAAGCACTCTGGTGGCTTTTCTACAGCAGGTAAACACTTAAGTAACTTTATAAATAACAGAAATAAGTATACTGGATATAGTTTAGTATATGTAGTAAATACCTATATTGATTATTTTCAGAGTTAACATCCTACATCTGTATTGATATTAGTTTTGTTTGTACTTGGATAGAATATGTAGGTGTCAGCCAGAAATAAGATACCATTTTTATTTGGCTTATATGCATAAGTAAATAAAGACAGTGCTCTCCTCAGTGAGTTACAACTCAGTAGGCATATGACAAGAAACTCATCAGGAGTAGTCAGCATGGATTCACCAAAGGCAGGTCATGCTTGACCAATTTGATAAACTATTCAACTGATGTTGAATGACTGTCCCCCTGTACTTGGTACTGGTGAGGCTGCACCTCAAATGCTGTGTTCAGTTTTGAGCCCCTCACTACAAGAAAGACGTGGCTTTACTGGAACATGTCCAGAGGAGAGCAACAAAGCTGGTGAAGGATCTGGAGTGCAAGTTCTATGAGGAGTGGCTGAGGCAACTGGGGTTGCTCAGCCTGGAGAAAAGGATGCTGAGGGGAGACCTTATCGCTCTCTACAGCTACCTGAAAGAAGGTTGTAGCAGGGTGGGTGTTAGTCTTTTTCTCCTAGGTAATAAGTGATAGGACAAGAGAAAACAGCCTCAAGTTGTGCCAGGGGAGGTTTAGATTGGGTATTAGGAAATGTTTCTTCACCAAAAGGCTTATCAAGTGTTGGAACAGGCTGCCCAGGGAAGTGGTTGGGTCCCCATCCCTGGAGGTATTTAAAAGGCGTGTAGATGTGGCACTTAGGGACATGGTTTAGTGGTGGAGTTGGCAGTGTTAGGTTTATGGTTGGACTTGATGACCTTAAAGGCCTTTTCCAACCTAAATGATTCTATGATTCTATTCTATGATATAGTCAACCTGGAGTCCACTAAGGCTGTTGATGCTGTCTCCCAAAAGTTCTCACAGAAAAGCTGTTGAGGTACAGGCTGGATAAGCAGATAGTGACATGGGTTGAAAACTGGCTGAACGGCCCGGCCCAGAGGGTGGTGATCAGTGGCACAAAGTCTTGTTGGAGGCCAGTACCAGTTTAACATCTTCATTAATGATCTGGACAATGGGGCAGAGTGTATCCTCAGCAAGCTTGTAGCTGACAGGAAACTGGGAGGAGTAGTATACATCTGGCAATTAAGAGAACAGTAATAATGGTATACTCCTTAGTAATCTTTAAAAATTTTTTTGGTAAGATACTCTGCTGGCTTTCTTTTAATACAATGTTTATTTAATTATTAAAGATTCTTACATATCAAGGATTTTATGATGAAAACCTGGAATGGGTTGGTTTAGAAAACATCCAAATTGTGGCTTCCGTGTCTGCTGGAGGAACATTAGGAAGACATAAGCTTACCTCCAGATTTACTTCTATTGTTCGTCTCTGTGCAATTGAGTAAGTATGTGGAAATTAGTTTGACTCTCAGAACTCAGATTCAGCCTCTGTTTATAGGGCCCTTGCTGAATGTAGTCTTTATGGAGATGTGGTTGTTCTAGTCTTTCATCTTTTCTAACAGTTTGGGATCTTCAGATTTGGTGCTGTTTGATTCCTCTTGGCAGTAGAAACCAGCTAAGGAGATATCTGTAGCTACCTGTTGATAGTGAAGAGGGCTACAAAAATGATCCAAGGGTGGGATACTCCTTTTTACCACACAGAAATGTTTTTGGTACAAATAGAACCATAGAACCATAAAATCATTTAGATTGGAAAAGACCTCATCTGGAGTCCTGCATCCAGCTCTGGAGCCCTCAGCACAAGAAGAACATGGAACTGCTGGAGTGGGTCCAGAGGAGGGCTACTAAAATGATCCAAGGGCTGGAGCACCTCTCTTATGAGGACAGGCTGAGAGAGTTGGGCTTGTTCAGCCTGGAGAAGAGAAGGCTGTGGGGAGACCTGATTGCGGCCTTTCAGTACTTAAAGGGGGCCTATAGGAAAGATGGGGAAAATCTTTTTAGTAGGGCCAGCTGTGACAGGACAAGGGGTAATGGTTTTAAACTGAAGCAGGGTAGGTTTAGACTAGATATGAGGAAGAAATTCTTTACAATGAGGGTGGTGAAACACTGGAACAGGTTGCCCAGAGAGGTGGTGGAGGCCCCATCCCTGGGAACATTCAAGGCCAGGTTGGATGGGGCTCTGAGCAACCTGATCTAGTTAGAGGTGTCCCTTCTCACTGCAGGGGGGTTGGACTAGATGACCTCTAGGGGTCCCTTCCAACCCAAAACATTCTATGATTCCATGAAGTGTTTTAAATGTTTCCCGTTGGATGATTTTGCTTTCAGTAAACTTTTTTCTGCACCTTTACACTAAGGTGCTGTTTGGTTACAAAATTGGAGAAATTGGAAAGAAGTTTGTTTATTTGTTTTTAAGCTTGAGCACATTTACAGATGTATTTAGAAAATTTCTGAGGGTGGCCTATTGCAATAAAACAATATTTTTACTTAGCTGCTAGATGGAGATGCTATTCATCGAAATTTCTCAGTAATTGTATATATAACCTTGAATCATTTTAATAAAAATATTAACAATGATAGTCCGTATAATGATTACTTTTTTTCTTTCTGTTCTAGCTATCCAGGAAGAGACCAACTGCAAACTATTTATAGTGCCTACTTGGAACCCGTATTGCAGAAAAACCTGAAGAATCACCCTGTTTGGAGTTCTTTACCAAAAATACATCAGCTAGCAGGATCTATGGTTCAAGTATATGAACAGGTATGAAAATTTGATTTCTTTTTTCAAGGAGATGGAACATTCACCATTTTAAAAAAAATAAATTAGCTTTTGATATTAACAAGAGAATAAAAAAGTTTATCAGTATTAAAAATTAAGTTTATATCTTTTTCATATTGTTGATATACATTTTAAACCTACGTATTTGCAGAGAATCCGAGGTATTAGAGGGAAACAGAGTAAGTGGTAAGTGCTCTTGCTTTCCCACAGATTTATTGTATGATTTTGTTGAGCATCTTAACCCATCTATACTTTCAGTTCCTGATTTATATGAGGTGGATAGTAGTGTTTTCCTACTTACTGGATGAGGATACAGTGTACTTTAATGATTCTTATGTGCTCAGATGTTATGGATGCTATTGTGAATACAGAAGAGAGATATGAGGGAGGAGTCCCTTATACACGTCAAGGACTATCTATTAAAATTTTATACAGTTAAAAATAGGTCCTTAGACACACCAGTTCTCTTTATCCTCCTAGTTAATTTTTTTCAGACCTCTACCTAGCAAAACACTTAAGTACTCGCTTTCCTTAATCACGTACATAGCCTTACTGAGGTAGCTACTGTGGGGATGCAAGCACTTACTGTGTGTTCCAAGAATGTATGCATGTCCCCATCTAGACAGAACCATGATGTAAAACTAATCTTTATGACTGGAATGCAGGTATAGTCACTGGCTACCATGCATCAGTAAGTAGGAGTTGCATGTGATATTATGAATGTATTCTAAGAAATCTAAGTTTAAATCTCATCACACAAGGATTTTTGAATTAAATATAAAGTTTTAAATTCAAATATCCTCTTTGGGAGAAGAGTTAGTATTTCTGTAAGTCTTTTGTAGTGACTAAGTGTTACTGATTCAGGTAGTTTTTTATTACACTTTTGTATTTCCTTTGCACTTTATATTTGATATTGCTTTAAAAAATTGTGTGTTTTGTCTAATAATACTGCACTAACAGTCCTAGGTGACACAAGCAGTTGTTTGCATCAAAAATGTTACAGAAGAAAGGTTCTAATTATGAGAAAATCTTTTGTGCTCAGAAAATGAGATTTAAACAATTCATCTCTACACTTTCAAAAAACCTGAAATAAGTGCATTAATAAAATATCTAAATATATAGTCCTAATAGGAAACTAATTTATCTGGTATTTTAGAAAAATCTAAAGCTACACTTCCAAGTGCTTTACATTTTAAAACATCACTCCCCCTCCCTATTCTTTTTTTAGGTACGAGCGAAATTCACAGTTGATGATCACAGTCATTACCTTTTTACACCATGTATTCTTACTCAGTGGGTTCTTGGTTTATTCAGATACAATTTAGCAGGTGGTAAGTCCCTTATTTGTTTTTCATTTATAAAGCAGTTCTAAAATGGCCTAAATTATTATTGATGTCAGTCTCACTGTTGACTTCACATGCAACTAATTCACCTATGGTACTCTTTCTAAACTGTGAACTCTCTGTAGCTCAGTAGAGAGAAGAAAATGCCTAACAGTTAATTTCATAACATATAGAAAACATGTTTAAAACACTCAATGATGTTTTAAAATGTGTGGGAACTATTTATAGATTAAGGGAAGTTAGTAGGGATTGCATTCTGTACTATGAGACCTTGAAGTGTACCCCTTACTCCCCACCATTTTTTTCTGATTTTTTTGGGGTTTGGGGTTGAGGGTTTTTTTGCGCATATGTCTTGTCTTCTGGATTCCCAAAGGCTTGCCTCTCATGCTTCTCTTTTTATACCTGGTTATATAAAACTGGTGAGATGACTGTGGAACTACAACTGATACATATAATCTCTGACCTACTTAACAAAAGAAGAATATAACTACTTTTAAACATATAGAAACATCTATAAAACTCTCTCACCAGTATAAAAGCTTACAAATATCTATATAAGAGCCTACATATTCTTACAGTTTGGGGATGCTTGATAGTTACAATCTAGTCTCAAAGTTCTTCTTCCCTTAACTTTGGAAAAGGTGAAATTTGGGAAGGTATTAGATTTTGTGTGCTTTTCCAAAATTCAGCATAGGCTTCTTCCTAATATTGGTTTTCTCTTTGAAATTGCTCTTATTACTAGATCAGGAAAAATTACTCCTTAGTGTGTTTTAGGTCTTACATTAATTAAAAGGTTGCATAGAGGGCTGCTTAAAGAGTATAAAAGTAGTAAGAATGTTATGGTTGTACTCCATTTATTTTCTGGGATCATCAGATGGTGTAAATGTAGCTTGAATGAGACTGGGTAATCTCTTTAATCTTTTCAAAGACTCCATTGCTGTATCTGAAGGTGACATATCCATACGCTTTTTCAGTGATGAGCAATATGGCATGCCATTTACTCATCTCGCCTTCCTTCTTAGTTTTGTGAAGAATATTGAAGCTTTGTATTGTGTAGTGGCATTTTATAATACAGACTGTTTTGGGTATTTATTGTTATTTTAGATTTATTATCAGCCTTTCTCTTCCCTTTTGAAAGTGTCTCCTGGCTTTTTTTGTTTCCATTGCCTGGACTTTTGTCTTTTAATTTTTCTCTGCATGCAACACCTTACTCATTTTCATTACAATGCTGGCATTAAACTGTAGAACTTGTTTTAATAGAATATGTTTCATTTTATCTTACAATGCTCCATAAAGATATTATTAAAAAGCACTTCATAATGTTTATGTTTTTCTCTTATTTTTTCCTTACTGATGCTGTCCTGCTGGTATGTAATTTCACTTACTCATTTTCAATCTCATATTTTGAAATGGAAAATTTGAGAAATGTAAAATTTGTTATAAAAATATAAAGTTAAATCTCTCCTTAAATTTTGTAGGATCATCGATACAAACTGTAGACTATGTATTGGAAATTGTTGCTTACGAAGCACGTCGTTTATTCCGTGACAAAATTGTTGGCATGAAAGAACTCCATGTATTTGATAATATTTTGGTAAAGGTGTTTCAAGGTGATTGGGGCTCAGATGTTCTGGACAATATGGCAGGTAAACCATTTGAAGTGTACTACACAAACCTGAAATATTTGTTTAGGAACTGCCTAATCAGATCAGTCTGATCAAGTCAGTTAGTGTATGACCTGAGCACCTTAAACTTTTGAATGTTTCTTTTTATTTTCACAGATATCTTCTATGTAACCTGGGGAGCTTGTCAAGAGGCATTCATCACACCAGGACAGGCACTACCACCACATGGGAGGCCACTTGGCAGACTAAACTCAACAGACCTGAAAGATATTATTCAAAAAGTGAGACAAGATTAAAGAATATACACAGCAAAGATTCACAGCAATTATTCTAGATATTTTTTAAAGGAAGTAACATGAGAGCACTAGGTTTAGGGTGGGATCTGCTGCTTATTCGAGGAATCATCTTTTGCATTTGGTCAAGCCACGGAAGCTTTGTGATACTGTGTGGCAGGCCTTTGGAAGTATCATTTAGCAAGGTTATTTTAACAAAAGGGCATCAGTCACATTTGCTGGTGATTTCCAACAGTCTGATGAACAGCATTTTGAGAAACATTGATCTGCATATATGTTTGTGTATTGTTTGAGTACCAAAGTATTTTATTAAATGTTTACTTTCTGAATTTGTAACTTGCTGATGTAATTTTTATTTGAAGAAATACAAATGGATTTTTTTGACATTTGGCATGCTTTTAAACAGTAAAGTACAAAAAATGAGCTTGATGAGGAAACGCAAATGTTAACTCTGCTAGGCGGACTGATTTTCAGGATGAGAGCTTTGAGGTCATCTTCCCTTATTAGTAGTGCTTGATGGACTGCTCTTGGAGATAGGAAGCTACTCCCTCTCCTTTATTGCCAACTTGTGACCAATAGACTATATGGGAAATGATGAAGTTCAATAACCTCAGCAATCAGAATATTTGGGTTTTTTTCTGACTACACAATTGCATTGGGCTTCAAAGATGAGGTTTTATTAAATATAACAAGGCCAGAATTTAATCTTTGGGTCTGTTATTATGCGTGTTTCACTAGGAAATTCCATAATCTGCAATTATGCAGCAATTAGCTGCCTAAAACAGTCTTCTAAGTTATGCCATTATTAATTAATCTGTAATTAGATACACAGCTCAGACTTTGTTCTGGCCCATTATTTATTTTTAATTAATTCAGTGGTAGATTTCTATTTCAATATATCAAAGACTTTTAGGGTATCCTGGTGCTGGGGGTAATGTGATCTGTTCCTTACTGGTAAAGGGTGTGTGAGGTATCTAAATTCTGTCAAATAAATAATTTACTCACAGTAATGAATCCCAACATGGTCTCTTAAGCTTTCAAGACCTTTTCTAAACTTCTAAATGTTGGATGCTTTCATATCTTACTGCTTTTTTTATTATTAGTGGACACATTTCTTTTTTTTTCTTTTTTAATAGGGTATTATTCATTATGGGCAAGACAGAAGAGAGATAGAGATTTTACTGTTCCAAGAAGTTGTCAGTTATATGTCTAAAGTGGACAGAGTGCTAAGTTTTCCTGGAGGATCACTTCTTTTGGCAGGACGGAGTGGTGTAGGTCGTCGAACAGTTACCTCATTAGTTAGTCATATGCACGGAGCTGTTCTGATTACTCCCAAAATTTCCAGAGGCTATGAGCTGAAGCAGTTCAAAAATGATCTTAAATATGTAAGTCACTCAGTGTCTTCCATTTTGTAGTCTTGTAGGTGTGTATTAAAAAAAAAAAAAAAAGAATATGGGAATTTTGAAGGACACCAAAGTGTTGTGTGAAGAGATTTTTTAAGAAAAGTAAAATGTCAACAGTCTAAATGAAACAAGTAGATTTTCAGAAGCGCTCACTGTTTAGATGTGCATACTCTTCTTTATAGTAATTACCTGAAACTCTAATTTTTTGAATACCAGACCTATTTTTATGAGTGTTGTGGACTGCATAAATTCTAAGTTTATGTGAATATTGGAAAGGTTTCTTTCATGTGTGTATTTTCACCTTTGTATATATTTTCATATTCTGTCTCTACTATAGTCTGCCAGTTAGCTGAATCAGGTAAAATTGTAGTGATTGATGAAAGTGTACATATTATTTAAAAACAAATGCAAACCTTGAATCAGGAGTTTCCCAGTACCTTCAGCAATGCTAAAGAAAATTCTAGAGCTAAGCCAACACAAGAGTTGAATCAGATCTGGAACTTAAATATACTCTATGAAAGAGACTTTTTTATATATTTTTCATTACCAAGCTGTACATCTAGGTGGAACATTCTTTATATTTGATATTTCATATAACTGAATCACCTAGAAATCTTTTGTAAATATATAACAGTTTAGATTCTGTGGAGAAAATATGTATGTAATATATAATCAAGGAAAGATTATCGTTCTCTTATGAAAAATACATATATTCCATATACTGAGATTTAAATGTCTTCCCTGCTTCTAGGTGATGGAGCTTGCAGGCATTGAAGCACAGCAGGTGGTATTACTGCTTGAAGACTATCAGTTTGTTCATTCCACGTTCCTTGAGATGATCAACAGTTTACTGTCTTCAGGTGAGACAAGACCAAAAAGACTATGGTACTAATTTTATCACACAGAGTTAGCTCAATGAGGCAGAATTAGATGGTTTTCTAATGTTATGTCCATAACAAAAGTGTTAGTTAGTTTTCTACACTGTGTTGCCTAGAATGCTTGTAAATGAGAAACTGACCTGAAGTTCACTTAGCTATCCTTTAACCTACCCTGCAGTATGGGTGCTTTCAATTCCTCAAAGTTGCAAGTTAAATAACTTACTTCAAATGAGTTCTTTATAATAGTGTAACAACAAAATAATAATGTGTTCTACTCTACAGCTTCCCTTTTCTCATAAAATTCAAAATTGAGAGGTGTCCCAATGTTTTACTAGATTGTATAAACTGAGTCCTTTACTTAATGAACACCAGCAAAGCCCGCTTTTCTGATGGTAATGGGATGATAAATAGTAACAAAAAATAACAAAAGTGACTTTATTATGTTATCTAGCTTTGTTCTTTGATCAGAGAGATCATTTAAGGACTGAGCCTAACTTATTAAATGTTATTTTGGAACTGCAGTAGTTTAAGAGCTGATTGATAAGGGCACCAGATTTTCCTGTCTCTCAGGTGCAAATCCAAGCCTCCTTACAGTATCAGATTCTCATCATCCAGTGTTAAACCTCTATGTCTGAGGACCTAGATAACCACTCTCTTTCATTTTTCTCTTTTCTAGTGTATGACAAAGTCTGGTTTGATTTGTTTTGTATGCACTATTGGATCAGTGTCTTTGGGTAGATTTGAATGAGGTTTTGAAGCATATATCTGTAATGTAAACAAAGTAGGTGGTTAAAGTTAAATGGGATCGCTATAATTTAGTTTGTTGTTTTCATGATAATGTGAAAAGAATGACGAAGTACATGGGATGATACTTAGGAAAGTATGGAGGTGAATATTGCCATACTCAAATTCTCTATACAGAGAATTCAAGGGAATCCTTCAAAGGAATTTGAAAATTATAGTGCTTTTGGTCTGACATTTTAAATTCATTCTTCAAAAAGGAGAAGTTCCTGGGCTATATAAAATAGAAGAGTTGGAACCATTGCTATCTTCTCTGAAGGATCAAGCTTCACAAGATGGATTTACAGGACCAATTTTCAACTATTTCACATACCGTATGTGAACAAAATTATATGTTACAATTTATTACAAGGTTACATTTACAAAAGTGATATCATAATGAACAAATAATTTCTAACATGATTCTTGTTTTGTGTGCGTTTTTAACTTTCAGTTAGTTATTAAAATCAGGCAGGAATAATGATTACAGTGTGATATGTGAATGCACAGAACCCTCAGCTTAAAATTCGCTCTTCTATCTAAAACTTTGTATCCATGAATGTTCTACAAAGCTGTTATAAAATCTGCTGTTGAAAGTAGTAAGAAGGAAGAAAGCTTTTGTCCCCATCATTTTCTGCTTTGTTTAGCTTATATATCTAGTAACAGAGTTTTCTTCTATTTGTCAATTATACCTACAAAACACTTTGGATTCTGAGCAAGTTTACAGATAGATTTCTTAATTATTTGTATTTCTTCCTTAGACCAACAAGAAGATTAAATAGCTTACAAACAAATAGAAGGATGTGACTGAAGGAATACAGAAATTGGCAGTCATACTCAAGGGCCCTGGAACTACTTCTGATTGGTTCTATTGGTCTATATTGATTGGAATGAGAACTAGTGGTATCCATTTAAATACTGTCAGCTCTTCTAAATTAAAAAACTACGCTGTAATATACATAAAGAGAATCCATGATATTAAATTTAGTTATTTAAGTTCTGTATATAAACATTCCTGCCCTAGTGTGATGTAATGTAATAGTGTCTTTTTTTCAGAAATTACCTTGTGATAAGAATTTGAAGGACAGTGAATTATTTGTATTTGCAATAAATCTACCATCATGTAGTCCAATTGTTATCTACTAAATATTTAGTATGTTGCATTTTCTTAGGGATTCAACAAAATCTGCATGTTGTCTTGATCATGGATTCTACCAATTTAAACTTCACAATAAACTGTGAAAGTAATCCAGCACTGTACAAGAAATGTCAGGTTTTGTGGATGGAAACCTGGTCAGAAGACAGTATGAAAAAGGTAAATTGCATTAATTCAAAACTGCGATTTGTTTAAATTAGTATCTCCAAAAATAACTGTGCTTTGGTGAATAAGATAAAAATATTTAAACTTGCAAAGGAATAATTGTCACTGTGCTTATTTAACCCATTTGTGCAGTCCTACAAGGACAAAAGATTCTGCAGAACAGTTAAGTAATATTATCATTGTTATTTTACCAGTAACATTATATTTTGTTCTTTCTGTGTGCTGACTTGAACAAAATGCTGACTGCTATGACTCTGATCAAACACAGCATTTAAGAACAAAATACAGCTAGACTGCAAGCAAAACGTTCATGTCGGCTATGCTGGTGTCTGCTGTTACTAGTATGCCTGAAAGCTAGTTTAAAAATAAGTTTTCTGTGTGTATATGAGCTGCTATAGCTCTAAGACTGCACTGTAAACCTTGTGTTATTCTTGAATCTTTGTTAAGTGTTTTGCCTCATGTCAATGGAGTCAGTGTGTTCTTTTTAGGATCAAAATCTGCTTAGTTCAGGATGTTCACAGTGTAACTTTGAGAAAGATAGATATATATTCTATATGTTAAGAGATTGCCAAATCCAGTACCCTGAAAGGGGCAAGGCTGGCACAGCTTCATGGCCCCAACTTGAACCACTGGTGAAGCTAAGCATGTATTCCCAGTAGGTGCATACAGAAACACCTATACAGAGCATACACCTTCCTCCTTACCCACCCCCCTCCATCCCATTCTCCCCCCGCCCCCCCCCGCTTCTCTCTGGATCCTTCCAATATACTGGGATTAGACATCCAGCAACTGGCCTTGGATGTAGGATCTCTCCATTGCATCCTGTGCAGGCCCATATGAATATGTGTACACACATGCACAGTCACATGCTGCCGGGTCTCACCAACCCATAGTAAGTCTTGTGCAAACTAAAATGCTCTTCCACTTTATCCCATATGTCCCAAGCTTCCTATGTAGTAACCCCCTCAGACTAGCCTCTAATGTAATCTGGCCTCTCCCATTTACTCATCGTGATGGGTTTCACACCTGGACCACGGAGTTGGTCACTCTTGGGAGAGCCACGGGAGCAGCTGGTGCAGTGTCCATTTCTGCATGGGTTACTCAGGCTCCTCCACCTGCCATTGTGCCTCAGTTTCAGCGGCAGGTTGTACTGGAAGTTCTTCTTGGCAAAGATGTTTGGACCAGCTCTGTCCACAGTTAAAAAATGTTTTTTAGCATATTTTCACTTCAGTAGGGATTTTTTTTAAGTGGAATCTTACCATTTAGTCATATGCCAGAACCTTTGAATATAACTTATTTTTACCATTGTACTTAAGACTGACTGATTTCCTGTTGAGTTGTGTATCTTTTTACATCTTTAACATTTGTGTTATTCTAGAGTCCTTTTCCAGCAAAAGCTTGTCTGCTTGAGACAACACTGCAGAATTTATCTTTTTAATGCTATAAATATTCTGCAAATACCTTACTCTGAATAAAGCTGTCATGTTCAGTCTTTTCAAATGAAAAATTAGATTTTTTTTTTTTAAAAATTTTTTTTTTAATTTTCATACAAAAAACATGTTCATTTTTTTAGATACCTGAAATGCTTCTGTATGATTCAGATGAACAAGAAAAGACTGGAAAAGCACATAAGGAACTTAAGAAAAAACATTCAGGTAATATTTAGGTGGACCCATTAGTTACTATTACTTATTATTAAACACTTACGCAGTCCTGTGTTGGACATAGATAATAGCATAGGTACTTTGAGTATGTTTTTGCCAGCATATTCATAGACTTTAGTATAGCAGGCATTTTGCGGAAGGGAACATTAGTCTGGAACATAAATCCTGGCTCATCAAACCCAGTCTCTTCTGTCACAGACAATCACTGTATATATTCAGTTTTATAAACTGATTAAGCTGCAGCTTGTTTTGTTCTGTGTCTTCCTTCTATGTGGATGTTATTTCAGAATCTCAAAATTTTATGTTTTGAGAGTTTTTCTACTTTCCAGTCTATATGTTTTCATTATTCTTGTCCTAGACCTATTTATTTTACTTAAATAATTCTGTATCTCTAATAACTTTAATTTCTTGTAAGTAATGCAGCTTCTTCAGAATAATTTCTTTTCATAATACAATTAAATTTAACCATTTTAAAAATAGGATGTCAAACGTAATCTAGGAGACCAGTCCCAGCTTTCATTTACATAATACTAATCTTAGCCACTTTTTATAAAGCATTAGTCTACATAACACTTAGAGGTCACGGAGCCAACAGAGTATAAATGGCAAGTGATTGATTCACTTGGGGTTTCTTGTGTTGTATTGCTTTTTAATAGGCATTCCAGCCCATCAGAGTGAAGGCCAAACTTAGGACTTAGTGTTCATGCTACTATCCATCTTTATCCTAGCTGATGGTACTTAATCTGTGCCTCAGTACTTATTAATGGCATTCATTTATATGTAGATATATTTTAGCAATTTTTTCTTTTTTTAAGGTGATACAATTTATTTTACAGTATCTTTGTATCGTGTTGTGGTTTAACCCAGCAGGCAGCTGAACACCGCACAGCTGCTCGCTCACCCCCCCCCCCCCAGTGGCTTGGGGGAGAGAATCAGGAAAAAAAAAAGTAAAACCCATGGGCTGAGGTAAAGACAGTTTAATAAAATAAAAGAATAACAATAATAATGGTAATAGAATATACAGAATATACAAAACAAGTGATGTACAATGCAATTGCTCACCACCCACTGACCAATTCCCAGCCCGTCCCAAACTGTGATCACTCTATCCCCAACTAACTCCCCCTGAGCATAACATCATATGGTCTGGAATAGCCCTTTGGCCAATTGGGGTCAGCTGTCCTGGCTGTGCCCCCTCCCAGCTTCTTGTGCACCTGGCAGAGCAGGGGAAGCTGAAAAAGTCCTTGACTGGTGTAAACACTGCTTAGCAACAACTAAAAACATCAGTGTGTTATCAACTTTCTTCTAGTACTAAATCCAAAACACAGCACTATGTCAGCAACTATGAAGAAAATTAACTCTATCCCAGCCAAAACCAGGGCATATAGAGAGAAGAGAAACTTCTTCAACAAACTGAAGGACCTGCAATGTTCAGAAAAACCTTTTAGTCTACTGGTCTTCAGAGACAAGGGATAAAACAAAAACACTTAGGCTTCCTTTCTGAAAAAGTCCATGTATTTTCAAATTCTATTTCCATGGAAATAAAGTTTCTTTTATGATTAGCCCTCAGTAATTTCAGTATATTTCTTGCTGAGGAATATGTATTTCAAATGTAATTACATGTTCTTTCCCTGAGAGTACTTTGAAAAAAGTATATTCTTTGTTATATTTTGAATGTCCTTCATTCAAATCTCAAAAAACCAATATTCTGTTGCTCTTCCTTAGTTATTTTAATGTAAGATAAGAATATTATTAAATATGTAACAAATTATGTTGTACAGGTGATTCTGATTTTCTGAAGTCATTTCTGGCAATCCATGAATCATGTAAAATGTATGGAGCAACACCTAGCAGGTATATGACATTCCTTCATATATACAGTACCATCAATAACAGTAAAAGAAGAGAGCTGATAAAAAGGCAGAACCACTTGCAGGTATGTGGTTAAAACATTTTTTAACATATGGCTTTTCAAAATAATCTCACATTTGGAAATGTCTAGTATGTTAATGGGCTGTAGCTGCTAATGTGGTTGTGTGGGGTGTCCTCTGTTGGCATATGAAGATGCTGTGGTTTCAGGAGAGGAATAGTATGAATCTTAATGCACATGTCTGTTCAAATGCCTCAAAAAGTGAAGAGCGGTTTCTTGTTTTCATTAATATTTTTCCTCAAGAATGTGTTGGACTGGGTATATTTTCTTGGAAGAGTAAAAAGTACTTGAAAGCACTTTTCACCTATATGTATTGGAATTATGTTGCAAACAACCCATCATCTTTCTATCAGTTTAAGTCCTGCCTCTGCTTGTATAAATTTTCCCCATGTAGCTCCATATTCCATCCCTTTCTTTATATCTCTACAGTAACTTCCTGTTCTGTATGCGTAACATGCTTATTTTTGAAACCCATTTGTATCTTTCCAGTCATATATCCTTGCCTCTCCAACCCATCCCCAGTATATGTCTGGAAAGATCCGTATGATCCTTTAGGACATGTCACTTTGGTCTTTACTCGTCTCCCTTCTCTTTCAGATCCTTTTCCCAGTGACCCTTACTGCTATTCTGAAACCACACTCACAAAGCTGTATTTCTTCTTAAAGCATCTCTCAAAACAAAATTACTTCCTTGCCTTGTAGTCTATGGTGTTTTTTATTCTGCCTACTAATATTTTTCCATCACTATAGTAAGCAATTTAAGAAGATTTATGTTTGTAATTATAGAAATTGCTTTTTTATTTATTTAGAAAGTAGCTGTAGTTTGTTAGCAGTGTCCCTGCTCTAGTTAGCAGTCTCCCTGCACACTGCAGGGGGGTTGGACTAGATGACCTCTAGGGGTCACTTCCAACCCAAAACATTCTATGATTCTATGATTTGTTAAACATTTACTTGTTAAATGCTCTGGTTAAATAAAAGTAATCCTTTCCATGAACATTAGAGATGTGCATCCTAAATCAAAACATCTTCGAGGTAATTTTTTTTTTTCCAAATATATCCTGAAATGATTCTATTATCTGATTACCAGGGAGTAAATAATTTAGAAAGTGTGAGTAAAGAAAACAATTAATCTTAAGCATAACTGAGGCTTTGCTTTATGTACATCTGTGTTCTTTAGAGAATGTACAAATATGTAGGAATAGGATATTCTAGTTTTTTTCAATTTGTTTAATTTTTGTAGATTTGCTTTTGGAGGAGAGATAATTATATGGAGTCAATATCAGTTAACTGAAATGCTATTGAATTAATGAGAAAAAGATTATGTACTAGATGCTGTTCCATTAAAAGTTTGTTATTTTGGGAATTTCATTTTCAGCTTTTTGATGTAGTAATAGATCTTACAGTGACACATCTAGAAGTGTCAAATCTCCTTTTTGGGTTAAATAATACTAAGAAAATGTAAATAATATCAAGAAAATGTGGAACGTGAGTTAAAAAATTAAGAATATTAGTCTACGTCACTCTAAGTTTGTGCATACTATTTGTAATCAACCTTCATTTAAATCTGTTTAAAATTAATTGCTAAATAACTGCTTCTTACAAACTTTTATAGGCAGGTGTTTCGAAGCTGAATGAAGCTAAAGCCCTGGTAGATGAACTGAACAGAAAAGCTGGAGAACAAAGTATTTTACTCAAAACAAAGCAGGATGAGGCTGATGCTGCCCTTCAAGAAATAACAGTATCTATGCAGGTGTTGTATGTGATCACATCAAAAGGGGAAAAAAAAAAAAAAGAGTTGTTTTTCTGGTTTTGGTCTCCATAACTGCCTGTGCTTTGTATTCTTTTTAAGGGTTACAAAACCTGATGCTTTTACAAGAATTTGCCTAAGGGAATGCATAAGCCCTGAGGCTGGAAAAAACTTACAACAGGACAGCAGATTATGTAATTTAAATGATATTTTAACTGATTGAGTAGGAAGAGAGCAATGCAAGATTTGCACCAGTCAAAACCACCACATTCTCCACCCTTTACTCCATATCATTTACGTCATGCTCAGGTTCTACACTATCCAATACATCCTCATTAACCACCACTCCCCTTCCTTTGATATATACACAGATACCATTCCCTTAGTCTATGGACCAACCCTGTAAAATGTCCATGAAATGCCCATAAAATGTCTACAAAAGTCCACAAAATGTCCCTTGAGTTACTGCTATAGTTTAGTCTGAAAGCTTTCTAGAACCTCATAATCATAGAATCATAGAAACAGGTTGCTCAGAGCCCCATCCAACCTGATCTGAGCAACCTGATCGAGTTAGCGGTGTCCCTGCTCACTGCAGGGGGGTTGGACTAGATGACCTCTAGAGGTCTCTTCCAACCCAAAACATTCTATGATTCCATGATTCTATGATTCTATGATCTTCCTACTCAATCAGTTAAATAATAAATGCAAACTGATCCATTTTATGTTTATTACAGAGAAGAACTTTCAATAAAATATTGACAAGTAGCACTATTTTAAGTAACAAATACGACAAATTAGATTTGTGGACTATTAGAACGTATGTTCTATTAGAACGTATGTATTTCATGAAGTCCAGTCCTCTGAACTTAACCTCAAAGAAGGTTAAATAATACCTCTGTGCTCACCATTCATTGAAGTTTTATTCAGCTCAGAGGTAGACCTTCTGGTTTTTGAGGAGGTAATTGTCTTTAGTAGTGTTTTCTCACTTAAGTAAAATAACTGTGCAGAAAATAGATCTCTACATTCATATTTCCGGAAATCATAAATGTAGAATAAGCCATAATGAATCTGCTGTCACCGCACTGTTTATTTTGTCACTGGTTTAGCCTGATCAGTCTGAAGCAAACTTAAATGAAGAAGCTCAATGACAAAGACATGCTCTGTATGCAGTAAAGTAGATGCCTGCTCTTTCAAGCCATTTGGTTTATAGTGCTTTAAATGTGCATTACCTCCTATTTTTTGAATTCTACTTCTGTTGGCAATTTAATACTTTTAGCCTCTATCTGCCTACTGTACATTAATTTGATTAATGATGATTGGCTTGATGTGTTCACTGCTGCCCTCAAAAAATTATTATGCCATTTTCCCTGATTTCTGTTTTAAATCTGTCTGCTGTTGTCCAGTAGAATTACAGGTTGTGTGAGTAGCGCATATTACATTGTAGGACAAAATCAAAGAATAGGCCAAAAGCAATGAAACCTGATAGGCCCACTGACATCAGAAAAATTACAGTAGATTTCTGATTATTTAGATTAGCTTAAAGTCTAGGTCACTTCAAATGTTCTAGTTTATGTAAGAGAGAGGTCTCTAATACGTACAGACTCTTTTAATCTTCTTTCAGAGCAAGGCTTTTGACCTACATCTGAATTTTAAGGTTTTCTTATTCAGAGCTGTCATTCAGGACATGTACATTTGTATGAGGTGTCTAAGCTAGTTTTATATAGTTAATGTTTTATGGATTTGAATGTAATATTCAATGACATGCTGGTCTATAGCTTGGGTTAAGTGCGCAGAAAGATTATTATTAATCTCAAGGTTTTCTCTGCCTATATACAGCTCTTACCTTCTGCTACAGGTTCAACTCAGCTCAACAGTTGCTGGGTATAATAATGTATTATATACTGGAATATACACAAAAATGTAAACTCTGGGCTTTGTTGTCTTGTATCTTTTAGGTGAACTGAGCCTAGTGTATTAGTCTTTTATGCATTTATCCTCAATTATTTGCTTTGTAACTGGTATTGGTAGTCCCTGTTTGGTTTTTGTTGTTGTTGTGGTTAACTTCAGGATATGTTAGGTTCTTTTTATTGTAGTTTTATATATTAGGTATTTATTTTTGTACTGAAGTGCTTAGGAGTCCTGGAGGTGGCTAATAGCTACTGCCTACTGTATGGAGGGCATAGTACAAATCCAGGTAAAAAGAACATGTAAACCCAAACAGTTTACAATATATGTGTAGGACATCAGACAGGTATGCTTACAGACAGATGGGTGCAAATTTACAAATAAAATAATGTATTAGTATTTTTTTGCTAATAAGCTGTAATTCCAACACAACTCTGCTTTTATGAACATTATGGAAAAGGAGAGTTTTAATGGTGTCACGAAATAAATAGAAATGTGAGCAGCTACAGAGACAATGGCAGGGAGATATTACTTTCAAATGTAATAAGAATGTTACAGAGGCTGTCACTCTTATCCTTTTAGAGGAGGACTAACACCTTTATAAGGAAGGGAGTCAAGGAGAAAAAAGGTCATAGTGAGTCTCAAAAATAGAGGTACAAATCCTGTCTGTGCTAAAAAAAGAGAAGGACACACAGTAAAAGCAAAGTATGTTTATTCCATATAATTTAGTTACATAAATACAAGCTTAAGCCCAACACTTATGCATTTTTTGAATTAACCTGCCTAGTATCAAATAGTCTTAAATATTTTATTGTTATTGGTATTATGCAAATTATATTATAATCAAGACTAAAAGGAATAAGAGACTGAAAAGAATAGTCTGTGTAAATTTGAAAACTAAAGTTATTCTTTTTTTTTTTTTTTTACAGAGTGCTAGTGAGCAAAAAACAGAAATGGAAAAAATAAAACACCGGATAGCAGAAGAGGCTTCAGAAATAGAAGAAAGAAAAAGAAAAATTGAAGATGAACTAAAAGAGGTTCAGGTAAGAGCTGATAAGGAAAAGTAATATTCTGTAGTCTGATTTTATTTGACTTAGTCAAGTCCTGCCATGCAAAATGGTTCTGCAAAATTTATACCTTAATTTCTTAATTTTTGCTCTAAATTATTTTGATATTAAATTTTTTATGCATTAGAAAACTATTCTATTTGCAGGATGTAGATTGTAATTTTGATATTTTTATTCTATTAGGTCATAATTATAGAAAATATTTTCAGGCCAAATCTTACTTCCGGTTGCTATTTCTATGCTGCCATGATCTACAGCTGGGTTCTGCAGATTTTATGGAATGTTTTTCAATTACTAATATCTTATATAGATGAACTACATTACTGCACCTTGCTTAAGCTGGTAATATCATAGGGCTTGGTACTGTCAGCTATACAGAAATAGTTTAATGAGAGATAATATCCAATTATTATTATGAAAATTATATATCCTAATGGCACTTCAGCAAACTGCTTGTTCAAGAGACCTTACAGGCATTAGACATCAGGTTTTTTGGGAGTTACATGTGTTCAGTCATTGCTTTTAGTCTCTATTTTTCATCTAATTCATTTTAAAATTGTACTAAAGAATAAGGGAAAAATACAGCAACTTATTTTTTTTCTTTTTAAATAACACAGGTGCCAAGGAATCATATCCTTGTGTTGAAAGTGACATAGAACTACAGGATTAGGGTAAATCCCTTTCTGTGGTCTGTAATAAAAACACAGGATATACAATGTGTGCACAGTCTTTAATGATAATCTTTAACTTTCTTTAACTTCTGTTTTCTTACCATTTTGTTGCTATGTTGATAAGGGCAAAGGCTGTCTGGATTTGTTTAGCTACTGAAAAAAGAAAATTTTTGTGACCTGTACTTCTACATATCTTTACAAAGATATCCTCAGGCATACCTATAAATATTAATTAGCATCATTATTAAAACATACCTGTATCACAATGAACTTTTAAGCAATGAAGGAGCAAACAAACACATTTAATACTGATATCTATATAATGTTTATGAATTAAGGTGCTGAATGAAAAGTTAGGGAATGTCAGGATTGTAATATGCTGTTTTATACGGAAATATATTTACTATCACTTAATAAATGCAACAATTTTTAAATAACTTATGCACATGAATATGCATCAATGGCAGTTGGGTAAGTAATAAAATACGTAAAGAGAACAAGAAATTGTATGAAAACTGAAATGGCAAATGATCGGTTTCTTGTATCCTCATCTCTTTTTTTAATGTGTTTTTATGTTTTAAGCCACTGGTTAATGAAGCTAAATTAGCAGTTGGAAATATAAAGCCAGAGTCTTTGTCAGAAATCCGGTCACTACGGATGCCCCCTGACATAATCAGAGACATACTAGAAGGAGTTTTACGGCTGATGGGGATTTTTGATACATCATGGGTGAGCATGAAGAGGTGAGGGTTTTATTTAAGCTTTAAACTTAAATGGTAATTTACAATATAAAATACTTTCTGTTACATTCAGGAATAACGTGTGTGCAGAATTCTTTGGTTTCAGAGGGAAATAACCTCTTTAGCATTTGTTTCTTCTTTACTTAGTTATTTAATTTTTTTTTTTTTTTTATAGTTTCTTGGCCAAAAGAGGTGTGAGGGAGGACATAGCAACCTTTGATGCCCGTAATATTCCAAAAGAAATACGAGAGAGCGTTGAAGAACTTCTTTCTAAAAACAGAACATCTTTCGATCCAAAGGTAATTCCTGATTGCATTACATAAAATGAAAACGGACAAAAACGAAAAAAGAAAAAGAAAAAAAAGAAATTATTATCTGACTTACCAATATAATCTTTAGAATGAACTTAAATTGGAGTTTACACCCCCAGTATCAGTACAGGCTGGGGGAAGAAAGGAACAAGAGCAGCCCTGCTTAGAGGGACTTGGGGGTGCTGGTGGATGAAAAGCTGGACGTGAGCCGGCAATGTGCGCTGGCGGCCCAAAAGGCCAACCGTACCCTGGGCTGCATCAAGAGAAGCGTGGCCAGCAGGTCGAGGGAGGTGATTCTGCCCCTCTACTCTGCTCTGGTGAGACCTCACCTGGAGTACTGCATCCAGCTCTGGAACCTGCAGCACAAGAAGGACATGGAACTGTTGGAGCGGGTCCAGAGGAGGGCTACAAAAATGATCCAAGGGCTGGAGCACCTCTCCTATGAGGACAGGCTGAGAGAGTTGGGCTTGTTCAGCCTGGAGAAGAGAAGGCTGTGGGGAGACCTGATTGCAGCCTTTCAGTACTTAAAGGGGGCCTATAGGAAAGATAGGAAAAATCTTTTTAGTAGGGCCAGCTGTGACAGGACAAGGTGTAATGGTTTTAAAATAAAGGAGGGTAGGTTTAGACTAGATATATGGAAGAAATTCTTTACAATGAGGGTGGTGAAACACTGGAACAGGTTGCCCAGAGAGGTAGTGGAGGCCCCATCCCTGGAAACATTCCAGGCCAGGTTGGATGGGGCTCTGAGCAACCTGATCTAGTCAGCAGTGTCCCTGCTCACTGCAGGGGGGTTGGACTAGATGACCTCTAGGGGTCCCTTCCAACCCAAAGCATTCTATGATTCTATGATAAAGTGATGAATTCTGCTTACAGAATTTGTCAGTATAAAGACATAAAAGCGTAGCAGAGATTATTCTGTTGTGTACTGCCTCTAACAGTGAGAATTTTGTTGGTGACTGAGGCATGGTGGTATGAGAAGTCATTACAGAGTCAAAAGTCCTCAGAGATTTTTGCCACTGGTGTAAATTAGAACTCAGATCAAGGAATTGTAACTGGCTCCTTCTGGCCTCCTGGTAGCAGTAAGTCTTAACAGTACACTTAATTAAAAAAGGGGTGACTAATGATGGTTAAATGTATGGGTGATCTTTGAGAATTGATTTGGCAGTAGTTATAAAAAAGAATTCTTAAATACTACTTCCTTATTTTTAAGAGGGAAGTTGTAGTTCCCTGAGAAGGAATACACTGATAAATTAGGCATTAATTTAAAATTTCTTAACTTCAGTGAAGCTTCATAGTTGTAAGGATACCCATTATTATTTTTACACAGATTGATGGCCTGCAATATAATCTCTTAGTAACAATTTAAAAGATTAGTTCAGTAGAGGAGCTGGCTAATTGGCATATTTAAGTTGATAACCCATAAATCTGTTGCAGTTATTTATCCTGTGTTTACCTCATCTACATTATACTTCAAGGTCTTCCTTGTAACTGTTACTGATTTTTTTCAGAATGCTAAACGAGCCAGTGCTGCAGCCGCTCCATTAGCGGCTTGGGTGAATGCCAATGTCCAGTATTCCCATGTCCTAGAACGAATTCAGCCTTTGGAAAAAGAAAAGGCTGGCTTGGAAGCGTAAGTCAGACACTATTACAAAATAAATGTTCTTAATTGCAATGGTGATGGGTAAAACTGAAGCTGCCAAGGAGGAACTGAGAGATATAAGAAACGGGTAACGAAAAGCTCATGTTGAGACAGAAAAAGTAAGCATGCAATATTTTGTTGTTCCTGGAAGCTATACCTTGGATATTTTTTGGCCAATCACAAGTTACCTGTCTCAGCTGAAATGTGTCAGGGAGAAATGAACATCAGAGATATGCTTAAAATGTGTTCTGTCAGTGAAACCCATGCTATTTTATGAGATACGTAGTTCCTCTTTTTTTATTCACGTACCAAGCATAATCAGCTTCTCCTTAGGATCAAAAAGATATGACATAGTCTTATGACCATCCATAACCTGAGTAATCTATATTGATTTTTTTGCCAGGTCTTAAAATTCTGTATTGGAAGAATTTGTTCTGATGTTTAAGAATACATTGAATGGGGCATTTGGTTTCCATTTTTAAAGCTATGTGATGAGAAGTATTCAAAACTTTTACATGTGAAAACATATTTTTGTTAATATAAATCACAAGAAAGAACTGTCTCTGAACTATCTCTGTGTAAATGACTTTTCTGTTACATTTACTCTTTTTTTTCTTTTAATCTTAAAAATAGTTTTTCCATAGTCTTAAAATAAATGTTAACATTTTTGTAGTAATCTCAAGAAAACTAAAGACAGAAAACAGAAGTTAGAAGATCTTCTGAACTCTGTTGGTCAAAAAGTATCAGACCTGAAAGATAAGTAAGTTGGGTTTGTTTATTTCAAGATATAAATAAAAACATTGATGATTTTACAATATGAATAATGAAATTTATCTAACCAAATGTAACTCCCTGCTCTGCAGGTTGTTTACATCAGAAGTAGCAATAATTAGGCTATCTATACACTTAGTGGAGATAAATAAATACTGTTAGAATACAGTTCATCTCATTAATGAGATTAAATGCTCCTTAGAAGTACCTGCTTCTCACTACTGTGTTGGAAGCCTTCAGTGTAGCCAGTGTAGATGTCAAAGATAAGCAGTATGTCTCTCACAGTTAAATCTAAGACGATTTTAATGTACCCTTAGGACTTTGAAAACTTTCCTGTACAAGACTTCTACTGATCACAGCTTGAATAAAGGCAGTTCTATTTCTATAGGAGATACTTTACAACCTGATATATGTGCATATTACTAAAAGTCATGTTTTGTAGTTGCAAAAAAAAAAAAGGGAGAATTCTTCTTGTCATTTAGCTATTTAGTGAGGTCTTAGACTAACTATATACTATATATTACAGTTAAATATATTAATTTTAAGATGTGGATTATAAAAGGCATAATTTTAATTAAATATTAATTAACCTAATTAGATATTTAACATTACAAAATAATACCTAAACCTTGCCTATTGTTTGGGGCATGTTATTATTTCATAGGAGTTTACAAAAGAGAGTACTGTGGATTGAACTGGGGTCATCAGTGTGAATTAGCAATATTCTCCTTTAAAGGTTTCATAGATTAAATTTATCAGAAAGTTACAAATGTATAGTATGGCGTTGAGCCTTCTATTGTCCTGACTAGGTGCAGAACAAAACTTAACACAATCACTAAAATCAAGTCAGGCTCTTTAAGTAGAAGAAGGAATGATTTTTCAGATGTTGTAGTCTATATTGCAAAGGTGTATTTAAATCTCACCTGTGCATCTATCTAAATTTTGTTAAAGTCTAATGGGCTCATCTGCCAGTTGTAAGCAGAAGGTATAAAAAAGAATTGTAGTTGTGTTCTTCATGAACAATAAGGGAGGAATTAATGACAAATTCAGCCAATTAAACTGCCTTGAAAATAACTGTTCGTAAGTTTAGTAGTTCATGATAGCAATTACAAACAGTAGCTGTTTTGCAGGTTCCAGAGTAGAACAACAGAAGCAGCAAAACTTGAAGCAGAACTAAGTAAAGCTCAGAAAACATTGAAAGCTGCAGAGGTACTGATAAATCAACTTGACAGGGAACACAAAAGATGGAGCACCCAGGTTAGTGAAAATTTTCACTAAATACATTTTATAGCTGATAATTTGAAAATCAATTTTTGCACTGTTTGGAGAATGTGAATTATTGCCATTCTGTATGTCTCCTAAGTGTACATTTATTTGATTTCTCATTAGAAATAAAAGCTTTTCTTCCTTCTGAAACTTCCTTTTACTTCACTGTACAAGTTACCTTACCTATATCATATAGCAAAAAATGTGTAAAAAAGCCTCAGTATTTAATATAGAACATACAATGTTCTTTGACGTTTTTCAATCACAATAATAACGTAATTGTTACAATGGCCAAACATGTCAGCAGTTGGACCCTCCAAGCTGAGATACAATCAAAAGGGACAGATTTTGGGAAATCATTTAACAATTACAGTTGTAAAACATATCTCCTTTATGGCATTGATGTTGGTAATGTGAATGTAGACCTACCCAAAATTATGGGTTGCTTTGGAAGTCTTCACTTACGCATTTGAAACTCTTCTGTTTCTAAAGCAGAGAAAGTGAGCATATCTCATCTGTTCAGATGATATATATATGGGAGAAACTGGCAAGTCTTTGGACACACAGGTCCTTCTTCAGTCTGAAACAGAAAGTAAAATTTCAAGATACATACACACTGAAAATAGGTGTCACCTCCAGAAAGCGTTACCAAGCTTTCTTGGCTATCTTAAAATGGAAAAAAATTGCTCTGCTGTGAGAATCACAGAATCATAGAATCGTTTAGGTTGGAAAAGACCTTTAAGATCATCAAGTCCAACCGTTAACCTAACCCTGCCATCCCACCACTAAACCAGGATGCTGTTGGCCTTTTTGGCCATCTGGGCACACTGCTGGTACCTATTCAGCTGGCTGTCACCCAGCACCCCCAGGTCCTTTCCTACCAGGCTTCTTTCCAGCCACTCTTCCCCAAGCCTCTAGCGTTGCATGGGCATGGTCCTGTCTCTCCATTGACACTGAAAAAAGCCTAAACAATTAGTTAGACTAGATGCCTGCATTTTGAAGAACCAAAGTTAAGGTAAATGAATCCTTCTTGAAGGTTGACCAGCATAATGGAAAGAAATTGAAGATTTTCCTCTGAAAGTAGCTTTACAGCTGTTCCATCTGCTATAGTAAGGATTGGGTATATTTGAACCCTAGAGTTTAAATGGTTCTAGAAGTCATTCCTCACAGTTTTTCACTCTGGTACATTGCCCCTGTCTCTAGAAAGTTCAGACTATCTGTTAATGGTATGGTGTAGACCAAACTGGCAGATATTTTAGTCAGGAGCTCATCCCATATTGAGGATGGTGAAAAAGCAGTTTTCATCTCCCTTTGAAGTAAGAAGGAAGTAATAAAATGTTGCTTTTTTGTTTGTGTATCAGCTCTTTTTTTTTTAATGTTAGTTTGATTAAAGTAAAAAAGTGACAGTACTTTCAAACTGATTCTTAGGAACATGGTTTAGTGGTGGGATGGCAGTGTTAGGTTAACATATGCACTTGATGATCTTAAAGGTCTTTTCCAACCTGAATGATTCTATGATTATGGCAGTCATATTGTGATACACTCTGTCTTTCTCCAAAATATTGGAACATTTCAAAGCAGAGGTGATGTAATGCAGATAAATTATTTGAAGATGTATGACAAATGTATTTTATCATGTAAGTCTGCAATGAATCACATTTTTAAGTATAGTAGATACATGAAGATGTATGACAAATGTATTTTATCATGTAAGTCTGCAATGAATCACATTTTTAAGTATAGTAGATACATATAGTATTTAGTATCTTTGTACATATTGTAAGTAGTACTCACTAGCTGACTGTGACTAGGGTTAAGTATTTCTTACACTTCATATTATAATATTATTTACCCAGTTGCTTATAAGGGATGAGGTGAACTGTTCATCAGATTCATAGATTTTTAGTAGATAAATTCTCAGAAACGTCTGTCCATCCTCTAGCCCAGAGCTAAAAAGAATTCTTCCCATACTTTAATGTGTGTGTTGCTGTGGGTTAGCCAGGTATAGATAACTGAAATGCAAGAAAAGAGGCTGTCTGAACTGTATTCTCAATGGAGGCAAATTTAATTCTGACTTTTTAGTAACTGATGAGAAATATTAACATAGTTTTTGTTTGCAATACACCTATACATTTTGTACTTTTGTTTTCTTGAAGGTGTCAGAGATAACAGATGAACTGGCTACATTGCCTAAAAGAGCTCAGTTAGCAGCTGCATTTATTACCTATCTTTCTGCTGCTCCTGAGGATCAGAGGAAAACCAGCTTGGATGAGTGGACCAAATCAGCAGGCCTTGAAAGTAACTTTTGTACTTTTGTGTGTCTGTGTCTGTGTCTGTAAGTAATTAAGCTTGAGTGAGGAAGTGAGAAATGCCAGTGAGTTCTAATGAACAGTCTCAATTGTCTTAGTGTTTCCAAATGAAAAGTGACATTTTCTTACTCAATAAATACTCTTAGATAGCGTCAGACTATTTCTTAGGATTATTCTATTAATTATCAAGATTGTGAAGTGTTCTAAATTAAGATTTAGCTCCATAGTCCTTGCTTAAAAAGAAAAGTTTACATGAATGAATGTATTCACATTAACTGTTGTAAATTTGCCAATGCATTCTGAATGCTTCTGCTTTTACAGTAAGCATTTGTATCTATGTGTGTTAATAACACCATTAAATACTTTTTATAACATCAGCTAGTTAATAGTAATAAGTTCAAGCAAGAAAACAATAAATTTAAGGGAAATCTACAGTCTTGCACTGTGATAGAGTCTCTACTGTATATAGAGTGGTAAATGCTTAAAGACTATGCAAAGTATAAATACTAGCACAAACTTACACTTCCATTTTTCAGAGTTCGATTTACGGCGGTTCCTGTGTACAGAAAGTGAGGAGTTAGTTTGGAAAAGTGAAGGTTTACCTTCAGATGACCTTTCAATAGAAAATGCTCTTGTCATCTTGCAGGTAAATTTGGTTTTTTGTCTTGGCTTGGAAGTATTTAAATTTGTACAAACTTCAGTAACATGGCATCTTTCTGGAATTCTGAACGATTTCATTTGTGTTATTTACTTAGCACCACAGAATACACACAGCAAAGCGAATACTTATGTAACTCTGGGTATTCTGTGGCAAAAGGAAAAGAACAGTTGAAGAAAATCCATGTTTTTCTTCTTTGCTTTTACAGTTTTCTTCCAAATGTCAAACAGATAAACCCCAGTATCAGTCTATTCAGGCTTGAAGTGTGAATAATCATTAATACCGATAGAATCAGTGGAAGATTATGTCCTATATATGTATTCACCTTGACATATAATTTCTAGTACTTTCTTTTTTTTTTTTTTTTCCAGGAAAAGGAAAAAGGTATATGCAGATACCTTTCAAAACATCTAGATTTTAAACCCTCAGATTTCATCAGATTTGCTCTGTGATGTAGGATACAAAATGCCATTCACTTATGGCCAGTAGCTAGTAATACTTCAGAAAATACTACTGTGCTTATAATCATGACTCAATTTTATCATCTAGTTATATATGGATATATAATATATAATAAATATACATATGCTATTGCACAATTTTGTACATAGTATTGTAGTTATAATGTAGTCATTTATTAGATCCGCTAGTAAGTAAAGATATAATGCCATGAGGAGAATCTCTGATTTGAAAACTGCACAGGCAGTTTTCTTGAATGATTGATGATTCTCTCAAATCAGTTACAGCCTTTTCTCCAATTTAAATTTATCTTGCTTTATCATCTTGATATTAGATCTAGTTTTTCCTTTCTCAGTTTGATTAGAAAGCTCTTCAATAAATACCACTTTGTAGCCTTAAAGCTACTTATATGCTATAATCAAGTCTTATTTTCATCTTTTTCCTTAGTTGAATAAATTGAACTCTTAAAAATCTCACTGTGTGTGAAGAGCTTTTTCAAACCCTCCCTCAGCTCACATAATTTTCTTTGTGTGCAGTTTTTTTCATCATCCTTTTAAAATTGGAATTGGACACGGTATTTTACCAATGTCATCTACAGTACAGTTTGCAAGCTTTTGTGCTCATCATCTTTTGATGCTTGGGGATTGTCTGTGTTTCAGAGATCTGTGTACTTACTCAGTTTGGAATAGTAGGACTAGTATTTAAAAAAAAAAACCAAAACCCAAACTGAAAGAGTTCTGCTATCAGACTGAATCAGAAAATTGCTGAAAATACATGTTCAAACAAAACATGTTCAAGAGGGTCAAGCTGCTGCCCAGAGGGTCCTTGACAGGCTGGAGAAATGGGCTGACAGAACAACCCCATGTTGGCAGCATGTCAAGGGAGGTGATCCTTCCCCTCTACTCAGCACCAGTGAGGCCACACCTGGAGTCCTGTGCCCAGTTGTGAACTCCTCAGTAGTAGAGAGACAGGGATGTACCGGAGAGAGTGCAGTGAAAGGCCACAAAGCTGATTAAGGCAGGGGAGCGTCTCTCCTATGAAGAAAGGCTGGGAGAGCTGGGACCGTTCAGCCTGCAGAAGAGAAGACTCAGGAGGAATCTCATCAATGTCTATAAATACTTGAAGGGATGTGGGGAGGGGGCAAAGATGACAGAGCCAGGCTCTTTTCAGTGCTGCCCAGTGACAAGACCAGAGGCAATGGGCACAAACTGAAACACAGAAGGCCTGTCTAAACATCAGGAAACAGTTGTTTACTGCGAGGGTGACAGAGCACTGGCACAGGTTGCCCAGGGAAGTGGTGGAGCCTCCATCCTTGGAGGTACTCAAAAGCCGTCTGGACATGGTCCTGGGCCATAAGCTATAGGTGGCCCTGCTCAAACAGGGGGTTTGGACAAGACAACCTGCAGAGGTCCTTTCCAATCTCAACCGTTCTGTGATTTTGTGAAATCTTACATGCACATGTCAACTGTGAATAGGTCTCTTTTCACTTGCCGCACTTACTATGATCTCTGTAGTCACTGTGTTGTGACCATCATGTAAATTCTGAGCACTTAGATAATTAGTATATCAGTGGTTAAAGTGTCAATATTTAGAAAGCAATGTGTATAGGATAACATATCTTTATATAATGTAAAAGAATAGTGATACTTTTCACAGTACTGGTATGGGAACCACACATTAATAAAGGTTTTATTAAAAGGAAGACCTGCTGTCTTGTCAGTATACATGTTACTAGGCAATATCACCAAAATATTCTACATTGTAGTGCTTGCAAGTTTGAGATCTGGATTTGTTTGTGATTATAAGTAAAATGATATTTGTATCTTTATGCCTGCAACACATTTATATTCATTATTCTTTCTAAAATGGATTGAAGTCCAAAACCAGAAGTAATGTAACTTTGCCCATAACAAGGAGAAAAAGGAAAAATAATACTTCTAAGTTTCAAAGCAGTTGTGAATAACAGAAGCTGTAGATTATACTCATTGAATAGAGACTGCTGTTTTTAAGAGAAGGTGAAGAACTGCCTAAGTTTAGTGGGACAAACACCTGAGAATTTTGATTTTGGGTGCTCTTTTTTTTTTAAAGAAGAAATAGAATAGAAGACATAAGATTCCTTCTATTGTTGTTTATTGTTACTTTGTTACTAGGCTGTTATTTTTTCTTTAAACTGTTAATGAAAAGATTTTAAAATTACTATACCATTAGTTTGAGGAAATAAAACCAGACTCCATTCAATTTTATTCTTAAACAAAATAGATTTCAGTGAAAAAAAAAGAATATTTTGTATTTTTTTTCCCCCTAGAGTAAAGTTTGCCCATTTTTGATAGACCCTTCTTTCCGGGCTACTGAATGGTTGAAGGCACATTTGAAGGAATCACGTTTGGAAGTTATTAACCAACAGGTGCAGTATTTACTCTTGGTCTTACAATTCTGTTCTGCTTGAGCTCACTGTATTCCAAACTTCAGAGAGCAGTTTTTAAAGGGGCATGATAGCAATCACCAAAAATGGAGCATATAATTTCTTACAGAGTTCTAGGTTACAATGATTCTTACATGGTACTGAAAATTTGTTTACTCAAGGAGATCAGAGTATTTAAAATTGGAGGGTCAACATCTGGTTATTACTTCTACAAGTTTGCCTCTTTGTGCTGCCCTCTCCAAGAATATCAGTATTTCCTGATGAGAGAGAGATAGTAAAAGATTTGTAAACAGAGAGGTCTTTTGTATTCTTGGTTGCAGTTCGTCGGATTTCAAGAGCATGTATATACTTCTTCCCTATAATTTTTGTGTTGTATTATCTACCTTGGAAACAGTAGGTTGGATTTCAGTTTGAGATTGTCTGCATGTCACTGTTTACATGGGTGGCTCAGTCGCACACACATAGACAGGCATCTAGTGCCATTCAAAAGTCCCTTATTGAACCCCACTTGGCCTCAAGATATTGCTTCAACAGAATGTAGGTCTTCCACAGATCTCTGCCAGCTCTGTGCAGGCTTTTTAAATACTCTCTGAGGGTACTAGGTACTTGTCTTCGGGTAATTGAAGGCTTCCCCTACTAGCCAGTTGGCTTGATTAGCTTTTAGGCTCTGTTGTCTGCATTCATTGTCTAGGATCTCCATTTATTGTAATGGAATCTTAAACACCACCTACACACAAAGGACTGCATTTAGATATCTTAATATCGATGTGAATCCTGTCCTTAGGTCTTGATTCAGTTTTGGGACATGGTGTTAATTAGCTAGGACTTCTACATGTGCCTGACAGACGTGGCACAAGACCTGTGGTAGACCTGTTTTCTTATGGTGCAGCACATGGAAAGCTAGGCATGTTAAATGGGTTGCCTGTATGTCAGTAGCTGAATAGATCAAACTTAAACACTTGTGATTAAACCCTGAAATATCATGTGATGCTTGCAATAGAATTTTTAAGCTATGCTACTGACTTTTAGATTTAGACTCCTCGTATAATGCCTTTTGTTCATTCCAAAGTGTTAATATTTCATAAAAATATGTATTAAATAAATTTATTTTTATTTTCCTAGGACACCAACTTCCTAACTGCTCTTGAGCTGGCAGTGAGATTTGGGAAAACACTTATTATACAGGAAATGGATGGAGTGGAGCCTGTACTTTACCCGTTGCTAAGAAGAGATCTTGTTGCTCAAGGTAAATGACCAAGATCTGTACAAATGCTTGCTCAAAGCTTTTGTAGGTTAGATCCATATATATATCTCATATAAAACTTGTTTTTTCTGAAAACATGAGTATTGTGTAGTTTTTTCCTCTTTAGCAGTAACCTGCTGCTAACACTTCAGTGTATGAAATGCATTAGAGATATATTACTGTTTAGTAAGTGGAACAATGTTGAAAGTATTTAAAGATTTTTTTTAACTGAAAATAAAGTGGTTTTATTAGCTCTTCACAATTTAAATTTTAAGTTAATTTCTAGTGATAATTTCAAACATATAGTTTTACTTAGGAACTTGGCTGTTCAATAGAGCAGAAATTACACAATTGGTTGTGCAGTTAGAAATCATAGTTTTAGAATGTTGGTGTTGCTGTTTTTCTTTCATTTGTCTGCGACTAAGGAAGGCACACAGGTCTGTCCCTGATGTGACTTTAGTATGGGGGCAGTCATAGATATCAGCAAAATGGTGGAATTTGGTGAAGGGAGTCTCCCTAACTAATGCAATGAAAGGAAAAAAACCCCAAGCATTTACATTTTACAATAACTTTGCTTTGGAGAGGTAATGTACTCTATGCCTTTGGATTTAGTTGCTTTAAAAGGCTGATATGAAAAGGTGTGTTGAAAGTTTAGCAAAGATAAATAGTAATGATATACGTATCTCAGCATGAATTATGTTGAGTTATTTTGTGTATTTTGAAATTATATCAAAAGAACTGAGTGGATTAAAAAAATGCTACATTGATGTTTTAAATAGTTTCTAACTTTTTGTAATTAAAGTATATTTACATTATCCTTAGTAATTATACTTCTGCCTCCAGTGTTAATTCTTCAGCACATACTGCAGACTGTACATGTTATTTACAGCATGAACTTTGGGCACTGAAAATAGCTGAAGACTCCTCTTTGCTGTCATTTCATCTAATATTGAGATCTAATAATGGGTGAGGTAGCAGTAATTCTTTAAATGTAAATATGCATGAAAAATAAATGCAAATGCTGTAGACTTCTTAGATACATTTATCTCCTATATTGGAAAGGTCTATTTAGTAAAAAGAAAATGTTAGTTTAAATCATTCTTCCATTACAGATGTGCTTGCTTGTTTATCCTCGGTAAAAGTCGAGAGCATCACCAAAGTGGTGACTTAATGGATCTGTAGGACGTTAGGTAGAACATCTTAATGAGCTATGTTAATGCTAGGTCTGTGCAAGTCCAAACTAGGGAGCTGTTTTTTGAAAAGGGAGAATAGGTCACTATTCAAGTCTTCTCAGTCACTTCACAAGCAAGCACACACTTTTTGTCAAAAGGTGGAGGTGGGTGCCTGTCTGCATTATTTTGCTTGTGTTGACTGTACATCTTTTCATTACTTGGAACGAAACGTTAAGAAAAATGGGAATATATGTACTCCAATAAATTTGTTCTTGTACAGCTTCCATTTCCTGTTTGACGTTTTTACAGCATAGGCCTAAAATTTATTCTGATCCATGGCACAGAAGCAAAATTGGTATGTGATTTTCATCTCTACCAGTGTTTTAGCAAGAGATTTATACTTAGAGCTTTTCTGATCTGCTCCTAGTGCTAAAAATAGAGAAGCACCTAACTATGCCACCTCAGAAATTTCTTTGGAAAGGAAATTTTCACTTTGAAACTTTTCATCTTATAATTCTGTCCTTTTTTAGTATCAGGAGGCAAAATCTTACACTAGTCATGTGATTGTTTAAGCCTATTCTTTTCTGACCCTGCTAGAATGGAAACCTGTGGTGGAAGTAGGGTGGTGAGAGGTCACACATACGGTTTCATTCTGTGACTGGCATACTGGGAAATGCCAGAATATTAGGTGTATAAACAGATTGAAACCATGACAGCAGAAGTTTAATAAATAAATTGTTTCTTTCATACTATGATTAAATTAAATGTATTTATAATAAGTCAAATTTATGGGATATTTCTTAATGGACTATTTTTCTTTCAATCTAATGACTAGATATTCCACCATCTTTAGTTTCATAGACTTTCTCTATAACAGTTATCATAGAAAGTAATATTTTAATACAATTATGATTGTACAGCAACATCAACCTTCAACAAATAAATGTCAGAGATCCAGACATAAAATCTAATGGGTTTCGGATCACATTCAGAAAATGATGAACCATTTTAGTTAATGAATATGTAATTATGGATAGTGTGTTTTGATAGAGTGGTATACCTGCGTGGAAATGTAAATTAATATATTTAAATTATGACAGGATTCTTACACAAAAGGGGAATTCTCCAGTGCATCTTCTGTGGTGTTTAGTCTCTTATTCATTGTTTGAAGATTTTAAAGATTCATTAGTATTAATTTTACTTCAAGTGCATTTTTTGCCATCTATGCTTTTTGTACTGGGTAAGGATAATTAAACTACCCTGGTGTATTAAATATTCTCATCATTTAACTTTCTTACACTGGTGCTATGTTCTTACATTTTTTTGTCTAACAACGCAGGATAGGTTATGTTCCTTAAATAATGTTTTTTTATTTATTTTTCTTTCCAAACAATTTATAAATAAATTTTATAAAATATATTTGCATCTATTAGTCATAAAATATTACACGAATACCATTATTTTCAGATAATTCTAGAATGTTCCCATCAAAGTGAGTATAACATCTGTTTATTATTTACAGGACCCCGTTATGCTATACAAATAGGTGAAAAAATGATAGATTATCATGAAGATTTCCGTCTTTTTCTATCAACAAGGAACCCAAATCCCTTCATTCCACCTGATGCTTCTTCTCTTGTTACAGAAGTAAACTTTACCACAACTGGAAGTGGCTTAAGAGGACAGGTAGGCATTTAGAATAAAAACAATGTATATATAGTGGACATCGGTAGCTACACCCAGCTTCTGGAAGAAGCCCTATGGTGCAGTTTGTGTTAATGGTCACAGAGATAGTTTCTAGCACACAAATATATATGGTAAAATTGATGCTGAAACTAAATTTAAGTTTCAAAATCATGTTTTTATGCACTTGGGAGCCAAGTAGTGAGTCCAATAGAAAAAATGGAAGCCATCTCATTGACTTCAGTTGAATCTGATTAATTGCCAAGCTTCTGTTTTCTGTTCAAGATGCATTTATGGTACCATGGACACATTTCTGCTATTGCTCTCCAGTCTCCTAGCTAGCCAGTCATCAAGATACTTTGTGTACAGGAAAAATGTAATGAAGCCAAAAAGATGTATATTTTACTTCCTCCAAAATGCTTTTTTGGTTTTTTCTGTAATGTTTAGGAAGCAAAACGAAGCATACAGATGGAAGAGTGGAAATAAAAGAATCATAGAATCATAGAATCACCTCGGTTGGAGAAGACCTTTAAGATCATCGAGTCCAACCGCTAACCTAACCCTGCCATCCCACCACTAAACCATGTCCCTAAGCACCTCATCTATCCTTCTTTTAAATACCTCCAGGGATGAGGACTCCACCACCTCCCTGGGCAGCCCATTCCAGAGCCTGACAACCCTTTCGGTGAAGAAGTTTTTCCTAATGTCTAGCCTAAACCTGCCCTGGCGCAGCTTCAAGCCATTCCCCCTCGTCCTATCATCTGTTACCAGGGAGAAGAGGCCGACCCCCACCTCGCTACAGCCTCCTTTCAGGTAGTTGTAGAGGGCGATCAGGTCTCCCCTCAGCCTCCTCTTCTCCAGACTAAACAACCCCAGTTCCCTCAGCCGTTCCTTGTATGACTTGTGCTCCAGACCCCTCACCAGCTTGGTTGCTCTCCTCTGGACCTGTTCCAGCAAGGCAACATCTTTCTTGTAGTGCGGGGCCCAAAACTGAACACAGTATTCGAGGTGCGGCCTCACCAGCACCGAGTACAGGGGCACGATCACTTCCCTACTCCTGCTGGTCACACTATTCCTGATACAGGCCAGGATGCCATTGGCCTTCTTGGCCACCTGGGCACACTGCTGGCTCATATTCAGGCGGCTGTCAACCAGCACCCCCAGGTCTTTTTCCACCAGGCAGCTTTCCAGCCACTCTTCCCCAAGCCTGTAGTGCTGCATGGGGTTGTTGTGACCCAAGTGCAGGACCCGGCACTTGGCCTTGTTGAACCTCATACAATTGGCCTCGGCCCATCGATCCAGCCTGTCCAGGTCCCTTTGCAGAGCCCTCCTCCCCTCCAGCAGATCAACACTACCACCCAGTTTGGTGTCATCTGCAAATGTACTGAGGGCACACTCAATCCCCTCATCCAGGTCATTGATAAAGATATTAAACAAGATCGGCCCTAGAACGGAGCCCTGGGGGACACCCCTTGTGACCGGCCGCCAACTGGATTTAGCTCCATTCACCACGACTCTCTGGGCTCGGCCACCCAGCCAGTTTTTAACCCAGCGAAGAGTACATCCATCTAGGCCATGAACTGCCAGCTTCTCCAGCAGAATGCTATGGGAGACTGTGTCGAAGGCTTTACTAAAGTCCAGGTTGACGACATCCACAGCCTTTCCCTCATCTACCAGGCGGGTCACCTGGTCATAGAAGGAAATCAGGTTGGTTAGGCAAGACCTGCCTTTCATGAACCCATTCTGACTGGGCCTGATCCCCTGATTGTCCTCCATGTGCCTGGTGAGCACACTCAAGATGAACCGTTCCATAATCTTCCCCGGTACCGAGGTCAGGCTGACTGGTCTGTAGTTCCCCGGATCCTCCTTCCGGCCCTTCTTGAAGATAGGCGTCACATTTGCCAAGCTCCAGTCATCTGGGACCTCCCCTGTTCTCCAGGACTGCTGATAAATGATAGAGAATGGCTTGGCAAGCTCCTCTGCCAACTCCTTCAGCACTCTTGGGTGGATCCCATCCGGCCCCATAGACTTGTGGATGTCCAGGTGGCATAGCAGGTCAAAGAGTGCTTCCTCCTGGATTATGGGGGGTTCATTCCACTCTCTGTCCCCATCTTCCAGCTCAGGAGGCTGGGTACCCTGGGGATAACTCGTCGGGCCATTAAAGACTGAGGCAAAGAAGGCGTTGAGTATCTCAGCCTTTTCCTCATCCTTAGTGGCAATGTTCCCCCTTGCATCCACTAGTGGATGGAGGTTCTCCCTGGCTCTCTTTTTGCTGTTAACATATTTATAAAAACTCTTCTTATTATCCCTTACAACAGTGGCCAGGTTAAATTCCAGCTGGGCTTTTGCCTTTCTAATCTCCTCTCTGCATGACCTGACAAGATCCCTGTACTCTTCTTGGGTTGCCTGCCCCTTCTTCCAGAGCTGGTCAGCTCTCCTTTTTTCCCTTAGTCGCAGTAGTAGACCTCTGTCCAGCCAGGCCGGTCGTCTTCCCCGCCAATTTGTCTTACGGCACATGGGGACAGCCTGGTCCTGTGCCTTTAAGACTTCTTCCTTGAAAAACACCCAGCCTTCCTGGACCCCTTTTCCCTTCAGGACTATCTCCCAAGGGACTCTCCCAACCAGCGTTCTGAGCAGGTCAAAGTCTGCCCTCCGGAAATCCATGGTGGCGGTCTTGCTGACCCCCTTCCTTACCTCACCAAAGATCGAAAACTCTACCATTTCATGATCACTAAGGCCTAGATGATTTCCAACCACCACCTCTCCCACCAGTCCTTCTCTGTTAGTGAACAGGAGGTCAAGCAGGGCACTTCCCCTGGTAGGCTCACTTACCAGCTGTGTCAGGAAGTTATCTTCCACACACTGCAGGAACCTTCTGGACTGTTTCCTTTCTGCTGTATTGTATTTCCAGCAGATGTCTGGGAAGTTGAAGTCCCCCCACAAGAACAAGAGCTTGTGACTGAGAGACTCCTGCCAGCCGCTTGTAGAATTCTTCGTCAACATCCTCATCCTGGTTGGGTGGTCTGTAACAGACTCCCAACAGGATGTCTTTCTTGTTGGCCTTCCCCCTCATCCTCACCCATAAGCATTCTGCCTCACCACAAGTGTCAAGCTCTGTACAATCTAAACACTCCCTAACATACAGAGCCACCCCACCGCCTCTCCTTCCTTGCCTGTCCCTTCTGAAGAGTTTGTAGCCATCCATCGCAGCACTCCAGTCATGGGAGGCATCCCACCACGTTTCTGTGATGGTGACTACATCATAACCATCCTGCCTTACAATGGCTTCCAGCTCCTCCCGTTTGTTGCCCACGCTGCGTGCATTAGTGTAGATGCACTTGAGCTGGGCTGTCGGTTTCACCCCCAGCAATGGGGTGACCCCCCCAGGCTCCTCTCTAGTGAACCTGTTTATATCCCCTCCCCCCTTCAGACCTAGTTTAAAGCCCTCTCTACAAGCCCCACCAGTTCATGAGCGAGGATCCTGTTTCCCTTCTGAGAGAGCTGGGCACCGTCTGTTCTCGACAGGCCCAGTGCCATGAAAACCCCTCCATGGTCAAAGAAGCCCAAGCCCTTCCTATGGCACCAACCTTTGAGCCACACGTTAACCGCTCTAGCTTTCCTATTCCTTTCCGTGTTCCCTCCTGACACTAATGGGATCGAGGAGAGCACTACCTGCGCTCCTGATCCTTCAACCATTTTCCCTAGTGCCCTGAAGTCCCTTTTGATCAATTTGGGGCTTCTCTCTGGCAATTCATCGCTGCCTGCCTGTATAATCAAGAGCGGATAGTAGTCAGAGGGCCGTACCAGACCAGGGAGTCTCTTGGCAATGTCCCTGATCCAGGCCCCAGGGAGGCAGCAGACTTCCCTATGGGATGGGTCCGGGCAGCATATCGGGCCCTCCGTTCCCTTCAGAAGGGAATTGCCCACAACAATTACCCTTCTTTTTTTCTTTGTATAGTCGGTCTTGATAGGTAGGGGTGACTGTCTCTCCCTAGCCAACCCCCTGGTTGGGCCTTCATCCCCATCTTCAGTTGCCTGGCCCTCAACTTCCAGAGCCCCATAGCTGTTATGCAAGGGCAGCTGGGAAAAAGAGATAAATTCAGGGAACGAAAAAACCTCTTTATTTGGTATGAAAAAAGTTTTTCCAAGCTAACAAGAGGCTTAGAATGGGATGTAAATAAGTTGATAAGTAAGATATAACTCAAAATGTGAAGCACAGATGACCATTTGGATTTCCTCCCTCCACTGGAGATAGGGAATTGACATCATACAACGTAACCAAATGAATTGACCCCTCTTTAAGTGGAAATAGAGAAAAAAAAAAAAAAGCTTTTTTTTTTTTTTCTCTCTTTGTTGGCAGGAGAGGGATTTGACTTTTGGTAGACTTGCTGGAAAGAAATTTGCTGACATTCTTTCCAGTTTGTGCTTTCTATCGCCTGCTTCTTTTTATATCTGATAATAGTATATACACTAATGAAGACTGTCAATCATTTAAACACGGGTGTTATTCAGACTGAGATGTAAAGGCTTAGGTCTCAGCATAAAAGTGTGTGAATCAGTGTCCTTAGTAAAGTGATCCAGTGCTTTTGAAAAGTCCTTGAGTATACCTGGCATGGTTCACAGTAGTTCCTGGGTTATACTTGCCTCTGCAGAATATCCTGGATGTCTACATAGATTTAAAGCTGTTGGATGTCTGGTGCAACTGAGTAAACCCTCAGAAGTCTACTTTCAAAAATATGGACTATATACTGCTATATGATTAATAAGTATAGATTATGAAATATTAGAGGTTTTTTTATCCTTTTGAATAATTTCCTTTCTTTTTAGCTTTTGGCTTTAACAATTCAGCATGAAAAGCCTGATTTGGAAGAGCAGAAGACAAAACTGTTACAACAAGAAGAAGATAAGAAGATACAGTTAGCTAAGCTTGAAGAATCTCTTTTGGAAGTAAGATAAATTTACCTCTTTTGTATCTGTTAGATAAATAAGATTGTGTTCATATTGTTATGTGTTTGAACGAAGATGGTGAAAGTATTGGAATGATGATCCCTCAGAATTTTTGATTTGAGAAAATAAAAGCATTATTTGCCTGGGGCTGTTGGGAGAGTAAAGTAGATGAAATATATACACCTGTCATGAAACTATAGTATTTCAATACATTGTCAAAGTTAAATGTGTAAATCGTTGGGTAGATATAAGATGGTTTAGATTGATTATAAATTTAATTAATTTTATTGCATTAAAAAAGAGAAAACTTTGTTAAAAATTATACTATTTCTTTTTCAAATTTAGAAGTTTAAAAAAACCACATTTTTAAGCTTGTGAATCATGTCAAATGATACTTTCTCAAGTTGAGAAATGATTCTGTGTTGTGAAAGGAAAAAAACTGAAAGAAAAATTCCCAGTAGAAAATGGAAAGATTTGTTGATAGAGACATTTAAAACTTTAAGCTTCCACAATTGTTTCTTACTAGCAGTGAAATGTAATATTCTTTATAGTTAACATTTTCCTTTCTCATATTTAAAATCAATATTCTCAATTTTCAGTTTGCCTTTTAGTTTTATGGAAAGTTGTTATACTCAGAAACAGTTGTACCCCTCTATAAGAAAAGATAGCTTCCAAGGAAAAGGACTGTTTACTTTTTTGTTTGCATCTTGTCATAGATTTCACAGAAACTGTATTTCTTGCCCATAAGAATGGATCTTCAAATCCTCCTTCCTTCTAGAGTGTCATAGATGCAGGGAAATTGACCTGCTGCCTCAAAACGCGCAGTCTGTAGCTGAGTCATAGAACTTTGCAGTATCCAGCACAATGTACTCAACCATAAGCTAATTGTTTCTACAGAATCCTCAGAAAGCAATAAACTGAACTTTATTAGACTGGCCATTAATAGCTCCATTTTAGAATTTTGAACATAATTATCTAATCTGATTTTAATTTCCACATTTACTGTCCCTATTAAACTCCCTATTAGGTCTCAAACACTAAGCTCAAACCTTTTTTAAAACTGATTGGGCAGATTTCTCTTAGAGCTGAGGGAAACTTTTTCTCTAGAAAAATTCCATATTCAGAATTGATCATTGTTTAGCATCTTAATGGCTACCAGAAACTGAGTTCAGAGATGCAACAAAAAAAGTCCACTTTTTAAAACAGACTCTTTATGTGATCTTGGAGCTCCAAAATCTTTCACATTTGTCCAGTCTGAATTGTCAAGTGTAAAATTTCAAATAATTGGTGCCTAAGATTTCTGCAACAAAAAGTGGCCAAGTATCAACACCAAGGTTGGTTTCAACTTTGGCATTCTTGTTAGCACTGAAATCAGAATAAGAAAGAAACCTGAAGCTCAGTGGAAACTGATAGGTGCTACATGGACTTTGTCAACAAAGAAGTCAGTGCTGGACATGATCTAGCTAAATTCAAGTTAATCCTAAATCAACATTAGCATTCCATCTGAAATACTCTACTGGTTTTCTTCTCAAAGCCTTGGAGTAAAGACATACATGCTGTTGCTATCTCATAGCTCACACTAGGATTCCTCATAGCAAAATTGGACTCCTTGAAAAAATAGGTGATCTTGCCCTAAACACTTTTCAAATAGAGTGAATTCTACTATTGTAGAATTCTACTAAGTGTGTTCTACTATTCTAACCGGGGAATCTCTGCCTCCAAATATCCTGAAATGGTATTCTACAGGTAGTTGTTCAGAACTGACTTAACTGACAAGAAGCCAATTCTGTGTTGCTGTCTGACTAAAAAATTGCATTGAAATGTATCTACTGAAAGTTAGTGAAAAACCTTAAATAATAGTGAATCATTCAAGCTTTTCCCACTTCCTATTAGATGTGAAATTATTTGCACAGGAGAACTCAGGGAAAATGTGGGGTAATCTCAAGGATTTTGAAGGGATCTCTGATTACAAAAACTGAAATTGTAATTGTGATATTCATCTCAGTTGGAAATGAGAACTAAATTGTGTTGGGATATTGAAATGTTTTTGAAGGAAACTGAATTTATGAATGACTGGGTACAGGAAGTCATTACAAGTAGCCAAATTCCAGTTAAATTCGTAGTTAAATAGAAGAAAAAATACCCTACTTTGTATTTACCATGGGGATATTAGTGTGTAAGACACTGATCATAGTAATCATTCTCAAAAGCTTACTGATGACTTAAGTTTCAGAACCTGACAATCTGGATTTTTGGAGTTTGTTCTTGGGTTTTATTTTCTGTGCTTTAAAGCATCATCTCAATTTTTGGAGTAACCACCTGCTTCCTAGTAGTCTTGATGCATTCGATGATTCAGAAATATGAACATGTCAGAAAGAAGGACAGATTCCAAAATGGCTACTTTACAGGATTTTTTTTAATGTAACATACATTTTTTTCCCCCAGACACTTGCAACATCACAAGGCAATATACTAGAAAATAAGGATCTGATTGAGTCTTTGAATCAGACTAAAGCAAGTAGTGCACTCATCCAAGAATCACTTGCTGAATCTCACAGACTTCAGAGTTTCCTTGATAAGGTAGAAGAATATTCTAATATTTTATTGCTGTTTTTTTCCTGCTGAAAATAGTCATCTTCTGTATAGAGAGGATATATACATCCACAGGAGTATAAGATCAGTAAGATACTAAATTGATTTTTTGGAGTAAAAGATATTTGGCATATGTAAGTACAGAAAGTATTTTCAGTAATTAAATTCATTTGTTTTACACATAGTGAATAGCTACACAATTTTAAATCTGTCAGTTTGCATTAAAGGAATTTTCATCATGGACTTATTGACAAGTAATGGGTTTTGACTTTATTTTTGCAAACTGCTATTGCAAGCAATATTGCTTATATGGATGTTCATTGCAAAAATTTAGATTTGGGTTTTCCTCAGTATTCTTATTTGTTTAGTTTAAAATTTTCTATTGAATTCTGGGACATGTTCTGTGGTGGGAAGAGGCCTCTAGGGATTAATTTCCAAAATGTTCTTCATTATTTAAAGATAAATGTTTATGCAACAACCATTAGATGGCAGTAATGTACTGGGTTTTTAAATATGTATGTTTTTTTTATCCACAGGAGAGGGACGCCTATCTCCCTTTAGCTGAGAGTGCTAGCAAGATGTACTTTATTATCTCTGACTTGTCCAAAATTAATAATATGTACCGTTTTAGTTTGGCGGCTTTCCTGCGGCTTTTCCAAAGGGCTCTGCAAAGCGAGCAGGTATTTTCTTTTTTCCTGAGGCTGTAATGCTGCAGAAGAATCAATCTGCTTTGATCCTTAGAATTTGTTAGTTGCTCTGGACATTTTTAGAAAGTAATGCCTAATAACTGATGATACAATGAATAATAAGTAGTGATGTTGAACTGTTGTGCCTTAGATACTCTGAATACATGCACATGGAATTTTTAATGATCTTACATTACATATAAATTATAAAATTGATGTGTCATCTGAAAACAAAATAACTCATTTGTAATTTTAGGCTTGCTCTTTGTCTAAGGTAAATTAGGAAAAAAAGGTTGATTATAACTTTTCTGAAGGCTTTATTTAAATAAATGAATGATCTAATCTGCAAATAACTCTAATTCTATCAACAAGGAGTAAAATAAGAAAATACCTATATTTCTATATGGTTTAGTTACCTGAAGGAAGATCAAAACTTTATCTACTTTTATACAGTTTGTAAGCACACATGCAGACTGTCTTGTCGAAAACCTAATTTTTACTTTTCTGTATTCTAATTGCCAATATATTCTTCTTAGTAAAACACAGAATTATGGATTTATCCCTTGTCACCTCACTCTTTAGATCTAAATCCCTACACTGAGTAACGATGCATTTTCTTTTTATTCAGCATCTCCAAAATTCATCTTTTTTCTCTTTGTTTCCACTTTAAAAAGGCATTCACCAGCCTTTCATCATGCCACTTTTGGATTCCCTTTTATTCTGGCATCTGTGTTTACAACTTTCCTTCAGCTCAAAACATTACCATGAACATGGTTCTGACTATATGAACTTGCCTTATTTAAAGTTCTTCACCTGTTACTTTTTTTCCACCATGAGCTTCTAACTTCTTGTTCTTACTTTCACACTCTTCCTGCCTATCATGTTAACCTATTTAAAGCTCAACTTCTGGTTTTGCCTTCTTTGCTTTCTTCCATTTTTCTTTTCCTCTATCCAGTTCTTCATTTGTCCCAAGCTATCTTTTAGACATGGAAAAGGTATTAGTCAAATCAGCTTGTGCCAGATTGTCCTCCTTTATAAACTCATATATTCAAATTCCAGCATGGTATAAAGGAACTTGTTCCTGATAAATCTCACATTATCTGTTACCTCCCCCACTTTTTTTATTTCTTTTGCCACTTCTTTTCCCCTATATTTCTTTCAGTTTTCTCCTGTTATAATTAGTCTCTTAGTCTGTAAGCTTTGAAGGACAGGGTATATTTACTATTTTCTACAATGTTTACTTCAGCTGGGCCAAATTTGGCTGGAAGTTTAGTAACTACACTTAACATCAACATACCTGTTTAATAACATTAAATATTCAATACATAGTGATTTTTTACTAAGTGAAAACTATGAGATGTCAAGGATATTAATGTTAGGAGAAGAAAATGTTATCTCATTCTCTATGTATTTACCTTATATATAATGTTGTATAATGTTCACAGTCAAAATATTCATGGTCAAAATATTCTTAATGCTTCAGCATGAACTTTTTGTCATCTACTTATGGATAGCTGCAGCTGAGTTCAATAAGATGTTTTTAGAACTAGTAAGTGTCTCATAGAGTGCAGATTATTTGTGTCATTCTGGTGAAATTTACAGGGTACATAAAAAGAATTTTACTTCCACATGAATTTTTGAAATCCAGACTTTCTTTTTAGGATTCAATTAATACTGAGGAAAGAATCAAGTCTCTTATTGGCTCATTGAAACATACAGTGTATGAATATGTTTGTCGTTGTTTGTTTAAGGTAAGATGATATTTTTCTGGCTTTTATACAGTGCACTGGGTTTGAAAGTATTCTTTCAGCAGCCAACGCTTGATCTTCTTCATGTAAGCAGTATTATGTCAGTACGTCAGTTCAAGAACAGCTTGAACACCCTTACTCCATGTTTTTGTTCTGTGTTGTTCTTAATATCTGTCTGTTCTGAGCTGATGTGTCAGGCTTGTAAAAAGGCATCTGTACATGAAAACAGTAATAATAAAAAGAAAACAAAAATAATTTGTCCCTTTTAGGTAATTTTGGCCTCAAAAATATAGACATTGAGATGAGAAAGCCAATATTAGTCAAACAGTTCATTTTATACCTCATAACACATACATAATATTTCCTAGAGTATGCTTCCTCATATTTGGTCCTGTCTTTTCTGAAAAGTCCCATGCAATTAATTTTTCAGTAGTATTCTTGGTAACTTAATATTCTTCAGAGTGGTAATACTCTGAAGCTAAGGACAATCAGGCTGTCATTGTCAGGTATCCATAAGGCACATATGTGGGAAACCACACCATGGAAAATTCAAACAACATTGTTTAGAAGTCAAGAATAGAATTGAGTTCTACAGAAGTGCAGGTGTGTTATGTTTATCAGCTGGTTGAGATGCCTATGCTTTGCAGGCTTAACCCAATTCCATGCACCAATGTTTTTAAGTCTGTTCTTCCCGTTCACCTGTGCTTTCTGCTTTTTAGTAACATTTCACCTTCTTGAAAGAAAGAAGTGCCAGCTTCCTTATGCTTACTTAAAATTCTAATGAAAGAAAATATGTTTATGTCTTCTATCATCTAGTAAAATACATCTTCCAGATTATAGCCAGGCTTTGAAAATTGGAATCCTGGTTCTAGGTTTCTGACTGCTCTTGATTTTCCAGAGTACCAACTTCCAGTTTTTCATGTTGACTTCATTACACAGTAATCTGTCCTTTCCAGCATAGCTTTGGTAAAACACATCTAGGAATGTTTCTGTGTATGGACATGGGAATCCCAGTGTTAAGAAGACAATATTAGTTTCAAAAATATTGTCTTGAATGTCTGCATGGTTTATTCTATGGCTCCAGTAATTCATTATTCATGGTTTATTGCTCCAGTGCTCAGAGACTGCTTGAAATTCAAGTGATACAACAGACCTAGAAAAAAGTCTGAAGGTTACAGTTGTTTGGGTTTTTTTAAATCAAAATTCTGTTTCAAAATTTTGCTATAAGATTAAAGCATTTCCTATGCACAGTTTAAAAAAATATGGATTCTATTTCATACGTTTGCTTTATTACAAGGAATCAGATTTTTTCTTCCCTGAATTTAGATGTAATTAGTTAGATACAGGGCTTGGGTTAGTGTTTTTCCTTCCATTCTAGAGGTATGTAGCAATTTGGAATTAGGATATGTGTCACTAAGTCACTGCTATGGAATTAAAGGTGTTTTATTAATGAAATTTTGTTACTGCTAAAAAAAGCAGAAAGGTGACTTTTGATGAACATATAAATACATTTTTACTGCTTTGATTTCAGGCTGATCAGCTAATGTTTGCTCTACATTTTGTACGAGGAATGCACCCTGAACTTTTTCAAGAGAATGTAAGTGCTAGAGGAAAAAAATTCCTAAGTGATTTACTGAAACTTAATATGAAGAGTAAATGAGTAGATAAAAAGTTTTTGTCAGTAAGTGTAGGATTCTGGATTTTGGTTGATATGCTACTGTTTTTCTATAGTTACTTTTGGATGTCATTATATTTACTAGGTTCAGAATAAAGATTACCATGTGAAAGGTAGGTAAATGGTTGCCTTTTAAATAGGGATCTGAAAAAGATCTTTGTGGAGGGTTCTTGCAGTTTTTTGCAGACACTGTATCAGTGTTTCCCATCACCATGTGGCTAGACAGTTATCGATCCTTCCAGTTAAATACAGACATTCCTTTGTAAGTAAAGTGATGGATACACATCTGTTTCACTGTGGCTAAGGGTTGCTTTCACATTGTGCCTTGGTATTGAAATACAGAAGTATGATTCTGCAACCTGTGGTTGAAGTCACTTAAAGTGAAGAGCCTTCCTGGCAGGTGAAGTAGGAAGTTATTTTTTGTGCATTTCAGCCATTGATTCTTCAGTGTCTAAGATAACCCTGGAGCAGTGATCATTTATGTCCTCATTTGCAACAGTGTCTTCAAGAATGCACTGTACACGGAGTTTCCTTCTCATATGTAGTTCTCTGGCCACATAAGTATTGGATTCTTTGCACCATAGTGGTCTGTCTTTGAGAGGAATGATGGACTCATCCTGGAATGGTTTATATTTTTGATAGCATAGTGTGATGCAGTTGCTTTAGGTTCAAATCATGTTTAATAAAAATGGCTGTCCATTCAGTTTTCAGGGAAATGCTGCATTATTCGCATATTTGTAAAAAACTGAGAGATGTCACGTGTCCTTTTTGACAGTGAATGAGGTCTCTAAATGAGGCCTAATCTGAAAATGCCTGATTTATGTGGAGTTTACCTGTTGTTTAGAGGCTACTCTATTCCCAACAGAATTGCAGTAGAGCTTACATACTGCTAACCCTTATTTCCATAGGGCAGCACACATCTCAGTAATAGCATGTTCTTCTGTTTGGGTGTTAGAGAATGCTTTTGCCCAACATAGAGGTTTAAGGTGAATTTACATGTTTCCAGTAAAATGGTACTTTTAGTGGTGATGGAATTGGTAAATATAATTTAAACACCTGTTAAAATTCATCTGAGCAGGTTATCCTAGCCCGTCTTTGTAGGAAACAGAAAATCCAGGCCTGTCAAAGTAGTAATTAGTTTCATCATAAATTATGTTTTTAAAATAGGTCAGATGCATTACTGCTAAAATTGTTTGCTTTTCTCCATCGCCCTTACAGGCAGACTAGACTAGCTGACTGAGATCTAGGTGCCAAAGTTATAGTTGTCTATAGTGTAGTGAAATTAATCCTATGAAGTCTATCTGCAATAGAATAATACAACCAGTCGACTCAGTACAGTTGCTTAAACATGGCTGATTAGCGTAAGTCAAGACACATTTAATTATCTAAATACCTACATGGAATGGAGAGACAAAGCTTTCTAGTCCTTGAGTTTATGAAGGCAGCAACTTGCAAATAGTTTTCTGACTAAATTAAAGCCTGGCTGCCTAGGCTTCCTAAGTATTTTTAAGTCCTGTTGCTATTGTTTAGAGTGCATTTCCATCAGGTATTAGAGCTCTTAACCAGCTTAATCTAGATTACATATAATGCACATTCCTGCAGTATCTGAGTACTCAAGAATTAAAATGGGCAAATAATATCAATAATTCTCTTACTTCTCTGAAAGGAGAAGTTACTTTAATTAAATTGTTAAGAAAAGAGTGCTTGTGTAAAAATATTTATTGAGAAGAATGCAGCTGAAGTGGTAATTCTTTTAAAGTTATTTCTTTTAAAGCTTTTAATGTCATGAGTCTAGAAGTCACTTGTGTTACTAGAGAATTTAGTATTCTAAGTTCCTATCCCAAAAGAGTTCAACCTTCTGCACTTGTGATTTTTTTGCATAGTGATGAGAAATTTTATATTAAAACTTCAACATTATATTATAGAATGCCTTGGTTCTTAGTAGAGACATTCTCTTTCTGAATCAATATGTATAGATTTTTAAGAGGTAGTTTTACAAGTCTCTACATATTATACTTCTGCTTTTCCTCATAAAAATATTACATGATTTCTGGTTTTAAAACTAGGGAACCTTCATGTATTTTTCTGTGCACAATCATTTTCTTTGTAGTTGGGAGAGGGTCATCAGTTTGTAACTGAAAGAGAGTTGTTACAAGACTCAACTAGATTGATGGATGAAAAAAGCTATGCTGTGGTCTGTAGCAAAAAACTATGCTGTGGTCTGTATCAGAGTAGTACTAGTTGGTTTATTTTTTCATTTGGAAAGTTACTATTGTCTTTAACAAGAAAAAAATTAATATTTTTCTTTATCATAGAATTATAGATACTGATAATGTAAAATTTCAATACTCGGAAGGGTTTTTAGTACATTTCTTACCACCGCCAAATATAGGATTATGTAATTTGTAGTATATTTTTAAATACTTAACTAATCTGTCTTCAAATGATTAAAAACTGTCTTCTTGGATACAAATACCAAGTCTAAAAGATTTAGTCTTACATAAATTCAACTTACATTTCCCCTTTCTTAATGCAACCTAAGTATTCATAATACCATTCTATTATACTAAGTATTCCTCTTGTTCTAGTAACTGCATCATTTGGATACTATAACATGAAACAGTATTGAAACATGGATTCTGTAGTTATCTGTTCTATGTGGGCTGCTCATACCCTATCAGGCAGTATGTGTGTCTTTGCCAGCCAAGTAGGTTACTTCTTGCTAGTCTATAGTTAGGTGATCTGGGTGAGAGCTGTGGGTGCTAAGAAGGGATAGGGCTTGTAAAGAACTTAGCTTGGGTTCTGCAAAAGGAATTACATACTGATAGTATTACCTGGAGTTTTAAAAATGTTATAACTCTTTCAGAATCTAAGCTTTGTTTATCTTCCTGTTTTGTCTACATGCTACTACACATTAATCTTTATTCTTAAAGATGTCTTGTGACTTATCTGAGTTTTTTATTTATTCCCTCTAGGAATGGGAGACTTTCACAGGTGTGATCATTGATGATACCATAAGAAAATCAGTAAGTTACATTTCTTTGTGTATTTTGAAATAAAGAACATTTACTTAAATCCTGAAAAGTTAAAGGTATAGTCTTATAATTGTTTAATAAAGGAAAAAATAAAAATAAATTATAAAATTTTTGAAAGTGTCACTCATTTTCTAATTTGCATAACTTTTTGCCGTTCTTGCTTTTTTTTTTTTTTTTTTGTTTTGCTATTACCAGGATTGCAATTTTTTTTTTCAGTGGTATATTTGAGAAGTTTTTAAGCCCACTTCTGTAACTAAAATCAGTGTTTCTGAATCCCTCTTTCTCCCAGTATCATATATGAGTGGTATTTTTTGTATAGATTGATAGGATTTTCCACACACTTTGCTAATTGACATGCTTTTTTCCTTCAGCCTTAGAGTTCTGCAACTGGAGATGTGTAGATACATTTTCACAGGTGACAGAGCTGGCTGTCCCTTGTCCCAGAAGCTTCTGTTCCATGTCTGACCACTCATACTTTAGTTTACTATCTACCTCTCAATTCTATTGAATCTGTATACTTTCAAAATAACCTTCTAGTAGAAAAGCGTAGAGAAAAAAGTTAAGCTTTCCATTGTCTTATCTATTATAGCCCTTCTCTGAACAAAATATTTTAACAGAAGTTTTGAAATGTGTTTTTTAGGAAACATAAGCCCAATCAGGGATCATGAGCTCAGTCTTTGCCTCTTCTGTTGCTAAGCTCCTCTTTCATTCAGGGTCAGGCTAGTTCATTTCCATCAGGCTTAGCTCCAGTTTTCATCATTCCCAATTACTTTTAACCTTTAGCCTTGTTTAGATATCTATCAGGGTATCTCATACATCCAGTGGTAGAAGACAATGACTAGTGTCAGTACCTCATTTTTAGAATATCCATAACACCAGCTGTGTTCACCTGCATGCTGGCAGAAGTGGCAAGTCACTTAAAACACAAAGTATTACTCAGACTTTCTTACTTAGGCAGCTGGTTGCTGAAAAGATGCTGAAATTCTCAGTTTCTCTAGCCCTTAAATGTCTCTACAGGTTTTGTATTTCATTGTGAACATAGAAGTCCTGCTTCATCTCTATGGAGTTTTTATAATTCAATTGTATGTCAGTGAACTTGGTGAATGCCAAGTATTTTCTTGCAGTAGGTCATTTTCGAGCTATGTGAGATCTGATTGTATAATGGAATTTAACATTAGTCCTACCTCTACCCCAGCTAACACACAACCCATAGATTTTGGAGAGATTGTGGACATGCATGATTCAATGCCAATTCTAACTGGAATATGTATTGCAGACCCATGTCATGTTTATTCCTAGAATTGCTTCTGAGTTTCCTACTTTTGTTCTTTCTCAGACTGCATAACTTGTGGCTGAGATGTTCTTTCGCAAGAAAGCTTTCATTTTTTCTGCTGAATGTTTAAGATTACTCTTAAAGTTGCTCAATGGTTGAGACGTACATTTCCATACAGAGACTGTCAGACTGGTTAGTGGGTACTGTAAGATTTTTTTATAAAAGTTTATATGGTGAATACAGAGATTCCACTGGAGCTTAAGCTATGTTGTTCATCCTTAGAATCTCCTCCATCCCCAGCATCTAAGAAGCAGAAACATAGAGCAGTGGCTAAACTTTACCAGGGCAGACATGTCCAAAAGTGGTGTTTTGCCTAGTGAATTATGCCAGAATTACTCTTTGTGTGAAGAACCATCCTCTTCATGACTGTGAATATGTGCAATGGAGTTATTTTTTGAAGTCAGTTGCTCAGAGTGCATATGCAGATAACCAATCATTTGGGTCACTTGTTTTTAATGGAAAAGAAAACTACTTAAGAGTTGAGTGTGTCATACAGATACTTTAAATGATAAAATATTTTCAAGCTTCAGTAGTTACACAAATGTTAATGTGAACAGTATATCTCAAATTACTGGTAGATTTGTTTTCTTATGCCATTTACGAACTTAGCAAAAGACCACAGAAAGATTCCTATTATGAATGCTATTTTTATTAAAAACATGGGTTTCACAATCTTATATCTGAATATAGTGTTTCACAAAAATTTGTGTAACTTGTGTGCATAACATGTAACTTGCTTCAATAAGGATTCACAAAGAAGTGTTCGTGACCAGATTCCTTCTTGGATAGAACAGGACCGAGCCTGGGCAGTAGCATCTTTGAAGGTATACATCATGTGGTGGGCTGAATTTAGCTTAAAAAGCCTTTGGTTTTAGCAAATAGTAATTTGATCTTGAATACTCAAATACGTATTTACCAGATGAAAATATTTTGTTATTTTAAACTGTTTGTTATATCTTCCAGAAACCATGGCTTAATGTATATCCATTTGAAAACAAACAAACAAACAAACATTTTTTTAAATTCCATCTCATTTTGCTGAACCTTTTAATGTACTTCTTTACCCCATTTAACAATTACTTTCAATGCATGTGAATGAAGCTGTCATCTTACTTAAATTAGAAAATATTGTAAACCTACCCAAGGTACTACAATTTGTATAGACAGAAAAATATACAGAGGAAAAATGTCAAAGTATTCAATTTCAGGTTTCTCTTATGTAATGACTTTCATGAACCACTTAATAGTCTATTAAAAACCATAAACTGTTAATTGGGAAACTAGTTTTCTGCTTATCAGATTTCCATGAACATCTTTAAGGGTATTTTGGAGTATGTTATTGCTCAGATCAAGTAATTTCAAACTACAACAAAAAACACTTTCTTGCTTTGATTTATCCCCCAACAATCAATGTTGAAGTCCTCTGATCCTGAAGGGAATTAAATGAAAATACAAGCCCTTGAAATTCTGTCTGAGGCTCTTCTCCTGTATGTAGCGCAGCACCAAGAAGGAACACCTTAACTGGTCTTTGGCAAGGACTTGCTGCTAAATTCAGAATTGATTATTTTTCATTTCTCTTCACCTGGGATCAGGAACAATTTCAATAATGGTGTGGTAAGCATGATTGTTAGGGGTTTAACAAAACAAAAAAATAAACAGAAAGTGAGTAACAGGGTCAATCAGTAGCATGTACTGATATAAAAAGAATCTGGTTATGATTAAAGGAAAGGACCACAAATGGGTAGAGCTCAAAGTTTAAAAAGAAAGAAACTAGAAGTTTAAAAACAAAAATACTGAGCAAATACAGAATTAGTATTTCCAGGGAACAGGTAAACAAATGGTTGATTTTAGCCCCTCCCCCTTTTGTTCTGTAACTCCGAGGACAAAATTGTATTGAGTTATGTGATATGCACAGTGTTTACAGGTTTAGGGTCATAGTGATATTTGTAAATTAATTAAAATATACAATGTCCAAATGGCTATTGTTAAATATGCATGATTCGTTTTGTAGATTTCTCTCCCAGGTCTCTATCAGACACTTTGCTTTGAAGATGAAGGTCTGTGGCACACTTTTTCTCAGAGCTCTGTGTGTGAGCAAAACTTTCCATCTACTGTTGTAAAAAGAATTTCCTTATTTCAGCAGGTAATCTTTCCATATTAAGTTATTTAAAAATAATTATGAGTTCAGCATAGAAAGTAAGTTTTACATCTTGGAAATTTAGGCTTCAGGGTTGGTTGAATTATAAGCAGTGACAGTATCTATTATTTTACAGCTTAACTAGTTTATTTAGTTTATTTAGTTTAGTTAGGTTTGGGGTTTTTTTTCTATAATACATATTTAGTTCTCTCTTATCTGAGTCTTTTTTTACGTTGGCATGTTGGCTGCAACTGAGCATACCCTGTAAGGTAACAAGCTCTTTATTAATATTTACAGAATTAGTTTTATGAATAGGTATTAACATTCTTTCATGTTCCTTTGCTACTGCAGAATTTGTCAGTTTGTTGAGCATCATTAATTTAGTTCATCATTAAATGTGCAAACTCACACATCTGACTGAAACCCACGAAACGCAGTAGCAGCCACTGCTTTTTAGAATAGTCATCATGAAATACTACTCTTCTTGAAAGCTTGGTGATTAAAGAACTCACCAAGAATGTTGGAGAGGCAGGTTCCTTCTTCCACCCAGGGATCCTTCTCCTCTGGAAGAGAAAAATTTCATCCCTCTTGTGTTTATGCTGTGATTTTTCATTTGAAGTCACTTCATATAAAATGAAGGTCCACCCAAAGAAGGGATGAGGTGTAAGACAGTTTAATTTCATGCTGGTTGGCTCGTAGAGGTCTCTATTCGGAGTTTTTCTGGAGGAGGAGAATTTCTAAAATAGCATGCACGGAATTTAGGAACAAACCATTTTGCAAAGGAATTTGTCTGAGTCATGTTTGATTTGATGAACCACAGAAGAACAATTCTTATGTGTGCAATCTGTTGTCATTAAAATTTCTGCATTTATAGCAAAATAAATCTGGAATGATCAGCATATTATGTATCTAGTTCCTTGCATAGAAAGTGTTAAGAATTTTCTGTTGATGAAATATACTGAAACTACCTGGTTAGATTTATATGCTACTCATAAGTTAAGTTTCTTTCAAACTGTGTGTTAAACTTAAAAATAGTGCAGTAACACTTTGTGTAATGTCAAGCTTAAAAAGTAGTACTTTCTTAAAAATGTATTGAAATTAAATTTTTCCTCCAAAACTAACAACAGATATTCCAGACTTGGAAACTGGAATGTGACAGTAGGTGCAGAATTGTGGCTTACAGGTTTGCAAGTAAGGGGGTGGGAGAAGGGTTGGTGATTTTAACAAATAATTTCTACTGAAGTTACATTAGTTGTCTGCAGTTGCCTGCACTGAACGTTTGCAGGAAGTTAACTGAAAAAGAGGTAGCTGGTAGGGAAACTGCTATTTTAATTGGTATCTAAACTGATTAGCAGTTTGTGTTCCATAGTCTTTTGAAGAACTGTAAAAGCATCTGTATATCTAGGAGGTCTGAAAATCAGAATGTATCAGAAAAAAAAAGTTAGATAGGAAACTCTAAAGGTTTTTAAAAAGGAAATTCTTTCAAAACTGGTTATTTTACTGTATTACTGCACAGAAATCAGAAGCATTAGTATTCCAGTTAGGACGTTATTACCTAAATACATGTATAGAATTTAGATTAACAGTGTAAAGCTAAGTTTGCTTTCTGTCATTCTAGTTACCCACATAGCAACCTTTTTTCTAAAACATCGTAGAAAAAGTTCTAGCTTACAAATAGACATTAGATGTAGATCTGATTCTATTAATAGGACAAGCTACTTAAAAAAAGAACAATTACTTTTAAAAATGATCAGATAGCTCTATATATTAGAGAATATAACTTTTTCTAAAGAGAAGTTTAAAGAATTCAGCCTTCTTAGAAGAGTCTTGCTTTTTAAATTCTCACATTATACTTTTATAAACTCATCTCACCTGAATATATTTTATTTTAAGGTACTTGTGGTCCAGGCTGTCAGACCAGACAGACTACAGAGTGCCATGGCTCTTTTTGCATGTAAAACCCTAGGTAAGTTAAGTTTTCACTAGGGTGTTCCCACAAAACAGTTAAATAATTTTTTTTGTCCTATATTTCTCTTTTATTTTATAGTTCTTATGGAATCCCTAAGTTTTATGATTACATAACATGCTGTAAATGGTTTTGCTGATTTTGTCCTTGTAAAGTATTGTTTAAAAGTGCTTTTGAAATGGTTTGCTTTATGCTGTGTAGTGATTTAAAATATAATAAAAGATCAGTTAATTTCTTTTAATGAATTCTTTAACACTGGAACAATTAAGAAAAGAGTAGCAGGTGTTCTATAAGTTTTACACTACAGCATTTTCCTTAAGATAGAAATTTTCCAAAAAGATTGTTTCATTTAATGTCATTTACCATTTAAAAAATGTTAGGTTTAAGATTTTGTAAATTGGATCTCAAAAGATTGTTCCATATTTTTAGTCATTTTTTTCAGTCTCTTGGAACTGTAATACAATTTTCACTGTCTGTTTAGAGACACACATGACTTAAAATGATTCAAGACTATGATTGTCTATTTGTTCTAGTCTGTCTGTTTCCTCTCTGAGGTCTCTTGTATCCAAAGTTTGGGACATACATTCCAATTAATCTTAATACTGCAATTCAGCACACCAAAGCCTTCCTTTATAGCCTTATTATAGCCTTTTTTTTAATGGCATTTGTGTGAGAGTTTATCTTACTCTCCCTTTTTATTCTCTGTATGTGGGCATTATTTGATGGTCAAAATTTGTTCCATGTCTGCCACCAAGGCCAGTATTTTCAGGAGTAAGGTTAGCCTGCTCTGTCAAACATTATTAGTAGATAAAGAGGGTACTTTCATCATGGTGAGTATACTGCTCCCATGCTGACAATGTGTCTGCCTGTTGGAATTAAATGGCAAGTGCAATCTGCAGTACATGCGTCTCAAAGCCCAGCAGAGATCTGAATTCAGAGTAAGTTTATTCACCCACTTGCTGTCTTCCAAATCTTAATGTATTACATAAATTGATTAGGCCTATCTTGATACCAGTTCCCTGGAGGTGTTCCACAAGGGAATGTTTTTCGTTGAATGAAACGACAGCCTCATGGAGGAAAGCAGAATACCATTGACTCCATTTGTAGGCAAGGTTTCATCCACAGATTCTTCATGCATATCAGTGAGTTTTTATTTTGAGATCATGTCATAAATCATGACTAGTGCTTTCCAACTAACGAAATGGGTCACGCTTGTATGAGTATTTTTTTCATATTTTTTTCTAATATGTCTTTTTCATGGTCCTTGCCCTGAAACTTCTTAAACAAACTGTTTCACTGAGATAAAAAGGGAACCGATAAGTTTCCAGTCTCCTTCAGCTGTTTTCCTGTGAGAAAAATGAGTTCCGAAAGAGCTATAATAACCTACAAGACAGCCTTCCACTTCTGTTTTATCCAGATATGTTTTTTTTTTTCTTTTTTTCATCTTTCACATGTATTTTTAAATTTACGGATGAAGGAGGATTAAAATAATTTCTTTTGAAGATAAATTTCATAAGAATTTTCTATAAATGTATTTTGTGGGCACCCAAAGTATGTTTTGGGGTTTTTTTATTATTTTACATGCTATACTGAAATGCACCATGTTACAAAAATCATATTGACAATATACTCCCAAACCATTCATAGTGATCATTGAGTTGGTTTTTTTTCATATCTGCTTTAACTTAGTTTTTTGAGTCTGTCTACATCAGGAATAGTATTTAAAGAGGCTTGATTTTAATTGTCTACATTTTCATGTCCTTCAAAAAAGCAGTAGAGATACAAAGAAAGAAAATCAGTGCAGGATAAACAAGTCTGTATTTTATTCCCACAAACCCATTCTTCTCTAAAGTAGACCAGAGCTCTCATGGTCACATTGCTTCTAGGCCAAAATAAAATTACTTCCCAAAATAAAAAAACATAAACTCTCCTGGTTTCTGTATTGGAATTGTGAATAGTAATAATGCATTTACTAATATTTTTGTACTTTGTGTCTGTGTACAGATCACTAACAAGGAATTTTAACAAGCACTGACTTTAGTACAGAAGTTTTGTGAAAAGTTGTTCATTGATTTTATGGAAGCTTCATCAGTTTATACTAAATGTGAAGTTTGGATCCTGTGCCAAACTGTATTTATATGTCAGGAAATGTAAAATCTGGAGTAGCTTGTATTTGTGAAAAAATGTTACTATAAACTCAGTTCGGAGGAATGGCCTGAAAGCTAGTGTGCTGGGCAGCTTTCATTCAAAGTGTAAGCTTCTTTCAGGTCTTCTGAAAATGCGTCCATATTTGGCCAATACAGCATTCATTGAGAAACAACTTCCAGATGTTTGTCCGACATTTTTGAGATTCTAACAGTTAAGCGTCCCTGAAGAGTCTTAAATCACTGAGCATGCTTCAGTCCAGTACTGAACAGCCCTACTTTAATTTCAGTATTATTTTATGGATCTTCTAGGGTCTAGAGTTTATTGGCAGCAAGCAGCAGAACTCATCAAGGGAGCTGCCTATATCAGTTGCCTTATGGTTTCAGTTTATATCTTTATCTCTGCTTATGTTACCTCTACATGCCTAATGAATGTAAAATGAAAATATTTTCCAATATTAGTCTTGTTTAATTATTTTTTTAAGAATTTTGATTGATAGCGATTTTATCTGTTTAGCTGCATATGTTAAGAGTCTCTGTACAAATACAGGCAGAGAACCCAGACCTCATACTAACCTTTGCCAACATAACCTCTTATATTCAAATTATATAGTATTCTATGTGGAGGTAGTAACTCAAGTCTGAAAGTGGACTGTACCCTCAAAGAAATGTGTATTCCATCTTTTAGTGGGTGTGGCATAGATATCACTGATTTGGGCTCTTCTGTCTTGCTTTATGTTGTGATTTCCCATTGCACCTAATGCTTCACTGTTAGTCTAAAGATGCATTGAAACTATGTGGTTGACGCTGTTCATGATACGCTTATGCACATAGCTTTGGGCTTGGGTATAAATGCCTTGCCTATCCTAGGTCAACTTTCTAAACATTTAAGTTGTATATGAAAGCAAACAATAGACTAAAGTAATCGTAGTACCAAGAACTGTGTAAAGTCAAAGTCTAATAATTAATGCTCTCAGGACAATACAGGAGAGAAGTTCTGCATGTGGACATACACACTGTGATTAGTTTTAACAAATAGCATAGCTTCTCATATTCTTATATTTCAGCTCTTCTCTTTTTCTTGAAGGCTACACTCAAAATAAACACTGCCATTTACATTTGTCAAGCTGGAAGTCCAGGCACCGTTTTGGTGCTTATGTCTTTTCCTTATCAATACAGGGTGGCTTCTACCTGCATATTGTAAGGATTTTTTTTTTCTCATTGTAGGACCAGCTTTATGGTCTGTGTCACGATCCACTGTTGGGTTGAACAATTTGGCAGAGGTTAAACCCCCTTGCTTTCCAACTGACCTCAGATAATTCTGGGAGGTTGGGGGCGGCTGGGCTTGACTTCTGATTAACTCCAATGTTTTATCATGACTAGGTTCCTTTCACATTCTCGGGGACAGAATTAAGACTCAAAACGGAGTCAAGTGCCAAGTCACTTTATTTGGCCAACAACAAATACGCAAGAGAAAAGCAGAGAAAGAGAGGAAAAGTGAGAAAGGGAAAGAGAGTGCGAGAAACAAACAGCATGGGAGTGTTGCAATAGCTACCACCATGGGTCTACATGCGGTCGGTGCGGCCCGAGTGGTCTGTGCGCCGATGTGGCCTGAGCAGTCCGTGCGGCCTGAGCGGTCCAAGCGGCCAGTGCACCTGATGTATCTTTGAATCCCGTGGAGGGCAGATGTTCCCGGACGCTCCTCTTGGTCTCCGCTGGTTTCCCCTTTTTACAGGGTTGTCCTCTTGCATAGTCAATAACTGTTTTGCATACCCAGGCCTCCCATTTGGCAGTGGGGTGCATGCCCAGTACCGTCACTAGATGGTGCTTGAAAATCCCAGGGGGTCCAAGCCCCCTCCCCATTGTCAGTCGACCCTGGGCCCGGGCACGGATGTGTCTGCCTTGGTGATTAAACTGTCCCGCTCAGTTGTCCTGGTGATTAGGCTTCAGTAGTTAAACTTGCCTGCCACCAATGTTGAGACAAGTTTTTAGTCCCTTACAGTCTGCATTGAACAGAACTTTAAAAGACAGATGACCTTTAAAGTGGTTAATGAAGCACTCTATCCTGTGTAGTCACTTTATTTCCATAATAATTCTAATTGTAGGAATAAAAGAATTATCTCCATCGCCTCTGAATTTGAAACGTCTGTATAAAGAAACTCTAGAAATTGAGCCCATCTTGGTAATTATTTCTCCTGGTGCTGATCCTTCTCAAGAGTTACAAGAACTTGCCAGCATTGAAAGAAATACTGAATGCTACCATCAGGTCAGTCTTAAATTAAAAACCACAATGTGTAAAATTTTACAGTAGTAATATCTGGTTTACCTTTGTTTTTAAGGAAGTTACTATGTAAAAGCATAGTTTGGTGTCTATGTGTTTGTTATTCCCACCTATCTTGCCACTAACTTCTGATTCCATTGCCAAAATGGGGTGGAGAAGAGAGACACAGTTAGTGATCCTCACAGAAGCAGAATGCACATGAGAGACATTCCTCCAACGTGGAGATGAGAAAAATGAGAAGATAGATGGAAGAGACCAAAAGAGGCTGAGAATTGTTATACACGCTGAAACATTATCTTTTCTTAGTGTGGAATAATTGAAATATGAACAAAACCCACTGAAAACTAGAGCTCATAATTTCCTCTGCTTATAGAACTTGCATATTTCTTTCTTCAAAAGAAAACAAAAATCAGATGTTCAGTATTCGTGAATACTTTGGTATTTTGTGAAATTCTGTAAAATATTTTGAGAAATTTTACAAGTAAGTGTTAGCCAATTAATTTTTTGATGGGGGTTCCTGAACAGAGCTCTTATATTTCAGGTCTTTTTAAAAAAGCATTTAAGATCAACCATGCAGGAAAGCCATCAGATTTCAGGAGTAGGTATGCAACACCAAAATTGTTTGCCGAGCCAATAAAAAAGTTGGTTTTTGTCATGGTATACAACTTCTTTCCTGTTTTTCATTCAACACAAAACTGAACTGGGTGAAGATAATTCCCCTTGAGCAGGCTTTAATCAGGAATTGTGTTGTTAAGAAATCACTTTTTGTTTTCTATGCCTGTTTCAAAACTGGATCTATTCAGAGGTGTTGAAAACAACTTTTTTTTAAGAAGAAATTTACTGTAGCTGTTAAATTTGTAGAACAACCTAGGTTGGAAGGGACTTCTGGAGATCATCTACTTCAACACCCTGCTCAGAGAGGGGTAGGTCCCCCCTCCAATGCCAATGATTGAGTCCCACAATATTCTCTGTGCAACTTGTTCCAGTATTTGATTACTCACAGGAGAATGTTTTTTCTTATATTGAATCAGTATTTCCCATGTTCCAACTTGTGGGTGTTGACTCATGTCTATCACCATGTGTCTCTGAAAGAGTCTGGCTCCATCTGCTCTGCATTCTTCAATTAGGTAGTTGTAGACAGCAAGAAGGTCTTCTGACTGCTTGGCTAAACAAACATTGCTCAGTGTGCCCTGTCCTTGTTGATGGTCTGCTCTGGAGTCACTTCAGTATGACCGTGTCTGTCGTGCTGTGGAGCCTACCGTACTCCAGATGTGGTCTCACAAGTTCCAAAGAGAGGGGAAAGATCACTTGTCTGGACTTGCTGGCTGCTTTTACTAATACTTTATGGGATTGTCCTTTGCTGTGAGGGCCCATTGTTGACTCATATTCAACTTGTCCTCTAGGGACTCCTTTTCTCCAAAGCTGCTTCCTAGGCAGACCCCAGCCTGTACAGTTGTATGGGGTAATTCCTTCCAAGGTGCAGGACTTTACACTTGCCTTGTTGAACTTCATGAACTGCCAACCTATTTCTCCAGCCTGTTCAGGTCCACCTGAAGGTACCCTGCCTTCCAGCGTATTGGTTGCTTGTCCTCCCCTCCACCCCTGCTTTGGCGTTAGCCATTAGCTTGCTGAGAGTGCACCCAGTCACATAACCCAGGTCACTGATGAAGACATTAAACAGTATTTGTCCTGGTACTGATCTCTGAGGGATGCCAGTAGTTACTGGCTCCCAGCTAGATTCTGCACCTGTCAGCCCAGCAGTCCACCCATTTTTCTGCCTATCTTATGTTTCACTTCTCCAGTCCATATTTCTCCAATTTGTTGATAAGGAGGATATGGGAAACTATGAAAAGCCGTACTAAAGTCAAGGTATACAGCATTTACTGGCATCCCCTTGTCCACAGTGGCAGTCATCATAGAAAGCTATCAAGTCAGCCAGGCATGAGTTGCCATTGGTAAATCTATATTGGCTGCTCCTTAACCCCTTTGTGTTCTTCATGTGTTTGGAAATAGCTTTTAAGAGGACTTGCTCCATAACCTTCCCAGGGACTGAGTGGAGGCTGACCAGCCTGTAATTACCTAGATCTTTCTCGTCATTACCCTTCTTGAAGATAAATGTTACATCTTCCTGTTTCATGAGCAAACACCCCAGATCAACATATCCTTTTGAAGATGAGAGCAAGGAGTGACATTAGCTGCTGCTCCAGCACTCTTGGATGCATCCCAGCTCATCCTGTGGACTTTTTTATTTCTAAATGTGTTGAGCGATTCCTAAATGTCTCTGTCTCTACTGTGGGTATTGCTTCACTCTTGCTTGCAGGTCTGGGAGACCTAGGAGGCCTGAGAACAAGCTGCAGCAGTGAAACCTCAGACAAAAAGGGCACTGAGTACCTCAACCTTTTTCATGTGCCTTGTCACTATGCGCCCTGACCCACTGAACAATGGGCTCACAACTCTCCTTGGCTTTCCTTGGCTGACAGGAGCCTTACAGAACTCAAGAAATGCTTAGTCCTGCCCCTAGGAAGGAAGAAACCCTTGCAATGATGTAGGAAATGGGTTGACTGGCTGGGGAGGACCTCTGCTGAACAGGACTGCAGGGTTTTTTTTAGATGACAAGGTGGATATGAGCCAACATTGTGCCCTGCCAGAAGAGAAATCTTTGTGATGACCTAATAACAGCCTTTCAATACCTACAAGAAGGTCACTGAGAAAATAGACCCAGACTCTTTGCAATCAGGCATGGTGGAAAGAAGCAATGGGCATAATTGGTATTGAGATAGGTTACGACTGGATATAAAGAGAAACTTTTTCACCATGAGAACAGTCAAACAGATTTCCTGGTGCTGTCTCCATCGTTGGAGGTTCCCAAGAGTCCACTGGACAAAGCCCTCAGCTCCTGGTCTGATCTTTAATAGCTGGCCCTACTTTAAGCAGGAGGTTGGACTAGAGACCTTCCAGGATCCATTCCAACTTAAATTATTCTATGATCCAAGTGGTTTCCTATTATTCCTAATACACAGTACCAATATGCTTTATACCTTTCTGTAAAACGTTATTTCCTTCTGTCATTTGAAATATTCAAGGGAGGGGAGTTGTTATCTAGCTGATAACTGGTTAGCATAGAAATGGAAAATGTCAAGTTTAATGTCACTTTTAAAAAGTCCTTGAAATTGTTCCTTTCCTGGAATGTGCACTGATGTAATATATTTTTCCCATCGAATTGTAAAGATTTAGATCCTACTGCCAGCTTATCTAGCTGTGAATGTTTCAGAATGCATATTTCTTACTCTGCCACGTGGCTTTTTGTGTTTATCTCTAAATATTCTTTACCTGTCAGACTTTTAAAATGTAACATGATATGTTTGATTAAGGAGCAGTACTCAAAGCTAAGTCATTTGAAAGTTGTCCTACTGCTGAAAATATTTTGTTGTTATTATTTTTTCCTGCACTTTATCTTGCAATTTCAATAGAACATAAAAGACCGGATTTTTCTTTTCTGTTGAATCGTTTCTCATATGGGACAAAGAACAGACCACTGAATTTGTGTGGTGTACTACAATATTACCTGGTGACTTTCAGTTATCTTCTTTTGGCTATTTTAAATTATCTCAAGATATTATACTTAGTTTTATTTAGGCAGAGGATATCCCTGTATCATCACGTAAAGCTAAGGTCCAAAGTTTCTTTGATTCAGTACAATTTTAGGATAAAAAGACAGGGCGAATTTCTTCTTAAAGGATATTTGATGAAGACATAATAATCACAATAGTTCTGTTTTGCTATAGCAGTAATGCCAAGGCAAGACTCTTCAGATTGGCTATGACCACTTTCTTTTCAAACTGTTTGGTTCAGGGTTTTTTGTTCTGTATAACTTCCAATTAGATTCTAAGGGAGAACTAAGGTGAATGTACTCTACAGATAGTCTAAGATTAATTGTTGCAGTAATTGTGCCACAGCATAACTCCTTTCTTTATTTTCAGGTTTCACTAATTCAGTTTTGGATCTTTGTATTTCCATCTGAAGATCCATATTTATTTTAGCAGCAATATGGTACCATAAAAAATGAAGAAAAGACTCTTTGTTAAACTATTCATATTTGCCAGTTAGAAAGAGAGCAGCCTTGGTTTTTCAGTCATCTTAATATGAAACTGAGTGTTTCTCTTCAAAGGAAGTAGTCCTAACTTACAGTCAAAAGAAAATTCATTCCCATTTATCTCTTGTTTTTATTGTATCAGTAGTTCTGCAGTAATATAGTTCAGTGACTGATATTTAAATTACTTTTTGAGTTCCCAGGGAATCCCATCACTGTCACCAAATGATGCATATTTTTTTTTCCATAAAAAGACTAGGTAATGTTTTTTAAGAAACTCTGGTTTCAAAGAAAAACCTATGTTTTCATAAATCTTTTCCCTACTTTAGTAGCTTATCACATTAGAGGAAATTCTCGTTATCTTTAGAACACCTTTTGCGTATGCAGTTTAACTTGGAAACACAATTTTGTATTTGTATATGATAAATTTCTGCTACAACTGTGTCTTTCATTTCAGATTGCAATGGGCCAAGGCCAAGCTGACCTGGCTATTCAAACTTTAAAGGAATGTGCATGCAATGGAGAATGGCTGTGTTTAAAGAACCTGCATCTTGTTACATCTTGGCTTCCTGTATTGGAAAAGGTGAGGGTAGCTAGAGAGTAATGTATTTGAAACCAGATAAAATTAGTATGCAACATTTCTGAAGCATTTCAAGCATTTCCATGGTGATGTTTAAAATTACAACAATTTAAAAATAAACCTTTGCAGTTTTCTCAATCATGTGTAAGGTGAAATGCTTCATATCTAAGCTGCTCCTTCCTTTGTGTGAGCACTTTAATCTTCATACAGTGTGGAGTATTTCTGCCACAGTGCGTGAACAAATGATCCTGTTAGGACTTCTGCTACTTCATGGGATACTGCCCATGTTTGCTGAACTCTGAATCTATGTCTGCTTGAATTTCTTCTTTTTTTCAGTTCTAGGACTTTCTTTTTATTAATTCTTTTATGTTAAGTTTATCTTGAGTCTGATTCACCAACAGTTTTTGCTAATTTGAAATTAAAATGTCTAATGTTTTATAGAAACACACTCTTACTTATGGCATGTAAGGTGTACTAGTGGGTAAGAAGCTGACTATGAGCCAGCAATGTGCCCTTGCAGCAAAGAAGGCCATTGGCCTCCTGGGCTGCTTTAGGCAGAGCTTTGTCAGCAGGTCAAGGCAGGTGTTCCTTCTCCTCTGGTCAGTCCCATTGCGATACATCTGGAGTGCTGTGTCCAGTTCTGGGCTCCCCAGTACAAGACAGGCATGAGCATACTGGAGCTAGTCTGGTAAAGCGCCACAAAGGTGGTGAAGGGACTAGAGCATGTGTCATACAAGGAGACACTGAGAGAACTGGGATTATTCTGCCTGCAGAAGAGAAACCTTGGGGACAATCTTAACATTTAGTGTGTATTGGCTGATGGGAAGGAGTAAAGGACGCAGAGCCAGGATGTTCTCAGTGGTGTCCCATGACAGGACAAGAGGCCATGGGCACAAACTGAAATACAGGAAATGCCATTTAAACATAAGACAAAACTTTTTTACAGTTTTTTTTACAGTTCAGCCAAACACTGAAACAGGTTGCCCAGAGAGCCTGTGGAGTCTCCATCCTTAGAGATCTTGAAAACCTGACTGGACATGGTTCTGGGAAATGTGCTGTAGCTGACAGTGCTTTGAGCCAGGGGGTTGGGCTAGGTAGTCTCCAGAGGTTCCTTCCAACTTCAACAGTTCTGTTATTTTAGGTACCAGATATAATTGTCATTTTGCCTAAAGAGCAGAATGATTTGTGGGTTAACAGATTTTTTTTTCTTTAATAAAACACAGAAAACAAAATTATTATGATTATGCTTTAGAGATTTTTCAAAATGAATGGATTGTGAGAAAATGTTAGAGGTTTTTGAGCTATGTTTCTTCCAAGAAGCATAAACAAAACTGTTGACATTGTTCTCAAGTCAATTGTCACACAACTTTCGTAGCTTCAGTGGAAAATATGTCTGTTTGAGATGCATGTAAAGCACCAGCAATATGTTTTCATGCATTCAACAATTACAAATTTTTGTGAAGCCTTTGTATTTGAAATAGCATTTGACAATATTTATTCTCTTAGAACTCCATTTTCCTATCTTCCGTTTTCTATGAATCATGTGTGAAGTGTGTATACAACAAACACTTGAAGAAAAAGAAGTTAATTTAGCTATACAGTTGTTTAATGTCAACAAGATCTGCTGTTGGTAGGCAGCCTGCATTCCAAGCCTTCATCTTTTGAGATGTAGCCTTCTGGTGTTTTTTTACTTAGAAGAAGTAAAGAACTGCTGTATATTCTTATGCTCTGAATTTAGGATCTGTGAGGGAGTTGCAAATAGGTTGACAAGGCTAACTTTTTAATTTAGGATATTATAATTTTGTAAATACTGTTCAGTATATTAAAAAAAAAAAACAACCAACAACCTAACTACCTCAATATATAACATCTCTTTAATAGGAGCTGAATACATTACAGCCTCAACCAAACTTCCGCCTTTGGCTTACTACTGAAGTTCATCCAAAATTTACTCCGATTTTGCTTCAGTCAAGTCTGAAAATAACTTACGAAGTAAGATCTGTTTGGAAAGCTTTTATTGCATGTTTTCAAAGAATGAACTTTCCTGTAAAGTTTGGATAATGTGGACTATTTTCATAACTGGTTATGCCTTGTATTTCAGTTAGATGTAATACAAAAAATGCTATTTTTTTTAATTTGTCTTGACAGATTTTTAATGATCACTTATAATGTATATGTGGAAAATTGCAGAAGTTGTGCTTTAAAGGGAAGGTTTGTAAAATTTCTTTCCAGATATTTTTTCCACTTGAAAGTCTGAACTGAAAACGTTTGTTTTGTCTTGTGCTCCAAATTCTTTTATGCGTTTAAACAGTGCTTCTTAAAAGCAAAAACCTACCCAGGTGCTGGGACATAGATTAAAACCAAGGAATTCCTCCTCCTTGATGAATGTACTCATCTGAAGATCATAGAATCACACTTTCTTTTCCTCATTTTTCTTTTTGGCCCCATACCTTTATATTCACTGGACCCTTTTAACAAAAATGGCTCTCCTCCCTTACAGCAGAATATACAGTTAAATGCTTTTACTAAAAATTGAGAGCTTTGCTTTCAGAACGGATCAGCCTAAGGAGTAACTGCGACCATGCTACTTCAACTCGTTGGAAAGTGTTCTGATCATTTATGCACTTACATATCATGGATAGGGGTGCTACTAACTCTTCCATTGGTTATGGAGTGTGGAGATTTTGCCTACAGCTAAACCAAGAAGCTCTGATCTTTTAGAGTCCAATGTTGCTAACTTTCAAGATACAAAAATTGTTACACTTCTATATTGACTGCAGGTATTTTTAAACTCCTGGGGTATCTTGCTTATATTGTGGTCTTTGTTGGTACAGAAACTACAGGACTATATGGACTTGTCACACTTCTTTTCATCTCGCTTCTTGAAGTTACTGATTCCACTGTCTTTGGAATAATTGGAACTTTGCACTGATGCCATGTTCTCAATCCTTTTGTTAACTTTTTTTTCATTTACAGTAAATATTTGGTTGCTATGAAAAGGGTCGGCAATGACTTGACTAATAAATTTTGATTATTATGTGGTTGTGGTATGTCCCTTACCTGTTACCAGTCAAGATGTAAATAGTTTAAAAGACAATCAATTATTTGCCACAGGAGTGCATGTTTTCAGTTAAGCTGTTTTCAGTATAAGATCATTCTGTTGTTAGGCCATTTATTACAAGCAGATTTTTTTTCTTGTTAAATATTGTTTTATTAAGTACTGTTTGTCATTTCATTAAGTTACAGATATTAAGTTAGAATTTAAGAAAATAGTGCATAAAAGTATCAGGTTTTATGTCTAGAACAGTGTTTTTCATTCCAATGCAGGCACCTCCAGGCCTCAAAAAGAATCTCTTGCGAACCTACGAGTCCTGGACACCAGAGCAAATTAGTAAAAAGGGAAATTTGTCTCGAGCACATTCGCTCTTTTGTTTAGCATGGTTTCATGCTGTATGCCAAGAAAGAAGAAATTATATTCCTCAGGTAATAATGCTTTTTGTTAGCTTTTAAAAAATTTACCCCATTTATTAGCTCTTATACTTGGAAGTGTTTTTCGTCAAGTGTATGTTGGATCATGTTCAGAGATGAGTAATGCTTTGATGCTTCTGGTGCCTGTCTTCATTATTTTCTCTGAATTCATTACAAAATAAGATTTTGGTAACCTAAATTCCTATCCCTCTGAAAATTGCTACTGCCTGGATGGGGTTATTTTGTGATCTGTGTACTAACTGATACTGATGCAGGAGAGTGAGGTCCCATGGAAAAGATTCTGTGAATCCTGTTTGCTTGGGACAGGAAAAAAATGTTTTGGAAACATATACGATAGAATGGTCAACGTGAGAAAAGAGACACTTTCGTAGAAAGGAGATGATATTGTCTACTCTTTCTGCACAGAAACCGTGTTCAAGGAGAAGGAAGAAAAATTTGGTTTACTGCTTCTTTGTGAGGATTATAAAGCTTTTCAGGAGACTGTGATGTGTTTTTTCCTTAGATAAATTTTTGATTAAAGCAAACATTTCTTTCTGGCTGCAGATGCCTATATTAAACAGAACAAAACCCCAACCAACAAACTGTTCTATCTCTTGTTTACTTTATTTAGACCAGTGGTAAAATTAACCTGTCATCTGAAAGATCTGATCTGGCAGAACCTGGAATGTTTGAGTTTTTTGCTAGTTTTGACTTTGTGATTTAGAAGGTTGTCGGCCTTTTGTAGTAACAGACTTGAATTATGGTGTTCAAGAAGTAGAATAGGTGAAAACGTTTTAAGTACTGATCTGATACATGAACTCTTATTTGACTTTATTCAAATTCATGTTATTTTACCACCAGCTTTCCAAGTGACACAAGATAGGATTACTGTTTTTTCCTTAATTCCACTGTAATGGTGTTTGTCTTATGTGCAGGCTTAGTGATGATTTTATATTTTGATGTAGATCACCAGTTTCTAACATTGCTGGACTGCAGCCCCAGCTAGAAGCTCTTGTATCTTATAACGAATTTCAGGTTGTTTTGGGTCCAAGTACAGATCTGTCAAAAAAAATACATGAATACTGCTGAGAAACTGTAGCATCTTTCCAGTTTGACCTTCAGGGTGACTGGCTGATAGCTTGATTGTGATCTGTGGAGCAGTTGCCATCTTGACCTGAGACTGTATACATCTCACTGGATACATGCATGTTATCTGACACATTTGCATGTTTCTCATCATGAGTCACATGCTCCTGTTCCTATGATATGATCCACATGCAAAGGTACAACCAGAAGAAGATACAGCAACAGAAGATACCTTTGAGATTTGGATTTCCTGAGTTCTGTATCATATATTAATATTTATTTATACTTATCCATTTGCATTGAAAGGTTTTTGTGAGAATGACATACACGTTACACATTAATGCTATATAAAGAATAATGCCACCAAGAACTGAAAGGAGATACACACTGAAAATGATTAAAATATGCATATGGCAGTCAGTGTTTTTGCTGTAATATTAGCAGTAATTGCTTTACTCATTAGATATTTTTTTCTGCCTGTAGAGAAGTGACATGAATTGAGTATGGTGATGAAAGTATAACGTAGACGGTGTTTTAAGAATCAGACCCATTTATTAAAATCCAAAGGAAACTGAAATGCAAAAAAAGCCCTCAAAAATAAAATCATAATTCAATGTGTGATTTGGTCACAGATGTCAGCAAGTTTTAGCGAGCGGCTGTGTGGTGCTTAGTTGCCAGCCAGGGTTAAACCACAACACTGAAGTAAATATTGTTAGGAACTAAAAGAAACTTAAGTTTATGTTGCTCATACTGAATGGATTCTAGTTTGTATAAGTATGTAAAATTAAATGCATTGGTAGAGCTGATTTTTTTAATACTACCTCCTCTGAATGTTTCCAAATATGCACTTAAGAGGATATAGGTTGTTTCTTTTTTCATTCAGTGTTAAGTATTATACAGTATTCAGTGGCTATCTAATATTTGTATTTTACTACATGATCATTACTGTGTGACTAATTAATTTATTTGGATTTCTTTTAATGGTAGGGTTGGACCAAGTTTTATGAATTTTCTTTATCTGATCTCCGTGCTGGTTTTGACATTATTGATAGTCTCTTTGAGGGTAAGTCACTTTTTAAGGAAAGATTTCCCACCTCTCTAGTATAACCCTTCTGAATGTCTCTCATTTCTAATTTTTAGAATATTAAAAACTTTCATGGTAATTTTAATAAATTGGTTACTTTGCATGATTGTTTTGTTTGGAGTGGGGCCATTATGTTTAAAGGCTGCTTTGAAGGTATTTAAATTTTGCATTTGAATCATCATTGGAACATTTTCACAAATGCAGACACATGACCAGGTAGTTAGGTAACTACATCAGCATGGGAAGCAGTCTGACCCTGAATCAGCCATGCTTAGTCTTTATCAGGCTTTTCTGGACGCAGATCCAGACTCTGAGGATGTGTTTGTATTAGTAAACTGATAAGGGCTGGACACAGGCTCAAAACTATTCCATGATCGGGTTTATTTTTTCTTACATTTGGCTTATGCAGACTGACATTCTCATAGGCAGTAACAAGGCGTTGTTTGTCAGATAGCAGAGCCTGGAGACTTTCCAACAGGCAGCAGGTAAGAGGTTACCTTATTTTAGGAGAAAAGAGAGTGTAGCTGTATGGATGCAAGCCACCTTGTGCCATCTGACCTCGGATTCAAGCAGGTCCTGTCCCATTTCACCATTAGTAGAGATGTGGCATGAAGGGCTTTATCTTTCTACAACACACAGATAAGAGTGGAGATGCTGCAAGGCTCATCACCACTAAGCAAAACACAGGGTGAATCATAATTCCATTTTTGAGAGGTTGGGTAAACCTCTTTCTGCCAAGAACTATTCTGTGCAGCTTCTTGAGATAGAGGAATAAAAAGGAAATACAGGAATGCCTGGCAGATGAAGTCTTCTGTCTCCATTCCTTCCCAGTGTGAATTCCCCCATATATTGAATAAATGAACGGAATATGAATTAATTCTTCATATTGAAACTCACTGTTAGATAGAGCCTACTTCATTGTCCTCTTAAGTAGTATGGTAATTTCTTAATATTAGTTAATATGAAAAAGGTAATTTTTTTAAAGTCTTTGCATTTTATATAATTTCAAAGTAAAGTTAGGAACTGATATTTAAAGTTAATTTATGATCATTGACTTAGGTGAGATTTATGGATGATTAGTACTTCTGAAATTGGACCTTAGTTATACAGCCTAGAAACATACAGTGATGTAAAGAGGTTGAATCATTATAATCATTAACCTAATCATTACCTATTGCTGTGAAGATAACTTTTCTTACTAAGGAATGTTAGAAGTATTTGGAAACAACAGTTACTACAATAAACTCCCCCTTAAAGTAATTGCTTCTTCCTTTTTTCAAGGGACCTTTCTGATCAAGCTTTTATGTGCACATGAAAGCAATAAGGTATAAGTAGATCATTGTCCCATGTAGCTATATCAGACAACTGTGATAGAAGAGGGAAAATAAGTTATATTGAACTTGTTGGATATAGCTAAGCCAGGGTAATCTAATTGCAACATCAATCTGACGAGTAACTGAAACTAACAGTAACAGGCTTAGTTTCATGTGCTATGTTGTGTGATTTATAATTATTTACAAAGTACCTTTCCTGGACCAATATGTGTTTGAAAGATGGCATTTCCAGTAATGTTATCTATTTCGAGCATGATGTGGTTTTGGTTCAATCAATCAGTTTATTTTATGAGATAAGATGGTACTGTGATACAAAATAGAGTATAAAATTTGGAACAAGAGGAATTATTTTTATTTATGATAAAGGAGGAAATAATTAAAATGTTAATAGCATCATTTCTGAAATGCCTATAACCAATTGGTTTATCAACAATAAAAAGCACTTCAGTACTTAAGTAATATTTCTATTTTGAAACACAGTAAATGTTTTATCAATGACAAATATTTACTCATTGACGTTTCTGCAACTTTCATTATTTGGTAATATAGAAGAAAAAACAATTAGGAATTAATTATTTGATGTGTTTGTATTTTTTATTTCACTGAAGAACTGCATTGACAAGAAGAAATGCTTATAATGCAATGCTCTCCATTGATACAAAACTAATATTAATTAATTTATAGGTTCCAAAGATTTTCAGTGGGAATTTGTGCATGGCTTGTTTGAAAATGCAATTTATGGAGGCCGTGTAGATAATTACTTCGATATGAGGGTTCTTCGATCCTACTTGGAGCAGCTTTTCAACTCACGAGTCATTGGTTTAAATGCTAGAGGCAAGAAGATGACTAGTTTCCCATATTCAATCTCTCTACCGAATTCCTGCAGTATTTTGGTAGGTACACATCTTCTAATATAGAAACAAAAATAAGTTAATTTCAAGAATTGTTCCTGGAAATAATTCCACAAAGAAAACCAGACTCACAATCCAAAGGATACCTCCATTTATTTCAGAGTTCTTTTGTGTGGAGCACTAATTGTTAGTTGTCAGAACTCTTCTACTAGTCTGTTCGGTCAGTCTCGTTTTTTATGATATCTGCTGGGACTATGGTGCAGAGCAGCATAGCTATGAAGAACTGAGTAAAAGAAACTGGATCAATTTATGACAAAGAAAGATATCATTAAAACTGATTGCTCCCTATCCTTTCACATACTATTTTTATTGTTACTGTTATTAAGATTCATTTGCATTTTAATGAAGGATTCCACACTAGGCCTCTAATATGAGTTGATGTAAGTGGAATTATACCAGTTAAAATAAATTGATGTCATTTGGCATTCTCTACCTGGATTCTGACTGTTTAGGTTTGGTGTTTGTTTGGTTTTTTTACTTTAGAATGACGGTTATTTTCTACACATGTGCTGAGTTAATATCATAAAGAGGGAAGGAATAAACAAGCCAGGCTGCTCTCTGTTCTTGTAAATAATATGGTGAAATAGATGAACCTTTCTTCTTGTCTGCATTGCATTTAATATCTCTCAATTTCTTATAGTTATATGATTATTTTTGGGAGAGTTTATATGTTATGTCTTCAATATTTTTCTGAAAGTAGTTTTGATTATTAGAACACTAATAATAAAGCTAATTTTGAATTACTTAAATTAATTGGAATAATATCTCTTACTATTCCTTCAGTGTTTGGTGTGGAGGTCTGCTACCGTTGTTACCTCTGAAGTGACATTCCATATCAAAGTAATTCGTGCACACCTAGGACATGCTCCTGCAAGCAAAGGGCAAAATGGACATGATAAAACACAATAGGGTGCAGCCAGACTTTCAAATAGTAAATATTTTTGCCATTAAAGCCACAATAAAAGAGCCATCCAGCACCATTAGTCTACCTTAGTCTGCAGGGCCTCTTTCTGTTTCGTGCAAGAGCAGCTTTACTAGTGACTATTACACTATAACCACTATTGATGCTGTTCTGCATCTCCAGTGATGCAAACCTATTTTTACCTAAACGAATTCACTTTTTTTGAGAGATAACATCTTCATAGATTTAAATAGAAGTGAATGCTCTTAATTTTATAATTATGTATTATACTCTATTGTTTGGATTCCAAATACCGAATCTTTTTTCTTTTTTATATTGTCATTAATCTTACTTTTAAGTTTTCAACAGAAGTATTACAACTATTTTTCACAGTCAATCTTAGAATATTTTTCTTTTCAGTTCATAGCACCACTGTAATCAGAATTGCTTTTTGCTCTTCTAGATTAGAAGCACTGTATAAAAGAAGAGAGTTTTTTATAAATAAAATTAAGAAATTTATAAATTAGATTACCAAGATATGTCATGTGTTATATACTTATTTTAATCTTTGTGTTATGCAATGCACTTAATGAAATTATTTTCAGCATACACTGTTCATTCAATGAGCTAAGCAAAAAGTTCCCTCAGTTATGTTTATTCTTTTCTTCTAATGCAGGATTATCGTAATATTATTGAAAGCCTCCCAGAAGATGATAAACCTGACTTTTTTGGCCTGCCTGCTAATATTGCTCGTTCATCACAACGTATGATCAGTTCCCAGGTAAAGTTACATTTTTCCATTGACCTCTGAATCTTATCTGTGTGCAGTATAAACTAGAGAACCCAACCACCTCTTCATAAATACGAATTTCCATAAGAAAATCAGAGTAAATTGAGGGATTTTTGGAATATGTTGACTCTTATCCGTAGAGTATTTTAATATAATAACAATTATCTTTAGTTATGAAGATATTTGTTTAGGACTTAAATAAACAAAGAATTATTGAGAAAGTTTGCAATAATGTAATGCATTTCATGTTGAAGAGTATTCACGTAAGTAAGTGGTTTCACTAGTTCTAGTTATACTGTTAATCTAACTCCTGTTGGTGGGATACTTCTTACAGCTGCTGTTCATTGCAACTTAAGATTTTAATTTTAGTCACCAAATTCTAATACAGTAGTTTTACAGATAGAATATGGGTAACATTTTATGCTTTTTCTGAAAAAGAAATTCTGGAGAATTCTCCCAGTAGTCAGAATTCTATCTTTACTATTAGAAAGATGAAATGTTGAAAAAAAAAAAAAAGTTATTCTCACTGGAGAACAACTGTACTGGTGTATAACTACTTAGGCATGTCATAATGAAATTCTCAACATAATGAAAAGTAAGTTCCAGGGGGTTTGTAGGTCTTAGTTTAATAATTCACTGATTTTAAATATTTCCATTATTGCTTTAGCTATAAGATATGTCAGATGGATATATCATAGTCAAGAGTCCTCAGGTATCATTTAATTGCAGTGTAGTCCAGATTTGAATATACGTTTAATATGTGAGAATACAGTTAGCTTAGTGCTGGAATAATAGGCAATGATCAAAGACTTTTCACCTATTTGTTTTAGAGTTGTATGTAGAAGCCTCAGCTAGGGTGAGTGACCTGGGTCACCCATTATGCTGGGTACTATTGATGGCACAGATGGGGCAGCTATTCTTGTCACCCTTGGTGGAGCCAGAAAATACTGAGTGTCTCTCTTGTTCATATCATAACTTCTATTTTGTCAGTCTAAGAAGGAAAAATATGGAGTGATTTGAACTCTGGGTGTCTTCATCCTCAATATGTTGTTTGGTTTGTTGGACAAAGCTTTTCATTGCTGATATTTTATCACTTCCCTTAGGTGTCAATTCAGTTGCCTAAAAATTGGTATCTTGTATCATTTGGAGATGCCCTACTTCATTTAAGACATCTACTAGGAGCTGCCAAATACGACACAGGACCCAAGTGAATACATTTTCTTGCTGGGCCAGCTACTGGAAGTCAGGGGCAAAATGGTACTAGAAGCCACTGTTTAGCAACTGATTCCCACTGCTTGTGTACCCTGATCCATTAGACCGTGGATCTGGAGGTCCTGTGTCATACCTGCCTATCCATAACATGTTCTTGGACAACATACAGAGTCTCAAATGGCATTATGTGTAACTGAGTTGAGCCACTAAGGCCTAGAGTCTAGGGAGGAGTTAACTAAGAAGTGGCTGTACATCAGCCTGAGTTGAAATTCGGTAATGCTCATAAGCAGGTGAAAGTCCACCTTTTGTTTATTCAGGTTTGCTGGGCATTCTAATACCTTTTAGCTCAATTATCGAGCAAGTTTGGGACTTGTAACCAAAGCTTAAATTCTTTATTCTATATGTTTTTTTCATTGCTTTTTAGTTAATCTGATGAGAGCACACATTACTGTATAAGCGCAGTTAAATAGTAAAATCTTTAACTAGTGAGTAGCATAGTTTATTTGACTGGTAAATTAATTGCGTCAGATAACATGAAAGTTGATTGAATTGAGAATCTTATATCAGAGCTGTGAAGTGAACTGGTCTGTATATCAAGGCTCATTTTAATTTTCTGCACAGCCCTAGCATGCTGTCTTATATAAGGACAAGTTATAGGAAAAAAAAGATTGAATCATAGAATACCAGGTTGGAAAGGACCTCAAGGATCATCTGGTTCAACCTTTCTTGGCAAAATCAATTGGAAGTTCCCTATAACTGGAATTCCCTGTACTTTCAAGACTTAGTATTATATTTTTTTAAAAAAGTATCTAATTTTTTGCTCATATTCACCTTAAAAGGGCTTCATGCAGAAATTCCTTATTTGTATAAGACCTTTGATCTGTTTAAAAAAAAAAAAAGCCTTTGAGTATTGTATCTGTTGAATATCAGATGTAGTACTGATAATTTAAAAAAAATACATCTGTTCACTTAAATCCATAGCTGTACTGTCAAATTATTTATTTTATGAAACTATACATGAAACTGTAAAGCTATATAAAGAGAGGTCAGTAGGACAAGGGTGCATAGGGTAATACACTGAGCTCAAGAACTGCTCTGTTAAAAAGCCAAAAAATGCACCGACTCAATGTAGCTCTGGTTTTGTCTTAAAATCTTCTACATCAACTTCAAACGCTTTTGTTTCTGTCAGATACACTGTAGACTGCTGATTATTTTATTTATTTCAACTATGCTTACATAATTTAAGAGCTGCAGTTGTTAAAAATGCTAGTATTTCAAAACAAGTCCTTAGTTAACCTCCACAAAATCAAAATAGAGTCAGATTTCCTGTGTGAAGGGAAATATGTAATGAATGCATTTACATGCAGACTCATACTTTACTGAACTGCTCTGTCATAGCATTGATTATAATCTATAAACTATGGATTATTATCTTGAAAATATGAGACTGCTGTAGTTACAGTTCTGTGAGATGTTTCTTTGTCATATAAGAGTTTTCCTCATCCTTCCAACAATAGTTTCTGGTATTTCTTTAAGTCTTAGGCAATTTAAGTAAAAGAAATGGGAAATTTTTCTTAAATTTTGTTTCCACCTACCTATGAATCCTACTCCCATTCCATTTCTGACTTGTTTGGCAGCTGGCTTAGATCCATAGGTTATCCGGTGGTTCACAATCTGAAATTGAATGGTTGCCTTCTAACAGGAGTGTTTCTCATAAATACATTACCAAGCTAAAGCAGAGAAAAGCTGAATGAATAAAGTAGTGAGAAACAAGTTGTTACCAGCTCAGTCGCCATGTCACTAGCACCAGAAAGGTGAAATTTAATACCGTGTCCACTACTTTACTGATTCTGTGCTGAGTATGTGGTATATTCTCTTATAATTTATGTCTACTATCCCATATAGTTTCTCATGTACTAGCCATTATAATTTCTTAGTCTGTATTTTTACTAACATCTTCTTCCTTATGCAGACATGCACAGAATCATCTACGTTACTGAACTCAGGATTTTGGGAAGTAGATTTTTTTGAAGCATACATACTTTGAACTTACTTGTTTAAACCAACTGACAGCAATTTTGACTTTAGTTGTATTTGCTCACAGATTTAAAATAATCATTCAGATATACATTGATTTTAAGTAAAATGTAATAAGAAATCTTCTAAACATCTTTTAAAATAATAAATCAGATTACACTATGATCTATTCTATTAACCATTAAGTTAAACTAATGTAATTCTATTACAAGAAATCTGGTATCATTTTATGACATTGCTTCACTACACAAGGTGGAATACTTAGATAAAAGAAATGTAAATTTTGTATAGACTTTCTATGAATATTATTTATTTATCCTGTATAGGAATGATAGTTTGTGTTGCTGCAGCAACACACTTTGCTGTAGCAGAGATTTGCTGCAGCACAGTGCAGCATTTTGCAGTCATGCGGAGATCTCTTCTGTAACCTATTGCATTGCTAATGTTTGGGTAAACCTAAAACAGCACTAGAAAGATATGGACTTTTTTCAGTAACCTTGCAAATACCGATTATATTCACAGCTTTTCTTTTTTCCACCAGAGAACTTAATTCTAATTTAAGAGCTCAATATTCTTAGCTGTATTATTTTAATATTGGCATTTACTAATTGAATTGTTAGAAATTATGTTTTACAGTGTTCTGTGGTGTAATTCAGAGAGTGTTAATACTGCATGCATATTGCTAAGGGCCATTTTGGTTTTAAGAAAATATTTGATTTAAATAGACATGATCTTTTCAGCAACATGACTTACATGTTTTTCTGTATTTTGTCCTTAGTTGCTTTATGTAGGTAGAGCTAGGTGAATTTTTAGAGGCTGGATTTCTAGAGTTCACTGTGGCTCTTCGGTTCTGCCTTAACTACTGTTACAACAAGCCCTTGACACAACATCCCTTAGGTTAAATATGGTCATGAATAATCTCACATCTCTTGCTGTGTTCTCTCTACAGAACAGTGCAGTTACAATAGAAAAGAACTCAGCTGACAGTGCAGCTGCAGGAGTCAGCATAGCTTGTCCTGTCTGTTTTGCACCAGGTAGAGATTTTCTGTACAACTGCATCTCAAGTTTCCTCCTGCTCAGCAAGAGTCCTCACCACTCAGTTACAGTCATACTCCTTTCTTCTGATCTGATAAACACTGTGATTTTGTTCACATATTGGCCTATATTCGGGTGGTTTAATATCTCAATCTAACCTATAATCAATGATTAGAGCAGTCAGAGTATGTGGAGGCTTGCTTTAGGTTTCCTGTGGATGAGAAGGGTTTGTAATTTAGATCTCTCTAGTCACCTTTTTGCAAAGTGGGCTTTTCGCTCTGATGTACTTTGTCTCTTATTCTTGGAACCATATTTCCATTCTTTTATGAATTCCTATGAACCAATTTCAGACTTCATTATATTTTTTAATAGAATCATACATGAAGTATCTTCGTCAAAATAATATTTATCATATGTGATAAATAGAATTTTTACAGACTGAAACAGACGGGCCTGCATATGTATTTTTACACCTTGGAAAAGCATTAAGAGTTGTGTTGTTCTGTGCAGGATTTAGCATACTTGCAACTAATACGACTTACTGCCTGGAAGCACCCTAGGAAGATGAAATGAAAATGCCGAGCCGTTGTTTTGTCTCTCTCCTTTCTTTGCACAGCAGACTTAAGTCATTTCCGGAACTCCTTAGAGAGCATTTGAAGCCTTCTGTTAGTGTTGTGTGATCCCATCAAATCTTGTCAAATGGCTATGCCTGCAAACGACTACAGCCTGTAACTAGCAGCTATGTATGGTCAGTCAACTGGTTAATCTAAACATTCTCCAGTAATACAGAATCAGAGAATCATAGAATGTTTTGGTTTGGAAGGGACCCCTAGAGGTCATCTAGTCCAACCCCCCTGCAGTCAGCAGGGACACCACTAACTAGATCAGGTTGCTCAGACCCCCATCCAACCTGGCCTTGAATGTTCCCAGGGAACATATATATATATATAGTAAAGCATTTTGCGAAAAAAGCCGTTCAGTAACTGCAAGTTATCCAAGACTCTTCAAATATGACTGCCAATGGTAATCAATATTACTAGCATTTAGTTTGCATAATGCTAATTTCTGTGTAGAATACTGTGTATAAAAATTTTAATAATATCTTGCATTGCAAACTCAGCATTCTTTTACATGTACAGATTCATAATGCTTCACAGAGACTTCTGTATGAGAGAGGTAAGTCTCAGTAAGGTTGAAGTATAGGTTGTTTTCAATATCTTCATGGACAAATGAGTACACCTTCTCACACGTCGTACAAGTATAAAGGATAGTTGCAGTCTCTCTGTACACTAGTACAGTTCTTGATTCTTCTGTGTCCACCATCCCAGGAATGGCAAGTGGAAGGCAAGCCTGTGGACTTGCAGTTCACTTTTTAGGATGTCTTAGGGGTGATTGTGCATGCATAATTGAAATGTACTTTTTAAAGTTTGTGGAGGACTGTCCCACATGAGTGGGACCCCACACTGGAACAATGGAAGAGAGTGAGGAGGAAGGAGTGGCAGAGACAACACATAATGAACTGACCGCAACTCCATTCACCATTCCCCTGCACCCCTTGGGGGAGGAGGCAGAGAAGTTGGGAATGAAGTCGAGCCCAGGAAGAAGGGAGGGATGAGGGGAAGGTGTTTTAAGATTGGGTTTTATTTCTCATTATCCTACTCTGATTTGATTGGTAGTAAATGAAATTAATTTCCTCAAATCGAGTCTGTTTTGCCCATGATGGTAGTTGCTGAGTGATCTTCCTGTCCTTATCTCAACCCATGAGCCTTTTGTTACATTTTCTTCCCTTACTGTCCTGAGGGGAGTGGTAGAGCAGCTTGGTGGGCACACCACCTGGGTCGCCATGTCCATGGTCACCTGCCACTTCCTCTGAATGGCTCAGGTAGCCCGCATGCCTCCCCAATAGAACTTTTTCCTCCTCACCTGTTCCTACTCATTCTGCAGTTGCACATCTGCAGGGCATCCTGTTCCACTGCTTGATAACCCTTTCAGTGAAGAAATTTTTCCTAATGTCCAATCGAAACCTCCCCTTGCACAACTTGAGGACATTTCCTCTTGTCTGATCACTTGCTACTTGGGAAGAGAGACCAACACCCACCTCACTACAACCTCCTTTCAGGTAGTTGTAGAGGGCAATAAGGCCTTCCCTCAGCCTCCTCTTCTCCAGGCTAAACAACCCCAGTTCCCTCAGCTGCTCCTCATAAGACTTGTGCTCCGGACCCCTCACCAGCTTTGTTGCTGTCCTCTGGGCATGCTCCAGCAATGCAACGTCTTTCTTGTAGTGAGGGGCCCAAAACTGAACACAGTATTCGAGGTGCAGCTCACCAGTGCAGAGCACAAAGGAGCAATCGCTTGCATAGTCCTGCTGGCCACTCTATTCCTTATACATTCCAGGATGCCATTGGCCTTCCTGACCACCTGGGCACGCTGCCAGTGCATATTCAGCCAGCTGTTGACCAACACCCATAGGTCCTTTTCTGCCGGGCATCTTTGCAGCCACTTCCCCAAGCCTGTATCCTTCCATGGGGTTGTTGTGACCCAAGTGCAGGACTCAGCACTTGGCCTTGTTGAGTCTCATACAATTGGCCTTGATCCAGCCTGTCCAGATTCCCCTGTAGAGCCTTTCTACCCTCAAGCAGATCAACACTCCCACCCAACTTGGTGTCGCCTGTATTCTTGCTGAGGGTGCACTCAATCTCCTCATCCATATCATTGATAAAGATGTTAAACAGAACTGGCCCCAAGACTGAGCCCCAACAAACCACTTGTGATTGGCCTCCAAATGGATTTAACTTCATGTTCATGTATGAGTATGTTCATGCTCTCTAAGTAGACTGTTTCTCTCCCATTATTAGCTTCTCCTTTCCTTCCTAAACCATGCACAGAGGCCACTGAATACTTCAGGCATTTATGTACCATACCTTACCATCCCTCACTTATGTTCTCTTGCATTCATCAAATGCCCTATGTTTTCTTTGTATTTTTGCATATGTGTTGAAACCCGTCTCACACTTAAATGTTCCTTGCTAGTCTTATCTCCAGCTGGACTTCGGCTTTTCTGATTTCTTCTTTCTCTGACCTTGATTTTGCTTCTTATATGTTCCTTTTTTTCTTCCAATCTATTGAGACACTCCCTGCTTACCCAAACAGTCATTCTGCTGGCAATCCTGGTCTGTCTGCACAATGAGGTGATTTGTTCTGAAGCTCACTCAAAAATACTCTTTTATTCCCCTTTTTAATCGGCTGAAAGTAATGTGCTGTCCACTATACTGTCTCAAATTTTCCCTCTCCCTTATGCCCCATTCCCATGGGATTCTGCTCATGGTTCCCTGAATAAACCAGTGTCAGCTTTCCTAAAGTCCAAAAACCTTAACTCTGCAGTTTTCTTCATGCCTATCCTCCACATCCATATAAATATAAATAATAATTCCTGCCTGCATGTGCAACGTTGACTGTTAACCAGCACTTTAGAAATTTCCTTTGCTAATGTCATCACTAATAATACAGCTTTTTCACATACATTTTGAAATATAAAGATATACAGTTGCAAATAATGGTATTGAAAGGGCTTCTGTGACTGAAAGGTAGCTCTTAATTTCAGTTAAAATTTTATAAGCTAGCAGGTCTCTCTTGAAATTTATTCAAGCCTTTAAGATACAATTCCCATGAAAAATTTGTTGATGCATTTCTTTGACATACTATAAAGCTTGTTTGTTCTATTTCTCATACTCAGTAAAAATCTCATCCTTCAGATCACTGCTATAAATATCAGTTTGGATGCATACAGGACTAGAATGCACATTGTTATAGAGAATATTTAAAAGTGTGTGGAAATGACCCGTGTTTGTATTTCATGCTCATTTTCCTGTATTCATACCATGAAATTTCACACTTGTCATGAATGACGGCTGAATCATTTGAAAACTTAAGATTTTGTTCTAGCAGAAACTTAACATACAGAAATAGTATTCACACATTACATCTGGATGAGTTAAGTAAATGATGATATCTGAACAAATTTAGATTTACAAAATCAGTCAAAAAGCATGTTGTCTAGCTGTATACTCCACATAAATTATAGTAGCACAGAAACCTCACACTGAATGCATTTTTTCATAGATGTGATTGCTTAAAGAGAAACAATTTCTTTAATGAAATCCATTAGAAGTCAAAAGGAATAGCTCATCATACCTTAGGATAGCTGCTAAATATAGTACTCATTTAAAATAATTACTGTTGCTATTCTGTCTGTACTTGATACTTAGAAATTTTGTAGAAAAACCCATTTATCTTTTTTTACAGCTTTTTTTTTTATTATTTTCTGATAAGTAATTTCTGAGTTAAGATGAATAGTAAACTAATAATGGAAAACAGTGTAAGGCAATCTAGTAAGTCAAGAAAGGTATGAGCCGGGGTCAGGAAACATGAAGTGAATCTTGCCTCATTAAATATAATTGCAATGATTTCATTGACTTCAGTAACAGCATTTTTTCCTTGGGTTCTTTTTTTCAACTTTGTTGCTGATCTGCTCTTATTTTCAATAAGTCACTGGCTGGTTTTGTTCCTCTTCCCACCATTCCTTGCATATCTTGTTTACTTAGATTCAAACTGCTCTCTGTCTTCCTAAAACTGTAGTCAGATGTATGGTTGTAGTATAGTTGCAATTCTAGTTTTTGTCTTGTTAATGACAGCAACAGAGATGGCATGTGTAGGGGAGGGTGTACAAGGACACTTGGAACTCTTAGATTGCTAGATCATGCTTGAGATTATACACCAAGCCTCCACTGCTGTTATTGCCCAAGTCAGCTACAGTAAAGTTAGGGTGAGTATGTCCACCCGATATTACAGTCATACATCTGATTGCAGTGTTCCTACTGTATATAGAATAGTGGGGCTGTGGTGTGTGGTTATTTTTCAAGGTACAATTGTAATGTAATGGTAGCTGTAGCTTCTCGTGTGTTCATCAACAGACTAAATTTTCTCTTTCAAAATCTTAACTCCTTAACAGGACTCTGAGCACTGGTACCTAATTTTATATCTATGGCTCCCCAATAATACTAATTGTGCCATATAGAGTAATATGGGTATAATTATTGAAAAGCATGTGATTGAAATTATTCTTGAACTTGTTATGCTATTGCTATAGATGTCAGGAGGAACATAAACCTATTTTCTTAAAGTAATTTAGCATTTATATAACCCTTGTATCAGTTGTACAGAGCATATAATTGCTGTCATTTATTAAATGCATCCTACATCACAAATACATGACTAATAGGCTCTAGCAGAAATTGATGAATAATGCCAAACTGTATTTATTGTTACCCTGCAGTTGAACAATTTGAGTTCTTAACAAGAATTTTTAAAATATGGGGAGTATTTTGTATGTACCCATGGTGGCACATAAAAGAAATTTGTTGTGCCACATAATGGAGCGGAAGCCACAGTATTGTGCTCTGATGAAAAACACAGCCCTGTACCATTGCAGTGAATCAATGCAGTACTTCAAGTAGCCTTATTAATTGCCATAGGATTGGTGCTATATATATGAGAATATATTGGTGCTTTGCATATTTTCTGTTTCTAGGCTACAATTTTCCAGTTTTCTTAAATATTGTCAGGTTGTGTAATTAGCTACGGTCAACCACCTCTTCTGGCCTTCCTTTTAGCATCATGTTCTCCAGGTAGTATGTATCCTGGGGACCTCCACAAAGTAAAGCCCCTAGTTATTCTTTGGCAGAAGGTGAAACTGGAATACTGGCTGGGTCAGTAGTGTGCTTGTGCCATCCATCTGCAGCATTCTGCTGATTTTCTTTCCTCCTCCACTGAACCCCTGCTTTGCAGAGGATCTTCCTGTCATCAAAGGTATATGATCCTCTTCTGTATATAAAAAAAAAAGATATAGCTGGTGTCAATGTCTTCCCTCGTTTGCTTTGTATTTTGATTAAGAAAGCATGTATCTCTGTAATGACTCCAGTCCTATTTGTTGATTGAACGAGGAGCTTTGAGGTGACCTTGAGGCAACAACAAAAGAGCAAGCATAGACCTACACTGCTTCTTACTTGACAACATGCAGTATGAACGATTTGGTTATGAATGCCATTAAAGTACCCTTGTCCTAACAACCTCCATGGACCCTCTTCTTGCAGAGAGGGTAAGGAGCACATGGAGACTGAAAGTCAGAGAGTTCATTGGCAGCTTGGTCTTAGGCTGCTTTCACAGCAATGTGAATTACTGCAGCCGAACTACGAGGAATAGCATCATAGAATCATAGAATGTTTTGGGTTGGAAGGGACCCCTAGAGGTCATCTAGTCCAACCGCCCTGCAGTAAGCAGGGAAGCATGTAGTTCTGTCAGAAGGCATATCAAACTGAAATCCATTTCCTCTCCTGACACAATGAAGACATAGTTGCATTGCACTGAGTTGCTACTTTCCCAATATTTACCGAAGTGACTGTGTTGTAACTTCATATTTTAGTTTGAGCAGTAGTCTTATAAAAACAGAAATGCATCCTTGAACAGCTGTGTAAAGGGATATATTGTTTCAGTCAGAGATATATACAGAACTAGCTTCTGTGCTGACTACATCCTTTTAAAACTGGTAGATGGCAGTAGAGTATCTGCTTTGACATTGCCTGTAGATTTATTTGCTGCGAGGAGTTTGTTAGCTTTTTGTACAAAATAAAAATCCTTTTATCTGTTCCATAGTCTTGAAAAAAATAGCAAATATCTGACTAGGAAATCTTTCCTGTTTTGTATTCTTAGAACCATAATAATGTTTAGTTCAGAAATGATTGATCCTAGATTTTTTTTTTTTTTAATTTTTTTGGGTTTTTTTTCTTTTTCAAATTGTAATACTGTGTGTAAAATTTTATTTTGTTCTATAATTTATAGGATAGATTGCTTATGAAATAAATACAAGACATAGATATAAGCCTGTGTTTGTTATATATTGTATTTGTTAAGTAGTAGTTTTTGCAATAGCTGTGAATTACTGAAGGCAAGACTTTTTCCTCCTCTTGTGCATGAGTAAAGAACAGAAATAGATTTTGTGTTCCTAGAAATCTGTTTTTATCAAAGTTCCAGGGAAGGAAAAATTAAAATCTTTACATTTCCTCATTGTTATTTTTCTTTGAATTTTTATTTTAATTTTCAGGTCTAACGTGACTTTCTAGTAGTTCTGTATGAAGCCGCATTGGCTCATTCGTTATCTTAATGGCTTTCCATTTTGCTCATTATCTCTCTTAATTTCTCTAAATGTGTGGGGGTTTTACTGTAATATGTAATTACAGCATATGTCCACAGAAACCCATAAAATATGAAATAGATGAAAAAGCTGAGATGCACAATTAGTTTAATAACTAGGTAAATAAATATTGACATTTTGACTACCCCACCTTTATTAATATATGCAACTTACATTTTTCTGTGCTGACAATGCAAAGAGGACCATAGTGTATGAATTTTCCAATGAGAATGGAAAAAATGTTCAGTTGCTGTTTCTGTATGCTGTTCATAGTTATTAGATGCACTGTTCACAAATAAATTACTCTAATGAATTTTTAATATAAATACTTTTTAATTATTTTACCTGACTTAAACCAGACAGCTTCTGACTGAATTCTACAAGTTCTGAATAATCTTCTCACCCCTCTTTAAATAGATCATTATTGGTGATTGCTTTTATATTTTGATTACCTTTCTTTCCATCCTTCGCATATTTTCATTGATGGTACTGTTTTCCTGCTTTATGGTAGATTTTTTCACTCTTACCATTTTTTCAAAATATTTAGATGTGTGTTTGGACTGGAATAGCACTAAGAGTTAAAACTGGATTTCTTTTGATTCAATATGTTTCATTTAAGAGCTTAACTTTTGACAATCATCCCAATATTTTTGGGCTACATTGATAAAATATACAAAGCAGAAACAAATGTAGTTCATAAAACGAAGATGGAGTTAACGGATAGATAGGAAATAACACTATTTAAATTACATAGACAAATTCTATAATCAAGTAATTTGAAATAGACAGCTAGCACCATACACTAGAGTAAGAAAATACTTCAATTACTTTATCTTGTAGTCACTACATCTCATATTCTTTTCAGCTGTATGGAGCTAAGTGTTTATACTTATGAAGTCACTTAAAAAAAGAACAGAATACTTAATATGTTCAATCCCCCATATTCACAAAGCAATCATATAAACTTCCTGCAGCTTTATAGTATAAATATACAAGTTTATATGCAGTACTGCATACTGAATTGCCAGTAAAGTATATTTTATATAAATGTTTTATTTCTTTGCAGATGATATCAGGCAACTATCCAAAAACAAATTATAAGAGCCAGAACTATTGCTAAAAGAATGATATCTGGAAGCCACAAATGTGTGTTTATTATCTGTATTGCTTGTCGGAACATTTGCATGAATGCAGAATGAAAAGGAGGAAGAATAACAGGAATGATAAAGATGCTATGATCAAAACATTAATCAGAGAAAATAATTTTTTGCTAAATTAAACAAGAATCTTTTTTGCTATACACAATAGCTGGAGCATACAAAAAATTACTAAAGTTTAAAGTTAAGTTATGAGAATGAGAGGATGAAATGGTATTTTCCATAATAAGCTATAATGAGCAGTGGCTCTTATTTTCTTTTCCTCCTTTTAGCTGCCAGAATACTTGCAGAACCCCTTCTGGTAGACCTTCACATCCATTTCTAGTTTCAAACCCACCCTAAAACAATTGAACAATGTTTTTATATACCCCTGGGTAGTCCATCCCTGCTCCCATCTTGTGTGGTATACCTTTTAGGATTTGAGATCACTAGGAGCTCCCTCCTCATCCAGATTGATCTTCTGCCATGTTTGTTCTTTGGCTTGCTTGTTGTGTTTATCAGAAAGGGCCATTCTCGTGCTTTGTGGAATTTGTTCTTGAAGATTAACCAACTCTCCTGGCCTCCTTTGCTCTCCAGTGCAGTTGCCCTTTAGATCCTGCCAAGAAGACTCCTGACTAAGCTACAGTCTGCTCTCCTGAGGTCCAGGGTTGTGATTCTACTGCTTGCTTTGCTCTCTAATCTCAGGATTTTAAACTCCACAATCATAGAATCATAGAATGTTTTGGGTTGGAAGGGACCCCTAGAGGTCATCTAGTCCAACCCCCCTGCAGTGAGCAGGGACACCACTAACTAGATCAGGTTGCTCAGATCACATGGTTGGTGCAGCCAAGGCTGCCCTTGACTGTCGCATCTTTTACCAGTCCTTCATTGTTTTTAGCAACACATTCCATAGAACATCTTCCCTGGTTGTCTAATTGATTGCCTGTATAAAGAAGTTGTCTTCAACAAATTCCAGAAATCTCCTACATTGACAGACACTGGGTTGGTTGAAGTCTCCTATGGGTATGAAGGCCTGTGATTGTTGGGCTCCTTCAAGCTCTCAGAAGAAGACTTCATCTACTTTCTCAGTCAAGGAGTCTGTAGCACACACCTACTAAAGCACCGCCCACATTGGTCTGTCCTGTGGTCTCTGCCTGTAAGCTCTCAGCTGGCTTGTAACCTGTTCCTACACAAAGCTCTGTTCACTCCACCTACTTCTTTGCCTTGACTGCAACTTCTCTTTACCTTCCTTTCTGGTAGTTTACTTCAAACCAGACAAAAGGAAGGCTTTAGTACAGTAAGATGCTTCCTCCAGATATTCATTAGGTATGCATGTAGTTCCTCTTGGCAAAGCAAGTTGCACAATCATGACTAAAGTACTTTATTTTAATAGACTATGAATTTTATCAACTAGTAGTGTTTTTTTAGGATGTTAATTTCACTTTAATTCCTTAAATACAACAGAGAAATAAAAATCCTATTTTATAATTTCTGAGATCTGGAATCACAGAGTATGCATAATTCTCTAGGGCAACAGATTATATTGTCATTTCTGAGGGAACTAAAAAAGACTTTTTTTCAGAATTAGCATATTAAGAAGTGAGCTTTTCATGAAAAAGAATACTATTTTAGCTTAATTAAAAGTATTTTTAAATGTGTTTTTATAAAAACACATTTATGTGTTATAGATTTTATATATTTATACTTTATACACATTTATATTTTATGTCTTGTAAGACTTTTAAAATAAGAATAAAATTATAGTAAATGTTACAAAAATTAAAATAATTGTTCAGTGTACTATCATTTTGTAGTGCTTTGTAGTTCCTTTCAAAGCCAACAAATAAGAAGCTGCTGTTTGCTTCAGCGAAAGAAAATGAAAAACAAAAGTAAAGATCATTGCACATCTTTCAAGAATAAAAAATAAGTCAAAACCCAGCAGAAGCATCTTGACTTCCTGCTTCATTCGGTCTCACAAGTAAATTATCCAGTCCTTCTGAAAGATTAATTTTTTATTATCAGGTTGAATTCTTTGAAGTCAGGCAAAAGAGAAGAGAATTAATAAGTTGTTCTCTAACACGTCTTGCAGAAAAACACACTGTGAAAAAGAGCTAAAACCTAACTAAAATACCTACAAATACCAGGTGGGTTATATGCCATTTAATGGACAGACTGCAATATCACTGAATAAATTCAATTTCAGTATTCTTTCTTTGTAAATGTATACACATATCTGATCAGTTTATGTGTGGAGTTACCAGGGTTGCTAACAATGAAAGGCAGGTGGACCTGATGAACTGGGAGCTTCCCTTCTTTCTCAAAGTTTTGCAGTTATTCTTTTAATTGCTTGCTTGCTTTCTTTAAACTAACAAATACGCATTTAAATAATTTGAGGTAGCATAAATATCTAAGTAAGTAAGAGATCCGTGGGAGATCAGAATGAATTGATTATAACTGTCTTGGAGTTTTGATGCCTGATAGGCCCTGTATGTATTTAGTAACATATTCAAGGTTTTTGTTTCTTTTTTTTTTTAATTACAGATGGAGCCTAGTTAAAGGCAGAGCTTGAGTTTTGCCTGTAGATTTTGTGGAAAAGAGGCTTTTTAATTAATTATACACCTCATTAGTTTTTAAATTATAGTTGAACAAAGACAATGGCTGTGATAAGAAAAATATGGAATTTTTGGTTCATTCGAGCTTAATATGAGTGAGGCTCAAGTATGTTATATATTTGGATATGGGTATTGTTTGTGTTTTGAATAGATCATGATTAGTAATTAAGTATGCAGAAAAGTATAGTCCATAGATAAATCTGAGGGTATTTGCTATTGTATTGCATTTTTGTAGTAAAAGAAGTTTCTTTATCCTTCTTCAAGATTTGCATTTGTATTCTCATCATTCAGGTCATTTCACAGCTTCGGATCCTGAGCAGGTCATTAACTGCTGGCTGCAAATTTGATAGAGAAATATGGTCTACTGAACTTTCTCCTGTTCTCAACCTATGGAAGAAACTTAATCAGGTAGGAGAGTAGCTAATTTGAAAAGACAACTGTTTTGTTTTGTTTTGTTTTTTCCCAGTAACAGCATTTAAAGTAAGATCTAAGGAATTATCTTGAGTATTGAAACATAAGTGAAAAAGGAAATGAAATGCATTTGAGGTGGGAAGTACAATGTTACGTGTATGTAATTAGCTATGAAGTCTGTATGTGGGATAGCAGTATATTTCAAGTGACACCTTCCATTATATCTTACTGACTAGAGTTAAATATAACAGAAACAAAACTGCACTACATTAATACTCATTAAGAGCACATGTTGCTAATGGTTTGTTCTTTATCATTATTAATCATTAGCACTGCAAATTCAAAGCACTTACTGTTTAAAATTTGTGTCATAAATTAGTTGTGAGTATACAATACCATGAAACTGAAGCCACATAGTCACTGCTGGTGGCTATGGTCCTTAATGGTCTTAGTTATCCAGGCTGAGGTAATCAAGCCTGAGGGCTCTTTGACAAGGGAAGCTAGACTTGATGCGGGCCTCATCTTTCTCCATCTATTTTTCTGCTTAAATATGGGAAAAGTGAATTATGCAATATTTGTGTTCTCTCCACTCCAGTATTTGTAGAGTTACCATATGCATCTCTATTTGACCTACATTTTTACTGCTTATAGTATCTTTAAAAAAGACCTCCTATGTTATCTTGAACTTTCTTTGATTTTCTAACATTTTTATGCTGTTAGCAGATTAATTTATTTACCTTTAGAAGATCTGCTTTAGAATAGGATGGTCTCTGACCTTGTGTGGGGTTTTTTGAAGGACATTTGCTTAAGTAAGTTTCAGAAAAATGAAATAATAATGCCCTTTATCAAGATTAGTCTTCACAGTCTGTTCAACCAGTACTTGCTTTAAGCTTTGCAAAATCTAGGCATCTTTAAAAATTCTACATACAGTGCATAAAGTTCTACATTCTAATTCTTTATTGATAGCTTAATGGAGGCATCATGTTTGTTTTCAGAAGTTTTAAATAAAGCCTGGAAATTGGAATGAAGAAAATACTTGAATATCTGCTTAAGTTAACAACCATACATTATTTATTCATGAATAGGCACAGAATATGAGCTAAAATGATTTCCCAGTTATGAAGAGGTAAAATCACAAAACTGACCTATTCTTAAAGTCAGTAAAAAACTTTTTTCCCTCTCAGTTTTGGAATCATTTATGTTTAGCTACAGACTCTTTATTACAGAATCATAGAGTCATAGAATGGTTTAAGTTGGAAGGGACCTTTAAAGATCATCTAGTCCAACCCCCTGCCATGGGCAGGGACATCTTTCAGTAGATCAGGTTGTTCAAAGCCCCATCCAACCTGACCTTGAATGCTACCAGGGATGGTCATCCACAACCTCTCTGGACAACTTGCCCAGTGTCTCACTGCTCTCATCATAAAAAAATTATTCTTTATATCTAGTCTAAATCTACTGTCTTTCAGTTTAAAACTGTCACCCCTTGTCCTGTTACTACAGGCCCTGGTATAAAGTCTTTCTCCATTTTTCTTATAAGCCTCCTTGAAGTATTGAAAGACTGCAGTAAGGTCTCCCTGGAGCATTCCCTTCTCCAGGCTGAACAACCCCGACTGTCTCAGTCTTTTTTTTTATAGGAGAGGTGTTCCAGCTCTCTGATAATTTTCATGGCCCACCTCTGGACCATCTGGGATATAGTACTCCAGATGGAGTCTCGGGAGAATTGAGTAGAGGGGGAGAATTACCTCCCTCAACCTGCTGGCTATGATTCTTTTTATGCAGCTTGGGATATGATTGACTTTCTGGGCTGCAAGCACACATTGCTGGCTCATGTCCAGTTTTTAATCCACCAGTATCCCCAAGTTCTCTGCAAGACTGCTTTTAATCCATTCATCTCTCTGTTGGTACTGATATTGGGGATTGCCCTGACCCAGGTGCAAGAACCTTGTACTTGGCGCTGTTGAACTTCATGAGGTGGTGGTTGTTGTTGTTGTTGTTACTATTAATATTATCTTCTTTCCTTTATCTGTTGGATACAGGTGGTAGTAAAGTAGAGGCAGATGGGATAGATGCTGACAATACCTTCCATTTTATTTACAAGGAGCAGATATTAGTCTTCTACCCGTCAAATGTGTTTATCACTAAGGGTAGTTGGAAATAATGGTTGAATATCTTTCAAACTACTGAAACTCAGGAAGAATCCAGTATGGGTCTGAAATGAATCAAGCTGATGTATTTATAAATTCAAAGCTGTTTTTAAAATAAGCTACTTTTTATTCCAGAGGCAAAAAAGACTCAGAAGCTTGTTAATATGTAGACAAAGATCAACTACGTTTTTAAACAATTTTATTCCAGTGCTGAGTATGTAAATAAAGGATTAACTCAAAAAGGATTATCATACAAATACCCTGAAAATAGTTATTGTACATCTAAATACTGATGACTCTGAAGCATAACAAAATTTACCACTTGACATAGGTTTGGCTTGTAGAATTTATACTGGAATAATTGATCATAACCTTTAAGTGTGGACATGTTTTTATCTGTATACTCTCAATACCATATGGTGATCACTTTTATATTTTGTAACCTATTGTCCAAGTTTAGATAAAATAATAGACAGCATTTGACTGGGTATTTCTCTGGACTGAAGACCAGTGTTTCACCCTACAAAAATCAATCTAAATAATTTAGAGTATACAATACAGCTAAATTGACAGAATGTCTATAGAATTTGTATAGTCAGTGAATTTCAGAATCAGTGATAAACCAAATTTTTACCTAATATTGGCAAACGTCTCACAAATCTATACATGGACTATTTAACTTGATGTGATGTTCCCACTAAAGAATTATACGACAGTCAAGTGTGTAAAATAATATTCAGATTTTTTCATGACTGCAAATTGTAATTTTTCAGTCAATAGTATTGAGTGCAGCTAACAGAGGCGGCAAACGTACACAGCAGTTGGCACAGCAGCTTGTGCACAAAAGCTTACGGAAGACAAGCAACTTTGCTCAGTAGAGGATACACCTTCTCAGCAATGGTAGTGATGTGCCACAGGGCACGATCCCCAGCTGCTGTTGGAGGCAATGGAGCCTCTAAGATGAGAATATTGGCTCACAGAGATCCAGAAAGAGGATGCAGGTCTGCATATCTCGAGCTGCAGAGAGTGCCTGGTGCCACTTCCTGAGGTGGCCTTCTAACCTGCAGGAGATGTGTGCTTGTTGATGATCTGCGTCACCAAATTAAGGAGCTGCAAGAGGTCAGTGGACTTTGCAGCATCAGAAATAGATTAGCTGTATCTTTTCTGAGACACTGTCGTTTGAAGAGCCAAGCCCCCAACTTTCCTGAAGGAGGTGCAGGCGGTGTCTGTGCCTGTTGGTATGAGAAGTGAAGACTTACAGGATGGCAAAGGCCAGAAACTTGTGACTTCTGGCACCAGGAGGAAGGCTTCTGCTCCACCTCAAGGTTTACACTTACTGAACAGTTTTAGAGCCCTCTTAGCTGACAAGGGGCTGGGAGCTCTGTCCAATGAAGCTCCCAAGCCAACTAAACCTGATCTACATAGAAGCAACAGGAGGAAGCCGTAAGGAATAGCAATTGACAGCTGGGGGGGGGTGCTCCCACTTTGTGGCCTGACCTGTCATTTAGGGAAGTTTGCTGCTTGCCAGGAGCTCAGATCTGGGACATTGTGGAAAGACTGCGAGACTTATCTGGCTTTCAGACTATTACCCCTTGATGCTTTTCCACATAGGCCCCAATCACACTGCCAGAGGTAACCTGGAGCATATGAAGCATGACTATGGGTCTGGGGGTGGTGGTTAATGGCATGGGGGGCCTAGGTGTTTTTTCTTCTTGAGCCTTTTGGTGAAGGTGGAGGATATACAGACAAGCATAACACATAACTTTTTTACTGTGAGGACAGTCAAACACTGAAACAGGTTGCCCACAGAGGCTTTGGAGTCTCTGTCCTTGGAGATATTGAAAACCTGACTAGATGCAGTTCTGGGCAACCTGTTGTAGCTTTGAGCAGAGGGTGGCACTAGACAATCTCTTCCTTCCGACCTCACTTGTTTTGTGATACTGTGAATAGTAGTCCTTTGTGCTCAGTTTTCAGAGCTGTCACAGCCTTTGTGACCAAACAGCAAAAATGGCAGATATACATTGGAAATTTTAGCTTTTTCATTTTAGGCATTTTGAAATGGGAAATAATTCTTATATATTACTACAGTGTTGAGGACTTCTGTGTTGTTACTTTTTCAGAAATATTTCTGGAAATTTGCAGGACTCATTTTTCCTTTCAGTGGCATACATTTTGCAAGGGCCAATTAAATGTTACTACCAATTATTCAGACATTCTGAAGTTGTGTAGCTGGGGAGTTTATTATTCTTTGTCTATCCATAACAATTGAATCCAGCCAGAATGCAGACTCAGAATTTTTCATTGAATTTTACTCTAAATGAAAAAGATACTTAAAATCTGGTTCAAATCAATGCACTCCTGAGTTGAAAGTTGCACAAGCAATCTTCCTCTTTCTATTTAGCTGTTCTGGACTAATACAGAATGTCTTGACATTTTCATCTATATTGGCTTAATTTGAAAGCACAGATTTTAATTCTTGCCATTGGAAAACACCCTTGTAATGAATACTGTCCTAAAACTGCTTCTGCAGTGCCTTTTAGTGTGATTTAATAACAGCTTAACACTAATCAAATTAATTAAACTCTCGTGAACCTGCCATTAAGTTAAAAAACCAAAAACCTAAATAGTCAGATGCTTAGTATAAGTTTGCATGAAAGACTGTTTGCTGAAAAAAATTAAGCCATCACTGAATAACTTGTCAAACAAATGTTACACAAATTTAAAAAAAAATCTTCCTTAATGTGGAAGGATGGCCCACTACAGACTGTTGGCCAGGGCTGGGCCATCAGAGTAATTCAGCCAGCCTGTGTCCTGGTATCTGCCATGACAGAGTGTAGATCAGGACCTATATAAGCACTTCATTGCCACATAACTGGATCAGTTGGAAATCACTGTGCAATGGAACTCGGGTGTTGCCCATCATACGATAGTTTTCAAAGATGTGCAAAAACATCAGGATGCAATGGGGCTGTGTAAGTGTTTCATCATGCCCAAATGGCTCTCTGTCATGAGTAGAGTGAGAAAGGAATCAGTGCTATATTTTTGTTGTAAGGTGGATGCATTTTCTGCCTTGTTTCAGGGAAACCCTTTAGTACTTCCATGGAAGTTAGAAGGCCCACCCATAATAGAAATTTGGAAGCAGCGGCTTCAAAATTATTTTTGTTGAATATATGATCATAAGCTGTCATGATGTGTTCTGCCCTATCTTTTGTTATGTTTGTAAACTGAAGACTAACTAATAATTTTCATAAAGTTGCATAATGTTGCAAGACAATTGCAAAAGTGGTTTTGAAAATTAATGGTTTGTTGCTTTTTTCTCTAAAACAGTAGGAACCTCAGCTTTAACAAAAGAACAATATTTTTTTCACCAAGGAAAATCAGTGAAGCAGAAATATAGGGTCATTCTTGCTTGTATTTTCAACAATGAAAAATTTGTGTAATAAACAGTGAGAGGCTAATATCTAAAAGAATAGGCAGAGAGACTCAAGGGAGGAGGCAGAATAGGTACATGAAAAGGTCAGTGGAGGTTTCTAAAACCCACTGCCACCACCAAAATTGAATTTTGAATTAAATGCGGAACGAGGGGAGGTATATGAGTTTATTTTCATTATATTGGTTACATTTCTGAGGAGGCAATTTTCAGAACATATTGGAATTTGAAAAAGCTTGAATTTAGGAAGATAATGAAGAATAGCTCTGGAACAGTTTACGTGAGACTATATGAAGTCTTGTACTGAGATAGTAACAATCGCAGAAGTGAAAGAAGGAAAATGATCAAAGTCTCAAAATACACCTAATTTAATATCAGTAGCATAATACAGTATTTAATGTTAAAGATTAGAACCTATCTTCAGTTTCTTATGATTGGGAAAAGTACTCAGTCCTTCAGCAGTTCTTCATCTTAATTCCCAAGCAGGTCATGAGGATATTTTTAAAGCTGATGTGAGTTATATACATAATGGATTTTAAGGGAATGTAATAGAACATTAAATGTATAAGCTGATATTGGTATTAATGTTTAATTTTCCTATAAAAATGACAGATGGGTTGTTTAACAAATTCTCAGGAGAAAGCATTAAAGACAGTGATGAAGTGAATATGCAATTCATAGGAGGCTGTTATGTAAAGGGCAGTATTGAGGAACTTAGAGGCTTTCTCTTTCAGTAAGTTTTTCATGAATTAAGACAGTATATGTGAAAGACTGAGCAAAGACTGGAAGTTGCAATGTCTTTGTTCTTCCTTTTTTGTGCAATTATATACTCCATTAAGAAATCAGCAACTAGCTTGTTCTAGTTTTACATCACATTTTATGTATACACAACAAAGTATGGTCTCAGAAAAAATGAAGTGAAACTGGTACTGTGATTTCAGGATGCATGCAAAGACAAAATACAAAACATAACATTTCTAAATACTGTATGTTTCTTACACTTTGAACAGTAAGTAACTTTGTTGTATACCTTTTTAAGAATGTGGGAGGGAAGACCTTATCTTAATTTTTCTGTCAGTCACAAACCAAAGTATATCTATTACTCTTTCACTTAGGTTTTCTCATATTTTTGCTTGGTAGTTGAGTGCAGTGTGAGCTTGAAATGAAAAATACATGAAAGTTCTGACAAAGGACCTGGGAATGATTATGGAGGCAGCCATCCTGTGTGTTCTGGAAAGCAAGATGACATGTGACAATTCAGAAACGTATTTAATCTGAAAAAAAGTCAAAACTATTTGTTATTTTAAGAGATACTTCAGAGAAAGTAAAATCTGATTTTACCTTTAATAAATTACTAGAAATTTAAATAGGAAGACTTTTTTTTTCTCAAAGGCTAGGGTTGTCTTTTAGTATTTGTCTTGTAGAATTTTCCAATAAGGGTTTAAATTCCATAACTGGAATTCAGTGCAGCATTTGTCACATGTCAGGTTGGCAGTTTCAGAACACATGCTAAAATATATTTATGTTATAAGCTGCATATGAATTAAGATTTGTAAAATGATACCATCTCTTGAAATTATTGAATAAATTTGGCTTTTCAGTAGCTGTAATGGAATGGAAGTAAGTAATAAAAATGTCAATGTGAGAGCAGCAGTTCCCCTCTGTCCTGGTTTCGTCTGGGATAGAGTTAATTTTCTTCCCAGTAGCTGGCACAGTGCTGTGTTTTGGATTCAGTACTAGAAGAATGTTGATAACACCCTGATGTTTTTAGTTGTTGCTGAGCAGGGCTTACACCAGTCAAGGACTTTTCAGCTTCCCCTGCTCTGCCAGGTACACAAGAAGCTGGGAGGGGGCACAGCCAGGACAGCTGACCCAAACTGGCCCAAGGGCTATTCCAGACCATATGGCGTCATGCTCAGTATATAAAGTTGGGGGGAGTTGGCTGGGGGGCAGCAGTTGCTGCTTGGGGATGGGCTGGGCACTGGTCAGTGGGTGGTGAGCAATTGCGTTGTGCATCACTTGTTTTTATATCATTATTATTATTATTAATAATAATTACTCTTTTCCTCTGCTGTTTTATTAAACCATCTATATCTCTACGCACAGCTTTTACTTTTTTGCTGATTCTCTCCCCTGTCCCACTGGGGAAGGGGGTGGTGAGTGAACAGCTGTGTCATGCTCATCTGCTTGCCGGGTCAAACCACAACACTCTGAGTCTGAGTTACTCAGGATTTAGACATAATATTATATTTATTTTGTATTTATTTTTTGGGTTTTTTTAAATATATTTCCAGGTTGAACTAGTCTTAGCAAAACAAAAGCTATATCTGGCAGCATGGTTTATAGTATCCAATACAATCCTGTTATGCGGAGTACACTACTGCTTTTTATATTGACACATTAACACAAATACTAAAAGCAGTGATTCAGCTAACTGAAGATTTTTCAGAAATTCCAGTATGTTCTAAGTAATTGGGTAGACAGAGTTGTCTCAGAAGAGTGGTACCTTTATTGTACGTCTCACAGACAATACTCGAAGTAGCATTATAGTTTTAATCCAGTGTCAGAAAACGAGGGATGCCTGAATTAATTCAAAGCTAAGAAGGTTATATGAAGTATTACAAATTAAAGAATGCCTTGTATGACATAATCATTTCCCTGCGTTTACTAACTGGACATGATGTGTTCTTTTTTAGAATTCTAACCTGATTCATCAGAAGGTGTCTCCTCCTGTGGAGCAACAAGGATCTCCAATCTTATCATTCATTACTCTGGAACAATTCAATGCCATTCGTCTTGTGCAAAGTGTCCATCAGTCACTTGCTTCTTTAAGTAAAGTTATCAGAGGTACCTCATTACTGAGTTCTGAAGTACAAAGACTAGCAAGCGCTCTGCTAAATCAGAAGGTAAGTCATTTTGTCATGAATTTACATTACAAGCAATGAAATAAAACAAGGAAACTGAACAAAATTCTGATACATATTTTCATGTCACCATTTGCTCTAGATTCTTTTACTGATAGAGACTCTAAAATGGAGTTCTATTATTGATAGTGACTCTCAAACAGAACCTTGTTTTTTCTGGAATGAAAACCCAGAAAAAAGTTGCTTCAAGTAATTGCAGAAGCATCTGAGTATATTGTACTTTCATCAAGCTTTCTCTTAAGGACAAATCCAATAAGATTAGAAGTTGTGGAATAGTATTTCCATTTCAAATACCACATAATTCTAGATAAGTCAAATACATTAGCCAGTAGAAGCTCTAAATCTGTCCCTTTTCTTCACTTTTACAGTTTCTTAAAATTTAAGTTTTAATGAAGCTGTAATCGCAGTTTGCACTCTACATTTATTCATTACAGATTATTGCCATATCACACCAGACAAGTTGCACCTATCATATCGATCTATCATCTCACCCTGTATTCTTGTACAAGAAAAGCAAACAAAATTTGTACATGTACCTTTTCCGTGTTTTCTACCACCAAACTGGGAATGTTTATAAACTGGTACAATTAGTAACTGCAAATTTACATGGTCTGTAATTAATAGCTAAGATAATTGGATTCCAAAGATAGTCAAACATTGACATGAAACTCCATGGTTTTGTTTCACCTTCAGCAATTGACAAATTGTGTTGATGCTAATGCATAGATATCGAGATTGGCCCTACATTGAACAATAATTCCTATTAACATCTTGCTTATCTTCTTGCGAGGATCAAGTACTGTTAAAAAGAATATTATGCATTTTTTATCAAATTTCTAATTAAAACAATTCTTTGTCTTTTCAATTCACAAAACAGATTTGTTAGCAAAATTGCAGTACAATTAGAATAAATTAACATTTTCGTGTTAGAGATCTCATTGCCTTTTCAAACACGTTTTGACTCTGTGGTAGAAATTGGTGCTAAGTACAAGTCATAGTGAATGCAAATGATACATGTAATGGCCATTTTTTAGTATTTATAGTTATATTTCTTGTTACTGAGCAAGAGAGTATGGCTTGCTTGCGTGCTTAAGCTGCACTCTTAAATTGGAAGCAGCAGGAGCTATGAAGCTGATCACTGTCACAGAAATGTACTTAAAGATTCTGTGCATTTTTATCTCTCACAAACATCAGTTCAGTGCTTCCTGATATATTGAACAAAGTGTTTCTGGCATTTAATCTGCTTATTTACCCACTTACCTTGACACAGATCACTTTATTGGATTGTGACCATAAAGCAATCTTTTCAGCAGCCCTCCAGAGAGGCTGATGCTATGCTCTTGGCATGGCAGCTAAACCTCACCATATTTATCATCTTAAAGTGATTTGTTTCATGTATTTTCTGTACACAGTTATTATTTCGTTTAGTGTGGTCATGTTATGTAACAAAGTTCTATTTTTAAAAACTTGCATTTTGAAAGCACCAGGACTGTAGTTCTTTTGTAGGACCTGAAGAAGCTGCTAGTTTACCAACAGAAACATGAAACTCAATAAATGTATGACTTCTAATGGTTTCAGCAATGTGCCTTATTTGTGCAAAATTGATATTTTAGTGTACAACTGAAATATGCTTCCATACTAACAATTAGCTAAGCTATTAGTTTAAACTTAGAGTAATTTAGGGTGATATGTTAGCCACATTAGTTGAATGCCTTCTAAATGATAGATAGCTGCCTGTAATTGCATAGCAAAAGAATGAAAAATGCAAGGATAATAGCTTCAAATACAAAAAGTTTTCAAAAAATCATAATTATGCAAAAAAGCGTGCAGTTAATTGTCTGGTATGTATTCTAGTTTATTCAGTTCATTCTTAATTAGTGTCCATGGATCCAGATATTTTCTGGTCTTTATCTATTAATGGTACACATGGAATATTTACTGCGAAAGATACTTTTTCTTATGAACTCCTGTGATCAGATTTTGAAAATCTGTTCAGCACGTGTGCTGTTAGATTGTGAACCTTCTTGCAAATGCAACTGGAAATGTTAAACAGTATAAACTGTTTATTCTGCTCGGCATCTTCAGTGTTGTATAATATATTCCCCTGGTAATGATTTACATCAATTCTCTTTCACTTAAGTCGGAGAATCTTGCAGAGTCAATTTCAGTGTGCTTTACAGATTCCTGTGGAGTAGGTACGATGAATGTTTTTATCCTTATTTTATAAGGAGAAAATCTAATGGATCTTTTAAGCCTTTCTTTTTGAAGTCAGTGAGAAATCTGTATGGGAAGGCCTTGCAGGATGTTATTCTCAGGTGGTGTTCCACAAACACTCTAAGATGATGAGAAAATAATCATGTGGAGGAATTGTACCAGATTCACTTCACCACAAAGCCACGCAACTGTGTTCAAGTGTGTTCAAGTCTGAGGAGGCAGCAGCAAAGGAGTGGGAACCTGTGGCTGCAGTTGAAAGATGGTATTATGGCTTTCTAAGAAAGAATCAACTTAGGCCTTTTTCACGTGCTTGTGGAACCTACTGATGTTCTCTTATTGAATAGCAGAGGTTCTTGTAAGTTCTCCATCAGCACTGTATCTGTGAGCCACATAAAGAATTTGCAGGAATATGACCTTCCTGTTGGTGTTTATATGCTTTGATCGTTATATTACTTGTATTGCCTTTTCTCTTTACAGATATATTTAATCTCCAGATTATTTAATTTCATGGCAATTGCTAGCTTAAAATGTGATGATGATGGTTTTGAAATGGTTACTTTCTGTAAATATATTTTTATTTCAGTGTCCCCTCACATGGCAAACCAAGTGGGAAGGTCCAGAAGATCCTTTACAGTATCTTAGAAGTCTTGTAGCTCGAGCACTTGCTATACAGGTAATTTTGAAGAGTGACTTTACCTCAGTACTCTCATGTTTGGTGACATGATATATTATGTGAATTGCACTACAGTAGGCTTTTCCAGACTCAAGTCCCAAAGAGTTCTATGTGTGTGAAAAGGCATGTAAAAATATAAAGATAGATGAGAAATGTGAAGACAGCAGGCTGAGCAATTTGAAGTCAGTAACTTTAAATACAGTAATGTTTACATCTTAGATTTTAGTCAGTCTTTCTGATGAACTGTGGGGAAAAAGATTTATTTACTGAGATGAATCTTTATATCTAAGTCAAGACACTCTTTAATCTGGCAGAGACTTGTATGAAGAGATAAGATGAAGCAATTATAATAGAGGTAATGTAGAAATTAATAGAAGACTAGTCTTTGAAGCAAATAAAGAAAACATCTGCATTCTCCAGGTTTACAAGGGGTTATAATAGAAGGTGCAGAGTCTGACAACAGCTCTGTCAATCTACAGTCCGACAGAAAAGAAGGATATTTTTATTTAAGGTAAATCTGTCTATACTTTGACTAACAGAAGAGGTATATTTAAGATAACAGAAAAATAAAATAGTCATTTATGTAAATTAATTAGTGTTTAAGGAAACAACTTTCATCACATTGGATACACAGCGAGGAAACTGTGAGAACCTTCCAGGGAAGAAGGTTCCTTTAGGAGGGACAGATCTTTTATTACCTCTAGGCAAGAAATAGAAAGCTGCTGGTTTTGACCTTGATTAACCCAGTCTTGTCCAGTGGGATATGAAGATTTTTGTGAACATTAGTGTTGACTGTCAGATTCAGAAGGAAGATTTGACGGGAACATGATTTCTAGGCATTACATTTTCTAAAGAAACTATCAAATGGATGTTTCCAAAGTATTCATAAGATTCTTGTTATGCAAGCCATTTCTTTTGACTAATGCTTAATTTTTCTTTATCCTTTCCTTCACAAAAAGGTTCAAATTATAAACAATAAAGTCTAAATATGTACAGCAACAAGTGATAATGTATGTTCAAATGTTCTATTGGTCATATAATCAGAGTTGAACTTAGTCCCTTCTGACTGTTATAGTCATTCAAAAAGCATCACTTGTTACTCACTGACTTGTGTGGCTGAGTCATCAGTGTTCATAATCTCCAAGACTACCTTGCAGTTTGTGACTTCTGCCTTTTTTTGGTTGTGACTGAACTGCATGCAATTTTCCGTACTTATATGATTTTTTTTAAACGGAAGCCTGAGATTGGAGTTCAACTTCTGTGTGGAGGACACCTCCCATACCAAGTGAAGGTAATGTAGCAGAATGTAACAGAATTAAATTAGTGTTAATAGCAATAGATGATTTTCAATCAAGCATATTAAAAAAATTTATATTTCCATATATTACTCCAGTCAACTATTGACAAATATGCTGCATTATGTTACCATGATAGTAATCTTCCTTTTTCACTGTTCAAACTGCTGACAATATTGTACGTTTTGAATTACTTATTTTTATGTAAAGTTACTATGAAGAAAACATTAACAATTTTAAACATTTATTGTAAAAGGGACGGATTATTAAGGCAGAGCTTTACAGTAGATATTTAGCTGTATCCATAAGCAGTAAATCGTGTTAATTTTTTTGTTAGTGACAATAGAAAGAAATGACAGACGACCAGATACCGGTTATTATATTTTTAATATTATTTTATATGTCAAATATGTAATACAGTTGTATTTGAAGCAATTCTTAATAATACGTTATCAGTCTGTTTTGCTTCTCAAGCTTCTAGTCAGAGCACATCTGAAATACAATATCTACTTATTTTGTATATTTTACCAGAAAAATGTTGATTATTTCTGATTATGCATTTTAGCTGAATCATCTTCTTCCTTAAATGTGATTCCAATTCATGTTTATGCATATTACACGAAGATCTTGATTAGCCTTGATCATTTTTTAATTAACTTTCCTTATTTTGTGACTTTCCAATATTGATTTTATAAATATAATTTATCATTAGTTAATTATAAATTTAGTATTCAGAAATTCAATAAGGGCTTCAATAAAGATTTTCTCATAACTCTGAAAATTATCTTCAGATTTATATTTTAATAAAGGTCATATTTTCAATTGGTTTAGTTTTATATGACCATATCCATCATCGTGTTTTTTTGATATTTACTTATACCTTCACCCATTTAATTCACTGTAAGATACTGACTTTACTTTCACCACTAGAGACAGATTTGATTTAGCTATTTTTCAAGAAGAAAATAGGAGACATTGAAACGTCAAAGTTGTACTGAAAGATTGCATCTACTAAGGATGCAGTAAGGCTATACTTAGGTTATTAGTTAAAGGCTACCTCATCAAGATGTCTACTGCCAGTGCAGAAAATAATAAAAGCAACTCTTTGTTACAAACATTTAATGGGGATGGGGAGGAACCCAAAATAGAGGCCAGATGGTAGAATAATTATAGCAAAATTTATAGAAGTCTAAAGATGTTCTGAGAGCATTACACAACAACAGACAGAAAAACAACAGGTGTTGCGTTTTCTCAGGTCTGAATTCACTCAGTAAAAGCAAAGTAAAAAAAGGAAACCTGCCTACTTAAAGTGTGAACAAATCAGTATATGCAAAAGGCAACAGAGCCATGTTTTGCTGTGCATTATGTTGTAGTGATAGAGCTGATGGAAATATGTCATTTATCCCCTGGTGGGATATCAGGTTCTGATATTTGGATGTTAGCTTTTGCTTTAAATTAGAACAGAAGTTCTGTGTATTGAGCATTTTTCTAAGATGAAGAGTTCTGAATACTTTCAATTAGCAATGCTGACATTGAACTTTGCAGTATCATGTTTCAACTTGTCTGTCGACAGTGATTTATTTGTTATCAACATTAAGATATGAAGCTTATGAATCATTATAGAACTTTGTGGGTTTTGTGTAATTCTTTGGGTAATGCTTGGTCCTTATACTCCCAGTTTCCTTGTGGTGGCATCTTAAAATGTGTTCTGTAGTTTCCCTCTCTCATGGTACATAATTATAGCTCAGCAATAATATACATCTGCATATAATGGAATTTTAAGTCCTTCCCAGTCTGTAGGTAAGCGTCTTCTCATGGCTATGGATACCAGCAGGAGAGAAAGAGAGACCCAGAACTACAGCTATTAAGAGGCAAAACAGCAGCCCAGGCAAATGTCAGATGAGTATCAACACTGAAAATGTTTCAGGTCAACAAATTGGAACATAGTTTTTGTTTCCACAAGAACTAAATAAAGAGCTTAATTTCACTTCTTCCAAAAAAAACCCCAAAAACCACTAATCCCAACAAGACCTTATACTTTAAATGAAAATATTTATTTTATTCTTTTGGACTGAGCTGCTTTTAAGTCATCTGTAAAAACAGTTCTTCCTTTGGATGGCTATTTGGTCAGACACCTGCTTAAAGGCTTACAGCACACACTGAAAATGAAGACTGTTCGACCTCAGAATCATAAACACTAGTTTTGGAGTTCTAATCAAGGAAATGTTTATGAATACTGAAAGTTTTTATTTGCATGTTACAAATTTTTTTGTTGAAAATGTGTGTCTATCTATGAAGTACTCAATAGTATGTAAAAAAGTTAAGTTTCATATTTTATCAGACTTGTATGTATCTCTCTGGGATGCTGTTATCTTTTGTCCCCTCCCATCCTGAGTGAAATCTAGGGTAGTAATATTTAATTTCAATACCTGTTTGACCCCTTAGTATAAGATTTTTACTATTTTACTACTTTTTTACTATTTGAGGTAGAACAGCTTTGTTTCTGTTTTGGAACCCTTACTATTCCCCTTTCAACAGTCAGCTCCCCAGAAAGGTAGATTGGACACCCAAGGTATATGAGGTTTGAACTCTTTGAAATTGCATGCTGAAGCTACTTGAAAACCTTGTAATAGCAGACACAGGATTCTTCCTTCATACCCAAGGCATGTTAGGCAAAGAGCTTTAATTTTCCTTCACTGATAACAGGCTCTTAGAAAGCCAAGTCCTCTCAATTTTCACTGAGATAAGGAACTGTGAGGGCTAGCCTATAAATCAGTCTTAATGCAACAGTAGATGATATACACATAAAATCTGAGACGCAGAGGCTGAGAGTGAATCCCACAATAGTCAGGCCCACATACCCTGTACAGACACAGCCAGCCACACACACAGGCTAACGGAGAGAGGACAACAGTACCTTTACAGGCAGCTGCATAAACACAGACAGCACAGATAGCCCTATCTTCTTTCGGTTGTTCACTGCTCAAGAAAAAACCACCCTTCACGAGTCTTGCTGATTTTTGGTCTCTCTGCTGTCTTGCTTCCAATCCCTGCAGCATGCAGCACTCAGACCTCTCATCTTCTTGCTGGTTGGTACTGCTAGATGTTTGCTAGTAGATTCCCTTCCCCCATATAGAGAACACACTTGCACACAAAAATAACTAAAAATGGAGCTTAAGAGGCGGATAGGACAGACTGTGGTGATCGGGTACAATGTTGGCCACAGTGTACTGACCAGCAGCCTCCCTCAGTGCAACCAGCATTTTTATACCTCTCTATCTGTTTTCCCATTTTTGTTCATCTCCCATCTACCTCTCCCCACCTTTGGTTCTTCCCCTAAATATCCCATAATAAATATCATACAATCCCAGAATTGTTCAGTCCCCAAATTCACCCACTTGGGCATTCCATAAGAAGTCCTATACCCCTTTAAGTAGTAATCTTGCTTAGTCTGTGTAGCATTTCAGAGGTTTTTCTGGTAGATTGCCTTAGCAGATTTTGCAGCAGGGACAATAACTTAATGGTTTGTCTTTTATGGTTTTAGGAGTAGCTGATTCAGATGGATTAGGCTGGCTGCATTCCCCACCTTGTCATTGTTCCTCTCATCATTTTCTCTCTATTTGAACAGCTGTTATCGAGGTATCTGTACAGTGCAGAATACCTCAGATTTAGTATTCTAATATTAAAGCACAAAAATTTGTAAAAATATTGTGTTTTAAATCCCCCCATTCTATTATTTTAATTCAAAGTCCAGAATGCTGTGAAGAATCCACCTTATTCTGAAGAATTAGCATTTTTCTATTGCTTTTTTTGGCTTCTCCTCTTCAGCTGTCATGAATATCAGAACAAAAATACAACTGCAGCCTAACATTATCTGCTAAGAAACGGAGCCTTAGTTGGCTCCCACAGCACTCATCATGTTGCAGCATGATTTCACTTTGTTCAGAATTCATCAGCCAGGATACATGTTTTCAAGACCTTTTATCTAAGTGATAACTGCTTGGTAAAAATTGGAAATTTGCAAGTACTACTAAAAAAATTTAGATGTTTTCTTTGTCTCTTCTGTAATAGGTCAATTTGAAGCTCTGATAGATCTGTCATATCATGTCCCTTTTTAATCACTGTTTCAGTTAGATTATATTAATTAAGTGGTGACAGTATAGAGTAGTAGCAATTTCTAAAGAGACACTGTCCAAACAAGATGCCATGCCAAATGTAAGATGGAAGTATCAGACCTGCACAGGTCATAGGAATTGTCCACTGAAATAAGGTCTGGCTTCCAAGGAAGCTAAAGCAGAAGCTGAAGCATTTTTTTATGCTTAGAGAGTTTATGTACTCTTGTGACTTACAGAAAGCTGTGTCATGCATGGGTGCCTGAGGTGGAAGGATTCCTTAAGTTTTCCTTTTTTGTTTTGTGCACCAGTTCAAGACTTTACTTTCCAGAGGTAATGAAATCATCATTTCTCATAGTGAAATGATTCTTTTCCTGCAGAATACAGTGGATTTTCATATTACATCTGCAAACTTTGCAGTTTTAAATGCAAATATTTTTTGGTGGTCAGTGAGCAAGCATTATCTCAAGTTTTGGGAAAACAATTTGCTTTATGCATGAAAAACAGGTTGTGAAAAGCAGCATTGGAAAAGGAAAGATATCTTGACTTGCATTCTGTCTGGATTTATTGTGAGTTGTTGAAGCTTAATCCCAATGAAGTTTGGATGCCCTGGTAAATTTGAACATCCACAATTTATGGGCTTTTCTATAAACTTCAGCCTTAAATGTTTTGAAATGTAATCCTTTTCAACAGAATTCAACTCCTGTTGATTAAACTCTCAAATTCTAAACATGTTTTTTGAGAATGGCTATTTTTTAATTATTAAGTACCCTTAAGCAGAAGTTTCAGCAGCACCCTTTATCATACCACTAACCAGTTGTTCAGCTCTTTGATTGTGGAATATTGATTGCAGAAGGTGATCACTCATAAACCGATTTTTGTAAGTTCTGCATAAATAAGAAGAAAAACCGAGGTCATTGTCTCTATGCACTTTCTGTGAAATTACCTTATTTTAAAGAAAAATACCTTTTTTTTCTAACCTCAGTTTAAATTTAAAAGAACTAGATTTAGTGTTCTGTGTTTCTTCTATGGATACAAGTTAGTTTTTGTGTAGTCCATAAGTTAGAAGAAACTGTACCATGTGTTATATAAGATTTAAAGCTGTAGTTGATATACTTTATTTAATCTAAGAAAATAATCAGCATTCATTGATTTTTCTCTTCAAGCTAGAAGATACATTTCTACAAGACAGGAAGGAATGCGAAAAAATACAATGATAAGATATTAATAAAGTGCATGCATTTAAATTGTTAAAATTTAGTGTGCAGATCGCTCAGTTTCTCATAATTTGTTTTTCATCATATCTCTTTCCTTTATCATGGACAAAGTTGCCTGCAGAAGAGAAAGCAGAGTAAAATGGATAGTCTTGTCTGACAAAAGCTCAAGCAAAAAAAGGTTAATTATAGTACAAGTGGTAGAAAAGGCTGTTATTATCATTTGCCTATGAAAACAAGTCTCTGTATGTTACGCTGTCAAAGACTTCGGTAATTTTAAATTCCAGCCACTACTAAATGAGAAGGCTGCAACACATGGTATTACACCAATTTGCAGGTACATTCCATCAATCTGCTTTCCTTTATTCTAGACAACTCAATTGTAGTAACTTTTTTCTACTAAAATTAACAACTCAATTGTAGTAACTTGCTCTTCTGATTACTACTATTCTATCTAAAAAGATGTAATCATGGTTCTGTTTTGAACTGTATATGTTTTGGTGGGAACTGGCTTGGTGAAATAGTTGCCAAAATATTTCATCTCTTTGATTTGAGATTTTAATTGGTCGAGATCAATGGTAACATGATATAACCACTCCTCAAATAGCATTTGCAGCTATGTTTTAAAAAGTAAGCCCATTTTCTATTAGAAACACATTGCCATTCTACAAGCAAGCATTGTCCCTGATTAGCAGTCTTTTTGGCATTTCTGTGGAAGAAGGCAGAAATGTAGCTGCATGTTGACCTATCTTTCTCTCTTTGATGGAGATTCCATATAGCTGAATTTGAAATTATAACATAGTTTCATATTGTGCTACTGTACAAATATAAAAAAAGATTTAAGTTTTCAGAGCTGTTAAAGTTTCAGAGCTGTCATTTCAAATTTAGTTTGTGAAGGAAAAGCTTCATGAGAGTAATTCTTGACTAAATCCTTGTTTATCTGTTGTGTGTGCAGTAGTTTTACTCTTGGGAATTCACATTCAAGTAAAGCAATCAGTGCAGGATGCAGGTGCACTCAGCAACTCTGTTGTCATGACTGTATTTTAAAACTGGAGTAAACACAGAGGCATTCTGGTTTGGGGTTTTTTTTTTGGTCTTAATAGAGTTCTTCGTGGTGTGGTCTTTGTTTTAAATGTTCAGCAAGGTACCTACCTGAGGAAAAAAACCCAACACCAAAGCCTTGATTCAAAGGAGAAGAGTTCTTAAGAGGTCCCCATTTTAGGCATGTAAGTGATGCTTAAAGACAGGAAGGGTAAATACCTTTCTGCTCTATAGTATGTTTTCCGGTGCATTCAATTTAATACTATAAATAGCAATGTAAGTAGAATGCATACCCTTAAACGGAGGAGAATGTGTAAGAGCACATTTGCAGGCAGTGATTTTTTGTACTGTTAATACGACAGTCACTCTGAACTAAGAGACTTACAATCCAAGGAGGAATCTGTTCTCTACGTCTGAGCTTGAGTTTCAAAATTCCCATCAGGTTTGTACTGTTGTACACCGTTGTATATTCTTTTCCTTACACATACAATATATTTTCTTACAGGTTCTATATAATTACCATTTTCAGTGTAATTTCTAATATTTCATGATCCCATATGACAAATTATCTACATATCAGGCAAAATGCAGTAAATAATTTAGTACTCAACCAAATATTGTTCATTATTTAGATATGTAGATTATCAAGCTAGGAAAAATATTTATTCAGTTATTTGTATTCGTGTATTTTATTTCTATCAGGCTGAGAATTCTGTGACACAGGCAAGGCTGGGAGATTCTCTCTGAATTTTGACAGCCTCAGGAGAGGGTCACAGTAAAAAAACAAAGCAAAAAAAAAAAAAAAAAGAAAAAAGAAAGAGACTGATGACTGCAGTCCAAGGGGTCATTGTTTCAGAAGAAGAACAAGGACTGTGAGGGAGATGCTTAATGGAAAATCTCATGGGATGTTGACTAGAGAAAATGAACCATAGCAAAGTAAGCAGTTCTCTGTTGGCTCTCCTTATTGTAACATAGCCTTCAAGCAGGCACTACAAAACAAATTACTGCGGTGTATCCCGTCATTACTAGTGCATAATATATTGAGTGTTCTGTTCCCCTGTTCAGTCACACCAGCACCATCATAATATACATTTCAGCATCCCTACTCCAGAGCTCTGCAAAGGAATTCTGTTTGCTGTAGTCCTGACTTTGTCCAAGGATTATGGTGGGCAGTCTTGTCTGTTTTCTGCAAATGAATACTCTGTGCCACTGTTTTCCCTGCCCTCCAACTTCTTACCGGTGGAGGTGGGCAGTGGGGCCATAATCTCTTTCAGAAGGAGAGGACACTGAAGTTTCTTTGAGTGTCCCCTTTGCTCTGCACATTTTATGGTTTCTCGTTCTACCAAGGAATAGTTCCAGCTCATACTTCCTTACCCAGTTATACTCTACATAACTGCAAATGCAATCTAGCACTTAGTAACTGATGTATTTAGTTGTGGAGAAAGAAAAGACTAGAAGACACGAAGCATGAGTATTGTCTAACTGGATTTGGTGTTTAGTGATCATACAGGAAATACCTGAAAGTAGATGTTTTTGGCATACATCAGTCATGAACTTGACAGTATGATGTTACGTTCTTAAGTGGCATCATCATTCTACTATCCTCATTAAATGTAGGAACAGCAATTCATGGAAAGTGAAGTTCTTGTTTTGATAAAAATAAAATCAATGCAGTAGCTGGAATGACATCACATTTGCTAATGCCTCCCTATGCCTTACTACACACCCGCTTCTGGCACGTTGTTAGCTAGTATGTTGGTGCTAATGGGCTCGGAATTTTTATGTTCTAACACTGCTATTGTGTTAGTATTCAGACTTCCTGAGCAAACGGGGTGTTCTGACTCCAAATTAAATTCCTGTGTGATTTACCATGTGAAAGATAGTATGTGCCAACACCTTACCATATACCTGAAATACTGCAGTATTCACATGTTCATTTAGTAAAGGATAACTAGCTCAAGAGTAGTAGCTCAATGATTTCACATACCAAAAAAATTACCACAAGGGAGAAAATTGTTCTATGCTAGTTGCTCCTGAGAAGCTCCACGTTACCCCTTCTGTGCTCAATGCCAGAAAAAATACCTCTATTTCATTTCTTTGCAGTGCAACACAATTACTCCTGCTGGCATTTACCACCAAATGCCAACACTTAGGAGCACACCTACGGAACAGCTGCTGCACTGTGAGGGAAACGGGGCTCTGGCATAACTGCTCGATGGACCTTTGCTTAATCTAAACTCTGGTTAACCGAATACTTACTCTCCTAGCAGTGCTACTCACCATCATTTGCTCTCAGACTTATCCAAAGCCCTGCATTTTTTCCCCTGTAACTTTGAATCCCTCTAAAACTAATGGAAAAAAAACCCAGAATTGTAGTCTATGGTTTCTGGCTGTGCATATTCATATAAAGCTGAACACAATTTTCCACCTAGGCACAGAATTAAAATCATGTCTGTAGTGATTTATATGATTTCTCTTTTTCTATAAAAGTTCTCTTCTGGGACCACACAAGGGAAAAACATGGTAGAAAAGAATACCTTTGGAATGAATTAAAACAGAAGTAGGAGAAGTACTTGATACATTGTAGAGGAGTTCTGTGATCCCGAAGCTGTGTAAATGATAATGTGAAAATCTGGCAGCCTCTTTATTCCTTCCACTGTTCAATATGAGGTGCACAGTTTGCTTTGGGATTATAGAAGATAAGGAAGGCTTCTCTCTGAAAACGGAATAGATGCTTCTTGGATGTTAAGACACATGGAAAAATATTATTTGAACCACTTGAGACTGTACTTGGAGATTTTTTTTGGAAAAAAAAAAAAAAAAAATCCTTTTATTATACCAAAGAGAACCTCACATTAATAGAAGTTTTGAAATATCCTGCTAGGGATTGCTTTGCAAGCATTTTGAGTATTACTGATAAGTTTTGGTGTTATGTTTATAATCATCATATGCTAAATTAATCTATCATGGACAGTTTACACTTAAATTTCTAGTTTCATCGTAATAAGAAAGATTCAGGAAATATTGAAATAATGAAATATTGAAATAATCAATTACAAAGAAGAGTGTATGTTAGATTTTTAATTTATTTTGTGATATAAATCTTTTTGGGGTTAGGATATTTGGACTTGTAGACCACATTATTTCTATAATAGAAATTATTAATGTGAATTTATTTTAAAAAATAAGTTATACACCATTTCAGCTTTCATATGCCTTTTCCCAGTTGTTATAGCTGCCATGTCTAACAAAAGATGTTATCATTAATTCATACACTGAAAGCTGCTTTTAGTGAGTTTAGATCTTAACTATTAGCTGTTTTGAAGAAGAAAACCAAATCCTGAATTGCAGCAAATTTGTTAAAGACCATGTTATGGGAGGCAGGAGCGAGGGGGCAGTTGGGAGAGCATGGGTATTGGCTTGAGCCTCAAAGAGACAAGTCGCTAGATTTTATACCAATTGGAGCTGATGGTAGTCTTCTCACTGTAATCCAGCTGGCAAGTGACAAATGTCTGGATTATTTTGGCCTACCTGACAAGAAAGGCAAAGTTTTCTACTGAGTTGGTGATGGAAGAAGACCCTTCAGCCTGAAATGCTACGTGGCCATCCAAGATGAATATGAAGTCAAACAGCTTTGCATCACTTTGACAAATGAAGTCAATGTATGTTTTTATTGGAGTCAGGATAGAAGAGGGAAATGAAGGTATCATAGCTAATCTGTTACAGGATTTCTCCTTTTCAAGAAACATTTCAGTCTTTCTACAGCTTAGCTTAAACTTCCTTCCCTTCAAGTCCTGATCTCTTCCAAGCATTATGGCAGTGGCAGTGGATGTGCTAGTGACAAATGATCCATTTAATAGAGTGGTGTTGTCTTTTGAGACTGTAGCACTTCACTAGCATGCCACCATGTGGTCATATAAGACAAAGGAGAATAAACATAAGGATATTTGTTAGCTTGTGTTGTAAAATACATTTTATTGTCATTTTTATTGCATTTAAATCTTAAATTATTTATTAAACAGCTGTGAATGAGCTATGTCTTCACCTTTATGTAGACCAGTATAAGCCATTACAAACTCTACTTTTGTGATCTACTGAGAGCTTTTGTTATTGTGTATTTCCTAGTGCTACTTAATTATATGAATTCAGATTTAGTATCACCCATACTGGTCTTTTAATTGAGTGGAATACAAGCATCTATGTTCCTGACTGTTTCTTTTTAGCAGTTACATAAAGTTTATTTGATGACAGCAATAGAATGATTGTATTAAATACAATTGAAATGATTGTGTCTACTTTTATTACACAAAACAATTTACAAAATCTCTCCTAACCAGAATGCAGAGTTACTGCTATATGATAAAAGAGATAGTTATATAAAGTCATTAGAAGAATCATGAAGACAAGAGTCATTAACTGTGTACATTTAGCTAATGAAAATGGAAAGCAAAAAACTCTTAATTGATTCATAATCATTTGGGTTGAGGGCTCATAATCAGTGATGTGACAGATAAAAAGATCACCGATTAAATGTTTGAACATGGTGGAAACATTATGGAGATGTGTCTGACACACTGGCAAAATAAAGTAAAATTCACTGAGTGATATTTACTTGTATTCTGGATGATTTTGTCACTTCCAGGATGCCTCTATGGAATTATTAACCTGTCAACAGTTCAAAGAATACAGTAAAGTACTATTTAAACAAGATGTGGATGTCTGGTGGGTGCACTGTGTCGTGAGAATGTAGCTTCCAAGATTTTTTATTCAGTGACTATAGTGATTTTTGGTTTAGAAAGGAGTTGGTTTGTCTTTCCTGTTTAGTCATACATGTGGAATCTTAGTCTTTTTTTTTTTTTAAACATTTATCTTTCCATGCAGAAGCATATGGCTTGCAACTACTTACAGAGTGGGTCATACAGTAACTTAACATTTATACTACAGTACCATAGTCAATACTGTGACTATACTCTGTAAAGAAATTTTACCAAAGATGTACAGCATAATAGTTTCAAAACATTGGATTTTGAGTGTGGACTGTTGCGTAGCCACTCAGGTACCTAAATAACTCATCTGAACAAAACAAATTCTTTAGCCTGAGATTGTTAGTGTTTTGAGGATCAAACTCAGATATCATTATTTAAGACATGGGGTTTATCAAGATTGCAGGGTACAATGTATGTCTCTCTTATGTTGGCCCATATGCATTGCTTTGATGGGAAGTTCCAACCTTACTGCTCCTAATAACTGGCTTCATAGCTGCATGTAAGACAGGTTTAAAGAAGTAGGTTGGGGCATGTGTTCTGTAAGGGTAATTGAGGCCAGTTATTCTGCTCACTTCTATTAGTTTCATTTATTACCAAATAAAACAGAGGCCAGTTTTTATCTCATCAGAAAGTCTGTGGATTCATGTCTCAAACTAATGCACTAAGAATGGCAGCATCAACCTAATACTAAGAGATATTTTAAAAAAAAGATGTTGGTAAGTACTTATAAAAACTCTTACTGCAAATTGAAAATCAAGTGTTTGTGGAATTTAATATGCAGTTTACACAGAAGGATGATCTCAAAGCATACTTGAAAGTTATTTGCCTGAACTTGGTAAAGCAAAGACAGTAATGACAACCATTTTGATGGAAAACATAAACTCTGCTGTTAGTTAAGGTGAAATAGGGTTTGAACAGGAGGTTAGATGCTTGATAGAAGTTTCATTGTACAAAGTGAGCTGCACTGTACAGAGAATGGAGCGGAAGTTTATTTAGAATGGATGAATCACATTACACATAAACTGATCACATTACACATAAACTGCTGGTTTTCTTTATACTTTTAAATGGTGTTAATTTTCTGATTACCAGTTTGAAATAAGTGAAATTAATATTAATCTTTGAGATTACAGTATATTTACACAAACATTTTTCATTAATCATACTAACTGATAAACCCACATCAACTCAAAAAGTTGAAAAATCAGTCAGTAACTTCAGGATTCTTTGTTTTCCTTTTTTTTTTTTTTATTTAGAATTGGGTAGAAAAAGCAGAGAAACAGAAACTACTGTCAGACATCCTTGACCTTTCAGAGCTGTTTCATCCAGACACATTTCTCAATGCCTTACGCCAGGAGACTGCAAGGTGAGGGAAAAATAATTTACCTATTTCTGTGCTGATGTGCCATGTTCCCTATGCGTGAAGATGGTTATTTCATTTTCAAGACAGATTGAACAAATTATGTCAATTGCTGTCATTAGTCATCTCACTTTTATTACTTGCACTGAAGTAGAATAGCTGTGTTACTTGTTTAAATGTTGACTTTTTTTTTATTTTAGATGAAATTAAAAATGCATTTTTCTTCAAAGTAAGACTTAGTATGATATGGTACCCACTGAAAATACATTGGTTTTGGTTTTGTATTTCATTTCCTGCTGTTACATGTCTCTAAGTTTTACTGTATATATGTTTCCCTTGCAGAGTAATGAGCTGTTCAGTGGACAGCCTTAAATTTACAGCATCGTGGAAAGGGCGAATACAGGAAGGCAAACTCCAAGTTAAGGTATTTTACTAGGATGTTTTACTAGAATTTTACGAGGATGTTTTATTAGCGTAGTCCAAGCATAGTCCAAGTCATCTGTCCATAAAGTTTCTGGAAAACTGATCTATAAATAAATTGGTGTACCTGGGATACAAAGACTGGTTGATGGTATATAGCTACAAAAATTCCACAGAAATGGGAGAAGGAAAGCAGTTATCTTTTTGTCCTTCCCTAGTCACAGTGTGTATTTAAAATTTAAACTTATTCTTAGCAAGAAGAAAAACACATGTAAATCTGTAAGTCTAAGGCCATGTGTTAGCACTTGCTGAATTACTGGAAAGAGACTTGTAAGGAAGTAAACAAACCAAACTAAAACATGACTAGCTTTTGATATGATAAATACCCTACAAGTTTTTAATGGCCACTTAGGGCTACAGCCAGCAGCCATAAGTCACTACTGATTGCTTAGACAGCAAAGTAGAGATGAATCCTCAAATGGTTTAATTTAGCTTCTTAACATTTCAGGTGGCACTGCCACTTTGGCTGAATCCAGATCTCTTTGCACCTGTTTTATACTAAATTTTGTAGGGAATACACAAAATAGGTTTTCTATGCTACGTCTTCCAACAGGTATGTTGGTCCTGTGATAATACTGCACAGCTCAAAGTGCTGTGTTCAGCATGAAGAGCGGCACTTAAAACTGCGTTCTTACAGAAGCACAGGTGAATAGTGCAGGGTGCTCACCATATGACTATATACTGATGTGCAGCTAAAGCAAAGAGGTTGCTAGAGGAGGAGAGCAAGTGGCAGGGCACCTTCTCTAGTCTGATAATCCAGGCAGAAACAAGGGTGTGGGAGATATTAGGGTTCTAGGTCAGCTGCTGACACTATCTAAGATTATGAATAGAAAATGTGTAAGAATTCATGTTTCTAAAATGTTAATAGATTGTAAGGCTAGAAAAGATAACTGTAATAATCCAATCTGACCTTTATACAATACAGTCTTTTGAATTTTATTGAATTAATTCCTGTTGGAACTAGAGAATAGAATTTAGAGAATTATTCAGTTTTTGTGTTTAAATAAGAGTAATGGTTGCCTACTTGATTTAATGAGAAGCAGATGAGAGTCTAGAACCTGGAGAAAAATAAACCAAGAGACTTTTAGGGCAGTTTGGTTCCCTGGGTTAAACCTGGGATATGATAAACCTCTGAGCCTCCAAATCACATGTTCTGAAGTTCCAGATTCAGCCAAAACTTCTAAGTCCATAGCAGTGAGCCAAAACTGAGTTGCACATCTCAGACCGCTCATTCTAGTAGGCTAACTATCAGCTGCAGATCCTAGAAGCCTGGACTTCTTCCAAACCATCCTACCATCTTTGAAAAATGTCAGAAGTCAATGTCAAATACCTGAACTCGAAGCGTTAATAATATTATCTAAGTATTTTCATATGCTAAAAAATACTGCAATATTTTATGGTTGCTAGATTGAAACAGCTCTTGGAAACTAGAGTTAAAGGGTAATTAGAGGAAAGGATTTTATAACAACACTCCACTTTGGTGTGTTGCACTGATTTTGTTGTGTGCAAATTTATGTGGTAGAATTCTGGTAATATTAGTTAGAATACACTGTTAGCAGTCACTGTTATATGTAGGCAAAACCATATAGTTTTAGGAGTTTTGTTTGTTCTCTGCCACAGGAACAGTAGAAGCAGTTAGGTGAGTGGTTATTTTTAACGAAAGGAAAGAATCCTGTCAAGTTTACTCACTTGATTTGAATATTTTCCTTTCTTCAGTGGGAGGAAATTCAGTGAATTGGTATTAGGAAGTATTCACCAGTATCTTTGCTGCTCCTTTGAATCTCTGAGACACTGATGGCTTTGGAAACCTTTGCCATGCTGAATATTTACATTCCTTCCAATGAGTCCTTCCTCATCGAAGGACTGGGGGAGAAACTTTCACCTTGGTAAAGCTAAATATCACATGGACTGTAACTAGGCATAAAAATGCCAGTGATTCAGAAAAATCATCCTCTAAAATTTGTGTTGTTTGATAAGGATCTTCTGGATTACACATTAAGCTTGGTTCACATCAGCAATATGAATTTGAATACCAGTAAAGTTAATGTTGTATCTGCAGTTTCAAGAATTCCCCTAGCTGGGACACTGTTTTATGCCGCCTGACTTCAGATACCTAAATCGTAAATTGGAGTTTATGTGCCTCATTTTGTCAATGAAGACAGACATGCACCAATTCAGATCTTAAATTAGTTAACTTTCAGGAGATACCTGTCTTTCTCCACTGCCAGGAGAAAACCTACAATTGCTATGGTCCTATCATAGTAGTTTTGGACAATTGCCTGAAGGTAAAAGGTTGTTCAGTTTGGTTTTTTTAAGCCTGTCACATTTTGGAAGTTTAAACAAACCGCTATAATGGAGGCATAGGATTCAGGAAAGAATTATTTAAATATTTTTCAGACTTTGTGCAAAAAATATGGTAAGTTTATACAATGCTGTTATGATGAACACCAGTTACCTACCTGATTAAAGATACCATCATTGTATAAAAGCACCAGTGCTGATAAGAAGATCTCTTTTATATAAAGTGTAATAGACAGACAGAAAATCTTACATAGCAGTGAAATAGAAGAAACAAAGTGTAATCACAACAGGATGTTGTAAAAAGGTGGAAAGTGCTAGCAAAAAAGTAGCATGTCTACTTTTGCTGGCTTAGGCTACACGTGGTCTAGTTAAATACATATGATCCTCAGTGAACAGGGCCACTACAAGTTTGACATTGTGTATCTCAGCCATATACTTAATCATTACTTCCTCATTGGAAATCCTTTTGTCTGCAGATAAGGCTACTAAGAAATTTTTCCCATTTAAAAATTCAGTTCATAAGCAAAAGGAGATCTGATTATATTTCAGTTGTGTGCAGAATAAGATAAATGAAATAAATGTAAAATGTTTCTTGGCATTCTATTTTGTATGCATCTATGAATGTATTTAGTTGATAGTATATATGCATAGGCATACTTCTGTGACTGCAGAAATACCTTTTTTTTGTTCCCTTTGGAAAGTTCTTTTCATTATGATTTATTGCGTTTCAGCTTAGAACCTGCCTGATCTTATAGCTGATAAACTCAGATATACCCAGTCCTGCTGTTTTCCTCTCCCTTGGCGACTTTCAGGTCTTCAGAATATATTATTGAAGTAGCATGAACCTGCATTCATTTCTCTTTGCTAAGCTGCTCTCTTCTTATGTAAGATAGATCTTCAAACTATCACAAAGCTTGTGATAAAATAATTGGTAGAATTGGTAAATACAATTTATTTTTGTCAGAAGATTTGATTTGTTGATACTGCATGCTCCTTCTTTACATGATTCAGACGGCAGGATCTCTCACATCCCCTTACAAGAACCAGAGCATGGTATAGGCTATTCTGAGGTTTATTAGTCTCAATTTATGCTAGTGGTGCTGTTTCACTTTGTGTGACTATTTCCACCAAGATACTTAATTCTGTAGACACAGGGTTGGGGGACTCTGTTTTGGGATATGGGAGAGTTGAATTCAAGTCTCTCAATCAATGGATAGTTAATTAATCTAGTAGAATGTCTTTGTTGAAGGATTAGAACAATTAGGATTGCAGATGATCATTGAATTTAAACCTAATTTTCGCACATACTTTGTATAACTTTTTTAGTCATGCTGTCAGTTAGTGACTGTTTTGAAGACATGTTCTTTGAGATTTTTTTCCTTGCCTTTAATTTTAAAAGTTTTTGATGGCTTAGAATTTGTTCTGATAAAGAAAAGAACGTGGAAATCTCTTTATGATCTGTATGATGAAAATGCTTTTTCGGTCTTCCTTCATTTTTTAAAAATGGCATCATGCTTCAGCAATTTTAGACATTTAAAATAATCTTTGTGTGCCAAAAATTTCAAATAATATACCATGTGATTGTCTGTAAGTCAGAAGTACGAAGTGCTACAACTGTTAGTATAACTACAAAGTAGACAGAGGAACACTTAGTCAGGCCAAGAATACACCTGAATCTGGGTGGATTATCAAATCCAGTGTTAAATTATCAATGTTAATTCAGGTGACAGTTTAGATGTATGATGTGGAGTAGATATCTCCTAGTAGGATGCGATGAATACTTGATTTAGAATCACTCTGTATAAAATTACACTTTCTTTAATATCACTTCGGATTGCTTTAACAAAAGGCACTGAAAATGTATGGCCATTGCAATATAATCACATATTGATATGCAAATACATCTATTTGCTTTGTGCACTGATTGTGCTGTTGTACAAAAGAAGATAGTCATTTTTTGGCATTCCATTTTCTGTTACTGTAGAAAAGAATGAAAGAAAGGAAGAAACATGGTAAGAGACACTGTAACTTAAAAGCAACAGACCTGAAAATCTTAGGGAAGATTCAAAGGAAAGATCACAATAAACTTAGCAGGAGAAGGGAGAGGAGTGTCACACTTCCATAATGAAGAAAAGACCTTAATCTTTTGACAGGAGGTTGAAGGAGAAAAAACATTTTTGCAGTTCCAAATAGAAAGTCTGAAAAATTTAATTCATTTTCCTGAGGCCTTGTTAGAATAACTTGTGGAAGTTAAAGTTAGAGAACAAGTCATACTGCTCTGAGTTGCTTTGGTTCAGGTTATCCACAGTTTTGGAAGCTTTACTGTGAGTCCTAGTCTGTATGGAGCGCATATTGCTTCAAAGAATGTTGCCACTTCTCTGGTCACTGTCTATCCAAGGTGAAACACAACTTTGTTCTATAGCTTTTTAAAATGCAATCTTTTATAACATTTTCTGTGTTAGGATATGTATATATGCATCTTGCACATTGTAAGGAAGAGTTCTCAGCCCAGAGTTAGAACAGAAATACAACTTTAAAGAAGCAAAGTTTTGAAGACTGCAATGCCTGTATACAATAAAAAGAATAATTAGTTATTAAAAATGCAAAACGTAATCTTAGCTAGTATACAGTTATATAGAGTATTAACAAAAAACCCCAACCCTTGGGAGGGAAACATTGCTTTTCAAGCATGACAGTACCCCCCATTGTGTTACTGTTTAATTGCAACTTTTCTTGTCAAATAACGACTTTTCTTGTCATGGTGAATGGAGCTAAATCCAGTTGGCGGCTGGTCACAAGCGGTGTCCCCCAGGGCTCAGTTCTAGGGCCGGTCTTGTTTAAAATCTTTATCAATGACCTGGATGAGGGGATTGAGTGTGCCCTCAGTAAATTTGCAGATGACACCAAACTGGGTGGGAGTGTTGATCTGCTGGAGGGGAGGAGGGCTCTGCAGAGGGACCTGGACAGGCTGGATCGATGGGCCGAGGCCAACTGTATGAGGTTCAACAAGGCCAAGTGCCGGGTCCTGCACTTTGGTCACAACAACCCCATGCAGCGCTACAGGCTTGGGGAAGAGTGGCTGGAAAGCTGCCTGGTGGAAAAAGACCTGGGGGTGCTGGTTGACAGCTGCCTGAATATGAGCCAGCAGTGTGCCCAGGTGGCCAAGAAGGCCAATGGCATCCTGGCCTGTATCAGGAATAGTGTGGCCAGCAGGAGTAGGGAAGTGATCGTGCCCCTGTACTCGGTGCTGGTGAGGCCGCACCTCGAATACTGTGTTCAGTTTTGGGCCCCGCACTACAAGAAAGATGTTGCCTTGCTGGAACAGGTCCAGAGGAGAGCAACCAAGCTGGTGAGGGGTCTGGAACACAAGTCATACGAGGAGCGGCTGAGGGAACTGGGGGTGTTTAGTCTGGAGAAGAGGAGGCTGAGGGGAGACCTGATCGCCCTCTACAACTACCTGAAAGGAGGCTGTAGCGAGGTGGGGGTCGGCCTCTTCTCCCTGATAATAGATGATAGGATGAGGGTGAATGGCTTGAAGCTGCGCCAGGGCAGGTTTAGGCTAGACATTAGGAAAAACTTCTTCACCGAGAGGGTTGTCAGGCTCTGGAATGGGCTGTCCAGGGAGGTGGTGGAGTCCTCATCCCTGGAGGTCTTTAAAAGAAGGATAGATGAGGTGCTTAGGGACATGGTTTAGTGGTGGGATGGCAGTGCTAGGTTAACGTTTGGACTCGATGATCTTAAAGGTCTTTTCCAACCGAGGTGATTCTATGATTCTATGAAATAATTTTTGAATATTGTAATTATCTAAGCAAATTTTGTCTTCTAGGAACCGATCTTCATTGTATCATCATAGTTTAACAAAATTATTTGAAAATTATATTTTCTCCATTTTGGTTATGTGGTCACTCATCCAGTTTCCAACAGCCCTGGTTCCAGCACCGCTTTATGAACCTTGTATTTGGTGAAAACCTACCTCAGTATTATGTGTTTAATTCAGGGCTTTAGTACAATAGTATAACAGACAGGTGATTTTCAGATTGTAGCTTCTGTTAGACATCTGCTCCAAATTAAGATTTAGCCTTTTGAAAAACTGCATGAAAGTTATTACTGAGTTAAGTTTTATTATTGATAAAATTGATGTTCTTGCTTCAGCAAGCCAACCTGACTATTATTATTGTAATTTATAATGAAAAACTATTATTATTTGTATTAGGAAAATAAAATTATCAACAGATATTGAAAATTTTATATGGAAGAAATCCAGAATAGATATCACTGTCATTAATTTATGCAGGACTTCATTGAAGAAAAAAAGACGATGTTTAGTTCAGAGGCTGAAAGTACTTGCTAATTAAAAGAAAGCACTTAAAACATATTACATATAAAGCATTGCATAGTTACATATAGAAGCATACATGATTCTTACTTAATTTTTCCAAACAATAGTTTATCTAAGAAATCTTGAGTTAAATAAAATTTTCTCTCATATTATTTCAATGTATTTTGTTTGCCTCTGCAGAAGCTGTGTAGTCACGCATTCCATTCTTTGAAAGCTGTGCTGACTTCCAAGCAGGAAGTCATGCTCATTGCAGTGATTGTTCTTCTCTTCTTGACATTGTAATGATTGTGTACTTGGCTGTTGCTATCATATTTCCATTAATCTAACGCCAGGCAACTGCAGTTCCATAAATGATGACATTTACAGGTATTTTTCTCTAACATTCCAAAGAATGTGAATCCAAATCAGAGGAAGTTCACGCCAAAGCGCGGTCCAGATCTTGCTTTTAAATCGTGTTTCCTATTCTCCCATAGAACATTACAGTAATTAGTTTCCTGTTATTTAAAAAATTGGTCACACTAAAAAGGATCATCATTTATTAAAGCACAGTGTAATCATTACTAACATTTCAAGTCTGTTATATATGTTTGAATATTTTATATTTCCATGGCAGATCAGTGGCTTACAACTGGAAGGCTGCAGTTTTGATGGAAATCGACTTTCAGAAAATCTGCATGATTCTCCCAGTGTGTCATCCCTTCTCCCTTGTTACATGGCCTGGATTCCACAGGTACTAAATTATTAAAAGCCCTAAACTTTCAAGACCCATAATTTGCTTTTTTCTGTGTAGTAGCTTTCCAGTATGATGTTGCTGACCTGTTTTCCCCCTCATTTCAAAATAAAAATCCCTGTCCTTGATAGGAAAAGCAGTTACCTCTTTTATATCAAACAATTACTTATTATCATTTTGTAATTTTTTTTTTTTTAGCCTCTGTTGTTTAGATTAAGACAAGGGCTTTATTTCAGTCACACTTTTTTTTTTCTTTGTCTTTTAAAAAAACATTAACATATTTTCAAAAGTGTATTTGTAAATGTATACATGAGTTTGGGAGTTCATTCCTAGAATTTTTTTTTCATTTTAAATATTAAATATAAATATAAAATTTATATATATTTATTTAAAATAAATATAAAATTTAAATATAAAAAATTAAATTTAAAATGCAACAGCAATAAAAAGATTGAGAACATGATGTGATTAGTAAACAAAGAAATCCTTTGCCCTGCTTACACTAATTTAAAAAAATGCCAATGCCTGCAGAAATATGTAAGATGGAAGTGATGTAATCCAAACAGTAAAAATTGTTACTGCTTCTGTCCTCCAATTGTAATAGCAATTTCTGATAAATAAAGCAAAAAGTTATGTAGAACTTATTCAAGAAGGTATAGGAATTACAAATTCATATACTTACGGTCTTATAACTAAAAGAAAGCTTATTGTAGAATTCATCTCATCTAAATGTAGCTGTCTAAAAGTTTATTGCCTGCATCTCAGGAAGTCCATCCCATCATAAGGTAACTGGGATAAATCTCTGTCTACATGTGACTTTAGAGTCTAGAGCCTAGACTGATAACTCTGGGGCAGACACGTGAGAAGAACCTCACATAACAGATCTAAAAGAAAACATATTAAGACTTTTACACCAAAAATCAAGTATAAATGTAGGAAGTGAGAAATAGGAGTGGATGCAGGTTTTTTCCACTTCTTTATCACAATAAATAAAATTAGCAGTATATAAAAAATGACAAATAATGTCACCTTTTATCCTGTCCTTTAGACACTAACTCATCAAGCAAATGAATTTATTAACTGGAGGAGTTTGTTATTTGACAACCTAGAGAACCCTGCAGAGTTCTCTCCTTAGAAGGCTAGGTTTGGTTAGAAGGATGTTAAAGAAAAAAGTTCACTGGACCCAAGTGGTTGAAATTTCAGTTAGAATTGGGTTTATTAATTTTCATAAGTTATGGCAAAGATGAGATTTGTGGTATATTGTGACAGATATTGTGCAAGGAGCTCCATTGCTAACACACTGCTGTATCCCAACTTTTTTTTTTCTCATTGTTATTTCCAGCACTGGAAGTATAGCATAATGTTATTTTACAGCATTAGAAGTATAATGGTCAAGATTTAGACCCTGAACACACAAGTAAATACTAGCCACCATCTGCACTACTGCTCCCAGCTTTGATGGGAAAGAAAATACTGAAAATTAAAAAAAAAAAAAAAAGCAAAACACCACAAAACCTTTTTTAATTAAAAAGTTGACCAGTGAAAGATTTTTAGTTCTTTAGTAGTTTACGAGGTTTGTTTTGTTCAGAGAAATAAACAGTTATCTAATTTACTTGAACGGTGGTGCATGGGATTAATATGGAATTGCCAGACATCTTAATATATAGACTCAGTGGTGGGTGAGGGAAGATGGTAATATACATGGTCTTACATGGTGACATCAAATGTTTATCTTATGCACACTGAAGATGAGGACTGTAAGTAACTCTCTTTGTTCTGAAAAAGATTCATCTTGGGTTGTAAAGAAAACAGTTCCTTAAGTGTTTTTCTGAATAACACTCTATATTCTTTAAACTTCATAGGTAAGATCCAGAAGTTCTATGTGACATCAGCAGAGAGCTTTATCTAGAAAACATAGAAGTGAGATAAATCAATAATCAGTGATTTAAATGTCCAATGTACTTCATATTTGAAATGAATAGCAACTGAAGCCTTTGTGTTGGAAAAATATAATTATTTTAAACACAGGCCAAAGCTTGTCAGCTGCACAGACTTTAAATATAAAGTATCTGTAAGGAGAGCATTTCTGGATTACTCTGCCCTTAAGTTGTTTTGCTATGGGCTTCACTATAAACATTGACCACAATCAAACACTGTGCTCAGAATCCAGGGCAGAATCGGGACATTATGCACTTCCCCCTATCTCATTTTTCTCTCCTCAGGAGAAGAGTGCATGAAGTAGAACATATTATCTTAGAATTCTTAGGTTTTGAATTTGTTTTCTTTTCCCCATAAATATCTCTTATGAAATCTAGTGAGCAAAAATTTGTATATTTATAATGCAATGCTTTGAGGTCATTTTCAAGCAAACTAAAATAAAGTGAACTCTGGAAAAAAAAAGAAAGTAGCCTACAGGATTTCTCTGAGAGAACCCCCTCAAAATGCTGCAATGCTCAAAGTGGAATGCTTTTTGCTACTAACACGATGCTTATTCTCATTAAACTGTGACGATCCTTTTCAGTTTTAATTCACTGGTAGATCCCAAGCTGTGGAGGGTGTCGCTAAGGCGGACGGAACTGTGTGTGAGGCAGTCTAGACAAAGAGAGTTTTTGGACTGTGAGTAAACCAAGGACATAAAGATTTTCACAGAAGGGTTTTAACCCTCAAATCATGTGATTCCTTAAAACACCAGTGGGATTGAGAAAGGCGCGAGAACAGCTATTTTGACTCAAAAAGGTGTAAAAAGATGTCTTTGAAGGCAAACTGGCCAACTTTTGGCTTCCCAGCTTTGGCAAAACTTAACTTCTCTGATAAACATTTTACTCTCAGACTGGCCAGCATTTTGTCTTCTTCAGTAGTGTTAACCAAGGGATAAATGTGGTGTGATCCTTCTGAGAACAGCTGAGTTCTTTTGACACACTTCTGATTATTAAGTTACTCTATACAACTTTTACAGTGCATAGACCTTCTGTAAGGATTTAAACATGTTCAAATGACATGGAAGTTGATTTTCAAAAGGAGCAACAAAATTCTTCAGAAATGGCTTACACTTGACATGCAAGGCAAAGTGCTTGAAGCAGTTATTGTTTGCATGTTTCCTTTTTCCTGTTTTTAGTTATTTTCTAATATTGAAGCTTCACTAACTCACATTTGATGTGGCCTTCATTTTTGTTTCAAATTCCTTTCTGATAGGTGTGCTGAGTTGTTATATGATTCTTGAAAATCTTCTGACATTTTCCTGTTGACAGGAAGGGAGAATTTGAGTGTGATGGAAAACATTCTTAATATATATCAATTGACTCAAACCCTCAATTATTTACACTAAATAAATACATCACAGGTTGAAACCCAAATTGCATGCTGTAGGAAGTCTAGGCTGAGTCATTGAGCTCAGTTCTGTAGTCATGCGTAGGGACAATGCCCTGTGTGAAGCCCTGGGAGGGAACTATGCCCAAGGTGCACAGTTTGTAGTATAGAAAGCGGAGAGGAGCTGTTACTGTTCTCAGAGTAGAGCATTGCTTGCTCATCAGGATACAGACTGAGATATAAAGCCATGGCTCCAACCCAGGTCCTTCCCTAAGCGGTGTTTACAATATAATTGTAATCTCTGTAGTAGTAGTACAGCTAATGATGTGCAGTAAGAAAGCACTTACAGAGGAGAATACAAATTATAAACTAATTCAGCCAGAAGTTCAAAGCATCCAGTTCAAATCTGAATGCTTCAAGTTAACCTGATGAAGCACTTAATGGAAGTGGCCTGTTTTCCAGAAGTGCCAAAGAACCCCAGCTGAGACTGTGATCAGTATTAGTCATCAAACCCACTTTTTTTTTTTTTTAGTAATAATGTAACTTTTCACATATGCATGCATGTCTTGAAGTGCTAGAAGTATATAGTATCACAGAATCATAGAATCATTAAGATTGGGAAAGAACTCCAAGATCATCAAGTCCAGCTGTCAACCCAACACCACCATGCCTACTAAACAATGTCCCTAAGTGCCACATCTACACATTTGTTGAACACTTCCAGGGAGGGTGACTCCACCACCTCTCTGGGCAGCCTGTTCTAATGTTTGACCACTCTTTCAGTAAACAATTTTTTCCTAATGTTCAATCTAAACCTCCCTTGACACAATTTCAGGCTGTTTCCTCTTGTGCTATTGCTTGTTACTTGGCAGAAGAGACAAACACCCGCCTCGTTACAACCTCCTGTCAGGCAGTTGTAGAGGGCAATAAGGTCTCCCCCAAGCCTCCTCTTCTCCAGACTGAACAACCCCAGTTCCCTCAGCCGCTCCTCATAAGACTTGTGCTCCAGACCCCTCATCAGCTTTTTTTCTCTCCTCTGGACATGTTCCAGCACCTCAATGTCCTCCTTGTAGTGAGGGGCCCAAAGCTGAACACAGTATTCGAGGTGCGGCCTCACCAGCACCGAGTACAGGGGCACGATCACTTCCCTACTCCTGCTGGCCACACTATTCCTGATACAAGCCAGGATGCCATTGGCCTTCTTGGCCACCTGGGCACACTGCTGGCTCATATTCAGCCAGATGTCAACCAGCACCCCCAGGTCTTTTTCTACCAGGCAGCTTTCCAGCCACTCTTCCCCAAGCCTGTAGCGCTGCATGGGGTTGTTGTGACCAAAGTGCAGGACCCGGCACTTGGCCTTGTTGAACCTCATACAGTTGGCCTCGGCCCATCGATCCAGCCTGTCCAGGTCCCTCTGCAGAGCCCTCCTCCCCTCCAGCAGATCAACACTCCCACCCAGTTTGGTGTCATCTGCAAATTTACTGAGGGCACACTCAATCCCCTCATCTAGGTCATTGATATGGAAAGAATTTAGGCTTTTTGGTTTAAAGTCCTGGTCTAACTAAATTGTGGTTAATACTTCTGGGTTCCTCTTAATATCTTCAATTAAGTGGGGGCCCTGTGAGGCTGTAATGTAAGGTGTGGTAGCTCTCTCTCTTTATCAGTGAACAATTTTTATATTTGGGTTCACTGGTGTTAGAAATCATTGTTTAAATCCATAAAGTAGCCTGGAAAGCGTGGGGTAAGGTTTTTTTGGTGCAGTTCCTGACGTATCCCACTTGCAAGTATCTGCGACACAGATCGCAAGCGAGGCTGTGTTACAGGAGGAGCAGCAGGGTTGTGCTGCAGGGACGGTGGAGGTGAGGCAGCAGGGCTTGCCGAGAGCGCTGGCTGCCCCCGGCCTCCAGCCTGCCCGGGTTAGCAGCTCCCCACAGCACAGCACTGGTGCTCCCGAGGGGCCTTCTGCCCTCTGGCAACTGTTCAACACTTCCCTTGCCCCTGGTTTGCAGCAGCTTTTGACACGTAATTTGGGGGGGTTTTAGTTGAATGAAGATTTTTATACGGTGTTCATAGGATCACCCCTATTACATATTTCCTCGTGTTTTCAGTTTAATAAACTGGAGAGAAAAAGTAGATGCTTAGTTATGGAGTAATCTAGCAAATATTTTGAAGTCTCTGCTTTGTTAGTACCTTTCTCCTCTGTAGCCTGGGCCAAGAGCTGCCTGTCCAAGGCTGCAGTGTCTAAACTGTATCCTAGGATCCAGCTTTAGATACCATATCATTGGAGATTATTCCTTTCTCATGTTCTGTTGTCTCTTTAAGTGATAACTAAGTGCTTGTTTGTTGACAGGATGCATACGGTCCATATTCTCCAGAGGAATGCATATCTTTACCAGTCTACACTAGTGTGGAGAGAGACCGTGTGGTGACAAATATTGATGTACCTTGTGGAGGAAACCAAGACCAGTGGATTCAATGTGGCGCTGCTTTATTTTTAAAAAATCAGTAGCCTGAAACTGCATTGAATTAATTCTTGAAGTTAGGAATCATTTAAACATCTCAGTTGTTTCTTATTAAAAGAGAACTTTAGATTCATTTCTTATACATTTTTAAAAGAATGGTTTATAAATTCCCATTTATTTTTTTAAGATATGTAAAATTAATTCTACTTGAATAGAACTTCATTGTATCTTTGTGGGATATTGTAAAAGTTAACATGGCACTATTCAGCAAACTGTTAATTCCAGTTGTTTCGCTAGCTTGCAATGTGCTGTATTTCTTTCTCAGACTTGCTGAAATCTCTTATGGTTTGCCTATAAATATTGAATTTAAATTCATAGTCAGCATTTTTACTTTGATCAGGTTTTTTTCATTATCCTTTCTGACTGTTATGCTTTCATTATTTAATAAAATAAAATGATAAAACTTACCTGTTGTAATTGGAATTGAATGTTTTGCTTGATACTCTTCATTGGTGGTTTGAGGGAGGGAGAAGGAAAGCAGAGCAAAGATTGGCTGCGTCTCCAGGTTAGCTTCCTGAAGAAAGTCTTTTTCTCTTTTCTGCTCTATTGTTCATCCCTTAAACTTGGTATTTTGTCTTCTATTTGGAAAGTTTCCCATTTTAGTTCTCCTTCTAATAAAATCATGTCCTGAAATAATTTGGTACAAGTGCACATACATACATTTTTAAAATTGAATCCTAATCTGAAAGCAGAATAGATTTACATGATACTTTTCAGATAATTGTCTCATATTCCTTTATAAATTTGACTCTCATTCACTGAAGAATAAAAATGTGGCAAATTTGGACATTAGCTGTCAGTGAGGAAAATTTTGGAAGAAAACAACAGTTTCCAACAGAACAGAAAGCACTCGTATAAATGTGTGTCCAAGCTCTTTGAGGACTTAGAGGGTGACTTGTCCAAAGAAAGTATTCTGTCATACCAGGCTTTCTTAGTAAAACACCACTGGGAGAGGAAACAAGTTTTATTGAGGGCAAGCGTGCTTTCAGTTCCCTTAGGCACATGCAAAGATCATGTTACAACGTTCCCTTTTGGATCCAACGTGTTTCCATAAGGCAGATTGGATTTTAGCTTCTCTATGTCTTAAAACTGAGGGATCTACTGGCTCCTACTAGTTCCAGCTTCTCTTTTGTGGACAGGTAGAGAAATACAGATATTCAGGTAACTACCTATGTTGGTAAAGATGTCTGGAAAATAGATGTCGTATTTTAGCCTGCTTTGCACAGAAAGTAGAGCAGGAATGTAGTAGGTGGTTTTCGTGACCAGTCTTCCTTGTTATGGGAAATAAAAATCTACTGTAACGGGCTGTAGAAACCTTGAAATAGAACATCAGTAGAACATTGTGGGGATTTTCATGTTTTTGTTTGGTTTGGCTTTTTTTTTTCTCTCCTAATTGTAAGCTTCAAAGATGCCTTTCACCCTGCCAAGTGTAAATATGAATATTATTTAGACCCTCTGGTTTCAAGTCTCCTCTTTTTATATATTTAGTCAGGAAGTTTTTACTGATTCTATTAATATACAGATATTGACTCTATCACAAAAAAGTAGATATAAAAGAGACTCCTTGAGACCTACCACCCTATCTTTATTTCTGTTTCAGGGTCAGGAACTGATTCAGTTTCTTAATGATAACTTGTCTGTATCCTGACCCCTCAGAACTGGCCTATCTCTGCCGTGGAGGTTTGTTACCTCTTGTATCTATCAGCTCCTACTGCCTCAGATTTAGAACTGCAGAATATTTCTCAGCTCACACCTTCAAGAGTTTTTTTTCCACGCATTCAGGCATTTCTGTCAGCCTTCTTTCTGTGAGCGGAAAGTACCGTTAGCCAGCTTGATTAAATTGCCTTTTGTTTGGTTCACCTCTTGGTTTAGAGCCCTTCCGCATTACCAAAACTGTCTGAATGTTTAGCTATAACTAGAGCGTTGAATTATACTTTTATTTGGGCAGAGGTCCTTTGGGAGCTCATCTAGACTGATCTACATTACAAACGTGAAAGGCGCTCTCTTCCTAGGTGTCTTTGATGTATTTATTTTTTTAGTACAGGACAAAAAATTGATTTAGGTAAATCTCAAGCTAGTTGAGCAGCTTGAAATCTAGTAGATTTTTAATGACGTATTATCATCACAAAAAACCTGAGAGCTGTATATTATGTTCAGAGTGTATTAAGCAGTATGTTTGATACTTATTTTGACTTATTTTGACTACGTGATTCACTGCTCTTTCCTTCTCATGACTCTAGTCATAACCCTGATGTTTTGGAAGGCTCCCAGGTGACCTAAGGAGGAAAAAGAAATTACTTCTCATGTGTTCCTTGATATTTATTGTCTGTATGCATTGTATGATGTGCTTTCTTTCTATGCAATGCTGTAATCTAATTGAAAGATGCTATATGTAACTACTACTTTATATCATAGGAATGATATTTTTGGTAGTAAAAGGCAGAACTGTAGAGTGTTTATTACCACCAAAGTGCAACTGTATCACAAGCATAAGCCATTCAGACATATGAGTCAGGAAACATGAGAAATAAAAGCATCAGAAATGCCTTAATGGTCTGACTGGTGTTTCGACGAGTCTGTTCTGCTATTCAGTTTCAAGGGTATAGAAACTTGTAAGACTAAAATACATGAAGTGGTCTCAGAGAACACACATTGTACTCTGTAAACACCCTCTTCTGAAGACTTGACAAAGAGGCATATCCTGAGCAAGTGCAAATTGTTATCAATAGAAATCAAAGTGATAAAATGCAAGTGAAAAAACCCTTAAAGAATAGCAAACCTATGAAAATAATGAAGATTGAGCAGTAACATCTGAGTGTGTTTAAAATACTTTTTTTTTTTTTTTTACATATGCACTTATTTTATATTTAAAAAGGGACAGACTCTTCCTTTTACACTTTATATCAGTCAGGTATTCATCAGATTTTGGTGCCATCATCTGTTTGAAGATGTGCTGTTTGGTGCATTTAGCAAGTTCACAGCAAGTCCCTTGTCACAGAACGTGCTACATTCCCCAACAGAAGAATGCACGTTCATTGAAGAGTCACTCACTTTTTGTTGTTATTTGAGATGTGCTACCTTTCAGAAACAAGATGTATGATTGTGATGGAGTACCTCAAATTGTTGTAGTGATAAGGGAAAACGCTGTAGAGTTGATTTAAATTTTTTTTCCAGAACATTTTTAGAACTTCCCTAAAATCCCAGTGCAGCAGTGGAAGGTAAGTTATGCAGTTTATGCTGAGTACAAATAGAACTGGCCATGCAAATTAATCTTTCCCCCTCCATTTCTTTATTTCAGCTTTCAGACAACAGTACTCAGAAGAGCAGTAATTTCTCCCAAAACAGCTATTTAATTGTTAGAGTTGAAGGGGGAAAAAAACACTCCATGCTCAAAAGCATCAAATATGAATCATTACGTGACCTCTCAAACTGATAGTTTTTCGTCTTTCATCAACAAAAATGGGTTTACATAAATTGTACTTAATATCGGTTACCATACTAAAAATGTGCAGGCTTGACTAGGGATAGAAATTTTTATATGAAGTTTTATGTACACGTTTTTTAATCCTTTTAATTTTTGCATTTTTAATCCTTTGAAAATGAAAAGTGTGAATAAGAAACTGGAAGAATCTGAAGACAAATAAAGAGTGGGTCACATATGAGAAAATAAGCTCACCCTCCATGAGTCCTTACGCTGCATTCTCCTCTGAAGGTGTACAGCTCTGTGAGTGCACTTGAGTTCTTCACATATTAGAAGCTTCCTTGGAAACTCTGCTGCTGGAGACACCAACCTCCTTCACCTCAGCCCATCGCCTCCTGTGCGTGAGGCCACATAACTCAGCACTGTTTCCTGTACCTTCTTTTTGTTTCAGCCACAGCAGAGCTCACTAAATTGATGTGTTTCGAGAAATGCCCCTCTTTAAGGTACAGATTTTTTGCCTCTAGTTCTCATGACCTTTATGTAAGATGCTTAGAAAGCAACGGAACACCTTTTTTTCACTTTCAGTAGGTTTGGTATGAACAGAAAGACTTTTCACTAATGTGTTTTAGAAAATCAAAGAATAAAGTTGGTGTTACTTATTTGTACAGCTTCACAACAATAATTACTGTTAATATGGACTGTAGTTTGCCTGAGAAATAGGTCTTAGGGTATGATCTTTGTGTAAATTTGAGTGGTTTTTTCCTTTTTTTTAAATTTAAATTCATTTGTTTTAATTTATTTGAACACTTTATAATGCATAAGAAATCACATTAGAATATCCAGAAAACTTTCACAAGCTGATTCTAGAGTGACGTTGTAGGAATGAGAAGCTAGTCGATGCAAGGATTCGGGTATTCACGCTGAGTTACAATACATTGCTCTTCTACTTTTTTATTACGAAAATCATCCACAATACTGTGTTCCTGTCCAACACGTAAATTAACTGAGAGCACATATAACTGAGTACAGTGTAAATACACTGTGCAGTGTTCATTCTAGCTTGATGACCCTGTAAAGGAACTTACCTAAACAGCAATAACCAGATGCCCAAAATGAATGTCAGATACGTGTACTGTAACTGGGAGCAGTTTCTAAAGAAGAGTATGTCAGAATTACTGCTGGACTTGCAATTCAGGAGAAAGAAAGCTCCCCTGGTTGTCTTAGAATCATAGAATCGTTTAGGCTGGAAAAGACCTCTAAAATCATCAAGTCCAACTGTTAACCTAACCCTGCCATCCCACCACTAAACCATGTCCCGAAGCACCTCGTCTACCCGTCTTTTAAATACCTCCAGGGATGGGGACTCAACCACTTCCCTGGGCAGCCCATTCCAGTGCTTAACAACTGCCTCAGTGAAAAAATGTTTCCTAACGTCCAACCTAAACCTTCCCTGGCGCAACTTGAGGCCATTTCCCCTTGTCCTATCGCCCGTTACTTGGGAGAAGAGACTGACACCCACCTCACTACAACCTCCTCAGAGATATTCTTCATATCTTTTCCCAGTGTTAGATTCACTTATTTTTTCAGAGAGGCAAACAGGAATCTTCTGAACAGGCTGTCTTTGGGAAAAGTAATTAGTAATCATGCTTATGAAGTGTACCGGATAGGCAATTTCATCTGCAGAGCTGTCTAACTCCTGTCAGTTCCTGACAAGGTGAGTTCTTCTCAAGCTGTCCCACATGGTATTATTTCTGAGCATAAGAGGGTGTTTCGTACACTTTTATCTCTCTGCTGAGATTGCTAAGAAATGTCAATGGTTAGGAGCGTTTCTGTGATAGGCATGGTCATATCAACGTCTGCCACTAGATGGTACTGTGGGCTAGACCCTCGTCAGAGACTGGCACGGAAAAGTGAGGGGGGTTTGGAAGGTTCGGACAATTTATAGCATATATAACATTGCATCAACAATATGTTCCGAAGGAAATTTTCTTATCAGCAGTGCTGAATAAGCAGCTATGTCTTAAAACAATTCTTATAGTTAGTTGTGATGTAGTTCTTTTTAGAAATAAGTGATTCACCAAGTGAGTTTCTCGGTACTTAGAGATGCCTTAGTTGTGGAAGTGGATGAGGCACTGACTGACCACTCTGGCCTGTTTGCAGCTATTTCTGTACATCTTCAGAGTCTGCACAGGAGGAAGGAACAGTGAGGAGAAGTAAACCCTTGCAGCATGGAAGGCCAACAGCTTCTTCAGCTGCGTTAGTCAGTGTGGCCAGCAGGTCGAGGGAGGTGATCCTTCTTGGCTCAGTATTGGTGAGACACATCCAGACTTCTGGGTCCGGTGCTGGGCATACTGGAGTGAGTCCAGAGAAAGGCCATGAAGGTGATTAAGGGACTGGAGCATGGGACGTACAGGGAGAGGCTGCAACAACTGGGACTGTTCAGCCTGGAGAAAAGAAGGTTCAGGGGGCTGATATCAGTGTGTATAAATATCTGATGGGGGGGACTAAAGAAGATGGAGACAGATTCTTCTCAGTGGTGCCCAGTGAAAGAAAAAGAAGCAATGGGCACAAGCTGAAATGCATGAAATTTCATTTAAATATGGTAAGTTTTTTCTTTACTCTTAAGGGTGATGAAACACTGGCACAGGTTGCCCAGAGAGGTTGTGGAGTCTCAGCCTTGAAGATATTCAAAGCCCAGCTGGACACAGTCCGTAGCAACCTTCTCTAGATGACCATCTTTTGAGAAATGGGGTAGGTCTAGAGGAGCTCCAGAGATGCTTTCCAACCTCAGTTCTGTGATTGTATTATCCTGTGAAATGCCTGGAAACAAAGAGGAGCTGTTTAAGCTACTGTGACATGAGAACAGGAAACCCCTCTTAGGGGAAGACAAGTGTCCAGTAAATACTGAGCCTTCTAGTTCATTGTAGGTAGGTCTCTGAAGTGATGTTTCTATCCTTTTGGTTCCAATAGCATGAAATGAGTGAAAATCCCAATATCATTTACTGACCCTGCCCTGTCCACTCCATCTTGTTTGTAGTCACTCGGCTTTGAAATATTTTCCTTATGGTTTTTGTAAGATAATTGTGTATCAAAAATGAGAAGAAAACTTAGTAAATTGGAATTTAAAAGAATGTTTGGACTCCAGTACATTTCCAACATAATAAAGGTGCAGCAAACACCTCACTGATACTGTGAAGACAGTGCTTTAGTTACATATACAGTTTGTCTAACTGTCTAATAGCTAGCATCTATAAAAATAACTTCTGAAAATCATGTGAAGATTGTACGTGAGAGAAAATGCCAGAAAACTGGAAGTCAAGAGCCAGCCTATATTTACTCTAATTTCAGCATTTTTAAAGTATACTCAAGAAAAAAGATGTTTGTAGTTGAGTTTTTTTCAGCGTGAACTTTCTTCATTGGAAGGAACTGTCAGGCATCGGTAAAACACAAAATGTCCCTGTAAGAGCATACTGGATATTCATCTATCCAGAAACAGGTTTTGTTTGTCACTTTGAACACACTGTAATGTGTTGGGACATCCAGTCTACATCCCCTGAAGGAGGAGTTTCACTCATGGTTGCATCAATGCTGAGAAGAGTTCTGCTGATGAGTTAAAGAGGGGATGGGATGTAAAGAGATGTGAAGGAGTAAAACTCATATCTACCTGTCGTGGTTTAACCCGGCTGGCAACTAAGCACCACGCAGCCGCTCGCTCACTCCCCCCCCTCCCTCAGTGGGATGGGGGAGAGAATCGGGAAGGAGAAAAAGGTTAGAGCTGAGGGCTGAGATAAAGACAGTTTAATAAGAGAAAATAATAATAATAGTAATAATGAGAATGATAACAAAATATACAGAATATACAAAACGAATGATGCACAATGCAATTGCTCACCACCCGCCGACCGATGCCCAGCCCGTCCCGAGCCGCGATCAGTACCCGAGCCGCGATCACTCCCCCCGCGACCGACCGACCCACCAAACCCCCCCCCGGGCATGACATTATATGGTATGGAATAGCTCTTTGGACAGTTTGGGTCCTAGCTGTGCTGTACTCCCAGCTTGTTATGCACCTGGCCGAGCAGGAGAAGCTCAAAAAGTCCTTGAGCAGTCTGAGCACTGCTTGGCAACAACTAAAAACATCAGCGTGTTATCAACATTCTTCTAGCACTGAATCCAAAGCACAGCACTATGCTAGCTTCTGTGAAGAAAATTAACTCTATCCCAGCTGAAACCAGGACACTACCATAAAGAGAACAGTGATTTTTTACTGTTTCAATAGGGTTTAAATGAAAATGAACACTGGAACCGCCTCTTATTCTTTTCTAACCCTTTGCTTGCAGTTTTTCTTTCTCCTCTTTGTAGAGGATCATGAAACTTTTCCCTCAAGCCCTTTCTCTGGGAATAACTTCACTAGACTTCCTGAAACACTGTCCTCACAGGCTCCCCATGGGAAGGAGAGATTACACTTTTCCTTTCGGCATCTGAGGTTAAATGCTATATTTTTTTCTTTATTGTTGAAAATGACATTTGCACTAAATAAAAATCCTCTTGCACAGATATTTCCTCTTGTAGTTGGAGTTCCATGAAGAATCAGCAGCAGGAACAAGTGAGCCCCTAACTAAATGTAATCATTGGTTTTGTGCCCTTCATAATAAAAGGGAAACAAACTCATCAGGACTGTCTAGGGAAGGAACTTCACTTTTGGTAATCACATCTTAAAGCTGTGATTAAAATTTTAAAATAAAACCAGGAAACAATGCCATGATTGCCTCTCAACGCATTACAAGGGTATTAGCAAGTAGATAATGTCCTGTTTTGCCTTCTTCATTAGACCTCTTGGAGTTGTAACTTCAGTGGCTGCACACAGTGGGGGATAACAGTCCCCACTCCCTTTCACATCATATGGGCAGTACCTACATTACCCACGAATCTACATCATATGGCAACCCACTGTCCAGGTTCCTTGCTGTTTTCTGTAGAAATCGGGATGCAAGAAAGTGCCTGATGCACAACCTGTCTCTCTCATTGCAAAGGAATGTTGACAAGGTAACTTGGGCACACTCCTACCTCCCCTGGTTTAGGCATAGCCATAGATTCCATGGATGGTTTTGGCTAAGATTGTGGAGAAAGGGAACAGCATTCAGACTCCAAAAATTGTGTTTGAGAGAGAGTGGCACAAGCCAGTAGTTTGCAGAGGTGAGAAAGGAATGCTTAGCTCAGGAATGACTGGACAGAGTCCTCCAATACAAGAAAGACATTGGAAAACTTGACACAGTTCAGTGGAGGTCACCAAGATGCTCAGGGGGCTGGAGCACGTGTCTTATGGGAAGAGGCTTATGGAACTGGACTTTCAGCCTGGAATGGCAAATTAGTTATATGTCCATCGTTCCAAGCAAAGTGTATCAATTACAGTAAGAAAATAATGTCACTCTGCTCTTTCTACTTTGTGTTCCACACAGAAATGACCTGCAAGTACTTCAGTTTTACTGCTGCTTCATAAGCTATCAACAAGTTCAGGGGTAAGTCAATGGAAAATGAAACAGTTCACAGAATAAATGGATGAATGAAATGTAAAACCAGAATAGGGCAGGCCAAAAACAATTTAGAGGAACCTCACTTAAGGCATAAAATCAAAAATAAATGTTCTGAACGCATCAGAAGCAGGACGCCTGCCAAGGAGAGTACTGGGTTATTAGATGACTGAAGTGTAAAAGGAGTACTCAGGGAAGGTAAGGCCACAACACAAACCTAAATTCTTTACATCAGTATTCATTTCAGAAAAGCTGGGGGAGGTTTCCCACACTGATCTCTCCCCCCCCTCCCCTTTAATAAGGGATGAGCCCTAGGGATCATCTTAAATTGACCTGTCAAAATAAGTTTTAGAAGAAACCGAGAAAATGACTAGTAAGTAGCAAGTTGTCAGAGCCAGATGGTCCTCATCCAAGAGTCCTAAAGGAACTCAAGCATAATGTTGCCCACTACTCAATAGTCTAACCCATCATTTAAGTGGGCTGTGGTTCTAGTGGAATGAAGAGTTCACTTTTTTTTAATAGTCCTCCATAAAACCTTTTTTCTATGTTTGCAAAATTTACTGAAATTCTAAACCAATAAAATTTGATACTCAACTATTTTAAAATCAAGAAATGTTAGCATGGATTTTAAGACATGGATTTTAGAGCAACCATTTGCTAACTGTTAAAAAAGCTTCAAAATTACCGGTGGAATCAGGAAAATAATTTGATATAGTGTATAGGGACTTGCACAATGTTGGAGAAGCTGGGGAAAAAGGAAATAAGCTGTACAACGAAAAGGGGGAGAGAGATGGAGGGAGAGAATGAGTAGTGTTGTGCCACTTTACAACAACTGAGGATCTCAGTTTTCTACTTGATCTTTACCAGAGCAGGAATCCCAGGCCAGGCTATTTGCTGTCACTTTTCAGTACAACGACATACTTCTTCAAGGAGAACTCTGCATGAATATTACTGCTTTGCTACATACAGGCATGCTGTCCCCAATGGTAGGTTATCTCTTAACCTGTGTACCCTCTGTGCCTCTCTCCTAGACGCTGAATAATTGATCATCCTGAAAGGTGGCAAAGAGGCAAACAATCGGTTTTTACTTTTAGATACTGCTGCTTTGTCAAATTATTGGTGCAAAGACATATTAACTGCAAGAAGGGAGATCCATGTCTTCCTTCCTTCTTTCCTTCCTTCCTTCCTTAGTTCCTTCCACTAATTCATCTGTTATCTGTTTGGCCATTAAGGCAAGTTAAAATGAGGGAAAACCTAAGTGAAGTAAGTGTTAGGAGAGAAGGAAGAGTCTTGTATCGTGGCAGTTCTGATCCATCCAGTTCATACAAGAGAATAGACTGTATCACACCTGCTTCTAGGGATCACCTGGAGCAGCAACAACAAAATCATAGGAATTAATATGAATAAAAGTACCCTGACTGCACTTCCCGATGGACTCCTGAAGCAACAAGGAACAGACCTGAAGGTTTCAAGCTGATCATTTCCTAGCACAAAGCTGCTTCTAGGAGTGAGCTGATGAGATGTGAAATTTGTATTGCCACAGGCAAGTCAAAATTACCCTGTCATGTGTCTGTGATGCCAATGTAATTAATCCCTGTAAAGCTCATTTTTAAATAGCTTAAACTAGATGTTTGAAATATATTTTATTCTACTATTCACTGAATTCATTCTCTTTCATTGGATGGAAATGAAAGGGTCCAAACTGGTGAAACCGGAAACCAGTCTAAACTGAAGTACAAAAAAGCTGATGCAGGCATCAAAAAAGCAAGTGAAACATGGCAATTAACAAATCAATAAAAAGTTGATGGTAAAACAGAATGCAATTAAATAAAAAGAAAGCTAAAAATGAAATTAAAAAAATTAAAAATAGTTGAAATATCCCAAATAATGAATCTGCCATGCTTTTTGAGGGATGGTAAAGAGTGCTTCACTACTTGAATCTGATGAACTTGCAGTCTGAAGACCCAGTCAGCTGCTGGCATCATGATGGATGCCCTGAAGAGTGTAGTTTAATCCACAGTAAAAAAAATATCAACTTGATGAAGAATTGTATGCCTTCCAATACTGAAAATACTTGTGCAGTGGAATAATGGAAAGATGAGTCAAATTTAGGAAGCACCCAATCAGGTCTTGAATGGAAGGTGAAAATTGCTGGTTTAGATCAGGGCTATGTGCTAACTGATCCAGTATTGCCTCCACTGTCGGCCAGTGGCCACTATCAAATATTACAAAAATATTGTAGTGTACACAGCAATAGGCAAAAGCAGTACAGTAAAGCTGTTTAAGTTCCCTCTTTCCTACAAACTAAAGGTTGTCTTTCTTCCAAAAGACAGATTTCATTCCCTTTCCAGGGGACCCTATGTTAACTAGTATATCCCTGAATGTTCCTGTAATGCATATATATATATATATGTGGATGCACAAACCTTCTCTGAATTATCTTGAGCCAAAGACTTGCTTGTGAGAAACTGGATTTTTCTTTCTAGATTCTTTACTTTATACATGTTTATAATATTCCTTCTTAATAATTTCCTCCTGAATGAAACAATCACAGTCTTTCAGAGTCTTTTGGAAGAATAAAAGGTGTTATTTTCCATCTAATAATTTTTGACTCATTTTGTTAAGTTATTCTGAATCCTGAACTATTTTTTCCCTTTTTTTTTTTAGAACTGGGTCGTCACAATGCTTCAGGTACCACCATATCATCCTTTTATTTTATTTGATGTACACATACTCAAGTAAATTGCTCCTCACAAGGTTCTCATCCTGTTGAACAGCTCTATCCCAGTGCTCCTTCACTGACAAGATAAGCCAAATATCAACACTAGAGGTTGCCCATCACCTTTCATTAGAAGAGGGGAGTTAGCTAAGTTAAATCTGGCCAGAGCAATCAAAGCCAACAAGAAAAGCTTCTATAGGTATGTCAGTGATAAAAGGAAGACTAGGGAAGATGTGGACCCTCTTCAGAAAGAAATGGGAGACCCGGTTACCCAGGATATGGAGAAGGCTGAGGTACTAAAAAAATTTTTGCCTCAGTCTTCACTGGAAAGTGCTCAAGCCACACAGCCCAAGTTGCAGAAGGCAAAGGCAGTGACTGGGAGAATGAAGAACCACCCACTGTAGAAGATCAGGTTTGAGACCATCTAAGGAAGCTGAAGGTGCACAGGTACATGGGACCTGATAAAATGCATCTGCGGGTCCTGAGGGAACTAAGGAGGAGTTGCTAAGCCACTATCCATCACTGGGAAGTCATGGCATTTCAGTGAAGTTCCCACCAGCTGGAAAAGGGGAAACACAACCCCCATTTTTAAAAAGAGAAAAAAAGGAAGATCCAGGAACTAAAGGCGAGTCAATCTCACCTCTGTGCCCAGAAAGACCATTGAACAGATCCTCCCGGAAACTATACTAAGGCACATGGCAAATAAGGAGGTGATTGGTGACAGCAAACATGGCTTCACTAAGGGAAAATCATGCCTGAAAAATTTGGTGGCCTTCTACAATGGGATTACAGCATTGCTGGATAAGGGAAGAGCAACCTGGACTTGTGCAAAGCACTTGACACCATCTTGCACAACATTCTTGTCTCTAAATTGGAGAGATGTGGATTTGATGGATGGACTACTCGGTGGATAAGGAATTGGCTGGATGGTCACACATAAATAGTTACTGTCAACGGCTTGATGTCCAAGTGGAGACCAGTGATGAGTGGTGTTCCTCAGGGGTCAGTATTGAGACCGGTGCTGTTAAACATCTTTGTCAGACACATGGACAGTAGGATTGAATGCACCCTCAGCAAGTTTGCTGACGACACCAAGCTGTGTGGTGCGGTTTACACACCTGAGGGATTGGATGCCATCTAGAGGGACCTAGACAAGCTTCAGAAGAGGGCCCACATGAATGTCATGAGGTTCAACAAGGCTAAGTGCAGGGTCCTGCACCTGGGTTGGGGCAACCCCCAATATCAATACAGGCTGGGAGATGAAGGGCTTGAGAGCAGCCCTGCAGAGGAGGACTTGGGGGTGTTGATTGATGAAAACTCAACATATATGTACACAGCCCAGAAGACCAACAAGGCTGCATCAAAAGCTGCATGCCAGCCCATTGAGGGAGGTTATTCTACCCCTATACTCTGCTCTGGTGAGACACCACCTGGAGTACTGCATGCTCTAGAGTCCTCGGCACAGGAAAGACATGGACCTGTTGGAGCAAGTCCAGAGAAGGGTCACGAAGATAATCAGAGGCATGGAACACCTCTTGTATGAATAAAAGCTGAGAGAACTGGGGTTGTTCAGCCTGGAGAAGACTCCAAGGGAGACCTTATAGCAGCCTTCCAGTACCTCAAGGGGGCCACCAAGAAAGCTGGAGAGGGACTTTTTACAAGGGCATGTAGCGACAGGACAAGGAGTAGTGGCTTTAAACTGAAAGAGGTCAGATTTAGATTGGACATAAGATCTTTTTTGTGATGAGGGTGGTAAAACACTGGACCAGGTTGCCCAGAGAAGATGTGGATAATCCCTCCCTGGAAGTTCAAGGCCAGGTTGGATGGGGCTTTGAGCAACCTAGTCTAGTGGAAGGTGTCCCTGTCCATGGCAGGCAGTTGAAACTACATGATCTTTAAGGTACCTTCCAACCCAATACTTTTTTATTTTTACAATTTTACTTTAAAGCAACATTGGGTTTACATTTATCTTTAAAATGCCTTTTCATTTTAAATTTATTTTTAAATAGGCGACATTTCATTCCCACCTACAGATGGAACTGCTTTGTTTTGCAGAGAAATTGTATTTTTTCTGCAAAAATACTCAGGAAAAAAAATTAATTTTTTAAATAGCACCACACAGTCCTCTCTGTACCTCTCAAGAAATTTGGCTTTCCTTCAAATCTGGAGGCCTGGGCTTTGCTCTTTGCTCTTTACAGAGGCCGCCCAGTTTCTGGTGGTGTAGCAGGGTCCCTGCCCTCTTTCTGCTTTCTCTGCCCCACTCTCCAGAAGGTGCCTTCAGCTACAAAGGTCTGGTTGTTTCCAAGGCAGAAGTTCCCCTCCATTCCCCCGTGGTTCCAGCTGCCCAGGGCAGGCAGACTTTTCCCACTGCTGCCAGGGTCCAATCTGTTAACAGAACAGAAATGGATTAACGGAGAATAAGGACAAGTGAGAGAGATACTTCCTACCATAACTGCAAAAACGTTTTATCTGTTTTCTTAGCATATTATGCATTACCTGTTTTTATCATTATGGAAGGCATTTCCAAAGCATAGGAAAAGCATTGTGGTGGTTTTCTTGGCAGGCCAAGAAGGGAGAGGGACATCTGTTGAAGGACCATCTTTGCTCTCAGCTCAAACTCAAAACATCTGCTGCTGGTTGTTGCTGGAGACAGAGGAGGGCTCAGGGGCAGATCTCTGGCCTGACCCATTGTATGGGTTGGTTAATCCATGTGAAATTTTACATCATTCACATAAATCATCAGAAGGGGTGGATCTAGTAAAGTGCCATGGAAAACTTGGAAAGTTTACATGCACACTCCCAGCAACTGTAAATCGATGTCTCTCTGTTGTCTTCAGGGGAAACTGTGTTGGTTCACACCAGCAGATGAAATGCCTCTCTGAATGAATTTGACCTTAAACAGCTCTGTGAAGTGGAGGCCATGGCTGCGGTGAACAGCAGAACTTACTAGGTGGGGGATTTTTTTGCAGTACTGATTAAGAAATTTGTGGTGGTTTCTTTTTCCATTGGAAAATGATGATTCATTAGAACCAAAATGCTTCTGAGAAGGCAAGTACATTGAAACCGCTCCTAAAATTATATGTCAAGAGAATGAATTTGTCTTGTAAGCAAGGACTTGATTTAACCCAAGATACATGAGTATATTTTTTGTGGACTTCAGGGACCCATTTCTGTCATTAGAGAATTTGGTTTCCAGAGTCTGGACCCTCTGAATGTACATATAGCCTTTCCTCCAAAATGTGACTGCAATTTTAGATCCCTTCTGGATAAACTGTCTCCATGCTTATGACTCCAAAGCATGTGGCACTCGGAACTCCTTGCTCTGACTATACCAACATGAGCAGTACAGTACAGCAAAACAGGCTTATGATGGGAGATAGGTTGTATTCACTGTATTTGTTAGGCCCTGTGTCATGGTTTTTCATACTACTTTGTTCCTGCAGATTGCTACAATATTTTGGGTTTGTTCTGGGTGCTGGAACAGAAATATAAAAGATATATATTTTCATACAAACAAGACAGAAGACTATTAAAAATTTCAAATTCATTTAGCAAAATGGCTGTGTCCTACAGTACAAAGTAAAGAAAACAATCCTGAAACCACAGGCACTAACATTTCCCTTCAGAATTCAGAATATGGGATGTGATATTTTGATAATTATGAACAAGGCTTCAGAAGTGCTCCAGGCTCTAATCCTTTAGAGTTATGAACCTTATGAAAAATCCCGTCTTGTGCTTTTAAGGATTTCATGAGGATTTGGTGCTCAGTAACCCCCAAATCTCCCGTGGTTTTGCTGCAGTGTTGACATGGGCCTTTACTTGGGAGTAATACCAGGGTATTTTTCTCTACATAAAATTAATCTCACTTGTATTTGAGTGTTTTCCAGCCAAGTTAGCTGGTCCAAACTGGGACCACATATGGCTTTCATTTGGCCTAGCAAGTCACCCTCAGCTGTCAAGATGTGACCTAAAATCCTGGTGTAGCTGTCAGTCCTGAGAGCCTCGTCGCAGTTCCCCTGGACTCCTGGGAGTGGTGGCAGGGCTGCTTGCTTTGGCACCAGCTATCATAAAACACTCCCTGTGACTGGTTTTCACTCACATTTATTTTGAAGCCCTATTTTTTTTTTAAAGGGAAGGTGTAACAGTTTTTTCATCCTATGCTAAAATTAATATGTAAGGTAGGTGGAATGAACCATCTCTTGAGCTTATAAATATTTTCCTCCATAAAGTCTTCTGTAAAAGAGCTTTTTCCTATCTGAAAAGAGATGCCTCTTTCTCACCCAGTGCTTTAGATAAAGTTTAAGTGGCCAGCTATGATGTCTTGACACCTTACTTTCAGGGCAATCACTTATATAAAACACATCACATCCATGGTGATCAATGTCACTTACTAGATCAACTGAGACACTTTTGAGGGGACTGCTGCTCCAAGAAAGTGAGTGTTTATGAAAACTGGCCTCTTAAAAGTGCATTGGGCAAAGCAACTGAAGTACTGGGAACTGTAGAAAAAGTAGTATTTTAATGTTGTTTTCTTTTTTAAAAAGAATAATTAGAGTATAAAATCACAGGACTTGAAGGGACACTTAAAGTAGATAAATACCCAGATGATTTTAAACTCTTTAAAAAGGGTTGAAGTTTCAAGTAGATGGTATAACTTAAAACAAGGGAGGTAGGAAAGGACAATCACCAGCTAAGAAAGCTGTTACCAGAGCTCAGGCTCCCCAAGCGTGGGAGGGTGCACCCTGAAATACACTCATTCACTTTGAAATGCAACTTCAAATGACTGAAGACTGGTGTACTGGACATGTAGGATTATGTTCCAAAGTAGCGAACTAGAGCCTTTGTTAGCCCAAAGTGTGTGGGATTTTCCCTCTTTTTCCCTTTTTCACTGTCTTTTCTGTACCATTTAATGGTTCATACACATTTCAGTAGAGACAGGCTGACTGTTAAAAGCAAACGGATCATGCATATCAAGCTTTGATAGTAGGAGACAGACCTTTTAATGTCTTTTTAATCCCAACACAGATGAAATGAACAGGCTTTGGAATGTATTTTAATTAATTTGTCACATCTAACTCAAAAGTTGGGAGATCCCCATTGCAATAAAAGAGATTTCAGCCACACTTCATTGGTTTCTCCTGGTTCTGTTGGGCACAGAGGAGCATTATGCCAGAAATAGTTGTAAATGGCACCATCCCTATAAAGGACAGTGAAAACTGCCTCTTCAAACCCCTTCAGTTGTGACCAATTCTTCCTAAAGACTTCTTGGGGGTTTCTGCAGAAAGAACAGCTGATGGGATGTATAGAGGCTGTAAGCACTCACACTTAAACATTGGCAATACATCACGCTGCAGAACCATGCTACCAGCAACCCCCCAGTAGCAAACCCAGACCCCAGATTTTGACTGGAGTCCTGCATGGCTTAGAAATAGTAAAGGGTACAGGAAAGGGTGGAGGCAAGAAGTGCTACCATTACCCATCATCATGAAAAGAAGTGAAAGGAGGCTTAGAGGTTTCTCTGAAATGTGTGCACTGAGGAATGCAAAACATGGCAGATAAAACCCAATGCATGCTATTCCCCCCTTGTCCCTTCCTTTCCAGGAGTATTATACCGTGAAGATGACTTGCCTTAAACAAATTGCTCTATTGTGATGTTTTATGTTTTATTGAGTTAGATTTTATGCTCTGTTTAACTGAACAAAAATAAGAGTATTCCTGTACACAAATAATAATTGAAAGAAGTGGCATTCCTACAAACAGAATATCCCTGACACCAACAGACAGAGAGGTCTCAGGATAGAGCAGTGAGACAATGTATTACAATTATTGAATAATTGTAATATACAATAATTATTAAATAACACATACTGCTGGGTTAATACTCCATAGTGATTTTATTGGAGAAAACGGATAGTAGCCAGGGAGACAGTACAGAATATTACAGCAGATGAGGCCGTATAGTTCTTCATCAGGCAAATGCTTCTCTGCAATCATAAGGAGAAGCTGAGGTCAAGTATGAAGAGGTACAAGCTCATGGGGTCAGAGGCAGGGTACCACCTTGCCTGCATGGTTGTAAACTGGATGGACTCCTATAGTCAACACAGTTATGCTACAAAAATGAGATCTGATGTTGGTTCTGAAAAGTTTCTGTACAATGTATTGAGCTGTACTCCAGCTAATACGAATCAGGAAAATGCTGCAGTTAAGCCAGGCTGTAAGAACAGGTCCGATATTTAGGATAACAAAACCACAAACCACAAAATGAAAACATAAACCCCAGTGAGGCACCTTGGAGTCATATTTTCACCTTTCAACATTGACTATTTCTGTACTATATGCCTGTCCTCGTTCCTACACCCTCGCTTTGCTTTTAGTACACAAGCAAAGCAGAGCAGAAATTGCATAACCTGTTATGTTTGCCCATGATTAGGATAATGTTTCCCTGTCTTGGTGGCTGTTCAGGCACTGCTTTAGTAAACAGCATTATTACAAGAAGAGCAGGATGCACTGTTTCTCTTCTCTTATAGGTTTGGGAATACATAATTTGCTGTATATTTGTTTGCCTTGCTCAGGATGCATCTATTCATCTTTGCATGTTGTGATCTAAATTCTGATCTTCCAAGCAATTGTTAAGTCTTCACCCATGTATGGATGATTCAATTACATTCAAGTCGCCCTTTAAAAAGCAGAAAGTTAGCTTCTTTTCTGCAGAAATGGAGGAATTTGATACCTGGGACAAAAATATTCATGTGCACAACTCCATATGGATGTGCTTGGTGGAGAAATATTTTTATCTTGTTAAGGAAAACGCATTAATGCAAATGTGAATACAAGAAGTTATAAACATTAAAGGTAATTCCATCTCAAAGCTACTTACAGAGACAGAAAATATTACACAGTCATTATAATGCTGTAAATTATGTCTGATTTGAACTTCATTTTAAACTCCATAGTGAAAGAGAAATCAGAATTTCCAGTTAAATACAAAAGCTTAAATGAGAATTCAGCACACAGGAGACAGCAGGCTGACAATATACAATCTCACTGAAGCTTGAGTGTGCATAGACTAGCACAGTTAATCAAAAACTCCACTCATCTGCCAACTCTTTATGCATTCATCAAAGCTCAGAAGAGAGTTATCAGCACAGAAGATTCATACATCAAGGCTTCAGCTCCGGCTTCCTTGACATCCCAAGCAGATTAGTCTGTGACAGATTTCTGTAGCCTAGCAAGCATCCCAAAGTGAAGCTACAACGGAAATGACAAGCAAATCCTTGGCATCTGATGTCATGTCCACTTGTTCTGTCAAAGCCAACAAGGCTCCACTAAGGTTATTGAAGTTATGCAGGTTTAGGAGCTGTGTTTTGATTTAGACAATGTGACAGGACAAGTCCTCAGTGGCTCGATGCAGGAGATGATACCTACTGATCCTCTCAGAGACCACATGAATAAATAAATCCTGTTCAGACTCCGTTCAAAACAGCCATGTGTCTCCCATGCAAACAGACCAAAGGAGGACTGGCTCACAAATAACTGTTCAAAAATGCTCTTTCTGTCCTAACAAGGTATCCTGAAGGGAATCACTGTGCACTTCTCAGTGCCACGGGGTAGTAAGAGCAGAGCAATCATCCCACATGTTTGTGTGCCTCATGTAGCTGATGCTGGTCGTGTTCTGGGTGGATGCAGATGTTTTGATCTGGGTTTGTAGCCAGCCATTAAGGGGCATGTTGCCTGGGACAATCCCACAGTCTACCTACATAGGAGGTCAAGCAGTCTTTTTCAGCATAGGACCAGGGTCTGGGGTAGAAGAAAGGACGATCCCACCTAGGATTCTCAAGACTTGGCTCTGGGCAGGAGCAAGGGTGCCTGTCTGGCTCAGTGTGTGAAAAGCCCATTAATTTTGCTTCCCTAGGTAAGACTCTAACATCTCCATCTGCAAAGTCACCATCATGACCCATTTCTCTGCACCATGGGCACAGAGCCACCATCTCTGGGGTTGCTTAAGAAGAGGAGGCTCTGGGGAGACCTTATTGCAACCTTTCAATATATAAAGGGGGCTTATAAGAAAGATGGAAAGAGACTTTTTACCAGGGCCTAACAGGACAAGGGGCAACAGCTTTAAGATGAAAGAGTGTGGATTTAGATTGTACATAAGGAAGACCTTTTTTATGGTGAGGGTGGTGAAACACTGGGCAGGTTGTCCAGAGATGTTGTGGATGCCCCCTACCTGGAAGTATTCAAAGCCAGGTTGGATGGGGCTTTGAGCAACCTGATCTAGTGAAAGATGTCCTTGCTCATGGCAGGGGGATCGGAGTAGATGATTTTTAAAGGTCCCTTCCAACCCAAACCATTCTATGATTTTATGATCTCTCCACTGGGAATTCACAAAAGGTTCCAAGATAGTAAATTTTCACAATTTTTTTTCTAAATAATTGGATTTTTTTTTTTTGAGTGGAGAAGAAAGATAATATTTGTGTATCTGATGGTGGATATATCAAAGTGCTAAAGAGTGTTTAATCTCCTTCACTTTCTGGTCTCTGACTAATCACGACTCAAGTGTTTGGTCATGCATCCTGACATGTCTCAAACTTGCTTCAGAGATCCTTTTCTCTCCATACATGCATAGACCATCTGAGTTTTTAACTCTACAACCAAAAAGGCACATAACAGCTTTCCCTGAATAAACAGCAAGAGCAAAGTATGACTGTGACTTCCAGAGGTTCACGAGACTTCTTCCTTTTTGGCATCTATAGGCTGTAAGTCCTTGTTCTAGGGGTCTTGTTGGGCTTTGTATTTTCACTTTTCAGACCATACAATTCTACTTAACTAGTTTTCCAAGCAAATAAACATTTTTCTTCAGCATTTGAAACACCATGTTTAAGAAAAGGGAATTTTAACAAGCAAGTGATGTGCTCATACTCTTGGCCTTATCTAATCTTATCTCTCACTGCCAGATATTATAGCCAGGTCAGCTTAAACAGGCTTTGCTCATCAGTTACAAAAGCAGAGCCAGCTCGCATCCATTCAAGCAGTGATGAACCTTCTTTGTGGCTGTGTTTGAATTTTCTTGTTGTACTGGTTTGGACTGGGATAGAGTTAATTTTCTTCACAGTACCTTCTATGGTGCTATGTTTTGGATATATGATGAAAACAGTGTTGATAACACACAGATGTTTTAGCTATGGCTGAGCAGTGCTTGCACAGCATCAAGGAGTTTTCTGCTTCTCATGTTGCCCCAGCGAGGAGACTGGGGGTGCACAAGAGGATGGGAGGAGACACAGGCAGGATGGCTGACCCCAACTGACCAAAGGAATATCCTATACCCTCAGCAACAAAAGCTGGGGGAAGAAGGAGGAAGGGAGGGATGTTTGGAGTGATGGTGTTTGTCTTCCCAAGTAACTCTTACACGTGATGGAGCCCTGCTTTCCTGGCAATGGCTGAACACCTGCCTGCCCATGGGAAAACAGTGAATGAATTCCTTGCTTTGCTTTGCTTGCACGCATGGCTTTTGCTTTCCTTGTTAAACTGTCTTTATCTCAACCCGTGAGTTTTCTTACTTTTACCCTTCCAATTCTCTCCCCCATCCCACTGGGAAGGAATGAGAGAGTGGCTGCCTCGGGCTTAGCTGCTTACCGGAGTTAAACTGCAACACTTGTTCATAGTGGTCTGGATGCTGTTCAAAGGATGAGGCATCAGCCATACTCATTTTGGTATTGCCTTGTAAGGCTCATTAAGTGTAAGCTGTCAGACAACAATCAGAAGAGGATGATAGATCAAGGTACTGTAAGAATCTATAAAACAATCGTTTTCCTGTGCAGATGACTGACCAAGCATGTACACATACAGAAAGGAGAGGATTCTATGCCATGCTGCTTCCTGCAACACAGCAAGGAAGAAGTCTGGAGTACATGAGTTGCATCAGTCACATCGATCACACACCTCACTTAAAAGAACAGTACAAGTAATTGTACTCTGTAATTGATATACAGCTTGTACTAAAACCAGAGTACACAAAGAAATACTTTAGTACAGGGGGTTCTGCATTTGCCTTTGGTAAAAATAAAATGATCGATACCTAATCAATGAACTTAGCAATGCTTTTGTATATAAACTCAGATTTACTGTAAATGTTAAAATTATAAAAAGACATGGTTCCCTTTTAGGAAGCAGCCAGGACAGATAAACTGAAAACTCTAGGTTGCCAGGGAATGTTCTTTAATAGACAGACTTAAAAAATGTCAATTCCAAATAGACATAAATATCCTATAACAACTCTTGCCAGAAGAGCCATAAACTCTCTAGACTCTCAACAGAATTTTCTTCCCTATCAATACTCTGCAATGGACTGAATAGTTTTTATGGGTGTTTTCCCCTCAGAGGTAGCTGCGCTTCAAGGGTCTCAGACTGGTGAAGCCCATTCAAAATGGAATTTAAATGAACATGTAATTAATGTAGAGAAAATGGTTTCCTGATAGTGATGAGGATAGATATATTAAAAAAAGATTTATTCTGGAACCATCTCTATTTGCAAGAAGAAGTCTAATTGCTGCACATATTATTAACAGGCTCACTAATTCAGTTAAGAATGGAAATGTAACAAGGTCTAGGATTACTTCAGTCCCCTTTAGGAATGCAAAGTGCTTTAAGAACATATTTTGCTTCCCCAGCCCACAGGAACCCTGATCATAAGAAGAATGGCAGCTGTTAAAACTAGCAATAAATTACAGAAGCTGGGAATCTGGGTCAACTGGGCTGATAATCTGGTCACCAGAAACTGGCTTTTAATGGATGAAAACTCACATAAATTTTCTCTTCCTCTATGTTTTATTTCATACACACATGCACATACAGACACACACATACACATTTCACTTGTGAGGGAATTGCTTTAATGAATTTCCTTCATCCACCTGAAGGCTGCAAACATCCTAGCATGCTTGACCTGCAGGTAGTCCTGCTTAGGACCAGAGACTATTTAGGATTATTACAGATGTCCCTATGAGCAAGTGAGGACCCCAGCAGCCACTGCACAAAATGGGGTACGTGGCCAGCACTGATCCCCAAGCCTTTCCAAGCCCAGGAGCAGGGAGCTGCCATCAGCTGGCTCCAGGTGACATCTGGCTAAAGAAAAATGAGACCTTCTGAGTTAGGCAGTTCTTGCCCTGAAGACATAACTGTATTATCAAATCTCCATGGGCAAGCGGCTCAGTTCATGCTAACCTAGTGCACAGCTCTCACAAGGCACGTTAACTCACAGGTGTAGGTGCTAGCAGGATCTGGCTCCTTCACCAAAAGCAAAGCAAAAGGCACCCAGAATGAGCTGGGAGGAGACCATCAACCCTGGTAGACATAAAGGGGAGTCTCATGTACCTCTGGCAGGCTCAGATAAACCAAACAGGAGGTGTCAGTGGCACCCACTGTGCCTGCTTTGCCTTGGCTGCTCACAAGGGAGAGGTTAGATGCAGCTGGGCCGTGGAAACCTCCTGTAGAGTTGGTGTCCCACCTTTGGGCAGGAATTTACGTTTCAAGGAAAGACCAAGCACTCCAGTAACATGCTTCATCATCTGCTCTGGGCTCTTCAGGCAAACGTTGGTAAGGTAAATTCTTGCCTTGCACCCCAGAGGAGATCAGCTGGTACCCTCAAGCAAGGAATTTCATTACTCGTATCTTGCCTTCACATGCCTGTTTGCAAGTGCTTAAGCGATAAGATTTTCCAGCCTGTCTAAAAAGCTAGCCACAGGTTTTGCCACTGTGAGCTCCTATGAACAGACAAGGCATCCCCCTCCCTCCCTCTGCTTCGTGTAGCTCGTACCCGGGCTGCCCTCTCAGCCAGGAGGAGAGGGTCACGCTGCATGGCCAGCGTTTGCTTTAAGGGCAGGTCTCTGAAAAAGGTGTGATATATTTTTTATAACCATAAAATACTTCAGTGCTGAACAATTCTGTCATTGGGAACATTAAAATCTGATCAGAGATATTTTATGCAGCTGTTATTAAATAGTCATTAAACATTTCTGGAAATTATACTCCTAGGGGATTTGACATTGAAGAATAGACTCTCAGGGCCCGGTCTGAGCCATGACTTATAAAAATATAAACCTACCAAGTGCACTAAACTTGTCTTGATCATCAATTATCTCTGAATTCAACCATTTTCTACATACTGCACAGATTTTTATCCAGGGCATCTATTTCCGTCCACATCTCATCCCAGGAGCATTGTGTCTTACAGATATGTTGTTGCACATGGCTTTGCAGAGTACTGGAGGAGGCTGCAAAAAGATCACAAGATGTCCATTTGTCTGAGGATCTTAAGGCTCATTTTTAGACTTAAGGATGAAGTGGCATTTATCTCACGGAATTTTAGATCTCTACAAGGCAGGCCCCCAGGCTAGAGCTAGGAGGCAGCATTTGGCAGCTAGGGGTGGTGGAGAGACACAAACTGATTTGGGGCACAGCTCATCTGACGTGTCAAACACGCACTTCATGATGGTTTGACCTGTGCTTTGGTGATGACTGTTCCTTGGCCGATGATGAAGGTAACTATCTCTGGCAATTGTTTAGATGTCCAGACTTTGCGTCTACCAGACTGTCTCCTTCAGAGACCCAGACTCCCCTTCTTCTGCCCCCAAACCCAATCACAAATTCCCAGCAGCAGCTTAAAATTTCTTCCCTGAATGTCAGTAGTTTAGCTTGGAGATTGATAAAGATGATAGGGGGTTTTGTGCCTCTTTCAAATTTATTCTCTCATGCCACAGCTGAGGGGAGCACACAGTAGATTGTTTTATTTTTACCTAATTTTTATATGGCTTCAGGGGAAATGTAGTGCTTCCTGCTGTCCCTTTGAACTCTGCAGGGATTTTGTCTGCAGGGAAAATCCCTACTTATTTACAGACTAGTCCAGATTCCCGGGGCACTCAAACTCTCATTCCTACTGCCAGACATGTGGCACAGTCATAACCAGGCTGTTTGCCTGATTCCACTGGAAGTTTTGGTCCTCTGCTTTCATGCAGATTGCTCTGCTAAGGGAGAACAATTCTCCTTCTTAATGAATATGCAAAACCCCCAACTTCCACACTCATAAGTCTCTCAGCTGGTTAGTTAAAAGCCTCCACTGGTGGTATACAACAGCAAGAATAACAGCTTGATTAATCCCCATCTACTGGTCTAAACTAAAAAATGTGCCATTTTGTCACATTGCAGTGACAGTGTCATCATAAAACAATCCAGCTTGAAATGTCTCTTGCAGATTCAGAAGGTTATAATGGTATCCCCACTGACCCAAAATATCTTGAGGCATGCTAATTTTCCCTTTGCTGAAATGAGCAGGAGACTGATTTTGAGATTTGATTGCTATGGAAATATATTCTGCTCAGGACAATTACATTTGACTTCTCCCCCTCCCTGCCCCCCCCACCCCTCCCCAAAGCATCAAGAATATTTAATATGCTATCCTGATTAACAGTGTTAGTCTCCTGTTTCTGGGGTAATTTGTCTAGGTAATATATGCATAGAGGATATGGCAGAAGAGAAACTACAGTGTTTCACTACTTATCCTATTATGAAATTCACTTGATAAAGCCCTGCTTTTCTGTTGGGAGGATCTCAAAGCATGAGTAATGGTAGCCTTATCACTCCTTTTTGGGCTCTGCTTAATGACATTGATGCTTCTTAGTTACCCCAGCCTGTGGAGACACCCATGCTAAGAGCAGGCCTTGAACTCCAGGGTGGGATATGGGCCTGGGCACAAGTTATCTGCAGAAAGCTTTAGAGGTCTCCTCCCAACCTGTGCATGTTCTTGGCTCTTTGTACTCATCATAATGCCTTAGGGAAGAGATCTGGGTTGCTGTAAAACCGTTGTGCCTTGGACTGAATAAGGAAATGAAGTAACTTCACCAGTGGCATATTTATAAGTTTTAACATGGTTTGGAAAGAGTTTGTGAAAAAAAAACAAAAAACCAGTGACTGCTTAGTCAGATCTATCTATCTGAAGATAAGTCTTTTTATTTTGGGCCATTGGCTCCAGGGGTGCAACTGGATTCTGACAACTGTACAGGAGCCACGGCTGTACCCTGGCTCCAGGTTCATGCTCTGCTTTTCCTATTGATTTCAGCAAGGCAGAAGTATGAGGACATTCACAGATATTCAGAGTATCTGCTTTAGTTATTTTTCCCGTTTATTGTTTTGGGTAATGCGTTTACTGTCTTAGTGATAAACACGCTACTGTAAAATGTGAATCAGTCTGCCTTTTGTGTGGTTTTGCAGATTCCATGTTAAGGCTGAGTTCCAATTCTCTTTAGAAAGAAAAGACAACATTTCAAATCCCTTGTGTTTCTAAACAGTTTACCTAATTGTGTCTCTAAAACTGTGGGTTATGGAGTGTATATATATGTAAACATAAATATGTTATATGTATTTGAACCTGAGCTGCAGTTCAGTGTATGCCTCCATGTGAAAGACACTCACAACTGCATTTCCCACCCTGAAGCTGTGTATCGCACTGTGCTCATCTCTCTTCCCCCTACAACAACTTGCTTTCAAACATCTTCCCAGAAAGTAAGAACCCACAGCACTCCCACTTAAGAAAAAGGGAAAATGTGGCCTAAGCATCCATACCACACCAATTACACATCTGTGGCATGCAAAATAAAAAAAAAAAACAAACTCACTTGAATGAGAAAAAGACACTACATGGAGGTAAGGATGAAATAGCATAAAATGAAACTTGCAGTAACAGAACATGCCACAGTAAGATTTTTTTCAGAAAACAGTCTGAGGACTGATATTTCTTACAGGCAATAGGAGGGAAGGATAAACAAGAGCAGATAACATCTATATGAACAAACACTCACACAGAGCTGTGAGTAAGGTCAGACAGAATAATTGGTTGGTTTCTGACTGCAAGGGCAAGGGGCCTCTGGGACATCTTTTCTCTCCAACACGGGCATCCTTCAGCATTTCAGGACGGTGTGTGATCACGTAAGGATTGGGATTACATGATGTAGCCCCCAGGGACTGTTGCCAGCTAGAGTCAGTGACCCAGAAGGCTACCCCAGGTCCTGCACTACCATATATACCATATACCACCCTTCCTTCGCTGATCCTCTGCCATCTACTGTCCTTCTCCACCCTGTGGCCTGGATAGTGTGCTACATCTTCTCAAAGTATGTTATTTTCAGACAGCTTTCTCACTTCCATTCACTAGAGAAAATGACACAGAAAAGGAAATTTTTGTTAACACTTCCCCATCCCATTCACTTCTGCATACCCACGTATCTCCTGTTCATTTCTCTTCACCAGACCACTGAGGCTGATGGGATGATGGGAGAACAAGCCAGAGTAGGTCTGGGCTGGCTCATTAGTTGAGGAGTTTTAAAATTCTCTGTGCCTAGTGGGGCATGATTTTTCCAGCCATCCTTCCCCAGGACTTCGTATGTTAGGACAATATGGGAACACAATGCTAAGTACGTGCGTATGAAGTGCTGCAACCTCTGAAGACCAGGAAGCTTAGTGCCACCAGACGCTCAGGAGCTGAGCAACCATTTCCCTCACTCATTCAAGGGCACTGTCCCTTCCCAGCAGTGGGCTGTTGTAATCACAGTGTAATAACTCATGTTTATTCCTCCCTGTTCTAATACAGATATAGAGTAGATAGCTGGAATAGCAAATATATAACTGATGACTTCTTGTGTAGCTTGAATTTTTTTTTAAATACATGGTCCTGGAAGTCTGCAGTTTTTTACTCAAAAACTGGAAACGTCTACACTCTAGTGTGGTGTTTCCTATCTAAAATACCTTCACAATGAAAGACTAAAGATTGCGTCTTTTTGGATCTGGACATAGATTACTACACTGATAGTAACCCAGAAAAAATACATTTAATTTTCACTTTCAAACACTGCAGACCTGATTGAATTTTCCATGAACACAACTCCCCACCTGCATTCCTGCATTCCATGATAATTTATTGCTGGTTTGGCCTCATTCAGTGTCTCCTGGGGAAAGTGCAAGGTAGTGAGGGTTAAAAGCGCTGTTGTTGTTATTCCCATCAGAGACAAGGTGAACTTGCTGCCTCCTCTCCTGGTGTGGGGACAGGCTGCCAGTGACATCCTGATGGGTTTATTCTGTTTGATGGTGAACCACAAATTCACAACTTCAGCCTTTTATTTTTTCCTGCTCTGTTCTTCTCTTTCAACATCCCCTCCCCAGTGCCAATAAATTTTAAGTGTGATGAAGGAACAAAACACACTGGTGCGTGAGGGTACAGATAGACAGGCTGTTTATTTAGAGCAGCTGTGAAATACCAACCAGGTGCCTGCAGCTGTATATCGGGTTACCCTGTGGTTGCAGCACTAGCTCCAATGTGCGAGCTCTTCTAACACCAAGGAAGGGGTGTTTTCTGCTCTGAGAGCTCACAGCCTTAGGGATAGAGAGAGGAGGAGGCAGCAACTCCCAGAAGTTTGTAGTTTAGTCTCTCTTCCTTTGTAGGAGGTGGTGGTGATGGCTTTGAAGCCAGCTCTGGACTCAGTTATAGCTCTGGCCTGCTGTGCTCCCCTTCCTCTGCCCTTTTCTCTCCTCATTGCTCTATTTAGATCACAAGAGTTTGTGGCTCTGCGGCGGCACAGCTGAATGGGACTGGTCACTCTGCAGACTCTGGGCATTTCTGCAGGATGAACAATAACTTGTGCAAAATTGAACTCTCTCCGAGCAGCCTGTCCAGAAAGGGCAGAGAGCTGAAAGAAGGGCTTTGGTGTGGGCCAGGGCATGACAGGCTGCGGGAGGTGCTCCTGTGAAGCACGGGAAGGGTCCTGGCCGTGGCTGTACGAGGGGCTGCTGCCGGGACGAGCAGCACAGAGAGCAGGGGGCTGGGTAGGTACCGGCCTGAAGGAGGTAACATATACACGTGGCTGCAGGTGCAGAACAGACCTGTCCTACAAAGCCACCCCTTGCTGCCTTGATGGATGGCAATCCCTGTTAGCCGATGCATAGGGATTATTCTCTGCAGGACTCAAAGGGTCCAATTCATTATAGCAAGGCCTATTTTTTTTTCCTTTTTCCACTCCAGTGGAGCATAAATGACCCGAATAAATCCTACTCCTTTGGCACATGTAATGCACGGAATGTGTTCCCGGTGCTGTATCAGGATTTATCTCTTGGTGCATGTTGTGAACACACATTTCTTTCCAGTCAGTAGAATTGTTATAGCTATAGAGCTTGATTATTGAACGGGGAGCTGGTTGGTGGAAGGAAGATATATAAATGTGATATACACAGTGCACGTCAGCCACACCAGCTGGAAAAATCCATTTATTTCCACTGACTGCATAACTCACTCTTGATTCCAGTTTATACAGGTAGGAACATGATTACTCAGTGCCTGTCTCCAATAACTCAGCTGGTGTTGAGCTTTGTTTAGCTTTTGTGGCCAGAGCCAGCTCCTCTCTGGAGGCCTATACCAGCAATCCCACTGGTGTTCAGGGGTGAGAATCGATACAGACCTGCCCTGCTCCAGCTTTGACACACATCCCAGGATGGGTGGCAGGACCTTGTGTGCACCAGGTGCAATGAACCTGTTTGTAAAGGTAGAAGGAACTGGACATAGGCATAAATGGACTTGTTTTGTAGTTCCAGCCGTACAAAACCATAAGATGTGTGGTGGGATGGAGGTTGTGCCACAGGAAGAGAGAAATGCCCTTTAAGGTGTTGGAGATGGCGACTCGGTTTTGCAAATGTCCATCACAGGGTCCCTTGTTTGAACAGGAGCTATGAAGAGAAAGGTCTGGGAATCAGACCCAAACCCCCAAGATTTCAGTGCCCCCTGCGTTCTTAGAGGAAGAGCCCTGCTGTTTGGCTGTGGATTTCTGTGGGGGTTCGACTCAGTGCTGTGGCTGCCCCAACCAGTGGTGGGCCACCAAAATGGCTGTAGGGCACCAGGGTGGATTCTCACCACAGAACAAGGGTGATAGCTGAAGTCTTGTGAACCCCGTCACTCCATGCTGCTGTCCCTCTATCTGGACGGTCCATGACATGTCTGAAATTATTTCCACTTCATTTCTTCCTTTTCCCACTCTAACTTTCCTCCCTGGCTAAAAAGTGACCTCCAGCTGCCTTTCTCAGCCAAGGCACAGATGCCTCTCAAATTATAATAACTCCAATCACAGCGATTTCCAGACAGCCAGTACTCTGTCAAGCCCCAGGGAGTGGCCAGGGTAGAGCATCTATGCTTTACCAATAGAAAAGCTTGCACACAGCAGGTGAAAATCCTCATGAGAATTTTCAGCCCAGCGATCACCAGGCCAGGTGTCTCATTACTGTGTATAATGAAATAGTGTCCCAAAGAGGGGGGAAAGATAAACATATGTAATTCAAAACTCCCCTGATTACGGGAAGTGTCCACCAACAGGGCACCCAATTAGTCTATGCAGCTTTATATTTTGCCCATCTGTTTTTACTAATTTGGCCTCAAGTGTGCAGTTTAGTGCTGTAAACCTTGGGTCAGGACTGTTTTATTAAACTGTGGCTTGCGGCATTTGCCTCCAGCTAGGAGAACAGTTTTGAAAGCCTTCCAAATCACAGCACTAGTAGTTACATTTTCCGTGAACAAACACACTTCTGGCCTGGTCTGTGCCTCAGTTTCAGGGATATATATGCATATATATGCATGATCTTTTGGAAAGAGGGAGTCTGCTCTGCAGTTTTCCTGCACTAGATTCTGCACCTGGCTGGGTCCCCCTGCTTGGCTCTGCCCTCCATGCTGGTGGTGATGACCTGGCAGACCAGAGCCACCAGCTCCTCACGCCACCCGTGGTCTGATCCAGGCACCACCACTTACCATCCTGTGCACATTTTGGCTGCAGACACAGGAGCTTCCTGAGAGCACTCCTTGGTGTTTCCTCATCTTCAGTGACCTCCCTGCTGTCATATGGCCAGAGTGGCTTCTGCTCCCGAGCTAATGGCTAGTCCTGGTGTCTCTGTGAGTGCTCACTTGTGAGTCTCCTCTCAAATTTTCCCCTTCCACTTCTACTAAGTGAATGTGAATAACTTCTCAGTTCCCCCTTTTCCTTCATTATCCAAGGTTGTAGGCTGAGATCAGGGCACCAAGATAGGCAGTGATCTGCACAGCAGGGTAGAAAGATGATTGGAAACTAAGCCAAGGGTCAGGAAACCAAAATGTCAATGAAGAATGACAAAAATAAGAATCACACCAAGAAGCTGAGGAAAAGACCGCAGTTGAGACAACACAAGGAATAAGGTCTACAATATGCTCAAGAGCACTACACTGTGAAACACTTTACATGCTCCTCAAGCCCTACTGGAGGAGCCGGTCATCAGCTGCCTCTTAGTGTCTCCAGCAGCCATACAAGCTGCAGCACCCTGCTATTGAATTCTCATCTGGCAAGGCTTTGTGAGTTAATTTACCATTTTGCTAAGTGCTGCACACGAAGCCAGAAGGCAACGATGATCTGTGTGTACAATCAAAGTGTAATGTGCAATAGTGTTGCATACAGATAAGGAGCATGATGAAGTTGTGAAAGAACATTGATCATAATGAACACTGCATAGGCATGGCCAATATATTTATTTTCTGTAGTCATTCATCTATGAAGAGTTTGTGGGAAGTCGATGCCATGGAGTGTTCATGACTGGTTAAGGGGACCTTTTCATAATTTTGAGGATGTGTTCGGAGAAAGCTTGAAGGTGATTGTTACAAAATCTAACAGCCGAGAGACAGAGGCTGTTAACTTGGGCTGTCAGATGCAGAAACCAACTTCATGATATGAAGGACGTTTTCTTACGCCTTTCTTTTCTTACTGAGCTTCTGTCCCATAGTAATAGTAATTGTTTCCTGTTAAAGTATCTAAGATAGACACTCCCACAGGCTTTTTAATTTGGCCAGCTGGAAGAAAATACTGTATTGCCTTAGACAAACATGAGTTCCTTGCTTTGTAATGGAAAACTCATCTAGCAGGAGCTCTGCAGTTTCTGCTTTGAGACAGCTTGCTTTCAGATACAGTGGGGATATCAGCTTTGACACGTTTCTCACAGTTAGTTGTATTTCAGAGTTGCAACTGAAATCAATGTCCACTGCTGGAGCCTTTCTGAGGTAAAAGAGCTCTTTGGAAGACAGAAAGCAATTGCCTAAGTGAAAATTCTGCTGCAGAGTCACATTTGTACAAGCTCTCAGTAAGCTTTGTAGCACTCGCATGTCTTCTCTCCTCCTCTTAAGTAATTTAAATTTTTATGATCTACTTGTTGAAACATAGTGTCACATAAAAGATTTAAAACGAAATGTATCCTTCTTATCAGGGAGCATATTAGAAGGTGTTTGCACATATCTTTTTACAGCGTTGGGAAAGAAATTGGACACAAATGCTGAAACCTACTTGGTGGCTTACTGGGTAGATGCTCCATTTGTGATTTGCTTCAGAAACTAGCTCAGAGAAAAAATTTCTGCTTCCTGGACTATAGCTTTGCACCGGGAAGGGGTATCAGGCCTTGACTGTGCCACTTGTCGGTCCCAGCTCAGTGCCAGGGACCAGCAGCAGCTACTGCGACAGCTGGCAGGAAAGCAACATGTGTCGGTGAACTGTCTTTATATGGCTCGTATGGCCTATAGACAGCAGGAATGGAATAACCTCTAAAAGGGTGTTTGTGAAAGGCACTCTGCAATATTTGCTTGTTTCCAGCCTGGACACAGATGTTATGGACGTAATTGTGCATGCTGAAATACTTCCCAGCACTCACAATAATCAGGGCAATAGGAAATATTTCTGCATGGAGCAAAGAGGATTATGCCTTATGGCATATATATGCATAACACATGTTCATATGCTTTTATTAGCTGTCACCCATGCTTAAGGCCAAATGAGGCATGCTATTTTGCTAATGGACACCTGTCTTGTGAGGGAATTGTTCATTCACTGTTCATGGATGTGAATAAACATCTTAGACCAGCATCTAGGAATTTAAGGAACAAGTTGTGATAGTGCACCCAGACAGATGTCAGCTTGGATTATTCAACTATAGTTGTCTCAGAGACTGCTGCAGTCCTGGTGTATTATACACACAAGAGAATTTCAATCTGATAACCTTTGTGATCAGTATCTACTGGAGAAGTGATATAATGTACATTATCTCTTCTGTCAGTTCATAATTATTAAATTATTTTATCTGTACTGAACTCTTGATTATAAGTTATGAAAGATCTGGTTTTCTTCAATCAATAGTTTCTACAATATTTTATGATAACTCACTTATTGGATAATAAATGTTTAAAGACTCTGGCAGTGTTGTCCTGGAGGGAAGACAGGCATCCACAGTAAGACAGATGTCTTTAACAAGCACCCCAGCCATTTAACTACAAAGGCAGTCTTTTGACAAGTTGAACATGCTGCCATAATAAAAGTTCACCAGCCATGTCGAGTTTATGGCAATAGTTTTTTGGCAGGATATGCAAATCCAAAGAATCTGAGAGCGACCACGGTCTGCACAGTATGGCACAGCATCCCTGCTGCTCAGGGCATTGACATCTTGATCATACATCTGTGGACTGAATTTAAAACACCTCTGAATGCCCAAGAAGTACCCCTGCAGGGAGCAAAGAGGGCTAAACCCAGGATACTTCCAAGCACAGGTTACATGACAAGAAAGGTTTCCAAAAAAAGTTGTTAAGACGTTGCCAGTTGTGGAAACGTAACTATTACAGCAGAAGATAAATAGGAATACAAGAACAGGGATTATGAAATGGACTGATTTTTGCCAACTTGGGATAGAAGTGTAACAGTAAGGACTTGGCCGGGGCTATGAATCTGTCCATGCCATGGGCCCAGTTGTATGAAAACATATTGTTGTGGTAGAAAGATGAGCTAAAAAAGATCCAGTTAGCACCATGACCATATTAATGTTCAGTAGACCTCTCTGGGGTGTATACTTTCTAACAGGCTTCCAGTCTGCACCTGAAAGCTGCCTGTGCTTATGATTTGTGTTAAGCAAGTCCTGCAATGAAAAGTTACCTCCATGCATGCCACTACGTGCTTCTGTAACACTTGCAAATTTAGTGGCTGTTTAGCAAAGTGTGAATGGACTGTATAGATCTTTTAGCTTTTTGTTACTGAGGTATTGTGTTCTGTTTGAGAAAGAGAGATTCAATTTGTCATTACACAAACGTACTCCCCTACTGCCAATTTTAGTAAAAACTATTTTTTAGTAAAAAAAAGAATAGTCTGACTGGACCTGTCTGGGATATTACAGTGTTTGTTTTAAGAGAAGATAGCGTTAAAATGGACGGTTCATTCTCATGAAATAGAATTCCTCTCAAAAGGGACAGCCAGAAATGAACATGTAAAACCAGGATTTTTCACAATGATAAATCCAGGTTTGAATTCCCTGTAAGATCTTCTTTTCCTTTTTTAGGACTCCCATGACATTATCATGCTCTGCAATCAGAAATCAAAATGCAATTCAAAGGTGCCTTTAAGGCAAGGATCAAAGGATCCACTTAAAAAAGCGTTCCCATACAGTCACATTTCAGGAAGGGATGATCAGATTTCTTTGGAACACACATGAATCTCACTAAATTCAGGATGAGGTAAACCACATTTTTTTTCTGAATTTCAAGTTTTTGACTGATGCCTATAAACTAATGGGATGGGGTCTTCAAATGCGCATAGCTAGATAATTTAACTGGAGTTTATGGACAAGGAACTGATTCAAAACAGAAAGGATATTTTATTCAGAAAGGTTTGTATGCTAAGGTATGTTGTCTCAGACAAATAAGATGTGACAGAGAATTTGCTTTTAATTAATGCAAGTAAAACTAGTGAACAGGGAAATTAAATTCCTCCAGAAGTAATTTTGCAGATTTGTTTAGCCTTAGGTTGAATCTTCAATTGAGGAAAGCGGAGGAGGAGAGGATCTATTACTGTCCATGCTCTGCTACAAATTTGGTGGAATCCGTATTTACCATTTTGTAATAGATGATTTATGTCCAGTTTGCCATGGGCTGGGGCATGAGTCAGTGTACTTCATGTGAGAGCTGATCTGAGCAGCAAGACAGGAACCAGAAAGTCTTCAGACCATTTGTGAAACAGTGATATGCGGATCATCATCAGCCCTGTTATAGTTCATCTTCAGAAAGTTATTCCAGAATTTCAAAGTGAATTATTTCATTCAATGCAAAATTTGTATTGGTGATGCAGCTATTGGCTATGTTTACACTGTTGGTTTGGACTGCTCTTCAGTTCACTCCAGGACCCTGTTCTCCTACTTAGCCATGGCCTGCATGCTGTATTACCCAAAAAAATTCTTTGAAAGTGGAAGAAATATGTAGGTAAAAACTATGGGTGGTTTGGTAGCTGGATGGGTCCAGAGACTGTTCCACCTGGTAGTATGGATCAGGCTGCACCACGCCCTGGCGCCTTGGCTCAGAGTGGTCCCTGAAGACTGTTCCAGAAAGCCTTTCCACACGCCTTCATGCTCTGTTGGCATTTCACCCACGTGTTATGTTATAGGGGTGACAAACACCGCAGGTTGCCACAGAGTCAATCCTCTCATTGCTTCATAACGCAATATGAACTCCAAAAGCATTTTAAATTACAAACTGTCTGTAACTCAAAGGGCCTCAAAAGGGATGAAATGTGCCCTTGGTTATTGCTGAGGAGGGGCTCATGGTAGCTGGGACTGTCATGGCCACTTCGGGACACAGGCAGGTGGCTTCATGCTGAGAGGTTCAAGCACAGCTGCAAGCTGTGCTGCTTGACGTGTAAAAAGGACTGTCCATATGGGAAACTGCCCTGATCAGGTAAAACACATGGTGACATGTTTTTCATAGTGTCACAGGCATGCGACATGCATTGTGTGTGATGTGTTGAGCATCTCTCAGATGCACTGCAAGATGGTGCAGTCAGTCTGCCTTTGATGGCAGTGTAGACACAATCCACACCATGCCACTTGGCCCCAAAAGCAGGGATTACCCTGGAGGCAAATCATAGGGACAGTACATGAGGAGCCATCTGGATTCCTGTCCATCCTTACGTTGTCATTTAAATGTGGCTCTGAACCTCTTCTTAAGCCTGGACTATCCACACTGCTTTCCTGTGCCCCAGGGCAGGGTTAGGAGAGGTCTAGGGCTCCCGCCTGGAGAAGCTCAAGCTTTACCACTGTCCAGTGCGTCAGGGCATCAGATCTGCACCAAGCAAGCCACAGTGAAGCCTTCCTCAGCTTTTCCTAAACATCGCATGGATGAGCTTTAAGCCTGACCTGCACAATGTAAAATAGAGCAAATGAACAGAGCGTGTATGGACTCAGCATGTGTAAGGTCAGACTTCCGCCCAAGGATAGTCTAATGATGTTTTCCATGGCATGGTAAAGAAAGGCTTCCCAGGAGTCATCAGGAGCAAGAATTCATCTTGCACAGCCACAGATAGAGACTTGTCACTACTGGATGCGGCTGTTCCATGCGCTGTGAAGGTTAGCCAAGCATGCATGCAGCATCTGAGATCGAGATGCTGGCGTGAATATGTACTTCATAGCTCACCTGTGTTCCCAATGGCCACTCAGCAGAGGTTTCCAAAAAGCTGGCAGCTTGGGCTGTTGGTCATCAAATGTAGAAGGAATGTGGCAGAATACTGCTAAAAAAGATAAAGTACTAAGAAAAAGCAGTGGAGCAGCAAGGTGTGCCCATGGTGAGCCAACAGACCCTTCCCACCTGTATGGCAAGGTCATACCTCTATGTGCTACCACTTAGGGCAGCCCCTGGCCAATGCATCCATCACCTTAGCCTGTAGATTACTCTGTGATAATATTCAAGCCCTGTTTTTTTCTGTAATTATAGAATCACAGATCATACAGGTCTGTATGTCTACAGTCTGTAGTCCTACCTCCTGCTTGATGTTAAACAGAGAAGCTGTGGATTTTTTCTTCTGATTTCCTTTCTGCTAGCTTTGGACTATAATTGTATGATATTTTTTTCTTCTTAAAATGATTACCTTTTACTCAGGTCTGATGTTGACATTGTTCTTTCAGAACTGACATATATTAAGGAAAAAATAGAACAATGAGGGAATTTCATCATACAAGAAAATGTGTAAACTGTCAAATGCCACTGCTAAAATTTGAACTTCGGTAAATAAAAAGCACAATCATCTAAATACATTGGGAGCCATCATTTTTGAGTGGGTAATTGTTATTTCCTTTATAATTCAATATTGGCGTTTACCTTAAAAGAAGCAATAAGCCTTACTGCTTTTCAGTAAAGGCTCAAATGTATTGAAAGCATCAATCTAGGAAAAGCTTTGTGTAGGAGGCAAACACCACTCCCCTTTGTTCCAAGGGGTTAAAAGCCTTGGAGAAGCATGTCGTGGCCTCTATTTTGTATAGAGATGCCATTTATGTTTTAAAAAGCCTTTGTGAGGAAAGCGAACTTTTTTCTCCAGGGAGGAGGCCAGTCAGAGGAAATATATAGAAAGCAAGGAAAAATTAAAGGAAAGGGAGAGGGAACACAATTCAGTTACTTTTCTTCAAGGATCACATTCCTGAGGACATTGTTCTTAGAAATACAATATTGTCCATGTGAGGGTTTTTGCTGTGCGAGTGTTTTCCGGGGTAGGTACCCCACCACTCCCCTCTCCACCGCCTTTTCCTCCTGTGCAAGCCTGGCAGCCCAGTCTCCAGCCTAGCCACTAACCCCCGTGAGCCACAGCCTCAGTCCTCTCTGTGTGGCTCTGCCATGTCTAGCCCTTGATGCCACCCACCCAACCTTTTGGGAAACAGCCCAGCTTTGTCCTTATTGTCCTATGCAGTCCCAAGCAAAAGTCAGGGATCCCTTGGCAGGTCCCAAAATGTATTTGGTCAAGTGCTTCCCACATTGTTAGCTGCAGTCTTCCTCTTGCCCAGCCCTCAAAGAATCTGCTTCATCACCGCCTGTAACCACATGTAAATCAATCAGATGCATTATTTAGCTCTGAGTGATCCAGAAGGAGCCATTACCAGACTGAACACATTACACTGTACGACTTGTAAGGAATTACTTAAATAACAGTCTTCTACAGAAGAGATGGTTTAGCTTTTCTGATTCACCTCATCATACAAGATCGATTAATGCAGATACATCATTTGAAGGTTAATTGCCAGTGAAATCCTATATTAATACTGGTTTTCGACCAAAACATTGTTTTGAGATTTAGAATCATTTACCAATAAGGAAGACAGTCAGAACACATATTTCAAGATTTAGTCTATGTCATGTAGCGTTTTAAACAAAAGAGTTTTTTCCTAAAAGTTTCTTGCTATCAACACTTTGAAAATCTGAGACCTTCATCTGCCTTTATCCCAGGCAGACCCTGTGATACACTTCTCCCTTTATTTCAGAAAGATGCGTGCTTGAGGATATTTCCTTTTACAGACATTTTCGAGGACTGAATCTTTCTTTGATACAGTAAGCAAAATGTTGGAGGCCTCAGCAGGTGTAAAATAATGAGGCAGTGCATGCAAATGAGCCTTTGATGTGCAATATGGAATTGTTCTCACTGTGTTGGAAGAAAAAAGCATGCAGATGCTTAAATTTGTGAAGTGAATCATCCTTCTACACCAACAGATTGCACAAAACTTATTAATATCAGAAAACAGTGCTCTGCTAGAGAAGTCAGTTAATATTTTCTTGCAAGCCCAGCAGTTGTATAGGTGACTTATGCTGTTTGTTTTCATGAAGATCTCACCAAGATAAAATACCTGTGCTTTGAATTTTTTCTGCTGAAAAGATGTTTTCAAATGTAAATGATTTGTATTAGCCTGTTCACATTCCCATGTGCATTCATCTTGTTTGCTCAAAACTATAAACATAGAAAATTATGGACTGAAAAATACAATTGATTTCACTTTGGCTTCAGTTATTGTTGAAACCATGACTACAATTCCTGGTGCACTTGGTGGGCTGCAGGGGAGCTGAAATTTCAGTATATCTGTAGGCTACGCCTGAAGTGGGCCTGATGATTGTCAGTGCCATTGCCAGTCCCAGTGCCAATTGCTGTCAGGGCTTGAGGGGGCTGCCCCATTTAGCTGAGAAAATACCTGAAAATTTTGGAAGGCCTGAAAAATGGTGGTGAGACAAGGAGCCAGGTGGCCCTGGCAGATTCAGCGCTTCTCAGCTGCAATCACATCATTGCCATGGAGCACCTAATCTCAACAAATTCCCAAATTTTGACATTTTTTCAGATTTTCTTTTTCTAAGCAATCCTGAAAAGTCTGTCTCTATTAAAAGACATTGAGGACCACCAGTGGAAATTCAGGACACGTATTTATTTTGATGTGTAACCAACTGCGGTGTGTAAGTCAGCTTTAGGTTGTGAGCTGTGGCCTGTGTTATGCAGCAAATCATACTAACTCATCATATCTCTCTTGTGACCTCTAAACTATACAAAAATGATGACAATTAATTTATAGTTTGTTAAAATAATTGATTTAAGGCTGTTGCTTCTTACAATAGTTGTTCTTCCCATAAATCTGCATCTTCTGTAGTAAGTGAGCACACCATTAATAGCCTCAGAATTATAACAGTCCTTACACAGATCAGTGTTTAAATTGCAAGGCACAAGCAAATCATGTTTTGCAGGTGGTCAGAGCTTAGCTTCAGAAGTAGAAGTGTAGAAAAGAGTTTTGTGCATTATGCAGGGTTTCTCCTGTATCGTAAAATAAAATCTGCATATTCCTATCATCCACATATTTCACTTTCTGATATTATTAACTGTTGCACACACAAATACTACAGAAAATATAGATACACTATTTCACTTAGACTGTATTGTTCCAAGGGAAAGTAATTACATTAGCATTTTTCCTGCCTTTAGTCTCAATGGAAATCAGTCTCTGCTAGTCATAGATTAAACTAGCATTATCTCCCTTTTCCATGGCTTTCCTGGTTTCATTGAATCACAATCACAGTATGGTTATGCTGAAAAATGTTCATTTTTCCCCCTAAGTACAAATATTCTGCCAGCAGTGCAAAATTGGGTATTGTTAACCTTCATGCTCTTCAATATTTCTAATGTCTACCCCCCACTTTGCCTGCAAATATACTGTAAGTAAAAATTACTTTCTTTTTATATTATCTTGATTGTTCAATTCATTTGGAAAAATATGCTGATTGTCACCTAAAAGCTACGGCTTTTAATGCTGAGTGACTGATAGCAAATTGTCAGGAAAGTGAATTTGCTCAGCTATACCTTAAGAAAAGAAAAGAGAAATGCAACAAGAGAGAAATTGGTATTCACAAAGCACAGCTCTCCTGGATATATAGAAATGGTGCTCAGTAGCTCCCTCTTACATTGCAGCCTGCAATAGGACCTTAGCAGAAACCTACTGGGGAACACCAGTAGGTAGCAAGGTGGGGACACAGGGTACACGCATGGGTGCAGGCTACTCCCTGTCCCACTGAACCGATGCTCAGGGGACCAGGGAATGACACAAGTGAAGCCAGTGGTCAACACTTGGTGCTATTTCAGCACATCTTCCAACTCTTTTCTAGTGGTGACAACTGAAGGTCTTGAGAGGTCTTCAGGTGATGGCATTGGATTCGAAGCATCGTGCACATGGGGTAATTTCTGGATGTACCCCTTCCACACACAGACTTTTCTTCCAGGAATGTGTTTTCAGGTGATGAACAAGTGTGGGAGATGTGTGGTGGGAGTTTTTTTGTTTGCTTTTTTTTTTTTTTTTTCTCAGGATCTGGTCTCGGATTGGGATTTTTTCTGGGAATGAGCACAAATACAGGGTTTGCCTGACTGGCGGGAGTGGTTGACAAGCTGCAGGGCAGGACTGCCATTCAGAGGGACCTGGAGAGGCTGGAAAAATAGGATGACAGGAACCTTATGAAGCTCATCAAGGGTGAACGTCAAGTCCTGCCCCTGGGGAGGAACAACTCCAGGCATCAAGACAGGTTGGGGTTAACCAGCTGGGAAAGAGCTCTGCAGAGAAGGACCTGAGTGACCACGAACAGAACAGGAGTCAGCAATGTGCCCTGGCAGCTTCCACGTACTGAGCTGTATCAGCAAGAGAGTTGCCAGCAGGTTGAGGAAGGTGATCCTTCCCCGCTGCTCAGCCCTGATGGGACACACCTGGAGTTCTGGGTCCAGTGCTGGGCTGCCCACTACAGGAAAGACATGAGCATGCTGGAGCAAGTCCATTGAGGGCCCATGAAGGTCATTAAGGGGCAGGAGCATCTTACATGTGAGGAGAGGCTGCAAGAGCTGAGACTGTTTAGCCTGGAAAAGAGAAGGCTAGGGGAAACTTATTTAGTGTCTACAAGTACCTGATCAGAGGATGCACAGAAACCAGACTCTTTGTGGAGGTGTTCTATGAAAGACAATGGGCAGGAGATATGAGTTGCATCAAGTAGAAAAGAAAATCTTTACAGCAATAGTAAAGCACTGGCAGGGGTTACCCAGAGAGGCTGTGAATCTCCATCCTTGAAGGTACCCAGACCTTAGCTGGCTGTTGTGGTTTAACCCTGGCCAGCAACTAAGCCCCATGCAGCCGCTCACTCACTCCTCCATGGCGGGATGGGGGAGAAAATCAGAAGGGTGAGAGTAAGAAAACTCGTGGTTGAGACAAAGACAGTTTAATAGGGAAAGAAAAAGCTGCACACACAAGCAAAGCAAAACAAGGAATTCATTCCCTCCTTTCCATGGGAAGGCAGGGATTCAGTCATCTCCAGGAAAGCAGGGCTCCATCACACGTAACGGTGACTTGGGAAGACAAACGCCACCACTCCAAACGTCCCTCCCTTCCCCCTTCTTCCCCCAGCTTATATACTGAGCATGACATGATGCAGTATAGGATAACCCTTTGGTCGGTTGGGGTCAGCTGTCCTGGCTGTGCCCCCTCCCAGCTTCTTGTGCACCCCTAGCCTCCTCACTGGTGGTGTGGGGTGAGAAACAAAAAAGGCCTTGACTCTGTGTAAGCCCTGATCAGCAATAATGAAAACATCTTTGTGTTATCAGCACTGTTTTCACCACAAATCCAAAACATAGCTCTGTGCTACCTACAATGAAGAAAATTACTCCAGCCCAAACCGGCACACTGGCCAAGACCCCAGGCAACCTGATCTGCATGGGAGTTAGCCCTAGTTTGCATGACAGGGTTGGACCAGATGACTTCCAGGATTCCTTTCCAGACTGTGCAATTCTGTGATTCTAAGGTTGTGAGGCCAGTTGTCAAATGTGAGGTTCCAGCTACTGAGGAATTTATAAGCTATTTTGCTTTTCATGAAAAGATTTTTCAAACCCATGAACCTTGTTTATCATGTCAGGAGGCTAGTGAGAAAACTTGAGTTGAATCAATACATTTAGCAGTATGTTCCCTAGAAAGATGGCTTTTGTCTGAAAATTTAAGCAGTATAAAGCAGGTATGAATAGTCTTTATTAATCATTCTTAGGTCCCCAGCACTGACAAGGGACATACTTCATGGGACTCGTTTTGTAATTTGTGCCAAAGCTATGTCTATGAACTTCTGCAGTTATCTTGAATAGAGAGATATGCTTCATCAGTGACCTTTGGCATGGTCTCTCTTGCTAATGTGACCTAAGAAAGTCTATTTTTAGTACAACTTAAGTTAGTTTTGTTTTGTTAATGATACCTTTCTTTTCACACTGCACTCACCTGTCCAAGACCCATCATATGTGCATCACAGCACTGATGGTCTGAGATGACCAGTTATTTTTTCTTCCAGCTTCGCAACGTGGTGTCTGTTCAGTGGAAAGTAGCATGTTATGTGCTTGGGACAGCACTGACAATAATCCATATGATCACCTCCATAGTGTTCTGCCTTCTCATGGCTCTTGACAAACCTCTATCACTGTCTGCTGCATTTGAAAAAAGCAATGTGTTCCTCTGTCACCCCTGGGATGTGCATTTGAGACACACTGTGTCTTGGAGCTGACACTACTTGGCAGCGCAGACGGTCAGCCTGGAGGAGGAAAACAGGAGAGCACCGAGCATTTTTGCTGCCTTGCCAGTGGGCTCACCTACTTCATGATTAGCTAATCCACTCAGCTCGGCTTAAGCCTTTGATGTATTATAAACTATTGTCCCTAAACACTGTGAGCTTTGTTGATAAAGAGCAGACTGAAAATGTCCATTAGCCCTGCTGTATGTGGGCAGCATGCTCTCTCACCCCCCGAGTCTGAAGGTTAAGCACAGCACACTGCAGCGCTAGCCTCTCTCGTGCACAGCCAATGCAATTCTCCATAGCCTATTAATTTCAGGCTTTCATTTTGTTTTCACATTATGAGACAATATAAAAACTGTTGCCCATATCAGATTTTTAAAAGGGAACCTACTCAAATGACTCTGTGTTCTGCATCCAATGCCACAGTCAAGATATTTCAGCAGCGTGGTGATTCAGGGTAAGGGCTGACATCTGAAAATATTCACATCGTGCTAATGGCGAGTGGGTAGCTTGTGCAAACAGGAGACAGCTAACTATTGAGGGGCCTGAAGGGAATTTAAATTGACAAAATCTTCTTTGAAAAAGCTGAGGACAAATATGAATCTAAGGTGCTTCCTGTAGCTTTTGGTTTTAGAGGAAATGGGTTTTCTATCTTTTATTTTTATTTTTTTTTCTGGGGGCAGGAGAGAGCTTGTGTCTTGAGAAGGCTGTGCTTGCTAGCTTTTTCCAAAGAACAATCAAGAATTTAGGAAAACAATTATCCTGATTGCAATAACCCTCCACCTGGAGACTAAGAGAAAGCAATGTTTCTCCTTTGCTTTTTATTTCACAGTTGAACTTTACAGTTACTTAGATTTTATTTTGCTTATGGTCTTAGCCTTACACAAACAACAAGCCAAATAAAACAAATCCCAAAGCATACAGCGTTACATCTCCCAGGCAGATGTAATTTACAGAAACAGTAGGCACACTTCAGGAGTTCACTCTGGTTTCAGAAGCATGTACAATTCCAGCTATATTTCCCATGCTTAAATTGGGGCTCCGGTAGTATCTCAGTAGCCAGAATTAACTTTGCAAGTGCATACATACTGCAGAGCAGCAAAGCTTAATACAAGCAGTAAATCTGCTGCAGCGAGGTGGAGAGACCCTGCTGGGAGCCTGGCACAACAGAAGCTAAAGCCTGTTTTTCTAAGGCTTGGACATTTTATATGGGCTCTCCAGGAAAGAATGGGGTACATCTGTGTGGAGGCATGCACGGACACACCAAGCATGTGTCACAGGCTGTGGTCAAGGCTTCTTGAAGCTACTGACACAGGACAATTCCCTTCAGAAAACATGATTTTGTAACATAGGTAAATGACGTCTCTGACCAGATCTTAATTTACATCATTTAAAAAAACAAATCTGATGAAACCAGAAAGGCAACAATTGGAGCCAACATTTCAAAAATTAGAAGTCACAGGAACACACCATCCATTTGTCACGTTCAAATTTATGGTTTTTTAGCGAATGGAATACTTTGATTTGTATTGAAAATGCCAACATTTTTAGTTGGCATTTTCCATTTTTAACAGAGGCATTTTTCTTCCCATAGATTTTAATGTTCTTTATAAACAATCTAATTCAGAGCAGAAACTCATTTCAGAATGCTACCATTTCTCACACAATGAAAATTGTATTTCTGTGAGCCAACCCCAGTGCTAAATATTTTTCCTGGGTTTTTTTTGGATGATAAATATTTTCCCGTGGTGGCGGATCTTGCCTGGTGCAAGGCTTAAGTGTCCTTCCTAAGAAGACCCCCCAGACCCGCTTATCACTGTTCTCTGGAAATTCCTGTTGACTTACTGAAGATAGCAGGAACCTGAATTTCTTACAATGTTCAAACTGAGTTAAAAAAACATAATCTCTTTCCTGCTGTTTGTATTAACCAGCCTCCTGTGGTCTATTTTCAGTTTTTCTACATCAAGGAGAAATGCCAGCCAGTTGCTTGGAGGATGTCCTGGGTCAAAGAGGTGAGGGAAAGGGGCCTGGTTGAGGCAAATCAAAGACCAGCTTTGGGCAGCTTTCAATACAGGAAAGATAGGTGGTAATATAGAGGATACTAGGACGTGTGTAATGGTGCTCACCTTCCAGGAAGCGTACAAATAGCTGACAAACCAAACAGAAATTCTTTCCAAGAAACGTCTGCACTACCTGCTATTGTTTTCAAAATAGGCCAACAGGATCCCATGTAGCAAACCTGTGATCCCCAAATGCCTCTGCATCTGTCAGCCTCTGGGATTAGCCATGGGCCTCTGTGTTGCCTCTCAAAGCATGTTTCTATACATTGGCATTATGTAAAGGTGGAGCTGTCAACAGCACAGTCCTACTCCAGTGTTGCCCATAGGTAAGGCTGGAGACGATTTTGGTAGTCAGAGATAGACAGGAATCTTTCTTGTTTTATGAAGACATTAATTGTATTTTTTTTAGATGCATTCATATTAAGTATTATCACTGACGGAAAATGGCCCTTTTTCATTATTAAGGAAGCTACCTTTTTCTAACTGCTCATCAGCTCAACAACCTAGCAGATGTTTATGCTGTCACTGACAGTCCATGGATGGAAATAAACCCTGTTATTAGTCTCCTATGTTTAGACATTAGACTTTTGGAGGTGGTATCTCTTCATTCAGTACTAAGGAGAGCTTGAAGGTGAAGTCTTCTCCAGGGTCCAGAGGGATGGGGTTGAAAATTGTGGCTTATCTGGCAAAGTGGGATAGTCCTAGACTACAAGCTTGATGATGAGTCTGAAACAGACCTTATCCCATAGTTGCATGTACATACACAAGAAACTTTAAAGTTTCTATCCAACAACTTCTGAGGCAGAGCACTGTTTGCTCCTGAATCATGTGTGTGGAGGGGAGGAAGGAGAGAGGGAAGGAGGAGCTTTGAGTATGTTCTGCATGGTCTCATAAACATGGTACAGACTTTACATCCACTTTTGTTTGTATGAATAACAGTTAAATTATTCAGAAGAAAGGAAATTAGAAGGTGGAATGAAACAACGAATTTAGATTCATGGAAATTGAGTTATTAAGTCTATGGTATACAGTCCCAACAGAAATGACCACTGGGATGCTGCAAAATGTAAAAGTGCAAACACGGTCACAATAGAATGAACAAAAGGGTGAACTCACAGTGAAGTTTTGTGCCATGAAATTTTTTATATAATTATATATATGTTCTTCATTCTGCTAATTTTGAAACAACAATCCACATTTTCATGAAAAACAAAAGAATAGCAGAAGAGAATATTTATTGCCTGGAGTCAAATGATGAAATAATTCCAGACTTGCTATTGCCCCCAAATACTGTTCTTCTTAACAACGGTATGTGATGGAGGTGGTTGGTATTTCATAACTCCGTTTCTCTCTGTCAAGAGAAATAGCACCTGAAATAGCAGCTAACCTTCTAAGAGTGCTAACACAATAAATTGATACTGAAGCAGGAAACGTATGGTAGCTTTGACTGTGCTGGGTGGCATGCAACGTGACAGTACAAGATCATTGCCTTCCAATGCTCATCTTTGGGGAATGATTGCCTTCATAATACTGAAGAAAGAGTGCCATATGACTATCAACCTTGGTGGCCTGCAGAGGCTAGGTCTTTTTTTCTATATATGATGTATTTAAACCTCCTGCAGTAAGTTCATAGGTTAACCACCCCAGCTATCCATTCTAGTTGTTCAGGTGGTTCATGCACTTTATAGTGGGGAAGTCTAGCCTACCAACGGGTCAGCAGGCTGGTGGGAATCCACAGAGTAAGCTCTTTCTCTTTGGCTGCAGGGAATGTCATTGAGCTGACTGAAGTCTTACTCTGCCACACTGGACATCAACCCTCTGGACAGCATTTGCTCTTCACCTCTATCACAAAACCTGATGATCTATACTACATATACCGGCTTCTGGGTTGGACAAGGTAGCTTGTGCCAAGGGAGAAAACTGGGCACAGGTGCCATGGACTTGAGGAATTTGACAGTACTTACTCCCAAAACATGACATGCTCTCCACCACTGGTGATGGAAGAAGTAGAGATGGACACACTGTTCCTCAGAGCATTGTTTGCCAGCTAAGCTTTCGAGCCAACTGAAGTACATGAAGTACATGAAGTACAAAAACCAGAGCAGGGTTTGGTTTAACAAGGGTGGTACAGTTTTATTCCAGTGTGAAAAGAGAGGCTGCTCAGTGATTATAATAGTTACTTGCCATTCCCTAGGCAGGGTTCAGTTCCTGGTTTGATCATGGACATTCACTGATCTGAAACAGAATATGGATTTATGATCATGGTCAAATCACCTAGCAGCTAACCACAAAGGAACCCAGTGCTATCGCAAGGTCAGCATCTTCTCTCTGAAAATCAGTGTCTTTTCAAGGTTTCCGAAACAAGGCACCTCCAAAATGAAGGAAGCAATAATACTTTGCCATATTTGAAAATCTTGTGCAGCATTTCCTTAGAGACTGGAGTTAGAGAGTTAAGAGAATGACAGTGTTTTAAAGTTCTTTTATATCCAGTGCATAGCTCTGAGCATATCCCAGTACTAAGAGGAAGCAGGGTCAGATAGCTCTGAAGCAGGTGAAAATGACAGTTTTAGGAAAATCATATGTTAAGTAACACCTGGGTTAATACAACAATTCCTGCAGCTCCCACATTAACAACACACAAAGGCATAGACATTTTTCTTCCAACTGGGCAGACAACACAAATTGATCTTAAAGCTTTCAAGAAGAAAAATGGTAAAAATAGCTAATTTACCTGATTTATGTGAGCCATTAACAAGGTATCGCTATGTTCTGGTTCAACTTAGGTTGTAAATTTCACATGACAAAGACAACAATTAAGGATAAACAGGTAAGAAAATGAACAAATCATTATTTTACTAATTTTGACTTAGCAAAGATTTCCTCACCACCACCCTTTTGACCAAAGACTCTTTCAAGGCATCACAAATTGCTGTCTGAATCTGTATGTCTTCATATCTTGCTCCAGCTAATAGAATCAAGATTGTTAGCCACTGGAAGTTCCCTTCTTAAGATGCAAAATATCCTTTCCTGGTTTATCTACCTATTTTTGTACCCTATCAGCCTGACTTACATAAAATTAAGCTAGTTTCTTGTTAAAATTTGGAAAAAAACTGCTTTTTCTTCCTCTAGTTCTTGGATGTTGGTCCTACGTTAATCAGAAGCTGCATTATGTTGTGTCTTTGGGAAGGCACCATGTCTTTTGCAATGCTCTATAAGAAAGAGCAAGCAAGAACTGGAGAAAAAAAGTCAGCTATTCTGGCTTATGTTCAGTCTGTGCAGGTAAACAGAACAGGGATTTCAGTTCCAAAATGTGAGTGGGATCCTCCAGTGACAAGGGGAGGTCTGGTGCTCAACAGATGTGATGGTGCTATGCTGCCTTCTTCAGAGACCCTGTGAGAAGTACCAACACCAGCAAAAGCAGTAGATAAGGTCCACAGCAATCTGGTTATCCTGGATGGGTGAAAAGACTTCTAGCTGGGTGAGCCAGTGGTGAGTGTTTGTTATATTCACCAACATTTGGTAATTCTCTGCCCAGCCAGCAGAAATATTTACAAGGCTCCAGTTCCAGATGTGGCAGCTCATCACTGCGGTTTGGAGCTCTTTGCTGAACCCCTGCAGACCCCACAAGCACCATGCATGAACAAGGCACACGAAGCAGGCATAGCCTGTGTCTGCCATCTCTGCCGTCTCATCTCTGCTCCGCCTCATCCTCAGCCTGGCCATTTGAAAGAAGCCAAGATTGGGAATTTATAAATGACTGCACTTTAAAGCCATGCCTGGATCTCAGGTGAAGTTTGACACTTGCCTAAACCCACATTTTTAATAAGAAAGAACCCTCTCTCTTTACTCCTTCTCTTTCCACCAAAACCAAGTGTATCTCTGCACTTGGCGGTGTGTAGCTTGCCTGGATCTCTAAATGGGTTGTGTTCCAGAAATGTGAAGATGGCCACTTAGTTTTTGGGCAGAAGTATCATTGCTAGTCCTCATTCACTTCTTAGACAGATAATCCTTAATACCTCCAAAGGAAACCTCATTAAGGCCGTATCTTTCTTGCTTGTTATTCTTACAGACTTTCCACTACACATTTTATTCTGACTATCAACATTTGCTGAGAGAGTTTATGAACTGGTAGAGGCAAGGATAACACCTAGCTTTTACTGGATTGTAGCAAATGCTCCAGCAACCTTGATGGGAGAAAGTCTTGCTCTGTAATAACATTCCTGCAGTGATTACCAAAGCCTCTTGGTCAGGCTCAGGAGCAGTCCTAAAGTACAGAGAGTGGAAGCTGGGAGAGGAGAGTTAAATTCATTCTGAACAAGGTGGACCATTAAACTGTATGTTTCTTTTTATATAGTATTTATTTGCATTTTTTCCCTCTGTCTTATTCTTACAGAATCCTGAAAGGAATTTTTCTGCAGGCACCAGACCTTTTCTCCACAGACCTTCCCTTCAGCTGTGGTTTCTGTTTAAATCATGGCACAGGTGAAGTGATAAGGGAGAACAGAAGGTATGATATTCTTTTCCAAGAGAAGCTTTAAAGGATGATAAATATTTGTCGAAGCAGAGCATTCAAGCCATATGCAAATTTGCATAATGGCACTCCAGGTGATGTGACGCATGGTAATTACTTGTAACCTGAAAAAACTGAGAAATTCAGGAGTATGCTGATGACTGCAAACATTCATCTGAGACAAACAACACTGCCTCTTCATTCCTTAATAAAGGTATTATGGGGAAAAGACATGTCTTTAGGGAAGGACATGAAGGGCATATCCAGCTGGACATGAGGGACATTTCCCTACCGCCCTCCAGGATTGTGATCATTGTATGCACGCGCTCACTTCCTGACCGTAGCCATGCCTTTCAGCTTTTCAACTTGCAGCAGTTCCTTAAAAACTTAAAGATGCTCATCATCCCCCCAGGACTGCACATACTGGCCTGCCTTTTCCAGCTCCCCCAGCAACATGACTTGTGTTGCAATCAGCTACTCTCAATTAACAGCACTCGCATCATCAAGGCGAGGAGGAACACATCGGACTCACTTGCCCATAGGCAATGAAATTAAACAACACCTTGATGCCTGAGACATGGCAGGGGAAGGTCAAGAGTTCAGAGCAAATAAATAGTGGATTGTAGCAGTGCAAAAAGGTATAATTAAATTTCCTTTTAACATGTATTTAAAGTGCAGAATAGAACCATGTGTCTGATTGAATGTGATAAGATTTTGTCACTGGCATTGCTTGGGCCAGAATTTCACTCTGGGACAGATTTTTGCCTACTGGGATGCTTTTTTCTACATCCACCCGAGCAAAGGAGGGGAGGAAAAACACAGCAAGATCTAGGAAAAAAGAGTCACGTGAGTAGTTATGGTAGTAGTTATCTCTCAGTTTAAGTGTGGAGTGAGAAAAGGGATGTTAGGGAAGCAGAAAGAGGCAGATCAGTAAAAGCTCATAGTGAATCATCTAAAATGTGGATTTCAAAGAACAGAGTTTCTAATGTGCTCTGGTCTACATCATTTGCACAGGCAGATCCATTCTTGTGTTGATGGTGCCTGGGGTTCTGAAATATCAGAGCATAAGTGTTTCATGCTACTGGTGCACTCCTGGGAGGCTCTAATAAACAAACACAACACTGAAGGTGAAACCCTGGGCTCCATAGCGGAACAAGAAGAGCTTTTCTACTGACCCCTTTTTACTGTCCTGCCTGCTTCATCTGTCTCTTCATGTCCCCGCAGCAAGAGAGACGCACTGGGGCTATCTTCAGGATGGCAATGGGCAGTTCTGCTTTCTTTATTCCTCCAAAACCATTACTGGAAAAAATAAAATGTAAACATTCAGTTTTTAACCATGGTTGCCCCAGGCAGAGCTTTAACTCATGCTTCTATCTGCCTTTTAAGAACACAATTTGATTAATATGCATTAATTTTAGGGGAAGAATTGTCATATTTTATTATACCATGCGAACAAGAGCACTTTGTTAATATACAAAGAACATAATTAGAAAAGAAATAGCTCAAACAACAAATCCCTTATGAGTGTGAGAAGTGCTAAGTGTGAAATTATGAAGAAGTTTTCAAATCTTTTCTTTTGGAAAGCCAAACACTGAACAGACTTCACAAACTGCATGAGCTCACCTGTGGGCTTAAGGTAAGACAGACCTGAAAAAAAGGAAAAAAAAGGACGTGTCTACACTGATAAATGCAGTTTGCCTGACATTGTTCTTTGACACTAGGGCCAAGTGGTGAGGAACAGCCTGGATCCACAGTTAACCTTTCATGCCTTTTTACACCATGAGGGTATCCAACTTGCCTGTAGTGAATGGATCTTGGCCTGTGCTAAAACCCAAATTGTGCCTATGAATTCTTTGGGAGAGTGCTAATCAGCCTGGACCAAAATGTGCTACATGCTTTAATACAGTTCGGTAGTACAAATTATCAAGTGTCAAGGCCTGCCACCTTCCCTGCACTGTTTAATTTACAATTATAGACATAAATTAAATATATTCAAACAGAACAATTAAAGGGCTCCTGGTGCTTTTAGCCTTGCTTAGAAGTTTTAGATTTGCGGTTTTATGTTTGTACCATTAACCCGTTTCAGCCACATGCTATGGCATATCCAAGGTGTGCAATGGGATATCCCTGAGGGCTTGACACACTGTTCCTCCAAACCTTGGCCAGTAAGAGGAGTGCTGCTGGGATTGCCAGAGACAATCTCTCATAACCTATCCCAGACAAAGCCCTTTCTTTCCTACCTTCTGTTTTCTTCTACTTCATATATTTCCCCATTTAAGCTCCTAAAAAATGGCTCCCTCTTCCTGAGCAAACTGGGAATCTCCAAGCTCCTGCCTGGACTGATTGCATGGAGCCATTCTGGGTTTCATACTAGAAACACTCCCAGCCCCTTTACTTTCCCTTCCCTTATGAACAGCAGCGGAACTCAGTGCTGAGGAATCAAAGTTCATGATGAAGGAAAGCTAGCTAAGCTGCAATTCCTCAGGGGCAGGAATCCCAAGCTAGCTCTTTTGCATCCTTCCAGTGATGGCCTTCTAGTCTGTCACCGTCCTGTCTTATCTTGTTAGGCTCTGGAGGATGCTTTCTTATTTGAGAGTAAGTCCAAGCTAAAGTAACTCCATTAAGCTGAGGCTTTTATTAACACAGCAAAACCAAAACCATAACTGAAACCCAAGCAGATGTACAGAAAATCAGCTCTCTCAGCCACAAGTACCAACTGTTAGTATACACAGCTGTGTGGCTTCAGCCTTTTAGTGCTTGGGCACAATTCCGAACAAGCTTTGGATCTGTTCTGATAAGAAACTCTATATAGAGAGAATATGCTGGAACCTGTGCTGCTGTGGTTATTGTGTGGGTCTGCGTGGGTTGGAAAAACACCTCAGTAATTGATTTTGGGTGTTCCTGTGACTGACCTCTGCACTTAGCAGCATGCACCATGGAGTCTCCCAAGCCATCCCTGTCATCCAGCTGCTGTTTGGGAAGCAGAAGGAAAGATATGCTTGGTTTTTCAAAAAAGAAAGTCTGTGTTTGACTCACATTTTCATGTCTGCAACATGGTGGTGGTTGTCTGATGTTGACACCAGCTATTGCCAGATGTGCAATGAAGGGATGGACATATGAGATGTAGAGAATCTGCTGAGCAACAAGGGAGGGTTCCTGGCCAGAGCAGGCAATCACAGTGTGTTTCAAAGAGACCAGGTTCAAGAAGGTCAAACAAGATCTGCTCACTTTTTTCACTGTTTAAAAGCAGAAAATAGTGCAAAACTTCTCTGTGCTTAAACAATACAGGGCATTATCTTGAACACTGATGCAGCTGCCGGGGTTTTGGTAAGTGAAGCCATGCTATAGTCCCTTAGGGAAGGTGCCAAACAGAGTGCTACTGTCAGAGGGTTAGGTCCCTTTCTCTGCGGCGTGCTCTGTGCGTACTCTTTGTGATACGGCTTTACACAATGGGAAGTTCTGAGCATTCATTTCATATCCGTGAAGGAAAAACACAGCTATAGCAATACATACATATATTAACAGTGCTAATATGAAAATACGATCTAAAAGCACAGATGTTACCCGGCCATAACTGTGGAAGACTAACTAAGGTTTTTGCTGCTGTGTACAGCTAGAAGCTGATGGCCTGGATGGCTTTTAAAACTCAAGTGAAAACAGAAAAGGAAAGATCAGAAAAGGAAATAGCAAAGTGAATAACTCATGGAAAATCACCATACTAGAAGAAATAGTCTGAAATCCAAATGATCATTAGGAATGGCAATTCTGGGTAAAAATATATATAATTTATAACTAATGAAATTATTTTTATTACTTTAACATAAGAAGGTCAGGCAGTGATTGCTTTAGCTTACCTAACAATTCCTATTTTAAAACATCCATAAGAAATTTTGCAAGAAACTTCCCTAACTAATTTTTTATAACAAACAGCAGACATAGGACAGGGAATGTGATGAGAGCCAAGGATGTGCCTTTTGTTGCTTATTATTTGAATTTTAGTCTTACATTTCCATTTCTTCTCTTTTTCTTTCTGCTATTTTTTTTTGCCCCAGGGTGAGAAGGACTCCCTCCTACATTGTTATAAACTCAGAAAGTACACATCTTAATTTCAAACTGAAGTTTGTTACAAATTAAGCCAAAATTAAATTCACCAAATCAGAGGTGCAGTTATGTGGGTTTAGCAGAAGAGGAAATACTCTAAAGTAAGGTCTGTAGCCATTCTTTGACTTCTTTCGCAATAACAGCATTGTTGGCACAGTTAACAATTGCCTAGGAGGCAGCAGGATGTTTGAGGTCCAGATAAGATACCAGTTTCTCTAGGTATTAGGTTGTGCAACCTCAGCAGCGAGAACCCTTCACACCTTCCTCTTCTAGTTGCAATAACAATCATTTTATTGAAAAGGAGGTTGATACTTGTCTCTTAGTTCTGCTTTCTCAAATTTACACTGGCTCTTGGTCTCAGATTTTTCTTGTCTTTTTTTTTGTCTTTATATTGAATGAGAAGAACATATCTGCTCAATAAAGGGCTTACTAGTTTTGTGCCCACTGGGAACTTCATCCGGCTAAGCATGTCAGCTAGTGGCTGTCGCTAAATACACCACAGAACAGCACTGTTTTCTGTGTAAGGCCAGTAAAGTACTAGTCTCAGACTCTGGTTGAAATATATATTTATTCTTCTCATACAATAGGAATCTGAAAGAATATTTCGGATGGCTAAAGTAAGTGATTAAAGAATTTCAAAAAGTGACAGGACAAAACCTAATATCAGGGGTTGCTTGAGGGATAGCTGCAAAAAGGGAAAAGATGGGAATCCCATCACTTTGCTATCAGTGCCTCAGTGTTGTGCTTCACTAAAAGTGCAGTAGATAAGGGCTTGATATCGGCACTGACAAAGCAGATCCAGTTGATCCTTCTGCTTCCTGTCTTCATGTAGCTACCAGGCACGTGCTGCAGAAATTCTGACTGTGAAGCAGAAATGATTTTTTTAAATTTGTAATAATTTTGTCCTCACTGTGAAAGATTAAAATCCGAGCTTTTCAAACAGAAATTGTTTGCTTTCTTTTGAGGTTTTAACCATCTGACTTGTCTGCTCCTTTAAACAGCCATAACTGCTATCTGCAATTCAATTACCCTTGTGGCTCTGTCTGAGTGTGCTATTTCTCGCTGATCCAGTAATTGATGGATAACAGGAAGCATCTGAACATGGATGTTAAATTATATTCACTGTAGGAATAGATTACATTGCCACCACTGTTGCTGTATTTATTTAAACCAGTAATCATCATTGCCATTTTATGTGCCCTTGGGAATTGGATGCTGCCACACTTGCCCAGCAGGACTCTATTTCCAGAGACATGGATGGGACAATGGATCAAGACAATCACACAAAGAGAGGACTTCAAGATTTGCCCACTGTTTACATAACACAAGCTATGAATAGACTGGTCAAGCACAAAAATGTACACTTTGACAAGAACAGAAATAGCATCAAGCCTTTGAAATTGAATAAATTAGTACTGACCTCTGCTTACAAACAGAGTGCATCTTGCCAGCAGGAGGGCGCACTAGTTGCCAAAATAGGCACTAGGCAGAGCTCACAGCACTGCCTTTTCCTCATGCTGTTGATCTTATGAGTTTCTTTCTCAAGCCTCATAGTTTTGGCAGTTTTGACCATTAGGAGTAAAATTTTCCATAGCTAGACATGTTGGGTCGGGGAGGGATCAAGAAGTTGACATGGTAATGGACATTTTTTCCCATCGTTCTTACACAAGTCTCTGTAAATCTCTGCCTGTGAAGCCACGTGGAGTCTACAAGGTGTGTGGGGAGTTGGTTTCTCAGGTGTGCACATCCTTAGCAAAGCGTGCTTACCACAAGGCTACCAAAAGCATAATTTGCTTCCACGTATGCCAGTGTAAGCTAATCAGAGAACAATGGCAAGTATGATCAGAGCTTTAAAATAGCATGGCTATTTGGAGAGATCAAATTGACAAGGACTCTTTGGTTTGGAAAAGAGACAACTGGTGTAGACACATAAAAATATAAATGGCATACAAAGAACAAGAAATGATTGGGATTTGAGTGAAAACATCCTCAGGAGTGAAAGGTGGCACCCACCCACACTGCTCTGAAGCACAAAGGAACGGAGGAAACCTCTGGCTCTGGAAGTCCCCAAACTGGAGTTTGCTGGAAGTGGGAGGATGTACCGGGAGAAGGATAACTTGGTATTTGTCCTGCTTTTATATTCCTGCCATGCCCACTACTGCCCTGTCTCAAAGGCATGGTGCCAAGCTGGGTAGACTTTTCTGTATGGACCTTGCTATGATTTAAGAGGCAGTACTTTTTTATAGCATCTCTTGCAAGTACAAATGGTGTCAGAAATAACTAGACCAGTCTTCTCCATATCCTTTTATGTACTGTCAGAATTTCAAACACACACATTTAGAGTATGTTCTTCAGTACTCCTCCCTTATATACATTATAGGCGTCATGCTGTACAACTGCCACGATAGTTGTGTTTCTGCTCAAGCTCTGGGAGGACTTTGCATTTCAAGGTGAGTGTACCCACAGTCACCCTACTTAAACTATTTCAATATAGGAAATGACATAATTAGAAGTTATTATCCCAGGTGTGGGAACAGCATAGAAATAGCCTGTGTTATTAAATGCTTTGTGAGAGCGAATTGTGTTAGGAATGTTTGTTTGTAAACTGATTAGACAGCTAATGATATAAAAACTATGCATAAAACATAAACGGAGGCTCTCATAGGACTTTCCTGCATGCACAAAGGGTTCATAATCTGTTTCATTATGGCCTTGATACTTCATGGAGGGCTTAGAATATAATATTAACCCTGAAATGACCTTTAATTAGGACAGGGCTGGATTTCCTCTGTTACAGTGACATATCCTGTGGGTGATTAGTGGCTGTCATTGAAAAATATCTATATTCCTAAAGCCATGGGGTTTCCAGCTGAACACTTTGACTAAAGGGATCATTGCAGGAAGATCAGCCTGAGAAAGAAAACTGGGACTGCACTCTTTCATTCCTCTTGAAATTCTCAGGGAGATGAGGAAGACTGTATTTTGCCAAGAGACTTTTCGTATGGAGTTTTCAGATCTTTCTGTTGTTAACAAAATCAGTTGTCAGCAATTACTCAACTTGATGAACTTTAATTGCTGTACTAATTCACTTCATTATTGTGTATATTGCTATTGATATTTCTCTACAAATCTTCCCCACTGACGTTTGTTTACAGTATCACAGGTTAAATGTCTTGTCTGCTTCTTTCCCATGTTTAATTAAACTAAAACTTAAACTAAAATAAAAGTAAAGGTAAAGGTAAAATTAAAATTAAAAATAAAAATAATAAATTTTTGCCCCACTGTGATCCCATGAGCAGACTCTGGTGGCAACGTCAACTCCTGTGTAGGAGGACACGTTCTCAATTCACGATGCGTCTATTTGCTCTCAGTTCTGCTATCTGCGATATGTGTATGTTCAGGAGATGCAATGTGTAGGAGTACCTTAGTGTGGGAGGTTTCAGGGTTGGTGAGCTGCTGGCTACATAATGAAGTGTTGCATTGCATCTCCTCTACACTGTTTCTTTCCTAAACTCACCCATGTGTATGTGTGCCCATGAAAAATATGCAGCAAAACTGAACTTGTGTCTGGGCACCCCTGGCCATCCCACAGGGTCCAGGTTTCCAGAAAGCTGAACTCTCACATCACCAGAACACGGAATATTTTCTAGGTACCTTTTAAAAATATTTTAAAATAATTTTTTAAAATATTTGAAAGGTGTATGCCTGGGATTCAAGGACTTTTTTCTGCAAGTCTTTTGTCTTTACTGGACATTACACTTTTTCCCAGATGAGAACCTCCATGCTATTTCCAAGTGCTGCACCCCATTTTCTGACTTTCACACTGCATCACATAGCCAGGAACCGGAGTGTCAGAGCCTGCCCAGGGTCATCACAAACTGGCCTCGGATAGGAGGCACTTACCAATGCAGAACTGTGTGAGCCTCTGCAAGGAGGTACAAGAATCTGTGAAAGTTTTATCCTTGGCACTGGATGAAACTCATGCTGGGCAATCACATTTGAAATGTCCACAGCTACCAATATAACTACTGTATAAGAATATTTGCCAATATTTCAATTAAATCACTAAAATTATAATGAGATTTCAAACTTGTTCCTCAGATCCCGATTAGCTGATACAAAGCTGTTTTCCTTCTAAGTTCATTCACAGTCCCAGGGTCTTGGTTTTATCCCTTACTGAGTCAATTCAAAGTTTACAAATTACATCTGCCTTTGCCTGAAATGAATCTTGTTATGGAAAAGAATTTGGTTTAGTAACTCCAGCTGCAGTCCTGGAGTCCCTTTTCCATGAGCAAAGCTCAGGCTGCTGGCACATCTATAAAATCTGCTGAGAAGGAGAAGGCAGAAAGCATGGAAATGGCATGCTGCTGGGAAGCTTGTCTGCGGCCATGGCTACTCCTCTAGCATTCAGATCCAGCTTAAGCAGGATGCTGATGAACTAATACTGCCTGCCATATGAACCTACAGATGTCTAAGGTCTCCAGGTAGAGCCAGGCCAGTGCCTGAATGCCAAAGCGGTGCTGGTGAAGCTAGGTAAGAAATGAACAGTAAGTGCCCCTGTATTGCTGGCACGTGCTGCACTGGGCTGGGTTATGTCACCTGTTAATTATGCCATGTGGACAGCTAGAGGTAATCAGAGACAGGTAGGGGGAAACAGAGGTAATCAGGGTAGGGGGAAAGCAAGGGAAACGTTTGTTAGTGTTAAGGAAAGGACTGTTTCTTGTCCTCCTCTCTCTCTCTTCTTTTTCCCTTGTTTTTTTGCAGTAATTCCTTCCACAAAAGATTTCCCCATGTCCTTGTTTCTCTGCTGGCTCCATGTGTCCCCCCTCTGTAGAGCTGACCAACACCGCCACAGGCACTTCAGCCTCCCCTGCCGGCTTTGTCATAGGGGGCAAACAGGCAGCCTGAATCCATGCCCAGACCTCGGCTGGCTCTTTGTGACACACTGAGCTGGGCATGAGGCATGGGGCAGAACCTGGAGTTTACACACCTGATGGGGGCATGCATGAGACCCCACGGAGGATGTCGGACATCCGCCGTAGCTGTTCTGAGCAGCTGGTGACATTGTGTCTGCCACCCAAGCTGCCAGTGAGGAAGGTCCCTTGGGAAGAACCTCCAGGTGGGGGTATCCCCAGCGTGGCGTGGTCCGAGAGATCCCGAAACGATCCTCGCTGCCCGTTGCGCTTTCAGTGAACACAGCAACGATGGCTGGAGCAAGGGCACAGCAACTGCGCGTACCCAGCCCGGATGCGCTGTGGAGGTGGAGGGCCTGGGGCAGGTGCTGACATTATTTCTGGGGCATGAAAGTAGCTGTAGCCTTTGGGGATTTTTGTAGCTAAGATCTTATTTAACGAAGATACATTAATACATGTTTGTTTGGGTTGTTTTTTTTTTTTCCAGAGAAATAAAAGCTTTGAGGACTGTAAGGGGAAAGGTATTGTCTTGTTTTCCTGTTCCCCTTGTATCACTACAGACTCAGGTTTTGAAAGCTGTCTCTGCCACTGTTTGGTCCTTGTTGATGAACACCTTTTGTAATACATCGCTAAGGTACTCTGTCAGTTTGAGTTCTGGCTATTTAATTTTGTCAAAACCATCCAGCTACTGCTTTAACATAGCTATTAGTTTGCTGCTCTCTGCTAACAAGGGAAAAATAATTTCACAGCAGGGTTTTAGAATTATGTCGCTGAGAAGATGGACTTGTCCCCAGATCTCTCACCCCTAATGCTTTCATAGCAAATTATGGCCATAGCCTGTACAAGTGCTAGATATTAACTGACTATATGGTTAAATAAATGAGCGAAACCAGAACATTTACTGAAAGCTGGCTTTAAATTTGTAGTGACTAACATCTCCCACTAGTCTTTCTCTCTATTACTTTTTTTTTGGTATGCACCTCTAGTCAGTGCTATGTTTGTTCAGACTCCTCAGCTCAGTGAGACAACTCAGACATAAAACTTTTATAGCTGTGGGTACATCCATCAAAGCCGCTCTCGTGGCTCACTGCTGACCTATCTCTTTATTGGCATTCATTTTATCAACTTGAGAAATTTATGGTGTGGATATTTACATGTAGTACCTGGTGGCTTTGAGGTGTCCGGGGTATTTACAATGTATACAGATGCCCTTGTCCAGCAGCTGAAGGCCACATAGTGTATGTTAGGTCATCCCAATGTCACAAGGCACCTAGAAGTGGGCAACTGGATCAACCCCCTAAAATCTTGCAAAATGGATTGTGCCCACAGTGTCTGTGCTGTGTGGGGATGGAGCTTGGATGTAAATTTGTTTCTGGGCTGCTGTGCTCAAAAGCGTTCACAGGCAGTACAAGTGTTCAGTAAGGCCAGGACTTTTTTGTAGTTAAAACAAATTTTAGCTGAAGCCATGAATCACTGAAGGCACCTACATTAACTCCTGTCACTCCCAGAAGTTTTCTCATGTTAAAATGTATTAATCCTCTCCCTCTTGGACATGACATTAGGGGACTCTCCCCCTGTTGACATGAAATTATTTTTCTGTTTTGGTATCTTTTTCCTGGAATTTTCTACCAGAAATATAAAACTGCAATTTCCTTTAAATTATGTCATTTTTACGTGAAAGAAAATTTCCTTGGTTAAACAGGGCAGAATTTCACAGAGCGATGATAGATGAGAATATTGCATTGTGCCTGAAGTGATCTTTGCAGAGCTTCTCATTGCAAAGCAGGTTAGCCAAATCCATGGCAATGCTCTTCAGGCATTTGTCTCCGTTTTCCCTGTCCCTAACACAATGTTTCAAGACCCATGCTTCTCCTGCAAGGATCTGAGTGAACTCTGTGGTTTTATAGGCTTCCTGTCCCTCAACTGTGGAGGCAGAGCCTTGCCATGCTGTGTGCTGTGGAAATGGGTACATACATCTCATCCGCAGGCAGTGAGTGGGGCCATGGGGATGAGCTCTGCCCAGACACACGACTTGGGAGCTCATGGTCCTGTAAACTACCTCCAGGACCTGGGACTCCAGGACAGGCCTTTCAAAGCAGGAGAAACTTCTTTTTTTAAAAGGGAAGGATGAAAGGGATTCAGGGGTGACAGTACTCCTTCCACATTTCCCACCAACTAGTACTACCTAGTGCAGTGTGCCCCCATTATAGACAATTGCTTTCTGGAAACAATTTGAAAAAAAATGTTGTCTGAATTGGACTGAAACCAAATTCTGAAAGACTGAAATTTTCAGTGAACTAGAAAACCTGCTCTTCATTGAGATTTATTTGTTAAACTAATAAACTGTCTTAGAAGTAGAGCACAAATAATTTTTAGATGCACATAAGATTATCCAGTAATACAGATACTTATGGTCCTGTTCGGTCACAGAGTCAGAATCTATTAGTATAATTTTTTTGGTAAACGGCCTGGAAGGTGATGTAAATTACATTAAAGCCTGTCCCTAGATTCAGCAGACATCTGTCTGAATTTAACATATTCTGTCTACAGTACTTCATCTCCCTTTTAATTTCAAGGGTAGAAGGAAGCTGGGTAATCATTAATACATGTCATATTCATTGTTCAGCTGAGCTGATGGTTGTACTCTTAAGAAATTTGCCTGTTTATATGACATTGTAGCCATGCAAAAAATTATTCTGCTTCATTCTTACTGGAATATCTCTTAGGCTTTCCTTATCTTTAGTTGCACTTCATTAAATCAGCTACATCCCTGCATTAAATCAACCATAGGCCAATCATTGTCAACAGGAGGGACACTACCCTTTGCTATTAAAGCATATGGACCGTAATCTGTTAGCATTATTATATTTGAAAAATACAAATTTGTTATATCAGAGGACATGAGTCTTTTCCTTCCTAAATCATCTTGTAGTCTCCTTCTTGCTGCTTTCCATTTCTTTCAACAGCAGTCAAATTATCATTGCCTTGCAGTAAAATATGGCATTTATTTGTCTAAAATAATAATCTGCTCTCAAAATTACTTTTCATCTGAAAATCATGAAGTGCTTTACTTCATGGAGCTTGCATGATCTCACTTTCATAGAGAGAGAAATCAGGAAAATCAGAAAGGACCCTGAGAAGTGATTATTTGATTTGCCCAAAACTCTTCTGTTTTGACACAGAACTAAGGTAATGTAGTGAGAACAGTGCCATGACATTCAGTCAATTTTGCCTCTGCTTTTATTTTCCTCCTAGTGATATTTTGAAATGAAGTTATTATCCATACATGGTTACACCAGCTTAGACTAAAGTTATTCTTAATCAGTTGATTTGGATGATAAGATTTCAGCTACAATTTTGTCCCTAGGTAGCTGGGGTAGAAAGAATAACAGAAATGCAATCACAGCTTGCTTTTCATTCTGTCTTTTGGAAGAAATTTCTATCCCTTTGACTAAAATTTGCTCTCATTAACACACCAAGCTTGTTTGTTGTAGCCAGTGGGGTCCCAGGGAGTATGGCTAAAAGCAGAATTTGGTTTGTTATGTTCATGGCAGCTTTTCAACAAAGTTGCTATTAGTTAAGACAAGATGCATAACCTGTTCCTGGTCTTATCCATCAGAATGGCAGAAGAGTCTTCGGACAGCATGTTGCTTCAGACTTCCTCTGAAATCCTTCTGCCTGAAATGTTGTCATGGTTTAACTTAGCTGGCAACTAAGCACCACGCAGCCGCTCACTCACTCCCCCCCTCCCTCAGTAGGATGGGGGAGAGAATTGGAAAAAAAAAAAGCAAGACCCGTGGGTTGAGATAGAGACAGTTTAATAAGAGAGAAGAATAACAATAGTGATAATAATAATGGTAAGAGAATATACAGAATATATAAAGCAAATGATGCACAATGCAATTGCTCACCACCCGCTGACCGATGCCCAGCCCGTCCCGAGCAGCGATCACTCCCCCTGAGCCGTGATCGCCCAGCCCGAGCTGCGATCACTCTGCCCGCGACCGACCGACCGACTAACCCCCCCTGAGCATGATGTTATATGGTATGGAATAGCTCTTTGGACAGTTTGGGTTAGGTGTCCTAGCTGTGTTGTGCTCCCAGCTTGTTATGCACCTGGCCGAGCAGGAGAAGCTCAAAAAGTCCTTGAGCAGTCTGAGCACTACTTGGCAACAACTAAAAACATCAGCGTGTTATCAACATTCTTCTAGCACTGAATCCAAAGCACAGCACTATGCTAGCTACTATGAAGAAAATTAACTCTATCCCAGCCGAAACCAGGACAAATGTGCAGAACTCTGCCTGTTGCATTTGCAAAGCCAGGGCTGAAAAAAAATATGTCTTTTAGCATTAAGTTTTTACTGCTTATTTGGTTTTAGGCTATGGCTGTAAAGTCTGTTGTTTTATTTGCTGATCTGTTTTATTTGCTGATCTGTTTTATTAAGTGCCTTCTGATGAACAACAAGAAGTGTGTAATAAAAACCATCCGCAGTATGGTGATGACTTCTTTCTCTCAGTCACAGATCTTAAAATAGTCCCTAGTGTGCTGCTATGCACAACCCTGCCTTGTTTCTAGTACTTGTTACTGAAATGTTCATCTGGGTCCTGGCTGGCATTTTTGTCTGAGTTTGCATGTGTTGCTATTAAAGGATGCCCTCACCTGGGAATCTCTTTCTGGTTCATTTAAAATTTCTTGTATACCAGACTCCACTGGATAGATCCTCGCTGAAGTAAGTATCATAGCCAGACAAATGCATGAAAGAATGAAACAATTTGCATTTGGTAAGAATCTGCCCCATATCTAATAGCAGCAGATGATGAAGTTCCAATTTTATTTACCCTTGTTCAGCACCTGTGTACCACATACAATGTTTTATTACACAGTCAAGGCCCATTTAGTCATAACTCTACTACTTGCTGCAGGTTTGTCTGCTATAGTGCACTATGCAGTCAAATTTTAAATGCTGGGGTGTTTCTATGACTTCCATGGACCCAGTGTCTTCCCTCGCTTTACACTGTTTGAGGCAAAACCCCAGAAGTTCCTATTCATCCCTTAGGCAATGTTGTGTTGGTGTCTGGGTATTAGGGAGTGCTTTAAACTGGGCTGCCCAAAGACCTGCTGTTCCATGGGATATGGCCTTCTGGGAAAGGAGTCATATTTTCATGATGCATCATGAGTGAGGTGAAGTGTTGGACAGGACTTCAATGGGGCAGTGTTTAGGTTTCTTGAAGATCATTTTGACTCTCCTACAATTGACAGCACAGCAGGCAATGCCTTCCCTGACATTCCCAGGTAATGAACAACTCTTGCCAGTGCAGAACATGCCCATAAAGAGGCCCTTAACATTGATGGACATAATCTTTTAGGAAGAGAACTGAAGATACAGAAACCACTTGTAAGAACCTTCACCAGGAAGTGTTAAGGGTAGGCAGTGGAATTTAAATGCCAGATATTAAGTGCCCAGTCTTTACAAGGGTTTCAGATTTTGATGAAAACTTAGTGGCTGATGTAAATGATCCATTTCTGTTACTGCATCTGCACAAGACTGACCTTCCTTTCTGCTTTAAACTTTATTTCAATGAAATATTAGTATAACGAATGAGATGGTACTCTATCACAGTCCAAAATAATCTTAATTCATATTGGTGGTGTATGCAGTTAGCTCTTAGCCTATATTTTTTGCCATATTTTCAGAAATTTTGGAAGTCTCCAGTGGTCTGTAATCTAAATATCAAATGATGACATTTAAAGTTTGGAAGAAAAAGAAATATACTGCTTCTTGCCATAAAGGTCCATTAATTACCCTCTTCTTTCACATTTAATAGCTTTTTATTCCCTGTAAGCCACTCCCAGAGGCTGGATCTAGGCTAACCATTACTTAAGTGTGGAATCTGAACCATCATTGCTTCTCAGGCACATAATTCATAGCAAGAAGTCATTCCCTGCTTATTTGTTGTTAACCACTTTCCTTTACACAATAGCAAAATATAATGCTATATTTGTGAGCCTCATGTCTTTTTGAAGAGATTACAGTGCATGTTTTTCTGAAAACAACTTTGGAAAATTAATTAAAAGCAATTTTGCTTATGTAGCAACTACTGGCAACAGTAGTCAAGTCGTTTTTGTTGTGACCTCAAAGCATCATAAAATATGTAATGCAATTACAACTTTTTTGGACTGATTCCTTTTTCTTAATTTAATGTTAGCACTAAATCAAATTAATCTTCTTTAACATTTCAGTATTGCAACATCTGGATCAGTTTTTATTTCTATGTTTGCATCACTTAAATTACATTAACTAATTTGCTTCACTAAACAGTGAAAAGGGATCTAAATCAGAAACTTTCTATCATGAATAAATAACTTTAACCATAACAGATTCTTTCATCATAATGTAAATCTATTTCAGAATTAGTGGCTCAGATCTGAGTTGAGACCTGCTTCTTCTCTTCCATGGACAAAAAATATTTGAGTTTAATGATTTCTACCAGTGTACCTCTGTTCATACATTTGCAAAACAATACCCACTAGTAGGGATGATAGTGTTAATTTTATTTCTTGAAAATATTGGGCTATAACACACAGCCCAGAAGTTTTGAGCTGGGCATACTTGCATTGATCCCAAAAGTGATGTCACACCACACAGGAAGAATCAGGGAAGATGGGAGCCAGACGAAATACAGGAATGTGCATTAACATGGTAATAACAGATCTAACATGGCTAGACTTCCTGCAGACTCAAGCCTAAATCAGCAGTGACTTTCACGTGTCTGCTGGTTCGAGCATCCCTTTGTTGGAGCTGGCTTTAAAAACAGAGCTCTCCACTTGCTTCTTGTCTATGGCTATTAACTGGAAAGATTGCAGGCAGCTTTTTAAGTCCTTGAGTTCTTAGTTCTCTTTAAAACTGCATTTGAGGGAAGAAAAATAAATCTGTACTCAAATTAGTGATTTAAAAGCCTTCTAAGTGATCTTAATCACTTTTCCCCCCTTCATCAGTCTGACAAAAAAAAAACCCCAAGAATTGCCTTTTCTCCTCTCCACTGTTCTAATATATTTCAATTTATGAATGTTTAAAAATCCTTCCATCTTTCACCCAAATAGAAATGCCTGTTCAAAGCTCTCTGTCAAAGTTGATAGAAATATCTTTTGCTTGCTGCTGTCATCTCAGTGGACGTTCTTATTCTCTTACAGCACTGCTGTCCTGTTACCAGTTCCTGCTTTGGTTTCCCCAAAGTAAAAGAAAATCCACCTACTCTTGCTTTTGAATATCAACTGGAATTCTGTAACTGGCTCAGAGCAACATGAAAACTGTTGCTGTAAGAAAATAAGCACTGTAAGAAATATCTGTTTGTATATTATATCCAGCCCTGTGTCCTCAACAGGTTAAGCACTTCACAGGCTCTAATGCCCTTTGCTTCCCACCAAATAACTCTTAGGAACTCTGTGGTGTGGGTTGTCCTCAGCATTATGGTTACTTCTACCACACATAGCACAAGTCTTCAGGTCCTCTACACATCTCGTCAGCTCTACCTGTTTCAGTCAGGGAATGGGAAGAACTTTGACCAAATGAACAGAAATGGCCAATAGAAATCATAAGTCTATCTAATTACAAGATCTTCCAATTTTAGTAACTTCATACCACTGAAGTCCCCACATTTTGCTCATGGCTACTACTGTGAACATGAGGGGTAGCTTTTACAAGCCAAGTTCAGAGATGTCAACGGAAACATAAAACTCTTCTGGTGCTCATTGGAAGGGACTTCAATGGTCATCTTGTCCCTCCTTCTCCCACTCAAAGTGAGACTGTCACCAACACTAGACCAGTAGAGCCTGTAACAAGGATCCACCACCACTCTGGATGACATGCCTCAGTGTTGTACTAGCCACCAGTGAAAAAGTTTTCTTTAAAGTAGGACATGAACCTCTCAAGCTACAACATGTGGTTGTTGCTCCTTGTATATGTATAACATATATCATGACCAAGAAGAGTTTGACTCTGTCCCCTTCATAATTCCCATGTGCACATTTGCAGACTGCTGTAGACCACCTCTTTACCAGACTAAACAAGCCCACATCTTTCAACATTTTCTCACAGGCCACGTACTCTTGATAGCTGGCTTCCTCAGTGGTCCTCCAACAGACCCAAAAGTCAGAATCTTCAAGTCCTGACTCAAAACTGCTGTGTCTGTGCTTCCATATTAATAAAGTTTCTAAGTCAGGCACTACAATGTCTTACATGTAAGTCCACAGCCTGCCAGTATGAAGCAAAACAGTTATGTGCGTGCCCAGACTTCCTACATGGTCAAAAGTAAGATACAGGCTCCCCTGAATGTCTCTTGATAATGATCAAGAGTGGAGCATTTACTTGTATCTGCTGACTGTGCTGGGAGCATTTGTACTTCAGTGGAGCAATTCAGCACTCTCTCACACTGAGCAGGGAGCTGTCTGGAGGTAACTTATGGGAGATCATGCACAGGACTGCACCAGAACAGGCACCTGACTCAGAAGTGCACAGCAGCTGCCTGGATCCCCTGGGGAGCTGGGGCACAAGGTCAGCCTCAGAGAGTAGCTGATTGACTGGAGAGGAGGTGTATGGCTCAGTCCTGCTCAGCACAGAGGTTTCAGATGTAGCTAGCATTTCGAATTGGATGAAAAAAACCCCCACAATTCTAATTGCTTGCTTTTTTTTTTGTAAAGCTGATGAAATTTCTTAGCAAATCTATGAGGTATAACTGACCAAGACTTTGAGGCTAACTGCTTATATTATGGATTCACAAAGCCATATTCTTGTCATTTCTGAGCCAATAGAGTAATGAAGATAGCCTCTGAGCTTCTGCACTTCTACTTTGGTGTTTTGGGGTGTTTCACACAGTGTTGGAAAATACAGATAATGTTCAGGCATTCACATTTCCCTCTTTTACACCAGTTGAATTATATTCTGTTTTGCAGGTATTGGACACTGGAATCAGTAGTTTGAAATTCTCCTGGACAGGTGCAAACTCAACAAAAATGAAATTGCAACCATCCAAAAATAAAAGGTAGGCTTTATTCACATAAAGCTGGTTTCCTTCAGCTGTACTTAATCTAGATGATCCTCCAGTTTCTTCACTGGTGGTGTATCCCCTAGGACAAACTGTTAATTCATGCATTTTTTAATAGAAAAAATATTTTATTTATTATCGATAACTTGCTAACAGCTAAAACCTGATATTCTAATTCTTTTGGAGTAATTAATTTAAATATTTTTAAGGTGAAAGTCCAATCCCTTTACTTATGCTGAATAGTACATTGCAATGCAAATAGGACATTAAAGATGTATTATACAAACAGAGAAAAAAGATGGGGGCTGAGAAGTTTGCAGGAGAGTTGGGAATTGGAAGTAATTTAATGAATATGCTCCATAAACCACATAATCTTTATTATGAATTTGTAATATGTACAAAGGCTGGGAAAAGAGTAAGATATGGTTTCAGAAATATATTTAAAACTTATATTGTTTCACTACTCATTGCCTAAATTAAACCACGTAATGGAATTTTTGCTTTCCAGAATTAGGTATATAATTTCATCTATCCTTAGTCCATGAAAGATTTTCTTTTCTTGGTGCCTTGTGCACTGAATTTCTTCTTAGATCTCTGTAGGTACCTTAAAGTTCTAAGAAGGATTGTACAGTATAATATTAGCCTATATATAGTATAAATGAGCTGATAAAAAGTGAAAGCCCAAAGTGGTAACAAGTGAAGAGAGGTATTTCAATATCAAAATCTGCGCTAGTTAGTTATGATTTACCTACATTACAAATATTCTCATCTGCACAGACTTTCCTTTCTAGGTGTTTAAAATATGTTCTGTTGCTGCAAGCAAACTAGAATTATAGAATCATAGAATTGTTTAGGTTGGAAAAGACCTTTAAGATCATCAAGTCCAACCATTGACCTAACCCTGCCATTCCACCACTAAACCATGGCCCTAAGCACCTCATCTGCCCATCTTTTAAATACCTCCAGGATGGGGACTCAGCCACTTCACTGGGCAGCCTGTTCCAATGCTTGACAACCCTTTCGGTGAAAAAAATTTTCCCAATGTCCAATCAAAACCTCCCCTCCTGCAACTTGAAGACGTTTCCCCTCATCCTGTTGCCTGTTACCTGGGAGAAGAGACTGACATCCACCTCTCTACAACCTCCTCTCAGGCAGTTGTAGAGGGCGATCAGGTCTCCCCTCAGCCTCTTCTTCTCCAGGCTGAACAACCCCAGTTCCCTCAACCTCTCCTCATAAGACTTGTACTCCAGACCCCTCACCAGCTTGGTTGCCCTTCTTTGGATACACTCTGGCACCTCAATGTCTTTCTTGCAGTGAGGGGCCCAAAACTGAACACAGTATTCGAGGTGAAGCCCCACCAGTGCTGAGTACAGGGACACGATCACTTCCCTGGTCCTACTGGCCACACTATTCCTGATACAATCCAGGATGCTGTTGGCCTTCTTGGCCACCTGGGCACACTGCTGGCTCATATTCAGGACACTCAGGTCCTTTTCTGCATCTTTGCAGCCACTCTTCCCCAAGCCTGTAGCGTTGCATGGGGTTGTTGTGCAGGACCCGGCCCTTGGCCTTGTTGAACCTCATACAATTGACCTCAGCACATTGACCCAAAACTTACATATTTTTGAACTTCAAAGAAAATATTGTGGAGCTATAGTCTATATGATCTTATCTAGTCCATGTAAAGTGAAGCAATTAACTGTGTCTGATTTGAGAAACCTTCAATGTCATCTGAAGCTTGATCTCTCCCGGCTCCTGGGCCACATGGAGATCTGGCTGTAGCTGCACTGTCATGTACATGGCTCCAGAAGAGCCTGTCTGAAGGGACTACTATTTTTCCATTGTCTAGCAAGTTCCATATTATTTCATATCTTTCTTAAATTTATCTGGCTCAGCTTTAAAAGTAGGGGTTTTTAGTCCTGCATTGCTCCCATAAAAATTCTTGTTCAGATACTCAGTGTTGTAATGTGTAACTTTTTTTTCTGATTTCCAGCCTAAATTTATTCATAGCTAATTTATACCCATTTGTTCTTGTGTCAGCATGGCCTTTAGCTTAAACAGTTGTTTTCCCTGCCTGATATTTACAACCCTGAAATGCTTACAAAGAATGGGAGCAAAGACAGATGGCTATCGCTTAACCTGTAATTTGTATTAATTATAATAATTAATCAGGGGTTTTTTTTTAGTTCAGAATGGTGTTATTGAGCAGGATTTAGTATCCAGCTAAAGTTCCTTAGCAGAAAAGTTGATGTAAGATTTTGAGTTAGTAAATAAATCAGTGATCCTGGTAGCAAATTTTTGCTAATAATTGTTATTACTGAGCTGAACCAAAACAATTCTATGAAGAGAGAAAAGTGATACACACAGCCAGTGTCTGTAGTACTTTGCAGCCTCTTCTAAGGAAACCCAAATGGGCCACAGAGGCTGCTGATAAGCAGTTACTGCCCTAGGGGCTTCTTTTTTTTCCGGGTTATTGAGGAAGTCCTGTAAGAGTAGGCCTGCGTTGCCACATTGGTTTGGATTCTGAAGTAAAAACCTGCTGATTGTCCCCATTATCCATGTTTTGGCTCCATGGACAAAGCGGTTGTGGGGGGATGAACTGTAATGCTCGGAGATGAGGCAGAACAGGATGGTGTGTGCCCAAGGCACAGCTGGGGCAACCATCTGCAGGGGCTTTCAGTCCACAGCACCAGACCACGGCCAGTCCAAAGTAAAACCTCTCTGCTGGTCCTGTAGTGTGGATGTCAGGACAACACATGTTGCTCTGTTTCTGTCTTTAATAGGTGGTAATAATTAAACCACTGTTGTAATTTTACATATGTTGAATTAGATTTTCATTTTCCTTATTTAAATTTGCACTCTGCCTAATTTCTCAGTTACCTTTAGCTGTTAAACATCCACCCTGTGTTATAAACATCAGCATTTCCATGAATGAGGTGCTTAAGTGCATTAAGCTGCTCTGCACAGGGTCAGCCCAGCTCCAGCATGGGCATGAGTCTGGCTTTCACAGAGCCCCATGCTGATGCTCTGCAGAGCCCTCCTGGTGTTTGCCCCCAGCATGGTATTGAGTTGCCTCTTCTAGACGCATGTGGAGCTTCTTCAGATTCACAGGGTTTATTGTCTCTATTTTATTTTGTGTGGAATCAAGTACAATTTTCTAAGTATGGAAACAACATTTTGCACATATTTACATAGCATCATTAACAAGCAAATAAGAGGCAATAAGTCCTTGTATTTCCTTGTCTACAGCTATTCTCCAGAGAGCTGGCCCCAGAATTTCTCCTAGTCCTCAGCAACCTGGATAAACCACCCAAGGTTGATTGTGTGTTGATTGCCCTTAAAATTTTATAGTCATTTAAGTTAAAAATTTTTACAGCCTAGGTGTGTTGATTCATTCATTAAATCACTTTTGCTTTATGTTATCCTTGTTTCAGAGACACTGCAAAACATTTTTAACTTCTGCTCGTAAAATGTTCAGAAGGGAGACAGCAGACCATGGGATCATCATCTTCCCTCCCATCTAGTGCTGTCAGAGGGACATGGAATTCCTCTGTACACCCTTCTCAGCAGTTATATTCTGGTATCTGCCTGGGTAAGATCAAAAAGGTTCAATGGGTTGGGAATTTCATATTAATTTCTACTCTTGTAATGACCTGAGAATTGTTTGATTGTGAGAGATTAATCTCATTGTGACCTTTGAAATTTGTAAAACTTTGCTTATTAAGGCAGCTTTGTACATACAAATTGTACACTCAGTTGCTGAATGAAAAGCGCTCTTCCCTCACCCTGGTTACATTCTCTTGTTTCACTCAGCTTTAGTATTATATGCAATTTTCTGTGCAGACAAAGATATACATAGTGCTATGGTTTAAGATACTGTAGTAATAGTCCCACTGTAGATATATTTCTGGGTAGTTCCACAGTAAAGAATTCAGTGCACCATTTCCTAAGGAAGCATGCGATAAATTATGAATAGTTGCTATTCAGACAGCGTTGTTCATTCTAGGCACTGAGTCAGTTAGGGATATTGGAGAGGGAACTGTAATGATTATGAACCTGCAACTCTCTTCTGTCTTCTATCTGAATGCTTGCACGAGGGCTGAACTTAGATTTTACATTTGAATGGCTCCCTTTGCAATGCCTTTTTTTTTTTTAATGCAATTACCTTTAAAGAGGGAAAAAAAAAAGGAAACAGAAAAAAAGAAAAAAGAGAAGAAGAAATCTCACATGTGACAATGCTGACCATAGATGAGATATCAGCAAGGTTGACTTTGGCAGATCAAAATAACTTTCTGTGACTTCCTAGTATTTTGGCTGTCTGCCACAGAAGCACATTAGCTGTGAAACGGCAGACAATTGTCTAGCACAGAAGACAGTGTGGAGATTTGAAAATTACAAGTTCAGTTGCAAGTTTTGCAGTAGTTAAATTTCTGTCTTTCCTTCCTGCTTCTGCCTCTTCAGTTCCTACCTAAAGGTTCCCTTTCTGCTTCCTATCTACACTTTCAATTCCTGACTGAATTTTTAGCTCCCTTTTCTTCTGGTTCCTAAGGGCTCTTTGTAAGGGTTGAGTGGCTCCATCATCTCCTCGGGCCAACTGGAAGGGCTCGAATTTGGCTGAAGCAGGTGCAGTGGGGAACAGGCAGAGACTCCACCTCACCCAAATGCTTTATCAGCTAGGGACTGATTCTGAGCGAGTCCCTGAGCCAGGGTGCCCTCAGGCTGAAGTACCCTCTGTCACTCAACATTCAGAGAAAGGCCACAACCTGGTTTACAAAGGAGGAAGTTGGAGCGATGAAGCATATTCAGGGCAGGGACTTCGGAGAAAGAATAATGCTGCACTGACTGTGATTTTTTTTCTTCACCACCTTATACACAGGTCTTTACATCTTCCTTTACATACCCAAATTTGTAAAATATGGACTCTTAAAACTGAGGCAACTCATCCTGTCCTACCTACAATGTCAGTTCAAAAGGTTTGGTACAAAATGACAAAATGTCAAAATCTTGTAGCGAAACTGCATTGATCAGAATGAGACTTTGACTTTATTCTCTAAGAAACGGCAATGTTTTGTGGACACTGACAGATCCATTCACTCTGAAATGGAAGATATCAATCTGGATCTTTAAAGCTTGATAAAGCTGTGATCAGGTGAAAGCATTGAAACATGAAGCTACTTGTTGTACCTGTGTCTGGCTAAAAAAATCCCCTAATAATTATAAGGCTAATTATGAGGTATTTGAAATGCATATTTTAAAGCATGTAGGACTAGAGTGGTCCACTGTATCTTAAGAGAAGCAGAACATTTTACCTGAGCTTGTAACTATTAAAATGTATTTGAGAAAGTGGGTTTTAAATCAAAAGGTTGTTGAAGTGAAGAACCATTTGTGTTGCATGTATTGTCCGTTATGACAGCAGGAGCTTCAGTTTCTGAGGTTGACTTACATTCAGGGAAAAGTTCTCAAAATCCATCAGATATATGCCTTTTGACAGCACAGGGTGAAATAAATGGGCAGAGGTGGTGTGAGGAAGCTGAGCTGCAGAGGAACCTTAGTGCTACAGCAAGTGGACACTAGGACATTTCTGTCATGAAAATAGAAAAATTGCATGACTGAGCAGGAATAGTGGAGGGAGAAATGTGGTCTGCAAAGTCTAGCCTATGTCTGATGGGTTAAAAATCAATTCTCTGAAAGGCTACTTTGCCTTTTTTTCTTTTGCCTTTTTCTTTCATTAGATGATGAAGGAACCTAATTCAAAATACCGTTCATGAGGATTTATATATGACAGATTACATAATTTCTCTGGCACTCTGGAAGTATACCCTACCATCGTCTTTATCTATGTGACTGGGAGTAGATCTGCCTGAAATAACTGGATTCACTCAAGTGCTTGCCTAAGAGGGAAGAGAGAACAGAAAAATAGTTTAGAAAAGCACTTCAAGGGCCAAGTCTACCATTTGTGTTATTAATATGCAATGTGTAGTATCTATGAGAAGCCTTTATCAAGATGGAAATTATAAACTGAATAAGACGTGAGTACATTGGTATTTCTTCTAATATGCTACCTATAAATTGCTATAACAGTCCTGGATATACTGTAATCTGGCAAAAAGCCAGTCAATCCAGAAGAACTTGTAAATCCTCTATAAGGACTCTCACCATGTGAGAGAAGAACAAGTTCTGTTCTTCAAAACCACCCAAAGGGAAGCAAGATCAGATTTACCCAGATTAGGGAGTCCGAGGATGGAGATGACCACTCTATCAGCTGCCAGGGAGGCTGCAGGTCTGCTCTGGAAGGAAGCGCTGCTGAGGCATTGCCCTCTGCACATGCAGCAATGCAGTAACTCAGGTTGGTTTTATGTGACAACCTGGCAAAAAGCTTGGGTTTGGGTGCATCTGAAGTTTTGCATAGGTGGCATGCCTTCTTAACTATTTCTGGTCCCATGAAAGAATATGTCATGTCATGTAACCTACTTTTAGGACTATACTGTACATGCAGCTCAGATGAAAATATGGCAGAGGCAGGCCAAGGGCCAGACAAGCCAGTGTCACAGACAATATCCAACCAAGACTTCCTCTGCCTTGTCTTATATACATCTGTATAATTCCTAGCACAGGGCAATTCAAGTTCCAGATGAGACTAAATTATATCATCATTTAAATTAAGAATATCTTCAGTTTGCTTCTTTACTTTCAGTTCTCTTAAGGGGTAAATGGGTATTAGTGTTTAAGAAAGAATGTCACAGAGGTCTTCTCAGAGAGTCAAAAATCCACTGCTGGGTTTAGTCAGTCTAAGCCCACAGAGCAGTAATGAGCAGAGCATCCTGTTTTGAAAAGGACAATTAAACTGTCACAGTAGGAAAAACGTGGGTTTCTCTGTGAAGTACGAGGTCATTCAGTCACATAAGGAGTGGGCATGAAACCAAGGAATGGCTAACTTTTTCCTAAGTCTGGCCACTTACTAAAGATGTCAAGCAAGGGGAAAAAATCGTAATGTAATAACCATGTCAAATGCTTGTTTGTTGCACAATGGGAGGGGCAGATGTACTTTCCTAAGAAGTGGGTACTGTCCTGCTGACTTTGGCTTCTTGCACCTCCATGTGACCTTGGAAGTATGTCCCTTTCTGCATTTCATGTTCATGTTCAGTGGTAACACAGGCCATATGATTTTCCATTAATGCATTGGCTGATCCTGCGGGAACGCCTTCAAAAGCTAGAAGCATTTGTCTGTTTTACTCTGGCAAAGCAAAAAAATGTGAAAACAAGCTGATCTATAAGCAGCTCATCAAACATTTTGTTTCCTGCATGCTAATTACTGTTGGTAACAATGATCTGCATAGGAAAGGGTGTGAACCCATGTGAACAATTAGGTGAGAATGCCACTGGATTTTTAATGTGGGATATAAATGTACTGAGAAAAGTGAGTGAAGACTAATAAGACTTCTAACCTAAATTTAGCCATAAAGCTGCCTGGGGACTGTTGCTGTGGCTGAGATCTCCTTTAGGTATCTAAAAAGCAGTCCTCTGAGTCCAAAGTCATCTGCAGGAGTGGGTCCTTGTATAGTCAGTGGAGAGAAGTAGGTCAGATTAACAATTTATCGTATTTGCCTACATTAAATGCTTTAGTTAGAGTGAGATGAACCTTTCTTGGGGTGTGTCTTCCTCTCTTTTGGCTGCAGAGACAGCACTCAGTGATGGGCTCAAATGGAGACATCTCCATTGCATTTATTGAACATTGGGTGAGATAAATTCCCCACCACCCTCAATCTCCAATACTAATTCAGTACCAGACCATTTTTTCCCGCATCTTCTTGCCCACCTTTCTATATATTCGACTGTGTATTGACTAATTACATTACAGCAATTGCCAAAATTTGTTAGGAGAAATATAGAGAGACAAATCTTGTCCTATAAAAATTACAGCTGAGGGCTGGAGGGAAAGCATGGGACTTGTGTGTGCATTTCAGGTTTCATATATTATTCTTTCAAAATTAATTAGACATTAATTATATAAATTAACAGTCCCCAGTGTCTCCTCTGTTAGTAGCTATGAGGTAGCTTTCCCAACTTCAAGTCCTTTTGCTTTACAGTATAAAACCTCTCCTACACTTTCCCTCAAATGGGAAATTACAGCCCCATGTTTTAAAAAATGTTCCTGTCTTTTTCTGCTCCAGACATAAGGATGATGATTTCTAGAACTATGATCTGAGTTAAATACTGGGAAGTTTGTTTTAACAATGTTTTATTGACAGTTTTGTTCAGTTACAGATAAAGTCTTTGATTTTTAAAGTCTACCAAAGGAAATCTTTTCTGGAAGACGGAAGGCAATTCAGCACTTTTACTGGAGAGAAAAGGACTCAGCCACTTTACTTTCAAGAGAAAGTCTTCCACTATGAACAAATAACCACATTGTTCAGCAGACACTGGCTTCTCTGTTTAAGGAGTCTGACTGAGTGGTACAAATATGAGGTGTTAGCTTCAAAAACATAAAATAAGAGAGGAACTTTGATGAGAAAACCTTTGGGTGGGCACCTTTGGTGTCACCTTTAGGTAGGTTAATATCTGTCTCCTGACTGCTTCTTTTTTCCCCCTCTTCTCCCACTTCATTCCTCCCTCCTTGTATGTTTGCCCATATTCTCCCCTGTGCCATTGTCTCCAAAGTTTCAAGATCTTTTCTGTACAACCTCCTACCCTTGCAATAGCTGCCCTGTTCCTCACTGGCTAGCTCTCTGCTCCTCTGTGTATTTGCTGCTTAGTGATCTGACTGCAGCAGTAATGGGTATCCATATGTCTTCACAGGCATGGACTTGGGATGAAGCTCTTAACCCAGAGTACTTTCAGCGGTGACTGAATTGTTTGCCCCAAGACACAGAAGTTTCCCTTGACTCCGGCAAACTGGTAACGGAAGATGAAGAGAAGGCTGGCTAAGGTACTCAACAACGCTTTTGCCTCAGTCTTCACTGGCAACCTCTCTCCTCACCCCTCCCAAGTTGATGGATGGCATGAGGGGGGTCGGGAGGGTAAAATCCCTCCTGCTGTAGAAGGTTAGGTTCGTGACCACCTGAGGAACCTGAAGGCGCATAAGTCCATGGGACCTGATGAGATGCATCCCAGAGTCCTGAGGGAATTGGATGATGTAGTTGCCAAGCCACTCTCCATGATGTTTGAAAAGTCATGGCAGTCAGGTGAAGTCCCTGGTGACTGGAAGAAGGGAAACATTGTGCCCATTTTCAAAAAGGGTAGAAAGGAAGACCCTGGGAACTACCGACCTGTCAGCCTCACCTCTGTGCCTGGGAAGATCATGGAACAGATCCTCCTAGAAGCTATGCTAAGGCGCATGGAGGCCAGGGAGGTAATTCGAGATAGCCAGCATGGCTTCGCCAAGGGCAAGTCCTGCCTGACAATCTTAGTGGCTTTCTATGGTGGTGTGACAACAGTGGACAAGGGAAAACCAATGGACGTCATCTATCTGGAATTCTGCAAAGCCTTTGACATGGTACCCCACAACATCCTTCTCTCTAAATTGCAGAGCTATGGATTTGATGGGTGGACTGTTCGGTGGATAAGGAACTGGCTGGATGGCCGCATCCAGAGGGTAGTGGTCAATGGCTCGATGTCCGGATGGAGACCTGTGACGAGTGGTGTCCCTCAGGGGTCCGTACCGGGACCGGTGCTGTTTAATATATTCATCAATGACTTAGACAGTGAGATCGAGTGCACCCTCAGCAAGTTTGCGGACGACACCAAACTGAGTGGTGCGGTTGACACACCAGAAGGATGGGATGTCATCCAGAGAGACCTGGACAGGCTGGAGAGGTGGGCCTGTGTGAACCTCATAGGGTTCAACAAGGCCAAGTGCAGGGTCCTGCACCTGGGTCAGGGCAACCCCCTATATCAGTACAGGCTGGGGAAAGAAAGGATCGAGAGCAGCCCTGTGCTGGTGGATGAAAAGCTGGCCATGAGCCGGCAATGTGCGTGGCGCCCAGAAGGCCAACCGTACCCTGGGCTGCATCAGGAGAAGCGTGGCCAGCAGGTCGAGGGAGGTGATTCTGCCCCTCTACTCTGCTCTGGTGAGACCCCACCTGGAGACTGCGTCCAGCTCTGGAGCCCTCAGCACAAGAAGGACATGGAACTGTTGGAGTGGGTCCAGAGGAGGGCTACAAAAATGATCCGAGGGCTGGAGCACCTCTCCTATGAGGACAGGCTGAGAGAGTTGGGGTTGTTCAGCCTGGAGAAGAGAAGGCCGCGGGGAGACCTGATTGAGGCCTTTCAGTACCTAAAGGGGGCCTATAGGAAAGATGGGGAAAATCTTTTCAGCAGGGCCGCTGTGACAGGACAAGGGGTAATGGTTTTAAACTGAAGCAGGGTAGGTTTAGACTAGATATAAGGAGGAAATTCTTTACAACGAGGGTGGTGAAACACTGGAACGGGTTGCCCAGAGAGGTAGTGGAGGCCCCATCACTGGGAACATTCGAGGCCAGGTTGGATGGGGCTCTGAGCAACCTGATCTAGTTAGTGGTGTCCCTGCTGACTGCAGGGGGGTTGGACTAGATGACCTCTAGGGGTCCCTTCCAACCCAAAACATTCTATGATTCTATGATTCTATGATTCTGTGACTCCAGCTTGGGTGAGAGGATGAGCAGGAGCACAGTGTGGAGCAGGGAGGGACAGACTGACTCAGCTGTAGCTGGCTCAAGTCCTCATCCTTCCTGTTATTAGCAAAGGAACTAATCTGACACAGATCTTTTGGCAACTTCTTTCCTTTCCACTGGTGTGCTGTGTGAGGTAATGGGATGGGAGGAAACCTCCAACAGGGAGGTAATGACTACTTATCTCCACATGGGACTTCACTGGGGCAGGTAACCCACATGGCCCCTTATGCCTCTGACACAGTTATGCAGTTGGATGCACTATTCTCAGAAAATAACAGTTTTGATTTTTCATCTTGAATGATATAAGGCCTTAGCCTAGCCATATAGTGTTGTCATGCTCTGCTTGTAACCAAATAGACTCATTTTTGGATGATTGATGCAACAATAAAGCCTGAGGCAAACAGTCAGCAAGGACCACTTAGCAGAACATGGCTTTACAAACAGAGGCAAGTAAGGTAATGTCTGTTTTATCACATAAGCTTCCTGCAGAAACTGGTCTCTGGACAATTGGTTTCATGGTCCTTCCCAGTGGACTTGTGTGGTTAAGATTGGTCTTAGCCCAAAGAAAGTGCCAATACTGATAGCCCACACTGGATAATGGCTGAGAGTAAGGTCTTGTTCCTACCCTACTCCCAATAGTATAACACCACCAACCTTACTCACTTTGCCAGAAACCACTGACAAACTTCTAGGGGGTTTTGTTTGTTTTAAATTTTTTTTTCTGCTGCATATCACAGACATATCTCAAGAAGTCAGGTCCTGTGTCAATCAAGCTGCACACTGCTCAAAACCTGGCTACATGGCACCTTTACTACCTGTGTCCCAGATTGCTAACATGCATAGCCCATGATCCACTGAAGTATCTGTCTTCATTTACCAACGCCATGTTTTCAGTTTGTACTGAATCTGTGGCAAAGAAAGTTTTCAATTTCATATTTTTTAATAACCCCAGCCTCACAGTAAAATATGACTACATAGGGAAGTAAGATGAAAAGAACTAAGGTTTTCTTATGGAAATAGGTTTTGTGCAAAGGCAGTGTGGTGGATTGACCTTGGGTGGCTGCCAGGTGCCCACCAAGCTGCTCTCTCACTCCGCCTCCTCAGCAGGCTAGGGGGAAAAATAAGACGAAAACCTCATGGGTCAAGTTAAAGGCAGTTTAATAAAGAAAAGCAAAGGCTCTGTGCAGAGGCAAAGGAAAACAAAAAGATTTATTTTCTACTTTGCAGCAGCAGGCAATGTCCAGATATTTCCTGGGAAGCAGGGCCTCCGTATGAGTAGTGGTTGCTTCAGGAGACAAACACCTTAATAATAAATGCCCTCCACTTTCCCCCCTCCTTTCTCTTAGCTTTTATTGTTGAGTGCAACACCATATGGTATGGAATATCCCTTTCTTCAGTTTGGGTCAACTGTCCCAGCCATGTCCTCTCACAACCTCTTGCTCACCCCTATCCTACTGGCCTTTTTGAGGTGGGGGTTGGAGAGAACGCCTTGATGCTGTTTGAGCACTGCTCAGAAATAGACAAAACACTGATGTGTTATCACCACCTTCCAGCTACAAAGCACAGGACTATGAGGGCTACTGTGGGGAACGTTAACTCCATCCCAGTCAGACCCAATACAGGTGGATTTCCAAATAACTTTTTTTTTTCCCCAGATAACGATAATTTCTTATGGATACATCATGGAGTTTAGTAAACATGATAAACACAGCATTGTAATTCTCATGATAAACTGGAATGCTACCTTATGTATGTCTAAAAGAGATTATATACACCTGAAAATCACAGCACAGAAGAGAGAAGTTTATCTATTCCCTTCTATCTGCAACAGAGACCTCTCTTTGCTTTGTGGATGGTGTTAGCAAACTGTGGGGTGGGCTACCATTCCCAACCACAGAAACCCATCTTTTTCCAAGTCTAGGGTGCCTGGAAGGTATGCTGTGGGCATAAAGCAGGGCATACAGGGAGCGTCTGGAGGCCACAGTGCACTAGGGCAACTCGGATGGTGTTTAAGCCTATATTTAGGCATTAAAACACTCCCCCAGTGTTTACAGATCCATTTCAAGTAAGGGAAATGACACTTATTTTCCGCAAGTACAAAGAATGCTTAAAATTTTTGAGTCACGTGAAGCTTTTATCTATTAACAATCACTCATTGACGTACAAAGTTACACCTCATTGTGCAGAATGTATCTTTTTATTATTTTTTGTTATCAATTCATTGGAAGTGCCGTGGCTTCCGGTCCCAGTGCATGTGCCGTATAATACAAACAAGAACACCTACTGAGCATGACTTCTAAGGAAATCTCTGTTTGTAGTTTTGTGAAAAAAAGTTACTACGCAAACCGAAAGAGCTGATATCCTGGTCAAGGAAATACAGTGTACCAGCAGACTTTGGATTCAGTTCTTCACTGCACCTCTGGGAACAATGGTAAGACTTTGTGGAGGAGTGCAGAGCTGGCTGCAAGCTCCCTTAGCAAGATCTGGTTTCTGGTTTAGCTGGTCCCTGGGCTGGCCCTTAGCACAGGTCTGCACAGCCTGACTTTGCTCCATCCTCCTTCACCGTTGCCAGCAGGTGCGGTGACGTGAGTACTTTCTGACATAGGGCTGCCCTGGCCTTGACTTTCTGCCTGATATTAACAGCCAGAGCACAATGTGGGAGACATCGGGTTGGCGTTGAGCCATGGGAGAAGTCCCTCTGCTCTTGGCTGCCCACCAGCAGAGAGCTATTTTGTTCTCTTGGCATGGTGAGACGGCCTCCGTGTCAGTGTATTCTTTGTGGGACAAGTGGAGAGAGATTACTGAATTCCTGCTTCTGACTTCATAGACTTTAATGGAACAATATGTCAGATATTTTATTGACTTAATTGCCTTCCTCATGAAAGCAAAGTACTTGCTTGTTGGTAAACAGAGCCATATTGCACTAGCTTTTATGAAATGATAAACTGATTAAATTACAATTTTGGTAACTTCCTTTTGTCATGCAACACACTATGGGACTTCCCGGGGAACGGTCAAGTTGGTACACTTATTTCCCAAAAAATTGAAGGTTTCAGTTTGTTGGGGATTCGTAGGTTATTTCTTTAACAAACATTACAAACTGTGTTACTGTATTCACAACATTTTTCAATATTGCATAACTTGAAAACATTAAAAAATACCTACAGGAATTAAGGGAATATTGTGCAAATTTTCTGTTTTTCTTCCTGCTTCAGTTTCGTACATTTTGAAGGGAAAGTATGGAAGAGAGAAGGAGAAGATGAAATCTGAATTACGGAAGAAAAGCAAATTGTCCAAAATGAACCCTGTTACACTGAAAATCTTGATGAGGATTAAGCTTCCTAAGTGGAGCCAAGAATCCATCATTAGTCGAATTAAAATCTGAACAGTCTAACTAAAGTTATTCTTGGTTCAGTTACAATAGTGCTAACACTGTTAACAATACCATTAGGGCTGATATATGTAATCTTTCTGGTACCTACCCCTTTTCCCTGCTGTTCTGCTCACCCATCCTCTTCCCCTGTCTTGCCACAGCCCCCTCAAGAGGATGGTGGAGGTTTTCAAGAAGTGATCAGTGCAGGGAGTTCTTTGCAGGGAGGAGCGTGACACTGGCATTCCTCAACCTGGGATCTGCTTAGATTATTATTATATACTATTTAGAACAATATGTTTGCTTCCTTTATCTCCAGTGATTCCAAATTTCATATTTTGCTTGCTTTTGTATTCTCTTTTATTGTCCTTAAAAAATGTTTTACTAGACACACACGGTTGCACTCCTACAGTTCCCAGTAATTGACCACTGCCATTTGTGTTTACAGTCCTGGGGTTTTCAGTATCTGTCTGTTGCTATAGTATGCTACATTTTTATTCTAGGATCATAGGCAGTTCACCCTACACAGAATAACTACTTATTGTCATTACCTATTAGTTAGCAGTAGGCATTGCACTACACAATAGCACACAGCTAAACTAAAGCTAAACCAATTTAGGACATAGCTATCCAACCTCTAGACAATTGCTGTCACAGCCGTGACATGCTAAAATTAGCTCAAGCCAAGAGAATTGCAGACAAGTCCAGAGAATCTGTATCGCTGGGTTAATACAAAGTCTGTGGCCTCTTACCAGTAATGGCAAACTCATTTTTACTCAGCTACAGGGCTCAAATTTTGGTTTGGAAGTTCATGAGAAGGTTTTCTGAAAGTCAAGGATTTTTCTGAAAGTACTAATTATGGAAACATTAAATGAGTCTAATAAGTAATAAAAATACTTCATGAAAGAAAACTATAAACCTTGAAATTGTGCAAATATACAGGCTTTTAATAAGGTTCTTCCTATAAGGTTTAAATATTAAGAAACATTTATGGGTGGTCTGTTTATGAAGGCTTAATCTTGTCCAAGCTCCAGCTGTTAAGCCATAAGAAAATGAGTATCTCATTACAACTGCAGATTGGAATTTTTATGGTCTAATCACTGACAGAAAACTTCATTATTACAAATGTGATAAGTGAATGTACTAATCATCTGTGTCTTGACAAAGTAAATTTAACCTCTAACCTAAATTTTATCTTCAGTGGTTCTCTAGCCCATTTAATCTTATTTTGTGGTTTGTTCTAGATGTGCGAGCACAAATTCAACCCTTTACCACATATGGCCATTTCCTTTGATTCTTCTTTTCTTGGCATCCTTTTTTCTTCTTTTTTGAGGTGATGCTAGGACATAATTTTGGCAGTTTATCTTAAAGTGTACCAGCATTTCTACATCCTCTTTAGCATGCTTCATATACATTGTATGCTTTTTGTATTAGCAGCAGTCTTTGACTCTCTAGTTTAATAGAATTTGGATTTCCAACACACTGAATAAGGACTACAATGTGCTTACTATTTGCACCCATTAGCGTGAGAACCATAAAACAGTAAAAGCTCTGCTAGAGTCATTGCATATCTAAAATAGTGTGCCTTAACTTGAGGAAGCATTGCCAGTCTGATGCTGCTGAGGCCAAAATGAGTCCCCGCGCAAGGTCACCGAGCCCATGGCTGCGTTGGGTCAAGCTGAAATGAAGTTAATTTTCCTCATAGCAGCCCTCATAGTGCTGAGTTTTCTATTGGTGTGTATAAAGGTGTTGATAAGACACCAATGTTTTGACCACTACTGAGCAGTGCTCACACAGCATCAAGGCTGTGCCTCCAACATTCCCCCTATTGTCCCCAGTGGGCTGGGAGGGGGCAAGATCTTGGGAGGGGATGTAGTCAAGACACCTGACCCAAACCGACCAAAGGAATATTCCATACCATATGATGTTGGCTGAGACATAGAAGCCAAGGGAAAAGGAGGGGGGGGGGGGGCATATTTTATGACGTTTTGTCTTCCAGAGAAACGGCTATGCATACTGAAGCCCTGCTTCCCGGGAAGTGGTTGGACATTGCCTGCTAATGGGAAGTAGAGAATAAAATCTTGTTTTCCTTTTGCCACCGCACGAGGCCTTTGCTTTTGCTTTTTATTAAACTGCCTTTATCTCGACCCACGAACTTTATTTTTTTTCTTTTCATTTTCTCCCTGCCTGTCCTGCTGAAGAGGGGAACGATGGAGCATCTTGGTGGCATCTGGTGTCCAGACAAGGTCAAACCATCACAATGGGATGCAGTTATAACTGAACTGCTCATCAAGCTACCCTGAGCAATTAATTTAGCATCCAGAGTCCACCTTGCAGCCTCAAGATTCTTAAATGGTGGGTTTGCAGGTGGATTTGGTTTCAAATACACACTTATAAAAATGTCAGTAGACAGAACATTCTTCTGAGGTCTCAGGAGCCCTCTAGAAAGTGTCTGTATGTAAACGCAGCAATGTTGCTTGAAAGGGTGTCAGGAAGTTACATTTTAATGGATCTGTATTGTTCCAGTTCTCTTGTTTCTATGAGACCTGTGGGAACACTCCTTCAGAGTGTAATTGTCCTTAAGCTTTTATGAATTGTTTTAGAGACCATCAAGTATCCAGCATCAACACTTTTACACAAGAGGAGAAACTTTACTGAGCAAAGTTGCTTGTGCTGATAAATAACTTATAAAAATGCTGTTCTAAGCCTGGCTGGTTGATCACTTTAGGAATAACTTCTTATTTGGTGGGGAAGGGGCATAAATGAAAAGGAGATTCATGGTGCTACTTGATTTCAGCTTTTTTTTTGTTAATATCTCAATTACATTTAATGAGATAGGACAGAACAGATTCTTGAAAGTTTTAAAAACTGGAGATTTATAGTACAATAAAATCACTCATGGATAAGCTAGTACCAAGCACAGGTAAAGTGGTTTGTCTCTGACACTGTTTTAAAGTTTTTATGTCAATATGTCTTGTGTTGGTGGGATACATTTGAATGAATAATTAACATCTCTTCTATTTGATGACCTGCAGAGCTACACACACTTGGCTCGTACATGTTACTGCTTCTGCTTTGGACTCTAAAGCTTTGCTACAAGAGAATGGAAGGACAATTATAAAGATAAAAATGTTTTGTTTTCTCAGCCTAGGTACACATACATAGAACTTTCTGAATTTGAGCAGTAGCCTCTGTGTCTCTCAATTTCCAGTATTGCATTATCTGCATAATTACACTACCTGCACTATCTATGCTCATCTTTAATTTGCATCTGACCATTATATGTGGGTTTATTTCTATTGCAATTGTCAAGGACATATCAGTTTGTAGATGAAAAATAGGTTGTAGGACATGAACCTGAAAAACTAGAGTGCATTTTAAATGGGTTGTAGTCATTGGCTAAGGATAGGGTCCTACTATTGACCAAACAGTCTGTAGTGAAGAACAGTCTTGATTTTCTTCTTAATGTTAAGTTCCCTCAAAGTAGCACTTGTGAATAAATTTCTGTCACTTTTAGCTAGCTAAATAAATAACTCTGTTACATCCCACTCAATGATGATCCAGCATAGAGCATTTGAGCACATCTCTCAATGTGCTCTTTATTCATATAATATATAGAATCATAGAAACATAGAATCATAAAATCATAGAATGGTTTGGACTGGAAGGGACCTTTAAAGGTCATTTAGTCCAACCCCCTGCAATAAGCAGGGACATCTTCAACTAAATCAGGTTGCTCAGAGCCCCATTCAACCTGGCCTTGAATGTTTCCAGGGATGGGACATCTACCACCTCTCTGGGCAACCTGTCCTAGTGTTTTGCCACCCTCATCGTAAAAAATTTCTTCCTTATGTCTAGTCTAAATCTACCTTCTTTTAGTTTAAATCCATTACCCCTTGTCCTAACGCTACAGGCCCTACTAAAAAGTCTGTCCCCACATTTCTTACAAGACCCCCTTAAGTACTGAAAAGATGTGATAAGGTGTCTCCAGAGCCTTCTCTTCTGCAGGCTGAACAACTCCCACTCCTTCAGCCTTTATAGGAGTGGTGTTCCATCCCTCTGATCATCTTCATTGTTCTTCTCTGGACCTAGTCCAACAGGTCCATGTCTTCCAAATATAGATGGAAGGGACTGTTAGAGGTCATCTAATCCAATGTCATACTCAAAGAAAGGCTAATGCAACACTAGATCATATGTTGTCTCAGAATTGGCTGCTGGTGGAGCTAGTAGTCTGTCTGTGGGTTAAAGTGAAAGAAAGTCAAAGAACAGAGATGGCTGTGGCCAATAGCTACATTTTTCTAGTACAATGGAGAATAAAAGGAAAGACTGTCCTATGAGGGGAGTGGGCATTGGTACTGTGACGTATTTGCATGAACTATCAGAAATCTTATTGTCTTTTTGCATCAGAATAAAGGTGTATATCCTTTGGTTTGTCTTCTGATACAGAAATGCATGAGTACCTTCCTCTTCAACAAACTAGCAGCAGCCTAATCACCAACCAAGCAAAATTACAAGTACTTTTTGGAGGAGGAGAATATGAATAACAAATCATATGTAATGATATACCAAATTGAAGATATTGAGGTTCTGTACTGATAAATATGAGAAAAGAAACTATACAAAATGAAAGAGAAATATATTAGCGTCATGATAATTAAATAATAGGCCTATGGGAGAAATGCTCTCCTGAATTCTATTAGTAAAAATTAACTTATTTTTGTTATGAAATGAGCAGGTTTTGTTATCAATTTTTCCTGTCCCCTAAATTTCATCTCAACATGCTATCTCGCTTAACTTCAAGAAAAAAAAAACCAAACAAAAAATGCCTTAGAAATTCAATTTTGCATTACCAGACATACTAAGTGCTTCAACTTGCCTGATGGCTCTGAGAGGTGCTAAATCATTTATTTATATGGTAAAAACAATAAATGGCCTTGTTTAACATAAGATGTAATATATATGTTTTATACTTTATGTGGATAGTAAATCCAGATAACATAACCAAAGATTGTCAGTCCTACACATGGTTCTGTAAGAGCTCTAGGAATGAAACATGGAAGAATGACATCATTTTTCTCAATGGCAGTTGGAGTCATCTGTCAGTTCAGAGGAATGCCACGTTAAAACCTTCCTGCTAACAGATGAGTTAGAGACTTCACAGTCGCTTAAGCATTAAATCACACAGCAGATGCTTGGTCGATCCATCTGTGTTCTTTTCCCCACTTGCTCATACATGCCCAACAATAAAATAAGCAATAGTTAGGCTGAGCTATATTTTGAAATCAGGTTATCACTTCAACATGTATTTATTCTGAGAGATGTGTTTCTAGATTCAATAATTCAAGGAAAGTCTGCATTTTTCATCTTATTCTTATAAGGGAAGGTCAAATTTCTAGGTCAATACCAGATTTTTTCCCTTGAAGTTTTCAGATGTGTTCCAGGTTAATAAGAAAACAAAACCATCTCCTTATTTGGTACAATTTGCAGAACTACAGCTTCCTAAAATGAAACTTGGAGCTGAACTATACCAAGGCTTGCATTTTCTTACTAAGCTGAATAGTTGCATTTGGCTTTTTTTAATGCTCTATCATAGCAATCTCAAAATTTAATGAATTCAAGAGTGATCCTGCTTCTATTTTTGTGAAGAACTGGGAAACATCTTAATCTTCTAAATGTCAGCTGACCCTTTTACAAATTTTTAGTGTCGCACTGCTAGTATTCATTTTTTCCAAGGCTCGGTATGACGTTTGCACTATGAAAGGACTATGTTAATTTACATGTTCTTCCAGTCTAGCCATCTGCTATAATGAAAGAATTTCATTCATTTAGAGATGTCAATTTGAAGTAAAAAGACCAGGCAGTAACTGAAAAATTCAAAGTTTACTTTTTTTTCCACCTTGTGGGGAAAAAAGAAGTTAGAAAGGTTGTGAAGTTTTCATTATAAAGTTTGAAAGGTTTAAAAATGGGTTATATTTTCAAATACACAGTTAGCTGCCCTGTATGACAATGAATGTATATATGCACATCTGAGCATCTATCTTGAAATTTTGGCCAAGGATTACTTTGGCCAAAACTTATTAAATTCTGTTAATTCTGATAACTGTTATTCATTCAAGAACATTCAATACATATTTATATGTGATATTCTAAACATGTTTTCACATGTGATGGGTATATCAGGAAAAAAATGTTAATTTTTTTTAAAAAAAATAACAATGCTGTTGTTTTCGGTTCAATTGCAGTTTTCTGCCTAATACAGTCTGAGACAACTCCCAAATTGAATACTGAGCAAGGAATATGTCATTCTTCAGTCTCTAAAATATCAATAGAAAAAAATTCTAACAATGTATGCTAACTTATACACTCTCTCAAATAAAAATATGTAAAGACAATATACCGCTTTACTCAGCAAAGAATATCAAATATGCCATTAAGGTTACACTGGATGGCAAATAAATATGTTTCAGAGGCTATGCTGAAGAGGCAAACTAATTAAAATGATGGTTTAGATGGATTGACCTGAGTCAGTCTTCCCTGGTGATAGAAAACAGCTTTCTATAATTACCTATAAATATTAAACATGACCTAATGTCTCACGCTTCTGTGTTTGGGAAAAAAAAATCAACAGAAGGCATTTAATAACATGTAGGAAAAAGTTGTACCGTGTACCTTGGTGCAATTCTCACCTACTCACACTGAAGTTAAAGCTCTGACCATGCCTAGTACGTGACTAGATTTTAAGTGGTATTTTAGGATGGGTATCTGGATTTTGGGGAAGCAGGGCTGTGATATTCTGCAGCAAATCAATCACTGATAAAGGGGGCTATTCTCAATTCAATTAGTGCCTCTCGTTCTAATTTTAGCTGTTGTTACTACAGTACTTGTAGAAGGAAAGCATGTCTCCTTCCCTTGCTTCTTGTTCTTCACCTGGTGGAAAATGACAATGCCGTATGCTAGTAAAATATGCCGAGACACATTTCATGCTGAAAAATATATGAGACATCAAGACTATTTCCAGATTCCATTAATATATCACAGTTTCATTGCATAGTAATAATGGGCTGAACGTTACATATGGAGGCAAGAGCTATTTCTTACAAAATATGAAAAGGTGTGCAGTTTGCTCAATACCTGCTTTGCTATTTCTGGAGAAAAACTTTGGCTGAAGATCTCCAATATGGAATATAACCTGATTTCATTGTAACAACCCTACAAACCTAGCTCAAAGGAAACTAATTAGAGTAATTAGAATGAGATTCAACTCTTACCAAGGGTGACCTGCATTTAATGGCCATACTTGTTTCTCTCTCTCTCTCTGCATGAAGTTGTTAAATCCATAAAGGGTGAAAATGTGCACATAAAATGCTTGTGTTGTTTTCTTTAAAAGCGCCCCTTAAAGGCTGATGTGCCCCATAAGTTTCCCTAAAGTTCTGAATATTGATGTTCAGTTCAGACTGGGACTTATTATCCTGAGCATCAACTTACCAAATCCTATTACAGTGAAAACCTTGAGATAATGTTTAATGGCATGAAGTGAGACTGCTGTAGTGAAGTTAAATGATATGTGCTTGAAGAAAATAAGTGATTTAGCAAGAATCTTGAAATCTTTAGTCTTACACACAGTTTCTTAAGAGTGTGTTTATAGAGAAAAATAGTTTTTCAGCTCTGAGAGAAAAAAATAAACAAAAGCAATATCAAAACGAAACAGCTATTTTTAGTTTGAGACATTTATTTTCTCCAAAAGGGAAAATCTGCAATGAATCATTCCAGCAGCTGGTGTAAAGCTGGGTTAGTCACATGTCTTTGACCCTCTTAACGTGGGTCTAAACACCAAAAGATTCCCAAAGGAACTAAAACCAGAAGTCCATAAAATATATGAAGGTCCATGACCAGTCGACATCATCTATTCAAGTCACCTTCGCCTTATCATATTTTATACATGAGCCCATGCTTTTAACCAGCTCTTGCTGCATCTGTATTGTTAGCTGTCCATTGCATCAAGCTGAATTAAGGTTAGCTTATGAACAACAGCTTTAACTAGTGCTTACACCTAGCAATATGTATTATCCTGTAAACTGTATGTGTCACTGATCCCAGCAAGTATGACCATCCTTTCTGCACAACTTCTGTGTGCAGCAATTCTCTTTAGCTTATATTGCAAAGCCATTTTTCCTTTCCAGGTTTGGAAATTCAGTTGGTCTTCTAGTGAGTTCAGGAAACTACAAATAGTATGGATTGCTCCTTAGAAGTGCTTCCAGGCTACTCACAGAGTCTAAGAGAAGCAGTCTGACTGCAACGAGCAGATAGTTGCTTACTCTGCATGGGTGGCTGAGAAGTCAAATCCCTGACGGTAAGTCAAATTCTGTCCTTCCAGAGAAATGACTGTAATAAAGTACAGTCGTTGGATACTAAGTGAGATTTTTACCCCTCTTCAGTAGCTTTGTCAGCACTTTTTGCATTTAGCCTATACCCAGTGCCTGGCTAGGAAAGATGAGGGGTGTCATGATTTGTAACACACTGCCTCAGGTTAAATGATGTGGGGCAGCGTGGTCCACAGCAGATTGCCCTGAGTACTCTCATGTATGTCATGTGCGTGGCTGAGATGGCAATGCTGGCATCTAAACATACCAACAGCTGAGGATTAGTTACATATAATTGCAAACTCATGAAACCGAACAGTTGGTAATGTTTATTTAAAATGTTGAAATTGTTGAAAATGATGATAGATTGCAGCCAGACAATGATGTGTGATGTCTCAGTGACCCTGCTCCACAGGAAAAACATGAAAACATTGAGGAAATAATTTTAATTCTAGCAACAAGAGGAGCAGCTATTTACAGGACTGCAGTTGGTCAGCCAGGCTTATCTATTAGGCCGTTCTAAAAGGGAAAAATAAAAGCCAAGGATTCACTATTTGCAATTGTTTCACCCCTTCAGTTCAGTAAATGTTATTTTTATTAGGATGTGCTTATTAGAACAAATCCAAAAGAACGTAGTTCATTAAAGCTATGGAGGGGAGTTCATATGTCAAAATGAAAGACAAATTCATCAGTATTTTTTTCTACTAGTGCATGCCCTGTCAATGCTTTATCTTAACCATGTGAAAGTTTTAACTTGAAAAGTGTGATTATACTTTCTAGTAAAACAGAGAGACTTATGTGCACAGATTTTTATTATAAACTCAGCGTACTTGAATTCTGGTTATTGTAATCAATTTCTTCTGAATGTACACAAGTTTTAGCTGACCCAACTTTCCACAAAACCTTAATCTCTCTCTTTTTTTTTTTTTTTAGAGAGCTCCCTTAGAAGTATCTAGATGCAGAAGAGTTGGTGATTAGATGATTAGATGATTAGATGATTAGACTCTGATATAAAAATGAGAATCACTGAAATCATTCTTTGCATACATTTCAGACACCATTCTTACACTCTCTTTTATGGAGGAATTAAGAAAGTACATTGCTACTGGGACAGTGTGCACATGCTCAGCTGCAGAAACTCACTTGATAGGTGGTAACTTGTTAAGACTTTAACAGATACTCATGAATGATGTGTCAGAGTCCAAAACCTCTGACTGGCTCTTAGATTTGGCAATGACAAGAACAGTGGTTCCGAGTCAGCCAGAAACCTGTCAAGTGAGTTGTTTTTCTGCGTTATTTCTAAGCTCTTTTATTTCTCCCACCATATTTTCCAATTTCCTGTCCAAACAAACACCACTCCAGTGAGGAAATTTCACTCTATATATGTTACCTTTCTACATCCCTGAAGCCTTCATGGTCTTCCATAACATCTCCAAGGTTTACGTTAAGCTATTTGAATACTGAGAAGAAGGTATTAAGAGTGTGTGTTGGTGACTGTCATTGGTCCTACCCTATCTAAGCTGCGTTTAGTTACACATAAGCGTACCTTCTTTTCGTATATGTAATTTGGAAATGGAATTCACCTTTGTGAATGATGCTATAGGTCATCTGTACAGTTAAAGTGTAGAATTGCTATATCAACATACAGGTAATCTTGCTAGCCTTCTACGTGTAATTCTGCTGGTTCTTCGTAACAGCTTTACACCATCTAATACTATTCAGCCAAAAGACAGCCAGACTCCAGAATGTATATGAAATCAAGGATGGTGTAACATAGTAGTCTGATCTGTTCAAGAATTGTTAATAATAGTTTTCATATTGGGTTCATCTTTTATTTGCTCTTGATGTTTCTGTTGATTATTTTTGCTAATGTAAGTTAAAGCAGAATGGGTATGCAATACTGCAAAGTCTTTCAAATGAGCCATTGCCAGATCAATGACAACATACAGCAAATTCTGTAGTCATTAGTGATCAGCTATAGCTCTAACACAGCCTATCAATCCAGAACCAGTTTTACTGACATGCAGAATACAGCAGTGTGGTGGGTTGATCCTGGCCAGCAGCTAAACACCTACACAGCTGCTCACTGCCTGCCCACCCACCCACATCCTCCATGCCCCGTGGGATGGGGGAGAGAATAGGAAGAGCAAGAGTGAGAAAACTTGCAGGTCAAAATAAAGACTCTTTAAAAGTGAAGGAAGGAGAAAACCAAACCAACAAACCAACAACTGATGTAATGGCAATCACTCACCACCTCCCACAAGCAGACCAATGCCCAGCCTTTCTGTGGGACTTGCTACAATGGAAGACATCCTCCCCCCCCCCCCCCCCCCTTTTTTTTTTATTTATTGACCATGGAACCCTATGTTTTGGAATATCCCTTTGGCCATTTTGGGTCAGCTGTCCCATATGTGTCCCCTCCCAAATTCTTGCCCACCCCAACCTTATTGCCCATGGGTGCAAAATGACAGAGAAGGCATTAATGCTGCGTAAGCACTGTTCAGCAACAAACAAAACACTGGTGTGTTATCAACACTGTTGCAGTCACAGATCCAAACCACAGCACCATATGGGCTGCTATAAAGAAAATTAACTCCATCCCAACCAGATCCAGTATGAGTAAATAGAGTGCTTGGTGCCTATTTTATTGGAAATAAACTTAAATTCTGTTAGTGAGTGGACTGCAGAACTCAATCTTACAAAAGGAAGTGCAGCTCATTTCTTGGAGACCATGACTACAGTTTGATATTTTTCTTTTGATACGACATCTGCTCAGAGTGCCCAGTGCCTCCTGGCAGGTTCCTCACATGTGGGGGATAGCATGGGTGTCCTGGGGAGTAGGAGAAAAACAGAAGGAACACAACAGTTCATGCTCAAATCTCCACATGTGGTGACATTAGGAGACAGCTGTGTTGTGCCCATGGTTCCAGGAACTAAAAAAAAAAAAACATTTCTGGGTTTTGTGGTACAGATTGTAGTCCAAAACCCCCTTTTATTTCCTCTAAGACTGTCAGTGAACTGACATCCTGTGGTGGACTCACAGCTGGAGGACAGTCTCTAATCCATAGCTGAACTTGAATAGGATACCTTCATCCACAAGGCATTTAACCACCCAAATACTTTGAGTGACCTAAATTCAGGTATCGACACTAGCCTCTAGCTGAAGGCAAGTGTAATTCTAAGTAAACAGAGAAAGGAAAAGGAGATCCACAGACTTAAAGAGTCAATGTAACGTGCTTAGATCTTGTTTAATACTTTCTCTATAGCTTGACACAGCCCTACCTCTCCTTAGCAGTTCTGCAGATCTGTATTCACTTGCACTGACTTTCATTTCAAGAAGGATGAGCTGTTCCTGCAGCAGCTGTGATATAACTGTTATGAATGTGAGAATGTACAATGCATTCTGTTAACAGAGAGAGGAATTATATTTTACTGGAAGTGTTGGAGGAACTCTGCCTCATCCCTTTATACAATTTCTACACAGCAGTTGACAGAGAACCATGCTTTGTGTTCATGAAAGCACTGCATGGCTTCCTGAATTGCTTCTTACACGCATAATCTGAATGCAAATCACAGCTCTGTGTTCATTATAGGTACTATAAAGTAGCAGTAAATGTTGTAATTTATAACTGACAGAATTTGCTATAAATGTGTGCTTTATTGCCTGTTAATGCACAGTTGCTGCAGTAAACTTTGCAGTCTTGTTATTTTATAACGTTTTACCGTGCATATTAGAACAGCATGCTCACACTGGCATAGTTAAGAATGAGTTGCAGTTTCCATTACAAACCTCTGTTTTCAGTCGTAAAGACTCACTCGCCGCTCTAACATAGTGCATGGATTTTAGATCTGCTCTTTTTCCGTAGAAGCATCCAGATTGACTAATTCCAAATAATTTATGTATGAAAACAAGAGAGTGGGGCATTTGGGGAATTTGAACTAATTTTCAATCTTGTATTTAAAAATGTAATTTAAACAAGGAAACAGTTGTTTACAAAAGATGTTCTGGTTTAGTTAAGTGAACTCTCTTCCACTCTGTTTTCCCAGAGAGAACAGAAGGCCTACATGATGTAAAGTCGTAATGACCTGGTGTAGACCTTCATTTTAAATGAGTCATTCCAGTTTGTCAGTGGGGCTTCTGCCTTAGTGAAGAGTACAGGACTGGTTTTATTATGAGTTGAAGTCCATTTAGACAGATGTTTCCCAGAAGTTAGGTTTTTATGAATGCTTAATAAAGAAGAAATCCAGATAACCTTTTTTTAAAATCATGTTGCATTCATTTTGCCTCTGGAGACTTCATTGAACTGTACAAAGAAGGGTACTGGAGGTACTGGTCCCTGCACTTATTCTCTAGAATGGAGGACATAGATACTAAGCAGGCAAAATACATGGTATTAGCTAGTGACTCAATATCAGAGAAAGGATGAATGTAGACTGCTGCTTAGTTGCTGGGTAACACTGGGCTTGAGGGTAGCCTCTCTTGTTTTGGTTGTTTGAATTTTTTTGCTTTCTTACTTCAGGCTCAAGTACTTCCAAAGAAGCTGTAAAAGTTACATTTTCTTAATCAGCAAATCTAAATGTGGCTGGTATAGTAGCTCTGAAAGACTAGAGAGATGTGCATCTGTGCCCTGTTGTTAGTAAAAACTCATGGAAAGTATGTTAGGAAAAGAAGAGGATGGGGCAAGAGTGGAGATCTGTGCTCCAAGACATGTTCAAATGCAATATTTTGGGGAGGATTTAGGCTTACACAAATCTCTCTTTGAAAGTCAGTGAGAAACCCTCTCACTTCCTGGCTGTGTGTTGTTCAGAGGTATGGGATTTATTTTGGCAAACTGGAACCACTCTATGAGATTCCTTGGCAATCTGTTGAAGTTACAGGTTCACCATGGGCAGCATCAAGGTGAAGTAGAGCATAATGTTCAACTGAGATGGCAAATGAGGGGGAAAATGGAAAATAAGTAACTTCATGTACTTGTCCATGAAGTTATGTACTAACCAACTGGGTAGAAGTTCATGTGCTCAGCTGCAGCATCTTCCCAAAATGTTAGTGACTCTTAAGGAGGACAAATCAGGGGCTAATGGATGTGCCAAAACATTCCTCTGGCAGTTCTATTCACATATATTAAGAAATGGTGGAAGTGATTAACCTATAAAAATATTTGCTATCTGAGAATATTTCAGGCAAAAACGAGGCATAAATCACATCCCCCATGCTCACTGCTGAGCTGCTGTGTCACAACGGGGACTTCCATTGCCTCTGCAAAATAGCTGGAAAGCAACACAGAGAGGCCACATTCCTTGATTGTTCAAAAAGGCAGTGGGATATATGGATGCACAAGAATAGCATAAAAAAATCACACCAAAGTCATTGTTTCAAGGGCCAAATGTTTCCTGAGCTGAAAGAGACAGGGGTGGCACTGGCCTTGCACATCTTCTCCACCCTTGCCCAGAGCCTGCATGCTGAGCTGCAAGGTGGCCCTTCCTCTGCACCCTCATCCTGCACCAGTGAGTGCTCACTACAGAGGACATGTTTTGTTTAACAAGAAAATCCCCTGCATTGTCTTCTGTGTAAATCAGCTTCACTTGGACTTCCCCTGAGTTACAGCATTATGTTTCTGGGAGCTGCTCACAGCCCCCGAAGCAGAGTTAAGCTGAGCTGAGGACAGCTGAAAAAAGAGGCAGTTTCCATCTGCACAGGCTTTTTACTGCATTTCAACTTTGCTCTAAATACTTTTCCCTTTCGAAAGGATGAATTAAGCAACGCTTTGCAGTGAAGGGGACGTCTTTGAAATAACCATTTGCTGACAAAGACAAGTCTTTTGGCACCCACGTCACAGGGTGACCCACAGAAGGAGGTGTGGGTAGTATCAAAGAGGGCTACAACTCGTGTCCTGACTTAACCTCTTCACCCAGCATTTATTACCCACCGCTGGAGAGAGAGGATTGGGTGAGCCCGTAGGAAACTCTGCGGTGCTGTTAGCTGGGTAAGCACAGGGTAGGCAGTACTGGGGGGAGCAGAGCCGAGCAGCAGCCACCGAACCCTCCCTGTGCCACCACCCCTGCTCCCCCAGCACCAAACAGAAACCATGCACGCAGGGCCACTGAGCGATGTGGGCATTTTCCATTAGACATCTCTCTCTCTCAGGAGAGGCAGAAAGAGCCAATCTATTTAGCACTGTGAATTCTTTGTTCATCTACCTATACAGCTGATCCATTTTTAATGACACCTTCTGTAATCGAAGGTGGCACACAAGGTGTGAGATCAGTACAATTTCTTGCCCTTTCCAGTTATTTCACGTATAACATGATTAGGAGCAGTGATAGTCTTCATGGTGCTTGCGAGATCCATGTGGAACTTATTTTCCAGCCACCTCAACTGTGATCTGGCAATGGCAATAATAACATTGTTGATGTAGCGGCAGAGCTATAGCCGTGAAGGTCTAAGGATGTAAACAGTGCAAGGTCTGGGGAGAGTGGTTACGGCTTTTATCAGACTTACTAGATGCAGTTAAAAATACAGATAAGTTTCCAGGCACTCAAGACTCGATACCGCATACAGACATCTGTTTTCTCCATCTATGAGCAAGTCTAATAAAAATAAAAAAGGAGGGCTCACTGTGTAGCCTTTCTCCTTTCTGTCAGAGGTTAATGGTTCTTAAGGACACTGCAGTTTGGCTCAGACAGATAGCAAGCTAGAGGAAAAAATTCTTGACAATTAATGCGTTTTCCACTGTATACTGTGGGGGCAAACCCTCAATGACTGCTGCTCCTTCTCTGCACAGAGATCCTCTGTGCAAGGGGATGCTGAACTTCCCTCCAGCACAGCTCAGGTGAAGAGCTGTATCTGCTAATGCAGCCTGAAAACAGCGGCACTGCCTTTGATACTGATGCTTTGGAATGAGCTTCAGGAGATGTTAGTGTACAAATCCACAGCTCTGGCTCTCTCCCTGCCTGCCCCAGGCTGCAGTGTGGACAAGGACAGCCCAGAACACAGCTCTGTACTGTTCAGCCCAAGAGACTCCAGTTTCAAGATATTCCTACGACTCTGATTTCTGCAGCACGTGTTTATCCTAACTCAGTTACCATTAGTTCTTCTATGGCTCTTCCACAAGAGTCAGGTGTGGTCCTGTGTGGAAATCCCATGCTTAAATCCTGTTTCAAATGAAAGGGGGAAAAAAAAAAAATCAAAGCAAGCTTGTCGTGGTTTAACCCGGCTGGCAACTAAGCACCACACAGCTGCTCGTTCACTCCCCCCATCCCTCAGTGGGATGGGGGAAAGAATCGGAGAAAGGAAAAAAAAGTAAGACCCGTAGGTTGAGATAGAGACAGTTTAATAAGAGAGAATAAAATAATAATAATAATAATAATAATAATAATAATAATAATAATGGTAAGAGAATATACAGAATATATAAAACGAGCGATGCACAATGCAATTGCTCACCACCCGCTGACCGATGCCCAGCCCGTCCCGAGCAGCGATCACTCCCCCCGAGCCACGATCACACAGCGTGAGCTGCGACCACTCTCCCCGCGACCGACCAACCGACTACCCCCCCTGAGCATGACGTTATATGGTATGGAATAGCTCTTTGGACAGTTTGGGTCCTAGCTGTGCTGTACTCCCAGCTTGTTTTGCACCTGGCCGAGCAGGAGAAGCTCAAAAAGTCCTTGAGCAGTCTGAGCACTGCTTGGCAACAACTAAAAACATCAGCGTGTTATCAACATTCTTCTGGTACTAAATCCAAAGCACAGCACTACGCTAGCTTCTGTGAAGGAAATTAACTCTATCCCAGCCGAAACCAGGACAAAGCTGAACACCAGCATGAATGCAAAATCTTGTGGGTACTTTAGTGCACCAGAGAAATAGGATTTCATCGTGTGCCTTATGATATCTGTTTGCAAAGAAGCAATATAAAAATTATGCTTCTGTAGAAAAGCACCCCTAGGAAATACCATATAAATCCTTTAGATGCAAATGATCTCTTCCTAAAAGCACAAATGAGTTAAACCCACTTTAACTTCTGTACGCAAGATAAATTGCTGCGATGATTAAACACAGCTCAGGAGTCACTTTGTACATGGTGCTACTAAGCTATCAATTACAGACAAGTCAGCATGGACTGAAGGGAAAGTAAGATCCAAATTTGGAAAAAGAATGAAAAAATGCCGAGGGAGTATTATCGCAGTGACACAAGGAGAAAAGTGAATAAATTAAAAGTAACAAGGGAAGTACAAGTTGCAAAGAGGACCTGCTGCATAATGCCTGCCTTTTTAAAGCATCTGAATTTTAGCTCTACTTGACTAATATTTCAGTTCTAGTCTGACAGGACATGGCTTTCCAAGAACATTTGGAAAGCAAAAGCTTGAGGAAAAACATGGTGCTCCATCTGGGACTAAGCAAAACCTTTAATCAGGATGGCCGCACACAAGGTGGGCAGCAGCATCGGCAGTTTTGAGGGATCCAGGGTAACATAACACTCAGGCAGCTGTTTGTTGTTTTTTTTTTTTTTTTCTTCTATTTCACTTTCATGGACATCACTATTATTTTTGTTTTGTTTGGCTTTTCACATATATTTTATACACACACACACACACACAAATTCATATACATTTTTATATTTTTTCCTGCACTGTTGACTTAAAACATGTACCCTGCTGGAGCATATTGTGCAGTGAATTTTGTCAAAGTGGAAGGGATTGTCCCCACCCACTCGCGCCCTTATCTATCGTTCTTAGTGTGCCAGGTCTGAAGTGACAGAGCAACTGTAGGGGAGAGTTTAAGAAATACAGAGATTTCCTTACTGAAAACCTAGACAAAGTATAAAACTTTTCTCTAGCTTTGCAGATAAATATGAACTAAAATCCTGGATACAAACACCCTTCAATTTTGAGAAAATTCTGACCTCAAATTAAATTGACAGGTCTACTTTAAGATTTTCTCAGGCAGGAAGAGACATTTTAGGCTGGAAGAGATATCGCTGCAAAGATTGTGGCTTCAGATTTACACAGGAGCTGAGCCAGAAAGAAGCTTTTAGGATTTCCATTTAGGACTTTCCCGAATGCATTCTCCTTAAATGCTACTTTAGGTGCCTGAGGGGGCTTTTGAGTTTCTGGCCATCAGATATATCTGAAAAACTGCACTCTCCTTTCAGCCAAAAGAATTGATAAAAAAATGCTGGTAACAGGAGATTCTTATCTTTTATATAAGCCAGTCACTGAAAAGGAAAATGTAATTTTTGGCAAGTCTGTGGCAGGAGGAAACACGCTGTTTATCCAGTTTGGAATGCTTTTCACATTTAGTAAGAGTATAACTTAGGTAAACTTTTCAATTAGTTAAAGGAGATCTGTTATAAACAGGCATTATAAAAAAGGAAAGAAAACCTACAAGACTGAATGTCTGGAAAAATACTTCCTAAATGTGAAGTTCATTAAGTTGCAGTAAAATATCCCAAGAGTAGCAGTGGTCAGCTGCTCAGCTCTTCAGTCAAATAAAAGTAGTCTGGACAAAGTATTGCCGAAATACACTTTAGGGAATGATTTTGTACTGGCCAGGAAAATGGAGTAGGCGAACTAATAGGTCTTTTTCATCTCCATGTTCTATTACAGTATGGTTGTTTGAAGCAAATTTGTGTATTTAACCTCCAGCTCATGAGCCTGAGAAAGCTGTTACAAAATCTATGTAGCCATTAAAATGTATAGAAAGGTATAATGGAATCTAAATTTAAATGCAAAGGAAACCCCAAAAGGCTTAGGTACGAAATGTATCTGTGTGTAATGTTAAAGTCCTGGTCATCTATGGTCATTTCAAGAAGCTTCTGGCATTTTGTTGCGGAATCATTTCCAGCAGCCATTGGGAAAGCTTTAATAACTAATAGCAAATTTTCACTGCATCCACCCTAAACAACATCTTTTTAATGCCTTGCTGTCTTTTTAATTGGCACCTTTAAAGCTGTGAACTGAACAGAAGTAAATTAAATGACGCTCAGGTTTACATCTTTTTCAGGGCACCTAGGGTAACAAACTGACGGTGCAAATGAGGTGATTTGTTAGTGCAGGCATGGCTTCCTTGATTGCGGTAGGGGTGAGAAGCACCCTGAATCGCATACATGCTGGTGTGAGTAGGGTTTTGAGTTCACTGCCTGTCTGGCAACTGGGTTATCTGTCCCTTTTACAACCATCCTATTTCACCAAAGCTCCTCCATTGGGCTCTGTTTGTAACTGATGACTTCAGCTGGCTGTGTAGAGGGCCCCCTGTGTTTATTCTGCATGGCAATAGCTGGGCGACAGAGGTATCGTCAGATTACACCAGCAAAACTCCCACAAACATGACATGCTTGCTTACACTGGATACTCTTCTCCAAAGAATGATGCAGATGACACCAAACTGTGTGGGAATGTCAATCTGCTGGAGGGGAGGAGGGCTCTGCAGAGGGACCTGGACAGGCTGGATCGATGGGCCAAGGCCAACTGTATGAGTTTCAACAAGGCCAAGTGCCGGGTCCTGCACTTTGGTCACAACAACCCCATGCAGTGTTACAGGCTTGGGGAAGAGTGGCTGGAAAGCTGCCTGGTGGAAAAAGATCTGGGAGTGCTGGTTGACAGCCAGCTGAATATGAGCCAGCAGTGTGCCCAGGTGGCCAAGAAGGCCAATGGCATCCTGGCCTGTATCAGGAATAGTGTGGCCAGCAGGAGTAGGGAAGTGATCGTGCCCCTGTACCCAGCACTGGTGAGGCCGCACCTCAAATACTGTGTTCAGTTTTGGGCCCCGCACTACATGAAAGACGTTGCCTTGCTGGAACAGGTCCAGAGGAGAGCAACCAAGCTGGTGAGGGGTCTGGAGCACAAGTCATACGAGGAGCGGCTGAGGGAACTGGGGTTGTTTAGCCTGGAGAAGAGGAAGCTGATGGGAGACCTGATCGCCCTCTACAACTGCCTGACAGGAGGCTGTAGCGAGGTGGGGGTCGGCCTCTTCTCCCTGGTAATGGGCAATAGGAGAAGGGTAAATGGTCTGAAGTTGTGCCAGGGCAGGTTTAGGTTACACATTAGGAAAAATTTCTTCACCGAAAGGGTTGTCAGGCACTGGAATGGGCTGCCCAGGGAAGTGGTCGAGTCCCCATCCCTGGAGGTATTTAAAAGACGGGGAGACGAGGTGCTTAGGGCCATGGTTTAGTGGTGGGATGGCAGTGTTAGGTTAACAGTTGGACTTGATGATCTTACAGGTCTTTTCCAACCTAAACAATTCTATTCTATGATTCTAAGAAATTTGAAAAGATGCACTGAAGTGCTTCCTTGGCTGTAGTGATTAGATCTCTGCTTTCTGTGATGGAGTGCATGGCTCCATTGGGCGAGCATCTCATACAGACATCTAATCCTGCTGTCTTGTGTTTTGCATCGAGGCTCAACATTATCATTTCTGTTTCACATTGATTGTGCCCAGGTTAAAGGGAGGAAGCGCCTTCTTGGCTGCAAACCATGCAGACAGGGCTGAGCTGGGCTCTCTCCTTCTGGTGGTGCCTCCGTGGGGACCAACACTCAGCAGCTGAGGCCATGCTTTTTGCACTATCACCTGCTGCCAGCAAGTCTTATAGGTGTGAGTGACAGGTTCATTACCTTCCAGTTATAGGGTCCTTTATGGCTTCTCTCGGTGATGCATAAGGAGGAACAAGAACCACAACATACATATTCATAGAAGTTCAGGCTCTGCAGGGCTCTTGGGGGTAAGAATAGCCAAACACACCTTTTTGTGCAATTGCTCTCCAGTAACCCAGAGATTTTATACAATGAGACCAAGGAAGAGCTGAGTTACCCAATAGCTCAGTCAGAGATGTCACATAGTTAATTAAAACAATTATGCCCAGTTTTCCCTGCATGCTAAATGGAGGGAAAACCACTGAATTTGCCCCTGCTACGCCTTGCTCTGACACACTGAAAAGGCACATATGCCTCGCTCAAGGGTGAAACTCATTACAGTCATTCTTACAAGAAGCTTTACCCCATGTCATTTGGACCAGTGAGGCATTAAGAAGGTCTAAAGCTTGCTCTCTTTTAGGTTCAGTTTTTGACAGAGTTCAGTTTCTGTTTCACTTAAGTACATTTAATGATGTTCGGCGTCGCTCGGTGCCTCCCAGCAGCTGCCATGGAAGTGCCAGCTGCGGCTCCTGCAGTCTCCTTACTTTCCATTCAGGCTTTTGATGCAGCTCAAATTCAACTCTTTTATGCTTTTTGTCAAATGCTATATTTTCTTCTTGCTTTCTCTTCCTCTGGTGCCTCTGGACAGTAGTACAATTCTGACACCAATAGTTGTTATAAATAATATAGTTCTTGCTCTAGGGAATGAAGACTTGAAAATAGCAGGAATGCAGCACATCTGCCATGCAGGACTACCAGCCCTAGGTGAGCTACAGTGGAAATTCACTCGGCTTTAACTTGCCTTTGGCTTCTGTGCTTCAGCTGGGCAAAGATAATGGATTTTAGATTATTCTTCAGATTTTAGGACATATCAGGCTTGAGTACTTTGTGATATATGTCCATGATAAACCTATGTATTTACCATAGATCTTGGCAAAAAGACTCTTGCCTAACACTTGGGGCCCTTTTTGGTTTATAAAATGTGCAAGAACACACAAAGGGAGACATTCCTTAGACTCTGAATTGCAACTCTGGCTTCTTAATTTTTAGGTTTAATTCTGAGCATCAGGGAACTTAGTTTGTACTTACCCTCTGTCATACATCAGTGAGGAAAACTCCTCTGTCCTTCCTTATGGTACCTAAACCAGAAGTTTTAATGTTTCAATTCCCACTTCACTCTGAGGACCAGTCTTTAGTTCTTAGTTTCATTTCTGTACTTGTCCTCTGGCTCGAGGAGTCAGTAGCAAGATGCACCTCCTTTTATGCAGCAGTTCATTATGTTAACCATTTTTGTGTATTCACTCTATGTACTTGTTCCCAGAGACACTGTGGTGGGTGTATCTATTTTTAGAAGTAAACAGTGACAAATTTTTCCATCTGGAGAATAATAAAAAAGTTGCTTCAGCTGAGCCTAAAGTTTGACTCACAAGGAATAAGACTTTTGCCATACTTTGAACTTCTAAAGGGGAAAATTAGAAGGCAATTTAAGGTAGGACTGAAGAAGATTTTCAATGTCTGCTGTGTCTGTCAGCTATCTAATTGTCAATGACTTTTCTCTGGGAAAGTTTTAGGCCCCTGGCTGGTCTTTAATGCCTTTGAAAATCTCTTCTTGCCTAGTTGTGTGTCATACATGCCATGTGGAAACAATTCTGATTATCCCATAGATGATTTCCTTAGGACAGCCTAAATGCAGCTTCTTTAAAAGGCACACAGCTCCAATGAGCACTCCGTGGCAGCACGTTTCTGTAAAGCCTTAAAGGCGAGGATGAATCCCACATGAAAACCCATATAAGACAGAGCACTGCTGTTTGAATAGCAAAACCAGCAAGGTTATTACTTTGAGGAAGCAATGGAAGTTGTCACTACAGTGTGTCAGAGTAAGGTTAAGTGAGCTAAAGACTGCAGGCCTATTTAATTAAGTAAATAGACTATCAATCACAAGGAGAAACAGTCTTAAATAATGGGTTTATAAACCTTGCAATCTCGTTCCACAAATTCCAGTTTTGTCCTGTTTTCATTATGCAGAACTGGAGATTTTCAGCAAGGAATCAATTCTCGGCAGGACAGAAGTTACAAGCTCCTGGCAATTTAGGGAAAAAAATGGCCAGATGCTCAGAATAGTTTGACACTTAGAACGAAGAGATTAATACAGTATCACCAGTCCCAGGTGTGCCAAGCTCATGGATGACTTTGGAATTTTAAGTTTTCAGAAGGTAATAAATATCCTCAGGACTTTCCTTTGTTTTCTTAATTCTCTGACTTCTTCATTTGTATTTTCTGGCTTGAAGGGTAAAGCTTTCTTTACATATTTTCAACCAAAATCCGAGCTTCTGCTATAATTGTGTAGCTCTTGTAGCTCAGTTCAAATAAAACCACCAAACTGTAGAGCCTCTGAGGTAAGATCATGAGGGCTAGCAACAGAGTGAGTTACTTAACAAACTCCAGGGAGAAGACACAACGATAAATTCAAACTGTTAGGAACCATTTTTAATGGAGGTGCCCTAGATCTGATGCTAAATTCTGAAGTATTCAGCAGTTTTATTATAACTCATGTACAATCCACAAATGTTCTTCTCCTGCATCTCATAATGAAGCTACACCTCTGTAGGCAGTGACACCTTCCATGGTGACGGTGTCCAGTGGTCTGAGGAGGTGACTGAGGCTCCGCCACCTGCCAGGGTGCCCCTCTATTCCGTCATGTGTGGGGATGAATATTAAATCACACAACCTGACAGTTATGACCATGTAAAAAATCAGAGCTCAGCTACACTTCCTGTGATAATAGGATGGCAGAAAAGTTGCCTTAGGACCTCTGTCTGCAGTAAAGAGTTATAAATATGTGTAGATAATCCCTAATAGATGTTTATATTATTTTTTTTAAAATACAAAGAAGGGAATGTTCCATCATTCTTGGTTAACTTGCTCTGCTGTTTATCCAGACTTAGACTGGTATTAAAGAAACTTTCTAACTCTAAACTGCTTTGCTAAAGGTTAATCTTGCTGATCCTACTCCAAGCAACACTGGAGAAGTATTGCTCGTTCTTCTGGCAGACATGCTAACAGACCTGTACTGTTGCCGGCTTAGTCAAAGCAGATCTTAATTTTTCCGTGTAGGTTTCTGAAACTATTCTTTTTGTCTTCCTCTGTATGCCAGATCTTCATTTCATCTATATGGTCCTTAAAATGTCATGTGGGAAATAGGATACAAACCTCCTCCCTAGTGCAAAACAAAACTTTTCTTTCTCAGGGTCAACACGTCACTCCTATTATTGAATATATGGGTGAAATTTCAAAATGCATGGCACTCTTTCTGGACAATTCTTGACTGGACCACTTGCATAAACAGGTTCTGCCTAACATAAGAAATACAAAATTGTGTCTTTGCCTTTTCTGAAATTTACACTGAAAGTCTGATAAAAGTGCTCTTAAGTCTCAGCTCAATAACACCACAAAGTGTTTAAAATTCTTGTAAGTAAAGGGTTTTTTGCAAAAGTACAAAGCTGCCTAAAATGCCAACCTATAAGACACTGGCTTACCAAAACATTTTGCTGTAAACTATTGCAAATGACTGTCTTAATAGCTCATCAATCCTCTCTGGCATGGCTTACTTGGAAGCTGTGTAGTGTAAGTAGCCTGTCCAGTAATATTTCAGGACAGATTTCCCATTTTTTCTCCTACATCATAGCATGTTGAGGAAAAAAAAAAAAAGCAGCACACTTACTGAAAACTACGGAATTTCAAATCATAGGAAATACAGTTTTGTAGAGACATTAAAGGCAGTAAGGGCAGCTTCTGTTTAAGCTAAGTTTACTTTCCCCTCTCTGTTGTACATCACACCTGATCCTGAGAAAAGCTGACCTTTCATCCTCTCCTATTCCTGGCAAAGTTAATGGAAGTTATCCTGTTGTGTTATGAGTGATCATGAGTTGTGTTGTGGTTTAATCCGGCAGGCAGCTGATCACCACACAGCTGCTCGCTCACTCCCCCCCTCCCTCAGTGGGATGGGGGAGTGAATCGGAAAAAAAAAGGTAAGACTTGTGGGTTGAGATAAAGACAGTTTAATAAAAAAAAGTAGAGGTAAAGAAAAAAAATTAGTAGTAATAATAATAATAATAGAATATACAGAATATACAAAACAAGTGTTGCTCAATACAATTACTCACCCAGCCCATCCTGAGCAGTGATATCACTCTCCCCCCAGCTAACTCCCCACCCCAAGCATGACGCCATATGGTCTGGAATAGCCCTTGGGCCAGTTGGGGTCAGCTGTCCTGGCTCTGCCCCCTCCCAGCTTCCTGTGCCCCTGGCAGAGCAGGGGAATCTGAAAAGTCCTTGATTGGTGTAAGCACTGCTCAGCAACAACTGAAACATCAGGGTGTTATCAACATTATCCTCATACTAAAACCAAAACAGCACTATGCCAGCTACTAGGAAGAAAATTAACTCTATCCCAGCCAAAACCAGGACAGCTTCAACTGTGTTGCTCCAAATTGACTTAACTGGCACTGAAGACACTGCTGATCCCTGGTAGCCCAGAAGAGCTGCATTACTGTGCCCTCTTTATCTGCTTTATATCTCAGACTAAGCCTCCTGTTTCTGCTCTCAGTAAATACCTAAATGCCCATCTGCTATGAAATGAATTACAATAAACTTTGATCTACCTGAAGCATGACATATTTTTATAGAATGACTGTTCTAAAGCAGAAAAAAGGTGCTTTGCATTTACCCTGAAGTTACCAATATCTGACACGAGGTCTTATTGCTTAGATCACCAGTCAAGCCTGAGTATCTCCCAGAACAGGTAGTCAAGAAATTAATTAGAACGCTATTAAGGAAACATTATATCTCTAACTTCTTTGCTAAAGTTATAAATAAAATACAAGTTTTAGAGGTCTTTTTTAGAACATAATTGGGAGAAAATATAATAGAGAAATGGATGGCAACAAGAAGGCAAACCTTTATAAATCTTTTATCAGTTCTTCCTCTGCCTTTTTAAAGTCCTGTTTGTTTCCTTGCATTTTGGACTTGAACCTTGGAGGAAGAAGGTGGTTTAATTTTTGTCTGCTGATCCAACCCCACGGCCATTGTGTTATTTCTGAGGTGAATCCTAAGCAGGAAGAAACACCACAACTTGGATGCTGCTAAAATCTCATGGGAACTCAGTTCTCATATAGTTTCAGCACCTGGTAGAGGCAATTTTCCAAGTTCCATACATTGAAGATTCCTGACACTCAAGACAATGTTCATCTAATAGTTTTATCTAGTTCTGTGATAATCCCAAATCTCATGGGAGCTGGTAAGGGGAATGGGAAGTGAAAAAAGCATCTGCTCTAGTTTATACTTAATCATGGCCCAAATGCCAGCTCTTCTAGAGGGCTCTTTTAGTGTCTTTCCCATGACATGGGTTATTCACAAGTAGACAGCAGCAGAACACAACATGATTTTAATTCCTGATTTATTCAGTCAGCCACTAAGTTTCCCAACCTTTATTTTTAAAAACCTTCAACACACTCACTAATTAGGATTCCCTTCTTCCTCCAGCTGTTAATGGGCACAAACATGGCCAATTTGAAATATGTCTAATCAGAGTGCTGCCTGATTCTGTCTTCATACAGCTATTACCCTAAGGGACAAATTATGTCTTCATTTGCACACACACATCCTGCTCACCATATACTTGACAGTCTATCCATCTGAGGGAAAATATATACTGCAATTAGCTGTACAGGTTACATATTTATTCCTTTTTTAACTTTTATTTATTTTGCATATATGAATATACATGTGTATTTATTTATTTGTTGTGGATTTGGTTTGCAGTTTATTTTTCCTCTAGAGGTGCTGTTTTCTTTAAGACACTCCTTTATATCTGTGCGCAAGACTACAAGGAACCTTAAAGAAACCCACTCTTTAAATATGTTTCACAGAATATACTCACATGACTCCAAGGTACTCTGTAGTTCCAAATTAATCTCAAATAACTGTGTTTATTGCCTGTTAAAGCTTGATAATCTCTCCAGTATGATCATAGGTTGCAGGTTCTGTCACAAAATTGTGTACCATCTATTTGTGGAGGCGTAGACTAAGCTTCATAGCCCACTTAGACTAAGAGGACAGAGATAATGGCCAGGGTGGCTTGTGGATTATCCTCAGCCCATGACCACTGCCATGTTCATTTTTGTCTAGCTTTTGTCCTAGTATTTTCCTAATACTAACCTACTCCTTATATCACCAAATTCAGCTTCCTGGTTAGTGTGTTATGCTGTTGCTTCCATGCTGGATCCACAGATAATTCAAGGGTCACAGCTCTCAGTGGTGCAGGTTAAAGAGAGTCAGATTTTAGCTGTGAAGGTATTGGTATATCAGACAAGGTAATAGCTATTGTACAAACACCTGCTTCCAGAGATATCTGCAACCAGACCCAAGGAGCAATCTGCACAAGATAATGTGTCTGGAGCCTCATTTGTTATCAAGCCCCATCTGGGTACCCCCGTCTATGACTGTTAGCTACGAGTAAAATGTGCAAAGTCAGAGCTGAAGAACCATTAATTTGTGGAATTAGGTCGGAGAAAAGGGGAGACGTGCATGTTTACTAGGTGATCCTACTCTCCCCTGTAAGAATATACCTGGATTTCTAAGCATTCCCTGTCCATGATGATCTTTTCTAAATTAATAACATTACTAAGAATTTCACAGAAATATTCCCCCTGGGAAACTGCCCTCAGGGACAGGGGAACAGAACAGAGCTGGCAGATCTTTAAGGATGCATTCCACAGAGCACAAGATCTCTTGAACCCCAGGTGTAAGAAATCAGACAAGGAAGAGAGGAGACCAGCATGGCTGAGTCAAGACCTGCTGGTCAAACTCAAGGGTAAGAAGGAAATGCACAGGCAGTGGAAGCAGGGACAAGTGTCCTGGGAAGATTATAGGGATGCTGCCTGGCTGTGTAGGGATGGGGTCTGGAGGCCCAAGGCACAGCTGGAACTAAACTTGGCAAGGGATGTGAAGAATAACAAGAAGAGTTTCTACAGGTATGTCAGCTGGAAAAGGATGGTTAAAGAAAGCATACCCCCACTGATGAGTGAGACCAGCAAACTGGCGACAGCAGATGAGGAGAAGGCTGAGGTGCTCAACAACTTTTTTGCCTCAGTCTTCACTGGCAACCTCTCTTCTCACACCTCTTAAGTTGATGGACCACAAGAATGGGACCAGGGATAAAGCCCCTCCCACTGTAAGGGAAGATCAGGTTTGTGACCATCTCAGGAACCTCAACATACGTAAATCCTTGGGACCTGATGAGATGCATCCCAGAGTCCTGAGGGAATTATCTGTTGTAGTTTTCAAGCCTCCATGATATTTGAGGAGTCATGGCAGTCAGGTGAAGTCCCTGGTGGCTAGAAAAAGGGAAACATCACACACATTTTTAAAAAGGGTAGAAAGGACCCTGGGAACTACTGACCTGTCAGCCATGGCATTGCAAGCATGTGGCAGAGAAAGCAGGTGTGGCATTGCAAGCATGTTGCAAAGAAGGCAGGGACCCCAAGTTCCTGCTCAGGTGCCAGAGTGATCCCATTGCTATTTATCCCTTTTCTCATTGGTCCCAAACCAAAGTCTCCACACCTGCAGATCCTACAGGTCAACCACCACACCTGCAGATCCTATCCTTATCCACCACACCTGCAGATCTTATCCTTACTCCCACAACAACTCCCCCTTCTTTACTAAGAACAAAGAAGCAGGAAATAGCTTATAATTATAACTGGCAGTAAAGTAATATGGCTTCCCAACTACTTTATGATCAACAGAAAAAGGGGGATAAATACAAAAAAGATTTCTTTTTACATTTGCTGTTTTACACAAACACCCCACGATTTAGGAACCACTATATAAACAGTTAAAGAATACATTTTGATAATATCATAATTCCATGATTGCTTTCTTTACAAAAGCTGAACTTAGATATCTGAGTGCAAATCAATTCACAAAACCCCCTGCAATTTCAATTACTGAATTTGTTAAGACTATTTTCTTGTGCTTAGTCTTGTCTTTCTGTCCATCCCTCCAGCAGTCCAAGTAGCCTCCCCTACATCATCATCTTCTCCAAGTTCTTCTTTAGTTTTGTTTCTTTTTCCTCTTTTTGGCGATCTATTTTCATTGTTCTCCAACTTTAATTTTTTGAATGCTATGTCATCTGCTGGTAACGGACATTTTCTTCTGCGAGAAGTGGAAATCGCCAGTTGTATAGGGTTAACCTCTTTTCCTTTTCCAGAACCTATGGATGTCAAACACATTTTTTGAGTTTTTTGAGTTTCTAAAATGCTACCATTTTCTGGACTTGTTCCTACAACAGCTCCCCCTTCTTTACTAAAAAGAAAGAAAGAAGTACTTAGTTTCTTGTTCCCTTTTCAAAGGAGCATTTTGCTTATAGGCCTGAATGAAGCTGCTTAGCAAAACTGTGATACTGACAAACAGCATCTTACACCATTAGCTAAACATTACAATGAAAACAGTGAACATTTACAGTATGAAACACTGAGAGGTCATCAGCTGAAGTAAAGATCTATGTCAATCCAATTTCTTCAAGTACACTACATGGGGTCTCTGTTTCCTCCTGTAAAAGATCTGCCTATTCAATGGCTTTGAGAACATTTTTCTTCGAAGTCTCCTGAACTTCCCTCCTAAAAGGAACTCATCCAGAATGAAATAGGCTTTTTCAAAACTGAAGATGATATCAAGTTCACACACACTGCCAAAAAACTTATCAAGAAGTTCTCAATAGCAATGAATTATTTCCAGAGTTATTAGTTCATTGTCCTGATCTTCAATAGCACAACAGAAATAGAGGCTTACATATCTTTTGTAGACAATCTTCAGGTCTCTCCATTCCAGAAAGCTGCACATTTTTGGTTTGCGGGCTAATACTGTTTGAACAAGTTCCCTTGTTATTTTCTTCTTTTATTTGTCAGATAATGGGACATACCACTTCTGGAATCTCAGTTTCCTCTGGCGACTAAAGAGCAACAAAAACTGCATCATGCCCCGGAGGGGGGGGTGGGGGGGCTGGTCATAGGAACGAAGAGGATGAGGCGGCAGCACCACCCAGCCGCCTGCTACTGCTGCTGCCATGACAGCTGCTGAGATCACAAGTTATTTCAGAGACTCAATGCTTGCTTATTATAAAATAAAGGACATTATTTACATGATGAAAGAAAAATCTCAGCATTTTAGTGGAATGGATGACTAATACTACAACAAGTTTAGTCCACGTACTTCCCAAGAATGTCACTGTCTCTAAACAAGTAGTAGCCCTTACATTCTAGTACAATCTTAGTACCACCATATTCTGGTAGCAAAACTTTTTCACCAACTTTCACACTCACTGGCTGAATGTCACCATTCTTTCCTCTGGCTCCCGATCCAACTGCTACTACTGTTGCATGTAGCACTTTCCCTTGAGCTTTTTCTGGAATCACAATGCCTCCTTTGATTACTGTCTCAGCCACACATCATTCAATCAGAGCAGGACTGAGGGGAGGGGAAGCGAGATGCCACCGGCTCAAGCCCCACAGATAAAGAAAAGTCTTTTTGGATCTGTCAGGGCACCAGCCAACTTGGAGACATTTGGGAAAAACAAGCAAGCATCCATTCAAATTATAGATACTTCTGCAAAGGTCCCTCCATAAGTCCAGGTCATTTGTGGACATATAACTGCCCAACATTCCCCACAGCTCACCTCACCTCCAGAGACAATTGAAGCCAGCTTCTGCTTCCTTTCAGCAGCATTAAGTTCCTTATCCACCACACCTGCAGATCCTATACTTACTCCCACAACAATCAGCCTCACCTCTGTGCCTGGGAAGATCACGGAAAAGATCATTCTAGAAGCTATGCTGAGGTACATGGAGGACAAGGGAGGGGATTCAAGATAACCAGCATGGCTTCACCAAGGGCAAGTCCTGCCTGACTAAACTAGTGGCCTTCTATGACGGAGTGCTACATCAGTGGACAAGGGAAGAGCTATGGGTGCCATCTATGTGGATTTCTGCAAGGCCTTTGACACGGTCCCCTAGAACATTCTCCTCTCTAAATTGGAGAGATACGGATTTGATGGGTGGATGAAGAATTGGTTGGATAGTTGCATCCAGAGGGTAGTGGACATCAGCTCAATGTCCATATAGAGGTTGGTGACAAGCAGTGCCCCTCAGGGCTCCGTATTGGGACAAGTACTGTTTAATATCTTCACTGGTCATGTAGGCAGTGGGATTGAGTGCACCCTCAGCAAGTTTGCAGATGACACCAAGCTTAGTGGTTCAGTTGATACACCAGAAGGACGGGATGTCATCCAAAGAGACCTGGACAAGCTGAGAGGTGGGCCTGTGCAAACCTCATGAGGTTCAACAAGGCCAAGTGCAGGGTCCTGCACCTGGGTCAGGACAACCCCCTATATCAGTACAGGCTGGGGGATGAAGGGATTGAGAGTAGCCTGCAGAGAAAAACTTGGGGGTACTGATGGATGAAAAGCTGGATGTAAGCCAGCAATGTGTGCTTGTAGCTCAGAAGGCCAACCCTATCCTGGGCTGCATAAAAAAATGTGTGACCTGCAGGTCAAGGGAAGTGATTCTGCCCCTCTGTTCTGCTCTGGTGAGACCTCAACTGGAGTACTGCATCCAGGTCTGGAGCCCTCAGCACAAGAAGGACATGGAACTGTTGGAGAGGGTCCAGAGGAGGGCTACAAAATGATCCAAGGGCTGGAGCACCTCTCTTATGAGGACAGGCTGAGAGAGTTGGACTTGTTCAGCCTGGAGAAAAGAAGGCTGTGGGGAGACCTGATTGCGGCCTTTCACTACTTAAAGGGGGCCTATAGGAAAGATGGGGATAATCTTTTTAGCAAGGCCTTCTGTGACAGGACAAGGGGTAATGGTTTTAAACTGAAGCAGGGTAGGTTTAGACTAGATATGAGGAAGAAATTCTTTACAATGAGGGTGGTGAAACACTGGAACAGGTTGCCCAGAGAGGTAGTGGAGGCCCCATCCCTGGAAACATTCAAGGTCAAGTTGGACAGGGCTCTGAGAAACCTGATTGAGTTAAAGATGTCCCTGCTCATTACAGGCAGTTTGGACTAGATGACCTCTAAAGGTCCCTTCCAACCCAAAGCAATCTGTGATTCTATCATTTGCACTGTGGAAGTTGTTAAAAATATATGTCTGCTGGTGATCTACAAGATGAACAAAAGGTTTGCAAAGTTTAAAGAGAAATCCAGGTAAGTTTTTATTCTGTTCTGCCCTTTCTGCTATTGGAGACAAGAACACTTTCTGGTTAGAACAGAGACATTTGCTTATATGAGTGTCCTGTCCTATGTGGTGTGTTGTGGGATGGGTGAATATTTTTGATCCACTGAGGGTTTGTGGACCAAAGAAAAGACGATCCCTGCTTGGCAGAGTTGTGGGGCCATGTCGTGGTTTAACCCGGCTGGCAACTAAGCACCACGCAGCCGCTCGCTCACTCCCCCCCTCCCTCAGTGGGATGGGGGAGAGAATCGGAGAAAAGGAAAAAAAAAGTAAGACCCGCGGGTTGAGATAGAGACAGTTTAATAAGAGAGAAGAATAACAATAATAATAATAATAATAGTAAGAAAATATACAGAATATATAAAACAAGTGATGCACAATGCAATTGCTCACCACCCGCTGACCGATGCCCAGCCCGTCCCGAGCCGCGATCACTCCCCCCGAGCTGCGATCACACAGCCCGAGCTGCGACCACTCTGCCCGCGACCGACCGACCGACTCGACCGACCCGACTGACTAACCCCCCCGAGCATGACGTTATGTGGTATGGAATAGCTCTTTGGACAGTTTGGGTCCTAGCTGTGCTGTACTCCCAGCTTGTTATGCACCTGGCCGAGCAGGAGAAGCTCAAAAAGTCCTTGAGCAGTCTGAGCACTGCTTGGCAACAACTAAAAACATCAGCGTGTTATCAACATTCTTCTGGTACTAAATCCAAAGCACAGCACTATGCTAGCTTCTGTGAAGAAAATTGACTCTATCCCAGCTGAAACCAGGACATTCCACCCCTTATTCTATACCATTTACGTCATGTTTAGGTCCTACCCTTACAATACATTCCAATTAATCACCACCATTTTCTCATCTTCTTGGTACATACACAGATATCATTCCCTTAGTCTATGGACCATCCCTCTGAAATGTCCATTGGGTTCATCTAGTCCACGGTTTTGGGCTCCATCTGTCGTAACAGTCTTTCAGGGCAGGAGAGATGGGGTCTGGTGTTGGGTTGTTGCTTGCTGAAGTCAGTTCTGGTTCCATTCGCTGCACTTCCTTAGTTTCTTCAGAATTCATTCTTCTTAATCTGGGCAATTCCTACTGCTATACCATTGATAGAATATACAGCAATAGTAAAAATGATGACATACTATATTATACAGCAATTAACATTATACAATTCAGTTCATTGGCTATTTTCACCCAAAATCAAATCCTTTTGAGGTACACATTGGACTTCCCCATCCTTCAGCATCACCCACCAAGTAGAGCCAGGTCCTTGAGCAAAAGCAATCCCACGGATGGGTTTGCCTTTACCTGAGGCAGGAGAAACCCAGACTGTCTTCCCCAGCATATTTTTTACATGCACTACAGGGACTTTATCCCCTTCTACAGTACGTAAGAGGTTTGATTGGACAGGGCCAGCTCGGTTGGAAGATCCTCTAGTGTTGACTAACCAGGTGGCTTTTGCTAAATGTGTATCCCAATGTTTGAATGTTCCACCACCCATTGCTTTCAGTGTAGTTTTTAACAGTCCATTGTATCGTTCAATTTTCCCAGAGGCTGGTGCATGATAGGGGATGTGATAGACCCACTCAATGCCATGCTCTTTGGTCCATTTGTCTATGAGGCTGTTTCGGAAATGAGTTCCATTGTCTGACTCAATTCTTTCTGGGGTGCCATGTCGCCACAGGACTTGTTTTTCAAGGCCTAGGATAGTGTTCCGGGCGGTGGCATGGGGCACGGGATATGTTTCCAGCCATCCGGTGGTCGCTTCCACCATGGTGAGCACATAGCGCTTGCCATGGCGGGTTTGTGGAAGTGTGATATAATCAATCTGCCAAGCCTCTCCATATTTGTATTTCAGCCACCGTCCTCCATACCAGAGAGGCTTTAACCGCCTGGCTTGTTTGATCGCAGCACATGTTTCACATTCATGGATAACCTGTGCAATAGCGTCCATAGTTAAGTCCACCCCTCGATCACGAGCCCATCTGTACGTTACATCTCTTCCTTGATGGCCTGAGGTGTCATGGGCCCACCGAGCTAGAAACAATTCACCCTTATGTTACCAGTCCAGATCTACCTGAGCCACTTCAATCTTAGCAGCCTGATCTGCCTGCTGGTTGTTTTGATGTTCTTCAGAGGCCCGACTCTTGGGTACATGAGCATCTACATGACGTACCTTTACAACCAAGTTCTCTACCCGGGCAGCAATATCTTGCCACAGTGCGGCAGCCCAGATGGGTTTGCCTCTGCGCTGCCAGTTGTTCTGTTTCCATTGCTGCAACCATCCCCACAAAGCATTTGCCACCATCCATGAGTCAGTATAGAGATAGAGCACTGGCCATTTTTCTCTTTCAGCAATATCTAAAGCCAGCTGGATGGCTTTCACCTCTGCAAACTGACTTGATTCACCTTCTCCTTCAGCAGTCTCTGCGACTTGTCTTGTAGGACTCCATACAGCAGCCTTCCACCTTCGATGCTTCCCCACAAGACGACAGGATCCATCAGTGAACAGGGCATATTGCTTCTCGTTTTCTGGCAATTTATTGTACAGTGGGGCCTCTTCAGCACGCATCACCTCCTCCTCTGGTGATACTCCAAAATCTTTGCCTTCTGGCCAGTCCGTGATCACTTCCAAGATTCCTGGGCGACTGAGGTTTCCTATTCGAGCCCGTTGTGTAATCAGTGCGACCCACTTACTCCACGTAGCATCAGTTGCATGATGTGTAGAGGGGACCTTCCCTTTGAACATCCAGCCCAGCACCGGCAGTCGGGGTGCCAGGAGGAGCTGTGCTTCAGTACCAATCACTTCAGAAGCAGCTCGAACCCCTTCATATGCTGCTAATATCTCTTTTTCAGTTGGAGTATAGTTGGCTTCAGATCCTCTGTATCCCCAACTCCAAAAGCCTAGGGGTCGGCCTCGGGTCTCCCCTGGTGCTTTCTGCCAGAGGCTCCAGGTAGGGCCATTCTCCCCGGCTGCGGTGTAGAGCACATTCTTTACATCTTGCCCTGCCCGGACCGGCCCAAGGGCTACTGCATGCACTATCTCCCGTTTAATTTGTTCAAAGGCTTGTCGTTGTTCAGGGCCCCATTTGAAATCATTCTTCTTCCGGGTCACTTGGTAGAGAGGGCTTACAATCTGGCTGTAATTTGGAATATGCATTCTCCAAAAACCCACAACGCCCAAGAAAGCTTGTGTTTCCTTTTTGCTAGCTGGTGGAGACATAGCTGTTATTTTGTTGATCACATCCATTGGAATCTGACGACGTCCATCTTGCCATTTGATTCCTAAAAACTGGATCTCCTGTGCAGGTCCTTTGACTTTACTTTGTTTTATGGCAAAACCGGCCTTCAGAAGGATTTGGACTATTTTCTTCCCTTTCTCAAAAACTTCTTCTGCTGTATTGCCCCACACAATGATGTCATCAATGTATTGCAGGTGTTCTGGAGCATTACCCTGTTCCAGTGCTGTCTGGATCAGTCCATGGCAAATGGTAGGGCTGTGTTTCCAGCCCTGGGGCAGTCGATTCCAGGTGTACTGGATGCCCCTCCAAGTGAAAGCAAACTGTGGCCTGCACTCTGCTGCCAAAGGGATTGAAAAGAAAGCATTTGCAATATCAATTGTGGCATACCACTTGGCTGCCTTTGACTCCAGTTCGTATTGAAGTTCTAACATGTCCGGCACGGCAGCACTCAGTGGTGGCGTAACTTCATTCAGGCCACGATAGTCTACTGTCAGTCTCCACTCTCCATCAGACTTTCTCACTGGCCATATGGGACTGTTAAAGGGTGATCGAGTCTTGCTGATCACTCCTTGGCTCTCCAGTTGAGAATCAGCTTATGGATGGGAATCAGGGAGTCTTGGTTGGTGCGATATTGCTGCCTGTGCACTGTTGTGGTGGCAACCGGCACTTGTTGTTCTTCAACACTCAGCAATCCCACAACCAAAGGGTCCTTTGAGAGACCAGGCAAGGTAGACAGCTGCTTAATTTCTTCTGCCTCCAATGCAGCTATACCAAAAGCCCACCGGTACCCTTTTGGGTCCTTGAAATACCCTCTCCTGAGGTAGTCTATGCCCAGGATGCACAGAGCATCTGGCCCAGTCACAATGGGGTGCTTTTGCCACTCATTCCCGGTTAGGCTCACTTCGGCCTCCAATACAGTCAGCTCTTGAGATCCCCCTGTCACTCCAGAAATACAAATGGATTCTGCCCCTATATGGCTTGATGGCATTAGAGTACACTGTGCACCGGTGTCTACTAGAGCTCTATACTTCTGTGGGTCTGACGTGCCAGGCCATCGAATCCACACAGTCCAGTAGACCCAGTTGTCCCTTTCCTCCACCTGGTTGGAGGCAGGGCCCCTCTAATTCTGATCACTGTTGCTCATGGTTTGTGTATATGAGTCAGAAGTTCCTTCATCACAATCAGAATTAAGATCAGCTCTTCTATTCTCTCTGAAAAAATGACGATCTACCCCGTCTTTGGAAATTGGAGCGACAAGTTTCCTGGAAGAGCCCCCTTTTGTGCTTGTTTTTCTTTGCAACTTGTGTACTCGTGCCTCTAGGGTCGAGGTAGGTTTTCCATCCCATTTCCTCATGTCCTCTCTATGGTCACGCAGGTAAAACCATAGAGTGCCCCGTGGTGTGTACCCTCGATATTCTTTTCCTTGAGCAGAAGGGCGCTTACTTCTAATGGCTGAGATACTGGTCTGTACAGGAGAGGTGTAGGGTATACGCTTTTCAAGTCGTTCAACCTTTTGGGACAGTTTCTCCACAGCAGAGATGAGGGAAGAAGAGATACTTTCTTCGTATTCCCGGAGCTGGCTAGCCATTTCATCCACTGTTGGTCCCCGTCCAGCTTCCCAGTTCATTACTGCCCATGTGTTGGCATATGATGTTGGTGCGCTCCGTAACAACTTCCGCCACATGGGTCGTGTGCACTGGACACTATCTGGATCTTTAGGCAACTGGTCATTGTCCAGGTAACTATAAATCACTTCCAGGACAGCCAATTCCCTCAGGTACTGGATGCCTTTCTCCACGGTGGTCCATTTGCCTGGGCGATGTATGACATCTTCCTTGAAGGGATATCTTTCCTTCATGGCTGACAGTAGTCGCCTCCAGAGGCTGAGGACTTGTGTCCCTTTTCCAATCGCTTTGTCAATGCCGCCTTCCCTAGAAAGGGATCCCAGCTGTTTGGCTTCTTTACCCTCCAGTTCCAGGCTACTGGCCCCATTATCCCAGCATCGGAGCAACCAAGTGACAAGATGCTCTCCTGCACGACGGCTGAAATCTTTTCTCATATCTCGCAGCTCACCCAAGGATAGAGACCGTGTCGTTTCTGTCTCATTTATGAGCTCTTCCTCTTCCTCCTCCTTTTGTGATGGCCCTGATTCATCCTCCCTTTCTAAACGAGTTGACTTTCGCTTCCAAGATTTCTTCTTGTGTATAGGGGCAACTGATACTGGCACAGGTTCGCTCCCTGTCTTAGCTGCAATGCCTGTTGCTGGGGTTTGCGTAGCTACAGTGCAGGTTGCAGGGGTTGGAGTAGCAGCGGTGCCTGTGCCTACGGCTGGAGGAGTTACAGTGGGTGTCACTGAGGTTGGAGTAGCTGCAGGGCCTGCTGCAGGAATCAATCTTTGGATGGTATATAATTTACATAGGAGTCTAACCCTGAGTAAAAGCTGAACTATATTCAGGAGACCTAGCAATAGGGCCATGCTAGTTGGAACATCCCAAGGATATTCAACATTCTCAAGAACTGTTGTAATTAGCTCAGAGAAGAAGGGGAAGATGGAGTAAGGTGACTCCCCCAAAGGCTGGCTCTCCGAGGATAAAAAGTAAAATGTATAATTATTCATAATTCCCAATAGATGGTTCCCAAAATACAGAGGTGACAGCAATACTGAGTACAAATATGAGCTTAATGTGATGACCAATATTTTTATCATAGCATAAGCCAGTATTATACAATACAGCAGGACAGCAATTTTAATCCACTTGCGAAGTGATAGCCAGCAGCACAGGGAGTGCACACAGAAGGTAAGGTGCTACATAAAAGAACGCTGTGAACAAGGACAGCAACTCTGAGAGCAAATAAAACAACATTGTAATCAGCGACTATTAGACTAATATAACGAATGCTTATCACAAATGCGTTTTAGAAATGTTCAGATCTGTCGTTATCTCAACCCTTCAGGCCCCACGTTGGGCGCCAAAATAGGACTGTCGTGGTTTAACCCGGCTGGCAACTAAGCACCACACAGCCGCTCGCTCACTCCCCCCCTCCCTCAGTGGGATGGGGGAGAGAATCGGAGAAAAGGAAAAAAAAAGTAAGACCCGCGGGTTGAGATAGAGACAGTTTAATAAGAGAGAAGAATAACAATAATAATAATAATAATAGTAAGAAAATATACAGAATATATAAAACAAGTGATGCACAATGCAATTGCTCACCACTCGCTGACCGATGCCCAGCCCGTCCCGAGCCGCGATCACTCCCCCCGAGCTGCGATCACACAGCCCGAGCTGCGACCCTCGCACCGCACCGACCGACCGACTCGACCGACCCGACTGACTAACCCCCCCGAGCATGACGTTATGTGGTATGGAATAGCTCTTTGGACAGTTTGGGTCCTAGCTGTGCTGTACTCCCAGCTTGTTATGCACCTGGCCGAGCAGGAGAAGCTCAAAAAGTCCTTGAGCAGTCTGAGCACTGCTTGGCAACAACTAAAAACATCAGCGTGTTATCAACATTCTTCTGGTACTAAATCCAAAGCACAGCACTATGCTAGCTTCTGTGAAGAAAATTGACTCTATCCCAGCTGAAACCAGGACAGGCCAGTAAAGTCACAACAATGACTCAGAGGAAAAATCTAACTGGTAACTTTATTAACTGGCAAACTTAATGAACAGGCAAACTTCATGAGCGAGCAAAGGCAATTTGGCAATGGAACTATTTTTGGTGCAACCTGTCACAAGTTGTCCAAAACTTATATGCATGAATATATAGTAGAGAAGTGGAGAAGGACAGAAGGGAGAAAAGAAAAAGAGAGGAGAAGAGGATAGAGAAAGGAGAGATATCACCACCCTTGGATCTTGCATGGTTGTCTTGGGGCAGAGTTTGGATCCATAGGCGATGGGTCAACAAGGCAAAATGTGTGCACTAATCCTTAGTCTCATTAGTCCAAGACCACCCCTGGGGCAGCAACTATCTTGCTTATGCACAGTCAAGTGTTCTACAGTGTTCTTGAATTGAGTCAGGGTGTGTCAATAGGGCAACAAGGGTCTTTGGTGATCACACGCTCCCTCCATGAATAACTGTTGACAGACGTGTGCTCATTTGTGGCCTGCCAGAAGAACGAGGGGGCAGCCCACTGCCCTGCCGCCACAGGGTTCACCCTGCTCCTCTCTAGTCCCCCTCTGCCCATGTGCGTTGTTTGAGGCAAGGAAATATCTGACTGACCGGTCGGTCTTAGACAATGAGACAGCTTTCATAATATAAGATAAAATGTTATATGAAGGTTCTTATTTCTCTCTGCTGATATAGGTTAGATGATAACTCCCATTAGACATTTAACTCTTAGAATCATAGAATCATAGAATCGTTTAGGTTGGAAAAGACCTTTAAGATCATCAAGTCCAACCATTAATTTCTTAGCCAAAGGAATTAATTGTGATTAATTTTGCTTTGAAGGAAAACAAAGCAGAGTGAAAAATTATTGCCTAGCTTCATGCTTTGTTTTCTTGGTTTGATAATCCTTATTACAATTTGGAATACAAAACCTCTTGTCCTTTTTATGGGTTTAATAGCTAAATAATAAAAAAATCAAAATCTGTCAAAATCAGATCAAAATTCTACCACTGTAATGAAAGAACTAAATTTGAATAATGCATTCTTCCAGACAAAGATAACTGAAGTCCAGTCAATGAACTGATTAATTAACAATAGTATGAAATTAATTCAACAATTATTCACCAGTGCTGGACAACAGTTAAGATTCACATAGTGAAAATCTACTGCATATAAGTGACCCTTACAAATGATTAATTACAGAAATAAAAAATAATATAACCTGCTTCCCTTACTCTCTGCTATGAGGGAAGGAGTCTCAAGGTTCCTGTTCTATAAGTGATTTACACAGTTAACCATTGCTCTTTGCTTCAGAATAGCACAACGCTTAGCTCTAAGCTTCTGATGGAAGGGTTTCTGATAGATTTCTTTTTTCCATTATTATCTTATTAAGTTAAAGTGATACATGGATTTGTGAAGTGGTGTTTGCCAAAAATAAGGATCTTTCTGTGCATTTGCTGAATATGCAAGCGCATACATTTGCATCTCTACAGATACTTAGGAGAATATCAGAACAATATTTGTAGACAGAGTTAATATTTTTATTAGACAATCTTGTATAGATGGAAGAATGTGACATACTTTCAGATGGACAAGACCCTTTCCAGATCTGCAGTGGAAATAGGGAATTTAAAAACTAATGCTCAGAGTTTACTGAGTTATGCATTAGATGAGTAGTATCCAAATGAGAGAACAGTTGGTACTTGTGGAGTTGGAAGGATGGGAGAATGGGAAAGAGTAGAAAGGTAGTAACTGCCTGGGGTAAAGAGACTTCCATAACTCAAGATCCTGTAATTTTCTATAATCTCAAACCATGCTTGGTGGAATCATTAGTGACTTTTTTCCCTGTCCTCATAGTTCTTGTGTATTTTTATTCTCTCATAATGTCTTAAGTATTCACTTTAGCAGAAACAATAAAGATATTCTTGTTTATTCTGATCAGATAAAGGATCATCTTTTATGGTAAACAGATTTAACAGGAACAGAATTCAACAAAATTCCAAGCAAACTGCTAAGTATTTTCAGAAGAAAATTTGAAACTCATATGCACTAGTCCTTACCCATTCTATATACCACCACCACCCTCCCCCTGCAAATTTAACAATACATAGAATACATTAGAACATGTATTTAAGACAATAGGAAAGTTATAACTAATTCAAGTAGGAGCAAGACAGAAGACTACTCAGTGAAATCCAGTGTGCTTTACAGGTGTCCATGTGCTACATTCCTTCTCAGCTGTTTGAACACTATGGAAAGGATACTACGAAACAGACAAAAATCATTAAAAGATAATGCCAATTTATTTATTTATTTATTTATCATGTGTTTTAAGATGTAAAAGCTGTGAATAACATGTAAAAATTACGGGTGATAGTTCTTGTACAGTCTCTGTCAAGTGTTCTTAGACTGTAGTATTCTTTGAAGCTTGCAAGTGAAAGCTTATTTATCTTCTAATGCCAACAAAATAATTATTCAGGCTTACTATCAGCACAATTTATTCCCTGAATAATCCTACGAAAATTAGGTAAGGAATGAATTTCACTGATTACATTTGTAAAGAAATCGTTCGAATTTGCAGTTAGGCGGTGCTTGGTATCATAGGATCTCAAAACATATGACTGTTAATTAAATTTCATTACCTGTCCCCATGGAAGACATGCCTAGCTTTATCTTTTAAACTTCTGTTATATTCATTAAAATCTTGGCATCCCTTTTCACCACTGCCTTACCATGGAAAATACTGACCTGAATTTGGTATGAAGTTTGTTTTCCTCAGTTGTACCTCAGTGAATTCACCACATGAGTCAGTAAAGGCCAACAGACTTTTTAGGTGTGGTAGCCCTTGGAATGTAATCCCAAATCATATTTTAGGACTCAGTAAAAACATCCTGAATATGGAACAACCTAAAATAATTCCAGGAAATACTGAGGCAAAGAATGAGTCTTGAGGTCTTGCTTCTTAAACCCCTTGTTTAAAGGTGCAGGACCTATCCCCTCTGTATGGGATTCATAGTTTGTCCTGAAAAATGGGTCTGCACCTTCATTTGAAATATACTTTTGAATGCAGGCACTATAGAGGGAGATAATGCTGCCCTTCTTTTCACTGTTAGTTCTCTTGCAAGGCTAAGCATAATTTTGGATTTAGGCAACTAAAATTCACCCACATCCCAATTACAGTATCACTAGCCTTTTCTGGATCTGGCTCCTTAACACTAAGTAAATGTAACAAATCAAAACTTACACTTCTAGGAAATCACATGAAAGCATTTTTATTAGGAGGATAGCACAAGACTGCAACAAATTACCCAGGGAGATTGCACAATTTCCATGTTTGGAGGTAGGCCATGATTGGCCTGATCCCGTGCTGGTAACAGACCCACTTCGAGGGAGACATTGGACTAGATGGCCTTGTGATGTTCCTTACAACCCAGATGGCTATGATTCTGTGAAATCTTCCCATTGTGGATATCTGTTATGGGTAATCTGGCAGAAACCAGCAATGCATTGTCAGTGTTTTAGCTGACTATGACTGCATAATGTCAACCCAGCAACTCACCTGTGATCAGCCAGTTTGATTTTGGGGATTATTATTGCTCTGATTCATTTGGGTTTACCTTATGTTCAGCTTCTTGCTAGTTTTTGTCTGCTTCTTTTGGGCTCTACCTTCTTATTTATCTACAACTAGAGAGGCTAAGTCAGGAAGTGGTAATTCATGAGAGACTCAATGACATAGTGTTAAATACAAACCAGAAAACTCAACTCTCAGTTCTTGTGACGCTGTCTGCACTGAACGACATTTCAAAAAAGGCTTTTTCTGGACTGCACAAGCAAAATGGAGCAGAGCGGTTATAGAATTAAAGCTCTGCTTCTTGACATTGTGTGAAACCCCAAGGCTTCTATGCAGTGATTAATATTCAGTAATCAGGACTAATCACAGGCATCACTCACAATTGATAGGGTAGAATTTACTTCTAAACATTTAAGATGGAGCAAAATCATATATAATGCTTCCACTTTGACTACAGCTGAACAACAAATGTCAATATAGAATCCTTTTGTCCATGTTTTTGCAATTGACTGCCCATAGAAGGCTTCACTAGGCTTGCAAGACTTTTCAGGGTTGTATGGTGATCAATCATTTAACTGCCATCCACAGCCTACCATCCTGGCTGAAAATTAAGAGCAGGGGGATAAAATCAGCATTAATTTTCTTTTTTTTTTTTGTCGTTACAGGGTTCATTTGAAGATGAGGCAACTAGTCACTCACTGGCAGTTCAAAGCAATTTGAAGATAAACGGTGAGTATATGTGCATACATATATACACACACACAAAACACACATAAGACAAACATGTTTTTAATATGATCAAAACCACTGGACAGGAAAACTTGGGTTCCACTGTTTTCTTACGTTGATTTTTTTAATTAAAATTTACTGCCTGGGTAACCACAGGTTGGGATTTATCCCAGTTAACTACAGGCAACTAATTTCAAAATATTTTCCTTCTATGATTAATAGGGAGAAAGTGGGCACCATAAAACAGTGTTTCATCCCTTCAGTGCATGGATACAGGAGATGAATCCTAATCAGAGCCTTCCCACTTCAGCTCAGTTGTCATTAATATCATAATCTTCTTGAGTAATTCTTCCCGAAAACAAATATTCCATGTTCTAAAAATTTTGAAATTTAAAAACCTGCTTTCTTTTGTATGGTGCCTTACAGGTTCTTAGTGGATTCTATCTCTCTTCATAAGATTTATAGTGTCTTTTCTTTCTCCAGGCATTACTGTAATTTTTTTTCTGTTTAATTTTACACCATAATGATTTTGTACCTTTTTTTTTTTTTTTTGGCTTGCTCTTTCCTTTTTTGGGAACCCTCATTTGAATCCAGATATCAAGTAAGAAGCAGATGTTGATCTCTGTTGTCAGAAATCAATATATATTAACTAAGAAATTAAATATTGATGGGTTCAAAATCAATGCAAACATTAAGGAGCAATGCATCTTGCTATGCACCAAAACAAGAAGTGAAAATAGAAGTTTCACCCTCATGTATGTACAGCTATGACTGAAACTCACTATATCTGTGTACATTTAAAAGTAAAATCTGATCAGTTATGCCTTGCTACATTTATTGATCACCATATTCATATCTCTGTGTCGATGCATCTGATTTGGACTTCCTAACTGAAATAATGAGTCACTTATTTTTCTAAATAAAAATTCTAAAGAAGAGATGAAATTAAAACCATAGAAAAAGAAAAAAAAATGGCACTTCTCTCCTGTAAAGTCAGAATTAAATTTGATAAAGTTCACTGTTGTGAATTAGGATTGAGTGAAGTATCACTACTGGAAAAATGTATTTCCAAGACCTATTATTGATCATTACTCATGAGCTGAAAGAACACAGATAATCTGTTTCAGCTGGTTTCAGCTAGTCAGGAAATATGCTTCATATGTGTAATAATACTAAATATTTCACAATAATTGTATTTATATGTGGGCTTTACCATTACTTTTTTACTTATTTTCTTTATTAATTTCTGCATATCCATACTTTCTGGGACTTCACTTACTGGAAAAGATACAATACTAATGAATAAAATACAATTATGGGAAATATGACTCATGGGAAAATGTACTTGGCAAGATAAACATGTCCAGGAACATACTATAAGAAGAATTTGGCAAAGCTAAAGCAAAATTAGAGCAAAGCTAAATTCTAACCATTCTGTCCAAAATTTCCTGATTCATCCAAGATAAGCAGTCACTATGACTCAGGGAAAAATGCTTCGTTCCTCTTATGTTTAGAACTTCATCCATCCCTTGGAATTAGCCCCCTTGTTTTGGAAAAAAGGCTTCACATGTTGGGAACCACACTTATGCTAGAGGTGACTATTGCACTCCTGTGGAAATTGTTTCAGTGCAGAATTACATGCCTTCACAAAATGTTCAGTTCCCACATGTTCCTCAGTGGCTTGATGCCTTTTATCAGCTGTACTCTCAGTGCATTCCAGAAAACTTCGAAAATCCTTCACCCACTTTGTTTTTCTAGATGATGAAGCTGTTATCACACCTAAATATACTTCAGGAACAAAGTTGGACCTTGCCATTATTGCTACTTCCTTCTGCTCTGTGCTAGGGTGCTGCTATATACCAGAGCAACTCAAGAAACTCTCTCTTTGTATTTTTCTGCTAAACAAGTCTCAGAGAGTGAATTTTTGACAATCCACATTGCTTTATTGTAAATTCTGCTGCCTCTGTTTTGGACTGCTCCATTTTGCTTATTCCAGGGTAATAGCCTGGGAGGTTCAGTAGGCCATTCGTTTCAGGGACTGTTTCTATAAGGTAGTAGGAATGGGTCTGTACCAGGTCTTCCCATCTTCCAAGAGTATCCCAGAAGCCTTTGCACTCTTAAATCCCATGAGGAATACCTTCACCCAGTGAATGTTATATATACTCTAAATTTCAAGCAAAATTCCCCCACTGTTTTGTATAGACCTCACATTATTTCAAATTATTTGAACTGGGGAAGAAAAAAAGAAACTAACCTTAACCACAAAAAAAATCTGCTGTACAGCCACAGGAGGTCCAGGGGAGACACCAAACCAAGTATGTTTGTGACAATTCTGTGCTGTCAGTGAAAGAGTCTGAATGTAAACTCAGTCCCTAAAGCCTTTTTCCTCTATTGCAATCAGCAGGAAAACAGGCAGGCACTGCAGGAGGTCAGCTTGGCTGAACCGGGATTCCCAGTGGAGTTCGAATGCAAAAAGGAAGCTCAGGTGGAAGCTTTGCCAGGAGGTGGAAACGGGGACTGGCTACCAAGGAAGAAGAGTTTGCAGTGATTCTTGTAGTGATGAATGCCAGTCTTATATTGGGCTCATTAGTAACAAAAAAGGTTGAAAGAAAATAATTATTAGATATGGTTTTGCCCTCTTTCACATATGTCCAGCTTTGGGACATGTTCAGGGGCCTGGACCACAAGATGTATGAAAACAGGGAGCTGGGTTTGTTCAGCCTGGAGAAAAGACTAGAGAGGGGGTCTGATTGCTCTCTTCATCTCATCTGCCTGAAGAGAATTATAGAAAAGATGGAGCCAGACCCTTCTCAGTAGTGCATGCTGAAAAGACAAGAACCAACAGCTGTAAGTCATAATAAAGGAAATTCCCACTAGGCACAAGGAAAAAAATATGCAGACTGAATGTGACAAATCCCACAAAGGCTGTGAAATCTCCATCTCTGTAAATGTTCAAGACTGGTCTGGAGAAGACCCTGAGCAGCCTAATCTGACTTTAAAGCTGGCCTTTCCTTAAACAGGAGTTTGGATCATGTGGTATCCACAGAGCCCTCCCAACTTAATCTTTCTCATTTTATGCCACCCAGCTCCAGATCAAGATGTTACTTCCTATTCCAGCTTCTTTTTAGGTGGTGTGAAACAAGAATTCATTAGTCTCAAAAGGAGTGAGGACACAAGCCAGACTGGGAGAGAAGGAAAGGAATACTTCAGTGCAAGAAACCTTAGACTTCTCCAATGAATGGAAACCTTACAAGTGAAGCTTAAGCCATGGATCATATAACTGGGATGACTTTCTATTTACTCCATGGATATGAAAATGGTGCATGAGGGTGGGCATCACTGCTGTACTAGCACATTATCAAAGCAGCCCCACAGCTCTAAGTTTTTGCTGGAGAAAAAATCAGTAGTGGCACAGGGACATGGGAGCAAAAAGAAACAATGGTACCACTTTCAGTGTGTAAAAAATGGATACTGTGGTTGGGAAAAGAGCAGGCAGGCAAGGCCTGGTGCATATGAAGATTGTTGAACATCAGTGGGAATGGAGAAACTGTGTTATGAGTTAGCAGTAGCTGCAATTGACCAGGCAAAGAGCCAAGCTGAAGATGGGCAGCCTGAGAAGTGAGACCTTGTACAGGTTTGTCAAGGGAGGAGATTGGAAGGAGGATGTGGAAGAAATGAAAACGCAAGTCAAGCTTCATGGGAAAGGCTCAGATCTGGTGAATATACCAATCCTCTGCCATCAGTAGAAGTGTTTGAAACCTATTAGGAAACATGTTTTTCATCCCTCTCTTACACTTTTTGATACAGGTTGTGTTTGAGTTATACATGTATACCCTGTAGCATGCTGAGGACCTCTTTTTCTGTTTCTCAGGTTGGTGAGGGCACGCTGCATCTACTGAGTGCCTGATTTTCCTTTCTGTGGAGGCCAACATGCAAGGACATGAGGGTGTGAAACCAGTGCATATCTGATGGCTGGCAAAAGTTTGGAGTAGGGACACAGCCAGTGTGTTCAGCTGGGTGTGGGAGCTTGAAAGCAGTCTCACAGTTCATACTGGGCTGCAGAAATTACACCTCAGAGTACTGCTAGCAGCACTACAGTAGCTCAGGCATCTGAAGTCTACAGGGGAAAGTTCTAAGTGTCATCTTTGCTGTGTCTGAGGGTTTCTGCAATGCAGCATGATGGAATTGAGGGAAGTAACAGCAAAATGGCTCCTATTTCCTTTATAAAATCTCATACTCTGAACTTAAACAAACCAGATCACAGACCTTTCTGCATTTGCAAATTCTTATTCTCAAGCCACACCTGCCTACAATACAGCCAGGAGGGCAGGGCAGCCTACAGCAATATTAATGATGCCTACTTTATTAAATGTTGATATGTCCCATGGTGATTCTGAAAAGCTTGATATGATTTTTATTTCTGTTTCTGTGGGTGCCCCAGGCATGTGCAGGTATTGTAAAGTAACACTTCCTACTGCGGCATTTCCTGATTTATAGGATATGCCTCATCCCCTCCCACCTGAGATGTTCAGGGGTTTCATGGAGACAACAGAGAACAGGAAACTTACAGAGGAGATGGTACGGGGTGTGCCACAGGAGGTCAGGGAGTGCTCATGATGTTTGGGAAAAGGCTCATGAATACTCACGGATATTTGGCTGGAAGACATGAAGCAAAATAATTTATTTCTTTCATTGCCCGTGGCCAGACCCAGATACTTCACAAGAAGCCACAAGCCCATAATAAAGAATAATAAGATGGTCGTTGCACACAGAATGTCTTTGCTAACCTGAGATAGTTTGTATTTTATATTTGAAGCATGGTACTTTATATCCCCTCACAAATTTTACACTATCCTAGTGCAACTCAGGGTTTGTTTTGTTTTTTTAATTCATTCTACCTGGTATAAAAAAAATCAATCTTATTGAACTCTTGATTTTGGTAATTTTTTGTGGCTGTTTCTCAGGTTAATTTTATGCCACAGAAACACTATTGTGTTGTAAAACTTCTGCATTTGTCACTTTTCTATGTGAGTCTTTCTGTAAATCTTGATCAAAATGCCAGAAAAACTGTCAAGGAGGAAGACTTTTTCTGTGCAGTTGCTTTTTAATCTTGGTCCTAGCACTCCTTAGTTCACAATACATGGATGCAAAAGGGTAAATCCTTCACAAAGAAAAAACTGTCATGAAATATTTCTTGTTTTGGAATATGGAAAGTAGCCACAGGCTACCTTTTTTTTATCAGTGTTTCCTCCTTTTTTTAAGCTGAATTTCAAAAAAAGACCTGAAACTGTAAAATCACTTCTTTGGTTTTTTCCTAGTTTCCTGCATCTGAATAAACATGTCAATCAGCCTCAAATCCTCTGTTGCTATCTTTCATATGCCTGGGAAAAGAACAAATAAAGAAGTTTCTCTCCTCTCTCATCCACTTCCCCTGTTTTCTAGAGTCCTAGTCCACAGGGTCTGATTGGAAAGAAATTAAGAGTTCTGTCATCTGCTTTTTAAAGATGTGAACCTGTTTAAACTAAATGTTCCCCAGGCCTCATGCACAAAACATTTTACATTAGTAGAACAATAACAGAGAACAGTGCCTGGCATCGTAATGGTTTGGTTTATTAAGTGATGCTGAAATTAATTCCAGTGGAGTTAATTTTAATTTCTCATGTGCAGAGAAGTAAGAAAAAAAAAAAAAAGGAAAATGAGAGGCAAAACAGGTAAGCAGACAATGATGGTCTGGCTTACTTGGTGAGAGATTTCTGTGTGCATTTTTCAGGTTCAGATGGAGTATTCTGATCAATGCCATTCTTTCGTTCAGTAGCACTTTTTCACATGAATTATATATTTGCATAGAGTACCTATGAGTCATGAATGGTGTACTTAGTAGTCAGTTCTTTGTCCTATAAACTGGGTAATATGCAAATGAACCAAAGACTGTAAAATTTCATCATCTTTTTAGCTGTAGTTTATGGTTTTTGACACCACTTCTATTCCTGTGTTTTTGCTCTGTGATGTTCTACGCATTTACTTGTATGCAGATTCTGTTATACCAAGGTGCCTTCCAAGGTCTTCTGGATCACTATCAAGGTTTCAGTTCAGAACTGCTTGCACAGGCAAAACTTGACTTCACCTTACCTTTAGTAAGATGTACTCAGAGCACTTGTTTTGCCTCTACAAGAAGTTAGAGAATGACAGAATTTTATTTCTTTCAAGAGAAGCAACTCTAAACGAATGTAATTAGCAAGTGCTTACAGAATACATTTAACACCATAATACAATATTTTTACACCAAGAGATATCTGTATCTGCAAACAAACATTAGCTGACAGCTTGTTCCCTTCCCAGATCTGCGTGCTGACTTTGTACTTCTAATCCATTAATTTTGTTTCCACTGTGAGTCACAGAAGTATAGTTCATGTTGTAGAAACTCTAATTGGCACTTGATGTTGAGAATAGAGGCCTTTTGTCTTCTCTTCAACCTTCTTGAGCTTTGACTGTAATTTCAGGTTAATATGTGCCTTGCTTGCTTCTGCTGAAACTGTCTATAAAACTCATTTTATGTTAAATTATATATATATATATCTCAGAAACTGAAAGAGACAGCCTAAAATCTGAAAGAAGAAACTTTGAAGCCAAAGTGAAATTAACACATTACATAAAGAGGATCTTTTCATTTTAATGCCTATCACCTGAGGGACTGCAAGTTGCAAACCCACATTTCCAAGTCCACACTTGCATGTTCAGTGCTGACAATGGACTGGAAATGACAGGCGTTACAGAGACATGTCTAAAAAATCTTTAGCAGAGGGATACAAGACAAATAGCATAAAGGATGAGGTCTTGTTGAAGCCCCTGAAATGTGAAATCCATGTATCCCACTAAACATTCTGATTACTCAATGGTCTTCATAAGTGGCTGATCTTGGCTTTAGAAACTCCTTATAGCAATAAATTCCATAAATACATATTTTATGCGAAACACAAGTAACCTTTTTTAAGAGCTTTGAATTTCTCACTCTATAAATACAAAGTGCCTTGTGCCACAAGACAGGGTGAAGAAGCAGCTGAAACTCCTTTGGTATTCCATGTAAATCCGCTGCCTTTATACACAGCTTCCTGCTGTTGGTTGCAGAAATGAACAGTTTTGGTAAATAGATACAGGAAATGCTAACTGCAGAGTGAAAGACTCTCCCAAAGCGACTTTCCTTGTTACTGAAATATATCCAAAGCAAATTTTGTTTTGATGTGTTTTGTTTAAATTGTTTCTTCTCAACTTATCTATCCTGCTAGGAAACCTGAATCAAAGTATCAAACTGAATTTCCCTTTGGCTCAGTGGGCACAGGTGATGTCTGAAGACTGCAGGTCATCCAGCCTGAGGAGGTGGGTACCCTGAAGCTTTTGTGTCGCAGAGGGACAATAGCACTTTCCGTTCCTTCCTAGGGAAACTGCATAGCATTGCCTCCCCTTGCTCAAGGAACATTTTTTTGCATCTTTTATTCTCATTTGTACATGAATTAAAAATCAATTGAAGTCGCTTGACTGGCAGCAACTTCAAGACAAGAGCATCTTGCTGGCATGGGGAGCAGTGGTGGAAATCCCCCTACCCTGCTGTGAGCCTTTTTGAGAAGCTCCTTGACTGGTTCTCTATGTTAAGACTAGCAGTTAGTTTTCCAATAAAGGCTAGTTATAGTGGTAGCTTCTGTAAAGTAAAGCCACAGGACTCCTTTCAATGAGTCACTGAGCAGCTTTTATGCATCTTTTCGGCTCTGTCATTGTGAATAGGAACCAACACCAGTAATGGCCAAACTTGCTGTCATTCAGACATTACCAGCTGTGGCCCAAGCATTCTTAATGATTACTAAGGTGTCATTCAGTTCTAAAAGAACCTATGGCTCATCTATCACTTTAAAATTGCTCAGCTGTTATAATTGCACAGCTGACTCAGCAGGGACTGCAGCAAAGTCTACAAAGGCAGTTAATGGGAACCAGGAAGGAGTAAAAGAAATTGGCTGCTGGCCACTCAGTGGAAGAATTTTTCTCTTTGGGATTGGACACTGAGTTCTGGCTTCCCCCTGTCCTAGGGGCGAAAGGCTAGGGATTGCGGTGGATCTTAGTTCTTGAAATCTAGAACTGGATTTCAAGAAAACTTCGCACATGGTCCACCTAAACTTGCTAAATGTTTTCCTTTGAATCTGCTTCCTAAGCTTTCTAATCCCTACACATTTACATACAGGTAAGTCTTACCTCCTGCCAGCTATGTTTAGAAAACTGTGGGAACCATTAAACCATTCAAATACAATGTGTAAGTCCTTGATGTAGGAATGAGTTTTGGGTACTGGACCATATATGAAGACATACCTGTCTTGCAGCCCTAAAGAAACAGAGAAATTCAGACGCATTCCGGTGTGAAGCAATTCCTCTTGCTTAGTATGGCTTCTGCTGACTAGCTGGGTTTTACAGATTATTTTTCTGAGGTGTTCTCTCTGTAATGACAGCAACCTTTGGGTTTTCCGTTGATTCCAGTCATCTAAAACACTTGTACTATGATATCCAACTTAAAGTCAAGTAAATCCATGCTGAGGCTTGCTCTGAAGTTTCTTTCTCTTCCCAAATGCTGTGGTTTAACCCAGCAGGCAGCTGAAGACCACACAGCTGTTCGCTCACTCTTCCCCTCCCTTAGTGGGATGGGGGAGACAATTGGGAAAAAAAGGTAAAATCCATGGGTTGAGATAAAGACAGTTTAATAAAAAAGCAAAGGATAATAATAATAATAATAATAATAGAATATACAGAATATACAAAGCGAGTGATGCACAACGCAATTGCTCACCATCCACTGACCGATACCCAGCCTGTCCTGAACAGTAATTGTTCTCCCCCCCAGCCAACTCCCCCCAGGCATGACGCCATATGGTCTGGAATAGCCCTTGGGACAGTTGGGGTCAGCTGTCCTGGCTGTGCCCCCTCCCAGCTTCTTGTGCCCTTGGCAGAGCTGAGAGCTGAAAAGCCTTTGTCTAGTCTAGGCACTACTTAGCAACAACTAAAACATTAGTGTGCTATCAACTTTCTTCTAGTACTGAATCCAAAACACAGCACTATGCCAGCTGCTATGAAGAAAATTAACTCTATCCCAGCCAAAACCAGCACACCAAATCAAGTGAGCCAGTACAGCAAGAAGAAATGGGCTGGAGCCCCTCCTCTTCAATGGAAGAGAAACAGTGGTGGGTAGAATCTGTATTATCTCTGAGACCCTGAACAATTAAAAGTATCAGTTAAGTTTATTAAGTGCTTACCCTAAGACAGTCTATAACTTTTTCTTCCGTTCATGCAATGATTTTATTTCAGGCTGATGATTGAGGTCAGAAAGCCTAAAGAGATGACACTGGAACGGCTGTCTGGCTCACTCTTCAATAGGTCTTTCAGGATGGCTGAACAAAGACTTGTCACTTGGAAAATGAAACTTTTCAACAGCTCCTGTTATTAGAAAATTTGAGGATACCAATAAAACCTGAGACTGAAAAAAAATCCCTCTTAACTAACTGGAGTTGCACTAACTTAAATTTTCTCCATATTACATGTTGGAAAGTGCCCAAAGAGTTAATGTACCTTTTTCAAAATAGCTATTGCAGGCAACATTTTAACACTTTTTTCTTATTCATTCTGCTAAGATATTCACCTGGAACTCAGTCTTCCAGCTAGTTATAGCTCCCTGCCTTGCAGATTGTTCAGTACATTTTTTTCTCTGCTAATTTTGTATTGTCCCTCTTTGCTGAAATGTGAAAGAAACCTATCAGCAGAAACAGTTATTGTAGTTTTCCCTTCCAACTTCAGAACATAATTATTATTCTTTTGTTTGTTTGGATGCTATGGAAACGCTTAATTGAGTTTTAATTAATAGCCAAGCTAGCTACAACGGAATATTCTTTAACTGGCATATATACCTTTAGGATTTACACACCACCACTAACCCTCTTTAAACTGTGCTTGAGCATGCTAAGATTATGCAGAGTTATTCAGAGAAAGGAAAGCTAAGAAGGGCAAAAGTTGCAGCCATATGCTTCCTGGGAACTTATCAAACAGAGACAAAGTCTATTAAAAAAATACCAAGGTTTTTCCTTTGCCCAGGCTAATCTGTTGTGCTCTGACAGCTCAAAACTTGAAGGTACAAACGCAATTTTGGAACAGAGAACTGCTGTAAGCCATGAATTTGCAAAAGTGGAGCTGGCAAAGCAGGGAAGGTGAGCACGCTGGGCTTAGCTTTGGATGTGTGTTTTTAGACTAGCTTCCTGACCTTCAGATTCTTATTTAAAAATGTACTTGTAGCCATGGAATTTTTGCACAAAAGGACATTGCTTCAAAGCTTTGTATAATTTGCATTCCTCTCCCTATGACCTTTGTGTTGGCTGCTTACAAAGAAACCCATAATAAATTATCACTGGACTAATCAGGAATCATAGAATCATAGAATCATAGAATCACCTCGGTTGGAAAAGACCTTTAAGATCATCGAGTCCAACCGTTAACCTAGCACTGCCATCCCACCACTAAACCGTGTCCCTAAGCACCTCATCTATCCTTCTTTTAAAGACCTCCAGGGATGAGGACTCCACCACCTCCCTGGGCAGCCCATTCCAGAGCCTGACAACCCTTTCGGTGAAGAAGTTTTTCCTAATGTCTAGCCTAAACCTGCCCTGGTGTAGCTTCAAGCCATTCCCCCTCGTCCTATCATCTGTTACCAGGGAGAAGAGGCCGACCCCTACCTCGCTACAGCCTCCTTTCAGGTAGTTGTAGAGGGCGATCAGGTCTCCCCTCAGCCTCCTCTTCTCCAGACTAAACAACCCCAGTTCCCTCAGCCGCTCCTCGTATGACTTGTGCTCCAGACCCCTCACCAGCTTGGTTGCTCTCCTCTGGACCTGTTCCAGCAAGGCAACATCTTTCATGTAGTGCGGGGCCCAAAACTGAACACAGTATTTGAGGTGCGGCCTCACCAGTGCTGGGTACAGGGGCACGATCACTTCCCTACTCCTGCTGGCCACACTATTCCTGATACAGGCCAGGATGCCATTGGCCTTCTTGGCCACCTGGGCACACTGCTGGCTTATATTCAGCCGGCTGTCAAGCTGCACCCCCAGGTCTTTTTCCACCAGGCAGCTTTCCAGCCACTCTTCCCCAAGCCTGTAGCGCTGCATGGGGTTGTTGTGACCAAAGTGCAGGACCCGGCACTTGGCCTTATTGAACCTCATACAATTGGCCTTGGCCCATCGATCCAGCCTGTCCAGGTCCCTCTGCAGAGCCCTCCTCCCCTCCAGCAGATCAACACTACCACCCAGTTTGGTGTCATCTGCAGATTTACTGAGGGCACACTCAATCCCCTCATCCAGGTCATTGATAAAGATATTAAACAAGACCGGCCCTAAAACTGAACCCTGGGGGACACCGCTTGTGACCGGCCGCCAACTGGATTTAGCTCCATTCACCACGACTCTCTGGGCTCGGCCACCCAGCCAGTTTTTAACCCAGCGAAGAGTATATCCATCTAGGCCATGAACTGCCAGCTTCTCCAGGAGAATGCTATGGGAGACTGTGTCAAAGGCTTTGCTGAAGTCCAGGTAGACAACATCCACAACCTTTCCCTCATCTACCAGGCGGGTCACCTGGTCATAGAAGGAAATCAGGTTGGTTAGGCAAGACCTGCCTTTCGTGAACCCATGCTGACTGGGCCTGATCCCCTGATTGTCCTCCATGTGCCTGGTGAGCACACTCAAGATGAACCTCTCCATAATCTTCCCCGGTACCGAGGTCAGGCTGACTGGTCTGTAGTTCCCCGGATCCTCCTTCCGGCCCTTCTTGAAGAGAGGCATCACATTTGCCAACCTCCAGTCATCTGGGACCTCCCCTGTTCTCCAGGACTGCTGATAAATGATAGAGAGTGGCTTGGCAAGCTCCTCTGCCAACTCCTTCAGCACTCTTGGGTGGATCCCATCCGGCCCCATAGACTTGTGGATGTCCAGGTGGCATAGCAGGTCAAAGAGTGCTTCCTCCTGGATTATGGGGGGTTCATTCCACTCTCTGTCCCCATCTTCCAGCTCAGGAGGCTGGGTACCCTGGGGATAACTCGTCGGGCCATTAAAGACTGAGGCAAAGAAGGCGTTGAGTATCTCAGCCTTTTCCTCATCTTTAGTGGCAATGTTCCCCCTTGCATCCACTAGTGGATGGAGGTTCTCCCTGGCTCTCTTTTTGCTGTTAACATATTTATAAAAACCCTTCTTATTATCCCTTACAACAGTGGCCAGGTTAAATTCCAGCTGGGCTTTTGCCTTTCTGATCTCCTCTCTGCATGACCTGACAAGATCCCTGTACTCTTCTTGGGTTGCCTGCCCCTTCTTCCAGAGCTGGTAAGCTCTTCTTTTTTCCCTTAGTCGCAGTAGTAGACCTCTGTCCAGCCAGGCCAGTCGTCTTCCCTGCCGATTCGTCTTACGGCACATGGGGACAGCCTGGTCCTGTGCCTTTAAGACTTCTTCCTTGAAAAACACCCAGCCTTCCTGGACCCCTTTGCCCTTCAGGACTATCTCCCAAGGGACTCTCCAACCAGCGTTCTGAGCAGGTCAAAGTCTGCCCTCCGGAAATCCATGGTGGCGGTCTTGCTGACCCCCTTCCTAACCTCACCAAAGATCGAAAACTCTACCATTTCATGATCACTAAGGCCTAGATGATTTCCGACCACCACCTCTCCCACCAGTCCTTCTCTGTTAGTGAACAGGAGGTCAAGCAGGGCACTTCCCCTGGTAGGCTCACTTACCAGCTGTGTCAGGAAGTTATCTTCCACACACTGCAGGAACCTTCTGGACTGTTTCCTTTCTGCTGTATTGTATTTCCAGCAAATGTCTGGGAAGTTGAAGTCCCCCACAAGAACAAGAGCTCGCGACTGAGAGACTCCTGCCAGGCGCTTGTAGAATTCTTCGTCAACGTCCTCATCCTGGTCGGGTGGTCTGTAACAGACTCCCAACAGGATATCTTTCTTGTTGGCCTTCCCCCTCATCCTCACCCATAAGCATTCTGCCTCACCACAAGTGTCAAGCTCCGTACAATCTAAACACTCCCTAACATACAGAGCCACCCCACCGCCTCTCCTTCCTTGCCTATCCCTTCTGAAGAGTTTGTAGCCATCCATCGCAGCACTCCAGTCATGGGAGGCATCCCACCACGTTTCTGTGCTGGCGACTACATCATAACCATCCTGCCTTACAATGGCTTCCAGCTCCTCCCGTTTGTTGCCCATGCTGCGTGCATTACTGTAGATGCACTTGAGCTGGGCTGTCGGTTTCACCCCCAGCAATGGGTGACCCCCCCAGGCTCCTCTCTAGTGAGCCTGTTTATATTCCAAGAAGACCTATGCTACATTTTGACATTTATAGTATCTCTTATATATTTCATCCTTATATCCAGTGATCACTAATAATATCAAACATTTTCATATAAAGCACCCACAAAACTGTACCCACAAAACTGTTGTAGAAATACTTAGTGCATACGGAAGCTATCAACCTCTGTTCAGCTTACTGGATCCAGCCTTCCAGAAAAGTTCATCTGCATAAGCCTGTTCCCTCATGCCTTTTTTCTTCAGAAACCCTCAGACATGGGTAAAGCATGGGCTTTCATGTTTTGGCCATGTGATGAACACTCAACCTGTTATGTGATGAGTTTTCATTGAAGTACCCAACCAGCTTGATAGAAAGAGCTTAGTCAGCTTGATGTAAAGAGCCTGTTTGTGGTTAATGGCAATGAAAAATTTGTGCACCAATAACACAGAGTTACACAACTCCATGCTATTTGTTTTTAAGCTGCAAAATTCAATGCTTCTGAATAGTGTTTGTCACAGACAAATGCTCTCCATTTGTACAGTTAGTCAGCCAAAGCAATCTGAATTTTCATGAGAGCCCTTCTCCTATTAAAAGAAGCTCAATGGATGACTAGCCACTCTTTGTGCTTGTGAACCTCTCCCTCTAAGTTGTGCAACGGCCATACAGAGGCTTAGCAGTACGATATACGACCAAGACCTCTACTCCACACCCTCCATGTATGCTTTTGTTCATCCATACAGCTTCTCTATCACCTTTAACTCCTCTGCAACTTCATCAGGGATGATTCCCTTCTCTAGCTTCTCTGAAAAATGAGACTATATTTTTCTCTATATATGTAGCCCAATATCTCTAATGTGTTTTGGTTCCTAAAACTCTTAGGAACTTAAAAGAGCGTTGGCAATACTTGTAGAGTCCAATGTGGTATATACATAAAACAGACCTGAGGGGCTGATCATGCCTTGGAAAGCCTTTCTGCTGTCTTTAGAAGTGTCTTTTGAACCTTCATGGAAAGGGGACTCAGATGTATCAGCTTTTATGAAATTATCAGAGTTTCTTTGTTGTTAACACTTTAGAAATGTTTGTTATTATCAAAAAGCCTGAAAAGCCAGCCTGTGCCCACTATTTTCTACACTATTTTAATGGTTTTCATTACATAGGCCAGTTTAATCTGCCAGGGAATGATTATTAATATAGCTTGACATGGTCTTTTGGGGTGTGAATTTTGATTTTATGACATGACGATTTCACTAGAGATACTCTCAATTCAAGTTGGTGAAAAAGGAAATCAGAATAAGCCCAAAGTTTTTATGGACCAGAGAGATTTTCTTCTGTTTCGATGGGACATGCTTATATATTCATAGGCAGAATTGGCTGTGCAGCAATCATTTGGTATTTTGCAGCTCTCACACCATCCGAATACAGAAAATGAGAAAGAAGTTTCTGCAACTCAAATAGGTCTCGTTACTAAATGATGCATGAATGCTCTCATGTGCACAGTCTGCAGCACCTAGGAGATATGAAAAATTAAGAATGGCATAAAATTAACACAGAGCTTGCTGTTCCCGTATCTCTTAGGATGCAATTTAATCATTAATTCTCCTGAGAATAGACTGTGGCAACTGATCAATGCAAATGAAAACTGTTGACTGGCTAATACATGCAGTGATGGTTTGAAAGGAGGCTGCGGTTAGAAATTCTTAAGCATCAGAAGTAAAACTTGTATTCCATTAACACAGACCCTTTCATCCTCCTTTATCCTTCACTCAGAGGAAGTCTAGTGTGCCTGTGGAAACTAGGAAACACACTCAGGGCTGACAGGCATCCTCTGCAACCCAGGTTAAGTCAATAGATGGGACATCAACCCATGATGAGTACGCCCCTGTATCTTCTGTAAACTGTCTCATCCATTATCTCTCATGTGAGAATATAGTTTTCTGTACCTGCCACAATATATCCTCTCTCTACCTTGTTTCTGAGAGCCTCGAAGTATCACATTGGACTTAAAGCAGAAAATCATAGGGATTTTGGTATCTAAAGGTCTTTCACTGATATGTTGAGAAACCCATAGCAAGTAACTCAGCTTTCCTGTCTGAAAATGTCTGCATGTTGTTTTCTGTTCGTGCTGCACAGTGCTGTTTTAAGAATTTCTTCATCAGTAAACTTTCATATACAATGTCATCCTTATGCATATTGACTTGAAATCCTTAAAAATTAAGCATAGTATTGGACTTTATTTAAAAAAAAAAAAACCAACACAAACCCAACAAAATAAGGGGAGGTTATGACTTGATATTAGAAATCATTTACAGAGTAGGTGGTCAAACACTGGAACCTTCCTAGAGAGGTGGTCGATGCCTCAAGCCTGTCAATGTTTAAGAGGCCTTTGGCCAATGCCCTTAGTAACATGCTTTAACTTTTGGTCAGCCCTGAATTGGTCAGGCAGTTGGACTAGATGATCATTGTAGGACCCTTCCAACTGAAATTATTCTATTCTATTCTATTCTATTCTATTCTATTCTATTCTTCCATTCCTTCCGTTCCGTTCCGTTCCGTTCCATTCCATTCCATTCCATTCCATTCTATTCATGATATGCAAGGTCAGCTACTGACCCTTTGGCCCCCACTACTGATTTTAAGTTGATCTGAGAACTCTTGGTAAACCTTCATTAGGAAATTTTCTTGTTTAACATTGCATTATTGATCATTACTGCTCTTGTCCTTATTAGTTTGTCTCTATCAGCTGGTGCTACTCAGTCTTCAGCAGCTCATTTCTCATTCCACTGTTTTCTATTTTTCTTCTGTGATCTTTATAGTCTTAAATTTCAGTGATACACATGTTGCAACTTTGTTTTTCTTTCACTATGTTTATTTGTTGGACTATTACTTGCAAAAATTTTCACATGATTGTGTGGATAAAATCTCTCTTGATTAAAGATTGCAGTAAGCCATACTCATTCAGAAAGTCTTGTCAGATATCATCAACTTACATACATCACATTTTTTTCTGAAAAAGCTTCCTTGATTTTAGACCTTTAATAAAAAACTGCATTCCTTATTTTTTACACTTAGGAGAATGAGGGACAATTTAAAATTAACTGTAAAGATGGAATAGAATTGAGAGCAGAAAATGTAAAAACTTTTGGCTGACTGTGTATACTGAAAAGGGCAAAAAGGAGAGTACAATATGGTGTGGTGTAGTGTAGTGTGGAATTATAATTGTCATGAAATACACAGTTGATGTTAGCTTTTTCATACATACTGAGATTCATGATAAACTGGGTAACCTACTGAGAAGCAGAAATAATTGCCTGATGCATGTTTCCTTCCTTCTACAAGAACATTGAGCAACCATCATAAGCATTTAGATGTCATCTATGATGGACTTCTCAGAGGAAACTGAAAGCTGCTACCCTGAGCTCAGTGTATCCTGAAAACTTGTTAGACTTTTATATTTGTATGTACATACAAGTTGGGATACAACTCCCTGACCTCAGGGATGGACAGTACCAACAGCAGTAATATATGGTCCTTTGTGAACTTGGTTGTGTTTTCCAATAGCTGAACACCAGAAAGGGATCTTAAATGCATCTAAGGTTTTTTCAAAGCTACCTTAGCAATATAAGCTATGTTAGAATAACCTCTGGCATGTGTGATTATTACTGTTGGATGAGGCACTGCAGGACTTAACACAAAGCTGCATCCAAAAGTCAACCCAAATACTGCCTAACAGCTGCAAAGCAAATGTTGAGGCTAGTTTTGGAAAAAATTACAGGGCAGGAAATCGTAAAGAGCTGGTCTGAAGCTGACAGCTGCTACATCTGATTCTGAAACTCTTTCCAAGAATGATTACATTAGGAAGAACAACAAACTTTGTATGATGTTCTCCTCTTGCCCTGATGAAATATCTAGTTTAAGTGATACTAAAGTTGTTTTGATTAACAGTTGCTTAAATAAGAAGCATAGATTGTGTTAGGTATCATAGACTTAATCAGTGGCAAGATGTCTCTTACAAAAGTTTGTTGTTGAGCCCAAATCAGGTTACTTTGTATGAGAAGTTCATAGTTTTCTGTCAAGGCTGATGAATTGCACGCATAGCCTGACAATAACCATACACATACAGATGGAGGCAGTTTCTGGAAAAGCACTGGTTATGGGGAGCTAGTCAAGACCACAGATCAAAGAGTGTGAAGCCATATGTCTGTTCCTAGATTTACATGCCCAGTATCTTTGTGTTGATGTGATTGTCAAACAGGTGCATGATTTGAGGATCCTGTTGCTATTTTAGACAAGCTAGGACAAATGGGGTTCAGAGTTTACGTGATAACCTGGAAAGATGGCTAGATACTTGATCCAGGCAGCAACCTCCAACTACATGACTGCATTAACTTCTCTATCTGATTGATGTTGATGAATGTTGTGTCTCTGGACTTTATATGCTGTAAGTCACCTCAAAGACTTTAAAGGGAAAGGAGAATCTGACAGAATCTGGCTTGGTCTTCTTTTAGATGTTCCGGGCTGAGTGGTGCTCTTGTGGAAAAGAAACTTCTGGGATCGTAATGTCACACTGGATAAAGTGCAGAAAAACAAGCACCTTTTTTACAGCTTGAAAAGTCCTGGAAGTGTACCCATGGCAACATATAAACATCTGAGCATTTTTTGTGGATTTGATGATAACATTTGACACAGTGAGCAAACCTGTATTTCAGAGTATCAGGGTAAGATTGTTCTAGCCAAGAAAGTTTTGTCCAGCTTTGAGATAGGCATCTCTGTGGTGGTATATATGGAACAGACTTTTCCAATATAATAACCCAACAGTGATTAAAATAAAAGTTTGGTTCATTATGTGAACATACAGAAATTATTATGGACTGTGTTCTAGTACTAAAATCCAGTTTGAGAGTGTTCAAAATCCTTTCTGTATTTTCTTGTCTTTCATTAAATCTGTTTTGAGTCCACATTGGCTCTTACACAATACTGACAAGGTTTTTTGAAGCTCCAGCTCAGCAGATAGTTTTGATTATTTCAGCAAGCCCCATCAGGCACTCTAAGTAAAGCCTGTAAACCACAGTCACCTTTGAAATTCTTTTTTACTGCCCTTGTTTCAGCCACTACCAGCAAGTAAAATCTGTATATCTGAGGAATTTTTTCAAGGAAGGCCGACTTAGAATATATATAGATTATGTGTTTGGGAACCAATTGTGTAAGCTGCATGCATGATAATGGATAGCATATTCCCAAATGTTCCATCCAGCATAAATATTGGCAAAACCTAACCAGTTTGTTGTATAAGAAAAGCTTCATTTGCATGTAAACCTTTGCATTATGTTTACTTGCATCATGTTTACTTGAATCATATTGCTAAGTATGTTAAGATCCTGCTGTAGTCATAACAATGTAAAGGCTACTTTTTGAGATGTCTTCAAGGTCTGTGGAATGTTCTTATACTGCCATTGGCTGTTGCTTCATTGACTAAGTTTCCCATCAGCATCAAAATAAACAAAACAAGTTCTCGTATTGCAGAGAGGTTGTGGCCACTGAAAAATAATGTTTATATGAATATAGTAAAAAGGTTCATGCCAAAAATTTCTTTTATTCTTCCTGACTTGGCTGCTCTCACAGTGATGGATGTGTTACATTTATGACCTTATAGCACCACAAACCATATTAGATGCTTTCCAAAATACCTGAGTTCATGGTCTTTCTGACTCCAAGACAAAAAAAGTGGTTTACCTATTTAGACCTGAGGATTTGAAATAATTCTGCATTGCTGTAAAACAAACCAGCTGATAGAATCAAGTGATTGCATATGAATTTAATTTTTCATATAAAAATTTTCTTAGATTGTATTATTGCAAAGGTAGAAACTCAAGCCAAATGTAGTCTCAAATACTCAAGAGACATATTTGTTTCTTCAAAGAGTTCTGTCAGAATATGTAGTCATGCTTTTTAAACACCAGGGTGTTTGAGACTATTAAGAGAGGATCATACAAAACATTTAGCCTGATTTGCATTTCCCAGACTACTTATTGCAGGGGCTCCTGTGTTAACCAATTTTTGTCCTCATTGTAAATATTTTGTGATGAAGTATTGTATTGAGGAAGAGGTAGGTTACTTAGTGAAGTGTGTCTGTGATGATAACAAACATTTTCCAAAAAATTTTCAGCACTACCCAAAATAGGTACTGACAATGGTTCTCCTATTCCACAATGCTCCAGCATATTCTTACATGTATTTATAACATTGCCATACATAGAGTCTTCTGCCTTCTTTTATCTGAATAGTCATTGCTATCTATTAAAAGGCAGAAGATCCTTCTTAGACAATTAAGCTCCCTCTTGCAAGGCTTCAATTCATTGTAGGAGAGCTGCCTGGGCTTTTCTACATTATTCATCAGAAGCACGGGAGGGATTCATCTTACCTAGCTGTAGACATCCCTACTATTAGCAGCTATAGCTGAGTTGGTGTCTCTAGTGTCTTCATAATGACTGGAGGGAATTAGTAATCTGTGGCGTGCACCATCTGGTCCATTCTAGACATCTATTCAGGACAAAATCCATCACAGAAACACAAGAGATGCTGATTTCTTCACTGATTAGAAGAGTCTAAAGCCACTACATATCTGAATTCAAGATATTGGCATTTACTCAGATGACATATTAGTCCCTCGGTGTATATTGTCAGCAGAGAATTTGTTGTATTGCTTAGGGCAGAGCAAAGTGGTACTCAGTATGAACATCACCAGCAGACAGGCAAGCCTCCTACACAGTGTATAACACTGGTCTTTCAGAGTGATACATGGGTTGGGTTTGATTGACAAAGAAGGCTGTGAGAAGGATTAAGGTTGGAAGAGTGGTTAAGGAAAAGATGTAAATGTTATTTTTAGCTCTGTGTATGAGAAAACTGTCAGCTGGCCATACTTGCTGCTTGGCTTTGGATATTCTTCAGTAACCCAAAACAAGGATAACCATATTCTTCAGAGTGCTATGAATTTCAGTTATCTGGTGGTCTGAAATATCTAATCAGTATTTAGGTAAAAGAAGCTTGACATTTTGAAATATGTCAAGCACCTAAAGCTCTTCTACAATTCAATGGGACCTGATAGCCAGAGTCTCTAATAATCAGGCAAAGGAGAGGTTTAAGAACTAATTTCAGGCACTGAGTGTGGTCCATAAGAATCTGTAGTGTTTCTAAACTAATATATCTGTCTGGGATGAGAGATATTAGGCAGCCATAATCAGAACTGATGCAGAAATCCAGGGCTTTCAGAGAGACTTGGACAGTTTACTGGCTTCTGACAATGGGAACTGTCGTTCAGCTATTTCAGTATATACATGTCTAAGAGCAGAACTAAGAACCCATTAGAGCTGTAGCCATGGAACTACAAAGGATACAGTGCCTGCAGTATCCTATGGTAACACACTTTCAAAAAAATCTAATAAATAATAACAATAACATGAAGTTTGAAAAAAATAATTTAAGAGTTTTCCTCAACTAATACAAAACTTTAAAAAATGTGAATGATTGACATCTGTCTTTCACCTGTATTTGGCAGACCCATTGTCTTTCACAGAATCTAGAAGAGAATCTTGCAGAGGTCTAGAATACAGGTTTACTTAAAAGATTGCAAGTATCTCAATGCATGCCTCATAAGCATTGCTATAATAAAGACTGAATTATAAACATGCATTTTATCAGATTTTTAAATGAGTCTATATGAGAATTTTTGAATCCCATCTGACCAGTGTCCTATGCACAATAAGTACGTGTTTTAACATGCCCTCAGGGAGGTGTCTATTTATGGTTCACTAATAAGGGCTGTTTTCCAAAGATCTGTCTGTTATATAATTCTAAAGAACACAAAAAATGACCTCCCCGTTTCCGTGATGGGGGTGTTCAATGTTTTGTGATGGCTTGAGAACAGATGAAAACATCTGTGCAGACCTAGATTTTTGCTTAATTAGGCAGCTCTTGTGTATTTGCTTTTTCTTAAACCATGCATACACATTTTTAAATGACATTATCTTATTTGTAGTCTGTTGGGTGTAGGGGTGAAATGTAAATTACGGTAGTTAACCGTCTGTCTATCTGCAGACATGTAGCATTTCTCCCTCTTTTGTGTGGCTGTGAGTGGCACGCTGGGTGTTGTCTGGGGACCTCAGGATGTAACTCTGCCTGACATATCATTAAGGCGAATAATATGCAGCAGGAACAGCAGCTGAGAGATGAAACTCTTTTCTTTTGACATCTGCATCACATCTGAGAAAAGAAGGAGGCATGACAGTCCCGAGGCTGGACAGGAGCCTGCTTGGTAGGCTCAGTGAGCAGGGGTGCGTCTTGCCCATCGTCACTGTCACGGAGCCCATTCAGCAGCAGAAGCACCTACTGAAGTTTTGCTCTGAATCACTGCTGAAAATACACAGGGCAGCCCTCCTGCCACCACTACCTGTGTGGCTTTGAGCAAGGTGCGGGTTTCTTTTGCCAACCTGTGAAAGAGTAATGCCGATACACAATTATGCCACCTACTGCGAAAGGGTAGTTCTCTTTGGAACGGGCTTTGAGCTTCAGGAACAAAAGCTACCTAGCAAACACAAAATATTATGATGGCTCTAAAGTTGAATGGTATACCAAAACATGTAGGGGAAAGCACCCTGCTGGAGACTACACAGTGCCTCCAAATACACATTTCTATTTGTGTTTTCCAGGAGTTGTTTATTGTTTTAGGTTCCTTGTACAGGTGTGAGGAACAACGGGGTGAGCTGATCTTGTGTTATTTCTGTTAGTGGGTGATAGAATTACCCATAAAGGAGGAAGTCTCTCTTTTATTTTTCCTAGTTTTCCTCTGATTGCACAGTGTATTTCTTAGAAACGAAAAATCAACATGAATACCACCACATTGTGTTCTTCTTTTCAGCTCTGCAAAACAATACTTAATATTCTATTCTTTTCAGATCATCTTGTAACATGTGCTACAGTACTCCATAGTAGAAGTTATTAAATAGCATTGCAAGCTATGTTCTGAGTCACTACTGCACGAATAGGAAAGGAGGCATTTTTTCATGCTTTTTATTAAACCTTCATATATAAATTGCTTTATGAAGGCTTAATGGATTATTAATGGATATTTCAATAAATAGTAAATTATTACAGACTACAGGTCAATAGTTTGCCAGTTATCATGGTACTTACGTACACAACATACTTACAACCATCTGGCACATATAGAGCTTAGACCTGTAGCGTGCTTTTAACATACATTAATAATTTTAAATCATTTATAAATGTAATACTTGAATGTGGTGTGATTTTTGGTATATGAAAAGTAGAGATTTCAGGTTTCTTAAAAGGAAAGAATCATTTAGTTCTGGGTTGTGTGTTCAATATGCTCAGCATCTAATTTGATTTGTAGCTTCTCTTGGTTTATGACAACGTGATCTTTCCCTGACAGATTTCCTTTGACAGTGCCAATACTTGCAGTTGCTTGTTTATATGTGAATCCTGTTTGATAAGCCTCTATATTCATATGCTGCCGTTCTGCAGCAGTAAAATAAACCACCACCTTTTTCAGACATGGGTAGAATCAGATCAGAGCTTTTCTTTCCACAGGAAGATAAAGTAAAATACTGAAGGATACTATTGCTGTGGTTTTGGAGCATTGTGAACTGAGCTGATGAGGAAGTAATTAAAGACAGGAAAAAACAATCCCACTGAATCCACCTCACAAATTACAGGAATCAGAAAAGCTTTTCATATGTAGAAGCCTCATTTAAAAGCTCTGAGGGGAGGGGGGTAAAAAGAGTCTTTATTTGTGAGCAATACACAAAATCAATGGATTAGTCTAAACAGGCATTAGCTCCTGGAGCCTGGAAACTGTGATTCACCTCTATTGTGTAGCAAGTGTTTTGGGGATTTAGATCTTCAAGTCCTTCCAGATTTGTTCACAGAATCTGAACAATAAAGAATAATTCTATTATGATTTCAAAATGTTAAATATTTCCTACCTACATTTCCTTCAGGGACTAAAGGTCAGCGCTGCACCCTTCCAGAATGAAACAGAAGGCAAAAAGGTGGGACCAACATAGGTTTAAAAAGAAAGTCTCATTCCCTGCACACTGGAAGTAAATAGAAAGGGACACGGCTACTTAATAAGGATTACATATATTTTTTCCCCTCAACATGACTTTTAGGGACACAGGCATGATTCACTGTGAGTCAAAGTCAGGCAGCTGCCCCTGAAGGTGGATATTGCCCAACCTGTTCCTAGGCTCAGACACCAGAGGTTACTGCTGCTGAGAGTGTCACATGTCTCATACATGGGTTTGCAGAGTCCTGCACAGACACAGGGAGGACTAACACAGCACTGGCTAACTCACAGGGTGTGACTGAATTCAGAAGACTGAGAGGGGAAGCAGGTGGGGATGGAAATGGCTTTCAGTGTTTTTCGGTGTAGCTATGTGTAGGAGTCCGCTTCTCCCTTTACAGCGTCCACGAGGAAACATCTGTTGCCAAGACACTGCAAGGTTTACTCCTTCCAGGGTAAAGATAAAGGAAGCTCCAGTGTAATGGGAAGTGCAAAAATTTAGCAGATACCTCTCCCCTTCCCTTCCTCCACCACAGATGACTGTGGATTAATCAGTGATGAAAAAATGTTTGTGGGCACAGGAGCATAATTGGCCTGTTGGTAGGGTCCCCAATATGCTTTTCATTCATGCCAGTTTACCCTCACCCATACTGTTCCCAGATATGGCACAAGGACTATTTCCAAGGGGCTGCCTGGATACATCCACCCAACGCTGGAAGCTCTGAGAGATTGCTCTATGGATGCAAGCTAGTCCAGGTCTGTTGGTCTCGGGGACAAAGAAAGACCTTGGGCACATTAAATTCACTGATACGTGTGCACAGCCTATGCTTCCCTGGTACATTAATGAGTCAGGTCCCTCCATAACCTCTCAAAGTGGGGAGGCTCTCCCAGCTCCATGTGGTTTTGGCGATGAGAGCTATGCAAAGCTGTGTAGCTGGGATCCTCACATGCCTCTTCACTCTCTCATTAGGGACTGCTGTTCTTGTCAGTCCCACTGTCAAGAGATGACTTTAAGAAATGAAAGCCAAGGAGAAAACAAAGCTCCTGGCCATCACCAAATTAAAACAGTCAATAAAAAGCTGGTAAGCAAAATATTTTGTAAAAGATTATATTAGGTTGAGTGCATCAATTTTCTTAAAGGGGCAATAAGATACAAATTTTTGGAAAGGAGTGAGAAGTGCGTGAGGTGATTCCGGATGAGGGAAATCAAGGGGCAAAATGCCACACTGCCACGGAAAGATACCCATATAACATTGAAATTACATAGCTAGGGGCGTGCAGAAGTGCATGCAGCTGTGACGTTGATGGGGCACTGCGCTACAGCACAGCATTGCACCAGACTGGAAGGATGAAGGTAGACAACGCTGCAGCTATTGCTGTTCCCTCCAGTGGAGCTCGAGTGTGGGTAGCAGAGGCAGCCCACCATGGGAAGACCATGTTTCTTCAGTTCATGGTTTCATCAGGGCCTCAGTGCATGGACAGGCCCCATGGCACCTTTGGTTTCAAGATTTGTAAAAGCACAAATGTATAAAGTAAATTGATGTTTAGAGGTGAACAGTACTAAGTATTCTTACAGTGATTATTAGTAGGAGGGTCTCAATACCGGGAAAACTTGTCACCATTCAGAAACAGCAAGATGGTATTTTTATGCCTAGATTTTTCCTTGAAAAACAAAATAGCAAAATCTAAGACCCATTAGCTCAGTACAACATCACAAATAAACACCTATTTACAATTCTAGTCCAAGTTATTTTCCTGCTTGTTTTAAAGTTTCTGTTCTGCCTGTATATGTGATATTTGGCAAATAAACTTGATAGGATAATGTTGTGAAATCAAGCCTATTTAACACAGGATACCCCATACATGCTAAATAATGTTGATTACAAACTATCTGTACTTTACAAGATCATCTGCGAGCAGGATTTTCCATTGCAACTTGCACATTCGGATTCCCATAGAGCCCTGAACTGGGGATAATCTGGGAGCCTTGTAGTATCGTGGCACAACCCATTAAGTAAGTCAAGATCAAACCCAATGATAGTTCATTTAAAAGATGAAGTTCCTCCTATCTCTTACAGGGGTCCTAGGTAATTAACTTACATTAGATCCTAAATTCACAGATATCTAAAAACAAGTGATGTGACTCTCAGCACATGTAAAAAAAAATCAGAGGCCCTCTTCCTAATGAAAGTTACATGTAGCTACAAAATTTCTTGCTACTTTTGCTGTAAGCAGGAAGAAAAGCAGCAGTTATTCCCTTCTGTCCTGCAACAAGGGCAGGAGAAAGCGTGTGGTAAAGGGGTTTATTTATATAGTCCATGCAGAAAGGACTGACTTGTAGTCTACCACCACTGCCAGAGGTGGGCACTGAGAAATTCCATAAAGTCTAACAGACCATTGCTATGGTCATTGCTGTTATTGCAGTAACTTAAAAGAATACATGCCATAATCAACACCCCACAGTGCCAGGCTCTGTACTAACACCAGCCAAAGGATGGTCCTTCTGACAGAGTTTTAACCATTGAAAAGCAAAATAAAATATTCTTTGTGCTAAAACCTGCGGATCCATGGTGATCTGAACTGTCATACATGAGTGCATCTGAGACAAGCCAATCTCCTCAGCAATGTGAATACTAGCTGAATCTTAATTTTTAATTTATCTTTGCTCACTGCTATTCCAGCTCATGTGGCTGTCAGTGAGCTGCAAGGCCATGTCTGGTGCTGCTGCTGGGCCGATTCATTCTCAGTCATCTGCACTTTCTTCCATTTTGTTTGTCTTTTTAGTGTGTCCTCCTGATCACTCCCCATTGCTCCCAGAGGAGTTTCATTCTCTCAATTGAAGCAGTTTCTCCAGAATCTGGATGTTTCTGACATCTGGAAATTGGCAAAAGAGGAGAGCCTTTAAAAATGTCATGTAGTTGCCTCTTACATGATAAGGTATTTCCAACTCTGAAGGCGTTTTTTCAAGATAATCTGTATTGAGGGATTTTATACTGCACATAATTAACTGGGTATGTTTTATGGAGCTAAGGCTGGGTACCCAAAACAAGTGCATTAGCAGTGATTCTGCTTCCACTGAAATGGGCACATCTAGTGCCCAGAATTTTATTTTCCTAGGAAAGGGTGTGTAGTGTAGAAGGACATTAAATGCCAGTGGTGTAACATATGGAGAAAAACATTCTGAGTTCTGTTAAGGGGTAATGTAACAGTAAACAAAAATAGGTAAACAGAATAGTTTGTGCACACAAAATATATTGCTTCAAATTAATAGCATAGTGCAGACACAGCTGGCAAAGAGCACAGCCATGTATTTGTCTTTGTCATAACTGTGCATTGAATACTAAATTAATTCAAACCCCAAAACAAGTCAGGGACACAGAAAGCTTGTGTCTAAGTCATCAGCATAGGAGTGCTGGTGTAGAGCCAGAGTTACACAGAAAGAACCAGGAGCTGTGATTAAATCAACTGTCCTGAGCTGCTGCAGTTCTCCAAGAGAAAATAATTTATCACTTTTGTGGGGGTCTCTGAGTAAAGACAAAGAAAGGCAGTGGAGGGGTAAGTGAAGAAGCTTTGACGCAGCAAAATTGTAGCCTGATCCTGTAGTGTTAATTAGAAAAAAGAATGATATACTCTCTGAAGTATTGAAAGATACCAAAAGAAACAATATCTGATTCCCCTATTTGTTGTCCCTGTTCAGTTCTGATCATATTCATGTTTACTTTGCACATAAACAGATAAGGTCAAGGTAGTCTGCTCAGGTCATAGACAGTCCTGCCTTACCTCCATCATTCTGTAGGCAGAATCTGGACCTCTGATGGCAGCAAGGAAGAAACTGTCTGGCAAGGAATGACAAAATACAAAGAAAGACTGATTTTACCAAGGTGGAACTAAATTTCATTTGTGAAGAGCTGTGTTCTTCACATAGTGTGGTCAGCTTCTTTCATCTGTGGATTAGTCTAACTAGAGGTCAGGGGACAGAGATCAGGATTCAAAATGCTAATAATGAAGGACATTAATTTTCTCCCTCATCCTTCAGAAATGAACTGGAATGCCTTCAAAAACCTGACCAGAGTGGGCAGGATCCTGTCTGGCTCAAGTGCAGTAAGCAAGCTTCAGCATGGGTGATTGTGGGGCAACGAACCAAACAGGGTACAGGAATCATCTGCCCTCCTGTTGTTCAGAAATATTTGAAGTTTGTTCTGAAAAAAAACAAAATAAGCTGGGAAATGTAAGGAGCTTTCTCAGCCTAGACCTGGTAAAAAGCGAAGAATTGGGTGGGTAGGAACAAACTGTGTTGGCAGTCAGCTAGGTGGGTGGAAGTCATCTCCTTTAACTCCAGGTGTCCAAAGCATCTTGTTTCAGGCAATCTCAGTTTCCTTTGGAGTCGCTGTAGAGACAGGGAGGGAGGGCCATTCAAAAGACCACAAATTGCTCTCTGGATGCACTTACGTTTTTCCACTGACTCTAAAGGAGCTCAGACAAACAGCTTGGATGAGACGCCCAACTCAAGATGCATTAAATTAGTGAAGTCCTATCTTTAGTAACACAAAGCATGCCAGAAGCTTGCCAAAGAGGTGTTCTCATTTGTCATCAAAATACAAGTATGGGCAGAATGGGCTTTTTTGGTTTGCTATATATTTTGTAGAAATGATCCCACCCATAGTTACACAGGGACATATCCCAGGGTGGGCAGGTAAACAGAAAGGTAGTTTGCAATATACTGGGAGTGTTCAGTACTTAACCTTGACTAGTCTAAACTGATTACATAGGAGATTTAACTGAAAAAAAACCCTGAATTTGAGGTAGATCTTGGAGCTCGACACACAGAACAATATTAGGCCAGAGTATGCAGTATGTCTGAGCATGAAATATGGTGTATTCATTCACAGAAAAGTAAAGTTCAATTTAGAAACCGTACTTTGAGAAGTGCATTAGCCTGACCCAGGCAGAGCTGTTCATACTTGCAAGCCACACATCACTCAAACTCTTTGCAATTACTTTCATGCTTGCACTCCTCTCCTGACTTGAGTTGCTAGGACTTCTGGGCCAGGGACATGCTGCAGGGTCCTCAGATGTGCCCTTCAGTGAATTGTCCTGCTTTGAATCATGAAAGCTTTCACAAACCCTAAGCTGGAGTGTTCTCAAACCACTGAAAGACACAAATGTTTTTTTCCCCACTGTTTCCATCAAATTGACAGCACATCCAGGTATCAGCAGCAAGGCAAACTGTGTACCAGTAGCAGAATTTAAATTCAGGGTTTGTAATGAAGTGAAGGGAATGTTGACAGCAGCTCACGGTCCTCAAATTTTGCAGTGTATCCAGCTACATGTAACCTCCCATCTTTATGTATGAGGTGTCTGACTGACGTTATGACGGTTGTGGATTCCCCTGTGCTCACCAGAGGGTTGGGGTCACAGAATGGTGGGGCCACACAAGGCTTGCAGCTCTCACCAGGACCTCCAGGATTTCTGTGTGAGAGTGGATGAGGGACAAGCTAGTGCTCAATGTCAGCCTGCAATGAGACAGGTCTACCAGTTCAGAAGCAGGTTTCCTCAGCCACCTTGAAGCTGATCGGCCCAGACTCCTACAAGCTGGTTGGTGCTCAAAATTAGCGAGTCAGTACTATCTTGAGCGGGGAAGGTAAAGCCATTGTGCTTATAGTTTACCAGAGCTGGTGGAAATTGCTAATTTCTGGAAAAGGAGATATGAAAAATATATCCTTAATATAAAATCTGTTTTTACATGAACAGCTTTTCCATGAGGGCACACAGTACACCCTCTTCACATCTCCTGCACATCACAGAGTAGTCTGTGCATTTGTTTCTCCATTTTAAATTGTGAGCTTCTGATACCTACTTTGTAAAACACTTTAAGCTCTGTGGATGTAATTTGCTAGCTAAGATCCAGGTATGATTAACCTCACTATTATTCTTTAATCCCCAAGAGGTTTGCTGGAATAACTCTTGTAGATTACTTTTGAATGTTTCTGACTTAATTTTCCTGTGTACGCATGTGAATATGCAGGTGTCAGATGTTGACTGCAGTATTTGTATGATCAAAATTAGCAGCCACTGTGGATTATTTGGTTCATCCGCCCCTTCAATGTATAAATCAGAAGCTGAGTGGGGAGCACTGGCTGCCATGATCCCAGTTGTGGGAAGAACAAGCATAGCAAAGATTTACTTAGGAGTCCAAAACCTAATTAAATGAGCGGCTGGAGAGGGAAGAATAAAACAGCTATGGGGTGAAAATAAAGAAAGTGTTTTAAAAGTCTGCCCATACTCCAGTGAATAGCTCTAGTTCAAAACATAAAAAGGATGCTTTGGTTTACAAGCATATGGCATGCTTGTTCAACTTAGAGGCATTAAATCTGCAAAAATTAAGTAAATATTCTGGCAGCTTTATTAAGCATTCTACTTTCTCTAAAAAGGCATATCCTGGATTGGACTCATTTCAGAGACAGGTTCTCAGGCTTTACCAAAGGCACAAAATGTAGTAATTATATTACCCAATTGATGGAGCTACCATCACTTCCCTTGGGAGGCTTTTCATAGTCTGGTAGACCTCACTAGAAGGAAAATCACACTAAAGCATCAGGCTGAGATTCAGTCTACTCTTCCATTTCTTTTTTTTTCTCTTCCTCACCTTCCAAATTAATGCAAAATATTCTTACAGTCAGCAGCACTGAGGTATAGGATGTTGGATTTCCTACACTGAGTTGTCTTTTTCTTGTTTTTTGAGCCTTTGGGGTTAAATTATAATAAGTCCTAGTGCATTTCCTTTGACAGAATCAATCAGGACCTTAGCTGCTGCAGTGACCAGCTGCTTAACTGCTGGCCAGGAAAACCCTCTACCTTCAGTTCAGCATGTGGACTCCTGTGTGCAGTGCAAGGAACATATAAGCATGTAAGGAGGGAATTTTCAGAGAAAACAGTGAGTTAAAAAATCATATGGTTAATAGGAGAGGACCCCTCATGAATCCCTACCTTTTAAAAGTAATAGATATCCAGCTGCACTTGGCATTCCCAGTCAATGCATCCTCTTTGGCTGCTGGAGCTTGATCCAGGTCAACACTTTACCATGAAGGACCTCAAATACTATTGCCAATGTGGCCCATAGATGTGGTCTGTGCTCTCTCTCCTTTCCCATCATCTCTGCTGGGGCATACTTGAATAATCCATGCCTTGATCTCTGCCTATGCTCCCATGTTTCCTTCCAGAGAGAAGGAAAGCAGAGTGTACATCCCCATCAATAGCTGTCCTAAGTCACTGAGCTCTCAGATTGAACCTGCTCCAAGAGATCTACTTGGCAGTGTTTCGTGAGGACAGGAAGGGCGCTGATAATGTTTACCCTCAAAAGCAGTCCATAGTGGGGCATTGAGCCTGTGATGTGAGCTCTGAGCAGCTCAGCAGAGACATGTTGCTGGTGGGTTGGAACAACTGCACAGGCACAAACATATGCGCCTAATGGGTGTTGCTGTCAGTTTAGGCTCTAGGCTACTGTGAAGTTAGGCTGTAGCTGGGCAGAGGGCTTGAGGACTGAAATGGTGCTTAGACAGTCTAACATGTCTCCAGAGAGACCTGAAACCTGTATCGGCCATGGGACAGGTGTCTGGTTTCCCAGGACTGAGGCAAAGTTCTCTAGAGCAGAAAGAAAAATATGTAATTTGAGGGAGAAGGGGGATTTACATTGATGCAAGAAATTGAAATGACCTCTTTTTTTTTTTTCAAAAGCACTGAAACAGAGTAGTCAAGTAGGTCCTACAAAGAATTTTGTTGGTGGTGTGAAGATTGCATGACTCCACATGTTATAGTTTTATTCTTGGATCTGCAGTCAAGCAGCACTGTCTGTGGTCTGTGGTGACACCTGGTTGCCATGAAGCCAGTGGGGAAACTCGAGGTGACCCCAGAGGATGAGCAGCCTTGAACATGGGAACCATGAGCGAGATCAGGTCTGCTGACCTGTCTGCTACTGAATCTCTGGCAGTGTTGAGTTACAGGTACTTTGGAAGAATATACTAAGTGTAAAATATTCAATTTCTAGGGCAATACCTTGTAGCCAAGATAGTAAATCAGTCAGTCATCACTTTTTGTGTTTAACCATGGTTTCAGATTCTTTAGGTACATTTATCTCATTATATGAGGTATTACATTGATTTTTCAGATATGGAAAACCCACGTCCTCAGCCTTGGAGACAAAATGATTTCACACTTCTGTCTCTTTTTCACTGGGATCCAGGTGATACTTTGTGCTGTTTTCAGAGGGAAATATATTTTTTCAAGGTCCAGAATGCAGTTTTGTCATAAGCCTTCTGAACTAAACAACTTTTGCTTTCCAAACCCCAATGGCTCATCACCAAAACCCACAGCATGCCCAGAGTTCTATGAAGTTTGCTTCTTTCCATTTAGCACTTAGCATGTGAGCTGGAATGGGAAATACAGCAGGTGTGGAGCCCCCAGCCAGGCTGGCAGGGTTGCAGAGATGCATGTCAAGTGTACCAATGCATGCTGACCTGCACCAGGTTTTGCACAGGTCCTGACGCAGGCTGGGAGGTAACGTGCCTCGGTCCTGGTCACTGCTTCTCTCCCGGGGCAATTCGGTGCGTGCTTGTGAAACACCACCGAGGGGATGTCGCTGGCTGGGAGGGTGTGAGAACATGGCAATGGACACAGCTGTTTCCCTCATTCCATGTGCAGAATATTTTCCTTTCTTGTTTACAGCGCTATAAATTGTTTTGTAGTCGGACCTTTGTTCTGGGTGCAGCTCAGCCTTGAGCTGGCTTTGCTTGTTTGTTTCCGTTCCTGCTCCGTTTCCTCTGCCTGCCTCCCGGCATGACTAACACCGTCTGTGCCGCTTCCCTTGTCGCCGCGGCTTCCCCTCCGTGCTCCGCCAGGGATGCGGGAGCTGCCGTGCTGCTCCTCCGTGTGCTGCCACGGAGCGACCAGCTCAGCGTGGAGCAGTGTGGGACAGCGTGCTAGCAGCAACTGAAAGGCGGTCGCTTCATGGTATATGGAAGCAACAGACCTTTATTTGTAGTTAAGCAAATGAAAGCTTTGCTAGGTTTTCCTTTTTTTCTCTCACACTTCTACAAGAAAAATAAGAGGCGTGTTATGAAGAGAAAGAGATCTTGCTAACTGTGTTACCTGAGGTAATTTCTGGTGGATTAGTATGAGTCCGGGAGATGTAAAGTGGCAGCTGTCTTCATTTGAACCAGATACGAGTTTCCCTTCTTTCACTTTGTCTTATACTTTGCTGGTCTAGGCCAAGCTTTTTGCTCTGCTATAATTGATACGATACATCTTCTTAAATGACAGCTCACTTCATCATTTCAGGCCTCCTCGTAGCCCCGCTCGGCACACAGACCTCTGCCGCAGCGCTCCAGCGTCTGCAGCGGTTTTGCTGCCTCTGCAGCTGCCGGCAATCCCTGAGCTTAACTCCTGGTTCATGGGCTTTCACCCCTTCTCAGAAAGTGCAGAAAATGAACTTGAACCAATTCCCACCGCGGCCTGTGAACAGATACCTGCCAATTTCAGTGGATGTTGGAGGGTGACCCTGAGACCTACAGTTCCTCTGGGTACTTGCCTTGCCCAGCTTTGCACCTCAAGTCATCCCACTAACTTCAGGCAAGTATTTAAAAGCTTTGCTGAATCCATTCTGGGTTTACAGGGAATGTGCTTCAAAGCTTGTGTGGCAATAGAGCAATGGCAGCTCAAAATGCAGGCAAAAAATGGGAAAAGCAAGAGTTTTGTTCTTTAACAAGTACAGTTCAACAGAATCTAAAGAAACTTGCAAGTGGATTTAATGCAAATTTTGCCAAGTCTAGTGCACGTTTAGCCAAAAGAGTACTGTTTAAGGAATTTCTGTGTTTTGCTTATTGCTCTGGTACAAATTAAAATGTCAGTAACAGCGTTTTTCACTCCGGACTGTTCCCTGTATCCTCACAAGGGTGGACATGTGGAGATGGTGTTCCCAGGGCCTGGGACGCCAACTGGGACTCAGAGGACCTGGAACATTTTACAGCTTCATCATGAACATCCTAAGTGTCCTCTGTCAGCTCCTGCACTCCGTTTCATCACTTATGAAATATGGAGAGCTGTGCCTCTCTGTTTTAGAGAATGCTGTCAGGATAAAGCCTTTTAATGCTTATGAGGCACCACAGGCAGGATAGTAATTGAAAGCACGTATGTAAATAGCTGTAACCTGTCAAGAGACTCAGATTGGGAAATGGTTTTCACAAAAATAAATGGGAAAAATCTAAATACAGAGAATAGTTTTCTACTGAATTACACTGTAACAAATTTGATATTGCACGCATCACCTCCACACACAGATGCATATGTTGTGTACAACCTTCACAGCAATCATTCTGAATGTACATGTCTTCATGATAAACAAGGGAAAGTAATTTAGGATATTCTCCCTGCATTATCTCAGTCATTACTATTGGTAAAAAGTGAGCAAGTCGAGCATTTCCCCAGCTTGTCAACTTTCTGGGAAGCTGGAGCCAGGCCACATTGCTGGGCACGGTGGACAGATGCAGACTGATGCCCAGGACAGCTTTCACACAGCACCAGTCACAGTGTGCTCCTACTGCACTCCTGCTCTGGGAACCCAGGTGTCCTTGCATGGAGGATCGTGGAGGAAAACAGAAGTAATATTACCGTACTGGAGACGGTGAGACACAGAGAAAGTACAGGGGAGCAAGAAAAGGCAGGCATGTGTGTGAGTCTAGCCTGACTGTATTTACTAGCAATACATCTATACTTTTGTGGAGCAGATTCATGAAACAAGATTTTCAGCTATGTGAGTGGTTAGGGGCTGCTATTTATTTAAATAAAAGAGGGATTAAACTCTCTGGCTGTCTCCATGCTACTGAATGAAATGTGCCAGGGACTGTTGTTTGGCCAGAGGACATGGCATGGTTCACCTCGCATGGCTAAAATCTCTCCTCTGTCAGAACAAGGTAGCCTCATCCATCCATCCATCCACCCACCCACTCATCCACCTATCCACCCACCCATCCACCCATCCATTCATTGGGAAACACTTCCTGGCACTTGCCATCTCCAAACTGTGCCTGAACATGGTCAGGGAGAGCACTAGCAGGTCTGGGTCAAAACTATTCCAGGGAACATGCTTGTGACCAAACCCTGGCTGGTTGCAGAGCAGGGCTTAGGCCTACGCTTCTTTATTTGGCTGGGATAGATACATTGGTACCCTATGATACCTACATGGGTAGGTAATTGGTAGAGATGATTGCTCTGTTCAGTGTTTGTAGTGTGCCTCATTTAGAAAGGTTGAGCTCCATAACTGTAGTGACAGATCTTCATCTCAGTGTAAAAAAATAAGGAACAAGAAGAATTGCAGGTGTTTGCCCCCTCTCTGGTGTTATCTTCTCAAACACATTCTTGTCTTAGATGCAAGATGGATGAAATTCAGTCCTATGGTAACAAAGAGTGTATAAACAATCATAATGTAAGGGTCCTGCAATTCCCATTTTTATGGAGCTAAGGCCAGAAACTTCATTAAATTATAGGAGTGATTCCCACTTTTCTATGAGATATACATGTACTTAATTTCTAGCCTAAGTACCAGGATGCTGAGAGACTACATGTTCTGGAACTAAAAGGTATTTCATATCATTTACAGAAAGTTTTATGGCTCTCTCTTGAGTCTGGCTTTATTGAACTTGTGTTGATGACATATGACTTCAATATGAAAAGGATGTGAAGGCAAGATGAAAAAATTTTTAAACATCCTTAAACTTTCATAACATAAATATCTGCAGCTTCCTTGGCATGTACAAAATTCAGGAAATGAGGTTATACCAGATGATGCAGTGCACTTTACAGCCATGTCATGTTAGTTAGCCAGGAATTGGGTTCCCACTACACAGACACTACATAAAACAAACGCTGACCTGGACACCTTCCGATTTAGGAAAGACCCCGTGCAGCCTGCTGACCAATATAATGAATTGCTGATTACTCATCTTATTCCTGTACTGGTCTGTTAAAATGCTCTGTTGTGGAGGGACAGGAGCTTAAATAAATACTAGAATGCAGATGAAAAGGATGGGTAAAAACTACTTGTATTTTAAACAGTGAGGGCACTGTACTGCAGGGCGCTTCTATGCATCCCTCAAGAACAAGGATAAGGAACATTTATCCTTATTGATTCAAAATCAACTGCAACTTTAAATTTAAAAATAAATTTAAAAATAATATTAAAATTCAAGTAGGCTTAAAAGTAATGGCTGTTACCCTTCCTGGCCTAAGCCCAATATCTTGCTTGTATGGAGTATGGTTGCCAGTTACAAATTGTGTAGTGCAAGACAAGTTTCTAGTACTGGAACATTACATTGCTAAATGTTTTATTTATTATGTTAATAATTTACTTAAATTCTACTACATCCACTAGTTTTATGATATTATGATTTAATTTATTCCCTAATTAAATTAACAAAACTTGGATGGGAGAAGGGAAAAGGGCAGAGAAGGTGAGATCAGATCTGAACATAAGTGTAACTCCAGCAAAGATTTGGGGCTGGAAAGAAAGCATACATCCCACAATCCATACTCTTTTTCACACAGGTAAGTATAAAGATGTATGCTTTATACAAAAAAGGTAGCGTCTGGACAACTTATGGTATGGACAACATGGAGTGAGGGAAAACTTCTGGCTTGCTTTAAAGATCTTGTTCAGGAAAAACTAGTTTTTGACATCACAAGGAGAAAAGAAAAAAACTTAATAACTTAGAATTAATTAAGATAAAAGGATAACAAAATATATAAAAATAAACCCATTAGACTTCAAGACAATCAAGATAACCACCCAGCCTCTCCTGGAGAAGAGGAGGAAGACACCTCTGCTCCCAGCCTTTCTCCACACAAAGATTCCAGGGTGCTGACACCCCAGATAGTGACTGCCACCGTTGGCGCCCAGAGCAGCACTGGCAGGGGGAGCACACTGCCCAAGAAAAGGAGACACTAAGAAGGTTTTTCTATATAAAATATTTAACAGATATTGAGGTTTTTCTGTATTAATTTGTGTTTTTAGTGTACAGTGTGGTTCCTCCTAGAAGCTATGCTAAGGCACATGGAGGCCAGGGAGGTAATTCAAGATAATGAGCATGGCTTCACCAAGGGCAAGTCCTGCCTGACGAACCTAGTGACTTTCTAGGATGGTGTGACAACAACAGTGGACAAAGGAAAACCAATGGATGTCATCTATCTGGACTTCTGCAAAGCCTTTGACACAATCCCCCACAACATCCTTCTCTCTAAATTGCAGAGCTATGGATTTGATGGGTGGACTGTTCGGTGGATAAGCAACTGGCTGGATGGCCGCATCCAGAGGGTAGTGGTCAATGGCTCGATGTCCGGATGGAGACCGGTGATGAGTGGTGTCCCTCAGGGGTCCGTACTGGGACCGGTGCTGTTTAATGTTTTCATCAATGACTTAGACAGCGAGATTGAATGCACCCTCAGCAAATTTGCAGATGACACCAAACTGAGTGGTGCGGTTGACACACCAGAAGGACGGGATGTCACCCAAAGAGACCTCGACAGGCTGGAGAGGTGGGCCTGTGTGAACCTCATGAGGTTCAACAAGGCCAAGTGCAAGGTCCTGCACCTGGGTCAGGGTAACCCCCAGTATCAGTACAAGCTGGGGGAAGAAAGGATCGAGAGCAGCCCTGCCGAGAGGGACTTGGGCGTGCTGGTGGATGAAAAGCTGGACATGAGCCGGCAATGTGCGCTGGCAGCCCAGAAGGCCAACCGTACCCTGGGTTGCATCAGGAGAAGGGTGGCCAGCAGGTCGAGGGAGGTGATTCTGCCCCTCTACTCTGCTCTGGTGAGACCCCACCTGGAGTACTGCATCCAGCTCTGGAGCCCTCAGCACAAGAAGGACATGGACCTGTTGGAGCGGGTCCAGAGGAAGGCTACAAAAATGATCCGAGGGCTGGAGCACTTCTCTTATGAGGACAGGCTGAGGGAGTTGGGCTTGTTCAGGGAGACCTGATTACGGCCTTTCAGTACCTAAAGGGGGCCTATAGGAAAGATGGGGAAAATCTTTTTAGTAGGGCCAGCTGTGTCAGGACAAGGGGTAATGTTTTTAAATTAAACAGGGTAGATTTAGACTGGATATAAGGAGGAAATTATTTACAGTGATGGTGGTGAAACACTGGAACGGGTTTCCCAGAGAGGTAGTGGAGGCCCCATCCCTGGGAACATTCAAGGCCAGGTTGGACGGGGCTCTGAGCAACCTGATCTAGGTAGCAGTGTCCTTGCTCACTGCAGGGGGATTGGGTTAGATGACCTCTAGGGGTCCCTTCCAATCCAAAACATTCTATGATTCTATGATTCTACTAAGATAATAAACGGGATTACTAGCTTGTGTTGTGGTTTAACTCCTGCCAGCAATTCAGCACCACGCAGCCGCTTGCTCACTTCCCCCTGGTGGGATAGGGAGAGTATCGGAAAAGTAAAAGTGAGAAAACCTGTGGGTTGAGATAAAGACAGTTTAATAATGGAAATAAGACAAAGTAAAATAGTAGCAGCAGGGGAAGAGATAAAAATAATGATAATATTATTAATAATAATATACAAAGCAAGTGATGCACAATGCAACTTCTTACCACCCACTGACTGATGCCCAGCCCGTCCTGAGCAGTGACCGCTGCCCCCCAGCCAACTCCCCCCAGCTTTTATTGCTGAGCATGACGCCATATGGTCTGGGATACCCCTTGGGCCAGTTGGGGTCAGCTGTCCTGGCTGTGCCCCCTCCCAGCTTCTTGTGCACCGGGCAGAGCAGGGGAAGCTGAAAAGTCCTTGACTGGTGTAAGCACTGCTCAGCAACAACTAAAACATCAATGAATTATCAACGTTATCCTCATCCTAAATCCAAAACATGGCACTATGCCAGCTACTAGGAAGAAAATTAACTATCCCAGCTGAAATCAGGACAGCCTGTTAAAACATTAATTCTACTAACTATTAAATTCTTGTCTTCAGGTGTTCTCTCCTCTCTGTCCATAGAAAAATTTTGAGCATAAGAAGGTAAGAGGGTGGTCTTCCCATAAGCTGTATCAACTAATTTCAGAATTACTGACTTGCCTCATGGTAAGAAAGGTGAAAGAAAAATATGACAGTGCCAGGAAAAATTCAAGGCACAGCAGAATAGAGGAGATAGATAGTGCTTAAAAACTGAGGGTCTTCTTGGAGTTTGTAACAGTTCTCTGCCTAAATATTACAACAAACTAATTTTGCATAGTTCTAGAAACTGCCAGGATCAAAGCATAAGGTAAAAGAACTTCCAATGAAAAAAAACAAAAAAAAAAAAACAAAAAAAAAAAGAAGATGAAGAGGTGAAGTATATGAAAGTAATGTTATTTTTTGTACCTGTGCTATGGACATTTCATTAGCTAAACGAGCCCCTAAGACCAAGTGTTTTTTAAATTCATGCTGCCTTATCAAATTGTGATTCCTCATCTGTGACTTAGATATGTCTTGGATCAGTAACTTTTCAGAATTATTCTTTACATTATAAATAATGTATCTTAGTTTCTAAAAATACCCTAGCTGTTCAGCAAAGCAACTTAAGTTCCTCAGACTGTAGGGAGCCTATCACTTTTTATATGACCAATTCACACATTGTAATTATTCTTCTTTGCAAGGTTAAGATGTGTTTTATTTCTCTCTGGTGGTATTATGTACTATGATACAAGCTTTGGAGTGCAGCATTTCAGTTTAAGTAAAAAGCTTTCTTCACTGGATCATTGTAATAAAGCTTTTTCTGTACCTAATTTATGATTCTGCTAGCAGCTCTCTATTCTAATTTATTATTATAAAAAGAATAATTTCCTATTAAAATGAGCTTAAAAGAATATAAAGATACGGTTTACTTAGGAGTTCAGCTACATCAGAATGAATTCGTTTTTGCCAACTTGTTCCCATACAGTTAGTTTGGCTTTTTAAAGTACTCATGCATAGGTGAATTTGTACTTGCCTAGGTACTTCATACCAGTCCTGTAGGTAGAAACACTCAGGATATCACAGGACATACATTTCCTCTGGAGTAACGTTTTTACAAAGAAACCCACTTAAGCACAAGGGCACATTTTAGGAAATGAGTACTTAAATTACTTTCTTCAGATGAGTATTTTCAGATCTAAACTTTGTCAATTTAGATTTTGGTAACTAAAAATAGGCTAAGTTTTCAAAAAGACCTAAACACCAGAAAGTTTGCAGTGAAGTAATTGATCCACTGTAAATGTGTAGCCTTAAGCAAATAATTTAAGAGTTTTTTGTGTTGGGTTATGTGATAACAAGCTGGTCCCCATGCACAGAGGAGTCCCCAGTGGGGGGAACCCAGGTAACACCCAGACCAGCTGCTCCTGGGGCATCTCAGGAGCCCCCCAAAGGCTTATCTTCCACCATGAAGGATGCTGGGACACAAGGACGGGCCAGTCAGGGGCAATGACCCTGTCACAGACACAAGCCCAAATCCACCCACCCAGGCTGCCTCTGGGAAGCCTCAGCCCATGGGCTGGGGAACACCCATCACCATAAGCCAAGAGGAGAGGGTCCCCATCACCCCACAGCAGCAGCCTGAGCAGTCACTGCTGGGGGCATGGGGACCACTATGGGAGGGCAGGGGAAGGGCATTTCAGGATTGCACAGAACTTTTTATGGGTTATTCCAAGAAGGATGGGGAAAGGGAGGATGGAAATGGTTTGGGGGGGACTGAGTGGGAAAATACTGGCATAAGGAGACAAAGTAGGATGGTTGTATGCAAGCAGGGGCTGGTCAGTGTAACTTGCCTGGCTGCGTGTGGCCAGCGCAGTCTGTCCTGGCCTCTCACTAAACCCCATTTCTAGTCATTTTCCTGGCTGAGGGGCTCTGTCCTGGGGACGTAAGGGGTGACAGCTCCTGGGGTGGAACTGGGGGCCAGAGGCCCATGTGTCCATGGTATCAGTGACTGGAGGGACTGAGTTGGCTGCTGGAGGGACCAGAGGGTCCAGGCCAACTGGCAGTTGGCTGTGTGGTCTGGGGGTCAACTGAGACACCCCTGCATGTGTGTGTGTGTGTGTGTATGCACCAGATGGACAGCTGTACCAGCAACTGGAGCAGGGCTGCAGCCTTGCGGGCTTGTATGTCCAGGTGCCAGTAACTGGGGAGACTGGGATCTCAGGGCAGCTACTGGGGAGACTGAGTATCTGAGCTCAGCTGCTGAAGGAATCCACTTTGCATGATTGTATTCCCCAGCAAGGGACCTTCAGCCTGAGCTGCCAGACAGGAGGACAGGATGAGGCCATTGGTGTTGTTTGTGTCTTTTGGAGTGCTGTGTTTTCTGTCTGTGTTGACCTGTGTGGCCAGCCGTGTATGTATGTATATATGATGTATGTATGTATGTATATGGTGTATTCCTGTACCTACCTGGTTCAGCCTTGCTGCTGGTTGGACCTGGGGGCATTGTGATGTGGCAGCCTGGCCTCTGTCAGGTTTCAGGATTTGGCAACCCTTAACATCGTGTATGGCTTCACCTGCTGCAAATGCCAGTAACAAAGCACTATTCTGCTCCCCTCACATAAAACAAAATTTTAAATTAAAGAAGTTGTCCTTAAAATATTTTTTTTACTGCAAGCAGAAATCTGGTATTCAGAGGACTGGAACTGGACTCTGATATGGGCTGAGGTGTGAGTCCAGGCAGTCTGGGTGAATATGGAAGCTGCCAGGTTTCCAGGAGCCAGAGTACAGAGCTGTTCTTACCAGGAATCCCATCTGGAGGAGGTGCATCTGCCGGGGCTGTACTAACAGATCGCAGGGACCTCCTCACACAGAATCAAGAGGAAGCTATGGCTATTTGACTCTAGACTGTTGTATACAAATTGAAAACCCAAGTCATGGTAATTTCCTTATCTGTTCTGCTTTTGTTTCGTGAGTCAGTGGAAGTAATTGTCTTGAGAATGACAGTAATTACTGGAAAACAAAGCTGAAATCCTAGAGGGTGATTCGTGGGTCAAGCCCTTTATGCAGCTTTGACATTTATCAAAGATTTTTTTCTATCCTGTACCCTAGCTGTACAGATCTGACAACTTCCTCTGCACCAGACAATAGGGAATCATTCCTGGGACTGAAAACACCAGAATTACACAATGACCATTTATTTTCAGTTTCTTTTTTCCTTGAGAGAAGAGGGTCTTTTGTATTTTGTATTTCTATCCATGTCTTGCTGCCTGAATAGCAACAACATTAATGTCGTGCGAGATGGATAGCTGTGAGGGATTACTTTAGTGATGGAGTCAATGTGGGGAGAATATGAACAATCTACACAGAGAGAAAACAAACAGAGCGGGAACCAGCGAATGGCTGGGGTGCACCTCAGTAGGAAACCTTTGTCAAGCACCAAACAGAAGCTCAGCTTATGCATTGTTTGATGCTTGTTCAAAGACTCTCCACATGTCTTTTCCAGTGAGGCCAGATTGCTGAAAAGGCTAGCAAGTAGTAACGTGTGAAATTGGGCCCCTGGATTCTGGTTTACTTTAGTAATTGGTGTCTAATGGGCAGTGGACATTCAGTGATGTGAGAATAAGTGTTAAAAATAAAGGTCAAGTGGTTTCCTGTTTCTCTGGGTCTCACAATGCTGTGAGTACATTGCCCTATCTTTGCATTCCTCAGGTTTCCCGTAGAAAGAACACAATGATAATTTCTGTCCCCCCTGACCCTACAGCATCTCTTTGACATTCCATATTATTGCTCTCTATCTCTCCCGGGCACTATTTTTCAAATTTGTAACAATACCCTTAGACATGCTGTTTGATTATTCTGTTGTGGTTTGCCTTATTTAATTATGGAGCCTGGAGAAACCCAGACCCATGTCTTGAAACTTTTGTTCTTCAATCTAAACTATGAACTAAAGCAAGCTGAAGGGGCTGATTGATAGATCCTCCTGAAGACAAATGCAGCAAGGGTCAAGTAAGCAATAGATTCAAGTTATTGGTAAGTAGAATATCACGCCTAGGAGAGGCACTCTGGCTTTGCATGCAGCACAGGAAAAATGGGACTGTCTTTTCTGTCTCAGGAAGATGGCACATGCTGCTTGGACAAGCAAAGAAATAGAAAAGGTGTGGGGGTTGCAGGTCTTTTTAGTGACCTTACCGTATAGTGGTGCAGTACTGCAGTGCTCAGACAGTTATGTGCAATGGAATGCTCATGAGCCAAGTATCCTCATGTAGCCATCATGCTTTATAAGGTGGACTTTAACATTTACAAGTTAGAGCAATTTATTACCACTCTGCAGGTTTTTGACGCAATGTCTTTAAGAACGAATGCTTTGCTGCAGAGCACAGTCCTGCTCGCAGTCCTTGCCCTGAGTTCCCAGGATCTGTGCATCCCACGGGAGTGGGTTACTGAAGCTTCCTCTGCTTTGGCAGCGAGGTGTCTGTCTTCTCTCCTGGCATCAGCTACTCAAGCCTAAGAACAAAATACAGATTACAGCACCTAAAATAAAAGCCTTGGCTGTTTGCATTCACACAGAACTGAGTTACAGGATAAGGGTTCGGGTCCAAAATGTTGCTTACAAAAAATACAATAGCATACATCAGTCTCAGAGTCTTCAGGCATTTTTTTTTCTTTTTCAAAGGGTAATGTGGACTGATTTCTGCACTTTCTTTCCTCATGATGACATGATTTTTGAGAGTTTAGAAGGTTAAAATGGGTTATAAAAAGTGGTGCAAGGTTAATCTCCTGATTCTCACCCTGCAGTAGGGTAATGGGGACAGACTGTGCCGAGTACTGCTGACTGCGCCGAGTACTGCTGACTGCTGCAGCTTGCACGGGTCCATGCACATTTCTGCATTTTTTTTATGCACACGCATGCAGTTTGGCAATGGCGTGGTGGTTTGTTAATTCTGCAGCTTTGTTAATTCGGGGAATTTCCATGATGATCTCAGTATTTCAGATTAGGAGGGTCCCTTCGTGGCCCCTGGCCAGCCCCTCCAGCCACCACTGTGCTGCCTCCAGCCCCAGGGTTTGGGCACCTGTGTCCAGCAGCCAGGGCAACCTGTGCAGCCAGCACAGACAAGGCCTCCGCCACTAAGCTTGCACCAGAACAGCCAAACTCACAGCTGGTTAAAAGCAAGGCAAATTGAGCAAATACAAATCGTGACATTCTTGGGTTTTGCTCATCTGTTATGGAGGGGCAGGGGTTGCTTTGCACCAGTGGCTGATGGGAATGAAGCTTATGTCGTCAGAAAACCTTAGCTCGTGGTATGCTACCGTGATGGGCACAAACCGGTTCATTATTAGATTATGGTATATGACCCTTACAGACAGAGTGACTATATAGTGACAGAGATTTAGTATCTCAGTGTCCAGGTGCATAGCACTCACTGAAATCAATACCTCTTAGTTATCTGAGTACCTCTGAAGATCTGGGCCAGTGTACTCTAATGCTTCATCAGCTCAGCAAGCGGAGCTTTTCCTCTGAAAAACAAGGACCGAGGTTCCTGCTGAGTGTCTAATAATGCCTCATTATGCCTGCTGATTTTACATAAAAGGTGCTCAGACCATCTGCAGGTGGACAGCAGCACAAAGCTTACAGGAGCTGCCTAGAAAATGCAGTGTTGGTTTTCAGTCCATTGGATGCTGCTGTTTTATGTTGATGCTGCTTTTGTTCCTCCTTATTACAGCAGTGATAAACTGCCAGGCTTATCAGCAAGTTCTCCTCGAAGGTGTGACTTGCATGTGCATTTAAAAATCTCTGTTTTCAATCCTGCCCTAAAGTTATCTATCAGCATAAATCTTAATCATTGTTATCTCAAGAGGAAATGCTATACTCCAATTAATGGCTCAAATAATTGTGCTCAGTATGCAATTTGGCTGACAGTCACAGCTTTTGTTAACTCTATGGTTGCTGTTGTGGCTCGTACTGGAAACTCACGTTATTACCATTTCAAGAGAATCAGCATTTACTCTGCGAATTCAGAGGCCGAGCAGGGCAGAGTCGTATTCAGCAGAGTGACGCTGTGTAACGTACTGCATTGCAGCAAGACAGCTAATAACAGCGCAGCAAAGCACATAAGCTGCCAGGCAATACTCTACGCTGTGGAGAACAGACTGGTACCGTGTCACATTTTGTAATCATGCGTATGTTGGGGGATTTTTTAAGAGCTGAGGCATATTTCTAACAGGGAAACTAATATAATGAGCAGTCAAATGCATTTCTTTCATTCTGGTTATTTGTAAAATATTATCACTCTGCTATTTGTAGATGTCAGTGAGACAATTCTCTACCTGTTAGAGTGCACTGCTTGTCTGATGGCACATCCCATAGGGGACAGAGAATAATATGACAAGTCTGTTGCATAACTACAGCCTGGTTCAAAACAGAAACCAGCAGCATGAGTTACAGAGCCACAGTATTTTAGGATGATAATACCTTTTCTGACAGGATATTTTCAATCACACAAGCCAGAGTTGGGCATTTGTTTTCCCAGTGAATTTCAGTGGAACTTTGGCACTTAAATATCAACTGTGCCTTTGGAATAAATGGTAATTTCACTAGATTCTTGTGATTGTTGTAATGGTTGCCACTGTTTTGCCTCATAATTGAGGATGCAAGCAGCATAGAAAGCATCAGAGTAAGCATCTTCAGTAAAAAACTGAAGACCACACTACACTTCCCCATGATCTCTTCACAGGTGATTCGGGAACTCCCTATTAACTCAGCTTCACTTGAGCTGTCATGGACTATGAAATCCAATGTCCAGTGCACAATAAGGGGAATCAGTCAAGTCTGATGGATGCTCAAGTGCCCGTGCAGATCTATGCACAGTAACCACAGTTTAAAGCACTCTCCAGACTGCGACTTGATCTTTGCCTGCATCTTTTGCTTTGCACCATTTCCTTAGCCAGCAATGCGTGCCAGTCCCAAGAAGTGGAGGTTTTCCCCCCCTAGGGCACGTCACTACTGCCTATTAGTAGCTACAAGTACAAAAGGACTGACTAATAAATTGCTCTCAGCCAAAAAAGCCTTTAGCCTGTCCTTAAAAATCTGTCCTGAACAATTGCCTTTCCACTTTCTACACAGAAGCTTCCAGAAGAAGCACATACAGTCCATCCAAACCATCTAGGAATGTACTGCTAGATGAGATTAAATAAAGGCTGAACATTGCTTGACTATATAGCTGTACAGTAATATGTGCTTGGTATTACTTGGGAGAAAAATCTGCCAGTTTTCTATGAATAGATGGAGAAAACTGTTCAAAATACCTTCAGAAATATTTAATAGAATATGTTATTTTTCAAATGGGGAGTGAATCAAGTTGTAGATTGTTGCAGATTTGATTTTATTATGGTGAATAAATAAAATAGCTTTCAGAATTCTCACTGAAATTCTAAAACTGCTCTCAAAGAGCTCATGTGAACTACAAAGTGATCCAAAGGAAGAGAATCAGAAAATTTGATCAGGGGCATTGCAGCCAAGGATCAGCAAATTCACAGCAACATAGCTAACAGAACCAGCCTCATTTACTGCACCTAACCAAGAAAGGAAAGCATCCTGCTGCATGATATATATCAATATATTATTACATTATATAACCAAGAAAACTAAGAAAGGAAAGCATCCTGCCCTATTACATATACCAATATATAATTACATTATATGTTACGTTATATACACAAATTATGTATACTAAATTTCTGTGGAAACATAGAAAAGAGACAATATCTGCCTGGTGGGCTTCTGAATTTACTGCTGGCTCAACAGGGTATGGTGACAGAAGGGAATTTTACTGGTCTGTGGCTTCTAAACTTCATCATGAAACAAATGAAGCATTGTGAGTAGAAAGTTTTTCTTCTCTTTAAAAGTGGTCCATATGATTGGAAAAATGTTAATATTGAACAAAACAAACAGTGACAGCAAGCCACAAAGGTTTTATGACTTTGAAGGGATTTAGCTCAAACTGTCCCCAAAGTCTCGTCTTGTCAGAGATAAACACAGAAAACTCCAGGTTCAAAGGCAGCATTTTGAGAAAAAGGAGGAGTATGTGATAATCACTTGTTCAAATTCATAATCTTAAATGTAGTGGGGTTTTTTTCCCCAAGAAATTGGGAATGATTTATTTTGGGAATTCAGATTTGACTTTTCATTCCTAACTTCTATGAATATAATGATACTTTTATTAAGGTGCTTTCTTACGTTGATGAGGATTTTATGTTATGGGTCATTTGTGAGCCATTCTCTTCACGTTTTCTTCAGCTGTGTGACATTTATAAACCAACATGATGTTTGTTTTGCTACTGAAGAAGACAGAAGGTGAAATTCATTTCATACTAAGAATCAGTGCAAATTATTTATACCTGCCATGAATAAATTGAGCATGATTTCCCCAGCATAATTTTCAAAGTATGATCAGGGAGAGGTTTAAACTTGCTTTTTATTCTACTGTTGCCATTTGCATTTTTGTAATGAGCTTCTGTAGCATCTATGACTATCTCATCTCTCAAAATTTAATTTTGTTAATGTGTCAACATGTTAATCAAAATATATTCTGCTCCATATTTGGGAAGTTAATCTTCAGGATCCCAATTGCTGACCAGTTCAAAAATCTGCTGTAATGTATATGTGTGAGGAAATACTAAGGTAACTAAAAAATCTGGAGGTGAACAAGCTACCCTGTATTTAACAATATTGATTTCCTGCAGTGTTGAGCTGTAGAGCTCTGTACTCCTTATTTTAGCCTGATAGTGGGGGTTGTTGTTTGGTTTTTTTTTTTCTTTTAACTAATCTTTAGGATTTTGGTTTGGAGAGAAAACAACATAGCTCATCTAGGAAACACTTTCCCACCAGTATCCTTGAACATTTTTGCACCAAGTCAGTAACAAAATGAAAAATACTGAGACCTTATCTTTCTTCAAAGCCATTTGAATGTCATCAAAGAAACATTTTCTGCAGAGGATGATGGGTTTCTGGGCTGGCTAGTTACTAGTGGAGATTTTGTGCTTTTTTGGAGCCAGTTTTGGTTCAGGCTTAATCAGCTAATCTCCATCTGGAGCATGAAATACTATCCTGGTCTGAGAAGAACCTGGCTCCATCTTCTCTGTAACCTCACATCAGGTAACTGTAGACAGCAATAAGGTCTCCTGCTCTCCATTCTCTTCTCCAGGCTGAACAGTCCAAGCTCACTCAGCCTCTCCTTGTATGACAGATACTCCAGGCCACAAATCAACTTTGTGGCCTTCACTGGCTCACCCCAGTATGTCCATGTCTCTCTTGTACTGGGGAAAACCCTTCTTGTACTACTAATTCTTAATATCTTCCCTTCCCTTCCCTTCCCTCCCCCCCTAAGTTCACAAAAAAAGCCACAGCCCTAGCAGAACTGGGCTATCCCACAAGAAGACAAATCAGATTCTTGCCAACAAGACAGAAGATGTCCAGGAGAGAGCCTGACTGCTGCTTGTACTTGTATCCAGTGACTTGAACACCAGCCTTTCCCTTCCCCCTTGACAGAGGAGACTTCTGCACAAAGTCAGGACAACCGTCTGTGTTTAACAGTAGCTGTGAAGAATTAATACCCCTCGGCCTCCTCTCCCTTCCCTTTGAAGGCCGGTGCAATGCTATGGCTGACACCCCATGTGCTGGGGAGGTGTGAGAAGAGCACTTCAGCAGAGATTTGTGACTAGCGGTGTGTGGAAGAGCGTGTCAGCCTCAAAACGCCACTCCAAACATGTATTTCTCTGCTGCTGATGCAGGTACTAAGGGGTACCCTTGTTACTGTCCCAGCTCTCTGGGAAGACAGCCAGTTGTTTCATCAGTACTACAGAGGGAATGTCTACATTTTTTGGTAAAATGGGAGGGTCTGTTCTTCTGTCTCTGCCTTTTGGAAATACTACAAATAATGGGAAAAGTGTGCAAGTAGAGATAAGTGAGTGCAAAAGAATAAGTCATGCTGGTCAGCTGAGGCAGAGGTCCTTTTCCTTGTGGGAAATAAGAATTCTTGTCATGAATGATTTATAAACTAGGTTTCTGTGCCATAAATATTGGCAAGTCATACTCTACTCACCTGCTTTTGATTCCTTCAGTTGAATTAATTACCATGTAGACAACAAGAGTAAAAAATCAAATTTGATCTGTACATCCCCCCTCCTAGCCGCCTGGCCCCCTCTGTTTCCAAGGTTTATGTAGGAAGATCCTGTCAACAACACAGGTCTGCATGAAAGGTCACAGTGTTTCAGTGCACCAGCTGTAATGCTGCACTGCAAGCTTTCTCCTTTGGTGAAATCATAGTACAATTAATGGCTACATTAAAATAGAATTTGCATAGGGGTACTTATGACATTCCCATTAAAATCACATTAGTTCATCATGATTAACACTCTTTTACTAAGCATGGAACAAATTAATCTGTAATTGCTTTGTTATACCTGTGCCCAGAAAAGCAACTTGCAGAAGCAGATGGGGGACATGCATTGTTTCTGTTGTAAGATGACTATTCAGCGTTTGTTTCAAACCAGAGCAGGTGGAAAGTGAACCATCTCAAGTGAACATCATCTCTTGTAAACAAGAATGCAAAAGGAGGAGGGAAAAAAAACCCACACCTGTCCTCTTTTCTGGGCAGCAGCCTGACTGATAAGTATTCTTCCAAAGCAAACCTCTTCTAAGGGAAATTTGAATGGTCAAAGGTGCTGCTGTGTTGCCCACCTAGACATAAGTTTTCTGGGCAGACAACTCTTCAGCCAGCATCAGGAGCTTTGGTTTGTCCTCTAGAGTAACATATTGCTCATCATCCAGATTGTCCTCTGAACCTTTAATATTTCTGCAGCATCCCTTTTGGGCTGTAGGAACCGGAACTGCACCCAGCAGTCTAGATATGGTTGAAACACAGTTTTATTCAAAGGCATAGCTGGTTTTATGTTGCTTTCCAAGTAATTCTTAACATTTGCTTTTTGTCTGCATTTTTAATGTGCAAGTTCCCACTTATTTATGTATGTTAGGGCATACTCAAAAGAATTTAAAGTCTCAGGACAGATTCCAAACCAGTTCAGTTTCTGGAATGTCTGAGCTTTAACCTGATTATGGAGTCCCACAGTAGCAGCCAAACACAATTATCAACAAATGTTTTATTCTGATTTTTATTACAAGGCTTATGGATAGCTTTTTGTTTGTTTATTCGGTATGCTTCATGAGCTCAGGCCATGAAGTGTCTTGAAAAATGCAGAGACCTTGAAAGTAATTTGAAATTTAGAGGGAAACCAGTATGTAGACTACAGAGACAGACTGAGGTACCTGTGTTAACATGCATGGCTAAGACACACTATCTGGGTTTCTACTAGCTAGAATTTCCTACACGCTGAAAGTTCATGCTCACATTTTGCTATTGTCTAGAAAGGAAGTAACATGGGAATAAATAATGAAAATAAGCTCACTGCTCATCTGGGTGAGACAAAGTCTTCTAATGAATTCAGGATAGGTAGCAATGCAGATGCAATGATGCAGAAACCTACTGGTGATGAGGAGCCAGAGAGCAGTTCTCAGCTTGGCCAACTGGAAGCTTCACTTCTGATCCATTGGTATGCTTTTTGGCACAGATGTCTTCATTCACAAGTTAGTCTTATCCAAGCACAGGGCTGTAATGGTTTGACTGTACTTGATGAAGGATGGGCAGTGTGAGTCATGTGCATATTTCTAGCATCTAACCCATTTGATGAGTCTAGCACATTATTTCATCGCTAATTCACCAAATGTTTATTTCTAGTTTCTGAAAAGGACAAGCTCTTATGATTTTGGATATCCATAAGGAGAAAGCTTACCTTAAGGGCAGGCCATCTTCTTTCACTCTAACCTGTCTCAGCCATGCTGAGCACTGTGGAGATGCAGAGGAAGAACATAATAATCATGTCTTCTCTACCACTGATGACTAGTAGAGCCACTGGAATTTTTTTTCATATTCCCCTCCTTTCTGAATACATATACAATAACTAAAGTGTTAGATTCAGTAAGACAAACTTACCATTGTCTTACTTGGAAGTGACATTAACAGCAGAAATATATCCAGAAGATATCCAGAAAAGGGTCCCTTGTTAAGGGCTGGGACTCTGAAGGAGCACGTAATAAATCCTTCTCCAATTGCTTCACTGTTTTTTGCAGTGTATAGAGAAGTCAATCATTGTTTGTGATGAACTTAAATAAGTCAGAATAATAGTTTAAAGGTAGGTTGCAAACAAACGGGACTGATGCTGGCCCATTGTAAAAACACGGGGTGATATTTCTTCAAGGTGTGTAAGAGTCATTTGAACTCTAAGACTTTTCTGGCAGGTAAACAAATTGGTATAAAACAGTTAAAAATAAAAATAAGACAGAATTTACAAGAAATTTTCTAATCACCTAAATATTGAAGCTTTGGTAGAGCTTTAGAAAGCTCCTCCAACTGGGGAGAGAAACCAACTCTGTTTAAGGTAGAGTTTGTTAAAGATAACAAGAAGAAACTTATAACATGGCTGAATGCAATATCAAGAGACTGAGTTGAGTGATTCAGGAAGGCCTTTTTTGGTTTATCTTCTTATAGTCTTCATTTTAGCACATGTCTTTGGGGCAAGATTTGGTAGCCTACATGGAAAGTTTATGAGGAAATTGCTATTCTTCATCCAGTCCATCTTACCTCTTGTTTCTGCCATTTCAATTCCACTTCTCATCCAAAGTGATACCTGTGATCAGGTTTTGTTGTTCTTTTTTCAATCAGGATGAACACAGGCAATAAACACCTGAGATAATCCCACAGCTGTTAGCAATTGGATTTCTTCCCCCCCCCCGCCCTTCAGGAAAGAGCTTACAGCTACTGAATTGGAATCAGAAATGCATTTGGAAGTCAGTTTCCTGACTGATGCACATCCCTGTTTTCTAGATGAGACTCCCATCCCCTAGAGCAATGAGAACTGCATGCAACTCATACAAAACTTGAGCCTTCACTTCTGGCTGTTTCCTGCGTAATGTTTTCAGAGCAAATTCACTCTGCAACATAGATCTCAATTACACATTTATTCCAATTGTTAGATGCATTGTCAGGAGGATAATAAGGATAGTGGGGATGGAGAAGATTTATCTGGCTAGGAAAATCACATTGTATTCAGACTCCCTGTAGAGCTTTTATTGACTCTGCTGCCAGCAGAGATTAGCACAATGCAAAACCGTTAAATACACAGCCCAGCACTTCCCACTATTTAAGTGGTTCAAATAATTAGCAGTTCTCAGCCTCTCCATTTACATCTTTTCTCCAGCTGGCAGACTCATTTTTAAAAATTTATCTACATGGATTTGTGTGCCACTTTAACACTTTTGAATTCAAAGGCTTCTACTGGGCAGTCAATAATTTTGGATAAACATCTTACCCAGTGCAACGTCTTCAGGAGACTATTAAAGGCATTAAGTTAGAGCCTCTTCACAAAACTACAGAAACCATGTTTCGTATGTAAATTGATTTATTCATTTATATTCAGTCACATAATTGATGCATCTACAGTGGTTTACATCGTATGGTAGCATGAATACAATAAATTACTTTTCAATTCTCTTTCAGCAAAATTTCTTTCCACTGACAATAGAGAACCTGAGGGTATTTAGTCATATCTTGATTTCAGCACCTAAAAGTATATAGAAAGGTCTCAATGTTTGCTATCAGGTGTGAGGCAATGTACCCCTTCAGATAGCCTGGTACGCAGCACATGATGGAAAGCAGGTGAAGGAAAGATGAGGTTAAATTCCCCAAGTGTATTACTGTAATCATGTTCCCTGCTTTATAAAATAACCCAATGGGTTATGCTTCAAGACAGGGGAGGTATTGGAGTAAACTGCTTCTGTGTGTTCTTAAGTGTTTCATTATATTGTGTGCGTGTATGAGCAGCACTTCCTCCGTATTGGTTTGTACAGTGCAATATAAGATTTTTCTTCTGTTATCTTCTTGTCTGGCTGAATGACGCTCCAGTTTCACAGTAGAACAGGCTCAGAATTTCAAAGATGTGTGGGAAAATCATGGTGGAGAGGAGGTACATGGTATGTTTAAACTGTCTACCTAAGAGCAAGAATTGCTTGAGACTGTGTAGAACCGTGACAGAAAATAAGAAATGGGACCCTAAATTATTATTAAAAAATGAAATACAACTGGGCCACCTCCAAAAGCCCATCCATCAGCCAGTTCAACTTCTTTACCTCCTTGACATAAGCTCACTTTCCCCAAAAAACATCAGTATTAGGAACAGAGAGAACAGCACATACTTTGGCTGTACCATGCAAAGATTTCAGATCCAGCACTAAATGCACTGGTAATTCATTACTAGCTTTGATTTATGTATTGCCTCCTGCCAGACTCCTTTGAGCCTGATACTTCACTTTAGAGAATTGCCCCCATGAGCTTGAGGGGACCACTTTGCTTAATCTGTTTTGAAACTGCAGGTGACTCCAGGGCATAAAATGGCAGACATTAATTGGTAGCTGTAAACACCACACAGCTGAAGTCTAACCCTGTAAAAGTTGCTGACTTCAAATCCTCTGACCTTGGTATCATTGTATGCTCCCAGGCAAAAGGTCTTTACACTGGTAGCTGTGGAAAATCAATCTCAGTTCCCTAAAGATGGGAGTGCTGTCGCTAAAGGTCACTGAAAGTTAGCGGTTGTTTTTCACTGCTGGAGTTTTGGAGTTTTAAAAAGCAAACACTATTTTGGTGATTGTATGCAGTTTCAAATGTTTGTGTTGCTGTTCTAAGTGTGGTGTTTGATTTTTTGTATCCCCATCTGAGGAGATCACCTCTCTTAGTACACTGTTGGTTTTACCTCTCCTAAGCTTTTTAGTGTCTTTGGGAGTCATCCAGAGAGTTGTGCATTTTGTGGGTTCTCATTCCAGAGTCCAGGCAATGAAACTGAGCAGGACCTATGTTCACATCATTTTAGTCCAATAAATTACTCTGCGAAGACTTGGTCAAACCAAAGACCTGAATTCAGCAAGAATATCTACTTTTATTTAATTGAACCAAATCAGACTCAGAATCGGAACACTCTGGGAAAAGCACAACTGACAACTGGGTAGTGCATATGTGTGCCAGCCTATCTGCGTCTGTGCTTCCTGCTGGGTATAATAAGCAGTGATTGAGCTAAATCTTTATATCTTTGTTGGTCTCTGGATGATTCATATTTCAGAAAAATAAAAAAAAAAAACACCGAAGGAAGAAAGTCACTTGCTGAGGGGAGCTGCTCTGGAACTGGCCTGATCTGCAGCGGAGTGGCAGATCTTGGTGCACAGGGGGGTTCCTAAGGCAGGGAAATACCAAGGGAGTGGGGAGACCCACCAGGACCCAGCAGCTCTTGCGGGAGATGCTGATGCACCCTGGGCATTGCCAGAGCAACTGCGGCCATGCCACATCTACAAAAAGCAGCCTGGGGAGCACAGGCAACCAGGAGTGCTGCCAACAGGGTGGGCAAACAGGCCATAGCACATCAGCCAGGGCATGGTGCAGCAGTTTGCACGGCAGGGTGTGTAGGAAGGTCATAGACACCTTACCAGCTCACGAGCTGAGTTCAATTGGTGGTCATCACTCTCTCAGAAGGAGCTTAGCTATGGTATCCACACGGCAGAAAGCTATGTCCTCCGTACTCACCAGCATGGATGTGGCAACCCAGACACAGCTCCCACAGAAACACACAGCCATACAGGCTTTGGGCTGCAGGGCGTGCCAGAGCCTTTCACTGGTATGGGATGCCAGTAGTGAGAACAGCTGTGTGAGGTGTGACCAGGTGGATGATCTGCTTAGCATGGTGGTAGAGCTACGGGAGGAAGTAGAATGGTTGAGGAGCATCAGGGAGTCGGAGAAAGAGATAAACTGGTGGAACCATCCTTTGCCCTCCCTGAGACAGAAATAGGAACAACCACCAGAAAAAAAATAGATCAAGGCCATCCTGTAGCCTCCCCCTGTCCAGGCTGAAAGCAGTAGCTTAAAGGAAAGGAGTAAATGGAGACAAGTCCATACTTGGGGCTGCAGGCAAACCCCCTCCTTGCCCACCTCACCTTCCCAGGTGCCTCTGTACAACAGGTATGAAGCTCTGCATGTGGAAGGCCAGTCAATGGATGCTGTGGGTGATGGTCCATCTACACTAGAAGTGTTGCCAACGTCAGAATTGACCACCTCCACAAAGAAGAAAATATGGTTTATAGTTTTAGGCGGCTCCCTTCTGAGGGAAAAGAGGGTCCAATATGCTGGACAGAGCCTCCTCTTAGGGAAGTCTGCTGCCTCCCTGGGGCCCAGGTTAAGGATATCACTAGGAAACTTCCTAGCCTGGTATGGCCCTCGGACTATTACCCATTACTTCTTTTTTCTGTGAGCGGTGACAAAGCTGCAACATGTAGTCCAAGGTTGATCAAAAGAGACTACAGGGCCTTGGGACAGTTGGTCAGGGAATCTGGAACATGGGTTATTTTTACCTCTTCCCCTTCCAGTGGTGGACAGTGACATTGGAAGAAACAGATGCACCCAGTCTATTAATACATGGCTCTATGGCTGGTGTCACCACCACATTTTTTGGTTTTTCAATAATGGGATGGCCTACATGGTAACAGGCTTGCTAGTGTCAGATGGGATTCACCTTTCTCAAAGGCGGAAGAGGGTCTTTGGTCATGAACTAGCTTATTGACAGAGCTTTAAACTGGACTTGAAGGGGGAGGGGGATAATATCAGGTTTGCCCGTGACAAGCTGTGGGATGACATGCCAAGGTTAGAGGGACAAGGTTCTAGCGAGGGCCCTCAGCCTGTTGCTCTGAGATGTGCTGGGTACACTAAGGCACACTTGAGGTCTTATGAAGATGAACCAGGGGTTCCTGAGGTGATAGGAGCCAACAGGCAAACACCAGTGAAACACCTCAAAGGAATTAAGGGGTGTTCCTCTAAGAAGGTGACATGGCCAACAGCCCAGATCAAGTGCCTCTATACCAATGCAAGCAGCATGGGCAACAGAGAGGAGGAATTGGAAGCCACCGTGCTGCTAGAAAGCTACAACCTAATTGCCACTACTGAAACTTGGTGGGACAAACCCCATGACTGAAGTGCAGCTATTGATGGCTACAACATGTTCAGAAGGGGCAGATGAGGAAGGAGGGGTGGGGGCATTGCCCTCTACATCAGGAAATGGATAGAGTGTGAAGAGCTGTCTCTGAATAATAGCCATGAGCAGGTTGAAAACTTATGGGTAAGAATTAGAGACTCAGGCGACAAAGGGAACCTTGTGGTTGGTGTTTACTACAGGCTGCTTGATCAAGAGGAGCCTGTTAATGAAGCCTTCTTACTCCAGCTACAGGAGGTATCAGGCTTGCAGGCTCTTGTCCTGCTGGGAAACTTCAACCACCCTGACTTTGCTGGAAAAGTGGCATGGCGAGCTATAGGCAATCCAGGGGACTCCTGGAATGCATTGAGGATAACTTCTTAAGCCAGGTAATAGAAAGGCTACCAGAGGGAATGATATACTGGACCTGGTGGTCACCAATGCAAGTGAGCTAATTGGTGACATCAAGATTCAAGGCAGCCTGGGCTGCTGTGATCATGCACTGGTGGAGTTCGCAGTACAGGAATGGAATATGGTTCAGGCAAAGAGTAAAGTCAGGACTCTGAATTTTAGAAGAGAAGAATTCCAACTGTTCAAGGAGTTAGTCAGTAGGACCCCCTGGGAAACTGCCCTCAGGGACAAGGGAGCAGAACAGAGCTGGCAGATCTTTAAGGATGCATTCCATAGAGTGCAAGAGCTCTTGATCCCCCAGTGTAAGAAAACAGGAAGGGAAAGCATGGCTGAGTTGAGACCTGCTGGTCAAACTCAAGAGTAAGAAGGAACTGCACAGGCAGTGGAAGCAGGGGCAGGTATCCTGAGAAGAGTATAGGGACACTGCCCAGCTGTGTAGGGATGGGGTCCGGAGGCCCAAGATGCAGATGGAGCTGAATTTGGCAAAGGATGCAAAGAATAGTAGGAAGGGCTTCTACAGGTATGTCAGCTGGAAAAGGAAGGTTAAAGAAAGCGTACCCCCCCAATGAACAATACTGACAAACTTATAACAATGGATGAGGAGAAGGCTGAGGTACTCAACAACTTTTTTGCCTCAGTCTTCACTGACAAACTCTCTTCCCACACCTCTCGAATTGATGGACCACAAGAATGGGACCAGGGGGTAAAGCCCCTCCCACTGTAAGGGAAGATCAGGTTTGTGACCATCTCAGGAACCTCAACACACACAGGTTATGGGACCTGATGAGATGCATCCCAGAGTTCTAAGGGAATTATCTGTTTAGTTTCCAAGCCTCTGTGATATTCGAAAAGTCATGGCAGTCAGGTGAAGTCCCCGGTGGCTAGAAAAAGGGAAATATCACACTCATTTTTAAAAAGGGTAGAAAGGACCTGGGAGCTACTGACCTGTCAGCCTCACCTCTGTGCCTGGGAAGATCATGGAACAGATCTTTCTAGAAGCTATGCTAAAGCACATGGAGGCCAGGGAGGTAATTCGAAACAGCCAGCATGGCTTCACCAAGGGCAAGTCCTGCCTGACCAACATGAGTGGACAAGGGAAGAGTTACGGATGTCATCTATGTGGACTTCTGTAAGGCTTTTGACATGGTCCCCCATAACATCCTTCTCTCTAAATTGGAGAGAGATGGATTTGATGAGTGGACTGTTCAGTGGATAAGGAATTGGTTAGATAGTTGCATCCAGAGAGTAGTGGTCATCAGCTCAATATCCATATAGAGATCAGTGACAGGCAGTGCCCCTCAGGGCTCTGTATTGGGACAAGTACTGTTTAATATCTTCACTGATCATGTAGGCAGTGGGATTGAGTGCACCCTCATCAAGTTTGCAGATGATACCAAGCTGAGTGGTGCAGCTGCCACACCAGAAGGACGGGATGTTGCCCTCTACATCAGGAAATGGATAGAGTGTGAAGAGCTGTCTGAAGAATAGCCACGAGCAGGTTGAAAGCTTATGGATAAGAATCAGAGAGAGAGGCAACAAAGGGAACCTGGTGGTTGGTGTCTACTACAGACCGCCAGATCAAGAGGAGCCGACTGACGAAGCGTTCTTCCTCCAACTCCGGGAGGCTTCGTGCTCGCAGGCTCTCGTCCTGCTGGGGGACTTCAACCACCCTGACATCTGCTGGAAAACCAACACAGCAAGCTGTAGGCAATCCAGCAGGTTTCTTGAATGCATTGAGGACAACTTCTTAAGCCAGGTAATAGACACCCCTACCCGAGGGGATGCGATACTGGACCTGGTGGTCACCAATGCAAGTGAGCTCGTCGGAAATGTCAAGATCGGAGGCAGCTTGGGTTGCAGTGATCATGCGCTGGTACAGCTCACGCTCCAGAGGGAAATGGGAAGAATGAAGAGTATAGTCAGGACCCTGAATTTTAGAAAAGCAAACTTCCAGCTCCTCAAGGAGGTAGTCGGAAGGACTCCCTGGGAAACGGTCCTCAGGGACAGGGGAACAGAACAGAGCTGGCAGATCTTTAAGGATGTTATCCACAGAGCGCAAGAGCTCTCGATCCCCAGGTGTAAGAAATCGGGCAAAGAAGGGAAGAGACCGGGGGAGAGATGCTGGTCAAACTAAGGAGGAAGAGGGAACTGCACAGGCAGTGGAAGCAGGGACAGGCATCCTGGGAAGAGTACAGGGACGTGGTCCGGTTGTGTAGGAATGGGGTCAGGAAAGCCAAGGCTCAGCTGGAGCTAAACTTGGCTAGGGATGCAAAGAATAACAAGAAGGGTTTCTACAGGTATATCGGCCAGAAAAGGATGGTTAAGGAAAGCGTACCCCCGCTGATGAGCGAGACCGGCAAGCTGGTAACAGCAGAGGAGGAGAAGGCTGAGGTGCTCAACAACTTTTTTGCCTCAGTCTTCACTGGGAACCTCTCTCCCCACCCCACCCGAGTTGATGGATGGCATGAGGGGGGCCGGGAGGGCAAAACCCTTCCTGCTGTAGGAGAAGATCAGGTTCGTGACCACCTGAGGAACCTGAACGCGCATAAGTCCATGGGACCTGATGAGATGCATCCCAGAGTCCTGAGGGAATTGGCCGATGTAGTCGCCAAGCCACTCTCCATGATGTTTGAAAAGTCATGGCAGTCAGGTGAAGTCCCTGGTGACTGGAAGAAGGGAAACATTGTGCCCATTTTCAAAAAGGGTAGAAAGGAAGACCCTGGGAACTACCGACCTGTCAGCCTCACCTCTGTGCCTGGGAAGATCATGGAGCAGATCCTCCTAGAAGCTATGCTAAAGCACATGGAGGCCAGGGAGATAATTCGAGATAGCCAGCATGGCTTCACCAAGGGCAAGTCCTGCCTGACAAACCTAGTGTCTTTATATGATGGTGTGACAACAACAGTGGACAAAGGAAAACCAATGGATGTCATCTATCTGGACTTCTGCAAAGCCTTTGACACAATCCCCCACAACATCCTTCTCTCTAAATTGCAGAGCTATGGATTTGATGGGTGGACTGTTTGGTGGATAAGGAACTGGCTGGATGGCCTCATCCAGAGGGTAGTGGTCAATGGCTCGATGTCCGGATGGAGACCGGTGACGAGTGGTGTCCCTCAGGGGTCTGTACTGGGACCGGTGCTGTTCAATATATTCATCAATGACTTAGACAGTGAGATCGAATGCACCCTCAGCAAGTTTGCGGATCACACCAAACTGAGTGGTGCGGTTGACACACCAGGAGGACGGGATGTCATCCAGAGAGACCTGGACAGGCTGGAGAGGTGGGCCTGTGTGAACCTCATGAGGTTCAACAAGGCCAAGTGCAAGGTCCTGCACCTGGGTCGGGGTAACCCCCAGTATCAGTACAGGCTGGGGGAAGAAAGGATCGAGAGCAGCCCTGCTGAGAGGGACTTGGGCGTGCTGGTGGATGAAAAGCTGGACATGAGCCAGCAATGTGCGCTGGCAGCCCAGAAGGCCAACCGTATTCTGGGTTGCATCAGGAGAAGGGTGGCCAGCAGGTCGAGGGAGGTGATTCTGCCCCTCTACTCTGCTCTGGTGAGACCTCACCTGGAGTACTGCGTCCAGCTCTGGAGCCCTCAGCACAAGAAGGACATGGACTGTTGGAGCGGGTCCAGAGGAGGGCACAAAAATGATCCGAGGGCTGGAGCACCTCTCCTATGAGGACAGGCTGAGGGGTTGGGCTTGTTCAGCCTGGAGAAGAGAAGGCTACGGGGAGACCTGATTGTGGCCTTTCAGTACCTAAAGGGGTCTTATAAGAAAGAGAGGTACAAACTTTTTAGCAGGGCCTGTTGCAATAGAACAAGAGGTAATGGTTTTAAACTAAAAGAAGGTAGATTTAGACTAGACATAAGGAAGACATTTTTTACAATGAGGGTGGCAAACCACTGGAGCAGGTTGCCCAGAGAGGTGGTAGGATGTCCATCCCTAGAAACATTCAAGGTCAGGTTGGCCCGGGCTCTGAACAAACTGATGTAGTTGAAGATGTCCCAGCTCATTGCAGGGGAGTTGGACTAGATCACCTTTAAAGGTCCTGTCCAACCCAAACTATTCTATGATTCTATGAAAAAACAGTACAGGTGTTTAAACATGGAATTAATAATGAAAAATTTCAGCAGTCCCTATGTCTTAGCTAAATCACTATATTTCCACAGTCTCTTTGGAAACTCGAATCTTTTTTCCCTCTGGAGTGTGGGCATAATAACGGCTATTTGACCAATTCATTGTGAATTTGAGGCTTTCATAATAGATATTTTCTTTATGTCTTAACTGTTGCAACCCTGGTGTTTTTAACACTCAAAACTGCTGAAGCATACTGTCAACACAGTATCTTGAAAATAAAATCTATGCTTGTCTTCTGTTTTTCTTTGGCTGTTTAAATTAAACAGCCCTTCAAATTCTGAGAGTTGCACACCAGCAAATTATAACCCTGTCCAGATAATCCTGTATCTTTCTCTTCTTCCCAAATTTGTAGTATTACAATTATTAATTTGGATGACTGTTATTTATAATCACTGTTGTCAGTCTTGAACACACAGATTACAGGGTTAAAGGAAAGTAGTGGTTAAAATGTAGTAGTGCTCTCCAGGATACTCATAAATCCTTTTCAGTCTGTGTTTGATGACAAATACTTGAAGGAAGTGTCCTAAGACCCTACAGATGGTGTTAAATGAGATATTACAGTTTTACATTTTAATCAGCGGTAGAAAATTTTTTCTAGCATTAAATGTTTGTCACAACTGACACATTTAAACAAAAAAGCTTGACCGAAATGCTATTCTAGCCATGCTGTCACTGTGCTTTCTCAGATTTACAATGTATTATTTGACTAATAGGGTGGGATGCAGTCTTCTAAATACAAGTTTTGAGCTACCTTCCCAGTAGGGCTTGGGGCTCTGTAGACCTTGTTTCACATCTGCTGCTCCCAGCTGGGTGTCTTGGATACCGCAGAGCATCTGAGAAATATGGTCCTGAACACCAGTGTTCAGGCAACTGAACTCCACTCATTATGTGTCTTATCTATCAGTTAATCTGTCCTGGGGGAAGGAAGGTAGAAAAAGAAGAGGATACAAATCAGTTACAATTTTCTTAACTTGAAGAATTTTAAAAGGTTTTGAAATTACTTAACTAACTTCTGAAAAGTAAGTCCTCAGTCATTCCTATTTTTCCTATGCATCAGGACTACATGGAAGTCTTAGAGAGTCACTTAAATAGTTGGGATGAAATTCTGGAGTCCGCTCGTCCAACCTCTTGCTCAAAGAGGTTGCTGACACTAAATGATGCCTGTTTGGCTTTACTGAGTTGAGTCTTGAAAGCCTGCAAGGGTGGAGATTTGACAGACCCTCTGGGTAGCCTGTTCCAGGGCCAGACTGCTGTAACAGGGAAACAGATTTTCCTCATGTCCAGGCAGAATGTCTCAAGCCAGGAACTGTGACTGTTTCTCCTTGTTACACCATCTGTTGTTAACAAGAAGAGTTTCACTGGCTGCTTCTGTAAGTCTCCTTCGAGCAGCTGCTGACAACTATTACATTTTCCCTCAGTCTCCTCTTCACCAGACTAAACAAGCCCATCTTCCTCAGCCTTTCCCTATGGGCCATGAGCTTGAGGTCCCTCACCACCTTGGTAGTCTTCCACTGGACCCTCTCCAGTTTCTCAATATTTTTCTTGAAATGTGTGTGTGTGGGGGGGGCTAAAACTGGCCACAGGATTCCTGGTGTTGCTTCATCAGTGGTAAATGTGGGGGGATACCACCTTCTCTTCTGCTGATGACAGTCACCCTAAGATATCCCAGGATGCAGTTTGCACTATTTGCACTGAGAGCACGTAGTTGGCTGATGTTCAGCCTGGTGCCAAGAGTAACTCCTTGTCCTTTCAGCCATGGCTGCTACTCATCCAGTCATTTCCCAGCTTGAACTGGTGGACAGGGTTAGTCCACCTGGGTGCAGAGATTTACACTTCCCATTACTAAACTCCATGTGATTTCTGCTCGCCCAGTTCTCAAACCTGGCACAGTCCTTCTGGACTGAGACTCTACAATGCACTGTCTTACCCAGTCCCTCCCTTCCTTCCACCTCCAATTTAGTGTCAATCACAGATTTGCTAAGGTTTTACATTTTCTCCGCATACAGGTCAACAATGAAGACACTAAACAAGACTGCCTTAGTCCTGACCTCTGGGTAAGGTATCATGTTTACAGTCTTGCAGAGAATTCACCACTCTATCTGGTTTACATTACTTCCCTTTCAATAGCTTGTTGTTTATTCACATGTGTCAGATTACATTGGCACTGCATATTCTTAGCCTCAATGGACCTCTTAAAAACAAAATAAAGACAGTTTAGGTATAAATGCTGCGAACATATGCTTTCCATGGAAAACAAAGACAGCTGGATGAACTCAGAAACTTTGAAAGGATAGAGAAAACAGTAATTTAAATATGGGCTTAGGTTCTAAATTTGTGAGATTTTTAAATTTATGGCTTGTACAGTCTGCAGATAATACACAAATTTCAAAAGTCAGATACTTAACATAGGTGTCTAAGGCAGAATCCATATTTTACTACTAAATTCAGAAAGGAAGACAGGAACAGAGAAGCACACCTCCAGCCACACACATCTTTCTCCAGCAGGTACTTCATACTGCCTCAGAGGCACCTTTGACTCTTAGTGGGATTCACCTCACATAATTCTTCTGAGTAAATGTAAAAATCCACTTTAGCTTGCCTGTTTCTTCCCTTGGTTACATATGGGGTGTTCTTATCATTGATTTAATTGTGGATGCTTACATTATGGACATCTACACCCGGTCAACTGAATCTCACCCTTGTTGACTATAGACGGATCCTGTGGTTTACACACATTCCAAACTTCCATGCCTAAATGTAATTTGAATAAACATGTCCCTTCTTTGTGCTCTGCAATGGAATGCAGAAATGGAAACGGTCTTTTACTGATTTCCTTGACCTCAGGTCAAGGAAACTTCATCTGTTGCTGTCAGACTTCTCATCTTAATGCTTTGCAGCCATTTAGAAGATCCATCTTTGCTATACTCATCTCTGTTCTTCAGTTTGGTCATTGTAAGAATGAGAGTGTCTGCAAACGTTGGAGCTATCCCTCCCTCCTCTTGTACAGCCATGATGAGAGGACACCTCAAGAGATTATCAAAATGCAGCCTAGAAAGACATGAAGTTCTGTTATCCAAACTGTAAAATAAAGAGAGAGCTAATAGTAGTTGAAACTGCAGGTGAAAAAAAGAAAAATCTTTGATAGAGAGGAAAGGAGTCAGGAGGTGCCTTTAGAGGGATGACAGAACTCAATAAAATACAGCATCCATAGAAAATTAAATGAACTTAGCTTCTACTCAGCTGGGCAAGACTTACTCCATCACAGTAAATAAGCCATTTACATAGCTGTCATTTTAGTATTAGAATACATGCACAGTATTTTAATTTATTGTAATTCTACAGAACTGAACAGAGAGCCTGAATCACTGATATTAACAGAATTTAGGTAGACACCTACTGGTATTGCATCAAATATACCATATGGGAAGAATTATGAGGTCCATATAAACATAATACAGCACAGTACTATTAGTAGCATTAACAGCCTCTTACTGTTTTCTTAGGGAGTATGAGCAGAAAAGATATTTCCTGTTACTTGGGATCTGCTACCCTGAAAACTTCCCTTCTGTCTGATGCAGAACTTCTTTTGCAATCCTCAGCATCATTCTGGGGTGGAAGAGCCCCGAGACACTCCTGAGAGCACCCGGAGGCCTTTCTGGGCTGTGGAACTGTGACTTTGGACTTCAGTGGAGAAACAAGATCCTTCACAAGGCAATGCCAGACACTAGCTAGAAATCATAATTTGTTTGAAATACAACTCTTTTCTGCTGTTTCATATTCTGTTTATTACAGAGAATCCCTAGTCTGGGAATTGGATGCTTGCCCAATTGATCTCAATGGGAATTTGTGCAGTGAAAAAAAGATAGTTTATGTAATGTTGCATATGATAAAGCTCCTTAATGAAATCATGTTTTTATTGGCAATAAAACACACCCCTCCTGCGTGTAGTAAAGTTCTGTAGGTTCTATGGAGGGCCTTGGTGTGGGTTGCTTGGATGGTATTTCTTTCCTGGCAAGCTGTTCAGAGTCCTGCCTCAAAATCCAAAGTGGTAATGTATACTTTTGGCAACTAATGAGGTGGTTAAAGTTTCTACCTCTTTTAAAGACTGTAAAACTTACAGCATATTTCTTCTGACTGCAGAGTTTTAAGGATCGTTTGCTGACTGCAGCACAGGATTACTCAATGAAAATTTGTTGAGAAATTTGCACTATTTACAGAGCAGCCAGCAGGGGTGGCAGGTAACATGTAATTACATATTTAAATGCCTACATGTTTTGCTATGAACACTCAAACAGGAAAAACTATTACATTTTATTAATAACACTAATGCCTGGTCTGGCTATGGTTCCTCATGGCAGGTGGTATTGCTTGGATTACAAAGCTGTAATCAGAAGGATGTTAAAGTCAGGTTGATCATTTTCTAAACACTTACTTTTTTCAACTTGCTGGATTTTCACAGTTGTTCAAAATTGTCTCACTTTGTGCCATTGCAATTCCATGCAATTGCATAATTTCATCCAGTTGCAGCTCTTTTCTTAGACATTGGATTTTTTTTGATACGTGTGTCCCTCTCCCTCTAACCAAATTTATTTCTTCCTTCCCTCCCTTCATGCCTCCCTCCCTCCCTTCCTCCCTTCCTCCCTTCTGTAAACAGTAAACAATAACCTTGAGTTAATTAGCTAAAACAATTAATTATTAAAATTGACAATTTTGTGATAATAATTTACTTCCAAATGCAAGGATATGCAGTGGAGCAAGCTCAGCACTGTGCTGTCAGGGAACAGGGTGGTCCTGCCTTCCCCCAGACAGCTCTTCCTACCAGCTCAGAGAGCTGATTCTGATTTTTTTTCTTTTTGGTTAATTTTCATCTTGATACTTGCATGGTCTAGCTCACTGCATGACTATGTAAGTATTAACAACAGTGAAGGTGAAGCAGAAGAAACTGATGTTCACTAGAGTGATATCACAGATATTGGTGTTCACTAGAGTGATATCACAGATATTGGAACTTAAAATTTTGGATGACGCAGAGACCTTCCTGAGTCAAAGTGACAACATTACCAAACCTCATTACCTTCCAGAAATTAACTTGAGCATGCACACACAAGCTTTGCTGAATTTCAGCCATAAACAGGTCTTTCTGAGATCCAGAGATTAAAGCTGTAGCCTCGAGACAGACTCAGTTCCATGAAACCAAACCAGAATGAACAGCACCAAAATTAACCTGTTTTCCAGCTTATGATGAATTTTCTTCTCAGTTTGCAGCTTTTGGACCCTTCCACCCCTCCACCACTTCTCTTTTTCTTTAAAGCTATACCTTAAACCCAAGATCTTTTTCACTACAGAACCTTGATGCTTTATATATTCTGTATATAAATAGTGTATTGCTATTTCTACTTCATTGTGGAACAGTTCTTGCAAGTGGTCTTTCTGGCTAATGTTGTTTTCTGTCTCAAAAATTGCACAGGTAATATTTTTAAACTCACTTATGGTACTTAATGTGTATAATTAAAAAAAAGTTTTTAGAAATAAACTATAGCACAAACTACTTTTAGGGTTTAGAAACTAACCCTTTACTAGATCAAAACAAAATGAATCCAGAGTTTCTGTACAGTTTGAAAGTAGCACTAAATTAAATTCTATCATCTTCTCTATCATGCTGCAAGTTCTGCAAAGAACTACAACATTAGAAATAAGATGCACAGTATCTCTTGGACTCTAATTCCTGCAAGGCTTCTGGCATTTGTTTCTCTGCAGTCTAGGATTTCTTTAGCACAGTGTACAGCACAGAGAAGATTTTTGAGAGGGCAAAAGGATAATTTATTACATGCTACTTGACCCATTCCTCAACTAATAAGATCAATTCTACCCTCTGTGATACCTGAATGTCATGGCGAGTTAAACATCACAGCTTTCGGTCTCTATACAGTTCCCATCAGGTTTCCTGCACCATGGGTTCCCTAAACCTAAAATCTCTTCTCAAATTTATATTGCTCACCCTCTCCATGTTATCCCGCTGAATTATTTCTTCAGGCATTGTAGTGATGCATCACGCACTCCAGTGGGCCCAACATTGAGTAAACTAATGTATGAGGAGTCTACAAAAAATTCAGATTTTCAAAGGTGATTTTCAATATCCATTTTGTCCATTAATGTGACTGGGAATTTGCAATCAGCTAGACTAGACAGGTTCCAGATAAATGAATACCTTATTTTGTTTGTTTGGTTGGTTGGTTTAAATTTCTGAAAACAGAATCAGAACTTCTATGTCACTTCAAAACAAAAAATTAAAATCTTCTAAGTGCTAGTTTTCTGCCATTACCTCTGCAATATCTACACTTTCCCTGAGTGCTTTGTAGTTCAGCCTTTTCCAGCAGTTTTTATTGGCACCGGTTGGTTATGAGTGAGCACTGGCCAATGCCAATGAGGTTTGACTGAGCGCGGTCGCTGCAGGGACAGTAGGTGTGATCAAGGCTTGCAAATCACCTGTTGTACACAGGTTGGAAATGAACCTGTTTAAAATTCATCTGTTTTTCTCAGATGAATGGTTTTAGGTGAGATTTTATCTTTGCCCTCTCAGTAAAACCTCTACAGAATATAAGTATTTGTGGGGAGGGTATCACAACAGTTTCTAAGTTTCACTATTTTTCCAACTAGTATCACACATCCAGAAAGCTGGGGAAAGTGAAACTCTGTGTGTATTCATTTTTGGATGCAGGCATTTAGAATGTTTTTCTAACTTGTGGTGATATCACATTGATCCGTATGATTATTTAAATATTTATATACTCAGCACAAGCTGAAAACTTTGGCTTAGGTAAAGCATGGCTGTTCTCAATTGCACAGAGAGGTTTGCCCTGTCATTTCACCAAAACATCTTTCTTGCATTCAAGATATCATGTGAAATAAGCAGCAGGACTACAACAGAAAGAATAATTGTTTCTTTGTGGACCAGAATCAGTTAACTTGTGAATACAATGGGAAAAAAAAAAAATACGGAGGTGGGTGTGAAATGAAATCTTGCTTCTGAACACTGCCTGGTATGGGGGAAGCTGAAAAAGAGTGGAGCAAAACAGTTGTGTTGGATTAGAAATAGCAGTTAGAAATATCAAGCTGTGAGCGGTGAGCTTGTACCCAAACTAAGCTTGGGAGCTGGAGTTTTGCTATAGAATGTTCTCTAGAAATAATTGTAATGATCCATGCCATGAATGACATTATATATGACATTGTATGCCTGAAAAGAATTAGTACTTTACAAGCATAATAAATCCATCTGCCATCCATCCCAAAGGAAAGAGTAACTCGTACAGTTTCCTCTGCATCACTCCATCCATTTCAGCTGAATTCCAAGCAATGTTAGGGCATGGTAGATTTCCCAGCCACTTGTACATTCTCTTCTAATATTTCTTTTATGGGAACTTAGTCTTCCTGTTATTAGCTGGAATGTACTTTATAACTGCCCATTGCTTCAGCCTGTCCTAACAGTTCAGAATTAATAGACGGGAAATTTATGTTTTCTGCCATTTTCACTGCAGTTATATTGCATCCCAGTCCTCACTGGGAAGTGAACAAAGAGTGTTTTTTGCCAATAGACTTTGCAGTGAACTATAATTTATTTTTAGTTTCAGTAGATTTTAGCATGAAGTAATGGATGACATAACCGTCGTAGTCAGTATAGTTGGCAGAAACTGCCTTGGAATAGGCAGTGTGAATAAATAGCATGGTGTCACTCATCTTCTTCAATGAGAAAAATTATTTATTTGCAATGCAATAGTGTGTTTGTTCTTAAATTTACCTTACTGTCTACAAAGCATGCCACTACCTCTGCATTCTGGTCTTATGCTATATCAACACCATATTTAACATGTAAAACTGTGTTTAATATCATATTTAAGTTCAAACCTGTGTAACTACAGTATGTTAAAACACTGTGTTAGAAGGAAGAGGTTGGGAATCTTTACATAATCAAGTAGGAACAGTAAATCTAGATGACCTTTCTTCAAGGCCCAGGGAGTGGTGTGTTTAGTTACTGGTGACTCCTCAGCCCAATTATTCAGTTTTCCATCTACAATTGTGTCTACTGAGACCAGCCTTCAACCTTCAACAAAAGCAAGACTTAAACTAACCCTTTGGTATTACCTTGTATGAGCTGCTCTCCCTGTGCATCACCAGTCCCTGCTCCTTGTGGTACCACTTGTTAGTTAGCTGTACGTATCAGGAACTGGACCTGGGATGGGTCAGTCATAGCACTTGCACTGAATGGGGTTGTTGGATGATCTTGGCAAGGGAGCACTTGTTCTTCTCTGTTCTCCTTCCCTGGCCTGGTTTAGATGTTTGTGTTATGGTCAGGGAAGCTGCCCTGCATGGGCCTGTGTCTCTCCTGTGACTCTCAGGGGAGGTAGGCTGGACATCTCAACATTGCTATGTTTTTGGGCCAAAGACCCAGTTAATTTTCTAGTGCCAAGAACTGGTAAGTAATGCACAATCACAATATCAAACTGAAGATTCTTGAGGCCAGACTAGCCTTCTTGCTGCTTTTAGAGGAAAGAAGGCTCGTATTCATCATTCATCCTCTGGGTGTCTTTTCCCATTCTGTCAAGTGAAGGCTGATGTAGTATATATGTAGCGGATAACTGTTTTATGTCCTCCTCTCTGTGTAGGTTGTGGCCTTATGAACCCCAGACTAGTTATCACCTGAGATGAAAATGGTAGTACTACAAGTTTTTCAAGGAGTTACAGCTTCAGGTGTTGCCCCTTGCGAGTGAAATGAGGTAAGGAGGCTGTTCAGGCTGTCATGCACTTCACCATTTCCCTAAGATCTTCAGGCTTTGCTAGTATCCTGAGACAGTAAGACCTCTGGGTTCATCTAACAGATGTCTAAGGTCAACAGCTATGCCTAATTCAAAGACCTTGGCAGAGGTATACGTAGCATTTCCTCTTTTCTTATGCACTGCATTTCTCCATCAAAGGCACATTTTTTTGATGTCTTGTAGATTTAAACACCCAAAAGACAAAGCATGGCTGTTAGCAATCTTTCAAGATTTGTGCAGAAGAAGTAAAACTGCAAAATTCATAAAAAAAAAGTTCAGCTGGAGATTTTCAATGAACTATGACTAGCAAACTTCAGTAACAGTGTTAGCACTGAGCAAAATTTCCTGTGTGAGCAGTAGAAGGCTGGAAGAGGAAGACTGGGAGAAAAATTAGAAGGTCTTGCATAGTATTTGTATTAAAAGCCCTCAGTGATTTTCAAGGAAGGACAGAAAATCTATCTGTAGTGTAAAAATAATATTTCACTTTGCCTGCTGATTAATTGATCTGTAAACTTGCTGAGGGTGCGCTCAATCCCCTTGTCCAGGTCATTGATAAAAATATTAAACAAGACCAGCCCCAGAACTGAGCCCTGGGGAACACCGCTTGTGACCGACTGCCAACTGGATTTAAATCCGTTGACCACAAATCTCTGGCCTCCGCCATCCAGCCAGTTTTTTACCCAGCAAATATCAATATTGTGAGTCAGCCTTCAGTTTTATAAGCTAAACAAGGTACTATGTCAGGTTGTTTCTTGCATCAAAACTGTTGTAGATTGTCTACTTGTATGCCCCTGATAGCCATAGTCACCAGGTCTCAGACACTCAAGTTGAGAGGGTCATAATGTAGTGGAAAAGGTGGGAGGCATCAATGGGAATGACAGTTCACTTAGCAGATGCCCCAAAAGCATAGTGTATAAGTGGGTTATCACTTTGCCAACTTGTAGCCATTGTTGATTATTCAGTAGGGTCCTACTTGAATATACAACATTGTGTTTTGGAGTCTAAAAGGAAATTGTTGTCTTTAAACACATGCCAGCAACAAGAAAACTCTGTCAGCCTATATGCAAATAATTCTATACATGTGTTTTGTTTTTTTTTTAATGCGGACTTTTGCATGTCCATGTGAGCGCTGGTCTATGCAGGGAGCTCTCTCTGCTCTCTGTTTTTCATTAGGCACCACTGTGAAGGGCAAAGAAAGAAGTTTAGTATTTGGTGAAAGTTGCATAGCTTGTTAAAATGCTTGTTGGAGAAAAGTACTCAGTGCAATCAGCTAGTAATATTAAAATGCAAAGACTAGTTTTCATTTGCTCCTCAAATTAGCTTTATGTAGAAGGACTTTTTAAGGGACACGTTCGTCCTGATTATTAAAATTGCTGACTTAGTCTGAATTGCTCAGTCCTGAAGGTTTCAGGTATGCAGTAGCTGCATTTCTCAGTGAAACTAATTTGCTTACCTTTTCTTGTCGTGGTCTTAATTTGGACCCAAGTGTCTTCATTTTAATTGAAAAAAACAATTAGTCGTCTTCATGGAAACCTGCATGGCTTATCTTCATTTAATAATCAGTTGTGTAATTGGTGTTCAGATACACTCTAACTGGGAAAATTGCAGCATTTTGCCTATGTGGGGTTATTTCAATACTGAATCTGCAGCTTCCAACAACGCAATCAATTCCTTGAGGGCACACAAATCCTTGCCTGACCTGAAATAAATTAGCAACAGAATCCAAGGGTTGGTATCTTGATGTAAATGTTGCAGTGAATGCCATCTGTTGGGTATCAGAATGGTTTAATGAAGGCCTCTTTTATCTCAGGTGCTCTCTGAGTTTGGGAGGATGCTCTGGGGGCTGTGCTGCAGCCCAGCCTGTATATTCCAGTACAGCAGGACAATTTGCCTTTCTATGGCTTAATGAGAAAATCTATCTGGAAGCTGTGAAATACTACAGTCTACAACCTTTTCACAATTTATGAAAGATTCCCCTGTGACGGCTTGCTGAATGGTGTTAGCGCCTGCTGAGTCTGGCGGCCTGATGGAGTCGAGGATGCCACAGCTCCGTGCACCCACATCCAGCTGGCAGCGGGGCTGAGCACGTATTGCCATAGACGGACACACACATGTGCAGGTGGGTCTCAGTTGACCCCCAGACCCTCAGCCAGTTGGCCTCTGGTCCCTCCAGCAGCCAACTCAGTCTCTCCAGTCACTGATACCATGGACACATGGGCCTCCGGCCCCCAGTTCCACCCCAGGAGCTGTCACCCCTTACGTCCCTGCACACAGGACAGAGCCCCTCAGCCAGGAAAATGGCTAGAAATGGGGTTTAGTGGGAAGCCAGGATAGACTGTGCTGGCCACACGCAGCCAGGCAAGTTGCACTGACCAGCCCCTGCTGCAAATAAGCAGTGTCTTTTGTCCCCTTATCTAAGTATTTTCCCACTCCTCCACAAAAAACCTCCACCCTCCATTTCCCCAGCCATCCTGGAACATCCCATAATAAGTCCTGTGCAATTCCAAAATGCCCTTCGCCTGCCCTCCCATGGTGGTCCCCACATCCCTGGCAGTGACCCCTCTGTGGAGCGATGGGGGACCCTCTCCCCTTGGCTGGTGGTGATGGGTGTCCCCCAGCCCATAAGGTGAGAGGGTTGGGGGCTCCATTGGTCTGACGAGGTGACTGGGGCTCCCTCCTGTGCCGGTGTGCCCCTCTGCTCCTCTTTGTGTGTGGGAACGAGTCTTTAGTAATGTAAGCTAACAAGTTGTGTCTGTTTTATTAACGAACCAGACATTTAATACACCTTGGAGGGAAAAATGCTCTTGCAGGGATGTTTGGTCCTTCTCCCCACACCATATAAGATATGTGGATCTGTCTGGTCCTTGAATTATCATATTACTGGTACTGTTGTGTAGGTCTGGGGTTAGGAGCTTGAAATCCTGCCTAGTTCGGCAGGCTGAAGGGCCTGGTCACCACAGACTAGAGTCTTCCCTGAGCCACAGTCCTCAGTGGAAGTCCAAGACTTTGTCAGACTTTTCTCTGAGTCTTGTTTCCAAACAGTTTGTCAAAACACACTAATCCCTCCCCCTTGCTCTACAGAATGTCTAGTAATAGAGTGGAGTCTCTGTCCCTGGAGAAACTCAAAACCCAACTGGGCATGACAGAGCAACCTGCTGTAGGTGACCCTGCTCTGAGCAGAGGGTTGGACAAGACCATCGCCAGAGGTCCCTTCCCACCTCAGCCAGTCTGTGATTCTTCATTGCATAATAGTTTTTCATTTTGGGGGAGGGAATCCTCTTTCTTCATATACTAGGTACAAGTGGAAATACCGTATCACCAAACCAAAATGATTTTTTTATTCTTTGTTTGGTAAAAGGCTGTGACTATGGGAGTAGATAGAAAGATCTGACAGAATTGTATTGATACAAAGAGTGGTTCTCTGGACCACCTTCACTTGGAGAGGGTAAACTGATTTCACACTGAGCTGAGAGAGCTCATCTCAGTGCATCCGCTACTTGAGATGATACTCTCCAAACTCAAACATAGACCAAAAAGGTTAAGGTATCTGCTCTTATTAATTATCTGATAAATATGCAATGAATAAAAGTTAAGGATTTTTTTGTTGTGTCACCACTTTTTGTATCGAAATATTTGAAAGGTACCCAGTTCTTTTTATCCTGTTCTCTTCGTACTGGTTCTGAAACTGAAATTCTTTCAACTGAAGCAGAAATCTTTTGTCAGCTTGAAATTGGAGTATCTAATACAGTAACTGCTATTACGTAACTAGTTCCATTTTTATTAAGGCATGTCTGTGCCACAGCAACTTTCTGTAAGCCATACATAAATGAGGTTATGAAACTCAGTTAAAAAAATCAGGCTTTATGAATTCAGTATTGAAATATGATTTTTGTTACCTATAAATGAATTTCAGACCAAGTCTTAAGTCAAATCAATTTTAGAAGATAGCCTAAAACCTAGAATACTTCTTTCCTACTATTCATGGCAGAATATTTGCTGGTTTGGAAATCCCATTTCTTGAAGAAGTCTGAAAAGAAATGCAAAATTGAATGTGCACTTTAAACACTTAAGGCAGATTTTCAAGGCCTGTCAATGAATGACCACATAAATTACGAATGCTATGTATTTCAGCATATTTGACCAAGACTATCAATAAACAGAGTTAAAGTTCCTAGAATGAGAGACCAGAATACTAATTTCTGCATTTTCATTAGCTGCTGTGCTGGAGTCCCTGGGAGAGTAATACAAATTGGACATCTGTTGAATTCGCATTACATCAGTGTGACTGGGCAATGCACTCCAGGAAAGAGCAAGGGAGATCTTAAATGAATTTGCAGGGAAGCATTTTTACAGCCATTGCAGATCTCAAAATCAGCTAGAAGAAGATTCTGTGTTCTTCAAAAATGGGAAGAAGTTTTAAAAAATATGTTATTTTTTAAAAAAAAGTGATGGTAAGTCCCTGCATGACCTCAGGGACCATACACTATTTCAGCTGAAGAGACACAGAGGTACTTTTCATGTTGCAGATTTATAAAAGCTGTCACTCATGTGAGCACAAGGACAAACTGATAATGTTGGCTAGCCATTAGTTATATAGGTACATAGCCATGCCAGGTGGGAGGAGCTCTGTGCCATCCTTGGACACTTAGCTGTTGCTGAACTGCTGTCTACATGGTGTATTCACTGCATTTCTGAAGGGAAAAAAAAATTGTCTCCTCCACCCGTTAAATATGTCCTTGTTCACTGTACACAAGAGAACTGCTTCCTTTGTTAGGAAATGTCTCTTCTGACTGTGTTTTTTTATTAAAAAAAGATACATGAATTCTTTCTCTGAGTGACAAGAACCAAACCAAAGGGGATAAATATGCTGACCAGAATGGAAGACCGTTCCAGGTTGGTGGCATAACCGTACAGAACAAGGCTCAAATGCATGAGGGCAGGCTGCAAAGCTGGGTCCCTGCACTGTATGCTATCTGTATTTCCCTTATCAGACAAGGTGTCTAGCTAGCGAAGAATTAATTTGGCAAAAATTTCATGTCCTTACTCCGTCCAAGATCAGGTGAAGGCCTAAGGCAGGTTTTAGCTTAACAGAAGAACCTTAAATTGAAAATTATGTTCTAGATGGAACACAACAAAATTTGCTTTTGCCAAAGCTGGGGCAGATGCCTGAACTCACAAGGGTAGATTAGATTTCCCCATCTCAAGAGGTTTTAGGTTCCTCCAGCTGCCCTGCATGCAGCAATTGGATGCTTAGCTCTGCCCTGGTTCAGGTGAGATGTGGAGCTCCAGCAGGACCCTCCTTTGCCAGTAAGGAGCAGCTTCAGTAGGACAAGTGAGGACATTTCTGCTGGAGCCAAGCCAAGCCCACAGGGGCTGAGACAAGCACCAAGCCCAGGGGATCACCCTAATCCGGTTATCAGAAATGCTGTGCCGCTGTCACACTGCTGCTGCTCCGCAAGGAAGCTGTCAGCTCTTCCAGCTCGGGGGTTCAAACTTGATTATCCCAAAATTGCACTTCAGTAATTCCCTGATGCCCGTGGGAATGACTGCTAAAATTCACAAGGAGACCTAGCATGGCTGGTGTCATGTTGTGGAAATGTCCTCCAGTAAATCACGGGTTTTAGTTCATCTGAATTTTGAATAATCACTCAGAGTATCTTCCTTAAAAAGCAGTATTTATTTTTTCAACAAGATAAGACATATTACCTACTGCATAAAGTAAAAAATACTGCTAGAAAAGCTGCATTTAACTGAGATAACAAAAAATATATATAGATTGCACTTGAGAAAGTAGGCTCTATCCCAGAAGAATACAGTAAATAAAAAGCTAGCAAGTAGTTTGAAATTAGGAATCTGAGTTTCCTTTGAAAATGTATTTATTTTGGGGGGTTCCAATTCCACCATTAATAGTGTTATTTTTTAAGTTACAACAATATGTAAATAACATATCAATTACTACATAGACAAAGGAGGAAATAAAGGTGTGGAAAAATATCTCTGCAATTTCTGCTAATAAATAAAAAGGAAAAGTTTGCTGGTATTTGGTTTCACCAGGGTCATTGCAGCTCGGGGCTTGGGATTTTGGGATTTTTTCTTGGTTTACATGTGTGTTATCATTCCCACACTGCAACATAAAGCCCATCCTTAACTCTCCTGCACTGGCCTGGAGCATCCTGTCTTTATGGCAGATGGCAGCATGGAGCAGTGAATGGTTCCATTCATTATTACTAAGCGTCCCAGAAGAAATACTTTAAATTTTGTGACAAGTTTAGCCTCTATTTAAGAAAGTAAACCCAACATTAAGCAAGAGGATAATCCCTATTATACCAATCTGTTTTTACTTTACAGCTGAATTTTTCTGCTGGACCCTGGCATCCACTGCTGCCTGTATTCAGTTAGCTAACCTAGCAAACCTATTCGGTTTTCAAAATGAGTGTTCATGCCATCTACCTTTGTGGATCTCACTTAGATGCTAAAATCAGGTTTCTAATCTCTCTATATAGTCGAGAGAGAGAGAGAGAAAAGGTCCCAAATTGGGCGATTTCAACCTGGGGTCTAAGGCACACTTTGGGAGAGCCTTTCTCCCCACTGCCTGTAGGGGTAACTCAGACTCCTAGATGAGGCTGGATCCCCCAAATTAGGAGACGTAGAAGCCCTGCCCCCCAAGACATGGCTGTTCAGGTTGGTGACTGGGCGAGCATGCAGAGGGGCGCGGGAGATGCCAGGCACAGCGTGTGCCTGGTGCACATTTTCCCCTGGGGAATGGGAATTATTAAAGGACCACTCAAAGCACAAAGCCATGTGAAACTGATGTTTCCTACAACTAATGCTAACTTTGAGGCCAGGGTGCTTAGGCATAATTTGGGCATAATTCAGTCAGGAATATACATTAGAGTGCACTGCCTCAAAAACAATCAGTACTGCCACAGCCTTGCACGCAAATGTCTTCCGAAATTAGCTAAAAATTATGGAAGGGCTGGGTCAATCTTTTTATTAAGCTAGAGACAGAAAAAGAATGAAGTCATCTTTAAATAGTCCTGAAATACAAAATAAAGCCAGCAATCTTTGGTTACAGTGCTGTTCTTTTAACGTGAATTGCTTTGACAAATGATGAATCACTTCCCAAGTCAGCATTCAGGAGCATTTTTAAATAGACATTTGGGAGCCAGAGAGGAAAAATTAATATAAATAATAACACACCCCCCCCCATACATTTTGAATCTCAAATGTTAAAGTACAGGAAAGAAAGTAACACAACATTTCTAAGGGATGTTTCAGTAAAGTTTTGCTAAAATTATGAAAGAGCACTTAGAAAATACTTGAGCTGATAAAGAGAGTAAGTCAGAACATTAGGGCACTTTTGTAACAAAATTGTCAATTGCTAAAACATACTGGCTTAAAGGCTCTCAATACTATATTATAGCTCGTGCCAGTTTCCACTAATTATAACACACTATTGCCAAACTACTTTGCTCTTTCAGAGAGACAGAAACACAAGAGGCAACACAAGATGAATCGATGCAACCTTTGCCTGCTATTAAATATGAAACATCAGCCATTAAATGTGCTGCCCCATTCCCTCTGTTACATTCATGATCAAAACTCCAATTCTTTGCCAGGCTTAAATCTGCCTGTATTTTACACTTTTGGTGCAGCATTTAAAAACCTTTAAAGCTAAAGGATATTTTTCTTTCCTTTTTGAGCTAGAGCACTTTCATAATACTTAAAAAGGCATAGGAAGCTATGCTGTAGCTTTTAAAGTGCTTATTTTATTATGAGGTGGTATTTAATAATATTCTTCTGGAAGTTAATAAATGATGCACATTTTTCATGACAGACAGACATTGCTTAATGAGTTACCTCAGCAAAATGAAAAAAGAAATTCACTGTCAACAGTTTAACCATGGCAATACACAGAACTGAAATGAGACAACTAGCCTCAGATAACTAAGATTAATGCATATATGATGAAGTTGTTATAATCCATATTTAAAACAAACAAACAAACAAACCCCACACCAAATAACGATAATTAAATCTCAAGCACAGTTTTGTTTCCCAGTAACACAACTGCAAAACAAATCAATATTTTCAACAAACAAGTGCCCTATCTTCATGGCCTGGTTGGGGAAACACGGCACTCCTCGAACTGCAGCGAGGAGGATGCTGGGGAGGGGGGGGGAAGGGCTGTCTCTCCCTTCTCCTGCTGAGGGGGCTCCTCCTGGGCAACTGTGGGCAGCAAGGGGCAGGAGTCCAGTCCAGGTAGGTAGAGACCACAGTCAGCCCCAGCCCACAGGGATTTACCTGGGGACCTGGTGGGAGCCCCCTCTTGCAGAAGTGCCTGGGCGATGGCTCCCGTGGAGTCACCGTGGCAAAAGTACCAGCCTCTGCACCCCGCTACCGCCACCAGTGTCCCGGCTTATGCAAAGCATCTACTAATTTCAGCACACGATTTGCTCAACTACAAGCAGTAAGGTTTGACTTTACTGGTGGGTTATTGCATGTAGCGATGGGTTTTCCTCATTTTATCCCACTCTGTTGGGCAGGAACACTGGGAAGTTCCCTCTTGTAGTGGGACAAACCATTTCACACTCATACAGGCTCAAATTCTCTCTTCATTTATACCCACAAAACCCTACTGACCATCAGGACAGCTGAGCAGGTAGAAACGGCAGCAGAATTTGAGTGTAGAAACCGGTGAGTAAGAAACAGAAACACGACACTGGTCGATTGCCAGCTACCACAAATACCTACACAGCTGGTGTTTAATTTCAGTGGGCATTGCCTAAGGGCTATAAGTCAGCTTTGAAAATCTCAACCCGCAGAATCTAGCCACAGATAACCATAATGCTATATTCTTGGATGCTGATACATTAATCTATGATATACCTGTTTAGCTGCCATGGCACTAATCAGCACAGCTATGCTGGAACACAGCGATCATTTTTGCTAATTGCAAAGGCAGGCTAGTAGCAAAGTTCAAATGATTAGTGAGTAACGGTCCTCAGAGCAATCCTGCTTAAAAGTAAACGTCCGATAAGCTGCAATTAGTGTGACTTGTTTTTTAAATTTTATTTATTTATCTGTTTGGTTTTATTTTATCGGGGTGGCCTTGAACTGCAGATACAATCACAACGCTCGTGGTGATCCAGCTGTATATCTACTAAGGCCATGTTGTTCCTGGTTCTGCCTTTTCTTCTGGGATGCCCAGCCTCAGGGATGAATTTCAGCACCTGGGAGGATCAACAGAAATGCATTGATTAGAAAACGCTGTTAGAGATTTGAGGATGAGAGTGTTGGGGCCCTGAGGGCACCAACAGCCCTTAATGGCCCTGACCAGTATTAATTTGGACACATTTTTGGTTAACTTCCAGCTTTTTCTTTCCACTCTGTGACATCCTGCTGTACTATTTGTCCTGGAGCTTTGACAGATCAGATTATTTCCTACATCAGGTATCTTTATATCATGCAGTTCCCTAACCATGTCCAGAGTTGCTCCTTTGCATGTGAATTATCAAGCATGTTTCCTTTGGCTCGTCTTTGCAGTCCCATACATATATGAATTGCTCTGCCCCTTTTCTCACTTGTATAATATTTCTGCTCTAAAGAACAAGGAACATTTTTAAATGCAATTTGAAATTTCTGAAGCACATATCATTAGAATTGATCCAAAAATGAAATGCCTGTGGGAGGCAGTAGGAGATGAAGGGAGCTTGTGCAAAATATGTGCCAGATCCCATTGAGTTTCTCTGGAATCTGACTTTTGTTGGCTTATCTTAAAAATCTCTGCTTAAATTTAAATAATTTCTTAAGAATTTACTGTGAATAGTGTGAAAAAAATAAACAAAAAATATTTCCTAGGGAAGTATACATCATATAAGAGGCTTCTGAAAAAAATCTGTCTAGGCAAGATAATCTCGAGACCCTTAAAAAAGAGGGTTATATGTTATCACAGAATCACAGAATCGCAAGGGTTGGAAGGGACCTCGGGAGATCATCCAGTCCAACCCTCCTGCTAAAGCAGGTTCTCCTAGAGCATGCTACACAGGACTTCATCCAGGCGGGCTTTCAATATCTCCAGAGAAGGAGACTCCACAACCTCCCTGGGCAGCCTGTTCCAGTGCTCCGTCACCCTCAGAGTAAACAAGTTTTTCCTCATATTCAACTGAAACCTCTTATGTTTCAGTTTGTGCCCATTGCCCCTTGTCCTGGTGCTGGACACCACTGCAAAGAGTCTGGTTCCGTCCTTGTGACTTCTACCCTTAAGATATTTGTATGTATTGATGAGGTCCCCTCTTAGTCTTCTCTTCTTCAGGCTGAACAAGCCCAACTCTCTCAGCCTTTCCTTGTAGGGGAGATGCTCCAGTCCCTTAATCATCCTAGTTGCTCTCCTCTGGACTCTTTCTAGGAGTTCCTCATCTTTCTTGAACTGGGGAGCCCAGAACTGGACACAGTACTCCAGGTGGGGTCTCACCAGGGCAGAATAGAGGGGGAGAAAGAGACAACAAACACAAGTTGCAACAAAAGAAATCCTCTTTGGGTATACGGAAGAAAATACTGAGAGTGTTTAAATGTTGGAGCAGGTTTCCCAGAGAGGTTGCAGAAACCTTGGAGATAGTCAAAATTAACAGGACAAGGCCCTGAGTGACCTCATCTAACTTCAAAATTCTCCCTGCTTTGAATGGGAGATTGGACTAGATGACCCCCAGAGCTGCCTTCCAACTCGTACCATTATATGAATCTATGATTCCCTGAAAATGGTCTTGTGGAAAACAGCCATAATGTTGCATCCTATTTAATCTTCTGTGACAGTGCAAGTGTGTAAACAATGAACTGGAAAAAGCTAAGAAGGATGGAGGTTGGCAGGGGCATGCTTTGCAAGCCCACCATTGGAGGTTGAGTTGCTGTGTGAGAGCTCATATCCCCATTAGCACAGTGGCGCAGGCTGAGGGGAGGAAATCCCCTGTTTTGTTTCATTAGTTTGCTGTTGATAGGCCTACAGTAGTTTAACAGAACCAAAAGAGATACTAATATCCAATTTCTGCCCCGAAGCTCAAATATTAGTTTGGATTAGGTACAACAAGTGAGTTAAGACTATGAACACTTTAACTCTCCTACAGCATTTTTCTTCCCAAACCTCAGAGCACATTGCACAGAAAGACATGCATCATTGTCAAGCTTGTATAGATGGAGAATATAAAACTGATTTGCTCAAGGCTTTGCAACATATCAGTAGAAAAACACCAGTGGCATAATACAGTCCTTTTCCTTTTGAAATCACTTATTTACTGATGGGGAGCAGGACACGGAGCTCCACATGCAGTTCCACATGCAGTTCCACAGCTGGCAGTAGGCAGGTTGTCCTGTTCTGCTCTCTCTGGCCTCAAGCACTTGAGTCCAGAAAGGAACACATCTCACCTCTCGACAGGCAGTTATGACTCACTCTAGCTTGGCCAAGCAACTGCTAGATCAGCTAGATTTATCTTGCTTGTTCAAAAGATGGAGAGAAGTTGGTCTTGTCTATCACCTGCCAAAGCCACTGGTCAAGCGGGGAATGGGACCTAAACATTTTTAGCATCTCAACCACAGAAACACCCACACTTCTGCCCTGAATAATAGGTCCCCTAATTAACAGGTCATACTGTTAGTCAATTAATAATCCTCTTTCTTTACAAAGTACTTTCTGTACTTTGACGTCACAACACCGTACAAGAATTTAGGAGAGGGAATAAGGGGCTGCATACCAGATCAATAGCTTATTAGCAATTTCAACAGAATTAGAAAGTCCCCAAAAGTAAGTGTGAAAGACTTGTCAAAGGTTAACCACAGATGCTATGCAGAGCATGTGGGGAAAGGCAGGCAGGTGAGCAGCCTTCAGGATGAGACCATTTGTGCTCTACCATTAATACCTGGAGGGTAGGAAGGCCATGGGATGTACGGAAAGTGATAAGCACGAAATACAGTCTATTACTTTGTCCTCTCTTTTGTGATAAAATTTATGTATGTTTAACCTATGTAATACTGAGAGGAAGGACTGTGCCTAAGCAAGGTACATATATACTGCTTTAACGGTTGCACTTGATGATCTTAAAGGTCTTTTCCAACCTAAACAATTCTATGATTCTATGTGGGGAAGATATAATTACTTTTCCCTGTTACAAATGCAGAGGATTTTTTTTTTTTTTTAAAGCAACAAGATTATAATGGATTTGAATTTATTTCAAACATTGACTGCCTCAATAAATCCTGATGGACACCAGGACAATTCACTGTACCACATTGTCATCCAAAACACAGAGGAACTGAACCCAATCAGGTTGCTGTGATTATTACAGAGCTGAAAATAGACCGCATCTTCAAAGATGCTTTTTTTTTTAAGAAAACATACTTTTGAAATCAAGTATAGCTGCTGACACTGAACCCATGATAAAATTCTTTAAATAAAGAAGCCTTTCATCAAAATCTGACAAATTCAGATGATTGGCACTTTACAAGATCATAGGTAGGTAGATCTGCTTTTTTCAGCTGAGAGCGAATGAAAGTATGCAATGGGATGAGAGCAAATATGTGGGCTGTATTTAAGCTAACAGACCTCCTGACAGCTTGGGGATTTTCCCTGTGTTTTATATTAAGAAACATGAGCACAGTATATGGGCTTTGCTGATAAGAGCAGAAAAATGAATTGGCAGACACTTCCCAGACAAGACAGGAAAGCAGTGTTTGAACACAGCTGAAATTGGACTGCTTTAATAGCTGATCACAGAATTGATGTTCAAAGCTCTCCATCTAGCTTCCATCTAATAGTTTTAGTTTCAGCTAAATACAAGGGAATTGAAAAGAATCAGGAAGTAAGGCCATTGCTGGTGACCACTGTAGTTGAAAGAAAACTCTTTATTCTGAAAATAGCTGCTGTTTATTCATTACATGGTCAGGCCCTTAACGGTGCGGTGAGGAACTTCTGAATTAATGAAAACCGTTCAAAGAGATTTTGTTCAAGACACTTTATTGCTCCTTTTTTGATGGGATCAGTAGCTGTAAGAAGGTATGGATGTGAGGAAGGTCTGGAACACTCAAAAGGTTTGTTTTGCGTGGGTGAAAAAGAAGAATAACCTTGCCATTTTCAAATTGAAGGAGCAATGTCTGTCACTGCTAATCAAAATAGAGGTGCCTCAGCTGTTCAAATCATTACCTCACAAAGAGTATGTCACTACAGCGATATCCCCCTCAAACACTGAGTTAATTATGGTCATAAAACTATTAAAGCAATAAAAGAAAAAATCAAGACAGAGGACTTAGCTTCTGAGCTGGACTTGGTGTTTACAGGTAATACAAAAAAGGGTATCAGGGCCCTGTAGCATTTCTTGTGCAGACACAGGAGATAGGATAACATAGGGTTCTCCATAGGAGAACACCAATATGCTGGATAGCATTTTACTTTGTAGATATTCCTGAGCATCTGAGAGGTTTCAAGGTGAGGTGACTGTGGCCTATGCATAATTTTCCCTGGGGGCAGTGGTGAAGGAAATATAACGAAAATGCTTAAATACATTTCCCTGCCAGAAATTTTGCTCATTGATAGTGCATTGAATTTGGACGCCAGCTTCTGAAGGACTGTTTAAATGAGAGAGAAAAGCCATCACAAACCCCAGTATCTGGAAGCTGAAGCCAGAAAAACTCAAACTGGAACTGGGGCACACTTGTTTAAGTCAGGTCGACTCATTGCCTGGACAACCCTCCAAGGAACCATGGGGTTTCCAGCCTGTTTGAGGACATCAGAAAATGGCTGTCTTTCCAGAAGGTATACAGTACAAGCTTGGGTCTTGCTTTGGGGGTAGCAGGGTGCTCTCCCATGGCCTATGGAGCACAGGAGGTCAGGGCTGATGGCCCAGTGGCCCCTCTAATCTCAGCAGATATGTAAAAGCACTTCATGATCAGGGGCTGAGGAGTGTAGAGCACTGATAACTGCTGGGGAAAGGACCCACCCAGCTGGACATAACCTGTTCACCCTGTTCTATACCCAGCATTTCTCCAGCAGAAGCAGCAACAAAGAGATGACTCCAGAGAACGATCCACCTGAAACACCCCCTTCTGGTGGGGCTAGCTCTGATACCTAGGAAAGGAGCCCAAAGGCTGTACTCACAGCTTTAGCTGAGTAGAGCTAGATGAGGTGAACCACTCCCTCCAGTGTTCACTGATGGTCCTATCCATGTATTATTTACCTTTGAAGTCAGGCAACATTTAGCCATGACAGTCCATGATGGCTGATTTCTATTTTAATAAAAGGCAAAGAGTAATAGGAAACCCAGGCAACGCTTCTTAAAAATAATAATAAAAAAGGGGTATCCAGCTGCTTGTAGCCATTTTTTACTTATTATCATTCATTTATTAGAAACAATAATAAGATTCTTCGTTAAATTCTTGACCAGTAGTTTAAACACCAATAGAAATCTGAAGCCTCACTCAAAAAATCAATTTTTTTTTTTCTGATTAGTTTAAGAAGACCACAGATAATCAATAACATGACTATGGTACACCAAATATCTGGTTAGCTTCATATTCCAGTGACAGGATGGAGAGCAGCTCTGAATACTATTTTAGATCGTGAAATTTGTACTTTGCAGAACTTATTTTAAAATCCTGCTATGCAGCATTATCTAATCTCCTTCTGCTCATCTAAAAATACCATCATTCTAGATGCAAACCAAATTATATTTGTCTGAGATTCATGAAAGAGGAAGCATCAAAAGTGCAAAACATTCAACACAGATCCAAGTTCTGATACAGATGAAAAATCTTACTCCGCAGTTTTTTAAAGTTATCTAATCCAAAGGTCACACAGTTTAGCTGTGCTCCGAGCCTAAGAAACCAAGCATTATGGGAACATGGTTCATAATTTAGCATAAGGACCTTTATTCTAGTAGGAACATAGCCCAAAATAACAACACAGACCCAAAGCTATTTTCTTTCTTACCAGAGATAATTATAGGCTATCTGGAACAAGAAGAAAGAGTTTGTTTGCTGATCAGCAGTAGCATTCAAACTGAGAGATTATTAAATGTAGATGGGATTATCAATTCTATTTTTTTATTTGTATGAATAAGAAACACCTGGTTTTAACACAGGAAACGTGGGAAAAAAAATTTAATTGGGGGGTTGGACTAGATGACCTCTAGGGGTCCCTTCCGACCCAAAACATTCTATGATTCTATAAAACTCAGGTATCTGAAAGAGTCACTAAAGCTACGATGTTTTTGACATACATGACGTCAACAAGACCCTCAGTTTTGGTGATCTTGTCATGCATTATGGCTCCAGCTTTTGCTTTTTCACTGACCAGATACAGGTATTCCCCCTCCCCAAATTGCCTCTCTGCCCAGACATGCATCATAGGATGTCTCACTTGCTTAACTTCCAGATGTCATCTCAAGAACTTTCATTTTCATCTAGTAAAAAATGAACCTTTTTTCCTCTCACTGCACCTCTGTGCTCTCTGCTCATCCTGTGACCTAGCAGTCATTTCTGACTCATTCTGGTTCCTTTTATTTGCATTCCAAATAAATCCCATTGCTGCTTCTTGTATAACATTTCTATGCATTAACTCTTTTGTCAGGTTAATTCTGTACTTTTATTACCATAACAACCTTTTTTCTCCTTTATACATGTACTCTCAACACCAGGACACGCAAAAATCAGACCGTATTCCTTGTGCGATAGTTTCACGACACTAGCTCTTCTTAATCCCTTAGCAAATTTCCTTTGTTGGATCAGCAGCATTTGTATCATTCTTGCCCGGTTATCTTATGTTTCCCTGTGTAGACAGGGTGAGAATTATTGTCTGCTCTCTCAAGTGCCTCCTTACAGTTTGCTTCTTATTTCTCTGTAAAAAAGAAAGGGGGGGGGGGGGGGGAAAAGCCCACACGCCAGCAGATTGTATGTATTTCTTAACTCCGTTGCAACAGCTCCTCTGTCTTACTAAAGTCCCATGTCACCTTCTTCTTCTCTCCCCTGCTCCCCTGTTCTTTTCTCCCCAATAATATTCCCTACTGCCTTGTTTTCCCTTTACAATGTTGCGTCCAGTTAAAGCTGTTTCTATGCTTCAGCGACTTGTGCAAAGACTCAATATTGTGTAGGTACTCTGAGGTGCCTGCTACCCCTCTCAGGTCAGCAAGAGATTATGAAGGAGCCACCCTAGCACCAATATAAATGTTCTCATTGAGAATTAATTGCATCTATGTCCTGTGAAGGCACCAGACAAGCTCCAGTCAACATGAAACTTGAATGGAGGTATAAAGCTTCAAAAAGGGGAGGGGGGGGCAGGGAGAAGCACCATCTAGATGGTGAAAAATGCATCAGTCTTTACAGGAGAGACAAGTAAGTAGGTAAAAGATGTGATCAGCTTTCACCACTTTGTTTTTTTCCTCATGCCTTTTAGCTGTGTTGCTCAGCACTGTGTTTGTGGAGGTTTATACACTCTGACAAATTCTGGTTGCTACCTTAAGAGCATTTATTCCTCACGGAAACTCATTTCACATCTCATCAGTTACAGCAATGAGATGGGGAAACCGATTTCTTGTTTCTCTGAGGTACGTGCATGCTGGGCGGATGGCACAGCCACAGCCTGAGCTGAACTGAGTCCTGGCCTGAGCTTCCCCCCACCTCCTCTGGGCTGGCTGATCCCCAGGTTTAGAGCCCCCTTCTCTTTAAAGAGCAGCTCCAGGCATTTCCAAAGAAATGCACTGTAATGGAAAACAGGTTTTGATTTCAGCTCCCCTTTAGCAAGTTAGACAGCAGTAGACATGAGCATTTGATTAAGGTATGCTGCATCCATTTCCATGAATTGCTTTGTCTTTCCCTTGCATGGAGCCCTGCAACATAACTCAGTATCGCTTATGGTAGGCTGTGCCTGAGAGATGTTTTGAGACACTGCCAGCCCTTGGCCTGTTTGGTCTGCAGGGTTCGTGACACTATGTGGTAAGTCATGAGTATTTGTCCATGAGCTCCGGTCTCAAGCAAATGGCAGAAGCTGTGGAAAACCACAGAGCATCACAAGACTCCTGAAAAAAAACCAAAAAACCCACCCATAAAACTATCTGTTTACTAAAGTTATGAACCCGTTTACTTCTGAAAACTGCTGAGTGTTTTGGTAAAGTTATGGCAAACTTCCAGGTTGTAAAAAAGACCCGAGATCTCATTATTAGCATTTCCCAGGGCAATAAAGAAAAAGATACCCCTTACTGTGGCATTCTTATTTTCTCATTTTCCCTGCTGTTGCATTATTTCTCACAATTGGACATGATAGGAAAGAGCTGTACAGTCTGTTCAGGGAACTGGAGCAGCACTCACAGCTTGGGGAAATTAAAGGCTACACGTGACAGCTATTAGTCCTGCAATGCTAGGAGGGAGCGCTCGGTGATGAGTACAGTGCGAGGCTTTGAATAGGAACTAAGGGGGAATTAAAAAACATTAAGAGCATAAGGAGAAAATAACCTTGAAATCTCTCTGGACCAGAAGCCTCTCTCGCAACAAATGCTCTGGGCATTAGTGTCCCCACAGCTGCCTGCCTGCAGTGCTCTGGCACTGCAAGGCACTGCCTACAAAGCCAAAAAGGAGCCTATTGCTTCTGGAAAATTTGCCTGCCTGTCTTTCTTACTCAGAAATACTGGGTAGCTCAGAAATGGCAGACAACTTTTATGTGCTTTCCAGTTGCATTTTTACTGCTGAGGACAAGCATATCCATGTGCAGGACATGTAGCTCTGGTGGGTCCAGGAGCTCAGTAGGCAAAACCCCCAGGACAGCGGTTAGGCAAAATCAGACTGGCAAGAGAAGCGGTCTGGGCTCGGCAAGATTCAGTTTCAGCTGCTACAAACACCTTCTTTGCTCCCCTACCTTATGCTTCCTTCTGGTGTCTTTTGCAAGTAAATCAAAGTAATTGAGACTTGTGTTTGATTCTGGCCTACATCCTCCTGCAGCAGAAGGCAGAGATTTTTAACCAAATAAACAGTGCTGGGGATTTCATAAAGTGTGCAGCTATGTCCTTCGTTATGCAACTAAAGGCTTTTTGGTTAAGGTTGGTGGGTTTCAAATTGGCTTCGAAAAGAGTAAACCAGCTCCATGGTTCTAAAACTGCCATGTTGAGAGGTCCCTCCTCAGTGCTTTTAATGCCAGGCATTTAAATAAAATTAGAGTTAAGTGTCAAAGGAGAATAAAGTATAAAACTGATTAACTGTGCATGGCTAATGATAATTATTAATAATAATATTAATAATAATAATAAAGTGGAAAACATTCTGGACTAAAATTAATGGACACATCTTTAGTACATCATATGTGATTTTATCTGCATGACTTCTACTCATGTTAATGGCAGCCACTCAGCTAAATTTTTTCTCAGTGAGCTGTTAATTCATACCTAAGGGATTAAGTTTAAATTTAAACTTACAAAAGCCACTTAATGTTAAAGCTGAAACATTGTCTTGAATTCATATGGTTTTCGGAGAACAAAGGACTAGTGAAATAAATTAGCAGCGATTTATTAGTGTGAATATTGAATTTCCTGAATTTAGTGATTAATTTGTGGCGGACATATGTCGTGACATCCTGCTTCTCACCAATACCTCATTAGTGTGATATTCTGGTGTCCCAGCACCAGATGCTCCTGAACACCTGACAAAAAATAAGTGCTTGATAACGTGCTTATAATCAGGGTTTTTTTCTAGGTACTGTCAATAGTTGGCTGAAGTTGTGATAAAGATGTGACCCAGGATTCACAGAATCACAGAATCATTCCTTAGTTTATATTTTGCTTCCAATTCTCTCAGAATCCTTCTGGATTACGCACCACTCATATTTATAAGTGTTGAAATTCCATATAGATTTACTGTGCAACTTTCCTTACAACTGTTTTTGATGTGTATCTTCTGCTGTATCACTCTTGATGTATGTTTTCTTCTTCTGTGTATCTTTTCTACTCCTGCCTGTACCCTTCTAAGCATGAACAGTCAAAACCCAGTGTAAATACCCCACCTCTTTATCCAGGCCACAATAAATATTTGTTTTGTTATTACTTGTTCACCTCTACTCCTGCAGAAGACTGACACTTGTTTTTTTCCCATCACCACTGCACTAAACAACTTTTTTTTCCTGAAGCTCTTCATGGTGGTTCACTACTCAACCTGTAGTCCAGCTTCCACCCCTCATTTCTCCCTCCTCCCCTCATGCACCCAGCGTTATATGAATAGTCAAGACTGCTCATCCTAATGCTTGCTGCCTTTCTAAACTGTATTTACAAATACTGACACAGGCCTTCTGAAATCCCTCGCAGCCTCTTCTGCTGTTGAAGTATGTTATCTCCTGTGCTAGCCGTCATTTTTGTCACCTCTCTGTTCACCTCCCTCTAGACTGATCATACATGAAATAACATTTAATCCACGTGCTGGGGGCACCTACAGATAGCCACTTCTTATGTAGAAAAATGCTCCTCTCTTTCACCTCTTTGCTTTTTATCTCTTAACCATCTTCTAATCCACATCTGATCTTGCCTGGTTTGGCTGTTTGCTCTCTGAAGGAGATGACAGGTCTCATAGCATTCTTGTACAATGTTGTCATGCTGTATAAATATTTATTCATACATAAGGCATTCTGAGTTCATTTTATCAGCTCATAGTCATCGAGGTGGCTTATACCTATTAATTTTTTTTCCAATTAACACTTCTACCACTGAGATAAGGCTTTCCACTCTGTAATTACCAGGGTCATCCCCTGCATCTTGCTTACAGTTACATAAAATATTAACTATTCTCTAGCCCTAGCTGATGTGGAGTATGCTGTATTCTGAAGTTAATTGTGAGAAAAATCTCCTAGCTTGGAAAAGAGTAACCACACTGCTCACAGTGAGGCATCAACAGCCTTCTGCTATTGCAGCCTTAAGGTCTCCTGAGTTAATGTCTTTATGGTATGAGCCCACATCACATCCAGATTTAAATTCCATAAAGTTCCTTTTCACTTGAGACTGAAGCCAAGTGGCAAATCAGGCTCTTATAAAAAGTATGTGTCAGAAATTAAGTCAGCATGGCATGCATCTACCTACTTTCAGAAAATCAAAAGGATAACACCAAGTAACTTTCCTAGATATGCTCACTTGAGTAAACATTGGTCACGTCTGGTTCTGAAAAATACTGATTTAGAGACAAGAATATAAAATGTTCTTTCTTTGTTTTTTTCCATCTAAATGTGTTCTGAATGGTTTAAAAAGAAATATGATGGACTTTGGTTTTATGCAAAAATTTTGCTTTCCTAAAAAATTGTTGAGTGAAAAAAAAGCTAAGGCTGAAAGATTCAGCTGCTTCCTATGGGTAATAAATCTGGAAGGGAAGAGAGTTTACAAGTGACTTAATTGTCATTTCCAAGCATGGTCGTAATTTTAAAAGATATAGCACAAAACAAGAGGAAGTGCAGTCAAATGTCTCAAGGAACACATTTCTCTGTGTTACTAAAAAGAGTATTTCCAGTGGTTCTATCAGTCCTTTGCTCAGAAAAATCAGTCCAACATAAGCCTCATTCTTGCAGCAAAGTTGACTAAGATGCTATGGCAGCATCCACACAGAAAGGTGGCAGAAGTTCTCTCCACGTTCTTCTAAATTAACTTCCCCATAAATACCTGTCAACATCCCCTTCTAACTCATATGTAACCTCTTTCCACTCCACTCATTCACCACTTCGAAATGTAAATCTTTGGAAGATTGTTTGTATCCACCATGTATCCCAAAAGCAGAAGTTCATCAAGAAAATTGTAGAAGTTCTGTAAAAAGAGAAACTGCAGTATCCTGAAGCTATGTATATATTGTTATGTGACATTAAAGACATTAATACTAGAATTATTTAAAATCAGGCCTTCTTGCAGGTTGACTCCGTGCGTGTGCATCTCTCTATGGCTTACTACAGTGGAAGGTGCAAATGCTGCTCCATGAGGTACCAAGCTGGTATCTAGCATGGACAACAAGAGCAATGACATTATCTAAGTCTAGGCTCCATTCTCAGGCTACCTGAGCCTGTGTGGAAGCCTAAGCAGATCCTTCACCTCAGGAAGAGTGGTGGCCACAGGGGGCATTCACTTAAACACTCTAGGCTCTCTCAAATGGTAGCATCTTTGCTTATGACACTTCGCTGAAATCAGTGATTTTTGCCCATTCCCATTGTTTTTTGCACTGCAGGTCCAACAGGATAATCAATATAAGCATGATAATATAACATGACAATGATAATATAACATGACAATGATAATATAACATGATCAATATAAAAAAATAATCAATATAAGCAGCGCACACAGCTCTAAGAAAAGCCTTCAGAAGCCACATAAGCAATAAATACTCAAAAGAAGTACCAAAGAAAAGAAAAAGAGTGAAAATACCTCATGATACTTTTTCACTGTTTTCCCTGACATGCACGTGCAGGATTTCCAGTTCGAAGTCCCACATCCACAGTTTCCTCCACAGCGCTGGACAAGGAGGCAGCGGGGGAAGAAAACTACATTTGTCAGCTTCAGTTCCTCCCTTAAATTGACAGAGTAGTTTCTTGGAGTGCAGCTGTAACGTTTCACGTCATCATTCAACCTGTCCAGGTCAACTGCAATGCAAAAAGGGTTTCATTAGTAAGGTTTGAGGGACGCTGCTCTGGTTTATACCGCTCCCCAGGCAGCCAATAACACAAAGTGATGTGACACTGGTTGGAAAATATGTGAAGTATAGCAGTGATTTCTGAACAGATAAACATAAACCCACCAATCTGAAATCATTACAGGTGGCCATCCAGGCTCTCATCCTGCTCCCACTGATTCCCATAGCACAGCTCACATTGACTATAAAAAGGAAGGGAAGGCTTGAAGTAAAATATTGGCCTGAAAGCGGAAGACTGGTTATTTTATTTGCTCTGTCATTGATCTGCCTGATCCTTGGGTAAGAGATTCCACCTCTGCTACTGTCTTCCTTCCCCTGCTTACACCTGGCTTACTTAGATGATGAGCTCTTGTTTTTTTATTACAGGCACGATTCCTTTGGCCTAACTGCAGGTATACAAAAGGCAAACACTTTAAACAAGGCTCCTCCTGTGGTCAGAAAAAAAGATGTCTTTGGAGAATGATTCCTGCCTTCCTCAAAAGGACATTTAGCACAGGTGGCATGACTTGCTTTCTCAAGTTGCCTGTCTGTATTGTTTATGGATAGAGTCTAGATAACTGATGGAGAAATCAATCTAGGCAATATTAATTTCAGCTGGTAAATGCTCCTATTATAGGCATACAAATAAATACAATTAAAACTAATGAGCTTCACTGAATGCCAGTAGTTGGTTGATGTTTAAATGCCTGGTATCTCTGTGAGATGTGTCATGTAAACAAGTAGTAAAGCCAACAATAAAAATGACTTATAGACTATCAACTGTGAGTTTAAGTGCTGTTTCTAGCTTTAGCTTGTAAAGCTAAAACAAAACAAAACAAAAACCCTTCCATAAATACATCTTCCACAATCGTAACACAGACAAAAGTAACAAATTTAATGAATTTTATTTCTATAGAAATCTTCTGATTTCTTTTCCCTCCTTTTCTACTTCCTTCTTTTCCTTAGGATTCTGTCCACCAACTAAGTGTTCAAAAGCTCAATAATTCATTCAGGATTGGAGGACATGTGTAGTTGTGTTGAGAAGTGAGGTCCTCTCAACTGAAACCGAGAACCAGAAAGAAAATTAAAATGCATTTTGAACTCATTGAGCTTGCAAGCTGAAGAATCCATCTTCTTTTGATTCAAATCTTCAAATTTCAGAATAAATGGAAAACTGGAAACCAGGAACACTGCGTCTCACTGACAAATCATTAATTATATGAACATTCTTTTTTAAAAGACTCAAAGCATAATTTAAGCTGAACAAAGAAAAATAACAGAAAATGAGTGGAGGCTACAGCAGACAAAAAATAATCCCTTCCTACCCTAAACAGTATTTTCTAACAGATACACCAACAGGAAAAAAAGGACTGGCTCAAATAAGAACTGAGATAACGGTCTAGTGTTTGTGACCATATCAGATTTTCATGGGCATGTTTAATAGCTCCACAAGACCTCTGGTCCTGAGTGCTCCTATGCCTGTGTTTTACTATAAACATGTGAAAGCCTTCAACAAAGCCAGGAGCACTACAATGCTTCATACCTTCTGTGACTCAGCCCTTGTCAACATCACAAAGTAAATTGTGGAAAAAGCTGTGATTTGTAAATATCATGCACCTTTACATTCTGGCCTGGAGATATTCACAAGGCAGATGTGCAAGAGGCAAGGGGACGTAAATGTCATGAGCGCTATTACAGAAAATCATAGCAGCTTCACTTTTCTGGCAGTGTTATCTCAGTCAAAAAGAATTTAGCAGATAAATTGCGATTTTATAGCAATTGTGATACATCTCTCCATGAAATCTCAGTGGTTCTCCCCAGAGAGCTAGCATCTCTCCAGAAGAGGTATAGATCATCCTCCTGATATAAGCACAAAATCAATGGGGCTGCTAGTATACTCATGCATTGGGAGAAAAATACACTCCAAATGTCCACAGCCAGGAATATTGATTTCTTTGTTTTAACAGATGATATTTTGTTCTCCACTGTCATTCTCCAAAGCCACCCCTTCTCATTGCAGGCTCTCAGGCTAATTCTTCTCGCAGGGAAGTGTCTCCCACTCCTCTAAACATTCTCATCAGGACCTTTGCCATCAGCTTTGCTTACTGATAAAGCAGAGGTATCTGGCTACTATTCATTTCAGCCAATTGACATGAAGGAAAAATTAATCAAAGGAAGAAGAGGGCAGAGAATATTCTGCCTTCATGAATAATGAGATCTCATGAGGGGAAAGCCTGGATCATCCACGCTCTGGCACAGCAGCAGTCCACAGGAATGGATATTGATATGAGAAGGTTCCTATCCAGACAGGCTGGCCATGGACTAGGACGGCATTTGCCAATGGTGCATCTCTAGACAGAGTTAGAATAAAATGCTCAAAGGCTTAATTCAGCCTGTGATTGCAATGCCTCCTGCTGAGGTAGCACGAGAAACAAGGCTTCCAGCAACAAACTGGTCATTAAAGAGGGCCCAGACCCATGTAACATGAACTGACATCTGTGTCCAGGAGAAGATGTCCAAGGGGACTGAACAAAATTTGCTCTATCACAGATGAAATTTCCCCTCAGGCTCAACAGTCCTCCTTCCTGCATTGAGCTGATACCTATTATCACTGCTGTGTTATCAGCACAGAAATGAGTCTTTGTAATGAGTCTGGCAGAGGGAAAGCACCGGCATTTAAAGGACCAGGGTGGGGGGGCTTTCCTGCAGAGAGCATATTATATCCATCACAGTGTTACACATATTAGTGTCAGTACTTAAGCTGCTCAATTTAAATGGCAAGGGGTGAGCTGGCAAAGGGCTTTCACTGGAGGGAAGGCTTTGCCCACTAGCCTTCGAAAGCCTAGTTTTGATGACTTTCAGAAGTCTTTGCAGGGTCTCTTAGGCTGCAGCTGAGTCAGTACTGTGGAGAGCTGTTGACTTGCTAGAAGCATAGGAGGGAATAACCAGATAATTAGGGTATTTTTTTCCCTATGCAGTATGAAGGAATCGGCTATTTTCAAAGAAGGCTCAAAACTTTTTCTGGACACATTCTTCAGGAATTCTGAAATCAACCAGTAGCAAAATACGTTTTATTTAGTGTATTTTTCCATGAAGAACTATTTTTGAAAAACCTGTGGGAAATTTTCCAATGGAAAACTGCATGAATTCTCCTTGGTTTCGTACTCAAGGCATTCTGATCCTCACTTATTAGCAATATTCAGGACCCCAAATCCCAGTTACCAGTTAAGATGTGGATTCTCTGCCCTTTGGCATATCTCGGGTATCAGAGTCCAGGCTGAAATGGACAAACACAATAGCAGAAAGGTCTTATTTTAGTGATGCTGAAAGCATGAAAATAAATAAGTAACTGCAAGCAGAGGAGAAAAGGCTAAATAAAGGGCTTAAAAGATACACAAGTCATCCTCTGTAAAATTTCATCTGGAGTTAAACACCTATGCTCTTTTTCACTCTGCTCTACAGAAATCCTGGTGGGATAAGGTGAGCATGCAATGACTTCTGTGAGCAGCGTCTACTGTACTCCGGTAGTACCACACTGACACCCAAGAACAGCTCCCACCACCTAATTAGCTTTAGACCATGGTTTGCAGCACCCTCACAAAAGAACACATTTTGCTCTGAACAACTCTCTCTGCTGAAAGCTTTGATATGCATTTTTCCCTGTCTCGGGATTGTTTTACTGTCTGGAGCCAGCCCATTTCCTCATCCATATGACAATGAGATTTTACAATACAGTCAGTTTCATGCATCACTTCACTGCTGTGACTAAAATGTAACCAAGCCTTGGTGTGATTGGTGTGAAATCCTGCTGCTTTACTTATCAAGGACTGAAACCACTGGAGTCCTTAATTTAAAACTAGAACTAAAAGGTTCTGTAGACTGGATGCAAATAACTTCAAAGTATTATTACAGAATGTCTGCATCAGAAATTCAATTTAAAGGCAAGGGAGACATAAAAAGATGCACTGGAGCAGTAAGCTGGATACTTGGGGTACAGCGCTTGCCCCCTCCTCCCCCTTAAATCCTATGCCTAAATCCATCCTCATTTCACATAGTGCTATGGCATGTGCTTACCTTGAAACATTGATCTTAATCAGAGGTAAGCACTGAAATCGGGGACTGCAGCTAATACCATGTCTTATTCAGGAGGGACAGCCTTAAAGATTGGAGAGAAAACCTGTGCTGCTGGTCACTGATTAATTTTAAAAAGACAGGCGGTCTGTTAGGGTTCCTTTTAACACTTTATCCGTTCCAAATTCATACATGGCCCTAACGTTGTCATTTCTGAACATTTTACACTTTTTGTCACGCATTAGCCGCAGACCAGAGCTGAGCTGTAAAAGATGGTAGCCGCCTTGTCACAGTATTCCGATACCACATGTACCACTTATGGGTACAAGTTACTCCTGGGGACATTCCCATTGGACACAAGAGGAAAATTTTTCATGATGAGACCAATCAGCCATTGGAATAATCTCCCCAGGAAGTGGTGGATTCCCCAACACTGGACACTTTTAAGATTCAGCTGGACAGGGTGCTGGGCCACTTTATCTAGAATGTGCTTTTGCCAGGAAAGGTTGGACCAGACGATCCTTGAGGCCCCTTCAACCTGGTATTCTATGATTCTATGTGAAGATCATCTACAAGCAAGGCAAGAAGGATTCAGACAGGTGCAGATCAGTCAGCCTACCCTTGGCCCATGGTAAAATTAAGGGGTAAGTCCTCCTAGAAGCAATGTCCAGGCACATGTAAGACAAAAGGGTGACTGGGAGCAGCCAGAATATATTTACCAAGGGCAAACTGTGATGGACCAACCTGAGACTCTGCTATCATGAGACAACTGTCTTGCGGGATGAGGTGAAAGCAGCAGAGGCATCTGCTGATTTTTAACAGCAATCCATAGCATCCTTGCAGCCAAACTGCTGAGATATAATGGGGTAGGTAGACTACAAATTCAGTAGGTAACCAGAAGGTCCAAAAGGCTTGAGCAAAATGGTCAGCAATTGCAAGTAGAACTGTGTCTGGTTATTAGCAGTGTTACTCAGGGGGTAAGCTAGGGTCAGTACTGCTAAAGATCTTCACTAATGATCTGAACAATGGAATGATGTGAACTCTCAGCAAGTTTGTCAGTGGCATCACATTAGGGACATTTGTCCACGTGCTACAGGGCTGCCTGTCAGAAGGACCTCAGCAGGCTGGAGAAATGTGCTGGCAAGAACCTCATGAGTTTCAGTGATGACAAATGGAAATTCCTGTGCCTGACATGGAATAACACCACGCATCAGTCCAGAGTGGGGACACACTGGCTCAGCAGATGCTTTGCAGAAAAAGCCTTGGCATCGTGGTAGACAGCAGGTTGAACATGAGTCAGCTGTTTGCCTTGCAGTGACAGAGGCTGCACACAGAGCTGCATTAGGAGGAATCTGGCAGCAGGTTGAGGGAGATGAATACTCCCCTTCATTCAGCTCTTGGGAACCTGCATCTGGAGTACTGTGTCCAGTTTTGAGCCCCCTCCAGCAGATGGGAAGGATGAACAAACTAGGAGTTCAGTGAAGGGTGACCATGATGGTTAAGGTGCTGGTTCAAACAGCCACAGAGAGGCTGAGTGAACCAGATTTGTTTAGTCAGGAAAGAAGAATAAAGGGGGTTCTAATAATCATCTCCAGCTATCTAAAAGGGTCTACAGGGAGGATGGAGCCAGACTCTCTGCACAGAAAGAATACAAGGATCAAAAATCACAAGTTGCAGCAAGGGACATTTCAGTGAGCTCTAAAGAAAAACTAATCACTATGAGGGTGGTCAAACACTGGGACAAGTTACTCAAAAGCTTGTGGAATGGCATTAGTTGGATATATTCAAAACTTAGCTAGAGAAGGCCCTTAGTAACCTGATTTAGTGAGGTTTGGATGAGCTGATCCACAGAGTGCCCTTGTAACCAAAATTATTCTATTAATCTATGACCGATACTAATCTGCCACAAGGCCTGCATGTTTGCTGTCCTTCCTGAAAGGGTATTGACATCAATATCTATATGGACAGATAAGGTTTAAAAGTCTGATTTTGGTCTGTTATGAAGGCAATGTGGATATGTGGAACCAGACTTCAGCATGACACTCAGCGCCAGACTATGTTGATGACAGGCCACGTTAAGAATCGCCTGCATGTAGACAGACTGTAAGGCTTAGATCCTCAAAGACGTTAAAATACCTAACTCTTACTGAAGGGACTTGTGCACTTTATACAGGAAATGGGTGCAGAGACTTCCCAGCCACTGACCATCCTCCCCTGGATGTCAAGCAGAAATCTACATCTCCTCAGGCCTCCTGCTGAAGGCATGCAAACCAGCACCAATTCTGCTCACATTTCTAACTCTTGTGCTCTTTTTGGCAGCTAAAGAGATGTATTCATAAAAAGGGCCTGCACTTGTTAGCTTGCCCCTGTTCCTATTTTGTGCACCAGCAAGGGATGGAACTGTGTGGTTGGAGTATTGTGGGTCAACTGGGGATCCAGAGCTCAGTTCTAGTTTGACTCTCAGCCCTTTTCATGTGTGGCTTATAATTTATAACAAAGGCTGTTGTGCTGCTGCTTTAATTTTGACTCTTGGCTTTAAAAATTTCCTTCTATAGAGCAGGGGATTTCTCAGAGACCTATGAATATACTGAACCCTTTATCCCCAGCATTCATGCTCCACTAGCATTAGAGGTGTTCCAGGGCCATGTCAGATAGAAAAGAGGTACTGTGCAAGCAGTCAAAGACATTCAGAGCAGGGCTGTAGCTGACTGAGGCTGTGGTGTGGTTGAACTTGAGTTGGAAAATGCAGTCCTGTGCATATGATAAACAGTCACATCTCCCCCTGGTTAAATAAGCTAAATGTACTGACACTGTGTCCTGATTTCGGCTGGGATAGAGTTAATTTTCTTCCCAGTAGCTGGTACAGTGCTCTGTTTTGGATTTATTATGAGAAGAATGTTGATAACACACTGAAGTTTAGTTGTTGCTAAGTAGTGCTTACATTAATTAAGTCAAGGACTTTTCAGCTTCCCCTGCTCTGCCAGGGGCACAAGAAGCTGGGAGGGGGCACAGCCAGGACAGCTGACCCCAACTGGCCCAAGGGCTATTCCAGACCATATGACATCATGCTCAGTATATAAACTGGGGGGAATTGGCCAGGGGAGCAGTGACCGCTGCTCAGGGACTGGCTGGGTGTTGATTGGCAGGTGGTGAGCATCACTTGTTTTTCCTGGGTTTGTTCCTCTCTCTCTCATTGCTTTCCTTTCCATTGCAATTTTTTTTAATTGTTTTATTTTGTTTCAATTATTAAACTGTTCTTATCTCAACCCATGAGTTTTCTTACTTTTGCTCTTCAGATTCTCTCCCCCATCCCACTGTGGGGGGAGTTAGTGAGTGGCTGTGTGGTGCTTGGTTGCCGACTGGGGTTAAACCACAACACTGATGAAATTATTCTTCTCCATACCCAATGTTGACCAAACCCTGTGGCTTTTAGTCTTCAACATATGGCTGACAGTAAACACTGTTCCACTGCACACGATTAATGATAGCACATTAAGCACTTTGTTAAATATACCTGAAAACTTTGGGATCTGTCCAAGTCTTTCTCATGGGAACTGGGGAGAAGATGCTGTGATTTGGATTTACTACAGAAACACAATGGCAAGACAAACCTCCTCAATACAGAAACTATTCTTTTAGAGGAATGAGAGATCAGAATTTCAGAGGGATTATAACTGTCTGTATGAAACAAGGTTCACAATATATGGGCCTATTATAGACTGGCAAACCAATTATCAGCTGTGGTATGGGTCAAGTAGCAAAAGCAGGCCAAACCATCAGTGTCGTAAATGGACGTAGCTTCATTGAAATCAATGGAATTGAACAGCTTATTCCAGTGATAAATAATATGCTGCAAGTTTCACGAGCATTTTAAAAAAGGGTTTAATAAGAAAAGCTTTCACTGCAGTGACTAGCAATAAAGTCACATAAAGCATGAGGGAAAATCCCATTTGTCACAGAGGGGAAGAGTAAGGATGTAGGCCTGAATTAGATTGTGAAATGAATGAATGTGTGTAGCCTGCATGCAACAGACAACTTGGTTCCCAACTGAAGAAGGGTGGAAGAAATATCCTGGTTTATAAGCAGTGGGAATACTTTCAGTTAGCAGCTATTTGAGAAGGTATTCCATCTACTTGGAATATTCACATTTGCCATGAATGAGCGGGCATTCAGCATTTGTGATGCCTGCACTCACTGTCTGGTGCACTGAAACTTGCTGGCAGCCACCCCAGAACCTTTCAAGGAAGAGTACATGGACGTTTGCTGTGATTTATTGGCCACTGTTTGCAAACCCTTGAGAAATTACATTCCTGAGTTAAAATTTTAACTTCTTGCTAGACCATTGTAAGTAGTGACAATTAAAAACTATTGTTAAGGACATGACAAAACTTGCCTGATCTTGGGAACCTGTTTGGCAATGGACAGTAGAAGCATTCCATGAAGACTTGTGGTCTCATCTCGCTACTCCCCTTCTAGAGAGCAGTGTGGCTATGCCAGCAAGTGTTTATTTATTTAACTTTTAAAGCTGTCATTGCAGACAGATGTTATTGCAGGAATATCCCACCTGATTAATTTCTTCTGATAGCCAAAGGCTTCTTGCATACTATTTCCTAAAAAGAAAATGAGCTCAGAGGCGTGTGTAGTCTTGTTAATGACCAGAATGTATCTATCCACATGTGTTCCTGCTTCCTAGGTTTATTTGTGGAAAAACCCTTCCTTTTTAAAGATGACCCCTTTTTATAGGCACCATCGCCTAGACATTTGGATCCACTTCTATGATAAGAAACAGAGAACTTTTTCTTTCTCTTTTCTTCCTTCATTTGTACACAAGCCATTTCACAGATAGAGGTCTTTTTTTTAAATTATAAAGCCTTTTTCAATGGGATGTAAAACTTCTTAACAAAAGAAAAAGGCGAACAAGCACTTGGGAAAAGTTAAGTGCCATTTAGCTTATATCTATTTTCAACAGTATCTATGAGGAGCTCTTCTAATATTATTAAGCAGATACATTGATGCTTTGTCCTGGTTTCAGCTGGGATAGAGTTAATTTTCTTCACAGAAGCTAGCATAGTGCTGTGCTTTGGATTTAGTGCTAGAAGAATGTTGATAACACGCTGATGTTTTTAGTTGTTGCCAAGCAGTGCTCAGACTGTTCAAGGACTTTTTGAGCTTCTCCTGCTCGGCCAGGTGCATAACAAGCTGGGAGTACAGCACAGCTAGGACCCAAACTGTCCAAAGAGCTATTCCATACCATATAACGTCATGCTCGGGGGGGGGTTTGGTGGGTTGGTCAGTCGCGGGGAGAGTGATCGCTGCTCAGGTACTGATCGCTGCTTGGGACGGGCTGGGCATCGGTCGGCGGGTGGTGAGCAATTGCATTGTGCATCATTCGTTTTGTATATTCTGTATATTTTGTTATCATTCTCATTATTACTATTATTATTATTTTCTCTTATTAAACTGTCTTTATCTCGGCCCTCGGCTCTAACCTTTTATTTTCTTTCCAATTCTCTCCCCCATCCCACTGAGGGAAGGGGGGGAGTGAGCGAGCGGCTGCATGGTGCTTAGTTGCCAGCCGGGTTAAACCACGACATGCTTTCAAACCTTTAAACTGTAGGATGAAGAGCTTTCCTTCAAATGCTCCTTATGACTCTAAAAGAATAGAGCTGTATTTGTCTAGAAGTTCAACACAATTGTAGAGTATGGCTGGGTTTTTTTTTATATCTACCTGTGTTCTTGATAAGACCAGTATTAAACAACCCAGTAGCCAGTGATACCCTTTTAGAGATGCTTTATATTTGTAATAGCCAAATTACTATGACACTGAGGGTGGTTACAACATATTACAGCAAAGCAAAAGGAATTATCTTAAGGGATATACTTTCTTTAAAATGACCTGCTTTTTACCAAAGAGTTTCAGATGAGCTTAAAGCTGAGTATTCCTACTTTCAGAGTTTCTAAAATGCAGCAATGGCTAAAAAACCTTTTTGAGTATATTTACAACTGCTGAAAAGTTTATTTGAAACATCTACTTGTCATATTTTCATGTAGGAGTGTACACTGTAGCTTATAGCTTATACAAGGCCTCTCATTTAAGGATTTTAAAAATGCAAATGTGTATCTTCCCCTTTCTTTTCTGTCCTTGTCTTCCAGTCTGGGTTTCACTGCGATTCTACGGTTGACTTCTGCTAGAGTGGTTAACAGCAAGCCTCAGTGAACACATGTAGAATTAAATTTAAAGCTTCATGTGGTTATTAGTGAGACACACCTGATACCAATATCTCACTTCAATAGTGTAAATAGAAAGAAATGCATTTAACTCAATAGAGTTGCATCAATGTTGTAGAGGTGTGAGATCAGATTTTGTAGATGGAATGGAGTTATCATACATACAAATTTAATCAACACACTCTTCATCTTTAAGGTTGTTGCAGGAGGTATCCAGGGAGAGATCAATCTTGTAACTGTGTATAAATATAAGATGGGAGGGAGTAAAAAAGATGCAGCCAGAGTCTTTGAAAGGATAAGAGGTATTGGACACAAATTGTAATACAGGAAAACGAATTTAAATTTTTTTAAATTTTTTTTTCTTTTTTTTTTTGTTCTGAAGGTAGTCAGACACAGGTTGCTCAGATTGGTTGTGGAGTCTCCATCCTTGGAGATATTCAAAACTTGACTGGACATGGCCCCAGGTAGCCTGCTGTTGGTGACCCTGCCTTAAGCAGGGGTGGTGGACTAGACAATCTCCTGAGGCACCTTCCCACTTCATCTGTTCTGTGATTCTGCGAGTTTCAGCTATGCCAAAATACTGTACTTCTTATTTCCTTCACCAAGATCCTTATCTTTGTGGATTATTTATTGCCAAATTAAGAAAACATACCATTTAAATGTCATTTAGCACATATGCCTGTTATCAGAATTGGTATTCAGCAACACTGCCTCAAACTCAATTTCGTAGCATAATTTGGTATGGGCAGAGAGATGGATAGAAGCAAAACCATTAGTGATTCATTTATACCATTTATATGACATGTTCTGAAAATGCTGTGAAAGATAGGGAGAGATTACATCAAGTCTTTCTAATCTGCCTCAGGGCTGTTCTAACTAAGGATAAAGAATAAAACCCAAGCTGTAAGCAGAAACAGATAGATATCTGAAATAAATGATGACATAATCTATTGCTCTCTTTGTTGCAAGGTTATCCCAGTACCTATAAACATTGCTCAGATCTACAGTGACAGTGTTTAAGCAAGCATTTCTAATTTAAGGACTTGTTAAAGCTACTCCCTACTTCTGACATCATTCAAGAACAAGCCTTTAATCTTGTCAAAAGTTTATGACTGAATAAAAATTCTTAACTGAAATTTTTTTAAGGATTTGATTGTGGTGAGGTACTTTTTCCCAGAGGGCTGCTAACAGTCAGGGAATTTGGCCTTTAGTTTGAAGACAAAGAAAAACTGTTATAAAACTCTTTTTTTTGCTTATTCCTGTAGCCAAAAGAGTAACAAAAAACCCCTATTAAAATAAATCAAGTTTTAAAATAATAACTGGAAAACCCTTTATGCCTTTTACAATGTTTTGTTATGCAAGAAGCTGAATTGCATTTATGCTAAATGGAGAAACCTTTATGCATCTGAATTTTCTGAGCACTATCATGAGTACCCTACAGGATCAGCATCAATGAAGCAGCACATGCTATTTTAGATATATGAGGTCATTTAAACATATAGGGTACTAGGCCAAATATGATCTAAGAATCAAATGAAATCTGGAGAGCAGAACCAGTACAGGATCCAGGGTTTTAATAATCTTCAATTAAAATCAAGACAGACCCTTTATTTCTTTTGTATACGTGTCTATCAGTGCCAAATCCAGCCTGGGAATGAGGGACACAAAACTCATGTTTCACAGATCCCTAACTGAGTTCAAACTGATCTCTGAAGTGATGCAGTGGTAGTCAGGTGACGTTTTTCAGAAAACATGGGCAGTTGTGGTTGCCTAAAATTTCTGATGTGCCAAACCAGAACATAGTAAAAGGGTTCAATTTTTACCGGATGGGTGGCTCAGGATTTTATCGCAGATTCACGTGAAGTGCTGAGCCCAAAACCAGACAGCCAACATGTACTGGCAACTGTAGGCCAAGTTGGCTGCGCATCTACTAATACACTGTGTGTGCCTGAGGTCATTCTCCTGAACAAAAGTCAACAGCCATGGGACAGCCCACATCCCTATCACAAACCTCTTATTCTCCAAGACAGGGTGGCCACATGCAAACTGCCCACCAGGAATGGCAGCTGGCCTCTGCCAGCTCCTGGTTTTGCCCAGCAGTGACCTCTGAGAATGACACTTGGCTTGGGCCAAAACTAAGCAGAGACCAGGATAAGAATTTAGCAACATGATGATTGGATTTCAGGGCCTGGCAACTCTCCCTAACGCTATTTTTCCTAATGCAGATGCAGGCTATATATCCTTTTTCAGATCAAAGCACTTTAAAGACTCATAATTTGATAGCAAGTAAGTTACAAACATAGAATTAAAATCCCTAAAAATTCATACAGTGAACAGAGTGGGGATGGGATTTGAGATGCAAATTGTAGATTGCACAGAATCAGAACTGTGACTTGAGCATTACACATATAAAGTTATAAAGAAGACTGGATATGAATATATGCCTTGGAAATGGAAGTCAATATTAAGAAGAGAAGTCATATAAAATGTTTCCCTCCACATCTTCTGTGAAAACTACATCAACTGTAGACCTCCTAGATCTGTGCTTGCACATAAAGAGCAATTTCATCAGGCCCTTCAGTGCATGGTTACTCCAGAGCACGACTGTCTCTTCTAAATAGTGTTTCCTTATCATTATGGGTTTGTACTGCTAGCTTAACATCACTTTGCTTTACCACTTGGTGGATGATTTGAACTAACAGAAGGAAACAAGAAACATAACCCAGAAATGTGTGCTTTGCTCAATTACAGGCAAAGATGTTAAACCATAATAATGTCCCCCACCAACATAATGAAAAACAGTGAGATGTTCACATCCTAAAAAACAAGCTGCACATACAGGTGTCTGCACCAGATGCTTCCCTAAGCACAATGTGATAAAAGTGATTATTCCTCATTCAACAGAGAACAATCCCTAAGCAGGGTATTTAAAGGAGGATGATAGTGCAGGTAATTAGGAGCCCCATGCCTTACACACAAAGGAATGTTTAAGAGGGTGAAGCTGAGAACCATCTGTCCTTTACACATGGGCTTATGTTTTTATTTGTGAGTTCATCATAATGAGGGGTAGTTTTCAATCTGATTTCTCAGGTGAGATCCTGCTCAGTAAGAAAATGTTTAAGGATTAAATTACTTATCCCTGGTTTTAACAGGCGGTAGCTTGCCCTGTGTCTCCAACAGGAACACGGGCACCAGAATCTAATACCTGACCAATGGACATTTCTGTGAGGAGTGAAGGAATAGCCTGGTCTTACTCCAAAGTATGTATATAGTATCTTTTCCTACCTTTGGACTTCCTATCATGGTAGCTCCTGCCTCGATAATGGTGGCCACTGTCTGTGTACAAATTCTCGAGATCTTCTTGCCAGGAGTCCGGGTTAAAGTGTTTGAGCAGATCCTCCACTGTGTCAAATGCAGCAATGGTCTGATCCAGTGCTTCTGCCGTGAGCGTAGGATCGGTCACTGATGGAGAGGGATAGGATACCCCCTAAGAGTGACATACATCTCAGTGTACTTGGAATAAATTACAGCACCACTTAAAACAATTGAAAACAGTTACTGAGAAACTTGTCTCATTATTGACTATAACAGCTACTTTGGGCCATCTTTTTAAGTCCTTAGCTGGACCAGGCTTTGTTATGCCTGTGTTTTCTTTTGCAAAGAGAAGAAGCATCACGGAACTCCCAAGCAAATCCCAGAGGAGATGCAGGCAGTGGAAACACTGCCATTGCTGGGTTGTCAACATGCACACCCACTTCTCAAAGGGGACAACGTTTTGCACGTACACAAAGAACTAATGGAAATGTCTTTTGAAACCACTTTGATGGCCATGACCACAGAACGGAGGTGCCTTGTGATGCTGGGGTGGTGCCTTCACAGCTCTGCCAGCTCTGTTGGTAAATCCATAATAGGCGGATCAGAAACCACAGCAGAGAAAGAAAAAGGCAACAAATCCCCTACATTGTCTTTCTTTCCCTGGTTAATTTGGACAACAAATTTGGCTCGGTTAAAGACTTGAAAAGATGGCCCTTTATTCCCAAGAATACTGATGAATGAAAACTCTCCCACCCTATTACCAAAAACACAAGTTTTGAAGCAAATGAGAAAAACCATGATATTTGGATGTCAGCAATGTAACAATGAATATTGGGATTAACAACATAGCGATATGCTCATAATTATATTGTAATACCAAATGGAATATTATTTCCAACCAGGAAGGGCCAAGTACCATTCTCTAAGCATATTTGGTTCCCACTAAACTTGTGGCACAACCTGACTTTGACAGAAAGATTGCAGCAATTTCATTTTTACTGGAGAGGACTTTAAACATTTTTAATAATCGTTATTTAGAATCACAATATTCACTGCCCTAATATCACTTTTTCCCCTTTCCAACCACAAAGCCTCATAGTATGTGTAAAATATGTGCAAGAAAAGCTATTAATGCAGATCTCTTACTTTCTGAAGAGCCACAATCAAACTGATTTTGTCCAACAAGAAGCATAATACAGCACAAGAGTTCTGTTTGGATTTCGCTCTTAAAAGTTAAAACATTGGGGGAAAACCCCTGGAAACCCTCTTCTCTCATGAAAACACAGCTCTGAAACAATGTAGCAAATATGCCATTTAAAATTAATGGCTCTCCAAAATAATTTTTTGCCTCATCTCCCAAGTAAATGCACATGTTAGACTCTTAATCTTTGTGATTAACTTCACTCAGTTGGATAGTAATGGAAAGGCCAACTCATTTACTCACTTGTTTGCAGGATTGTGTCCTTCAACGCTTATTAAAATAGTTTTAAAGCATGTATGTCTTTCAAAATAAAACTTTTGTCTTTAACTGTAAAATATATCACAGAATTAACAATCCCTTATATTTTACTGCATATGTTTGCTGAAAATATGGACAGTCAAAATTACTAAAAACAAGAAAGAGAAGAAATAGAAAACATTACAATAGTGCGGTCAAGAAAGCATAGCTGCACTTTACTGCTTATCGCCAACAGCACAAGAAGTTTCAGAGGGCCCACTTGTGCTGCAATGTCTCTACAATGCAGTGCTAAATAAGACACAGTGCAGACGGCTGTAAAAATTCATGACCCACTAAAAGGGGAAAGCATACCTCAAAGCATCTCTCCTGACTTCTAAGTGGCTTGGAACAGAGACTGTCAGAGAGACGTGAGAGCCAGGAGATGAAAAGCTCACACCAGCAAAGTGAACACAGCGTTGTCACCTAAAACAATGCTGCAGGGAAGACTGTGCTGGAGGCAGGTGTCATGCAGGGTGCTAAAAGAAAAATGCACCCAAATGCTACTTGCTTATTGAGCTGAGCTCAGCAAAGCTCATCGCTCATCTGTGACTGCAGCTCAACAGGGAAATGTCAGTCCCTAACTAACTTTCAGAAGTGAGGGAGATGCTGAAGAGCATCCAGGAGGATTCTGAAGAAACAGCAGCATAAAAATCAGGCCATAGGTGTGTGGCTTAGACAATGCGAGAGTTTTTTTCATGTGTTCAACTGTGCATTTTATTACAGAACTGCAGGTCAGGCTGTGAATTTACAGGGCATTTCAAACTCATACAGACTGCAGGGATTTCCCATTTTCTTTTCATATAAAATCTCCTACTCAGGAGATTTGCGCAACCTTGTTCACACAAAGAAGAAAGCTTAACTTTTTCTCAGTGACAGCCAAGTCAAGAGGAATTATTTCAACAGCTCAGATAACCTACTGGCAGCAACATCATGTGACAAGCCCAAAAGCAACTTCAAAGCTGCCAACCCAACTGCCTCTCTTTTGTCCTGCCAAGAACGAGGCACTAGCTTTAGAAGAACTTGTGTTCATCGTAATCTGGCTTCTGAGATCACATCCGAAGAGAGGGCAACAGGAAGACTGAAATGCAAGAAGCAGTGAAGAGCAAAGATTTTCCACACTATGTACCTCATCTATGCTTCTTAAAAGTACTGAATGCATGTTTGTGAACAGAGAAGGCCTTGTGGGTGATGTGATGGTTGGAGGATGCTGGGGCACAGCGATCATGACATGATAGAATTCTTGATTCTTGGAGAAGTAAGGAGGGGGTTCAGCAGAACTGCCACCTTGGACTTCCAGAGGGCAGACTTTGGGCTGTTTAGAAGGCTGGTTGACAAAGTCCTTTGGGAGGCAGTCCTGAAGGGCAAAGGAGCCCAAGAAGGATGGATACTTTTCAAGAAGGAAATCCTGGAGGTGCAAGAGCAGGCCGTCCCCATGTGCTGAACAATGAGCCAGCAGGGAAGAAAACCAGGCTGGCTGAACAGAAAGCTTTGGCTGGATCTCAGAAAAAAGAGGAAAGTCTATGAGCTTTGGAAGAAGGGGCAAGCATCTCAGGAGGACTACAAGGATGATGCAAGGTCATGCAGAGAGAAAATTAGAAGGGCTAAAGCCCAACTAGAACTTAAATTAGCCGATTCTGTGAAAGATAATAAAAACCGTTTCTATAAATATATTAACAACAAAAAGAGCCAAGGACAATCTCCATCCTTTACTGGATGCAGGGGGAACCATAGTGACAAAGGATGAGGATAAGGCTGAGATACTTAATGCTTTCTTTGCCTCAGTCTTTAATAGTAAGGTCAGCTGTTCTCTGGGTACCCAGCCCCCTGAGACACAAGACAGGAATGGGGAGCAGAACAATGCTCCCATGATCCAAGAGGTAATTGTTAGTGACCTGCTTGGTCAATTAGATATACACAAGTCTATGGGGCCAGATGGGTCCACCCAAGGGTACTGAGGGAGCTGGCAGAGGTGTTCACCAAGCCACTTTCTATCATCAGTCAGCGGTCCTGGATGACTGGGGAAGTTCCACTTGACTGGAGGTTGGCAAAGGTGATGCCCATCTACAAGAAGGGCCAGAGGGAGGATCTGGGGAATTACAGGCCTGTCAGTCTGGCCTTGGTGCTGGGGATGGTCATGGAGCAGATCATCTTGAGTACCATCACATGGCACATCCAGGACAACCAGAAGATCAGGCCCAGTCAGCATGGGTTTCTGAAAGGGAGATCCTGCTTGACTAACCTGATCTTCTTCTGTGACAAGGTGACCCGCTTAGTGGATGAGGGAAAGGCAGTGGATGTAGTGGCCCAGACTCTTTTTTTACCTACTCTTTGCTGGGTAAAAACTGGCCGGATGGCTAGGCCCAAATGGGTGGTGGTGAATGGAGTTAAGTCCAGTTGGAGGCCGGTCACAAGTGGTGTTCAGTAGGGCTCAGTGTTGGGGCCAGTTCTGTTTAACACCTTTATCAACAACCTGGACAAGGGGATTGAGTATATGCTCAGCAAGTTTGTGGATGACACTAAGCTGGGTAGAAGAGTTGATCTGCTTGAGGGTAGAAAGGGTCTACAGAGGGACCTGGGCAGGCTGGATAAATGGTTTGTGGCCAATTGTATGAGGTTTAACAAGGCCAACTGCCAGGTCCTGTATTTGGGTCACAACAACTCCATGTAACACTACAGGCTTGGGGAAGAGCGGCTGGAGAGCTTCTTGGCAAGAAAGGGATCTGGGGGTACTGGTCAACAGCCGGCTGAATATGAGCCAGCAGTGTGCTCAAGTGGCCAAGAGGGCCAATGGAATCCTGGCTTGTATCAGGAATAGTGCGGCCAGCAGGAGTAGGGAAGTTATCCTTCCCCTGTACTCAGCACTGGGGAGGCCACACCTTGAATACTGTGTTCAGTTTTGGGCCCCTCACTACAATAAAGATGTTGGGTTGCTGGAACATGTCCAGAGAAGGGCAGCAAAGCTGGTGAGGGGTCTGGAGTACAAGTCTTATGAGGAGCAGCTGAGGGAACTGGGGTTGTTAGCCTGGAGAAGAGGAGGCTGAGGGGAGACCTAATCTCCGTCTACAACTACCTGAGAGGAGGTTGTAGTGAGGTGGGGGTTGGTCTCTCCTCCCAGGTAACAAGTGATAGGATGAGAGGAAATGGCCTCAAGTTGCACCAGGGGAGGTTTAGATTGGGTATTAGAGAAAATTTCTTCACTGAAAGGTTTATCAGGCCCTGGAACGGCCTGCCCAGGGAACTGGTCTACTTACCCTCAAATTTTCATTCTGAAAATTTTAATGTACCCATATCCTAAAATGAGGCTTTGGGTTGCCTGTGGGTTTGAGGGGCAAAACTTAGATCTGCCATGGTAACCGAGTATCAGCAGAACAGTATGTCATCTTGCCAGCAAGTTACAGGTCTGAGTTTGTCTTTTTGCCCCTCACGACCACAGCAGACTCCCTGAACCTTTCTCTCCTGAAGAATTTGGATGTCCTTAGAGTTTTTCCTTTGTGCCTTTGGGAAAAATTACTCAACCTCTCTACCTTATATCCCCTGAAGATAAGGAAGGGCTAGTGGGTGCAATGCGTGCCCAGTAGAAGAAGGTATGTTTTATTAGACAGGGGATGGCACAGGAAAACCAATCAAACTGGGGTTCTGCTTCTAGTCTAGGTGTAGGTTTCTGTGTGACCCTGGGCATCATCTTGCTACCTGTAATATTTGTACTGAACTTCCTTACCTATAACACATTAACAACAACTTTTCAGAAGCAAATAGATGTGAAAGAGAAATAAACTTTTTTTTTAATATGAAAGGAATACTGAATTATCGTTTGATGTATTGTGTGCCTTATGATGTTAAGGAGGATAACTAACATGGCGTTCACCATATATTTGATCTCATTTTCATAGTTACCTGATGAGGGAGCCCTAGGCTTACATTTTCAAACATCAGCCTACCACATTTTTAAACAAAATATTCTATCATATAGATTTTTTTTCCAACCTCATATTAGAATGAAAAATTAGTTTATGTTTTTCAGTAAAGCAGCATTTTAGCATCTCCCACTTGGCACACCCAGTAGATCTCAGCCTTGCTGACATTACTGCTCGGGACTTTCAGCACAATTAGTTCAAGGCTATCAGTGCATTGTATCATGAAGGGCAAGTGTCATTTGCAAACTCAAGGGTAAACATGAGTGAGATTGCCTTACCCTCTTCTAATTTTGGCAATACGGAATTTTGTCTCTACTCGCTGCCTGGCTTGGACACTAATCAGTAGAATTTACCCGTATTTTGTTTACTGCTACTCCACTGGCAACTCCTGGCAGCTACTGTAATAAAGGTGCCATCACTAAATCCTCTTCCATGAATGCTTCAAGCATTGGTCTCAAGCCTGCTTTGAGTGCTTATCCTCGTCTCATGTGTTTTAAGAGGTGTTTATAAGAGCTGTGACATGGTGCTGACCAGCCAGCAGAGCACACAGAAGAGGACTGCCTGTGTTGCAATATCTGATGCTACACTGCCATTCCCCAGAATCTAACTTTACTTGGGAAATGAGAGAGGGGACAGCTTTTTGGCCAATGACACAAATTAAAGGTAATGAAGAAAAAAAATCAAATTTTGTACTGGATTACCTGTTTTCTTTCTTTCTTTTTTTTTTTTTCCAAGTCGCATTTCACTGTTGAATATGGAAACTTCAGATACAATATTTTATTACAAACACTTAAAATCTCAGTATTGACAATGAAAAGCTAGATCCATTTTCTTGCCAGCCTATTTTAAGTACAATCCTCTACTTAGGTCAAGACATTTTACAATTAAAAATTGTGAGGAGTTTATCTTGTACTTTCATCTTGGCAGGATGAGTTTGAAAGCAAGAAATGTTTCCCAATGGCTATCTCATGTGTTTATAACAGCTGATGGTGTATCCTGAATCTTTTCTCCTTAAAAGCACACTAGTTGACTCCAGTATGAATTGGATAAACACTTATTTCATCCTCTGTCATAGGGGAATACATGGTTCCTCTGTGCAGGTGCTATTTTAGTGAGTTCAATTCAAGTCATCCTATCAATCTATCCATGGGCAAAATAGTAACAAATTACTTACTGAGACAGAGCTTGTGACTGACTCCCAGTTGGTTTCTGAGGCTGCATGCTGGAAATCATCCTAAGGGGAAAAACCCACAGGAAAAATCACCATTAAGGCAAAGTCCTAAATTAACTGCAGAATCTAAAAAATGTCTCAGCATTCAACATCTGTCACCTTTTTCAACCCTCTTTAATGCAAGAGGCCCTTGCCATGTGTCATTCCTAAATAATGCTGCTTGCATTCAGGTTCTTCCCTTTTCATCGTTTGCAAACTAGCTCCTTTTAAGCTTGCTGGGGCAAGGATAAGTATTATTATTAGTAGTAATAAGATATATGCTGCTTTGCATAGCAGGGCCTAATCTGGTCAAGGCCATTACATTTATCTTCCAACATAAATATTGAACACTGTATGTCTACAATCAGGGTATCAATGCTGTTCTCCAGACTGACCCATTCTGGAAAGAATGTGGACACACTAATACACTGGTACTACTTAGCCAAGGTGAAAAGCAGGGTAATCTAATCCATTTGAAATGTAGTCCTAACACGACTGTACTGCTTTTGGTGCTTGTGCTGAACAGGACTTGCTCATCTGTGCAGAGCACTGAATGGCACTATGTCCTTTACATCAAAAACCACAGCCACCTTCACATTAGAAGTGTCATCGCACAAACCCCCTGGGCATTTATGATTAATCTGAGCACAGGGATGGCATTCAACTTGTCTACCTTTGGACATCTACAAAGCAAACATCTTCTCTAGTTGCTCTTGTTTCCATTTACAGTCAAGTAAAACTAGCATTTTTAGGGTGTGAATCATCTGATCTATTTTAGAAGCTTAATTTTGGGATGACATTGCATCTTAAAAATGCTTTTTTCTCTCCATTGTCTATAAAGGGAGCCTGGGACGACTAGTGTAGATGTCAAAATTGTAGATATTGACTTGTGGTCATCTGAATCCCAGTCCACTTGTCTGATGAGTGATGGGCAATCATTACTTAAATAATGAAGAAACCATTCCTTTAATCTTTTGGCAGTTTTACTCATTTCCAACTGGAATAATTAAACCATGAAAAATGGAAAAAAAAGGCAGCATTGCAGAACAGTTATTAAATGCACACATGCAGTGAATAGCTAATGGTCAGCATGAATAGGCAGGTAAGGAAAGTGGACTGAAGTGACAGCATACCAAGATTTTTAATAACAGAATTTTTAATGAAGGGATTTAAAAATGGATCAATGCCTAGGCTCACCATTTTACACTGACTCAATATCTACTACATATTTTTTAAGTTGGCAGCTGAATTGGAAAATGGAAGGGTAGCTGCTCAGCTGATGCTCTCTAGACTCAATGCTGCATTGGACCATAAATATATAAGCATATATTCAGTTATTTCTTAGGAACGCAAAAGAGAAAATTGATCACATATTCTGCTAATTCATCAATAAAATTCTCCTTTAGTCAAGAAGGAACAGAGCTGCTTTCAGATCCAGACTCAATTTACATGGTATTTCAATGTTTTTCATTTGCTATAGAAAAATATTCAAATGTCCCAAAAGTCACAAGACTGTTTATTCAATATTGTTATTTTTTCTTCTTCCTTAAAACGTTCCTTTCTCTCAAACTTGAGGCAGCAAAACTGTAGCGATTTCTTCAGTACTTAAGATCAGTAGAAGTTAAAAAAAACCCCATCATGCTATAGTGTCACTAAGTGACCAATGAAACTGCAGGGCTATTAAAATGTTAATAATAAAAGTGGTCATTTTCTCCTACGAATACAGAAGCAAAACATTATTGGTGAAATTTTTAATGCAGATATTTTTTATAAACAGTAAAGAGATCTGCAAATGCTATGAATAATTCAGGAGCAGTGGGCTACCTTGGCCACATTCTCTACACATTTTGTTGTCCAGTTCTTGACAAACCATGATTTAAAGTACATAAAAATGGATTTGAAAAGCTCATGGATCCTCTGGTAATGGCTGCCAGTTGCAAAACTTGGAAATCATTTCCTCTCTGTCATTAGCTTCCATTTAGCACTTCCAGAAAATAAGTGGCATTGAGTTCTGAGGCATTATTTTAAAACAGGAACAATCTGCCTCTTTGAATGTCTGGAGAAGGCCGTAGACAAGGAATAATTTTGTGTTTGAAGTGATGGTCCCCTTGTGTTACCTAATTGTAGGCACCAAAATTGTTTCTTTAGTCTATGATTCTTTGAGATGGTTGATGCCAGGGAACCCCTCCAAAACCCTGAGACAGACATGTACCACCTGCTTCTTGGATCTCAAACCTGATGACTGCACATTTTGACTCTGTGATTATATTTCATCTGCATAAAGTATTCACAAGTATATGGCTTTGTTCCACCATCACTCAAGGCAGCTGCAGTCATTCTTGGCTTCTCAGAGCTTTCAACCTCTACAGTTTGAAGATTATTATTATTATCTATGGCTTCTGCTTGTAGCTATTTCAAGTAATAATATCAAAGTGGTTCTCATCATTACAAAACCCTCTCCTCCTTGCTCACCATTGTCCCTAGCAGAACCTGAAGGACAAATCTATTTTCAGTGCTATCTACTCAGTTCTTACTACCTTGTTTATATGAATTTGCATATGATCACTTGGCTATTGTTTTCTCCACTACTTGAAATGACATTAAAACTTCTGGTTTAAAAATAAGAAAAAAATATATTTTTTTTAACTGAATACTGGAAAAACAGGGTGGTAATAATTTGACTACATCACCCTAACAACAGTGCTTTTATTTTTGTGTGTGTCTCATGGTAACATAACAACATTACATGAGACTTCAGCAAAGCATTGCATTAACCGTTCTACAAGCAGCAAAAATACAGGCAAAGCAACAGGGCTACCAACCACCTTCTGCTAGCAGCTACTTTTATTGAAGAAAAACAACTTCCATACTTCAACTTCCAAAACTACACCTCAGCACGACAGATCCTGAGTCAGTCCTTAGAGTTAAATATGTATGGACATTGATATATTGTTTTTGGCTCTGTTTCAGACAAAGATAAGCTACTCTCTCCTTTGCAGACTGACTTTGTCTGTAGCCTGTCTCCCACCACTGATCTCCAATAAGTGACGAGTTAGAGGGAATACTCTTTGTATTAGGGCTTTCACAAGAGGAGATCGTGAGGCAAAATCACTGCTATCAAGGATATATGAGACTGCAGAGTCAGATAGCACTGGTTGCTGAGGAAGATGCTGAGCAGCCTGGGGGTCCATGACCTGAAGCAGCACAGGCTCTGCTGGGCTCAAGCCATGGGGTTTGGCAGGCTCAGTAGGAACAGGGAGGCATCAGGAAGACACCAAGGATGTGGCTGGGAAGCTCATCAGTTTGAGAAGCGTGTTGTCCATGACTCACTTTGCTGTACCACAGATATGGCAAAACACGTGAGTCCTCCCAGCCATGCTGAATTACTGCTTGGTCCTCAAATTACAAGGAAGAAGAGCTTTCTAGAATTTCTGTGATTCTTCATTTTTTACACACTTTATCACTGTAGTCCAGTCTTTTGTCATCTTGGTGCTTGACATCGGTGAGGCATGATGCCTGGGATACGTGATAACCGCCACAAGATTGGCACAACACACTGGCAGCCCACTCCAGTGATAAGAAGCAGCTCCATATCTCTATAGTCTCCTCTCTGAACTCTTTCTCTTAATCTGCAGGTCCCTGGGGTAATTGGATTAGTTTTGGTAAAAGACTGTCCATCTGCCAAAATAACTATAAATTATGGCTAACAAAAGCTGAGGTGATGCTCTCCACTTCAGGGAGCAGGAAGGGCTCACAGAAGAGTTGTGGTTAAGAAGAGCCCAGACAGCATCCTAGACTGACATTTAGGGCCTATCAAGTTTAATGAGGTCCTCTCCTGAAGGAGCAACATTCTCTACTGTGACCTTGTCATGGGAGTGGAAGAGAAGTGAGGGGGGGAAAGGTAAAAATGCAGGCATGTTCTTGGGGCAAGTGAACATGAGAAAGAGGAAGAAAGCAAAAAAACCTAAGGAAAAATGAACATAGAGAAGATGAATGTGTTGGGCTTTGTCCATGGTCACCATATTTGTGGTATTTACATGCCATAGCTATAAACTATACAACAGAGAAGCACCTGCTAGAAGTTTGCAGAGGAATGGCGCTAAGGGATGTACTGGGCACAAAGGAGATTCTGCAAAACCAAATCAGAGGTGAAATGGAGCATGTTCAAAAAGGTCCAGTGCAGAAAAAAAAAAGAAGTTGGAATTTCTCACTGGAAAATATGAATTAGGGACTAGGACAGTGGAAGGTCTGTAAGGAAAACCTCAGGTAAATTATAACTTGAAGAAAAAGTGGTGAAATTATCCTAACATCTAAATTAATAAAAGGAAAACTCAATGATAGCTATTTGTGAACAGTAGTCAACATGCATCTATTGCATTCAGAGCTTTTTGTGGACAAGTAGCTGGTAAGCAGATAAACTTGTGATTAGTAATAATAAATTATAATAATCTGGAAATAAGGTCTTTCTTTTTTTTCTCTGTAACAAGCAATAGTACCAATATTTTCTCTGAACATTGAATTTATATATAATACATTTTATATACAAAGCAACAGCTATTTCAAGCAAATAAAGCCCCACTGTGTAACAGCAACAGTGTTGGGTAAGTAAGAGACAAAAGAAAAGTCATAGTTCCATTTAAAAAAATTCTGTGATAAATATTCAAGTTTGTATACTTCCACTGGTTAATTATAATTTCTCGTGGTATTTCAGTACACTCCAATTTCTATTCTTAAAGATAAATAAATGTATAGAGATGTACACTTTGAAATATCTTTTTCTTTCACCATACTTTCAATCCATCATGTTGCTGGGTTAATTTTCATATCAGAATGATGCTTATTACCACTTGTCCTAAGGATGCTGAAAGATACCCATTTTCCTACAGCAGGCTACTTACTAGGAAGTCAGAGCCTGCATTTTTCTTACCTACAATAATGGCCAAACCACTGCTCTGTTCAGTTCTGGTGAAGACGCTTTAAAATAAAAGATGCTGAATGTGGAAACCATGCAACAATGATTGTTTGTAATCTGGAAATCATGCCTTGCAATGAAACACTAAATGGAGGCTTGTGTCTTTCAAGATGGTTAGAGGTACCTTAACCACATCTCTCCAGATAACAACCTGTAGTTAGCTACAAGAGGCTGTTACCAATGTTAACCAGCTCTTTTATCTAGCAGTGCAAGCATTAAGCAAAATCAGGTGGCTGTAATCTGAAGGCAGTAATATTCAAACTAGAAGCATGAGCATGTTTTACCACTAACAGCAACTATCACCGGAACAGAGAAAAAATGAACAAATAACTTCAACTATATTGAATTTTCCTTTCTATTTTTTGGTGTGGTCCCATAAAGGCAGGCCATCCATGACACTACTATTTTAAAGTCAGTAACTAAAGGTCAGACAGCCACCAAAGTGTCTGATCTGAAATGTGGGATTCTTGCCCTTTAAAAAATGACATAAATTGAGTTTCTGAAGCCCGGTTGCCACTACATATCAGTAGCTACAATCTTATCAGTTATGACTAAGTTAATACTAGTGCAAAACGATATATAAAATCACTCTTGATTTGTTCTGACACATTTACTAGCTCTAACTGAGCGGGAAGAACAAGATCCTTAAAATTTCAAAAGTTTAAGGCTGTAATAATTATTTAGGTCAACTGCAGTTTGATACATTTATTTATGAAAAGTTGAAGTAAAACTGAAGCAGGAAAATATTTAATAACACTTATGTTTGCTCAATACTTCATCCGTCACCTAGTTTTGAAATTAGGCAGTACTGGGTGCATATTATAACAGTGCCCAAGACATTGACATTTAAATGATCTCTCTAAAAGGTCAGATACTACTTGCTCAAATGAGACAATAGCTCTGCCTTTGAAAAATCAGATGTCATCTAACACTACACTGGCCATGAGCACGCTGTTTGACGCACATACCCACAAAAGAGTGCACAGGACTTCATAGAATCAAAGAGTTGTTTAGGTTGGAAAAGACCTTTGAGATCATCAAGTCAAGTCGTTAACCTAACCCTGCCATCCCACCACTAAACCATGTCCCTAAGCACCTCATCCACACGTCTTTTAAATACCTCCAGGGATGGGGATTCAACCACTTCCCTGGGAAGCCTGTTCCAATGCTTAATCAATCCCATGCTGTGCAAATTGTGCATTACCTTTAATTTTTCTGTTTGTCACAGAGGCCTGTGCTTATATGTCCATGAACAAGGGATTTTGTTTGCTAATAGCTACTCTGGTGCGTATTGCAGTTAAGCAATTGTAAACAAAATATAAATCAACTAACATTCATTGTAAATGCTCTGCAATCCCTCCTTTGCCATTTTTACCTGAATGGCAGTTTTTACTTCTGTAATTAAACACTGGGACAAAAAACCTGAAAGACTCTTCCAGGTCTTCCAAAACTCTCAGATGGGTTGGCTGTTTCCAAGCTAGATTTATCTTTATTGCATTTACGTAAGTACCAGCTTTGTCCTTTGCTTCCTGCAGTACTTCTGAAGAGATGTTATATCTCCTCTCAGCATCCATTTTATTACACTACGCAAGCCAAGTTGTCTTGGCCCTCAGTAAGAAATGTCCTCTTTTCCCCCAACTGTCCTGTATCTGTTCCCTGAACACAGTCCAAGAAAGATGTGGTTGCTCCGTACTATGGGGACCAAAACTGTACAAAGTATTCCAGAAAAGATGCGATTACTGCCTCATTGGTCCTATGCTCAGTGCACCCAGAAACTTTCTTCGCTCCTCTTTGCTAACCAGTGAGATGCCATTTAACAGAAAATGTTTTTGTTATTAATCTCTACATGAATGACCTCTTTGCTCTTTTTGGGCTGTTGCATTTCACTGCAAATCAATTCTCCGGTGCTCAAGGTCACGCAGTTCTCCTCTCTGATACTCTGATTTTCTCATTCATAAGCAATGCACTTCAGCTCTGTGTGTGCTGCAAAAGCCATTAAAATGCTACTTTGACACATTGTGCTCTGGTCCCTAAAAAAAATCCCAAATAAAACTGATCATAAGACCAACCCTTTAGAAAGTCCCATTAGCGAGCTTTCCCTGGCTGGATACTCCCTTTTGCATTACAGCACACTGCCTCCCCTTTGACTGCCTTCTGGCTCTTATTAATTGCCATCTCCTCCAGCGTAAGGTATTGTTTCCTACATGGCACCGGGCGAGAGGCTCCTCTGAAGTCCAATTAGATTTGCTATACAGCATTTCCTTCCTCTCCAGACTACCCTCCAGTCTGGCATGAGCTCCTTTGATAGAGACGTGGAGTTTTTTTCTAGTTTCCTGTATCTTTAACCATCTTATCTGCTGACAAGTGCCCCATAAGCTTTCTAGGTCAGGCTAATGAGCGTGCAGTTGCCCTGGCCATTGATGTTATAGACTGCCACTGCATTCACCATGTCCATGTGAGCCCTTGCTCACCTCATCGCTATTCAGGGACGCAAGCCAGGTGCATTAAGCTAAGACTGCGGCCGATCCCTGCTCCCTTTATATTATTATTGTATAGAAAGGGAAACTTGCTTTCAGCAGTGACTCTTTGTGCCTTATGGTCTGCAGTGACCGTGGAGGGTGCTGAAGGCAATCGGGCTCCTTGCTCACCTTGGTTCAGTGTCTAAGCACACCTGGGCCATGGTGCCGGCCCATTTTGCAAAGCTTGCTGTTTCCCCTGTGATGCCCCATGCTGGCTCTGCCAAGGTGGTGGGGAGTGGACATCAAGAAGGGTCCTGGTCAGTGCGATGTTGCACATCAAAATGGTGTCAGGGAGCTGCCAGGTGGAAAAGACTTTGGGAGGAGTGACACCAGAAGCCAAAAACTCGCTCCCAGGTCAGAGTCCAGTGCCCTTGAGAGGACTTTGGTGAACTTCTGCCATGCTGACTGACAGGTTTTTGGAAGCAGTCTCCCTGGTAATAGGCGAATCTGCCCTGAGCAAAACTGAGAAGGCCGACACTTCACTTGCCCAGCAGTGTCCAGGTGGGCAAAAAGTCTTCCAGAGTTAACAGAAGGCAGTGACAGCTGGTTATTTCAGGTCCTCCTTGCTGGTGTGACTCTATCCAAACGGGAATGTACTGAGAGCCCCCAGTACTAGGAGTAGAAGGAAAAATATTAATGAAAAACCTCCTAGGAGATAGGTATTAATTTTGTGTCTTCTTTCCACTTGGGTTTCTACCTATTTTTTATAGATTTAAGCACGCCCTATAATCAGTAGAAAATAATCACTAACAAATATAGCCTGATTTCATTTAATATTCCAAGTTTTCCGTTGTTCTACTAGGAGGATCTACTAAGTGCTCTGACATGCACGCTCACATTTTCAGATGTGATTTGGGAGAAACATGGGAGGAATAATAATAATAATGAAAAACTCTAATGGAGCTAAGCAAATTTAATTCCAAAGCTGAGGACACAATGTAAAAAAGGCACTGGTAGGGGACATTAGCTGTTCTAGCAGCAGTCCCTGCCTATTGATTTTTTGTGAAGGATCCATTTGTTTTTGAGCTCTCTCCCAGAGGATGCTGTTTAATTTTGCAGTAAGCATGCAGCAGGAGCATGTGTTATGTTTCACAGATAATGCAAAGCAAAACAATTTGTTCACCCTCCTGCTTTGACTGGAAGGCATTGCATTTTCTAGGACAACAAAAAAGGACCGCTACACAAACTTTCTAAGATGATAACAATAATCATAAAAATAGCAAGAACTCATAAACTCTGAAGAATACAAGAACCATTTTCTCTTAGCTTTTCCATGTTTTTGATGGGATCAAAAGCAGCTGATTTATTGCAAACATCACGGGATACTGCTTATTTGGAATTCCTTCAACTTAAGTTTTATCAAACAGCTAGGGTAAGGAAAATAAAACTATTCGGACTGGCCTTCCAGACCCAGATTTATTCCTAAAAAATGTCATTGTTGTTAAAGCTAAATACAAGTACCTTAGGAACAGTCATGCTTCTAATTTTTCTTATGCATTATTCTTACAAATATCAATTATAATTAACACTATGAATGAAGCCTAGGTAAAAAGAAAACACCTTACATATGCCACATTTTTGTAAACGATCTGACTAAGCCATATTATCAGTTTTGGGATCAGCTTACCAAAAGCCAGCCTGGGAAATCCTTCTTGACACCAAAGTGAGACCATGATCTCAGGATGAGGAAGGTGTGTACTGGGTTAGAATTAGCATATGACACATCTTATTTAAATCCTGACTAAACATAAGCATAACCAAACAGACTAAGGATGGCTGTAGAATTATAATAGGCTAAATATTTTCAAGCAATGAAAACCAAGAGGAACAGTTTATTTCAGTTTTATACTAATGACCTGGAATGTGTCACAGAAGTTGAAGCTGGAACAAAAAAAAAAAAAAAATCAAGTTGGGGAGTAAAAGAAAAAGAAGTTGAAACACATTTAATACAAAGAAATATGCTGGGACTACCAGAGGTCAGAGCAGAGGCAGGAAAAGAAAAATAAGCTTTCATTTAGAAGAATGTAAATGGAGAAAAAGGCACAAGCCATAAGCTCTATTTGATGGCACACATGGACTCAGGAAGGAACTATTCCCAAGAGCCTGGGCTGACCAAAGAAGAAAACCATGAAACTAATCTGCAACGTGACATGGTGGCACTGCATGCAGTGTGACTTATGCCACAGAGATCTCCCCCAGGGCACGGGAAGATGGTCTCCCCATACCAAGGGGATACCACACCACCACCAGTTACCAAGGGGATACCACACCACCACGAGTCACTGCCTCCCAGGGGACCATGGGCAGAGGTGGGGCCTCTCCTCAGTGGTGGGGGTGTGTGAACACTTGCTTGTCTTCACCACCTTCCCATGGGTGAAGGACAGGTTGTGCTCAGAAGAGATCTGTGGGTGCAAGCGGCTTTTCTGGAAACAGAAGATGGGTATTCTCCAGACAACAGGCACAGCTAGTTAGTTTTAACCTACTTGGGTGTGAGGTTTTTAGGCTGTCCACTGCCATCAGCAACACAGACTTACGGGGAGAAAACATGGGGAAAGCGCTCTCGCACCCTCCAACAGAAAGACTTTGCTCTGTGGTTGAAAAACTCTGAGTCTTTCCTGAACACCAGGCAGCATTTTTAAGGTACCAAACCTACAGTCTGATGAGCTTTTACTGCTGTTTTTAATACACCCCTCCTGGCCATCCTGTCCACCTTTGATCAGGATGACAAACCCTCCTGGACAGCCACTGCACCACCAGAAAACCAGCAGGCAGTCAAGCCGCCAGATTTCAGGTGCTGGCATTACAAGTGTTTTCTCTGCTTTTAATCTTTCTTAATGCATTTGGAAAATGTACCTGAACCTGCACTGAGCTAGCAATACAAGCCCACAAAGTTGCTGCTGAGGTGGGAAAGCAGATTCTTTACTATCTTATATTTCTGATGGAGATTAATTACATATATAGGAGCAGAGTGTCCTATTTTCTGCTGCCTTATATTATCTGCCCTGACTGCTCTTTTTTTTCTTTTTAATTCCCTTCAGACCTTAATAATACCAGTTTTTCTGTACAAACACATCCATAGGCAGAAAAGTGGTAGAAGGCCTGAATAAGAATATGACCGATATATCCAGGCTCTTCGATAACCACGAACATAAGCGAAGCACGTAAGACCTTGTGTTCATCATGCCTGCCTAGAGGACAGGTGGCTCAGAGCTAACATGGACATGCAGTGCAATGCACATTTGGAAATAAGGATCTCATTTCCAGTCAGGTGCAAAAGTGTTGCCTCATCTGTAAAAACAGCTTTCTGTTTGGTTTAGGTACCCATACCTACACAGTATTCCCAATTTCTGTTCACTTCTACAGAAAGCAAAGTTTTCAGCAGCCTGTTTCCATCGCTAGCAGCCTCTTCAGCATGCAACTCAAACCATAAGGAGCAGTCAGACTGCCTGTCCTCATAGTGTCCAGGTTCTTCCAGGCATTTTTTTGTTTCAAGTTTATTAGATAGACCTTGGTGTGAGATAAATTTTTGTGGCCCAAAGGTTGTGGTTGTTTTACCCTGCCATACAGCAGTTGAAAAATTAGCCTCATTCTTTCTAGGCTGTTTTCCCAAGTTTAAGGTCTTGTTTGTTCTTTCTTTTTTTTTTTCCTCAAAGATAAGATTTTCTTTTAAAAATGCCTATAAGTCTGCAAACATTGAACCCCAGGGTTCACAGATGCCGTTAACTCTGTCACTCACCGTCCTGTCAAGCAGTGGCAAAAAAATGAAACACGAGACTGACCTCCATGTAAGAACTTTTGGGCTACATCTATATTAGTAAATACAATGGTGTAGAGATTGATCAGACATGGTATGACCCATGTCCTAGGACATAACTATCACCCTGCAAAACAGAGTGGCCACAACAAACTGCATACTGGAAACAGCCCGAGGCCTGTTTTGGCTCCAAACTAGCTGTGCTAAAAATGTGAGAGTGCAAACAACCTTATGCCTATGCTTTGGCTCCCATCCAGCCTGTTTAATAGTCTTTGCTGACAATTTGGGACACACAGACTTCTTTATCAGAGGGTCTGATCCTGCAAGAGCTTGTATTTGTGCTTCATTATATGGCTGATGGCTGGACAACGGTGCCTTGAAGCAAGAATATGCAATGAGACAACATGGTGCCTGATTCCTACAGTCTGAGGGGGACTTTCTTTACAGAGTATTTTTTACCATACATCACTGAATCAGGACACAAATACTGATTAAAAGGAAGCGTTTTTATAGCTGCCAAGATCAGAAGTAGTATTAAAAAAAAAAGCTTCTGCACTTAAGAAAAGAAGAGGACCTGGAAAATAAGTTTTGTCTGCCACAAAACATCAGTTTGTACAATTAAAATATTTCCCCAAATAAAAACTATTAAAATGAAAAAAAAAACCCAGTTGTCAAAGGTCACAGAAAAAATGGATGTTATTGATTCTGCTGAAAATGATCTGACAACAAGATACACAAATTCCACAGATCTAAAAATTATTTTTAGCTTTCAGTGCTGCAGATGAGTTGCAAAATCCGACCCTGTGTAGTTACAGGCTCAGACCTCCTCTAATTAAGCACTGTCTGGTCATCAAACTGACAATCAAGGGAAACAGAACTGCATTTTTCTCGGCACTACAAGAGATAGGAAATGTAATAGATCTTTTTTTTGGCTTGGCATGTATGTTCAAAATCAGTTCAGCACGGAGAGAGATGTGTGGGTTGAAAAGTAGAGAGGGGGTTGTAGGCAAAGAATTATGATAACAACACAGGCTTTGGGTTTGAGTAGGTGTTCAGTTCAGTAGCACAAAGCACAGCACCAGGCAGGGGCTTATTTTATGTAACAGTGTCATTTAGCCAAAAATTTCCCAGTAAGATTTATTCTATCAAGTCTAAAGTGACAGGAACCCTGCAACTAATAAAAGATGTGTGTGTGAATATGCGTGTGTAAGGGAAAACCAGAAACACTCTGTGACATATCTGTCATCTGTGTTATTATGGAGGCATGCATGGACTTTATCAAGTGCTCAGAGGAAAACAGAAGGTTGTAAATTTAATAAAAATGTATGCATAGAAAATACAAATCAGATTTACAGAGCACCGTGACTGTCTTTGGAAATGTGGTATATAGCATGAAGGTCACTGAAGCTAGAAGCAACGTGCTGAGCAGAGAACAGTGCCAGCCTGCAAGCACACCAGCTTTTCCACCATGGAGGAAGGACCTTCTCTGATGACCTGTACCTGGAACTGAAGAGGCAGAATAAGACTAAGAATTGTTAAAAGGAGGTGTAGAGATCCCAAGGGCTCCAGTTATAATGCAGCGCGAGGAGGAGGGGAGGGATGGGAATAGCTGCCAGCCTTGTCCCAACTACCAAACCAGTTGCAAGTGGCTCAGCGTGGTGTGAAGCCTATTTTTGCTGTTTCATCTTCTTGGTTTGGAATCTGGGATTGCTGTTCTCCATTTTGTAATCATACAATTTCTTAAACTAGAGAGGACCTCAGGTAAGTCTGGCAGGCACAGAAAAAGCAAGCATCCAAATAAAAGGGCGTAGCAGACAAACCCCTTTGTTCATCAACCTCAGTTTGGCCGTGTAGCCCACCCTGCTGGCACAGTGCCCCAGACTGCGAACAGCAACAACACAGCGTACCTCTGTAGCATCTTTTAGAAGTTAATCTCACGGCATTTTACAAAGGCTTGTTGTGCTTGTCTTTGAGGTGGGAAGACCTGAGGCTGTGTGAAGGCGTCAGGGCAGGCAGCGGTGGAGCCTGGCCTGGAGCCACAGCTGTGAGGCCAGCACCCTCCCTGAGGGCACCATGCTGTGTCCAAACCTGCAGGCAATGCAACAGCGGGCACAGACGTCTTCACTGAGGTAGTGGAAAAATCACAAATATTATCACAACCCAGCAAGGGGAAAGTTCACCCTGGAAAAATGCAACCTGAATGTTCCTAAATTACATGCTGAACGGAACCTAGGAAACTTGGGAGCTCAAAGACGGACTGAGCCGATAGAGGAAAACACATTAAAAGACACATTCCCAGTGTTAAGGCAACCAAGCTGGCCACTGCCATATAGACCTGCCTAAGCAGGGTATCCTGGCAGGTCACCCTCCACCCTAAACAGCCCTGTGACACCTGAACCCCCAGATTCATCTGCCTTCGCTATCACAGAGACATTGTAAAAAGCTGAGAAAACATGGGAAAGTTTTGAAAAGAACATAAAAAAACCTCTATGGGGATTGGATAGCCTGAATTTTTGAGAAAGATTAAAAGCTAAATATGGACATCATTGCTTGACTAAGCAATAAGCAAAGATCTGAAGGAGATAGACACCCATGACAAAAAGAACAGACTCCATCATAAATTAGGAAGGAATACAATTGCAGGCAATGGTATGGCATTATAAAAAGGAAAATTAAAACTGATTATCAAAAGAAAAATGTCTTTCTGACTGATGTATTAGTCTACAGTTTAATCTCCCATGAGGTGTGTTCCTATGCTTGTTATATTTAAAAATGATACTAGATGAACAATATTTACAATACAAAAAATTCTTGTCCTTAGAGAAAAATGGGCTGAACGACCTCACATATTTAAATTATCAGATTCTATGTTTGGCTACATTGCACATTACTGAACAAGAAAAAGCTCCCTCCCCCCCACCACCCCACCCCCCAATTTAGATTTGGAAATCTTAAAACAATCAGTATCATTTTAACCAGGGCTGTAAGTATATTCCAGCAGTTACAGCTGTTGCAACAAACAAGGCAAAGATTTATTCTGTAAGCAATTAAGCACGCATTATACACAATGCATTGTTTTCCCTGGCTTGCCAAAAATGACAAACACATTGAACAGTGCTAAGGTTGAAACAGACCCTGCAACCCAAATTTAGGCAAGATGAGAACAAGACTAGGATTGTGCTGCCAGGCTTTGTAAGATAACTGACACGTGGCCAAACAAATAGTACTGGTGGAATACAAAACGTGAAGTTGAGCCTAGGAGCCTGCCTATGCACAAGACTGTGAAGACATGCAATTCTTGCTTTGATTTAAAAGACAACTTGCAACCAGCACCTCCTGGGATGGGTTTTCACAAGTTCCTCAGTGCAGGCTGGAGGTCTAGCATGTTTCAATTCATCAGTCACTTCCTCTGAAAGTCTGTCAGGAGAAAATCCTGGAAGCAGACTGACTTCCTACTCTTCTCACCACAGTTGGCACACATTAAAGTTAAGCTGCATCTTCAGCTTTCATGGAAAACCTAGAGAAGAGGAGGATGCTTAACAGGAATAAGGTTTGGGAAGAACAGGCCATTTCCTCTTCCCTTGTGGCCATGGTGGTAGAAGGGACCAGCCTTGCCACACTTGAAGCACCAGGAGTTAATTAACACCTCTATGCAGCATTGTTATACAGCCTTAATGCCTAATTAACCTTTTTACAGAATCAAACATGGCATCTCTGTTCTCCCTACAAATTTGTCATCTACAACTAGATTTCTATAAAACACCCTCCAGAATTACCAAACCAAAATAAAAGGTAAGTTCTACATATACTGCCATCATTCCACATGCTAACATTCTTCAACTGTTGCTGAAGTGGGATTAAAGGATAGAATATGGATTTGCAGAGACAGCATTATGTCCTCAAGTCACCAATCTAAAATAGCCCCACTGTGCAACCAAACAGCTCATGTGATGGACAGGTTAACGAGTGCTGTTAAAAGAGTTTGACAGTGTAAACTCACCTCATGTTCATACATACTGATGTGTGGTTTAGGGTAAACTTAGGTGAGAATGGCTGGATTTAACCTTCCTCTTTAGTGTAGACACAGAGAGGTCCACACATCTACCAGCAGCACTGACGGGGGGTTTGTGGCATGTCCAGTTTGCTACTGTATGTCCCACCTCTCCTTCTGGTGCCCTCCTAACGGTCAACTCTAAGCAGACAAATCATCTACGAGGTCTTTCTATGTTTTCTAACGGGAGCTGTATTGAGACTGCTATTGGCCTGTCCTTACTGCAGTGTTGAAATACTATGTCCAAGCTATTGATATTTTCTGTTTGGTTACGCGGACATGGGGAGCAAAGTCAGGGAACAGGATGGCCTTTACCTTCTCCCAGGTTACGCTTGTTATGGCACAGAAAACGTACTCTCTCATTTCATGCATTACAACTTTCAGTGTTGGATCCAGCCTAACTTTCTGCTACCTAAACATACTTAATGTTAATTAAGAAAATTGCTTTATGGATACCCTGATAAAGCAACCTATGTGGTAGGTAGCATTACTGATTTTAACACTGGCAAGCTCTAAAAAAAGCCTGAAATCATAAATCCTTTAAAAAACTCATTGATTTGCCCAGAGTATTTTTAATACAAACATATCTTGAATATCCTCCATCCATTTTTAAACCACCAGTCATTCACAAGACTTCCAGACTGTTAGGAATCATTGATTTATTTCTCTCATTGTCAATTGTCAATGCCTAATTGTACTTAAGCTTTTTACAACAAGTTTGGGGGTGGGTTTCATCTCCTGTTTGTCCAATAGCACAAGTCTGCCACTGACCAATAATTCATGAACTCTGGCTCACTGGAAGTCTACTTGGGGTGTACTAGTCAGTATTTTTATTTAACAGAGATTGCTTGACCCTAACTGACGTTTGAAGAACAGGAAAAGATTAGCTTTCATATAGAATTTTTTTATGTATCCGTCTATGTTAGGACTAAAAACTGATTATGAACTGTGAAGCAGCATGGGCATACAGGCTGAAGGGAGAAACAACTCACCATGAATCTTCACATATCCCACGACTTAGTCAAGTACAGTGACAAGATCATGGCCCGTCGCTATGAGACTGGGGTTCACTTCATTCATTTAATTAAAAAAAAAATAAAGTCGCTATTCTTACAGTATTACACACTTCCCAACAACTGCAACATTCCTGTGGCCCTTATCCACTGTTCTTACATGCTATATAGTTGTTTGATCTTATCATTAATATGGTTGTGTGCTTCTTGGAATTTGCATCTTTTCTTCTGCTGTATTTTGCAAGAAATGTTGATGCTGAGTAAGGCTGTTGAGCTTCTACAAAGACTAAATGATGGGATTTTTTGTCTAACATGGGTAGCCCTCTTGTACTGCTCGTGATGGTCTTTTTCAGTTTTTGTCTTTGTATCTCTAGTTTACCTTGGAAAGTAGGAATATCCTCTTTGGGTCACTGACTTCCTCAGGAGTTCTTAAAACAGGTAAGCATTTCCGGTGGGAAATGCAATCCTTCAAAATCTAAAGCTGTCCTAAATGAATGAACAATACCCCTAAGTCTTGTTAGAATCAACTATTTGGGACAGGATACTGTATTTGGAAATAACATGCTTGTGTTTCTATAATCCTTTGAAGACATAAAGTGCTACATTTTCTTGTCCTTGGCTATGAGTTTGGTGAATTCTCAAACAGAGCACTATTTGATTAAAGATGTACGGTTTTCAACAGGAACTGGACATCAACAGGATTGCTGTTATGTTAAGACAGATCGATGACAACGAAGGAGTCACACTTTAACTGAGCTGTCAACAAATCAGGGACAGAGGAGAGCAAATGGCCAGTTCTCCACCATGCTGTTCAAACAACAGAACTGCCAAGCACACATGCTTGCAGCTGGGAAAACACAGACACTAAGGTCTATTTTCCTTTCCGATTAAAACAATCGTTTTATCAGTTGAAGTCTGACAGCTTCCAGGAGCTTCTGTATGCTTACTGGGTCCTGCTGCTTCTGGTTTTGGTATCTTCCTTGCCAGAAGGTCTGTATTTCCCCGGCCATAATTAAATTCCTCACCCATGTTCCCAGCCAACTCTTTTCACCTTTGACACATGCCCAAACCCAGCCCTACGGCTCCTCAAGTTCACAGTCAGAGGTTCTGACAAAAGAGGCTGATGTATTGATATATCCCTACTTCTGCCCTGCTTTCTACCCGATCCAAACCTGCCTTCCCTCCTCTCCTAGGCCCAGTCATTCCTATTTCAGGTCCACTGTTCAAAATCTCCAATTCATCTGCCTCCTTTCCTCCCTAGCCATGCTGCCACAACTCCTCTGGTTTACACGAATCCCTCCTTCCCTTCATTCCCCCATTAAAAATGTTTCCTTAATTGCCATTCACCCTTCTTCAGTCCAAATGAAACTACTGTAATGAACAAGTGACATGTGGACATCCTCCTGGTAAAGATGGAAGGCTGCTTCTTCCTCATCTTTCATGATATATCTGCTAAGTTTGATATTGTCAGTCACACCCTCTGTCCTTTGGTTTTTATTTTTTTCCTTTCAGCTTTCAACAATCTTTGCTTGTTTGGGCCTTATTCTGCCTCTCTGACCATTGCCGTTTGGCATTTCTGCTGCCTTCTTTTTTTACCCACAATCACCTTTATTTCTGAACTTGGACTATACATAACTCTCTTCCCTTGCCTTTGCTGCTGCTGCTGTTTCATTGCCATTCCTGGAAGATCCTGTATCAGTCCCTCCCTCTAGTTCTTGTAGCATCCTCTGATGCCAAGCTGGTAGGCGACTTCTATTCCCCCTGAAACCTACTTTTGTTCATCACTCTCTTATCAGTAACATCTCTGACTTACAAATGGCTTTAGAAATTAGGACACAACACAGGGAGACTCCTAATGAAATTTAAAATTCAGTGGGTCACATAGTAGAAGGATTGGGACCAATCCTTGTGTCTGGGACAATAGGAGTAAGGGCCTTCAGAAGAGACCTGCCAAGAGAAGGACTACATTAGACCACAATCTAGGGAAAAGTGGGAGAAGATGCAGTCTGGGACAACTGACTGTCAAGTGTTGGGCCACATCAGGACACAGCTTTGGCCACAGCCCCCAGGCTCCCTCTGACTCAAACACTGCAGTCAGCTGGTGGGTCACAGGCCTGAAAACCTGCAAGGTTTTCCACCAGAGGAGATGGGGGCGGGTGAGACTTAGGAGGTAGGCAGTAAAGGTTTGGGTTTTGGAAGGTATGGTAGGAGGTTGGAGGGAGAAATAGCTCTTGGTTAGATGCAAATGTTGGAATTAATCTTTTAATTAGGAACTTTGGCTGCCCCTGGAGCAGTCAATGCTGCCTCTGAAACTGCTTGTCCAGACATGCCTTCTCAACCCAGGTATGTCAGCTTCCTTACTGCTGAGCTATCTGAGCCCCAGTTTTGTTTCTTTTGTATCCTTCACAATCTTTTGTCCTGTCTACCATACTGCTTGGCTTGCCTATCATGCCATGTTCGTTTCTTCGTCAAACCCTGCTGAAGGACAGATGAGGTCTGTGAGATGAATTAAGCAGCAGATTGAGGCTTGCTGGACTCTCAGGAATCTTAGTTAAATGGAAAACATTGCTTCTCCCCATTTAAAATTTCTCTGAGATGCTCCATGTCTCAAGATGCACTGAGGCACAATCTCTCTTTTTAACATGCTGTCATTTAATGTTGATTTTTAAAACATTATAACACCTTCCAAAGTAAAAAAAAAAAAATGTGCATAGATAATCTCTTAAATCCTCTGCTTATGTAAAGTTGGAGAAGATTTAAAGATTTTAAGCAAGTTTTATCTAATTAGAAGGGACTTAATTACTTCTCTCCTGAAAGATGAGCCTCTGGCTGATAATTTTATGAGGACGGTATGCCTTGAGCAAAACCACAGAAAATAGTTTTCTGCCAGAACTTAAGAAAATAGAAGTTTCATCATATAGAGTAATACAAGTTTTGCGCATGGGTAGTATTTATAAAAAATCTTTGCTGTCTAGCATAGACAGGCAATCAAAACTGAAATCAGAGAAAGAGTAGCAGAACAACTGATAAAGCTTCCACATGTAAGTTCTTGCTTCTTCATTTTGAGATCTATTTCATGTTCAACGACTTTATTAACCAAGACACTCCCCCCTACCCCATTCCTTTCCTTCTGTACCCCCAGCAATTTACTGGGATTCCTTCTGTGGATTATCTAAAAGCAGGGAAGGTATTCATGCACTATTATCATGCCTGTTGTCACATGAGATATATTATACAGGTTTTCAGGCAGAATATTTTGTCTTGGAGACAGAAATGAAATGTCTATGCTGTAAAAGAAGTGAAAAGCTAAAACAGAAGCACAGCAGCAAAGACTCATGCAGCTCCTGGGCTGGATTGCTCTGTGGCGAGTGATAAAGAATTAATCATCCTTTATGGTCTTTACGGATCTGTATTCACACTGGTTGAATCTTTGCCATCATGTTAACTCTTACAAGGAAGTTTATTTATTGACCTATTTAAAAAAACTGCAGCCTGGTGCTGCATTACTTGTGCAAACAAATCTGCTAAACCACAGGGAACCAGTCGCTTAATTCAGAGTGATTGTCTGTGAGTGCAAGTATCAGGACAAGGTTCTTATTCTGCCCATTTTCATTTTCTGATTGTGCTTTGAATTTCTGATGGTTTTTTTTTAGGCTTAACAGACAAGTATCAAAGAGTTTAAGACTAGTATTTGAACTTTGACTGGTCAACATTTTTTTTGCACGGGCAAGTAATTAAATACTATTAGACTGGCTGTGGTGTCTTTCCTCACTTTGTAACGAATGCTCTTTTTTTGATCATATGAGCGGTGGTGACCTATAGCCTGGATGTTCATCAGAAAGCTAGTTCTCTGTAAAATTCCACATGATGGATCAAAACCCGAAGTTCCTCCCCCAAATCCATTGATTTCTTTATGGCTCCTTCATTCAAGAAATGTCATTTCAAACAAGCAAAAATGACTCATGGTCTAACACATTGATATGCATTTTGACACATAAGTTTACCCTGGGACAAATGCACTTATGTTCTCCTGTTTAACACCGCATGTCCACCATTGTTGCTTTACAATTCCCAAAGAAGTAAAGATTGTTCTTAACGCCATGTGATGTTTCCTAGCCATGAATTACATTAAAAAGAAAAGAAAGGTAAAAGCACATATGTTTTCGTATGTATGTAAAAAGACATATATGTAAACATATATCTTTTAACCTTACATCTTCATATATATGCATGTTTGTACATATACATGTACATACGTTCCAAGCTTTCTTGAAGCTCTTGTTTCCAATAATGATTTTAGTCAGTCCCCAAATATGGATTTCAGTTAGGATTAACAAAACAATTAGTAAGGCAATAACAATTTACTCTTATAACCATATAACAAATATGTGCCTTTTGTAATAAACTTAAAATAGTGGTTTTAATTAGCAAATGGAATCCAACATTTTCTAGTCATCTCATTAAAATGAAATTAGATGCAGGGTTGGGAATTTTAATTCAAAACATTTACCTTTATTGTTGGAACATGTTCCTGAACAAGTTCCTAGATTATTTTAGTAAATGTCCATGCTAATGTACTTGTAAAATGTGGAGTCCAAACTTGTTAACATTCCCTTCTTGAATTAGGGCATTGGGAAAATTTCACTTTAGAAGAAAAAAGGGGATTGTATAAAATTACTTCAGTCAAGCAAAGATTATTTCCATGTGTAACAGTATAACTTAATTTACATTCCTACATCTCAAAATAATTGATGCAGTATTTTTAGTAATTGTTGAATACTTACGTGCTACATGCAAGATTCCTCAGCTGAGGTAACTGCACTGCAAGCAGTGGTGGAATAAAATTTTACATTTGTGGCAATATGGAATATTCACATCACTTACTCTTTGATACTTGTCTATTAAGCATTCTTTGCAAAGAGTGCAACCCAGGGGCCTCTCTCCTGATAGTCCCTACCTCCCCTCTAGCAACTGTGTAGGTAACCTAAGATGACTTATCTGCCTCTGTATCACATTTTTCCCCAGTGTTGTGAAACACGATGTCCTTAGAGTAAGAAATTATATAATGCATGAGAAGAAAAGACTCGAATACCTCAGTGCCTTCTATACTGCAAATTAAAGTTTCTAAGTCAATTCAGTCAAGAAAAGTAAAAAAAAAAAAAAAAAAAAAATAAAATTGAGAAATAAGCACTTTAAGTGATAATGGCAGGGAGGAATTTCAACAAATTTGCAGCCCATTCAGGCTCAGGCCTAATAGCTATCCAGGGCTTGCTCCAGACCATTTTTGCTCTAGGTCTGTGGAGCTTGAAGGAAAAGGTAATTTTAAAAGAGGTTTGAGAAAGACATTTCTCTGTGTGGATACTGAGGCTAAGTCAACAATCTGCACAGCTGCCACTGGGGGCTTTGAGCATGAAGCGTCCATAGACACCAGCCACCAGCTGCATGAACTTGCTTACTTCTGCACTGTCACAGCCAGCACAGAGTAGGAGTGACTTTTTCCAGACACGTTAGGAGACTTTTGACTCCTATTCAACTTGGGATAAGTGCTGGGACACACTCAAGTCACTAATAAGCTCCTGGAGTCAGGTCCACCCTGGAGCTCCCACCCCCAGGGAGTCCTATGGCTTCATGGGGAAAAAGCAGATCAGGGGCAAGCGGCAACATGTTGGATCTGCCCCCTCTCTCCAAAACCACCCTCGCTGCTCCCCCTCTCCAGCTTTTCTAGTCCCTTATACCCTCAGAGGGGAGGGCAGAGATGCCAGGAGGTGGAGGACACAGGGAGAGGAGGAGGAAGAGGAAGAAGGTGGAGGGAGCCAGCATTGGCAAGCAAAGGTTGCTAAATACTGTGTTCAGATGCTCAGACTTTATTTCACAGATATGCTCCCTTGCCTGTTGTCCCTTATCTTATATTGTGACAGTAATTACTCCCACATATCCATATGGCTTTCAACCTTGTCCTGTTAAAGATTATCCTTGTATTTTTTTCAGTTTAATTTTCCAGAGTCACCTTCAATCTAATCCCCCCATCCTGAGTGACTGAGCCCCTTCATCTCACACAGGTTGCTTACTTTGCATGCCCTGTTTTACAAGGGCAAACATGATTTTCATGGGTACAAGTCTAATTTATGTCTTATCTAGAAAAATAATCCCTTTTTGTTTCTCTAAATGGTATTGAAATGTAAAGTTAATGCAAAACCACAAGTACATGAAGATAATGAAGTATGTTTCTGCTAAGCTCTGCGGTGCCTCATTTGTGCCTCATGCAGAGTGCTGAACTAAGTAAAAACTTGATCTGCATCAAATGAAGTGAACTTAACTGACTTCCTTGAAGATTCATAAATGCGAAGGCCAGAGAGCAAGGCTGTGAGGCTGTTCGGCTGCATGCGTAAGGGGGGGAAATGCACCCAGCCGATCTGGCACCACACTCAGGAGATGCAGCTGATCAATAAACTCAAGGGAACTCTCCCAGTCGCTTGCTTCAGTGTTCTCTGGAAAATTATCAGTCAGAGTCTGGTATACAAATAAACAACTGCCATGCAGATCCAAACTCCAAATATAAGAAAAAAACCAGGGAGTTACAGATTTGCACATATCTTGTGCACCATTTTCCAGGAAAGCCCCAGAAGTAGCCTTGTCTTGGCGAAGGTAACAAAGGAAAGAAAAAAAGCCATGTAAAGGTCTTCCATTTCACCTGATAGAAAATCCCATATGTTTTTGCATGCTTCATTAATGCACCCTGGTTTGCTGCCTAGAAATGCACAATGAATTCAACCTTCAGGGGTCAGCAGTGCTCAGGGTATCTATGGACTGCATATCTAAGCGACTGTGGGGACTATCGAATAAGGGCTGATGCTGCTGAATATTAATCCTGCAGTCTTAGGTTGTACGGTGTGGGATCCAAAGACCAGCTAAGTACATATCATCCCCCATCTCGCAAATGCCACTGATCACCTGTACAATTCTCTTCTCAGAAATAAAACAGCATTTCATTCAGAGGGTGCAGTTGGAGAGTGTTCTTCCGAATAGATTTGCTAGGCTGTAAAATTCTCTGTTTACTCATAGTTTTGACATCAGATAAATACAGTAGCATTTTTTGAGCTTTCTAGTGCAGCAAGTCCTGTGTTTTGAGTGATAACATTCATTTGTGGAAGGCCTAATACTATCAGACTAGCTGTACGTGGTCTGGAATAAAGCTTGCTAAATGCAGCAGAGTTTTTGTGGCTGCACTGAAATAAGAGCAGTGTAAAGAGAAGCTGCTTCGCTGTCTCATCTTTATGCCCAGTGGTCCTTCATAGACTGTTCTGCCTAAATTTTAGTTTTAGTAGATTACCTTCAAATTAGAGTAAATTACAGCTCAGGATTTACTCACAGTGCAATGCCTTACTTCAGTAGAAGCCTAACAATTTAAATGCAAGGGAGCACAATCTTTATAGCTTTAGAGCTGTCTTGACAATGTCCTGTTTATGGACTCTTTAGCATACATAGGCATACGTGCATGCAAAGCCGAGCGGTTGAAGTGAAATGACTCAAACAGTGGATGTCTCCTGTTACAGCATTAACATTATTGCATTCCAGGCTTTATTATTCTTGTTAAATAACAGTGGGTTGAATAAAAAGGGAATAAAAAGTGTGATGGATATGAAAATGTAATGATGACAGTATAATAAATTAATGCTTACCATTTCCTGAGTGTTTGCAAAATCTGCCTCTTTAGAGCTACACTGCACCAAAAGCATTATAATATTAATCAGGACAACACAAAGGAATACATATTTCTATCAACATCTACTTAGAGTAGTGAGCACTCCTGCTCCCTAAAACCAAAACCAAAATAAAAAAGGGGAGGTTTTCATCTCATTGAAACAGTACCTGATACACTGCTAATGCCACTGCATATACAAAGAGGCACGTTTATACGTGGTTAAAAATACAGCCTGAGCCTTAGCACATTGTCTTGCATGTAGAATTAGATTGCATGTAGAATAAGCTACTCAGAATCACAGCCATAACCCCTCAAGGTATTTTTATTTCACCTCAAATGAACATAAAAAAGGAGTCCATAGAGCAGCCATTTCTTTGGTATTTCTGCAGCATCTGTCAGGGCACTGGCAGTGCAGCCTCGGTGCAGAAAGCGTTAGTGCTTCTGAAGCACATATTAGTGTAAAACTTGGCCTGCACTTGACTTTATTTTACATTTAATGACAGGATGTCAAAAATGCTTTGACTGTATTAAAGTAGTTGCTGGAATGCAAATACTTTCAGTTAATTAGTGTTTTGATCCAGTGCAGTTAGCTGCACCATCCACTCTTCAAGTACTGCCGCTCTTTTACACTGCAATCTGCCCCTCACCCGCGACACAGCTAGGTGACTTACCACAAGGGAGTAACAAATCTTGAACCCAGGTTTAGCCACAAAGTAGTCATCGGACTTGAAGGTTATCTTGATCTGATTTGTTCTTGATGTTATTCTTGGAGGTACTTCCTTGTGTCCACACCACCGTCCTCGTATAACTGTGCTGGTCTCTGATACATCTTCCACTTCCACAAAGTCATACCTGGGGACCAGTTTGAAGGATTAGATTTTGCTATCTCTGGTTACAGAAGATGGTTGCAAGTAGACAGGAGCACAGCTAGAGACATAAAGACAACTGTCTCCCGTTCTCCACTGCAAAAATCAGACTAAATATTACAAATGGTGGATAAGCTCGTGCAGCATAAAATACACTAAGCTGCAAGCAAGTGCTCAAATGGCTGATTTTTGGGTTCCTGGAACATGACAGATGGTATTTTCTACCATGTTAAAATAGCAATGAGAGGCACTTGCATGTGCTTAGTACACAGTAAACATATGCATTGCGTTTCATGTGGTAGATAAATAATTTAGAGACTTGATAAAATATTATTTAAGGCAGGCTGCCCAAGCTGAGCAGCTGTAAGCCTTTGTACACTTTCTGGTGGTCCCCCAGCTCCCTGCAGCAGCAGCCACCAGCTCCTGCCTGCTGCGCCTGTCGGAGGGCTGGAGCCAGGCTGCTGCCGTGCCAGGAGCAAAGAGAGATGCTGGGCAGACACAGGGCAGTGCATGCTGCCGAACGGTGCTTTTTAGGACCTTCTTTGTAGGAGGCATGGTGCTCCTGCTAGGTGGTTTGGAAAGACTCCATTCAAACTTTCAAGAAGAAAAGGGCAGGCTGGAACTCTGTGTGCTGCAGCAGGGACTCCTCTGCTCTTCATCTAGGTGCCCTCATGAGGGAAAAGCAACAGCACATCCTGCCCTGTGCAAGGTCACACCTTGGCCAGGCACCCATGCCGCAGCCCAAAGAGGGCTCTGCCAGGAGCAAGAGAGACTAAACCCCAGGGACTAGAGGACACAAGGACACAGTGACAGCACTCGCTGCCACAGCCTGAGTATTTGCTGACTTGGGTCATTTATTGAGTTCATTTCTTGAGCTGGAGAATAAGGAAGGCAGAGAATAAAGTCCCGATCTCACTACATCTATTCAAGGCCAGGTTGGATGGGGCTCTGAGCAACCTTATCTCGTTAGCGGTGCCCCTGCTCACTGCAGGGGGGTTGGACTAGGTGATCTCTAGGGGTCCCTTCCAACCCAAAACATTCTATGATTCTATGAGAAAAGCAGTTCCTCAATATCTGTGGAGGCAGAATTAGGCCCCACAAATTGCAGACAGCAAGGGAGAGGTGATGACAAGAGGGGCAGGTTGAGTGCAGGCAATGAGAGATGGGGAGAGCTGCCATCCTCACAGTACAGTTAAGCCCTAAAACTTTGGAGGTCTTTACCATGCAAGGTTTTTATTACCAAAGCATGTGCTCCCTCCAAAGAGGGAGTTTAAGACTGTTAACCGATTATTACCAGAAATGTGCTGCTCCCCACCCGAGTCTGCAGGCCAGGCGCCTGCCTCCCTACCCAGTTGTGGGAGCTGAATAGCTTTATAAATAACAGACTTGCTTTTCTTTTTCTGCTGAGAGCCCATGTGAAAAAAATGCAAGTACTATGTGGCTTGAGAATGTCAGTACTGCTGCTTTTACATTAACCAACCCAAAATTGCACAGAACAGAAAATAACAGATTCGCCATAACCAAATCACTGCCCCGACTCTGCTGAAACATACATTTTTTGTAACAACACAGAGCCGAGTTCCAGACAGAGGTAAACTTGTCCCAGGCTCTCTCCACCGTCTTCTCCTCCCACTTCTTCATGGTGATGGATGCGGTACCCGGGCAGAGCTCCCTGCATCCACCACTGCCCCTGGGCAGCACAACAGCCAGCGAACCCTTATCGTAACACAAGGGGCTGCAGAGTTTTCAGCGTAAGATGACCGTGTCGGCTTTGGTGAAAATTGCCCTGACCGGCCTCTATTTTTTTGAGACCAGGAGCCAGACTAACTGCTGGCAAAAATGTGGCAAATCCATGGGCTTTCAGGAATTGCTTCTGCTTTCAACAGCAGAGGCTTTGCTGCAATGATCATGGAAGTAGGTGCAATCTCGGTTGTTTCTCTGCATCCAAAGAGCCTCAGAGGCTGGGTAACTGAATTGCTTTTCAGAATCATCTCTTATCAAGTGCCTGTGGAAATGCTAACGGCACTTCTAGAAAATTCTGTAAATCCTTGAATATTTCCCCTCCTTCTGAAATAGCTCTGCTAAAGTATACCTTTTCATTCCTCAGCCTGAATGAATTTCAATCAGATCAGTCTTAACAGTATGCAGATTACAACAATTAGCATTAATGAAAAACTGAAAGAAAACACTAGGACGTTTCTGGAAAAAAAGCATAAGGTCAAAAGCAAGTACAAAAGGAAGGTAAGGTGCAGAGGTCCTGAATTACTTGTCCAATATGCAGAGTGTTCAAGCACATGCTCAGCTCTCAGCATTCAATTAAAGCATGCCTAGCTGTCTCTCTCAAGCAGCACTGCAGGGATCGTCAGGGACTAAAGTTGCAGAAGGGACATAGTCTTGAAAAACATATTGAGCACTAGCAAAAAATCTAACTATGCACACAGTACTTAACAGGCTTAAAGCCATCACAAGCTGTCTGCCCGAGAAATTCCTCACTCTAGAAGTAATACTACACAAATAAAGGTCTTCCAGGAATGCCAGGGAAAGCTTTATTGCAGAAAAGAATGTGATATTTCTCCAGTTTCTATAGACAGTATGGATGATGGAAGGTCTTTGCTTTTCTCTGCATCCTCAACTAGCTGCTCTGGAAAAAGCTGGCAGGCTGTCTTCCAAGACGGTCCGAACCCATAATGCCAGTAACAGCTTGACTTCCCCTCACCGTGCCACCACCTTTAATGGCTTTTGACAGAGAATACTTCATCTATTTTTCCACAGTAAATTAGCCCTCTGTTTCAAAGTTGCAATGCTTTAAGGTCAGCCACAGTTTATCCACTATGTAAATATTAACAGGCCACTTCTGTATGCATTAGGCTCTCAATCTGGGAAAGCGTTTGCGGTGCTGGGAGGTAGCTGTCATTACTGACTCTGCTGCTGATCTCGGACCAACAGTACCAGAGCAGCAGCTGCCAAGACCATCAAGGCGCAGAGAAGGAAAGCCAGTTTCAGGCTTCATTCTTTTATTACTAAATGGAAAACAAATGGTTCTCTATATTGGTAACGTAGAAAATTAACAAATCAGAACAAGAAAAAAGAAAAAAAAAAATCCACCCTGTAAACCCCTGCGGAGCTGCCAAACCCTATAAATGCAAATTAATTGACAAAGAAGATAAGATAAGCAGAGGCTGGGTGTGCAGAAATCCTAACAACACAGTTCTCTGCATAGATAAGGCGTAAGTAACAACATGATCAGGCAGAGAGCTGGAAGCTGAGACTTGAGCGTTTTGTGTAAGTAGCATCCCAGCAATCTGGCCAAAGCCTTCTGGAGCTCACAGGAATCCTGAGCTTGCTCTCTCCTGTAGAACAGATAGAGGAATAAAAGAAATATAAACAAAAAACCTCCATGGACTTATACTATTTTAGTGAATGTTGGCAAGATTCACCTCGGTGCTCTGCTAATGCAAAGCAGTTTATCCACCTGCGTTAATCAGCCAGATCAACTGAGCTTATGGTCACTTTTGCTTAAGAGGAAACCAAAGCAACCGGGATATAGTAGAGTATACTTTATCAGATATATGAGTATGCAGAGTATACTGACGTTTGTGGACCTAATTTAAAGGTTTTAAAAGAAACTGTAACAGTGAAGAGTAACAATAAAGACAAACAAATAATTTGAAGAACATAGTTATATTTTTCAATGCATTTTTATCTGTCCCTCACCTCCCAATATAAACACATACCTACCAACCCACAACTCCCAGGCCTTCCACCTACTGAAAAGGATGGTTTTTGCCTAGCTGAAACATGACAGAGGCGATAGAGGAAAAAATCCTGTTGAAGTAGTTCCTGAGTTGCTAGGTAGCTGGATTTGAGCATACATTAGCTTTGTGCTTAAAAAAATCACAGAAGGACTAAAACTTGCCAAAACTGCTTGAAGTTCAGGACAGCTCAATTTCTTTATAAACTCAAGGATCAATTTGGGTTGGAAGGGACCCTTGCAGGTCTGTCCTCCAAGCAAGGCAGAAACCCAGGTTTTGGTTTGCAGTCTCATGCCAGCGGCCACATCCTGAAGCTTGAAGGTGGTATTAAGGAGGTCTTTGCAAACTTCTACTTGCCACTCACCTGCAGATATCATTTTCAGGCTCCTCCAGTCCAAACTGGTTATCAAAAGCCAGCTGGATCCTGGTGCTCTCGGGGGAGTGGAGCCGCCACGTCAGCAGGAGGTTCCTGGGGTAACTGCTGGGGAAGCGAGGACTGTGGATGCAGCCATTCCCTGCCACGCTGATGGTCTCTTCTTTTCGGTACAAGTCTGTGAGGTGATTGCTCTCTGTTAGTAGTCACAACTTGTAGAAATTAGTATGTTGTTCCAGTTACAGGAAGGCAAAAAACACAACAGTTTATAACACAGCACAAATTATTTGCATTTAAATTCTATGTAAAGTTGGGTCTAGGAGCAGTTATTACTAAATAGAAAGTACAGTGTACTTTCTCTTAATTCAACCCCCTATAAACAATAAGAAGAACAGTACTCAACTACATAGACTCTATTTTACAATAAATGTTATCACTACTTTTACATTGATATTGATGATATTACTTCCTTCTCTCCATTTTGGTTTTAAAACAGAATTTAAACTTTAATAAAAGCTGCAAACTTGAGAACCAACGAAGTGAGATGGAGTGAAGTAAAAAGGTAAACAGCCCTGCTTCCCAAATTTGGTGCTTTGGCGAGAGATGCCCTCTGAACAAAAGCAGCAATAAAAGGCTGCAGGAAAGTGCGTGTGAGTAAGTCTAAGTTTGTTTATTGTGCTTAAGTATTTCCTCCCAGAAGCATGTGTTAGGTCACATTTTTATTTTATTTATACTCTGTGAATCATTTGCTGTCAATGGATCATTAACACAAATCGCTACTCCACACTTACACCAACGTAACTGGTCAGGCACTGTCCCACCAACTGTCTTATTGAGTAACTTCAAGACAAATAGCCAAGTCTTTACTTCATTAAGATTCCACAATTTCTGCCTGAGCAGAATTGTTCCTAAAGTTTACTTATACTGAGGTAAAGCCTCAGCTGCTGTAAATCCCTGCCTACAAGGATAACAGGAACTGTGGCAAGACCCAGCTCTCTAAAAGTCAAAATGTCTTCTCAGTTGCACCATGCACTTGCATTGTCCAGCTGTTACTGACACTGGAATTTGGCTCCCAGAATCAAAGAACTGCAACCAACTATCTTTTTGTGCACTGACAACTTCAGTGTCATGAAATTTGAAGGATCAGAAGGCTCCAAGGCAATATGCAGATCATGGCAGAGTTCAGTTCCTCAGAACTGAGCCTCCACCCATGGGACAGATATCTGTGTTCCCCAAGTGGTGTGGGGGGGTCTAGGGCTCTGTTCAGTTACTCACAGAGATTTCTAACACACTTAAGACATAGTACGGTTTCCTGTCTGGCCTCCATGAGAACAGGGAGGTTGAGCAGCACATCCAGCAGCTCCCAGCAAAAGTCCCATGGAAGCTGAGCTGTCCCGTGGAGCCACCTGCGCACGCACAAGCTGAGCCCCTTCTCAACACAGCCAGTGTGAGCTACGCCTGGGCAGGTCAGTCACCCAACTGCATTGACCAAAATTCTACTTACTATGCAAACTTGGACACTTGCTTTCATGTAAACAATTAAGCTCCAGTGTCCTGATCTTAAACTGAACATGACCCCCAGTACTCTGCTGATGGTCAGGTCCATCTCCAGTTCCACTACAAGTGACAGAAATATAAAAAACGGTGCCTCCTCCTGAATTTGACTACTGAGGAAGAGCAAGTTAGGGGGAAATTTCTCCCACCAAGCCACTCTATGAATGCCGGAAATACAAAGCCAAAGTAAGCAACCAGCCACAGTTATGTGTCACACAGAGTAATTAAAAATTACTCTCTTAAAATAAAATCTAATGTTTGACTGAAGCTTTCTAAGCTCCTTATATAAAAGAAATGTATTTGTTTCATAAATGCTCATGGATAACAGGAACCCAGAGTAATGGTATGAACTTCATGGTAAGTATATATATTTTTCAAGTTGCTTTTCGCTGGTTCCTGGCTGTAAACACCTCCCTGCACGTAGCTGTAAGCAAAGTGTGGCTGTGTGTCAGCAGTTCATTGTACCCTTCTGACAGGGTAATAATTCTAGCTTCCAAACAACCTGAAACTTAGAAGATAAAAGTCTGGGTTTCCTGTAAAAACTGTCTCGAAAGATCTATTTGTGACATCTTTCTAAGATGCTTTCATGCAAGATGAAATGTTCTCACACCCTGAGCAACCCTTTCTAAGCAAGCACAGCCCTGACTCCATAGCTCACAAAGTGCAGAACTAGCCAGTTTTGTTTTGTTTTGTTCTGTTTTGACCAAACAATTTGCATTGGAAAAGAGACAATTCAGTGAAAATAAAGACCACCCACCAATCAGTTTTGTTGCAATTTTCATCAGGAACACCTACACTCAAGTCTGTTTTCTATTTTATTCTATTCTAATTTTTTTTCTGAAAAAAAAAAAAAAGAACCTCTTTTTTTTTTTCCCCGTAATCTGGAATGAAACAATATGTCCAGCCAATACTACCGAGTTCCTACTGAAATACCGGGGACCTTTTGGACTCTGGAAACACCCAGTACACCCAAGAGGACAAGATATTTCACAGGACTATGTCCAAAATGTCCGGGAAAAGAGATAAAAATAAAGTGGTTTTGCTGAAAACAGCCATTCCCTAAGTCAGAACAAACGTTACTGCAGTAAAACATGGCAGAACTCATCCCATGCCTGAGAGTACTTTACTCTTCTTTCTTAGACAGCAAACTTGCCACTTTCCCTCTCTCAGCACACATTTCACTGTGTGGTTCAGTGTGGTTCGTGCTTCTGAGGCAAAGGCTCCCTTTTCCCGGCCAGTCCTAGTACAGGCTTTACTCTGGAGTTGTCAGCTGCTGACATTAGAGTGCTAGGGACAATATCTTTCAAATGTACTCATATAAATACCCCCAAACAAAAAACCACAATCTGTGCACTTTACTCAGCATGCCAGCTGAGAAGGGATGTTACCAAGGTTCCTGCACCCCAGGAATACAGACTCTGTCATGGCTTTTCATTTAACTTAAACTCTGAATCCCACAGGCTGGGGGGCTCTACCAGCAAGTCAATCACAGCTGACCAAGATCAGCGCTGAAATGTGATGGCTGGCGCAGCTCTGCAGTATCCAAGTTGAACAGGTAAATGCAGAAATAAAGCTGCACATGTTAAAAAGCTTAAAAATCAAAGCACAGTAAGTTGTTATTTCTATCATGGTAAATGCAGTAATTATAAAGTCATTATAGAGGAAAGGCTGGAGAGAAGCATGGGGAGACAACGCTCAGTAGAGTGAAATAGGGGATATAAAAATATTACAGTATGAGATATGCCTTTTCCACAAAGGAAAGTATGTTTGACAAGAATGGCCATAAATACTGTTTCCATAGCTCACATGGGATGAAATGCAAAGCCACTCAGAGCCTTCACCTGACACTGGAGTAGTCTTCAGGAGCTCTGAAATAGCGTGATTCCCTTACCTCTCCCTCCATGCGCTAAATTACAACCTGAAGTGGTGTAGCCAGGACTGGAACCAAAAGCACTAGAGTTTTGTAAGGGGATTTTCAGTGGAATTTTGCAGAGTTAGCTGGTTTAGATAGACACGGGAACACAGTCAACCCAAACTCGGTCTCTGGAGGTTGGCCCCTCATGAATCATGAAGAGCCTGGGAAACAGCTTGAGGAGATGTGAGCAACTCCTCTACTTCTTGTAGCAACTAAGATGTGAGACTAAAATGTCAAGACCTTTCCAAGCAGATACGCATTGTCCTCATCAGATACACTGGGGAAACTTGTGGAAACCAGACACTGGCCATGGGGAAAGTCGGGAAAGTCAGGAAAGAAACCACTTGAGAAAAGAGGTAGGCAAAGGAAAAGTCAGTGCCTCTTCCAAGGCACTGAACTGCCCCATGTTGCAATGCAATATAATGCAGAATTATACAGTGTCCTGAATGCCACATACTAACTGTATTCCATAATGCTTTATGGGAGTAAATAAAAGGCGACAGTGGGTAATACACAGCCTGTCACATTTACTGAAGAGCATATAAAATAATTTCACAATGAATAAAAGTAGGTTTTAAGTCATAAGGCAAAATGGCCATTTAAGCAATAGACAGAAGGAGGATATTCTAGATGGCAGAAGCTACAAAGACATCCTTGCAATGGGGGAGGGAAACTATCTCATAAGGAAGATGAGTGGGAAGGAAGCTGGGACACATCCTTTGCAGCAAGGCAATTCCCTGCAGAGAGTCTGAACTGACTGGGAAGCAGCTTGCTCTGTATTTTATTTATCTGAACTAATCTCTCTTTTCTTTTCCTCTTAATTCTTTCCTAACCACTAATTTTAAACATCATGATATACACGATAGTCCAGCTGTCCAAGTAAGAGGAGCTCCCATTTAAGTGCTCAAAGCAGCTGCATTTTCAGAAGTGCTTGCCTTCCCCCCCTGCATGGAGAACAGCTGGGTGTCAAACTGGGAACTGGGAAGTTCAGCTCAATATTCAGAAAACTGTGCTTGTCTCAAGACTTTCCCCACCGTGGGTGCCCAGCACAACCAATGTTTCTCCTTCTCAGCTAGGGCATGTTTTCCTAATGCCATGCTGCATGAGCAGCAAGATTGAGAAACACAAATTTCATCCTGCGCTTGCTCTGGACGCCTGTGTTTTCTTGCAAGCTTTAGCAACGTATCAACACATTCTTGTTAAAGCTACTCCCAGTCATGACATACCTACTAAAGAAAGAAGTTCGGTTTTATTGTCATCATTCAACAGACAATGCATTCCTTCACTAAAATAAAAAAAAAACCAAACCAAAAAACCCCCCAAACCCATAAGGCAATTACTGCTTGCTAATAGCTAATCTGACATCTGTTCTTGGATATCCATTGAGCAAGAAGAGTCCGTAAGTGCCAGTTCCTTCAGAAAGAAGAATTCAGAGAATGACCTTGTCTAAGAACCTAACCAGTAATATAAAATATGTAGCTCCACTTTTCTAAGGTTTCAGTAATTTTAGCCTCACTTCCTAAGGTGCTGTCCTATGTATAAGTTTGCTTCTGTCTTTCTTCCCCTTGTAAACGTGGTTGGCCAATCTCATTAACTTTGATACAGTGGTAGAGGCTGAAAAGATACCATATCCTGACATGTTTTATGACAAGAAATATATCCTCTTAAATCCCATGGAGCATAACTTGATGAGCTCACCTCTGCGACAGCTGAGGAGAGAGTTGCTGGAAACCACATGAAGTTCATTTTACCACTCGTGAAACTATTTGTTATTTCAGGAAAGGACCTTGGGAGTTTGCACGTGGGAGTTTTCCATATATAACCCCTCTCCCCCACTGCTGCTCTCTGAAACAAACACAGCAGTCAATGGTTTGCCACCAGTTTTTAAACAAATGAGATAAACTTCAGGGAGAATAATAGTTCTTCAGTTCCTTCAGTTGAAAATTAGCCTGATCTAAATAACTGAATCCTCAGAGCGAGAAGCAAAGAACAGTAAAACATTTTTGAATCCAGGCCACAAATCAGTTCATCTCAGGGACAGGCATGCCAAGCAAGCTGTATTTATGGCAGCCTGTTCTGATACTCATTGTTTTTTTTTTTCATTCCCCTTCTCTCCTGCAATAAGGAGAAACTCTATGTTATCCATAAGGTTCTGTGTAAATCAGAGGAAAAGATTGCAGAGTTCATGGTCGAAATAGTGTATTCCATAGCTGGTCACAGCTTGTTGGGAAGATATAAAACTGTAAGGTTATTTACCTTGGGTTTTGTTTTTTTTTTTTTCTTTCAGTGAACATAAACATTAGAAGGAATCCTAGTCAGTGAACACAACATCACATTCCTGCTCTCCAATGAAGAAAATAATACTATATGGTAGTACCTGTCTAAGACATCTCTGTGCTTTTAAGGACAGAAGCCTAACACACCTAGGTCAGCTCTACTTCCACCACAACTCACCAGCAGTTCTCCAAGAAGGCAGACCAAGGGAGGGAAAGGATTGAGATCACCAGTAATGAAACAGGAATAGCACAACCCTGGATAGGCTAAAAATCATAAATTGTCTCTTATGGAGTCACTAAGCTGAGAAAACAGTCATTCTGGTATAAGGATGCCTATGTAAGAGTATATTGGGCCAGTGGATCAAGCCCAAAGCATTACTTCAGGTTGCTTTCAGCTTTATGCAACTACAATAGTCCTGTTTATTTCGAGGAGAGTACAAATGAACTTACAGTTAAGCTCATACTTAAGGAGTTTGCTGGATCAAGACCCAAATAAGAGAGCAGCATTTTAACACCACCCTATGTGTTACTTGTCACCAGGCAACTGAGCAGTTAGGGAGTGGACCCAAAGCCCACTGGAGTTGATGAAAAATTCTCATGTTTGGTTGGCTTGACACTGAACTTGAAATAAGCAGCTCCAGATACCTGCTCCTTCTCTTATCAACAGGCCCTTTCTTTTTATCAGGAGCATGAAAGATACTTCAGGCATCATCAGAGTTCATATCCAAGGCATGACCCCTTCTGTCACCGAATCAATATCAAAAGATGCTGTGTGCACCTTCAACCGAATTCAGACCTCACGTGCACTCACGCAGCTCCCCCTGAACCCCTGAGCTGTGTGGAGATCTTTGCTAGAAGAATATGGTTTATATCTATATAGGATATATCAAAGCAATGAAAAATTGAGCTGTAGTTGAAAGAAGCAAAATTAGCCAGTGCAGAACACCAGTACAGAAGGTATCAGAGAATGAAAAAAAACACAGCCCCTGAAATTTCAGTTCAGAGATATCATCCATTTTATAACAGATTAGTTAGCAATCTGCCTGTGCTTCTGTGCAAACCAACACCATAAGCCTTGGCATTACATAGTCAATCTGCAGTTGAGCAGGACCTCAGCAAAGACCATTCATGAGCATATTAAGTGGGCAATTGATAAGGAAGCCCAGGCATATAATTCATGGAGACAGCCTGTTACAATGCTTCTCGCTATAATAAGCATTATTTTATTTGCATTTAATAAAATTATTTGTACTGTGGAATGATCACCACCATAACTGTATTTTGAACGTGGGACTAAAGAAACAGTCCTGAAATGAAGAACAGGCTGGACTGCATTTGGGGGGGTGAAGGCTGTGACTCTCCTTTGTCCCCTTTGGAGGGTGCCTTGCTCAGACTTCCACAGATGAATACTGAGAGAACAATTCCTTACTTACTTTGATGATGCTATCAAACTCTGTGATGTTTGCTTTTTGCAGTGACTTGTATTACTTGCCTTTATTTGACTTCTTGACAGAGATTTTGTTCTACAAGAAAGAACATGCTGAGTGTCCTATATTAAAGCAAAAGTGTCTCTAGAAAAGTAACACATGTTAGGCCAACATTCAAAAAAAATTTAACTCTGTTAAAGTTCTTTCATGGGTGGTAGTGTTGCAATTCATCTCTCTGTTGGACAGCAAACTGACTGTATTTTTCTCCTGGGATTCCATAATTAAGTACGAAAAAGGAAAATGTGTATATCAAGAATGTGTAGCTCTAACGATGTGGAGTAAGACTAATGCAAATAATCCCACGATCACGAGAATAAAAATTCATAAAACCTTGAGAAGCCATGAGAAAAAATAAAGAGGGAAATGACTCTCCTGGTGCTGCAAAGAGCTTAAGGGAAACCTGATAGCTGAAGCTGAAGTTTGCAGTGAGCGCCAACACCTCCATGAGAAGGCTGGTACACAACCAACTTGTGTAGTGTGCCTTGGATGAGATGATGCCAATTATAGACACATTTCTATTAAGCATGAATATCAACACCGGACTTTGGCTCGCATTGTTTTGCAAAGAACTAGTGCATTGTAGACTTAGGCTTTCCAAATTTTCCTGTTTAAGTAGTGGCTTCAAGTAAGCAGACCTTTGTGGGAAGCCTCCTTCAAATCCCCCTGGTGCAATGAAAATACACTCCTTTTTCATTTTCCCTTCATTATTTTTCAAATTTTTATGACCAAGCAAGGACTTCTTGCCTAAGAAGTCTGGCATGGCTCAAGTCTTAAAAGAGAATTTGTTTTAAGATATTGTTTTAGAAACTGTTTCAGTCAAGCACTCCTAAGACTCAACAAGATGTGGAATTTCCTTAAAGAAAGAAAAATGTTGATAAAAGGAAAGAGAAAATCCAGTCAAAGGGGGAAAGGCTTCTCATGTTAAACATATTGTAGCAGATAGACAAGCAATTACTGAGTGGAAGTCATACGTTAGAATATTAGGCAGTAAAAGAAGAAGCTGTTTCAAAAGACAAATCAAGACAATTTTCTCTTGTAACGTGAGCTTCCTTACCCTCTATGTCAGTATTGAAGATCCGAAATCTCTGGAAGGGAGTGAAAGTTCACTTCTTATAATGGAAAGTCTGGCAATACTACTATAGCAGACATCGCTTGTTTGGGCTGAGTTTGCCATGGGCATGCTTTTAGTCTCTTAGGGTCTGTATACCAACTGATTGCACAAAGATAAAATCTTGTGGGAATATTTCAGTCCCTTTAAGGCAGGTGCATTAGAGACCCTAAGTACCTTAAAGTTACCTAGATCTTTGAAAAAAAACAACAACATAGGCAGATCTCACTGTATTAAAGTATGATTGTTGGTAGTCCTTCCCTTTTCTTTAGCAGCCTAACAGCTAAATCTCTTCCAAGAAAATAGGATAGGAGCCTGTGTTGTGATTCTTCTATTTGCTTGAGAGAATTCAGACCACTTCTGTCTCCTCTCAAGAGACAAATGGGTTCTGGATGCTCCTTCAAAGATGGGTTGTCCAGTTTCCAAGAAACGGTTAGAGGTAAAATGCAGAAGCAGTTCTTGGAGCAGGGACCAGAACCCAAGATTTAGCCACAAAGCAAAGATCCAGAAGCTTTTCTACTTTCTACTCCAAGGCATGCTGTCCTGGGTCTCTGACGGTTTAGACCAGAGCACACCACAGCTTCCTTTTTGCCCCCATGCCTCAGTTCTCTTCTGCTGGAAACCACAGCACTGGGGCAAAGAGGGCAGTAGGTGTTGAAGTATTTTCCCAGCATGGAGGCAGAACACAAGTAGGACCACAGGGACAGCTTTCCATCATTTAGATAAAACCCCTGTGTTGAGAAACAACATTTCCCCAATCTGGAAAGCAATTTAAGTTGTACATACTGAAAGCACTGAGTACTTTAAGTGCAGAGGATCTTTCCTGTAAGTGCTTAGGGGTTTGTCTGCAGAGCTGTCATGTGGATAGATACTGTAATTTAACAAAGTTTCCAGGCACATTCATAAAATTCTTGGCTGTGGCCTTCTTTTATTGTTATGATCTTGCACCAAAGCTTCATCCAGAGATTTCCTTAGTTCTTCACCAAAGAACGAAACTACATGTGGTGAAAGAGCAGGAGAGCTTATTCAGTGCCAATATATAGGGACCAGTGGCTGGGAAGATGATGCTGGTGTACACCAGCACAGCCCACAAGCTCAGGAGCTGCTGTGTCACATGCAGTAACAATCTCTCACACCAGCACAGCCACATCCTGTAAGCCAAAACCAAAATTGGAAATGCAGTTGGCTCCAAATGCTCAATTTACACATCCCAGCTTCCCAAGTCGTTTCTGGAAAACCAGCTGTTTGGCTAGTTACCAAGAGGAAGTGATTGGAAACATTCCTTCTAGGCTCTGTGGGGGTGTTGGACAAAACAAAAAGAGGAGCCTGAGAAGTTGTGGAGCTAAGCCACCATTCAGGCTTGACTCATCCTGCTGCCCCCTGCTGCAGCCACCCCGCCTGCACCCAGCCCCAGCGGTGCAGGGCTCCGCGCACGACTGGCTGGTCACAGGCCTGCAGCAAGGGTAAGGATGTCAAGCAATGAGAAGCATGTCATTTTTAGTTCTAACTGGGGAATTTACCAGTCCTTTGGTGATACTTACTGCATGAGTCAAGCCGTCTAGTGCAAAACTTTGTTCTCTTACTGTTTCCTCATTGTAGTGCCCCAACACCGCAGGGGCAACGTAAAGTTTAATGTAATGCAAATTAAAAAAAATATGTTAAAAAAGCAGTGTAAAGACACACGGGGTAAAGGTAATTCCAAGGTCAGAAGACTATTTGCATTACAGTTCTCTGTTTAACAGTGGATGTCTCATTGGTTTTGCTCTCTGTCTACGTGAACCCAACATGTTCATCATCAATTTTGTAGTGGTTGGAGATTATGATCAATGTTGTGTTGTGCACTGTGGAAACAAAGCGAGAAGTAATCTCTCCTCTGAAAAGTTTACAGTTTACAAGATAAAGGATGGAAGAACTAGAGAAACATTATATATATAATTCACCAAACCAGTAATGGGACAAAATTAAATGTATCTTTCCAGATTTCTAATCCAAAACCCTCACTGGGCAATGCCCTTGGAAAATCACGTTTTGTTCTTTACCCGGAAGCTCCTTAAATTGAATGGAAAAACTGCAAATAATAACAATAATGACAACAACACAGTAGGTTACTTCCTCCTTTTCTAGCAAATTAGTTTGCAGTAAAAGGAAGTTGTGCATGGGGGTTTTCTTCCTGAAAGTTTTTCCATCCGTTTCACCCGGTAAATAAATTTCATCTCACACAATTTCAGCTGAAAAACACGTGATCAGAGCAGAACTGGGACCTTCTGCTGCAGATGTTCCCAAGCCTTTCATAACGCGTTTTCCTACTCTTAAGTTTGTTAAGTTAGAACCACAACAGATACTGCATGAGCCGATGAAAACACATTGAAACCTGTTTGGTGGAAACGATATTCAGGACTCTGCTAAGACTCCTTGGGGAACAGACATTATGTATCTTTATGTTCCGAACAGGGATGAGTATACTGTTGGCAAATCAAGAAGTAATTAAATAATCCTTCACTTTCATGGGCTTCGATGAACTCTCACTTTTAAACGGAAAACTGGAGTCCCCAGTGTAATCACACTGTAGGTAAAGCCAGACTACAAAATTGTCCTTTGACTGCAGATTCAGTAAAATATTTGACAGAAGAAGAATTGAGCAGTTACAATGCTAAGTTCAGTCAGCTTTGGCTCCAGATCTCGCCAGCAGGAACATGAAACAGCTCATTTCACACTCCCAGCTTTCAGGAGACACGTGAGATGATGTAACATTAACCAACAGACACCACTAGCACCCCCTCACCTCAAAGATTACAGAGAAGCACGATGAACCGACCAAACTCAGTTTGCCTCTACCTTGCTAAAAGCTTAATGCCGTGGAGAAATGCCTGTAGATGTCAGGGCAGAAGATTTAAGGGAGAAATCTCAGCCTGTGCCTTACTCCTCTTGACTTAGATTGCACATCAAAAAAGCAGAGAAGCACACAACGGTGGTATGCATGTGGCTGGATACCAGACATGACTTTGATGCTTGGCTCAGGCATGACTGGAGTAGGTCCCTGGGAGCATGTGGGACCCAGCATGTGGAGAACAATGCCAGGCCACCAAGACTTGCAGCTTCCAGGCAGCTGTGCAGTGAGAAGGTCCACCCTCTGTGTTGGCTGGGGAAGGCAAAGGGGACTATTTCCCTGCTGTCTCATCCCAGCTCTGTGCCGGTATTGATGTTGCTCAACATCACACACTGAGGTCCTGTCCACTAGAAAGGCACAGCTGCCTGTTGACTATTCAACACAGCTCCAAGCAGCTGTTTGGCTGGAGAGGACCCTGATAAGAGGCCTGTGTGACCAAGATAAAAAGGGTGAGAAAGTCCAATAAACACAGTACTCTCACATCATTTCATTTTATGAACACCCTGTATCAGAGTTATTGAATGGTGACAGGGACATACTGCACCATTTTCTAGGAAAAGCTTTTTTCTGCACTAATGCTTGAAATATGGAAGGCCGCTTTGGCACTCTTTGGACTACCCAAACAAGTGTCTTCTACTCAATTAGCTCTGCATATCTTCACAGCATTTAGGATTATGGACCAGTAACACAAAAAATTTAGCATCAGTCCATCTCTACTCATAAGAAGAACAGAATATATGATGCCAGGGTTTTTTTTATTAGCTTTAGCTACCTTGAGCCAGATATTACCAGGTATGACACCAAGAAAACTAAAATAAATTCACTATAGTACTGCCTAAAACTATGCTTTGGTCAGTTTCCAGAGAAAATGAGGAATAATAAATGTTCCTTTACTGCATTTAAAGCTCAGAAAATAACAGTTACAAGTCACTTCACTCTTGCCAGGTTGAACCCTTGCCCAAAGAGGAAAAATGTTAAAGTTCATCTGTTTGACACAAGAAAGAAAAGCAAAAAATTCAGCTTGGCAGAACAGATATAAAAACAGGATTAATGACAAATGTGGTGTCAAAATTGTATTTTTCTGTTTTCTCTTTGTTGGAAAGAATTCCAGAGACTTTTTTTTGGTTGGTTGGTTGCCCTTCCAACCTGCTTTAGTCATTCTCAGATTTTTCTATGGAAGAGTAGTCCATCAATGGAGAAAATTTTAAAGCTTTCTTGATTTAGAGATTTCAGAAGTCCTACTTTACACCAGACACTCAGGAGTACTCAGTAAGATGGAATGGCAACAACCATTTTTGGGTTCCCTAGGGTGAAATGTTCTGGGTTTTTTTATAGCTTAGCCTGTAATTAAGAAAACACCACAAATATGACCTTGAATATCTTCTAGGATAGACTGTAATTAAATAACTGACATCTCTAGTAAATAACCGCTGCACCGTGTGTTACTAAAATCAGTTGTGCGTAGTGTAAGTAGTGTTTTGCTTAGGCAGCTCTGCACTGGTGTCCCATCAGTTACTGGCCTCTGTACTGATTTACCTGATTTAAAGTCATTATTTGTTTTTGCATTCTCAGGGTGCTCCTCATCTCACAACAGCTCCACCTTTCTCAAACCTTCACTTCTGATTTGTTACTAAAACAAACTTCCTACGCCGTAACCCTCACGAGCTGTTACGAACACTGATTCGCCCCATGCTCGGCCGTTTCACCTCTCCACTCACAGCTGAAGCTGGGCAGCAGCAGGGACCGGTGAGGTGCTGGACTCGGCTACAGCAGTGGGGAAAGGGAACAGACACCAGCTCAGGGAAGCTGCAGGAGCACTGGGGCAATTGCACAGAGACATTTCACCCCACCTCCTTCCCACACACCAGATTTGCCAAACCAGCCCTTGCCCTTTCAGTGCACAAGATGTGAGGCAGCGTTTTGGAGCCATTGCCCTTGTTGTGCTCCCCGAGAGCATGATGGGCTACAGATGGGATGGACCATGCTATGGCATGGGCTGCCTGCATCCATGCTCCCTCTCCAAATTACAGGTCCATACGTTCTTTTCACATCCACACTGACATGAGCAAACACTACCAAAATTTGTGCGGCAGATATTTGGCAAGGAGAAGGTGGTTCTCCCTCCCTCTGTGCCCAGGTGCAGCAGGATCAGAACTGGCATGCACTGGCAGAAGGCGGTGGTGTTCCCATAAATGCAACAGGAAAACCTGAAATCCCAGCAGACCTGCATGTTGCAGCCTGCCGAGGGTTTATCAGATACACAGCGGCAAGGTAAAGGCCATGAGCCTTCCTTCATTTGCTCTAACTAAGGGACTGGTAATCCCCCACCTGCCAATTCAAGTCTACCCTTATACACATTTACTTGGTTATTTCATACATAAAGCTTTAAATGAAATGCCTTTCTTTTTTGTTCCTCCTTTTTTAATGAATGCAGAGAACCATTCTGTCAAGAAAGAAACAAATGCTCCACTAAACACATCTCAATGGACAATTTGTTTCTTTAATGCAGCATTTAAGTAATAAAGAAAGAATAAACATAAAATTCTAAGAAATAAAATGAAAGCACGCTTAAAAAACACTTGTCTGAGGCATATTAGGATGCTAATAAACTCAGATCAGACATTTACAGACGAAGCTCACTTGCCAAATCCATCTTCATAAAGCAGTAAGACAACCTGGAACACTTGCTTGTGTAAATCAGCAGCATCCTTATAGTGATCACGGCTATTTACACCAGCTGAGGATCTGACCAGAGCAGCAGATGAAAAGGGGAAGAGAAAACTCTAAGAGCAGGATGCAGAATCTGAGAAGGAGCAGGAGGAGTAAATGGCCAGGACAGTGACACAATGAACTCATGAGAAATTGAACTAAATCAGCACACAGTGGTATCAGGATCAGGGAAAATTCAAGGTGCACCTCTCTGATCTATTAATTAGAGTTGAAGAAATAATGGATGGTTTTCATTCACAGGTTGAATTGGGGAGCGGAGGATTCCTATTTATATCAACATGGGATGACTTGTTTGATCCAAAGGAAAACATTTTATCTTCATGTATTTCTAGACAAATATGAAAAGATAATACATCAATTTTTTTTTGTCATTTCTGAATTATCTTCTGGAAATAAAAGTAATGGCTGAATTCAGCCAAATTTGTGAATTTCATTCACTACTTTTCACATTTTTAGTGGGGTTATAATTTGCTGGGGCCGGTAAGGCACCCTTGAAAGTCTCACTGACCTGTACTGGGGACTCTCATATGACTCAAGAGAACATCAGCTCATCAACCAGTGCAAATCAGTATTGTGCAGATGACTAAAATGTAGCTGGTCTGATTTACGGTCCCGGTGCTGGGGCTGAGTAGCGAGGGTGCAGTGAAGCCAGATGCTCTTCACCGGTAGGAGCAAGACCTCTGAGCTCCCTGCCATTACCAGAGAGCAAAGGAAAACACTCAGCCCTTTACCAGAATGCACTGATCAATGCCTTCACCCAGGCAACGTAATTCCTGTTATGTTTTTTCGTCTTCTGGTCACACCTTTTGATCAAAATTTCCACTACTGCACACAGAGCTAGAACACAGATGTTGAGGTAAGAGTTTGGCATTAAAACGCATAGTTTACCATTTATAAAATTACTTAGATGCTGTACCATTTTTGAATTTCTTTAAAACTAATGTAATCCCTTTAATGCTGTGTTACTGACATAAACACGTAAATAGTTTCAGGACCTTAATTCAAAATTCACCAATAGCAGATTCCTGGGCATGGTATTTACCTTTGGTTTTTATTTTTCCTCCCCTCCTTGAATTATCTGAAATATTTCCACAGGGCCATAAAAAGGCTGCTTTTAAGAAGCAAGTCCTGAAAGAAATGCCAATGTCATTAAAAGCCTATGAATCAATTAGATATGTGCTGAGTTCTTCACAATGTCCAAATACAGGTTGCTGCTTATGTCAAGATGCAGAATTATCAGTCTTTGTGTACTATAACAATTAGTCAAGAAATCCAAGGGCAGAAGGAGTCAGTTCAAAAAAAAAAGAAAGTTTGGATGAGCTGGTTCCAAAAAAGCACAGCACCTCGTTAAAAGGAATATTAAAGGACAATAAGTTGAGCCAACCGTGGGCTTGAAACACAATAAACAATGAAAGAGAAATTAAAAAATAGGGGATTTATTTTCTTAGTTGAGAATGTACAGCATGGATGTAGGGATTCGTTTTTGCTCCCCCAAAAAGACAAGAACTCACAAGCTGGATCAGCTATTAGAGGGGGGAAAAAGTTTGTAGAGAATTACTTTCTACCAGAACGTAATGCGAGGAAGCCTGCAGACTGTATTTTCTCTCAGAAACTGAAGGAGCAAGAGGCAAAGAATGTCAAAGCAGTTGACATTACCATAAATATCTGAGGTTAGTGGAAGGACATTAAAGGTAGAATTACTCTCCAAATTCAACAGTGGCAGATAAGAGAAGGGAGTTTTCTGGGCTGCTGGAAAAGACAAGGGACATGTTAGAGATATAAATTATTAGCATCATCATAGTAGCAGCAATATTGTTAATATACAGCAACTTCCAGCAGACTAAGACCAAGGCTCTGTTATGGCAGGTATTGACAACTAGAATGGGAAACAAACTGTAGTCCTAGGAGGCTACGTATTGAATAGATATCACCAAGGGAATCTAAATTATCTTGGGCTTCAGACAAAATTTACAATTCAGAGGGACTGGACACTGGATTGCTTTATCAGGAGAATCAATACATTTGTCATTACTCATACTCTTTGCACCCCAGATTGTGGCTAGATCCAAAAATACCACTTGGGCATGGTATTTGTACTACAATTCTGGCAAAATTGTACTTCTGAATTCCACCAGTGCACTCCGTAAAATGTCTGTCTCTCTTCTTAGGTGCCTGGGAGCACCACACCTCGTGCAGGGCTTCACCCTCCAGGTTCTGCCACAGCCCACATCCAGGAGGTCCCAAACACAGACTGATTGGGCACAAATTACTCCTGATCCTGTGTTTGTACGAGTTAATAGGTATTTTCTGGCAGATTACGACAGCTTTTCATCAGTCATGCCATGGAACACTGCATACTGTCACAGAAGTCAAAATGTTGATAGTTTGAATTTCTGTGTGTGCAGAACTATATATTCAGAGCAGTTTTTTAAAAGACAGCTAAGACATTTCTGCACGCATGCCTACAGTGATTTTTTTCCCCTAAATGAGAATGTCTATGATTAAATTATAATAGTTTTCTACACAGTTTTCTTAATGTTTAGACTGACTGATAGAAGAATATGTTTTACTCCCATTACTTGAAAAAGCTCTCTTACTGGAAGTAAATAGTGATTAAAGAAACCATAAACACTGCCTCATTCGGAATTAAAGCTACTTCAGCTACTTCTTTCATAGAAACTACAAAAAGAAGCAAGGCAGACAGGGTGCTGTTATTGCACAGAATCTGCTCACCGCACAAGTGTTTTTTAAGTGTCTTCATATTTTCGCAGGAAGTAATACAATTATCAGAACAGGCCTGGAACTCAGAATGCTTTATTATCCCACTCACTGCCATTGCCAGCATGAATAAAAGAAACCAAGCAGACCGAAACTGAAAAAACTCAAACCACAATCAAGTTGCAATTAGCTATTATGAAAGGCTCCCTTGTTATAATACCCTTTATTCTAGATCCTGCTTGTCATTAAAAAGGGAATTGATTATTACAGAAGACACCCAGGGGCTTAAGCACATTCCGAACAACGAAAAACAGAAATCTGGAGAGAAAAGCCCCCACTGTTCTTGGCAAGCAGACTTAGGGGAGGATGGTTATTTTGTGGAGGTCCATGTAGCCTCTCTCTTAGGACATGATCTTATTCTCCTTGAAGCTGCCTTAGTTTCATCAGTAACAGGACTGGGCTCCTATTTTTCATTCATGATGGATTTTGTTTCTGTGCTTCTTTTCTCCCCATCCTTTTTGCATGTCTGGGAAAGATGTAAACCATATAAACAGATGGGATTTTGCTACACTAGTTAACATGTTGATCAATCACATCATCTGCTGTGTGAGCCATCCTTCCCTTCTCTTCCCTTCCCTCCCCTCCCTCCTTCCACGAAACACACAAAGAAAACCACCAGACTGTTTGTGTATCATTGGTCATGATGATAGGCAACACATTTCTCAATTTACCCCCCCACTTCAAACATAAAAAGGTCTAAACAAGGGTTTTGCACCTAACTTAACCATAGATACACCATGCTCAGAAAACCACCTGGTGCCAGCTTCTGCTGTGCAGTGTAAGATCTAAGACATGTGTGCCCACAGCTTCTTGGAAGTCTTCCTCCAGGGTTGGCAAAGGAGCATGCCACAATTGCCCGGGGACGCCTTCAGTGACGAGATGTCTTTTTATACATGGCTGTTGCTCTGCAAATGTATTATGGCAGCGGCTTGCAGTCCTCAGGATTCAAGGCGTTTCCTGAGCTAGACGCCATATGGTTATGCAAAACCCTTCTGCAAAAGCTGCCACAGTGAGTGGCAGGATAGGAAAAAAAGTGGAGAAGGACTGTGAAAAACAGATCACTGCAATGATGATAAGTGATAGAAGAACAGATAAAAAAGTGATAGAAGAATATATAAAAAGCAACAGTCACTGCACATTCATTAGCAATTATATGTCTGGGGTTTGCCAGTAAAAACATGCTATGTGGTCTGAAGGTAGGAAAGCAAGTTTGCAAGAAAAGGTGAAATTTTTAGTTAGACTAGCTGAATTGGCTTAAAAAATCAAAATGCCTTTGGGCATGAAGTATTTTCATCGTTCCTCTCTCTTTTGTGGCTGAGTCCCATTGGTGCGATTTAGAAGTAGATTTTTCAAGATCCTTACTCCTTCTTATGAGGGACTTGGGGTGCGGAAGAGCAGATGAAATTCACTCACCAGACCACTGGGACCACAGCTGGTCTCCTGGAAGTGAGCACCTTGAGGAAAACGGAGAAGGGCCAAAACACTCCTGACTTAAACAACGGGCTTCCTTCCTGCATGCAAATGAGACATCAGAGCTGGACCCCATTTTTTAAGGAAACCCATGTACAGAATCATACCTACTTTATTCCAAACACTTATTAGCAGTAACACACACAGATTGCAAAGCTCTTCCAGCAGCTGTGATGCTGCTGTTCTATAAAAATGCTTAGAAAAGACAGGACACTGCTCCCTGCCTTAAAAGCTGCTGTTAATAAAAGCAGGCATTAATTCCAAACTGCATTCAGAGCACATGGGGAAGCAAAATCAATGTTTGGCCAAACAGATCAAGGAAAACAACCCCTTGGCAAAGTGACTGTGTTTTGCAGACTCCTATGTGCCCAGTTCAAATGCTACTGAAGTCAATGCAAAGACTTCTTTGGATTTGTGATAGAACCAAAAAAACATGCCCGCCCCCAAAAAATCAAATAAAACCCCAAAACCTTGACCATGAAGCATATTTAAAATGCAAGCAATATGCACCTCATATTACCTGGAGCCAGTGTTTTAGTGTGAGAATCAGGCAAAGGTGTACAAGTTCCCTTCAGCTGGTGTACATATGAGTGAGAGAATTTTGCCAGCCATCAAGATTTGAACTGAAATATCACTTCTGTTTAACATTGTCTGAAAAAGCTGTAACATCTAATATTTAAACATCAAAGGAGTTGAACATATCCCAGCAAAACTATTAATCTTTAAAGGCAGAAGAAAGCTAGTATTTTCAATACACTGAGAGACTGCAGATTTCTCTGCATTAGCTTACTATTGTTCAATAATCTGTGTCCATTCAGAGGTAGCAGCACATGCTCAAAATGTTGAAAAAAAATACATTCCAGCAGACGCAATCGACTTTTGACTTTGATTCCTTTGAAGGAAAAAAGCTGAAAACTGGGGCTGTATTTATGGCAAAATCGTTGCAAAAGTAGTTGGAGAAAGGGAGGGAGAAAAAATGCTAAATCTTTTCTTATAAAGTGACATATGAACTTGAATATAAAGATTCAATTATTATTTATAAAGTTGTGTTTTCAGTATACCTTTTCATCAAACCCATAAAGGAACAAACAGCTCCAGCATTAATCATCAATCACTTGCATTTCACCATTTTTTCCATTTTTGTGGAGGGTTTACCACTAGAAAGTGGTTGCTGAAAACTTATATTAATCTCTGAAACTGCTTTTCTTTAAAAAACTTCCAAAGTTTTCTTTAAAAAAATACATAAAATACAGGCAAAGAAATGAAAGAAAAGAGAAGCAGCAGACAGAACTTATGTTACCAAAAATTACTGATGTCGTGTGAGCATTACACACAGCCTAAGAGCAAGGACTTGCTACTCTTCAGGATGCAACCTTTTACGCAATACTCATTCATTCCTGCTAGGGAGAAACCATGCGCAATGCTATTTTGGTCTTAACTCCATGACCAAAATATGGAAATCATATGCGTAGCATTGCCTTACAAGGGTTTGCATTCTGTGACTGGATTCAGTGGTTTGGAGCATTTTTCCGATAACAATCATGCTCTTCTGCAACATTTTTATTACCTTTTCCATGTCTGGATACTGCAATTACATTAGAGAAACAGACTCAAAACTGACCAGGGACCCAAGATCTCAACATCCAAACCCAAATGCACTCTGTCCCATGTGGTTTGCTTCAGCAAAGCCTTTGCATAATACTAAACTTCCAGAAATAAAAGTTAACAATTCTAACTAAAAATTATTTGTGTGACAATCAAACAGCTTTCTTGAGTACTAAGATAAATGAAAGGATTTCTGTAGAGAACAACCTAGTAGCAAACAAAACTTAGACCAGTATTAAGTTATTTACCTGTGTTTTATATGCATCACTGATGCAAAAGCTGGGGAATACTAGCGTGAAAAGGAAACTTGGTAAGGGGTGCAGAGAAAATGAGGCTTACTGTTCACATCTCTTAGTTGTTCTTAAAGGTGCTAATGCACACTGCAGTAACACCCAGACAGGTTGTGGGGTGGATGCAGGACTATTCTCATTCAGAAAGTCCGTAGCTGAAGAAGGGATAAAATGGCTTGAGGAAAGAAGTAATGCTCTTCTCCAAACCTCACTGAAAACATTTCAGAGCAGTTTGGAGATAACAGGGGGCAGTTAACTACCTAATCGACAATCTAATTGCACCAAACCCAAATCACTGCATGCCCTCAGCACAAGAAGGACATGGAACTGTTGGAGTGGAGAGGAGGGCCACAAAATGATCCGAGGGCTGGAGCACCTCTCTTATGAGGACAGGCTGAGAGAGTTGGGCTTGTTCAGCCTGGAGAAGAGAAGGCTGCGGGGAGACCTTATTGCGGCCTTACAGTACTTAAATGGGGGCCTATAGGAAAGATGGGGGCAATCATTTTAGCAAGGCCTGCTGTGACAGGACAAGGGGTAACAGTTTGAAACTGAATCAGGGTAGATTTAAACTGGATATAAGGAAGAAAGTTTTTACAGTGATGGTGGTGAAACACTGGAACGGGTTTCCCAGAGAGGTAGTGGAGGCCCCATCCCTGGGAACATTCAAGGCCAGGTTGGACGGGGCTCTGAGCAACCTGATCGAGTTAGCGGTGTCCCTTCTCACTGCAGGGGGGTTGGACTAGATGACCTCTAGGGGTCCCTTCCAACCCAGAACATTCTATGATTCTATGTTCTGTGATTGTCTAAATCTGCAAACAACAGGTCATACTCATTATGTCATTAAAAAAAAAAAAAGAAATAAAAAGAAAAATGGGGACAAGGGATAGATCATGTTATGTATCCAAGAATCAACAAATACGTTACTGTCAGACAAACAGTTCACTGATGATAAAATCAGAAGGGAGCATCATGAACATCCATTATAACTTGCAGCAGGATACAGGCTGTAGCCCAAAGCCAAAATGTATTAGGTTAGAAACAACGTGAACAGCAGAACAAATGAAGATTGGTTTCCTACTGTCTCTCTCTTGCTTGTTCGACTTCTGAACTGAATTATACTGAGATATTTTGTTATCTCTGCCTTTCCCCTTACAAACCTTACCGCACAGTATTTGACAGCCTCTAGTAGACCACTCCAGCAAACAGATCCCAAAGAAGTTATGGCTGCAGCATTTAACTGACCTGTTCAAGATCATGCAGTAAGACAGTGGCAGAATGTGTAGAATAACCTAACATGAACAGCAAGCACCTGACCTACAGCCAGGGGAAGAACTCATGGTGAGCATGTTCCAAGGCCAGCCCTGCTCTCAGTTTCAGACTGAGTATCTTAATAAGAGGGATCAGGGAGATATGTGGGAACCAGATTATGCCAAAATTGCCTCTTCTAAACCTTAAGTATGAAGATCAGAGATCAGGAGATAACTGATAAAATGTGTATATGTATATAAATGTGTGTGTACACATATATATTTGTGGTAACCAATGTCTATGTATGGGAAAGAGGTATGGCACTTTGGCTGCTTACAGGAAAATATTAATAACTAAATAGAGAGATGTCTCCCAGTTTAACTCCAACAGCAATACAAAATATATGTTCATGAATCAGATTTCTTCTAGATGCCTCTAGGGACAATGAGCAAAACTAATTCAAATGCCATCAAAAAAAGTAATAGCATGCTTTCTCCATTAAATTTAGACACGAATTTAATTCTTCAAATGCTGTGTCAAAGCTTCACTCTGAGAAGGACTACTAGCTCTTGTTGGCTGAATAGGATGTGACCAGATCTCAGGGACTGTGCATGGTATTTAAGCTAGAAATCTTTCAAATCAGCAAGATACTGAATGGAAAAGGAATGCAGAGAAAGGAGTTCCCAGCTGAATTAATTTCTAACCCTGTCTTTTCCCAGAAATTATTATACAGCAAAGCGGTCAACATCATTCCTTCAGCTTAATCTATGGTGACGGCATATTTATGTGTTTGACAGATATGATGATCATTACTTGTCACCATTTGTTATGGATCCCAACCACATTTCCCACACCCTGCTTTGAAAGTACACACATATCGAAAAAACAGAAAAATAGATGAACAATTTTATCAATTTATCCCACTCTGAATCCTAAGCATTGGAGGGAGCACAGTTGTCAATGCTCATTCAGTTGATGGAAAAGGTCAATGTGTATAGAAGAAACAGTTGCTAACACAGTATTATCTAATCTTTCTATCATAGGCAGTTTTAATGTACCCTTCACATGGAACCTACATTTAGAAAAGCGGAAGGGTCAACTTAATGTAACAAGGCTATTGCAATATTAGGTAAAGAAAGGAGGGTGAGAATGAATAATCTAACTACCAGTTTGGTGGCAACATCGTAAAGATTTGTGCAATCTAGAAAATGTCTTAAAACAGCAACGGCCATTACTATAAGCAGGGGAAGGTTTGGGGCGGGGGGGGGGTGTGTGTGTAGGGTGTGGATGTTTATTCCAAACCCTCCATTTTAAATAAATAAGGAAAAAAATTTGCAATTTAGAAGACACATATGTACAGTTCAATTATAGGGGAGACAGGTTTCTCTTACCCTATAAAAGAATAATTCCAGGGATATTGGAGGACTTTTCATTCACAGCAGCACCTTGGTTTTATAATGTGAGTCAGAGAAAACTGTTACGGTACCCAGCAGCTACTCCTTGAGATTCTGAAGACACTCAGATCATGCTTAGTCAGGAATACAGCATGGAAAATATTTTATTTTAAATCGATGTTTTTCTAAGTTTGTATTCAATAAGCAGCATTTTTGACCTTGAGAGGCAGCTATTCATAGGGCTTCATCTATCCTCAGGCAGAGACTGAGGTGAAGAGAGTTCCTGCTGTTTGCAAAGGGATCTGAAGTTCCTCAACAGCACTTGGTGCAACTACTCACACCTCTGAAGTTACATATGGACCTAAATGCCTGAAAGAAGACAAGTGTCACTGCATTCTTTTTGTTTTCTAAAAAGCATAATATATGCAAAATTCACTCCCTCCTCTCTCAGAATTATCTGTCCTAGCAGAGATAAGTTTATGTGCATTCAGTTGTCAGAAATCAAAGTAATGGGCTATACTGTAATCATCGCTTGTGCCCTGTGCAAGGGCTGCACGTATCTCTGCCAGCCCTGCGATGGACCGAGGGATGATGGCACTCTGCCACTCACCACTCATTTGGTTTGCTCTGGGTCCTGAGGTCCAGCGCCCAGGTCAGGACACTAATCTGACAGAGCCGCCTCGGTGGAAGTGTGCGGTCCTGCACACCCGTGTCCACAGGCGCACATAGCAAACAAGACTCCGTAGTGGAACTGAACAGTATGTTGGCTTCAGGTCAGGGAGCTCAGATATACTGTAGTCAGCAAAAAAAGAGCAGTTTTAAAAGAGTTATTTGGAGTTAGAACACAAGAAAAAGGTTTTCCAAGGTAAGAAATACCCCAAAGAAGGGGACCTGGTTTTCTGATTTCAGGAACAAATATGACCTTTATGGAAGCCTTGCTTTGTTACAAAGGTAGAAGTCTAATAAAAATGACTTCAGGTTTTATTGCTCATGTAAGTCCTTCAGAGGTGCCTTAAAACCAAACATATGACAATCATTTATTTTAAAAGGCCACGATCGTGGTTTTCAGGGGTGAGAGTCTGAAATTCCTTGTTTGCCTGCTTTCCCTTGTTCAGGAGTAAGCTGCAGAGTCGGCAGCATTCAAGCTAACAGCATGCCAAGCTCCTTACCTATGCGACAGCCAAAAACCTTGTACAAGTGTCACATTTCTGAGGGCTGAAAACACTGATATTCTGCAATACTGAACAGGAAGAAAACGGAGTAAATCACCGAATCTGACCTTGTCACAATGCTCACAGACTTCTCTGCATAGTTTTTCATGTAACCCAACAGCAGCCATTAAGAAACTGTCACTGCCAGGCAGTGAGACATCAAAGCTCTGCTGAATACTCCAACCCAGGGATAATTCATTTCAATTAAGAGCTGACAAATGCTCAGCTTTTCTGTACCCAGTGAAGTCAGATATCTATGACAAAAGATGCACTGATATGGAGAAAAAGAGATGGGTAGTCCCTTACATCTCATTTACTTTGGTGCTGTTACCATGTTTCTGGCCTATAGTGTTGGCAGCATTTTCTTACTCCATACCCTATATTTGTCAGGCCATGCCTAAGCCGTATCGATTCTCTCTGGATAACAGGATACACCCTTTCACAGACATCACTACAGCTGAAATGCAGCCTAAGCTGTCATGTCTACCTGTAGTACATGGACTTGTGCACCATTCATATCCATCCTGAAACCTCCTGCAGAAATAATTTCCAAGGCATATGCCTTTGACCATAGGACCCCATCTATACATCACTTACTGACCTGCTCCACTTTGCTGTATCAAATATAAGGTACTTGTCCCAACTTTCAAATCCATAACTTCTCTGGACAACCTGTTTCAGTGTCTCAACACCCTCATCGTAGAAAATTTCTTCCCTACATCCAGTCTAAATCCTCCCTCTTTCAGTTTAAAACCATTGTCCCCTGGCCTTCTGGGCTGCTAGCACGCATTGCTGGCTCATGTCCAATTTTTCATCCACCAGTACCCCCAATTCCTGTAAATTTAGCCTGCCATTGCTTGTGTTGGACTCCATCTGCTTAGGGCAATTTCTTCTTTTGCATTTAGGCAGCACTCAGAACAAAGAAGATGCCCAACTGTGTTGATGACAGAGAATAAGGCTGTTTTTTCTTTGGGGAATGTGACCTGAACAAATTCAGGATTGGGATGTTGTCATGGTTTAACCCCAGCCAGCAGCTAAGCCCCATACAGCCGCTTGCTCACTCCCACCCTGGTGGGATGAGGGAGAAAATCAGAAGGGTAAGAGTGAGAAGACTCATGGGTTGAGATAAAGACAGTTTAACAGGAAAAACAAAAGTCACGCATGCAAGCAAAGCAAAGCAAGGAATTCATTCACCACTTCCCATGGGCAGGCAGGTGTTCAGCCAGCTCCAGGACAGCAGGGCTCCATCACGTGTAATGGGGACAAACGCCATCACTCCAAAAGTCCCCCCTTCCTTCTTCTTCTCCAGCTATATAAAGCTGAGCATGATGTCATATGGTACGGAACATCCCTTTGACCAGTTGGGGTCAGCTGTCCCGGCTGTGCCCCCTTCCAGCTTCTTGTGCGTCCTCATTGGTGGTGTGGGGTGAGAAACAAAAAATGCCCCAACTCTGCGTAAGCACTGCTCAGCAGTAATGAAAACATCCCGGTGTTACCAATACTGTTTTCAGCACAAATCCAAAACATAGCCCTATACTAGCTAATACAGAAAAAATTAACTCCATCCCAGTCAAAACCATCACAGATGTGAACATGCTGAATAGGGTCACGTCTTTTCTCTTTAGCTGCCTGAAAGTAAGGTGTCTCACTAAACCTTTCACATATGGTCCATTTACATTCAGTGGATTCAGGATTAATTGTGATGCTTATCTCCGGGCAGGGTGTCCTGGTTTCAGACAGCTGAATTGTCTCACTCACTTAGGAGGCCCATGCTTTGGTATGGTAATGCCCACCTTGGAATAGGAGGCAGCAGGCGAGAGCACAGGGCTGCTGGTTTTGCCGGCTTCTTGCCAGGGTCTCTGGGGACCACCCACCCCCAGTCCACCAAGGACCTGCTCGCACTTGGGCAAGGTCCAACAACCTGCAGGAACTTCCTAACTGCAGTCCCCCTTGTCACAGCCGGGTTCCTCGGCCGAGATGGCGACAGTACTGGGTCTCACCAAGAGGACTGAGCATCTTGGGGACCTCTGCCACAAGTTTTAAACAGCTCCTGGAATTCAACATCCCCTGTGTAACAACGGCAAGTGGGATTTAAAGAAAAAGAGATCATCCTCCTGGTCTGCCTGCCCTGCGGTCAATATGCTGCCTGCTCCGGAGTAACAGGGACTTCTCATACGTGACTTGAGGCAAATGGTTTATATTAAGTTTTAGTGAGAGGCAGAGAGCTAAACTGGCTCAGGAGCACTTTGGTCCCTCCTAACTGTGGGGGAAAAAAATTAAAAAGATTCACTATTCTTCTTTTTCTTCTGGACAAGACCAAGTTTCACCTTTTTTTCTACCCTTCAGCTAACTTGAAATCAGAGACACAGCACTTGTGCCTCCGACAAACTTGACATTAGCTGTTACAGGCTGCAAGATTTGACAACACTGACAACTTTACCCGATGTTGTAGGAATGTGTTGTTTCTGCCTCCTTGTTGAAAACCAGAAGGTTTTACTGCTTGTTCTGAGCTATTAGCACAAGTTTGGATTTTGCAGGTATTTCTTTCTCCTTGTTCCTTACCCAAACCAGCACGGTAAGAGGAACAAAGAGGTTAAAAAAAGTAGGAATTTATTTCTCCCCTTCCCTCCCCCACCACCATTTGGTGCTGCTGTGGGACCACAACAAACCTTGGCTCGTTGTCCCTTTTTTAATAGGGATAAATGGGACTACCAGCCCCCACGCCACATGAACACCCTTTATGTAAGAAAAAATGCCACCTGCATAAATTTCAGTTTCATGAGACAAAATGCCTAGTTCATCTAAAATCTCTCTCCAGGGGTGTATACCAGAGTTACCTTGCCCTCCAGCTGCAGATAAAGTCACTGAGCACTTAACAGAGGTCAGAAACAGACTCAAACGGGGCAACTGCAGAGAAAGTCTTCTTCAGCCTCGACCAGGAGATGCTCTGTGTGGTTGTGTTCGCAGGAGCTCCAGGGAGTATTCACTGAGCATGGACAAACATACAACTTCTCACTCAGACAAGTGTTCCTCCTCCTAGGAGCACACCAAAAAGCACTTTCTTATCAGAAATTAAATCTCTCATCCCAACCACCAACCATCCCCTGACAAATTTCAGGTCTTCATCAAAATGCACAGGAGTTACAGGCACTAAAACAGTCAACACATTTATCAAGATCAAAACCCAAACATTGTCTTCCCCTGTTTTATTCCCAGAAATGCCTGAAATTTTCTGGTCACCATTTTCCCAAACAAAATAATTAAAATTATATGGCTTAGGGCAGATATCCATCTTGGAAAAACTCATCCCAAGCTGTCAAAGTGTACCACAGTCATTAATCTTAAAAAAAAAAAAAAAAAAAAAAAGGAAATTAATGAGGTCTTTGTAAGAGATGCTATTCCTAAGGGTGCTCAATGGGGCTGAATGGAGCTGAGCCGAGCTGAGCTGATCCCTCCTCCCAAACCACGTCCCACCGCACGGTCGGTGGTGTGCCAGCCTTGGAGCGTGCTGAGTGGGGGCTGCTGCCAGTCCCCCCCCAGGGGCCCGGTGGTCAGCACGTGAGCTCTCACTGCAGACACAGAATTAAAAGGATAAACTCCAGGCCGTGGTAGTGAATCGAGTCTAGCTGTAAAGGCAGACAGATATGATTAATAATCCTACAGATGTTCTTTAAGCACACTATAAATGTTTCTCAAGGAGCTTCCCTGATCCATCTCTACCATGGATGCCCTCTGCTTTGGTGTGACACAAGGGTTTATCAGCACTCCTCCAGGAAAAGTGCATAACTGTGTCATGGCTCATCTCTAGTAATACAGCCAGACCCTGAAACACTCACAATAAAACCCTTATCTCATATCTCACAGTACACTGGTTTTTCCCCTCACCCTTCCTTGCTTCCTCTCATCCTTCTCTCTACCCATAAACACATATGACTTTGAGAGCATTTCCACATACTCATGAGTGTAATCTTGTATAAAATATACACGTTATATTAATTACACCAGAAAAAATCATCTCACAAAAGAATTATGAGCTTTGTTTTAAAAAATAAGACCAACAGGAAATGTTTATCACATTATGACATTCAGATTTCTCTGATTAAAATCAATTAAAATGTGCACACATCCACACACACAGAAGAGAAGGTGAACACGGATACTCTCAGACAAGACATCTTTAACTGAAAACTACCTTCATACTTCACTCCCTGCAAAGATACTTCTAAATGCTATAAGCAGAAAAATCTGCATTGCTAACTAATATACTTCAGTCTCAAATTATTCTGGTTTTGAAAATCTTCAGTCATGATGCCTTTGCTCTAAAAGGTCAATCATTTAAGAAGACAACATTTTGCCTTTTTAGAGCACTATATATCACAAGAAGCATCGAAGAAAGAACTTCACTGAAAGCCCTTGATGAAACATTCCTCTGAAAAAACAAAATCAATAAAATCTTTGAAGTGTTGTTCTGAAGTACAACTGGTCTCATTTTCTGATGTGCCAGCATAAAACTGACTTCTGAGCAGTTTTTACAGAGAGAAATAAGTAAGAATTGTCTTATTTCAAATGGAGGCCACAATGAAATCAATAGAAAAATTATACCATCTTTTAGATAAATGCCTTGACAGGCTAACAAAAATAAACAAATGTCATAAACATTTTAAAAAATTAATGACAGAGCCAAATTCTTGAATTTAATGAGGTATGTGTTCAGCATCTACCTGGAATTTTGAACGGGGAAAGGGAACTTTGAACTCCCGGTTCCAAGGATGCTGCCAGTTACCTTGGAAAGTGGGTTGAAGAGGACTTCTGGCAGTGCCTGCAGCCTTCCCTGCGGTCCCACGGATGATGCTGTGGCTCGGGAAGATCACACGCATCCCACAGGACAGGGCACACCCAAGCCCACACCAGTCTGCTGCAGCAGACGTAGCAGTCTGTCTGTGCTTAATTAATTTCAGTTTTTAATAGCATGCATCATTACCCTTTATTGTACTCAAACCCAGCAGGGCCCAGGCCCCCACCACATTCATTAATTTGTACAAAAGGCAATGAGCTTTAGCTTCCATTCTTGCAAGTGCTCACCATGTACCTGCCACAAACCTGCTCTGCACCAATGACCTCCTTGCGTATTTATTCTGCCCTTCACTAGAGTGCTATGATATCGATGGAATTGTATAATCCTAATTAATCCTAATAAATGATTAATAATCACAAAACCCACACAGACTACTAGAGTAATTTGGAACCACCAAATGATAACATTGCCCAATAAGGTTACAAAAGACTTTGTTGTCCTTTCTTAACTAAAAATTGCGAAGTTATAATGTACAATGAAAGGCATGCAGCTTGCCATTTCTCTTCAGATGTTCAGCAGCATCTTCCCCTGTTCCCATGGCTATCATAGCACTTACGGGATACTCCTAAGCATCAAAGTAATAATTTAGCTCCTTCAAATATCGGTACATTGTCATGTTGCTAATGGTAAAATGTTTTTGACTTAACATGATATTTTTTCTGCATGTCACTGCCTTAATATGTTTTTACACAATTGTTCTTTTTCTTTTTTGTTTTTTTAATGCCATAATTTTTTATGTGCTAAAGCACCTTTGTGAGATTGCTATTCAAAAGGCACTCCTTGGAGGGAAGGCTAGAAGCAGTTAGATGAAGAGACTGTTGCACCACTTTTTTCTAGCATCCTTCAAGAGGAATACAGAACAAATACTCAGGCCGCTTCCAAGTGACCATGGGCAACGGCCTCACAACACTCCCCCGGAGAAGGACCGAGCACTGCCCCATCCTCGTCTCACAGCTCCCGCCTCTGAAGCTGTCTGCTGAAGAGTCGCTTCCACTCCCCCTTTTATGTTCCACATCTTGTTTCATTTTGAAACATAATTCAGCATCGCTCCCACACTGCCATGCCCTGCGCAACCTCAGAATTAAATTATTAGCAGTACACAAAGATGCTGGCAGCACTGACGTGCCGGTGCCACACCACACAAAACGTCCCTCGCTCCAACCAGACTCATGTCACTCTGACCTTCAGCCAGGCTTCAATGTCAGGAACGATTAGCTTTGTTAAGTTCATTACAGATTGAGTGTTCTTCTTGGAAATAGTCTCGTTTGTAATCTTGTGTTGTATAATGCTATGCTCAGGATTATATGATTTTCATAATGGTCTGGAATTGGACTTTGAACAACATTATTACAGAACCAGGACAGAGACATTTGTATTTCCTTAATTTTGAGACCAATAAATTGCAAATAATAAAGAAGAAACAGGCAACAGAAGCAGGTACGGTCTCTGTCTAAACTATTGCTGACTTGTGCCACCCGATCACTCCTTGAGCAAAGAATGAGGCAACATCCCACTCTCCCATGAGCTACGGGATTTCATGTAACCAGATGTAAAGATAGGAATTATGCCAGTATTAACATGAAGTCTCAATGTTTTAAATTACAGACATCATAATTTCATGACTACTGAAATAGTACAGGGCTAATTTGTAAAACAGAAAAGTGTCCATGTGGGCAGCCACGGACCGAGCCAGATCGCCAGGGTCATGCAAGTGACTTTCAACATCTTCTAAACGATTTTTAAATGCCTAATCTTTTAATGATCTTTAAATGCCTTTCAAAACCTTCTGCAATATTAGAGGGTCCTGGCATGGTTAATGGGAAACAGCTGTTCTGAAGTAATGTGAAAGACCTCTCAACATCTCTGTTACAGCTTGTTCATAATAACGGGCACCAGACTGCACGAATAATTTTTCTGCCTCAGAGCAGTTCCTAAAATATTCAAAATAATCAGTGTGATTACTCCCCAGCTATACATATGTGTGGGTGATATACAGGATCTCAGTGCCTTTCACCCTTTTTCATACTCCTGTGAGGAAAAAAACATCTTCATATCTTCATTAATATTTTGCAGGCCACTAGTACACGCTATAAAATACAGCCTCAAGTGAGAGGGGAATAAATGAACTTTCTGAGCCACTGGCAATTAGTTTTGAAAGATCGTGTACATATAGTGAGCTCCTGAAGAAACAGAAAAAGGAAAACGTGGCCTCTGTCTCTAGAAAAATAGAGACAACAATCACCCGGAAAGCAACGCGATGTGCCTCTGGCCCTTCCAAAGGCAGACCAGCCGAGTCCCCACTCCTCTACTATACCCACAGTGTGAACATACCACTTGGGTGTCATGCTGAAGAAGTATCAAAAGCAGAGAAAATTGCTAAACTACCCTGGGATAGTGACTCAAGTGTGACATGGAAGAATAGCAGTTTTCTGCATCGTAACTGCTTTCAGGAAAAACAATGAAGAACCTCAAAGTTCATGTGCAATGTAGAAAACCACATCCAAGGGGACAATGCTTTCTCCTCACCCCAGAGTGCTCCATATGAGATGCTTGACTTTGTTTTTAACCTGTTTAATCATTTACAAAGAAAGACTATCCACTACCTAACCAGAATTTTACCTTATCGGGTGACAGAAACCGGCAAGTCTGTCACTGTGAACCTTACGTTAGACATAGCTGGCAATTCCTCTGCTTATAAATCTGACTCTGGCTTTTATGAGCACTTGCTGAAGTCATGGTGATGAGGTTGTTACTTCATAACTGAATAATGCAGTTTTATAATAATGCAGCTTTATGGCTTGTAAATTCCCTGCTGAACGGTTTGACGTTAACTCGTGGGAAAAAAAGAGAGGGAGGCAGAATGGCTGTAGAGGAAAGTCACTGCGGAAATCCACAATCCTCACTGCCCAGAGGTGACTCCACGCTCTCTCTTACTAAAGGCTGAGTCTGCAGCTTCAGAAGGCACTAGAGATTTGGAAAATATTTCATGATGCATGACAAAAATGGTGAAACGTGTTTGCCTCTGTTTTCTGCATTGGTTTGAGAGTAGGAAGAGAGCATTCAGAGGCTGTGCTGACTGTGTTGACTTAATCAAGTAACATTTTGCTCCCCAAAGTTATTTCAGTAGACCCAAAGTTGCTGCAGGTCAGATCTGAGCTTCTGGAATTTCTTGGTTTGTAAAAGCACCCTAATCCACCGAGTTTATGTTCACAACAGGAGACACAGTCCTGGAAAAAATACTAGCAGAGAAACTAAAATAATTTCTAAAAAATCAATTAAGTGCTTTATTGCAAAAGATAAAGGAGAGAGATTGCAATACAGCACTGCAGCATAGCAATGCATGAGCTTGAATGAAGCGTTACAGCAGAAGAGGAAGGAGAATTCACAGAGAAACGCAGCAAAGACAACTACAAAGTATAAAAGATTAAATGTTTTTTCTATGCTACATGCTAACCCCCAGGGTATTCCAGAGTATACATATTCTCAGATACTGTGCCTAACCACGAGTCTGGAGAAAGCTATTTCTGTCAATTAAAGGCAGATTTTTCTGTCACCAGTGCTGAAGTGGCCATTTTATTCCTTGCCAAACTACAGATTGCTTTGAAAGAAAAAAGGTTTCTTTTTTATTATGATGACTCTAAACCAGTTACAGCTGTCTAACAAAACAGATGTGGAACGGCAGAAGTGGAGGAAAGTTCACTGGATCGACTCTAAAGGAAATAATTGCGAGACAATACGCTATTCTGGAACCCTAAGCCCGTGCAGAAATGCTAACAGCTTTCATGTGGACTCCCCCTTCCTTCCCAACGGCACAATCTGCTGACAAATGCAGGCACTGTTGAATTGTATTTGCTTGCTCCTGGAAGGCACTGATGCTGCGCGTGCTGCTGTGATGCTCAGAATTTTAATGCAGCTCTATCACGAGAAGAAAAAAACCACAGTGATCTTTATCATGATGGTGTCCTGCCCCTCCCTCCCATAATTTTCCTCACCTTTTTCATTTCCTGCAGTCAAACCAAATACCTGCGAACGAAGAAAAGCAGTCTTCCTTTTCCATTTTCCATTATCTTGTTGGGTATACCCCATATATTATACAGAATACTTATTCACCGTGTAATCAGAGTACTTATTCACAGTCAACACTCCAGTCACTAGAGCTCAGGGGAACATATTTGAGCTATCTTTAAATTAGCTATCTCAGGACCGATAGCAGGGTAGCTATCATAACACAGACCACAGCACAGCACGCCGAATATTGCAGCTGCTTGAAAGTTACCACAGGTATTTCTAAGAGAGCTGCAATCTCAGCAGCATTTGCAATGAGGGGCTCTTTTTTTTATTTTTTTTTTTTGCATATTTATTGTAACTATCACAAGTTCAGAAATGAAGAAGGGAGGATAATGAAACAGAGGAAGAGAAGGAGGGATGAAAGAAACCATGAATCAGCTGAAGGAAGAAAACAAAGACCAGGGTCGCCTCTTTCATCCCTTAAGTTAGTCAGGTTATTAAGTAGCATTATTTACCTAATTACCATGTAAAACAACCTTTTTGGCCTTGACCTGCTCAAATTGAAGTCAAGGTGTAAAAAATTTAAAAAAGGCAAAATGAATGGGGTCAGGCTATCAGCTAGAGAGACTTCCCAGGGCTTAAAACTACATAGAAATATGATGACAAACACTAGGAATTTTGGAAAGTTTGACTAAAGCTTAGGACTCTGAAAGAAGATAAATTTGCAGTTACATAATGGACTCTTACACATTTACTGAAATTTTCTCACAGGAAAGTGAGAAAGCATACGCTTGCTTCTGCGTGAGAGAGGGATATAGTCCTCGTCAGTAGGATGGATGGATAGGGAGAGGTCCTCAGGTATGATGCACAAGCAACACCTAACATTCCTATTTATTTATTCAGGATAAGGACATTTCCAAGTCATTAGTGCTGGGAAATTGCCTGTCCACGTTTGGAAAGTCACACCGGGCATCATGTACACAACAGAAAGCAGATCAGCACAAGGACAACACGGTTTACGAAACAAACTTCCAATTCTCTTACTGGTCAGCCTTGGTTGACTTAAACCATTATCTGAGCAACCCAATATTCTAGATCACAAATCTTGACACAAGGGAGTATACATAGATAGATGAGCTGTCAGTCAGTTCCTTCTCCTCCTGTTTTGAGACTTATGACCTACATATGCAGCTTAAAGAAACATTCCCGCTGACTTACTTTCAGTATTTCACACACTTAATCTTCATTTTCACCCAGATGGTTTGCTTAGTCAGATAATTTATATGATCAATATATTATGAATCCAAGAATTACCAGAATACGTTACGAAAGATCTGGAAGACAATAATGACACTGAAAACAGTTGTTTGAAATATATCCCAAAACTTGCATAAAGCCCCAAAACTTGTGTAAGCCTACAGTAAACCGAATCTTCTTCTCTCATTCCAGTGGATTACCGCATGTCAGAGGTCTTGTATGACCCAAGTAGAGATATGGAATAAAAATGAGCCTAAAAGCCAAAGTCTATCAAAAAAATTAGTTTACAAAAGAAATAGTGCTATAAATACCCATGAAATGCATTCCTGGCAAGTACTCACCAAAGGAAGTGCCACAGATCTAGAAAGAGATACTAAAGATGAATGCTGAAGCTTAATTTTCTAAGGGATATCAGATTTTTAGTCTCTGTAGCCTCTAGAGACAGAAAGTGTATTCGATCATGTAAAAAGACTGTGATCAAAAGCTTGGATAGTCATAAAAATGCTCGGGGGGAAAGGGATGATACTATATAACACAAAAATTTAGCGTTGTACTATGGCCTGCACAGCTTCTTATCAACAAAAAAATTGCTTACCTGAATGTATCCTGGGGCAAATATTGTCCCCAGCTACACCAAGGCCACACAACTGAGGTCCATGAGTTCAGGCAGATGCAGAAAAAGGCAGGATTATATTATTTAGTATAACCCATCATTTATGAACCATGCTGACAACACCCACTTGTAATAAAATGAACATACAGAAATATCTAAATAGGCTGTTACTGGTTAACTTTTTCTATAAAATTATCTTTCCCTTTTGGAGAAATTAGTCTTTTTCAAACTAATGCAGCATATTCATGGGTGACAATCTATGTCCTCAGAGAACAGTAACATTAGAAATAATTACGAGCCATCTCAATTAATTAAAGCTGTTTTTCCACCTACTTAAGTTTTTAATCTATTGCTGCGCTACCCAACTGAGAATTGACACACGGACAGTAAGGAACTGATTATCTCACCATCGGCATTTTCTGAAAAAGCTAAGAGCCAAACACCGACTTGTCCTCGGGAAAGAACACAGCTCTAGGAATGAAAGCAGAACTAAACCTGGTAAAAGCAACATCAGACACAAGACTTGAGGCATTTCTGCACGGATGTCTCTTTCCAAAGCCAGATTTCAGGAAGCCATAAGCCCATACTGTTACAGGTTAAAGGCCTCAATGAGATCAACGCGACAAGCACACACAAAAGTCAACAGAACCAGCCTAACCTCCCTGCAATGCTAGGGAACAAAAATACTATTTTCATTATGCCCTTAGTTTTGACATATCTTTAAAAAGGCTTTTCAGAAAGAATGGTGTTCGCATGCTCCACATTCAAAGCCCCATTGTCTCCAAATGATGTTAAAAATTTTGGCCAGGAGTATTGTGGCTCTGCCACTGCATAGCATTATAGGGTAATAGTGGATCAGGGAAGGAGTGGTCATGCAATGGCACCTACAAAAGCAGAGCAGGTCACAGTACAAACCTACAAACTTCCTTGACCAAGACTTGTGGGGATACTCCTCTGATGGACCTAATATTCATAAACAAGGAAGGACTGATCAGGGATTTGAAGGCTGGGGGCAGCCATGGCTGCAGGACCACAAAATAGTGGAGTTCAGGTTCCTGAGAGGGTGGAACAAGGCAAACAGTAGGATCTCAGCCCTGGACTTCAAGACAGCAGGCTTTGGCCAGTGTGGGGATCTGTTTGGAAGAACCCCACAGGATACCATCCATGAGAAAAGAGGGGTCCAAGAGCTGGTTGATTTTGAAGCATCACCTCCTCCAAGCTCAAGATTACTCCATCCCTAAAAGCAGGAAGTCAAGTGTGGGTGGCAGGCAGCCTTCATGGGTGAACAAGGAGCTGTTGACTGAACTCAAAACATAAAAAGGAAGTGTTCAAGAGGTGGAAGCAGGGACAGGAGAAATGTAGAAACAGTATGAGCATGCAGGGATGGGGTTGGGAAAAGCAAAGCCCATCTGGAGTTTAATCTGGTGAGGGATGTGATAGGCGACAAGAGCTTCCACAAGTGTATCTGCAGCAAAAGGAAGACTAGGGAAAATGCAAGTCTGCTACTGAAGGGGAATGGGGACCTGGTGACAAAGGACATGGAAGCAACTGAGGTATTCATTGCATTTTGCATTGACACACTGATGAAGTATAGATTAGGTAAGTGGAAAGTGAGGTGGACTCAAAATTGTCAGGCTCAGAGGGTTGTGATCAGTGTCATGAAATACAGCTGGAAGGCCAGTCACTCTTGGTGCACCCCATAGGTTGATACTGAGACCTGCTAAATACTGATTGGCATCCTCATTAATTATCTGGACAGTGGGACAAAGTGCACCCTCAGCAAGTATGCAGATGATATAAAATTGGGAGGCATGGCTGATACACCAGATGGGTGTGCTGCCATTCAGAGGGACCTCAAGAGGATAGAGAAATGGGCCAACAAGGACCTAATGAAGTTCAACAAAGGGAAATACCAAATCCTGCACCTGCGAAGGAATAACCCCAAGCACCAGGACAGGCTGGGATCAACCAGCTGGAAAGCAGCTCTGCAGACAAGGGGGTTTGGGTGAACATGAGCCAGAAATGTGTCCCAGACAGAGCCAGAGTTGTCTCAGTTGTGCCCAGCTCAAGTGATAGAGGCAATGGGCACAAACTGAAATGCATGGAAGGTCAGTTAAACATAACAAAAAATGTTTTTTACCTTTAACGATGGCCAGACGCTGGAACAAGTTGCCCACAGAGACTGTGGGGTCTTATCCTTGGAGACAGTAAAAATCCCACTGGACACAGCCCTGGACAACCTGCTTAGCTGACTCTGCTTTCAGCAGGGGGGGTGGACTAGATGATCTCCAGAGGTGTCTGCAGACCTCAACTATTCTGTGATTCTGTGACTCTGCGATACTCTTTTTCCCGGTATCCTCATACTTTGCTTCCTCCAGTGTGAAAATACATGACATTTTAGGAGCACAACAGCAAACAGTGCATACATGCCTGCATATATGCAAGCCGTCTACACAAGTGGAGTAGCAGATGCCTTTAAAGATATGCGTTACTGTGCATTTCTAACTGCGTGGAAGTTGTACCATGACCTCTGTTCTTTGACTGAGAATTGACCCAAGTCCCTACACAGCAAAAAAGCTGTTATCCCTTATTCATCATTTTTCAATCAAAGGAGAAGAATAAAAGCGTGATGTCCATGCTGCATGTACCAGGAATGTTGGGAAGCAAAGCGCCAGCGAGCAAACCACATCTGTACATATCATTTTACACTATTCATGGCTGGAATGTGCTAAAGCAGCATGGCCCAATTGGCAGCCAGCGAGCCAAACGCTGTGCCTCCACTCAGCCTGCTGCCTTTCCCCCAGGCGGCACGGAGAATGGCTGGCGGAGCAGCCGCACGCCGCCTCCTGCGTGGGTGCTGCAGGCTGGCTCGGAGGCAGCAGATGGGAAGAGGCTGATATTTTGGGGCGGGGGAGGGAATAATCCTTGGTTTCCAGCAGGAAGAGAAGCCTGCCTGAGTAGGGAAAAGGTAGGAGTAGGTTGCCACTGCCCTGGGGTGGAGGGGAAGGCAAGTGCTTGTGTAGGGAGGGTGAAGATAGGCAGATGCTGTTAGAAGAGCGGGTGGTCTCCAAGGTGGAGGGACAGGGGCTAGCCCTCTCTGGGATAACACAGAATGGATCCGGCTGCCAAGATTGCTCCACACAAGTGCATCTCCACAAATCCCTCCTAACAGCATTAGCAATGAAATGCCTTGTTCTTAACGCCACAGCCCTATGCTAACTAATTCCCCACCTTTCCCCTCCAGGTGTGAGCGTGCCGCCTCCCTGCTCAGGTGTGATGCCCAGCTTCTCCGGCACGTGCACAGCTCCAGCCGCCCTGCGGTGCAATCACGCGTGCCGGGAGACCGCACGGACAGAGATATCAATCTGGCAAGCCTCTTCCAAACCTGCATGTTCCTTCCTCATGTACTCACTCCTTTGGCACAAGATATTGTTTAAGTTCCACCAATGCTTTAACCGAATTCTGCAAATAGGAAGAGTCCTATAAATAATAAGAAGAGGCATTAACTTTTTGTCTACCAATAGACTGTTAATAACTTTTACTAGAAGTTTCCTGTCCTCTCAAGTCAGTTTTCCAGGTTAAATTTATTTTACTATGTTCTTTACCTATGCAAAATTATGATGTGATTTTTTCACATATATATGGATAGATATACGCAATATTAGACAGAAGAGACATGGCATCAGAATTTATCTTAAAATGTAGTTAGTAATTTGACTGACCCAGGAGAGAATGTGTTAGACACTGACAATCAGAGGAAAATGTGTTTGATGCACAGATTCTATGCACCCACTGTACCATAACCTCACACACTGTGCCAGCCTTACTCCTCCTAGACAGGGTAGTACTCCAGCTGAATGCATAATATTGTTTCCAAAACAAAGGCAACTCCAGGTCCTAAATCCAGCCTGCTTATAAGACGGGATCACAAAGCTAATTCTGCACCAAGTCTGAAGGAAGGTGCCCATCTGCTCTTCTCAGCTGGAGATATATTCCCACAATGATAAACAGCTGCTTGAAAAACTTCGAGAGACAGTAACTTAAAACAACATAAATGAAGTTAAGCTGTACCAGAAAAGTCACTTAAAACCCCATGCATTTCTGATAACAGACGAAAAGGTTTCCCTGAGATGTAAATACCCTCTCCAGCTAGTGGCCCCATATTAGCCCCCTTAATCCCCAAGGATCCACAGCTCCAGGGAGTATTTTCTACCCTGCGTGGCAGTTTCCACCTCTAAAAGCTGCAAGATGCTAGACAGACGGGGTATTAATGCCACACACTGAGGACACTGGCTACCAGTCTTGTTCGGCAGGACAACTGGTACGGCAGACAGGGCGATGTGGCCTCAGCTGTCAGGAAGGGTAAAGAGTACGCAGGAGGTGTCTGTAAACAGCTGGGAAACCTCCCCACACTTTCCATCCCATGATAAGCCAGCAATAAAACAATACTTTGTAAATCAAGTAAGTGCCCGGATTTAGTGTGGACTTTCCTTCCAGTGACCCCTGCAGCTCTGTACAACCATGCGAAAGTGTCACGGTGTTCCTTTTACATGGGGGGAACTGGCAGCACATTTAATGGCACTGATGGAAATGAAATCCAAAGCTGCAACCCTGGCTCCGTGGTAATCCGAAAAGTTTTACCACTAATGTCACTGGAGCCAAATTTAACTCAGATCATCTGACTCCTGTACATCCCTTGGTACATTCATTTTTTTTTAAAATTTGCTTTTGGTTTTTTAGGGTGTGGGAAGAGCTATTCCCTGGGATTCCTCTTAGCAATCTCCATCTCTTTGTTAGAAACATGCTCACTACATACCAGGGAAACAAAGCCCAGTTCTGCACTTTTGAATTCAGGAGTCCTAAGGTGAATATAGAGATAGATGAACACTGAGAAGCTGAGAGAAGAAAAATAACGTGAAAATTAAAAAAAATAACCTACAAAAGTTGATTAATTGCTTTTGCTTGTATTTGAACTGGCAATGTGCATGGGTAGCAACACCACCTTTCTCCTGATCCGTTGGGAGCAATTCTAGGAGCACAAAGATAATTCAACACCCATGATCATTCAGGGTGAGGCCTCTGAGGTGAGACACGTGGTAATGTCAGCATCGCTGTGCCTTGACCTTGACACAGCATCACTCCCATTACCCTCAATCTTATAAAATACTCATTATGTTTTTTCTATCCTACAACTAACTTCTGCTGGAAGTTCTCTCCCATGGCTGACTCTCTGACCCCATCTTTGACCCCCCCTCAAAATCCACTCAAATCTTTCTCTGCCCTAACCCCATCACATTAATGATTCTGCCTTCACATTTCCATACAGCAGATTCCCAGTCCCAGCACAGCCCCAAGCCGTCCTTCAGCCCCATGGACCCTCGTACCTGCCCACCCATGCCTTGATCCTTCTGGGAGTCATTACACTGTTTTAACACAACTTCACTTGGGCAAAAAGTCCACAGAAAGACCATGGGACTATTGCTTGAATAAGAACTTTGCCCTGGATTGTGCTTGCTGAGGTTATATACCACTGGAGGAGACCAGTTCACAGATTCGGGCAAGGCACTAAGACATTACACCTGGTATGTGGATAAAAGGTCTCCTTGAGTTAGTGTCACAGAGGGACACTGACTTCTCTTGTCACCATAACCAACTAGCACAGGCTCTCTCCATACTCCAAACATAAAAAACAAACAAACAAAAAACGTAATCAAACCAAACCAAACTAAACCAAATCAAAACCACACCAGGTCAGAAACTGTTCTTAAAAGACACCTGTGCCCCTAAAGGTACCATTGTGCCTTTCAGCAACACAGAGTCACATCATGTCAGCAACAGCTAATTAATTTTAAGTCACCACAGTGCTTTTGAGGGTGGTAGGGAACAATCCTTACGGAAGGCTCCGTACCTGACCAGCGCTTGGGGCAGGGACATTGCTTGTCCCCATGGGGAAAAGCAGCAGCACTCACCACCACCACCTCTCCTTCTGGGCAGAGGAACAGAGCAACTCCGTTTGGCTGATGCAAGGATGCGACGATGGCTTGATCTGGTCAGGCTGCAGGCAGCATTGTATGCCATCAAATACAGTGGGCATGCTGCAGGCTGTTTAAAAGCCACAATGAGGAGACAACATGCTCTTCAGTGATAGATGGCTCTAAACAAGCTCATGCATAAAATTAGAAGCAATCTGTAGAACTGTAATTTCCATTCTCCCATGGAATTGAAAGGAGGATGATTACTATAGCAGCAATTGCTAGGGCTGCTGTATCAAAAGGTCAACCTGCAATTTCATTACCTCCACCCCTCAATACATACACACATAACAAAGACCAAACCATTCACATTTCAAGAGCTTGTAACTCCTCCAGACATGTCATGTAGTATACAAATCAGAGCCCAGAAGCACTCACTTGCCATAGTAAAACCAGAAGGTCTGTTTGTAGGAATATTTGAAGTTGAGGAGGTCTAATAAAACCTGGGTACGTTGTCATGTTAGCTTGTTTCACACACTTCGGCAAAACAGCTTTTCCTTTTTCTTATTGAGAAATTTTGCACCCTATTAACCTTCTCTCTATTGTATCAGGAAAACGAGCACAGCAACATTATTCTCCTGCATGGGAACCAGAGGCTGGACCTGTGACTGGGGACTGATCCTTTTCTTTGATTCTTTCAGTCTCAGTACATTTGCAGAATGTAACCAACTTACAAAACACATTCCTACAGGATTAAAATGTGTATTGCTACCAGCACTAAAAGGTGAACGACCTTACTGAAACAGAAACTTTAAGCTGGCATTTTCCCTTTAACATTATGAAAGCCTCTTCTGAAATAAAAGCCATAATATCTATTGGTTTCAAGACATTTTTTAAATTGCTAAATAAAAACCAAATTATCTTTTTCACAAAAACTTCACCTTTTAAAAATCATCAGTGAGGAAATGATATACTAGTTCAATATGATGCTCAGCTAAGATGCCCCACAAAAATATCAGTGAAATTTTGGGAGATGAACACTGTAATATTGAGCATTATATGAGACTGAAGAAAAAAAATGAGGGAATCTTCAGTGCATTAAAAGCAATTACCACCTAAACTAAGATCAATGACATGACAAACTACAGAGGAATGCTTTTGCTTGCTTGCGCTGCTTCATCTGCTCTCAAGCTTCAAACAGAAGCCTAACTTGGAGCTTCTGAATTTCATGACCTTCTACTATAATTTGCTTAGTTCACACCAAAACCTTTCAGAAGAATGTATCAGTCAAGTTACTCTGATGGCATAAAACCAGCCTGGACCTGTTGCAATGCATTCTGTTACACAGCAACAATACACCACAGACCAGGCTCAGATTATCTCAGCCTAAAAGGTACGTTTACTCTTGGCACCAAACACAGTATTTGTTTTTAAAGGATTGCTGTAGTTAGGTCATTATACAAAACTACAGGAATATAAATCTTAACCTTCTCTTTAGAACATCTGACATCAAACAAAGCATGGAGGCCTGGTAAAGAGCCTAATTTTGGCGGATTCAGCAGATATTTTGGCAGGAAAAAGTAGGAACAGGCCAGAAAATATTTGCTTGATCCGAGGCTTCCTACAAGCCCAACTGCATGACATTTGCTATTAATTCAAACCTAAGAAACTCATCCCTGATGAGGTTTTCTAAATGACTGGGTGAGGGATAGGAACACGGCCTGAGAATTTTGGCTCACCCTGCCTTTGTACCAGCAGTGCCCCATATTCTCAGTGGAAAAGACAAAAATCACCCTGCTCCAGAAGAAAGAAAACATGTTAGTGGGTGCATAGAAGTGGCCTTTCAAAAACTGACCATGGATATTCAGAAAAAGAACCCATCACTTTCAGAGTAAGTTGATCTATACAAACTTTCTTTTAGTAATTTAAGAATGAGAAAAAATAAGAGAATCCTAACCCAGGGATATGACTGCCTCCAAGCTACTTGCTGTACAACTCACATGGACTCAACTTTTTCAAATGACAAAATCCCACTATCTCCACATCCACCAAAAAGCTGAATATCAAATTGTGTATTTAATGCATTTTATAATACTATCTGTGCAAGAACGTATTCCACATAAGACCAAGAACTGATGAAGAGCATCCTGACCTGAAATTTCAGTCCCAGTAAGGTTTTGTAAGGACATATCCACGGCAACCCTGCGCCTAGCACTACCGCAGGGTTGTAAAATCTTTTACGCATGTATCCTCACAAAACTCCTGCAAGGCAAGGGAGTATTACTGCAACAGAAGACTCAGGTTGGTGCTACCAGAGGGATGTTACCACATTGCACGGCATTGTTTTATACCAAGGAGAGAAGACAATCCTCCAACAGTCCCGAAATACCTCTCATTATTAACATTGCACAGAGAATTGGCCAATAAGGATTGCAATGGAAGCTGTAGGGGAAACAGGGGTTTAAAATGCTCTTTTTCCAAGCAGCCATCAGACTCTTCCTCTGCTCTTCTTATTCAGACCTAATATTTACCCCCTCTAAACCTCCTCTGGCCTTTATTTGCCCTCTCCATAGGACTTACAGCAAACTATAATTACAGAACTAGTGCTGGCCCAATTTCCCCATATTTATCAGTTTAAGATGAGAAAGAGGAACTTGCACCAGGTATTCAAGCATCATGAAGTTTTTGATGAGAAAGGAGGAAGAACTCACAGGCAATTAACATGGAACCATATTTTGATTTCCAGTCTATATCTGGCATCTTTTGCCTTATAATGACTGAATCTATACTACGAGAGAACAAAAAGGTCTCACCTTCATTACAGTCTACTGCCTAAACGCTGACTGAGGCAGGTACTCTGTCTCAAGTGTCACAAGTTATGGCAAAAGCCAGCTCATTTTAAAAAGTCATGTACGTATTTGAATAGCGTGGTTATATGTTAAGGATAAAAGAAAAATGTATTGTGGCTGAAGTCTGGCATGTGTTTGGGAATGTAAAACAGAACACTCTCAGAGAAGACGTTGGCAGAGTCTCAGTTATAACACGCAAGTTATTTCCACTATAATATAATGCAGATATTTCAAACATTTCAAACATTTAGAATTTTTGTACAATCACAATGCTTTTGAAAATCCACTGCATTATCCAGATATCCAAGTAAGTTCTAGCACACACTTTTACATGCAGTTATAGAATTTCAGACTCCAACAAGAATCAATTTTTACTACCCTATGTCTACCACAGCTTTGCTTTCAAATGAGGATCAGTGTATATTTGTAACCTTTACCTCCTCTTTTCTGCATGGTAAAAACAAGCTAGTTTTTTTTTTTTCCCAAGTAAGTGGGAAATATTTCTTTTTCTAAAATATCATGTAAATAAACTGCCTTCTACATGTGTAAATTCCACAAATTAGGTACTAAGTACCCTGGGACTTCGCTTCAGAATAACAATTTTGCACAGTAGGCACTATTTCTTCTTGTGCACAGCTAACCATTAAAGTAACATTAACTTTTACTACAAAAATAGTAAGGCAGTTATGAATTTTTCGCATGTAAAAATGGGACAAGAAGATCTTGAAGCAAACAAAACTTAATGATAGCATCTCTCCCTAGCCCCATTAACAGACTAAATTACAAATAAAATATTTTAAGCATTTAATTCCTTAAACAATGACAACCTTATCAGGGTTCAAAAAAAGGAAAGAAAACTGAGCATGTTTTCACATTAGTTCACTTAGCACTTGATAAAATCCAAAGGAAACCTGTTTATCTACCTCTGGAACCAGCAGCTCTTAAATATGACCGTGCTTTGTTTTCTCTCCGTGCAAGGAAGGATCTAAATCCTCTACACTCCCCACAGAGCCATACTCTCACGCCCTTGCCAGAACCCAGCTTTATTCTTGCCGTTTTACAGAGAGTCAAGGCCCAACCTTAGTCCTATGAAATCAAGCTGTCACCAGAGCACCAGCAATACCCTGTGATGGTTCACACTGTCTACCGCAGACACTGCCTATAGGACTGGATGAACCGCCTTACAGAGGTGGGTAGCTCTTTCCATCGACTGTGGAGGAAGTTTACAGAAGTTTTCCCTAGGCTAGATGCTTAACTTTATAACCTCCAAAACCAGATGGATCCCAGTCTGACCACAAGAGAGATCTAGCACCCGTCATAAAGGGACCCCGAGGCACAGCAGACACCTAGGGCTGGATGGTGGCCATCCCAGAGCAATCACAGGGCCACCCCTTCATGGGGAATGGACAAGCCCTACAGGAGCATTTGCAGCTCTGAATTCTTAGAAACATGGGTAGTTCAGCAACAACTCCATAACTGCATAAGGAAAGCCACGGAGGGAGGTAAGGTACAATAGCCACCCAATAAAAAGGGTGTCCTCAAAAGTGACCCTTACACCTCAAGTGAGCTTCATCATTCCCTACTTATCCAAGATCACTTTACTGTGTTTGCTCTCTGCAATCTGTTTCCTCTCCCAACTGCTAATGTGAAAAATGTCTGAACAAGGGACTGGGACCCACCTGATGCATCCCAGAGTCCTGAGGGAATTGGCCGATGTAGTCGCCAAGCCACTCTCCATGATATTGCAAAAGTCATGGCAGTCAGGTGAAGTCCCTGGTGACTGGAAAAAGGGAAACATTGTGCCCATTTTCAAAAAGGGTAGAAAGGAAGACCCTGGGAACTACCGACCTGTCAGCCTCACCTCTGTGCCTGGGAAGATCATGGAGCAGATCCTCCTAGAAGCTATGCTAACGCACATGGAGGCTAGGGAGATAATTCGAGATAGCCAGCATGGCTTCACCAAGGGCAAGTCCTGCCTGACGAACCTAGTGACTTTCTATGATGGTGTGACAACAACAGTGGACAAAGGAAAACCAATGGATGTCATCTATCTGGACTTCTGCAAAGCCCTTGACACCGTCCCCCACAACATCCTTCTCTCTAAATTGCAGAGCTATGGATTTGATGGGTGGACTGTTCGGTGGATAAGGAACTGGCTGGATGGCCGCATCCAGAGGGTAGTGGTCAATGGCTCAATGTCCGGATGGAGACTGAGTGGTGTCCCTCAGGGGTCCGTACTGGGACCGGCGCTGTTTAATATTTTCATCAATGACTTAGACAGAGAGATCGAGTGCACCCTCAGCAAGTTTGCGGATGACACCAAACTGAGTGGTGCGGTTGACACACCAGAAGGACGGGATGTCATCCAGAGAGACCTGGACAGGCTGGAGAGGTGGGCCTGTGTGAACCTCATGAGGTTCAACAAGGCCAAGTGCAAGGTCCTGCACCTGGGTCGGGGTAACCCCCAGTATCAGTACAGGCTGGGGGAAGAAAGGATCGAAAGCAGCCCTGCCGAGAGGGACTTGGGGGTGCTGGTGGATGAAAAGCTGGACATGAGCCGGCAATGTGCGCTGGCGGCCCAGAAGGCCAACCGTACCCTGGGCTGCATCAGGAGAAGCGTGGCCAGCAGGTCGAGGGAGGTGATTCTGCCCCTCTACTCTGCTCTGGTGAGACCTCACCTGGAGTACTGCATCCAGCTCTGGAGCCCTCAGCACAAGAAGGACATGGAACTGTTGGAGGGGTCCAGAGGAGGGCTACAAAAATATCCGGGGCTGGAGCACCTCTCTTATGAGGACAGGCTGAGGGAGTTGGGCTTGTTCAGCCTGGAGAAGAGAAGGCTGCGGGGAGACCTGATTGCGGCCTTTCAGTACCTAAAGGGGGCCTATAGGAAAGATGGGGATGATCTTTTTAGTAGGGCCAGCTGTGTCAGGACAAGGGGTAATGGTTTTAAACTAAAACAGGGTAGGTTTAGACTGGATATAAGGAAGAAATTCTTTACACTGAGGGTGGTGAAACACTGGAACAGGTTGCCCAGAGAGGTAGTGGAGGCCCCATCCCTGGAAACATTCCAGGCCAGGTTGGACAGGGCTCTGGGCAACCTGATCAAGTTAGCGGTGTCCCTGCTCACTGCAGGGGGGTTGGACTAGATGACCTCTAGGGGTCCCTTCCAACCCAAAACATTCTATGATTCTATGATTCTATGATCCACTCTGCTGCCGACACCGGTATGTCTGTGCTGTAGGTAACGGACGTCAATGGCACCAATACAATCCTGCCATTTCCTCTGTTGTCTCCTCCAAATAACCCTAGTTTGCATGATGGCAGTGAGGCCACTCCCTTACAGTAGGCGTCGTCCATATGAAAAAAGGTCACTTCTTGACCCCAGGTGTGAACGAAGAGGCCTGTAAGAAAGACTAGGACAGCTATTCCAGCCGTCTCAGGCTGTGAGAGCTCTATGATCAGGTTATTAGAGGACTGGAAAGTGCCTTGCATCAGCGCCAACTTTATTGTATCTGCATACATACATATTTACTCTATATATTTAAGCAAGAAGAACCAAAGACGTTCTATTTGCTACAACTATTTACCGGGAAGTGATGAATCTCTCACTTCGTGAATGTAATGAAAAATAAACAAAAGTCATAACATATATTCTTCTGAGGACAAGCCGCGGTTGTTCATAAAGATTTTGAATGGTCTGGCAGTCCTTTCTGCCTATGGACAGGCTGTAATTGCTGCCTCTTGGCCGCAGTGAACCTCCAGCCTGGTGCCTGACTTTGTGGTCACCCCCCCCCTTTCAACTTTTATATTGGCTTAGTAGACAAGAAGGCTTTTTTAAAATCTGTGCCTAACGCATTTTGGCAAAGTACCACAACTTGATACTGTTCTGCTTTTGACAGGCTTCTCGTAACTCTGGCCACTTCTGTATTTTCAATTGCTTCAACTATCCACTATGATCCAGGGACTGAAATGTGCAAGTGGTATGCTGCTTGTAAAAAAAAGAAATCCCAAAAAGCCTCCTTCAGGCAAAGGAAATTCACCCCCTGCCCTTGAGCTGAGCTCTCCTCATTCTCAGTCTCACTGGGCTTGAGCCTGGAGGCAGAGATTGGCTCCATGTGTCAGAGGAGAAGCTGCCAGCCCCCAGCGAGGCTTGGGTCTGGCACAGACCCCAGCAGAGACCTCAGCAGCAGGCGTGACAGCCAGGACATATGACAGGGGTGGAAAGGTTGGAGCTTCCAGAGCAGCTGGGATGAGAAAGCTGGCAGTTCTGTGGCTAAACAAGATGTGACACAGATATTTTGGGCAGTGTTTTCTCATAGGTTTGGAAACAGAAAGATCATCAATAAAGTTTCTCAACAAGAAAAGCCACAATGAAATCAACATAGCAATAGACAGGAACACAGATTCTTGCAAAGATCCAGGATTTCTAAGTAACAAATTCCAGAAAAGAAGGTGAAGCTGAGACTTCCTTGGTTGCTGATGCTTTCTGAACAGAAAGATTGAACTGTCTCATCGGTGTCACGCAACACTACCCCGACCCAAAACTCTCCTGGAGGGGAATGGGCCACTCCTGACCTCTCTTCCCACTTTGGATCCTAGATAGGTACCAGCTCAAACCCACACTGGGAATTTTCTCTCCTCTCTCCTCCAAAGAAGCAGAAAACAAATACATGTTACGTTACCCAAGGTGGGGTTCATCCAAGACTAGCAACCTAAAGCAGAGAATCTCTGTCACCTCAAGGCTTTTTTCTGTGGCCAGCAAAGACAGGCTGACCTGGAAAGGAGTTCACCTTCCGTGCATCTTAGAATGGGATGAGCATTTACTTTTAAATGAACAAAGTTGGGTGGCGTAAATTCCCACCAGAGTGTGCCATTTCTCACCTACCTTCCTTCCTACACAAGTTCAAGATGCTTGCAAGGAGCAAAACAGCTTCCAAAACAATAAAATAAAAATGGTCTGCATCAGTTTGGGGCAATCCCTGGCTTCAGCTGAAGTCAGGAGTTCTTGTAGCATTAAACGGGAGCTCGCACTCTGAATTTCATGGTGGGGTCTCTGGTGGGGATGTGACAAAGCTACTGAATTCCTGGCCTGTGCCATTCCTGTGTCAGGGGATTGCTCTCCTTGCCCCACTGCAGCATGTTCGTGGCACTTCCACACTGACAGGAGAGCATACACAGGCTGTGTCAGGGATAAGAATCAGCTGCTATAACTTGCTGAGTTCAAATGCTACAACGCAGATGGCTTCAGCTCTTTTGTACTAAGGAAAGCGATGGAGATGAGAGCCAGAGGGCAAATGCAGTACTTTAGGAGCTCCTTTTGCTCCTCTGCTCCCTTGATCCTCATTAAATGTTTGCTCAATCCATCCAACTCATTCCACTATTGTTTTCCCAGCTCAGCTGTTTTGCAGAGACTCTGACAACACAGCCATTCCTGACAAACTTCTGGAATCCCCAGCAATGTATTGCAGAAGAAAGAATGCCACATAGTACAAAACAGAAGAGGAAGAAATGGCAGAAGACATGAGGACATCCAGACTGTAGACACAAGACAGAGAAACTCTCTTTTCCATGCCCACAAATGAAGAAGAAAGGCTTAAGAAAGCTACCTTGAGTGAGCACTACCCTGCAGACTGCTTTGTAGAATACATACAGTTTCAGAGGGGTAGTTTTATGTGCCATAAAAAAAAGTGAACTGGAGTTGCTACAGTATTCCTGAAACAGAACAATTTTAAAGCCTCATAAAAGTTGGCTAAAGTTATTTGTGGATATTGCAAATAATGCAGGAGACGGTAATGTGGACGTGCATGGGGCAGACAACCAAGAACACAGGATTTCTATCTGTTGCCCCCCTAATCTCATCCTAGGGAAGTCTCCAATGAAGATCAGATCTTAATAAAAAAGACTAACTGATAAAAAAAAAAAAAGAAGATCACTGGCAACTGAATAGGTGCCTAGGGATCTCATGCCTCTGCACAGGCTTCAGCTGCCTGTGGCCTAAGAATTAGAACCTGATGGACCTTGGCTCTCCAGGATGCCTCTTGGTTGACTACAGGTGGGTAAGGATCGATTAGGAAAAGACCAAATTGAACCTAACCACTATTTGTTTAAGTTATGCTATTGCTTTGAATTCATCTGTCTCTGATAAACCTATTTAAAGTCAAAATGAAAACAATTATATCTATTATAACATAAAATATTAATACTGTTTTACTTACACCAAATAATTGAAACAGTACATGCTTGTGGCGAAAGTTTTAAAACAAGTCAAATATCTAAAGTGGTTTATTAGTAACAAGTTAAATGGAAGACAGTGGTTAAGCACCTAGAATAAGAAGTGCTAAACCAGATCCTGACAGCACTAGTCTCTTCTGCAAATACAGAGATAATGTATCTTTCTTGACAGTTTATTTAAATATTTTTGGTTCACTGAATAATTCATTCCAAGTTGAAACCAACTAAGAGTTGAGGAAAAAAACAAACCAAAAAGCTTCAGAGACAGCTTGCTTTCTAATTTCATCTTGTGAATAAAAGCACCGGGTGAGAGGATGAGCACTGCAGTTCTAAAACCTTGAATGCAGCTATCAGAAATAAACAGATCAAGTAATTAATTGAAAAGTTCTTTTGTTTAATTAATCACTTTGCTTTAAATGATAAAACTTGCAGAAAATATTATCTAAAGGCAAAAAATACTCCACATATATATGGTAGTTCTGACTCTATCAATGTTTTAAGAACACTGCTTTCGAACACTTTTCAGTTAATCTGATGTCTTCTCCTTACACAACTTGGGACTTGAACAAGTAGGAGAAAATTATTATCCAGGGAGAGCTGCATTATTCCTTTTTGTTTGCTTCTTTTACAAAAACACACAGATCAAGGATCTGAGTGAACCTGGTGTTTCTGGGTCGCAAAAGAGATGCTAACTGCAAGTTGCCACTTGACAGCTTGCAGAAGTGGGGGGGGCTTTGCTCATGGAGCAAAACTGCTGCTGGGGAAGTGCCTTGTATGAAGAGCGGACAACCGTAGCACAAGCCTAGAGCCTCTCTCCTTCGTCCTCGAGCAGGGAGAGCTAGATGCAGGGACCGCAGGTCAGGCTGCATTTGAGCAACAGAGTCCTGGCAAGGGACAGAGGCCATAGCGCTGCACTGCAAATGCACGAGGAGCAGGTTTGGCTATTGCAAAGCGTAAGACCAGAGTCAGCTGTGTAGACCTCATGCTCAAAACATGAGCGCAGTACTCCGGACATCAGAGCCCTGCTCTGCCACCGACCTGAACTCTAGCAAAGTCACAGGCTTTCTATGACCTGCACATTGCCCAGGAGATTTTTTTACCCTGATTTTTCTTTCTGAAGTGATGGGAGCAATGTTTCCCTACATTCCTTGCAGCCATGCAAGAAGTGATCAAGTTCAGGTTTGGAGGGCACTTCTGATTACAGACAATGCCATATACTTCTGTGAAATTGACTGAGAAGTTAGTACTAAAATCAGCAAGAAAAGAAGGCAGGAGCAGGCGTTGAAGACTGCGTCACCGCTGTCTTAGAAGCAGATTCAAATCTGTACACGAACACTAGGACTAAGGAAAAATAACCCCACCTAGGTAAAAAAGAAGAAAATGAGGGAAGTCAATGTGAAGGATTCCTCTTTTAGAGATCAGGTTACTGCAATATTTGCTTTCCATTAAAATTCTTCAAGCTGTAAATTTAAAATACCACAGGTCCTTTATTATTCTGAGAAGACAAATTTATGCTGCTTAATTTGTATCCAGAAGAAAAAACTAGAGGAAAGATTCACCTGACACTCAGTTATGCAGTCATTTTTTAGCTCTTCTGTATTGCTGCACAGGAGAGATAAAGTACCATCGCTGGGCAGGCTCTGAATGCGGCGATGGAGCAAACAGCCTCCCGGGCACATCTCCTCCAACAGAGCTGCATTTCGCTCGCTGCACCAGCCTTTGAACGTTGTGCTGGAAATGAAGGACTGGCAGGCTCCCTCGCTGGAGTGCCCGGCCTCTATCTCCAGGGACTCAGTGTCTGGAGACACTTAAAACAGTTTTCTTCAAAGATGCCACTTCATAAAAGCTTCAATATATAAATGAAGTTTGGTCATGTCAAACACTGTTTGGGCACAAGAAAAAGACTACTCTTGTGACAGACAGAAAGTCTGCCTGAATTGCATGGTTTGGCACCAGAAAATCCCAACCCCTTCAGTACTGTAGGGGAAGAAAGAGCAGCGAGAGTCACTGTTATCGGCGGTGGGATACACGCGCTCAATCAACGCTGGTGTGCTTTATTTCCACTACCACAACCTTCTGTACTTCAATGCTTCATGCCAAAAAAGTAAAACCAAGAGGTTTTACTCCACAGCATATGACTACAGTGAAACTTTGCTATTCCTGAGGTGCTGCAGAGGAGAGGAGCAGTGCCCACGCACCCCACCACCCACCACACACTCAGGTGCCCACCTCAGTTTCGGTGGTCAGGAGGAGGACGAGTGGTTCAACACATCCCCCCTGGGTCCCAGTGCAGAGAGACGGTCACAACCCCAAAACTGGGCACTTTGGGCAGTCCCAACCCCTCCCTGCCTCCCCACGCTGCCTCCGCAGGGGACCGGTAACCAGCAGTACGGGGCACCCAATACGGACCTCGAGCTCAAGCATCTCAAAGGCTGCAGCGCGAGCCATGTGTTGCAGGAGCCCTGAACTCAAGGAACCTTAATTAATTCCCAGGTCCTCAGTGGGGAAACAGAAGCCGCTGAAGCATCTTGGCTTCCCAAGGAGAAGCAGGAGTTAGCTGTTTTGTTTATCTTGTTTGCTTCTTCCAGGGTGGCCCTGTGTGTCTTAAGCACAAGGAGTTCTACAGACACAAAAAACATTCCTGGGTCTTTGCTGCTATTTCTGGTGGGTGTGGAACCATCCCTCGCCAACACCCGAGCTGCTCCTCCCTTTGGGAGCTTGACAAAGCAGTTATCTCCGGAGGCCAAGCTCCATCTCACAACAGGATCATCAATTATCTCATTAAGAATCATCATCTTAAGGCAGAATATAGTCTTTGGGGTAGGGAAAAAGTCCATGAGATAGCAGCATGGATAAGTAGTGCACCATAACAAAAATACTACGAAGCAAGCCAGGCTGTAGCAGAGCAGCCCTACAGAACAGGTATTCCACATCTAGGATTTATAGCAATGTTAGGAGTTCAAGAGGAATTACTCCAAAAAGCCACAGAATTTATTAGACAGTGCTAAACTTTCTATTAGCATTTTGACCTATCACATAGAAAATAGAACGGGTACGCAGCTTTTTATTATAGAGCATGTTCCAAATACAACATACATATTTTTTTCTTATTTTCTATTAAAAGTTGCATGAGTTTTCAGCAGGTATTTTATGCCTACAGAATTTGAGACCCTTATCTGTTAGTCCAGTGGTGGTCCAAAAACACTTGAAAGGTCTCACAATGACATTTTCCCCTCCACGGTTAGATTCTTTCAAAAGGTGAAATGTTCTCCACGAACAGCTGGCTAGCTGCCTGGCACAGGGAAGAGATGAAGCACCTGCCACCTCGCCTCCTGTTTCTGTAAGGAGGAGAGAAAAGGGAAATCTTCTATCCTGAATAGCATGAGCTGAGCTGCATAGACACGCTGTTGTGTATAGCTGCTGTGGGAAGGCATGGGGGAAGGCCTCCAAGGAACCGTCAGGAGGAAATCAGGAAAAATGTCATCCTCAGACAAAAGGAAACTCTGCCTAGAAAGTGAACAAGGAAGGACCTTAAAAATGTGCTTTTAGTGCTCTTGAGCAATGTGGAGCAAAGCTGGCAGAACTGGGAGGACACTGTCCCGCAGAGACGATGCTGCTGCACTTGCAAGGTCCTGCTCTGCTGCCGGAGGGGCCCGTTATGGCAGGAGGACCTGCACGGGCTCTGCGCCACGCACCAGAGCCACAGTGGGTTTCACAAAGGATGCAGCCGCCTCCCCGCTTGTTCCTCTCGTGGAGGCTAAGGGAAAGAAACCGGTCCAGCGTTAGAACACAATACCAGACGCACACACCATAATCTGGTATTAAAGAGAAACAATAGAAACCATTTAGATCTCAACGGATATTAATCCTTACCTTGTGTACTATCGCTATCCACCATAAAAAGTACAATTGGCTATGTATTAAAGATTGTTTATATGTGACTTTAATTTTCCCTTTTTTTAATTAGCAGGAGTTAAGGGGTTTAGGGGGGGTTAATTAAAACTAACTGAAATAACTGTCTGATGGTTTTAAGGATTAAATGTTTTTCCATTCCTAGGCTGAAAAGGGTACAGCATGTTTGCAACACAGATGTCGTAGGGAAGGTCAGACACTTCATTGAAAACAGTCTCTTTCCAGAAAGTCAGCAAAAGTGCCACTGAGAGCTTTTTCTGCCAAAAGAAAGCAGGCCAAGAAATGGTTGGGTTGACGTTCAAATGAAAAGGATATTCCTTTACTTTCCTGTCGGCAGGGCATCTCAGGCAGAGAGGCCAGATGCTCCAGCCACGTACCGCCGGGCGCAGGAGGGGCAGGAGGGCGGTCAGCACCTGCACGGGCACGGCCGGGCACCCTGAGCCCCGCTGAGCCCCGCTCCCCGACGCCTCGCACCCTCTGCTCATGGGACGGGATGGAAGTCGCATTCCAGTGAAGCAAATGGATATTGTGGAACGTGAGCAGCACGTTTACAGCCAGCAAAAGGAAATCGGTTCCACACAGCATGTAATTGCCTTGTGGAGCTCGCTGTTACAGGATATGGAAGAGGCTGTTGGTTTAAATGAATTCAAAAAAGGATTAGACATTTGTAGAGGATGGATTCATCACAAGCTATAAAATATGATGGTTTGGATGCAAACTATGGCTCGGCAAGTCTCTATAGTATTGATTACTGAAAGTTGGAGGAATGTAGCAGAGAGAGTATCTCTATATCTCTGCTGATTATGATATCCTTTGGTCCATCCCTTGTGTTATTGCAGTCTTTGCACAACTGAAAACATCTCTGCATGCAAAACACTGCAGCAGGAAAGCCAGGAACTACTTTGCATTAGGCACAGACCCCCTTTATGGCCCTGGGCAAGGCATTTGGCCTCTGTTCCCTTTCAGCAGTCACCAACTTGCAAGCAGTTTGAGGCAAGTAATTAGCTAATGTTATACATGTCTTAAACATGAAATATGCTACATACCATCAATTGGTCTCATTTAACAAACCCAAAGAAAAAATATTTATTAAAACCCCTATTTCTTTAGGAACTAGTTACAGCTTCTAGCACAGCAACCTGACATTTTCAAAAAAACATTCTGCAGTAAAATATCATATTAAAACAGTACAGCCTTGAGGGCAAGATGGAATAACTGATGACATAGCCAATTCTACTCAGCTTTTACATATTACAAAGGCATGGTATTAAGTGTACATGGATACAAGCCAGATACATGAACTTCCAGAGAAGAGATGTTACATATGCAGTATGTTCCAGATGGATCTCATCTCAGAGACTAAAGAACATGGATGTGCATATACCATGGTCTGCAGCAACGGCAGCTCGTGGAAACCATCGCATTATCTTTAAACTACCTAAATCTGGACAGCTGTAACACTACAGGTGCAGCAGTAGAAAGCTTAGGATGAACTGACTTCCAAAGCATTTACCCAGCTCCTTGGGCAAGCTTACCCACCTACCCTGAGCTCTATACTTACGCTGGTGGCAATGCATACTCAGAGTAGTCCAAAGTGACATTGAGTAGGTGAGAATGCAGTCCCTGCAGTTAAGGAGAAATGGGCTCACTAACTGGGGTAAGCCACCTGAAGCTACCTACCCAGTCTAAATTAAACGTCTGGGTTTCCTCTATCACAAGGACTGGAATAACCAAGCACAGACCCAAAGCTGATGCTGTGTGAGTAAGAATCACTATCCTGTTCCGGACACCAGATTTTCTGGGCATCAGATGTGAACTACATTTGTACCTCCATCCTTCTTTCAGGTTGTCTGCTGTTTTAATTGAATAAAGTAATAAAACTATCACTGTGCTATGTAAAAAGCCTTAATGTGGCTGCCAACAGGGCAAATTAAGAGACAAAAGGACCAGTAGTTTATCACATGGTTTATTGCTGAGAAAAACAGTGCGCTCAAGCTATTATCACTATTATGCTTCAAATTATAACAGGAAATCAATACAGATAAAACAGAGAAAAGTTAACATTCATCCCCGAGACACTGAAATCACCCCTCCTTTATGCAAAGGGAAAGAAGAGAACTGAACGGCTGCAGTGTCACTGAATCATGTCAAAAAGCATGCCTAGTACTCACAGGACAAGTGTGGCTGCAGCAGCCATTTAGTGAACTTCGAGTATTTTAAACCAAACCGACCTTCAGTGAAACTTCCTAGCGCACAAATACCAGACTGTAAGAAATGGGGTGTGGAAGCAAATCCTCTGCCCAGCAGAGACAGCAGAGATCCCCCAGCCCCGACACTGGCTGGAGCTGGCATCTCGAGCGGCCAACAGACGGGTCTAGCATACATCTCCCGTGCAACTGCAGGAAAAGGAGCTCCCCCGTGCTCCTGCTCTGTTCCCAACGCTGCGTTTCTCTCGCCAAGCCCAGCTGCGGCACAGGCTGTTCCTCCCTCCCCAGATCGTTGCCTCCTGACCTCCAGGACCTCCTGCTGAATGTTGCCACTTGCTATTATCATTAGTACTTGGAAAGAAATATATCCATACTACAGAATGGTAGTAGACCAGCAACTAAGACGGACACTTCTAAAGGAAAGGTCAGTTCACGCTCCTCCGGAAAAAAAGATAAAAGAATTACTTGTATGCAACTCTCTTTCATCCATTGATGTTGCAGTGTAGCTCTTGTGAGGAAGGGAAGAGAACACAGGGAGTGGGTGAGGAATGGACAGAAGGAATGGGTGAGGACAGTGAGGACAAGGACAGAAATAAGCTGAATGTAGTGAATGAGATACCTAAATTAAAGAAAATTGGAAGAAAAAACAAAACAAAACAAGATGATGATGCTGCTATTAAGAAAAAAGGCTCCAGTTGCTGAACCACCAGATCTGAGGGTTGCTCTTTTCCTGTGTTCTCAAAAAACACTTCTGTTTATTTGCATAATTATTATTAGTACATCTTCTTTATGTTTTATCAGTGAAAAGGGTCATTAATTTATTTACTATGAAATTAGAAATTAGTCCAACCTATTTATAGTGCATAAGAATACAGAAAATAGAACTGGTTCATTTTTTCCCAAGACATCTACAAAATTTCTAAGATCAGATTCTGTATAAATATGTATTATTAAAGAAAATCCATGATGTTGATGTCTAAACATTATATTGACATGTGCTTTGTCCATTGCTTCGCTCCTATCTTATATTTCAGTATCTTATATTTCAGTATCTGCAGGACAACATTAGAACAGAAAAGAACTGTCCAGGTAACATTTCTGAACTGATGCATCTGATTAATGAAATGATGGTAAGGGATTATGGAAAGTGATGATGGTGTTTAATTTTTTCTCCCCCCCTTTATTATTCATTCAGCTTAATGCTGTTGTTTTTACAAGTGGGAATACATAAAAAATGACACTGGGCTTTTTCAAACTCTCTCAAAATGTTTGTAAAATACACATGACATACAGAATGCTTAATTTTACGCTAATGTAGAAAGAAGACATTATAGTTCTTCGGGATGGCTTCACTTTTGGTTTAACCTCAACTAAGCAGTGCACCAGACACAGTTAGATAAATTTTATTTGACAATGCCCGCTTCTCGTATTCCTATCTCTGCCACACAAAAAATACCATCTATTTGAGGAAGTTGCCAAATTGCACAACTAGGCGCCAGAACTTTTGAAGAAAAGAAGTGGTGAGGCTACTTATGATCACACCTACTTGAGTCCCTCCGTTCCATGTGCAGCCTCAGCTACCACGCACATTAACCCACTTTTGCGGTATGATTTTCTCTGGCCTGTGCAAGAGTTAAGGCACCAGAGTCACTTCTGCTACACTACAAGGAAAGGCAAATTTAATCTCATTAATCTTATTTTTTTTTTATTCCCATGTCTTTTTCATTTCTCATGTAGTATCTACTCTGTCTGTTCAGACTTTTCTGTCACATATTAAATATATTAATTTCCCTCTAACCACAAGACACAAACACAGAAATTGGCAGCTCATGTAGCTTTTACTTCTCCATGCTTTCCTCCATCTTGGCCATTTTTGGTCCCAGTTGCACAACATTTAGGACATGCTACAAGCTCTTCATGAGCATCGCATGACCTACCATATTAACTTACAAAGAGACAGAAACAAAGTAGAAAAAGTAATGTAAACTAATATACACTACCCAGGCACCACGGCAAATAAATATGGAAAATAAGGAAGAAGGCAAGTCACAGATGCAGGAAATGCCCTAACCAAAGTTTATCACTGAATGGAAATTAAGAGACAGCTACCATGCTCTGAAACACTAGTAGTTAGGGAGATGCACATATCTGTTGCGCAAAACCAGTCCTGCAGGACAGTCAGAAGGTTAGCCACAAAAACCCAGGAGATCAGAGGGGATTTAATATCACCTTGCCTTAACATCAGCCTGAGGTGGGGTAGAGCTGTCTCCGGATGAGCCTGTCATTGTTCACTGCCTACAGACAGAACCCAGATGACCAGCTTCACATACACACTGCTTTAATCATTAAGTGAGATGAACCCAAAGGTTTCACCAACTCTGCTCCACTTCAGTGGGACATTCTTCAACGAAGACAAAAAAAAAAAAAAAATAGCTGTAAGGCGGCTTCAGGGAACATCTGTGCATGTATGTGCCTTTGAACCCTCCGCAAGCTTGCGTTGAACTGAATCTCCCTGTAAACAAGATGATATCACTTTCTATTTTTCATCCTTTCTGGCACACTATTTCATCAGCATTTCTCCTGTAATCACTTAATTGACAACACATGCTAGTATTTTCCAGCATAATATTTAACATTGCAAACACAGAGAGATCTCTGCCAATGCTTCACTGTGTCCCTGGCATGTTAGGCAACGCTGGAAATATTCTACCACTAGAAAGCTTGCCACCTCCACAATCTACTCTTTTTTTTTGAGAAACTATTTGATATTCACTCTTCCCAGAATCTGCAGGAGTCTCAAGCTTTCTGGAGTATTTTCTTGTTCTTTGAAAGCTTCATTAAAGCAATTAATACATTAATACAATTTCCATGTAAGTTCACAATGTCCTTTTTCCAGAACAACATCCTATGCTCTACCACAACCCTAAGCTTCTGTTAAGCAAGAGTCAAGAGCCTACAGAGTGGTTATACGTGCGGCTAACCATGACTCATGAAGCCACACCAAACCTGAAGGATGACCACGCTGGAGATATAAGTCCTATGCAGATACTCCCCAAATTAAACTTACAGAGCTTTGTTCATGATAGGAGAAAAGCAAAAAAGGCTTTACACATAAAATCATGTCCTCCAGATCCCATGGCTTAAACAACTGTAGATCATAGAATCATAGAATCACAGAATCATTTGGTTGGAAAAGACCTTTAAGATCATTAAGCCCAACTGTACCTGTACACTACTAAACCATGTCCCTAAGCACCTCATCTACCGGTCTTTTAAATACCTCCAGGAATGGTGACTTGGCCACTCCCCTGGGCAGCCCATTCCAGTGATTGATAACCCTTTCAGTGAAGAAATTTTTCCTAACATCCAAACTAAACCTCCCCTGGTTCAACTTGAGGCCATTTCCTCTCGTCCCACAGCAATCCAGGTTTCTGGGTATTGATAAGCATGAATCATAAAGGTCCACACTTCCAAAGTTTTATGTGAGACCTTCTTCAGCAGTAAGGAGGACAGAGGGGTGCCAAAGTCAGAGGGAATACAACACGCCTTAGCAGGTGGAAGACAGGAGATACGGGTCCCTTTTTACCCACTGGAAAAACAGGTGATTCCACAGCTCTCCCAAATGGAAAGGAACAAACCCAGCAAAGTGGCAGGGGGAGAAATTTTGTTCATAACAACAACCTTCACTGAAGGGTCCAAAATATAAAGTGAAGTATGTACTTTTGGCAAAGCATCTGTGTTATGATCATGCTTCTCACGAGTAGATCATAAGCTGCTCTGAGTCTGGAAATCATCCTGAAATACACCTCACGTAGGTATAGCAGGGGTATTTGATTTCATATTACACCATATTTTAAAGTTTATTAATAAACTGCAAAGCTATCTTGAAAAATCTGAATTCTGGCCAGTCACATAGGTGACAAAGCTATGTAAAACTGAAATAAAGAACAAGTTTGTCTTAGCACCTTAAAAAGCTGCAAGTAATTTTTCACACTAGAGTAAATTCACATATTGAAAATTTTCTTAGCCAGTACATATGTTCTGTTCCCATTACCATTATTGCAAATATTTATATTTGAGGCACAGCAAGCTGCTACAGTTCAAAGACAAGTCTAGACAAATTCAGACTTAAAATGAGATCAAATTAAACTCTGAACCAGTGGAATAACTTAACCATGGATTCTCGCAAGTTCAAGTGTTTAAAAATAGGATTTTTAAGTATTGAAACAAAAATTTGCTCTAGTCAGAAATGTGTCACTGCAATGAAGTAATCATGTGGTGAAATAGTATAGTCTGCTTAATGAAGAATGCCAGAATAAATATAGTGGTTTCTTCTGGTCTAAAACTTGCTTACAACTTCTGCAGGAACTTCTCTTGCAGAATAACTGCCCTGGGGTAAATAAACCTGTGTTTGTAACAATATTGTAAGTCCACCACAATAGCATTATTTGAAAGGCCACTGTTAGCATCACAAGCCTAACGCATCAGGCCATTCCTCTGAGCATCCTACTTCTGCTGAAATCCTTCAAGCTACAGTGGCATAAAGCAAGAGAAAGACCTTGAAGTCTCAAAAAAATGGAGCCTTTGATCAGAGCTGAGAGAGATGGTGAGATCAGTCTTTCGACTCAACATCCACATGGTGATCAGCAACCACAGTGGGAATAATGACAGTACACAGATGGAGTGTAAGTAGGCTTCAGTGTATGAGAAAGATTCCTCAAAGTCTTTCCACCCTAAAAAAGTATCCATGCTTCATTTATTGTATAATTTATGTTAGCCTTATTCATTCTTAGATCACAATGCACCTCTCAATAGAAAAAAAAAACCAAAACCGAAAACAACAAAACAACAATAAACCAAAGATTAACAATATCAAATATATTAGGTTATTCTAAACAAATGCAAATATTGGTCACATTTCACCCTGCAGCAACATGAAACTTTTGCCAGGAGCCCCATTAGTTCCAGTTGCTGGAACGTAGCAGCACAGTCTGGGATCTCCTAAGTATGAAGATTTGACAATGCATCTTAGAAGCAGATTTTTACCTTTAGGCAACTGGTTCACGTAACTTCTTCAATGAGACCTTTGTTTACAATGTACATGCATGGACACAAAGAAGCTTAATGCTATGAGATGGAAGTTTGTGCTTGAGTGTTGTCTTGATTCAGGGTCAAAAACTGAGGCTCTTAAAAAGAAGATGGGTGTCGGAAGGTGGGATAAAGTCTGATGGAGAATTCTGCTAAGTATTTAATACCCAATAAATAGTGAGATTCAAATGGTCTTGCCCACTTTCTTCCACTTAAGCCAACATAAAATCCAAGAGGTGCAAAGCTTGGGCACCCTGACACTTAACCACCTCAATAGGCTCTATATCCCTGATATTTCAAGAATATCAATGTTATCTCCACTTTCTGCGAAGGACCATGGTAAATAGATCTAGTCCTTTATACTGGCACAAGACTGACCTTTAAACTGTTTCCACATAAATTCTTTAGTCATATATATTTTTTTGTCAAACTTGGTATTTTTAAGCATGTGAGACTTGCCCTTGGTGAGCTGTAATTTAACACATACTATGCCTGAAGCATGCACAATAACATTCACTACACAAAATGATCTTCTATTGAGTCAGCACATTTACAGGCAAACAGAGTTTTAGAGTTGGTTTCTTGTGTGGACACACTAAGTCTACATGCCTGCTCGTCAATGGAGCTAATTGGAATCGATCTGAGATAGGAAGAGAGGTTGCAAGATATAGTATTTCTACAAGTTAAGAGAAAACAGGAGGCCAGCTAGAAAAACAGACTCTGTTACGGACACCACTCAGAAAAAAGTTGCAGAATGGGAGCCCTCTTATCTGGCATGAGGGAATCCATACTGGCTCTCATCATAAAGATTAAAAACCCGTAAGAAACCAATCTTTGTTGGTTCACTACTCACAAAACAACTTACTGTCACTCAGAAAATCATTTTAATAACTGGGCACCCCAAACCTAATTTATCTGTCCTCTGTATTAGTTTTCAACCACTCTTAATACGCTGCCACTGCTTGTACAACAGTCCAGTGTACATGTGCTAAAACTGGAGACCAGCGTGCTAGTGCCGCATTCCAGAAAGGAACAGGAAACAAAATAACTCAGAATATCTTCCTATTAGCAAGGGTCAGTTTATCAATACATAACATGATCATCTTCTATAAATACACCAAGGAGTTAATTCCAAAGGGAGAGAACCACCCAAGCTAGAGAACAGAGTTCCTCTGGGAGCACACAGATATAAACTTGGCACAGCCAAACCATGGCTAGAATTACAGGAAGGTTGCTAAGCAGCTTTGGTACAGCCACCAAGTAGCACCAGCAGTGGCACAGAATATACTGGGTTTAAGGCGGAGCTCACTTGGCCTGTATACAGGGACTTGGACTGAGGCAGCCCTTCCAGCAGCACTGTAAGCTAAAAAAGGGCAGAGGTGAAGCAACAGCACATATTTTACGTTGAATAAAATATGTGAATTTTAGCAGAGGATTTCATAGGAAATGTGAGGAGCGGTGAATTATGTTAGGTATATTGCCTAGCAAGGAGACAGATATAATTCTGTTATTGGGCAAAGACTCAGGCATCAGAAGAAATGCTGATTTAGCAAAATACAGCATACAAAAGAAGGCATGAGAAGTGAAAGACGAACGGTGGGTAGCATGAGGCACTATGTACCCCTACTGAAGGTTAGGAAGAGGAATGAGCTACACAGAGAAATGAAGGACAAAAATAGTCAGGTGTATGAATAAGGAAAATTATTTAGTCAAAGAATGGGAGAGGACAATCAAGCTGAGAAGACTCCAGTCATGTAGGCAAAAAAACACCTTGAAAGTGCACTACAGCTTAGAGCAGAGAGGTTTGCAAAATGTAAAGGACATGGAGTAATCTACTCTGAGGATTAAACACATTTACATTTGTTGCTGTATCTGAGGCACAGTTCTCAGCATTTTCTTAAGATCAAGCCAGTGAGGAGAAGAAACCCACCTAACATCTCATAAAGATGTCAAATGAAAAGATGGAGAGATGCAGGAAGACAAATGAGGACCTTAGCTTTATTTTTAATGCCTGTTAAAAGCCTTCAAGGTGCAGACTAAATTTAAAATACAAAATGCTGTTATTATCTTCAGTTCCTTCAGTCTGAACTACCCTTCCCCGGAGTGGATTGCTATTCAGATCAAGAGGATTGATGCTGGTTCAGATCACATCCAAGTGAGTCTTTTCAGTGTGTTAACAGATTATGATCCAAGGAGAGGACAAACAGCCACTACTTGTCCAAAATATTACTCCAACATATCCTAGACATCTGCCTTTACTTTTCTGTTTAATCCAAACTCAATAATAAGAGCGAAGAAGGAATTCTTATGATGGTTGGTTTGTTTGTCTTGGTAGGAACTGCTGGAACAGGCCAAATAAGTCATTCAGTCTGACACCTGTCTTCTGATAGTACTTGTGCCAAGCTCCTCAGAGGGCACTTAGAACTACAATAGGCATAAGCATTTTTGTAATATTAGATAACAAAAGAAAACATATTTTTGATTTTAGATTTTTTTAATTCTATTTGGATTCAGAGACCTAGAAACTTTCAGTTAATTAATGATAACAGATGATAGGATGATAGGACGAGGGGGAATGGTCTGAAGTTGCGCCAGGGCAGGTTTAGGCTAGACATTAGGAAAAACTTCTTCACGGAAAGGGTTGTCAGACTCTGGAATGGGCTGCCCAGGGAGGTGGTGGAGTCCTCATCCCTGGAGGTATTTTAAAGAAGGATAGATGAGGTGCTTAGGGACGTGGGTTAGTGGTGGGATGGCAGGGTTAGGTGAAAGGTTGGACTCGATGATCTTAAAGGTCTTTTCCAACCAAAGCCATTCTATGATAGTTTCTATTCAATTTCATTCAGGGCCAAGTTCTGCACATTGGAAATAATGGTAGCAATGCCATTATCTTCCAGGGCCTATGGTTAAATCCAGAAGTGTCTCAGCATTGCTCAAAACTTATTAAACCATTTGTCTCACGTTAGATGCAGTCAAATACTCTTTAGAAATATTCTGAATCAGGTCTTCTACCACTTGAACTTTCACAAGTGAATTTATTGTGTAAATAAATCCTTACAAGACCTCTACCGAAACACTGTTTTTCAGTTAAATTGGGTTCCATCATCTATTCCCAAAGAGGGTCAAAGAGAGAATCCCATCTTAGATTTTCTGTACTGTTATTTATACACCCTCTCACCTCTGCATTTCTATTCACTAGCTGGTACATCAATTTTTTTTTTGTGCAGCTTGTTTACCCAAATAGAAGATGCCTCACAACTTTAAGACAAACAATCAAGTCCCCACTGGACATGTCTGCATCTCCTCAGGTTTGGATTTTTGGTGTATCAGAATCTAAAGCCGAAACCAGGACAAAGCTTAATTTTGAAAAGACAACGGATTAATAATTATACCATTTAAACTGCAAGTTATTTGTGGGGACAAAAGTCCAAGCTTGCAAATACTTTTTTTTTAACACCACCAGTTGGAAGGAAATAATGTAAAGTGCTGAATAAGAATGGGCTGGGATCTTTTCTTGAAAGGGATGAAATGGGGCACGCTGAGCTATGATGTTTTATTTGTGTTGTAAATGCAGTACACGTGAACCAGAAACAGCATTTGGATGTCCACAAAATACTCAGTTTCTAATTGCAATTGTTCTGGATTCAGAGCCATTGCACAGTGCTAAACAAACCTTACAGACTTATGGTATTCCTAATGAGATACAAATCTCGGTCTAATAACTAAAATGTGATTTACCTCTTTACTTCTCCCATGCAGTCCATAATCTATGCTATGTGTTACGTATATGTTCTACTTTAACATGGGAATTACATACATTAACTACCTTTACTGGCAAGTTTAGATACACACACCTTACATTCATTCTTAATGGCACAGAATCCGTCTGGACTCTTGCTTTCGTTAACTTCTTTTGACTGTTATCATTCTCAAGAAGAGACATTCCTTTTCTTTTTCAAGAAGAAAAATCCCTTACTATCTATGTCTCTGACTTTCTTCCTTTATGTGTTTAAATTCTACTTTCTGAAATAGTCATAACTCTCTGAAAAATAAAAATATAACTGGATGGGGATTTCTGAAAGCTCTCAATACTCTATTCCCATTGAAGTCACTGCTTGCTTTATCCCACGCTCCAGTGGGATGAGAGCTCAGGCAACGCTGAGCCCCAATTCCATGTTGTGGTGCTTCCATAAATGGACTTCTAGGTATACACAAAATCTATTTTTTAATACTGTAGCACTCAATAACATCACCAGTGTGAATTTGCTCTGTGCCTATATTCCCATTTGTGAGCTTCCCTAATAACTATTGAACCTGTTGGCTAAATTGAGGATAAAAGCCCCAAAGGTATTACAGTTCTGTTAGTTTTCTGAAGACAGGCAGGGAAACGGAGAGAAGAGAGACTGTATTAATGCCTCCCTGGGAGCAGGGAAGCAGCACCGAGCCTCATCCTCACTGGCCTGCAGGCAATCCAGAGGGAGAACATTACTGTACGCCTTAACACTGGGAAAAGTTTCAAAATGCAGCTTACATTTTGCAGCACAGCCTACCAATGAGGTACAAAGCCTTAAGAGATCAGGTTGCATTACTTCTGCTGTCCAAAGATTTACATTTTATTTGAATTCGATATATTAAATAAGGCTTAGGACTTAACACAGTAAGATTCAGACATTTTATATCTGTATTTAGATAAGTTTATTTTAAGCAAGAAAATACATTTTAAAGCAAATCCTAAATACACGTGCGGTTATTTTTTCTTTGCTTTTACCTCTGCTGATCAACAGGGGAAAACAGTATCTTACAATACGGGACTGGTATACAGCCATCAAATATCTCCCATTGCACAACTGGAGTTGCTGGAAGACGTGTAGCAGTCAATGATCACAGGCGCTACAGCCGCGGGTCCAGGGAGGAGATGCACAGGCACGGGTCTCTCAGTCTGCGTTATGACTGAGTGGGTTCGGTCTGGATGAGGCAAGAGAGGGAAGGGGAAAGAGGCTTCAGCTGAGCAGCGAGAGAAACACAACCACAAAGGTTCAGAAGGTTGAGAGGCAACGGGCTCAAAAAGTGTAGATTCATGTTTGCACTTACAAGTTCATACAGCCAGCCTGCACCCAAAGGTACCTTCCTAGGAACACTACCACAATCAGGTTAATGATGTGCTTTGCCATTTGGGAGTCAACATTCAACCAACCCCTTTTCCCCCCAGTATTTCCAACTCTGCAGCAACTTCTGGCTCAACTTTCATGACTGTGTACCTTCAACCAGGCATTGCTGAGAGCTGCTTCCTTACAAGCAGTGATTTCAGCCTCTGCCAGAAACTCCTGACAAATTCATTCCCCGTAAGTCAGAGCCTAGTGCCATTATGAGGTCTAAAACAACTGGCAGGGGCGATACATACAATCTCAGTTAACCTCTGTACATATAAAAAAAATGCTAACACAAGATCTTGTGCAAATATATGCTGGTCTAAGTCTATTTAATAACTTCCTGTGATCCTGAAAAAAAAGGGAAGCCAAATCTAATCCCAAACCTGCTTTTATTCCAACAGTAGTGTCAACCCTCTTCACTTTATCCCAAAGGCAGCGGTAGTGAACGTTGTTCTTGAAGCTCACACTCCCAGGCATCACTCACAAGTCAGAGATAACTAGCATAATGCCATTGGTCATCACTTTAAAGAAATCTTTAATCTTATCCTAAAGATGCAGTATATTGAAGAGATCAAGAAGACGCAATTCACATTTCTCAGAGAGCAATAAAAACTGGAATATTTTTAGGCACTTCTTTGAGCTTGCTGTGCTACTGACCTAGTCACCCTAGACTTGCTCTGCACTGACTGTAAGCAGAAGGCATACACAAAGGTAATTCATCCCACCTGAAAACAAATGGGGTGAATGGTTCTCTGCAGGTGCCTTTCTCTCCCCCTCAATTATAAGGGAAGCTTTAACAAGATTGCCCCAGTTATAAACCACGGAAGTTTGGTAAAATGAACTCTTTTCTCTATCAGTTAAATTTCTGCCTCATTTAAACACACGATAAGGCAGACTGAATCTAAATGCAGGTGTGTAAGAATCCCTTAAGCACAAGGCAAACACGTACATACGTACACACAGGTGTATGTACATACGTATACACACACACACTTTTCAAAGGCCTGCAGCCAGGGCCTGAGATAAAGGGACTGACTTCATGACAAGTTTTCTGATCTACTGTGGAGCTGGGAAGATGGATTGATTCGCATCTGAGATTTCAGCTGGGATTTAAAGCTACTAGTAGGAAACCTAGCTTTCTATCTTCAATCTCAGTTTTCATTTTTACTTTTCAGGCTTTGTTTTAAAATAATATTTAAAACCACAACTATTAAGAAAACAGTTGTCTGCAATTAAATATAACTTAGCACGAGATCTTTCTGCTCCCTAGGAAGATGAGCTATGTCTAATAATATTTAATAAAGCTACTTTGTCTCACCATATATTTATTGCAGATCCTGAATTTTACAATTTTTTAAGATGTCAGAGAACATATTCATAATAATGAAAATGATTGTTTTGACTGTGCTTTGCATCAAGCTGCATTTGGATAGAAATCGGAATTCAATTAAAATGTGCATATCCCAGCATTTTAAATAGCTCTTAGTTAAATAAAATTACCTTAATTGTGTTGAAAGCATCAGAAAAAGTACCGTAACATGTTTTGCATTCAAGTTTGATTTGGCGAATAAAGGAAATACTGCCTATTACTGCACCCCCACTGCTCCCACACACACAATAGCGGCCATATTTCTGAAGTGATTTGTGGGCCGCAAAATAATATGAAGCAAAAATTTAAATCTTTTTGAAAGCATCTGCGCAGGTATGTTCCTACTGGTATTTTGGATGTTTTTCTCTGCAGTGTTGACTTCATACACTTGTAGTTGTTTTTTACTTATGGACTGAAAGAAAAAACAGACCATTCTGTTTGTGTTCTGCTTGGTTTGTGGTTTTTTGTAAGCCAAAACTGATTTCTCAATTTTGAGTGAACTAAACAAAATGAAGAAAAGAATATTCACTCTACACTTGCCAGGCAAATTGAAACAAAGGACAATGAAAAAGAAATCTCTGTACAGCAGCAATTGAAGTCTCAGATTTTGAAAAAAATGCCAATACCAGCATTCAATATACTCTAAATATAAAAAATGCAGGTATTTAATGGACTACATACTACTGTGATATATCTGCAAAACTGGAGCTGACCTCAAGAGGTAAAAATAGCTCTTCAATTCCATACCTAATTAAGAAAACAGCAATATTTCAAGTAGTAGAATTTGACAGATCTCAATGAAAGAGCATTTTGCAGTTATCCAATACCACACATTACATCTTGCAAAGTATTACATTTTGCTTACATCTTTGAAAAAGCTGTCAATGATTTCAAATAGGTTTCTTTTTCAAACTAGAAAGCGTGCATTTTTGATTAACAATGTTTTTATTACACAATCGAGCCCTATATTTAAGAACTAACTCCCTCAAAAACTAATCAGAAAGAAAAATTTGCAGATTTTATGAAGATTTGTGCAAGAAGTCTCCAGAGCACAGCAGCCCCACCAGCATTCAGTTCGCAATGCAATATATGTAAACAATACAAAAAGTAAATAGATCTTCACAATGCTATTAATTTCATCAAGATCATGACATCAATTCTTCAAAACAACATAGGATTAGAAAGATTTTCACTGAAATATAAAACATGATTATAGCTGAGAACAACACATTTATTACTGCAGTATAGAAGTTTTATGTCCAGACAACTCCAAAACTGTAGAAGCGAAAAAGAGTGACCTGCTTTTCTATGTCTATCAGAACAACAAAAAGTCCTGTACAGTGTTTGCATGGAGGGTTCAAGTGCCTGTTAAGAAAACTGTATCATTTGGATACCTGAATTTGGAGATAGGTCCCAGACACCCTGAGATGAGCATCAGCTTAGATCCAATGCATACTGCCAGGAATAGTGGAACTAAATAAAACTGTAACACTTTGCACTTACTGCAGAGAAATCCTAACTATAAGTGACATCGGAACCTTCTCAATGGCTGATAATGTCATTTGGTCCACAGCAGGGATTCCTTTCAAAACAGAGGCAAATAGAAACGGCTTATTCTGAAATTATTGTGGCAGGAGGAGCCAAAGGAATGAAACACAAATGTTACCGCATGGAGGTGCATCTTTAGAATGCTCTATGGAAACACAGATATTTAGGCTAGAATCAAGTAATACTGCATGGCATTTGGTTGCCTTTCCATAGATAGACTGGCTGCTGCACACACAGATACACGCACATACAGAATCACACAGACCAGGAACCATTTCTCTCTTAGAAAAATAGGATGCAGGAAAAGGTTGCAGAATATGGTTAAGGTCTCAAAACTAGAGAGCACTGGGAATGAGCTATCTCTCCAAAGAAGCCCTAACACCTCCACTTAATACCACCCATCAGCGGCAGCATGAATGCAAGCCTGAACCACCTTTGCAGCAGGGTATTTCTCCCTGGGGAGGGCAACCAAAGCTGTCTGAGGTGTATTAACTACATTTTAGTTTAGAAGTTGCCAGAATAATTACAGGGAGAGACAGTAACCACTAGAGTATAATACAGCTTATAAAAGAATAACTCATAATTTATGTGCTTAAAATTAGATGGTATCAGCTGCTGCCCCGGTGTGGACTGAGTGATCCTGATGAGGATTTACGAGACACAATGCTAAAAACTGTTTTCTCTCAAGGTTCCTCAAGAATACATTTCTTTGCATACAGGATGGCCTCTGGCTACCAGATCTAGAGGAATGCACACATGAAAATGCTGCCTTTCATGTTTTCTGTAATACTCCTTTCTCCTCTGCCAAGCACAGGAGAGAAAAGCCATAATTGTTTTATACATAGTTCTCTTCTTTTCCTCTTCTCTTCTCTTCTCTTCTCTTCTCTTCTCTTCTCTTCTCTTCTCTTCTCTTCTCTTCTCTTCTCTTCTCTTCTCAAGTCAAATATCAATCCATAGAGTATGAATCTAGGAATACCAGCTAATACTGGAAACAACGACCTCACTCAAACTACAGTAGTATTAACAGCTTCACTACAATTTGATTCCTCTCAGCAAAGATGTCTAAAAATTGTCAGATTAGATTCAGTGTAGTGTGGAAATTAGGTGCTAATTAAGTCATCTGAACACCTGAACTTTTGCAACACAAAAGCTGTAAAATAGATTAGCATTTTATTTACCAGTCATTAGTAAGAAGTGAATGGCAGCTGAAATCACACTACTTTAATAAGGTCACAATTACAGTAAATTACTTTTGTACAAATTGAGCACAATCACACAATATTTAAAACTGTATTATTCCCCATCTTGGGCGTAAGGTGAGGACAAGATCTACACCCAGTGTCCATCTTCCATGGGAGGTGAAAATGGCACTGACACAAAATGACACAACAGATATGCCCCACGCAAGGTGCATGTGGGCTGTCTCTCCCACGCAGGTCAGCGAGGATGGAGACTGAACACACCATCTGTTCCTCTCAGCAAAAGCTGCAGTACCACACGGAGGAACTGCAAAGTCACATTTGGCAAAGGATCGGATTGTTTGCTGGTACAGGGCTACGCTGTGGCTTCAGTTCTTCGGGCAGAGGGGAGGAGGCAGGGGGGAGCCCCATCCAGCACACACTGGAACGATGGGATGCCCTTCCATGCTCATCAGCAACACATGGAGCAGGTGCTTCAGTAGGGAGTAGAGAGGAGTCTTAACACACTGTCCAACTTCTTCCAGCCTCTCTGCGTTAGTCATGATTCACAAGGACACCCGTTGTATTGCACTGTTTGTGCATCCAAGGGGGAGATTAACTGGGAAACCAAGGCAGGGCTGCAGCTCCTTCCCCATCTTCCCTCTGACACTCAGGACATGGCTCATAATGCTCAACTAACATGATTTTATCCTTTAATCCTGCTCTGTCTGGCCCTGTGACGAAACTAACAGAAAGAAAGATAATATTTTCAGTTCTTCTGTTTTCTTTATTTTGTACATTTAACAAGACAGTGTAGTCCATTCTACTTTGTACCTAATGTGACTTTGAATTGCATTTTAAAAATATGTTTCAGGTTAATCCCACGTGTTTAGTCATCCGGCAATGTTTGGGGTTTTTTTTGTCCTGGCAAGAACTGAAGTGAAAATGTCTCTGTTGCTAAAATCTTTTTTTTCTTCCTTTTATTTCTGGTTGCTTTCCTTTGCTTTATTATAAGAGCAAATATTTGGCAAAAGGTTTGTGAGGGCAGTGCTTTGTTTTCAATGTGGTAAATGTGGTGATTTCACAGGTACTAGAAATCTTCAGCTTTCAGTACTGTCTGTCTATTCTCAAATTCGTTTTTCTGGGCCTCAGATGTCAGCATTGAAAAGTCAAAATTTACCAACTTTTTAACAGAAATGGTGCATATGTGCAGGAAAGAAATGGGCATTCCATATGAAATCATTCAGCAACCATTACGGGTATGAACTCTTTATTAGTATCCATCATAAGCAAGCACAATGTACCTTGGATGTGGCATGTAACTTTCTTATAGAAGTTCAGCTAAGTCCCTCGTGGAAGCTCCCTGGGTTTCTTCTAGTCAGCTCCTTCAGCAGGCCCACTCACGCTCTCCGAAAAGCTGTGCCAGCTGCTGCTGCAGGGGTAAGCACCTCTGCCAAAACCAAGTTACAGAGCTGCCTGGATTCATGTGCTGGATCCTCTATCTAGTAATTTTAAGAAATGTTAGACTGGCAAAAACATCAAGCCAACAAAATAATGATAATGCTGTCAAGTTCATGCTGGCTTGTCTGTTAAGTTTACGCTTTGCTTTAGCCACGGTAAATGTAAAATAAAAATTAAAAAATCAACAATAGTGATTTATAATAAAGAAAGAAAGAAGATGCTTGTCTCCTACCCATGGAAACAGAAGGGAAGCAGAAGCCGCATTAGGTGGCCAGGTTGGCTATCCTCTCTAGAAAGAAACAAGGCAGATCTGGGTATTTCTGTTCTGGTTTGCCCAATCATCTTTGAAGGTCTTCTTGAAAATTAAGTGCTAGAAATACATTGTCAAAACTACAACGATGTGTACTTGGAAAAGCACATATAGAAATATATCCTGTCTCTCTTCTAGTAAAAAAGCAGGTGACACTTTTTTCCTTCAGTCAATATTTTGACTATTGGCTTGCCTCAGGTAAGCTGAAAAACAATCTGCCTGGCAAGGCTTGACTTTACGTCCTGCAAGAGTTGGTGATGGCACAAAAAATAGCAGTAGCATCAGAAAACAGCACTGTCATTGTAAGGCTGCAGAGAAATCCTGAGACAAGATCCTTGTACAAGAATAAAAGGCAGCACCTGCAAGTCTTGAAAAATATCCTGCATGTATTGATAAAAAAGCCTTTAAAGCCGTTCTTAAAAAAAATAAACTGAACTGACTTACCAAGTCATTATGATTTCTTCTTCGTGGTGTTCCGCAATTTCCTTACACACTAGATGAAACCAAACCCAAGAAACATGCAAAGAAACAAAACCAGGATAACAAAACCAGCTTTCTCTGTTTTGTTCTGGGATTTCTTTGGAGGCGAGACTGCTATTTAACTCCCATGCCCCAGGAGTTATTTTCAGGCAAGCATGTGAGAGCCAAGATATTTGATTTTTATGCAGGACATCGTGCTGTTGTTTTGTATGATTCTCTGTTCCTCAAAACAGGCTATCGACATGCCGTTATTTTACCTCAGTATGTCACACAGCTCCGATCCTGCAAAAACGGTGGCAACTCTGAGCAAGGAAGTGTACAGGAGGTGGGACAGCACAGGCAGCAAAGCCACAGCATTTTAAGGATGGCTGCACCCTGGTAAGGATCTCCAGTCTTTGCCCACACGTAATGACTGCTGTGAGTGACAGTTCTGCCTCTCCAAGCTGCCGGGGCTTGGCCCCCTACAGTGAAACAGAAGGTATTACCATACAGTGTTACTGCCCATGGAAAAATGTCATCAAATGCACAAACACTGCCCAGTGAAGGCCTACTGTGCGCTGTGACCAGTTAGGGGACTGGGGAAAGAGCAGGCTGAACAGCCACACTGGTCCACCTCTCATCCTCCTCTGCTTGCCACCGTGGGAATGACACAGGTCCAGGATCGGTCCTCAGATGTGCACTTGAGTATGACATGAGGTTCCCCTGTGGTGCAAACAAGTTTCTTTGCTGGAGTGATGCTTGTTTCCATGATGACATACGGCCAAGGAAACTATTCGTGTCTTGAAGTCTGTTGGGAGGCAGGCTATATGTGTGGGGATGGGGATGTAACATCAAAACCTGGCTCTGCCATGCAGGTGCAAGGACAGACCCAAGACACCTTGGCATCACTTGAGGGTGCTGCAAAGGTGGGGCTGTCACTGCGGCCGTTTCTCAGAGGCACCACTCAAGACACTCTGCTGCACTGTGCAGTCAACGTGGCGTGCATCATCAGAGAACTGACTTTGAAGGTGCTAATTATGTAAAAGCAGATCACATACATACTAGGAGCAGCCAGATCACTACTATATGATGCAAGAATTTTATCTCTTACTTAGAAGAAGAGGTTAACTTTGGTTCCCACTTTCCAGGATCCAATGAACGATGGGAATTGGTGAGAAATGCAAACCATGTCATTAAGGTCCCCTGGGTGACAAGTGTTAATTAGAAACAAAAATAAAACCAGGTCTACCAAGGCAAAGAACTCCTCTCTGCCATTGAGGATAGGAGGAGCAAAGAACATCTTTCCCCTTCTCACAACTACATCGCCACCCTACCAGAACAACGGCGGTACATGCAGGCATGGGGATTTGGGAGCCCCAGGTCACACCGTATGGACAACAGTGAAGCAAACCAGCATCCTCCGGTGCTGACTTCCAAACATTCAGCAACCTAACACAGCAACGTGAAGGCGACTTCCACCAGCAAGGGAACAGGCCTACAACCTGATCCAGGAAAAGAAACTACCTTAACTTCGGGGCTTTCTATCAATTTCAAAGTAGGAAAGTCTCTGCAGGCTTCTGTGATGAGGTCTTAAACCCTTACACTGACATCTGGATGTGTTAGTGAAATCATTCCTATCTCCGCTGAGACACCGTGATTAAAAAGCTGTGTTGGCCATTTCCACAAAGAATCTAAAAGCATTATTACCGCCTACTTGCCATTTTCATGAAACATATCTGTCACTGGTTTGCTAAAGCAAAGGATTTGTCTTCCAAGCAAATTCCTGGTAGAAAAATTAAGGGCACAAAGGTACATAAAGGGTTTCCAAATTCCACAGTGCTTCTGGTAATCAACATTCTGTGTACCTATTTTTATTCCTTCTCTCTAACCAGTCTGGCTCTCTGCTTTTCCTCAATCCACTATTATTGTGAGTCACATCAGATTAGAAATACAACTATGAGAAAAATCTTCTGCAGCTGATCCAAGAAGAAACAATAACAAAAACCCACGCATGTTACACTTGGAACCTTTTTAAAACTAAAAAACAAACAGAAACAACGCAAGACTAAAAAATACTGACAGGTTTCCTTAAGGTCTTGTTTAGAAATGCACTGCAGCTGAAGCCTCTTGTAGCATACCTTGTGGATGACACAAAAGATTGTCAGTATAGGAGAAAAAGTAGCCGGACACACTGAATCCATGAGGCTTTGCTCTATACTTTTTTGCTACATGATTCGTAACTACATGAGTTACCCTGATTTTTTTTTTTTTTCTCAGTGCACGGGACACTAATCGAGTATCTTGAGTACTGTAAAGCTTACCTACATAAGCCCCTCACTACAAGAAGGACACTGAGGTGCTGGAGAGCATCCAAAGAAGGGCAACCAAGCTGGTGAGGGGTCTGGAGCACAAGTCTTACAATGAGCGCCCGAGGGAACTGGCGTTGTTTAGCCTGGAGAAAGGAGGCTGAGACTTTATTGCTCTCTACAGCTGCCTGAAAGGAGGTGTAGCGAGGTGGGGGTTGGTCTCTTCTCCCTGGTAACGGGCAACAGGACAAGAGAAAATGGCTTCAAGTTGCGCCAGGGGAGGTTTTGATTGGACATTAGGAAGAATTTCTTCACTGAAAGGGTTGTCAAGCATTGGAACGGGCTGCCCAGGGAAGTGGGTGCATCCCCATCCCTGGAGGTATTGCAGGACTTGTAGATGAGGTGCTTAGGGACATGGTTTAGTGGTGGACTTGGCAGTGTTAGGTTTATGGTTGGACTCAATGATCTTAAAGGTCTTTTCCGACATAAATGCTTCTATGATTCTGTGATTCTGTAACAAACTCATCACTGAAATCCTAAGCATTCTCTTTTATCCTGTATTAACTCGTGTTAACTGTGAGCCAGGCCCTGCCACAGTAAGAGCTGATGGAAGTTTTGTCATTGATTTCAGCGCAACAAAGGTCAAGACAGCTATTTTTCAAGTTTTTCATGGGCCTAGTGTTTAATAAATATTTTTACAAATTCTAACATCATCAAGTCACAATGCACAGCAGGGCTAAAATACATTGGCAGGAAGTTTGTCCTGAAGGTAGAACTGTGTCCTCCTGCACCATCTCCAAGTACGCAGAGCTCTGACTGCCAAAGCAGAAATACGGGATGTTGGCTTTCACAGCTTGGGACAGGGATCAAAAAGGAAGCATGAAACTGAAGTACTCAAGTACAATAGGAAGCTTGAGATCATGTAGGATTTATTCACTACCAAAAATTTTAGAGCCAAACACAAACTCCCAGAAGAAAATCTAGCCAGTTTGAGGTTGTAAACAGGACATCTCCTTAGTTTTGTAAACAGGAGATTAATTTGAAACAAACTGCCAAGTAACCTAATGCAATCCAGTACTTTAGCCAAGAGATCCTCACCGGTCTCTTTTATCCAAAATGTGGTTTAATGTAATCAACCTCATAAATATAATAGCAGGATTTTTGGAGGCAATTTTTGAATACAGCTTGAATCAACTAACTAAAAGAAGTACTACTAAATTTTCCTGCAAAAAATGTTCCTGTAAATTCTTACTAGAGAGAATGCCAACACAGAGCCTTCATGGTATTCCTTAGGACTCATTTAATATCCTAGTGTCAAATCCCTGCAGAGCAGGCAGGGGCAGACAGCCCTTCTCTAGGGTTGGGAACACACGGTGAACACTGAGAGCCAACTCAAGGCTTCTCAGCTGGGTAGGCAAAACTCACACAAGGAATGGAGGAGGAGAGCAAAGAGAAGGGACACAGCTGGGCCCTGAGCTGTGGGAGAACCAGACTCCATGTCCCTGCTACTGCTGGGCGTGGGAAAAGGGGTGAGAGTGGGAAAGGGGGGAAACGGGATGGAAGAGACAGGCAAGGCAACCACTGCTTCTGAGGCAGTCCCACCCATCGCCACCCCTCTGTCAGCTGCAGTAGGTGCCATTACAGAATGGCTGAGGTTGGAAGGGAACTCTGGAGGTCATCATTATTGCTCCAGAGGCAACAAGGAGCTGGATGCTTGGAAGCCTTCTGGACTCTGATATCACAGGCAGCTGCCTACTTCTCCGATGTTCAGAGCCAGTCCTATAAGATATTCTGTTTGCTGTTAAAGAGATCAGTCTGTAATTTGCTGCAGATATATTTTAATATAAGCAAGACTATCCATATGAAAAGACTGGAGCATAAAACACACAAACTTCTGCTGCACCTTTTGTATATACACTATTATTAGAGGTATGAAATGAAAGCTATTCCCTGTCCTTCTAATTTACTGTTCCCCAGAGGAGTTTCTTGCTGTATAAATAACACACATTTTGCAGATTTGTTCCTTCTATGTAATATTTACACCTGTCTAAAGGAGTGCCAGAAATGCAATGTAGTGAATCTCTATACTATTTTGTTCAAAGAATTTCTGCCTTCCATAATCCTTCTCCGTAGAAATTTATTTCACTTAATAAATATTTTAATAACATGTAAATTACTTTCAGAACTTCCACTCACAACCTGGAAAACTGACAGAGATTTTTAAACATAACTGTTGCTTTCACCCCAAATTCCGTAAATTACACAGCTAACAACGTCACGTAAAGAGGATCTTAGCTACCTTGAAAAGTTAGGCTCAAGTATTGGTCTAACAGTTCTTTGTTCAACTAGGACTTCAAAAAGTTACATTAAACCTTGAGGGGGTTTTTTTAGTATTCTAAAAAAAATTCCCTGGTTACAATATTTTTATGATTTTAATGCTAATTTGGAACCAATTATATTAAGCATGCTTATTCTCATTTCCCTGTGCTTGTGTCCTCTGATTCATCTATTAGGTATTTGCATATACAATATCCTATACTAGATGATATGTCAGATACAATACATATTCTGTGTATGCATGTACAAATATTCATGCCTATGATACATATGCATTATATTTTTTAAGACTATTTGACAAATTTTGCAAATAATTCTATTCTTACGACATCGTAAGATATAGTTTTACTCAACATCTTCTCACCTACATATAAGCTATTTAAGCTTTGTTATCACAGAATCCTGTAGGACTGAGCCCCTTGACTTTAACTGAATTATAAAGATGCTCAAAGTTAAGGACATGGAGAACGTTACTGCACTAACGGTTCTCCGTGAGTTTCCTATTTATGCCTATTTCCAGGTTTTTATAAACCACCACCTCTCTGTGGGATCACAGTGATAAAACCCCATTATTTTAGAATTTTCAGCAGTGTTCAGTTTCTAAGAATCCAAGCAATAAAATTAACAAGTTTTCTCTGCAAGACTTTTAAGAATTAGCTGGCCTAATTAAGTTTCATGCAAATACTTTTTTGAAAGAAGAAACAAGAAGTGTTGAGCGACTGGCTGGACAGTTTGTAAGTGAAGTGACCTCTACTGTATGATATACATCTGCCTGATAAAACATGTTTCAAGGCTCCCTTGGAGAATCCCTCCATGCTGCTTGCTGCTGAGTCACGGTTGGAATTCTCATGCAATATCCTTTGATACTTCAGTCCAAATAGTTAATTATACAGATAAGAGATATCAAAGTTAAACAATTGTAGACCAAAGTGCATTACCACAGGTAAATTACTAAGGTGGGTTTTTTTAATCTGATGAAGCCTGAAATACAATTTTTCAACAAAACCTACAAAACCAATTGGGAAAATAAAGCTTATAAAAGCAAATTTATTTTAGCTATTTCCCAGTTGACACTACTTTATATTACCAGAGTTCTTTAAAAAAAAATGTATACAAGCCTAATACAAAACAACTCAGTAAGTGCATTCCAAAACTGAGGTTCCTATACCACTAGTGATACAAGAGCCATTTCAAAGCAGTATAAAAAAAACCCAAGTATGTCTTTTCCCAAGAGCAGACACTTAACTCCTATTTGGTGAGAGAATACTGCCCAAAACATCAAATGCTTTTCCCTATGCTTAGGCACAGGTCAACACAGGGAAGGAGAGGGTAGAGTTAATGGCCCACATCCCTTTGGACGGGCCATCAAAGAGCCAAAAGCTGTTGCTAATTCCCCAGAAATGGTGAAGTACAGTTTTTCTTTGTATTTTGGTGGTGCACAAGCAAACCGAAGTTTGGAAATTACTGATTTTTTGGATTCAAAACAAAAACCACAAGAGCCCAGAAACTTATCTCAAGTCCTCTATTGTTATGGTTTCAAATCTAAATCAGAAGATACTCATTCCGTGGCTTTCAGTTGTTTACATACTGAAATGATTTCACATTACGCTGTCTGTTCTGTTATCCCTTTTCTTTCAACTTTGGGTTTTAAAGTTTAATATATGTATAGTGATACTTAAGTCTCGGTATGCAGACTAGGCATACTTTCCTAGATTAAGCATTTACCCAGACATTTGTTCAGTAACAGGTAAGAACGAGCAATCGATGTTTCAGCTGGACACCATACAGTAAATAATACTACTTAGAACTTTCCATCTCCACTTTTCACCTCCAAGTACACATAAACAACCAAAATAGCAGAAAAAAAATAACACACTTCTTGTAGTTAGGCAGCAGTACCTCCATACTGCAAATGGAGAAAATGAGGCAAAGAGAACAATGGAAGCATCTGGAAGCCCCCTGTGTGTTACTCTGATGAACTTCAAAGGACTTAACAGATAATGGCATTAATAAACACCTTAAATAAATAGCACTATATACACAATAAATGTGGCTGGCATCTCCAGGACACTTTAAAAAAATCGATTAGTGCTACCCTGGACAGCTGAGTCATCAATGCCCGTCCTTCCACTAGGACGAGAGGATGTCTTATAAGCAGGTTATTTATATTCTTAATAACTTCAGTAGGAAGTACAGTCTGGTTAGGCTTGGTAGTCATTAAATAACACTTTTTTTGTACGTGCTGCCCTTCATCTACAGATTTCTTCCCAGGGCAACCTCAGCCTTAAGTAAGAGCAATTACAAATAGGCCAACCTCTTTTAGCCTAAAAGAAGAAAGACAATCTCAAGCCACGCACAGTGCAAAGGTTTGTTTTGGCCGGAAGCAAGACCAAGCCTCCATAGTAAAGCTCTGTGTATGCAGCATCACTAGTTTATCCTGCTTGGAGGTATCAGAGAACTGGAATCCAAAGGATTGTTTTCTTTTTTAATAAAATGTGCAGGTGGTCTTGGACTTGCCAAGATACAGTATTATTTTTTAAAGAGCTGAATAGACCTTGCTTCCTCTTCAGTATCTCTCTTAATTCCACAACATAATAATGATGATAATCAACCCAGGACATATTATTAGATTAGTTTTTACCCCTGCTGTGCGTTTTGAGAGAGACTGTTGGAACATATTACTCCCAGTGTATTTATTGTGTGCTTTTAGATCCTATTCCGTATTGTCATGTCTGCAAATATTTACAAAGCAAAAAATAGTGTCTCACTCAGCAATGCAACCCACATGTCTTTAATGCTATTCCATATCAGCACTTCAGACCAAAACAAGACACAAACAGCACTGAAAATTATAAAAGACAGAAATACTTTTAGTGGCCTACAGCCAACTATGGTCTAAACCCTTTGCTTATGAGCTCGTTACATGCACACAATAGAGCTCAAAACCTTTGGCTGCACAACTATAGACCTTTAGTCAACAAACTCAAGCAACAGTTTGGTTCATCTGAGTAAAATCAGGCCGATCAGCAGCTGACGTGCTTTACATGTTGTGACCTGATGCCCAGCTCCACTGGCCATACCAGAACACACCATCCTTTGAAAAGAAAAAGCAAGAGGATTCCCAAGCACAAGGAGAGAGCAAGGTTGCAGCGTGCTCTGGGTCTGCATGTGATCTTCCCAAAAATGTGATACCTCCTCAGAACATGGATAACACCCACTACAGGACTGCAGAGGTGTCTGACTTTGGCGTGGGTGCATTTCACTATGTCTGTAGGCTGCAGACCTGACTCGCATATGGCCCAGGGAGGGTCAAGGGCACCATGTCATTTCATAGAGATCTGCCGCTTTCGAACAGCCCCAGTACCAGTCCACCCCGGTACCCAGAAAGTTCAGCCACTACAAGTTGGGGAAGATAATTTTAAAGGTACAGAGCTTAATCACAACGTTAAGTGATCACAACTAGGAAAGGAGCAATTAACTGATCATTCCACATAGCCTTGTTCTCTTCATTGCTCCAAGAAGCAATTTCACCACAGGAAGTCTTCTTCTGTGGAGTAAAACACCCATCACGCTGCCACTAAGCTGAATTTTTTTTTATATTAAGGGTTACTGATTTCTTCACCAAGTCTACAGAGAAGATCAGAGTAAAACACATTTTGAAGTTCTAAGTAAATCACTGCAGTTTTCCATGAAAAAGCTTGTTTGGAGTTTGACTTGGAATGAAACTGGCTTAGCTTAGCTCTGAGATGCTCTCAGTTCTTCTGTGAGTTTAAGATGGCAAGGCTAACAAGTCATGAAGCTTGAGAAAATACACAATAGTTTTAAAGGATGAAACAGAAATAATGGGTGTATGCTTTTATTACAAACATATTTTTTTTCTTAAATTTGACTTCTGAGACAGAAGGAACTGCAATTCTGTCTTGCTTCCAGACTTGCTATCTCAATTTTTTTCAAAAGAAAAAGCCTCTTCACCTTCTCTGTGCCTTCTTTCAGTGACTAGGAAAGCCATACAAAAGATTATTAAGTTCAATATGGCTCCAAAGCCGAAAAAAAAACATCTTCCTAAATCAACTGTATACCCATTACACACATTGTATACATGCTGAAAAATAAACACTGGCAAATACAATCTTGGAAACGGCTCAAGTGACTGGGTTTTTAAAAAGGGTTCATAAAATATATAAATTCTGGCAACTGGAAGACGTTAACTTGAAGACTGAACTTAACTCTGTTCGTTTTCAGGGAGAACAACTTGCATTTCGCTCTGCGGGAAGGCACACTGCAACGTGCAAAAGCAGGTCCTCCCATGCGAAGTTGGAGCTCAGCAGGCTGCTCATCGCCCTTCCCAAACCCAAAGTGTTCTTTATCTTTAGTCACGAACAAGCGGATTCCAAAGTGAATTTCGGTGGTGCTGTTTTTATGCAGCCTCCACACTGATTCACCACGGGGCCGCAGCACATGGCCACGCTGACCGCTCACTTGAGGCGCTTGCAGACCCTCGACAGCCCCTCGGCTCTCCAGGATACCCTCTGCCGGCGGCTGGCAGCGGGAAGCACACCGGAGCTCGAACACCAGGACTGGAGCCACCCGCCCCGCCAGGCAGGCACTGTCCGAAAGCCCGCAGCCGCCCTCCTTGCTGCTCACCGTCACGGGGCACCCTACCCCTGCCAAGGGACGAGGCTGGTCCCCGTGGGGCACTGCCCGGCCCAGCCGGGCGAACGCCCAGCCCTGGGCCTGGACCCTCCCGCCGAGGCGGCCCCCCACCGGGAGGACGGCACCCCGAGAGCCATCAGGGGAGCCGAAAGCGGCGCAAGGCCGCAGGGGCCGGGGGCCCGCCCCCCCCCCCCCCCCGGCGACGGCGGCGCCCCCCGGCCCTGCCCGCCCCCCCGCCCCGCGGGGACGCCCCAGAGGGGAGCCCCGAACTCGCCGCCCCCCCTCCCCGCACTGCCCCCGGCGTCGGCACATCAAAGGGACGCAGAGGAGACGGGGCCTGCGGATGCCGAGGGGCGCCGGGCCGAGCCCTGCGCGGCTGCCGGGACCCAGCGCCCCGCCTCGTCAGGGGCGAGGTGCCACCCGCAGCCCGGAGGGGAGGCTGGGGGCGCCGCCGGCACCGCTGGCTCCCCAGGAAACCTCCTCGCAGTTGCCCTAGAGTTTGGGACCGCCCGCAGGAGCTGCCGCCGGGCACCCCCCCGGGCCCCCCCCCGGGGCCCCCCCCCCCTGGGCCGCGGCCCCCGCTGCCGGGGAAGAGGGGACGGCAGCCCCCGGGACGCGCCCCGGGCTGTGGGCTTCCCCTGCAGACGCAGCCCCTGGGAATAAAGACGACAGAGGGACACTTACCATCTCGCCTGATATTCGAGGACCGCAGGGCTTTTATAGATCCGCTCTGGGCCGGGGCAGTGGTGCCCTGACGGCTGCAAAAGTTCGCACAGACGACAGCGTAGAGGAGGAGGAGGATGAGCAGTTGCATCGGGATCCGCTGCGCACGGGGCCGCGTCTCTGCAAAGAAACCCGGCGCTCCCCACCAAGGGTGCTGCCCTCTCAAATGTCCTCTCCCCCCTTCCCGGACTTTTTGTCTGTGGTTGTTGCTTGTGTGTTTGGGGGAGCTGTATGCAGGGGGAAAACGAAAAAGCACAAGAAAACACAAAACAATAAAATAAAAAAAAGCCACCCGCACCACCCGAAACGGCGGTCACGGCTGCCGAGCTACCCTCCGAGCTGCCCCCAAACTTCCTGCGTGCTCAACTTTCTGCCGCGTTTCTGGCGCCGGCCGAACTCGGCAAAGGTGAGAACGCCCGGGCCGGCACCGCCGCCCCCGCCCCCCGGCCGGCAGCGCCCTGCCCCACGTCGCAGGCGGGGGCTGCCGCAGCCGCGGGCCGCGCCGCTCCGCTCCGCCCGGCGGGAGCCACCGCTGGGGTCTGGAGCTGCGGGAGAGCCCCGCGCTCCGCCGCGGGGGCTGCGGGGGGAGAGGCGGCCCGGGGGGAGAGGCGGCCCGGGGGAAGGGGCGGCCCGGGGGGGGCGGCGCCCGCGCGGCGCGGTGGGCGCGGGGGGAGCCCTGTGCCCGGGGGTCCCCGCCAGCGAAGGGGCCGGCGCAGCCCGGTGTCCCGGCACCTCGGGCCGGCGGTGGCCACGGCAAAAGTTGCCCCGTGGGCCGGAGTGACTCGAATCGCTGAGTTGGAGCGGGGCGGGTGAGGAGGCTAAGTGCAACAACTGGTGAGAACACACGGGCTGAAGAAAACCCGCAGTTGTCCCTGGGAGAAATATATGGGCTCTGCCGTCATGCCAAGCACGGTCCAAAGCTTTTCCATAAAAAAGCTAATTCCTACTAATTTACACCCTCATTAAATGGGGTCTGGTATTAAAAGGTGGTGTTATTGCCTGGAAGAGTTTATGTCTAAAGCAAAGGTATGTGAGGATTGTGATCAGATTGCTGATTTAATACTTTTTTTTTCCCCCCTTCCATTAGCTGCAATGAAAATAATCAAGGCATAGAAAAAGCAATCAAGTTTTAACAGTTCTCTAATAAATCCTTACCTAATCAATTTATTTCCTAAGGCATTTCATATAGTCTTAGCCACTCTAAGAAGTTGTAACATGCTGCTGGACCTTTAACAACATGAAACACCGCGTCGCTCTTAGAAGAATAATCGATACGGTGGTGTATCAGGAATATAGGATGAGTCCTGCTACACGTAGAGGACTGCCTCTGCCTGTATGAAACATTTTCTCCAAAAGCATGTTAGGATGACAATGGGACTGAAACATCTTGTATGTCTTAAGGACCCAGTAGGGTGCAATTCTGTTATGCATACTTCATGATTCTTTATCCGTTTCATGTTCCCCAAAACTGACAGCGAACCTAATCCTGCTCCCATGTGGTAGATAATGGAAAGGCTCCAGCAGTGCTTCATTTGTGAGCAGATGTGCCTATATTGTAGGTGCCCATTTCAAGGGGGGAGACTGGGCAAGCAGAGGGAAGGTGGCCAATCCAATCATCCTAACAGAAGCAGAAAGTCAAATGGAGAACATATGGCAAATGAAGATCGGGGGAGCTCTGAAGATGTATTCTGTTCATCCAGTCAATGTGTCCGCCTCTTTCAATTACACTGCAAGGAACCGGCAGAAAGCATCGATAGGACCCCAGCTACCTATCTCACTTCTGAGTGCAGATACCTTTTAATATAAGAGGAGGTGGTCAATACTCCAGCTTTTACCACAACCTCTTGGTGAAGTCTTTCCTTTCTCAGTGCCCTCAGGCCCTCGTTCTCTCTTAGAGAGGAGCAGGGAGTTAGAACCTGTCATTGCTTCCCTGTGGGGCCATGCATGCAGTGGCTGTTTTAAGGTGGTGGAGGAGGAAAGGAAGGAAGGATAGATTGTTTTCCACCCGGAAGGCAGACAAAAGATGTTTTGACAGTATCTGAGAAGTATATAAGTCAGTCAAGAAAGGGCACTGTTTCCAAGGCTGTTCTTCTTTCTGTACCCAGCTTTACCCATATACATTTTCACATACAAAATTCATATGTCTTCCCAAGAGACAGGTCTGGAGCTAGAGGCATGTTGTGCCTTTCTGGCCCTATGCATCCCTGGCTGCACAGGTCCAGCTTTGACACAAGAGTGGAAACAGGCTTTGGCCTCAAACACTCCACAGCTGTTTGGCTGATGTGCTCCCTGCCTTGATACAGACTGTAAGTTTAAACTTCCTCAAGCTGACCAGGGCACAGAACTGAGGTTTTCTCAGCATTTTTTATTTTTCCTTTTAAAAAGAGTACATACTGCTGTGGCACATAAGATGAAATTCCTGTTTCTGCAGCAGAGGTGCTTGTTGCTTAGAGAACTCTCACGCAAAACAGCATGGGGCCTCATAAATTAGACAGTGATGAGAACAGGCAAGTGGATTCCACCACCAATGGCTCTGATGTATATCAAGAGGAACTGTGTGTAACTCCTGTCATACACTCACGGTACATTTCTGTTCCTCCCTGTGCGAAGGATGGGATGCTGCCATCTTTGTGCTAAAGCCAAAAATACTTTTGTAGAAGAAGGGATGAGTCTTTTTCTCAGGTCAGAAGACAGGCAGGGAATATTACTGTAGGGTTCCAAACAAAGGCCTAGCTCTATCAATTATCACATATTTATTTTAGTCCCAGTATCAAAAAATCCCATATTTTTCCATTTGATGTACAGGTGTACAGAAAGATTTTGGGATAGGGCAGGAAGACTGATATGCTTTGGTAGACCTTTGTAAAGAAGCCTGCATTTCAATGACTGTTGCTACCACTTCTGAATTAACTTTAAGAAGCACTAAAACCACTACAAAACAAAATAGTATCTTTATAATGAGATGTCACAGAACCCCACATCAAAGGGTGAGACGTTTGAATTATGCTCAGGCAGTTTTATGAGGTCACAGGATCTTCACTTTCTGGAGATCATTCTAGTACAGTGGCTAGTTTGTATTCTAAGGGTTTGGGATAATTTAAAGCATCAGGTGATTTCTGTATGAAGACCTACAGCAAATCATGGTTACTGCATAAAAGGACATACTGATGTGTAAGTGTGATGACCTAGGTAATTACAAATCTATCAGCCTGACTGAGATCCTGATAAAATAATGTAACAGTTGATATGAGACTCAATTAATACAAATTAAAAGGAAAATAATATAATTAATGCTAGTCAACCTGGAAAATCTTATCTCGCCAACTTGGAAATCTGGTTGACAAACAGAATAGCATCAAATTACAGCTTTCATAAGGCATTTGACTTGGTACCACACAATTTAAATCATATGAAATGGAAGTCATGCATACTAAATGTTTTCAAAACTTGTTAAATGACAAGTTTAAGAATGTTCAATAAAAGGGGAAACATTATTAAATGGATTCTTTGTGAGAGAGCCCCACTTAGGCTAATTTTTGCTTCTGCATTTCCAACAATTACCTGGGAAAAATGCAGTCATTACTCATGACATTTGCAGATGACAAAAATCTTGGGGGAGTAATAGGCTGACTTACAGTAATGGTGTTATATGGAAATAGATGTGTAGATACTAGGTAGAACTGTAAAGCTGAGCCCTGGTGTAGCTTATGCTTTAAAATAGCCAATGGTAGCACTACCCAGTGCCTGTGGCATCCACCTCATTTTAGTCTTCTGAAAGTGCCCGGTGTAAGCCAATCACACAGGTTCTCATTTTTCATGGAGAGAACTGGATACCCATCAGAGGGCACTCTAGCCCAGCGGTTTTAGGCAGTTGTGCTGGGATGGGATAAAGTGTTTTCTGGAAGGTCCAGTTTCTCTCCACTGACTATGGAGAAAGCATAGGGAACAAATACATTTATGGTTACTGCATAAAGTAGTTAATCCTAGAAAGCACTGATGCAGAAAAAATTATGGGGGTGGATTATCAAGGAAGTCAATGGCTGTAGCCTTCTCTGTTACTGTTTGTTGACTGGAAGATGCTCCAGTGTCATACAGTTTGTCCACAGAGCACAGGTATGCTGTGTGTCCACTCCTTAGAACACTGGAAGTATGGTGATTCAGTAGCAAAACCCAAGATCTTTGTGCATTATCACTGGAATCCTTAGATATTTATTTACAGAGGGGAATATTAATTAAAGTAGGGGCATTGTGCGTTCTTCCCTTATTGTTAGACCGCTGCATCAAGTTCCTGTGAATATAGTCTAAAAAAGGACCATGATAAAGTGAAAAACACTGAGAGGAAAAACACAGGATTGGTTAGAGGTTGTGAGACGTGCCAGGTAAAGCTTAAAAATTGCAAGTCATTCAGCTTGTCAAGGAGAAACTCAGAGGGGTCACAGCCACCTCCCAGAGCTAGGATATTGATTATTTTAGAAGGCTATTCTGTCTAGTGGACAATGACATGTCAAGGTGAAAGTTGGAGTTAGACAAATTAAGATCAGAAATTAAAGGCATAATTTTCAGTGTGGAAAGCCATGGAAGTATCAAAGTTGGATATTCTTCATCACTGAAAATTTGAAAGGCAAGATTTGATCTTTTCCAAAAACCAGTCAAGTGGTTTCAAGCTGTACTTAGGAACGCACGGGGTCTATTGATCACGTTTAAAAGATCTGTAAAGGTGACAGAGAAAATCATGTTCATATGTACCGTACTACAAGCTACAGATGAAATTTCTAAGTGGTTCTGCAGTTTATTGGAAAATGACAACTAAAAAAAAAGTACCTCCAAGGATTAATTCAGGGCAGCATTGTGATTTCTGTTACAGAGGTAGACAGGCAAGTGATGGCAATGACCCCATCCCCCAGTTTATAATCTGTGAATGAGCAGAGGTGCATAGAGTAGGATGGAGAAACATCTCACTGCTAAAATGCACATCTTAAGTAAACGAATGTAACCATGATGGCAGACCAAAAGAATGCAAGGGAAAGGTAGCCCAAAGCCATTACATGTCTGGAATTAGAAAATAGGGGCAGAGTTGTATGTTGCTAAGTTAATCACCATACCCCACAGGCACCAGGACACCGAGAAGAGAAGTGCAGCACAGTGATCCGTGGCCCAGATTTGCTATCTGAGCTACAGACAGCAGGTCAACACCGTACAGAGAAGATCCCCAGTGAAACCGATCACTTCGGCTGTTGAGATTATCAAACACAAGCCCAAGCGCTGCTGCCTGGTATCACTACAAACTTGGCATTGATTCATGGGATCTCATGTTAAAACACTCTGAACGTTAGGTCTCGGCCACAGACCTGCAACTGGTGCTGCTGTTTATCCTCCTCCAGCAGCCAGCTGTGCAGGCTCGCCTGTCTCGCCCATTCTTGAAAGCAGCTGCAGGCAGCTTTGATTTATCCAGTCTTTTGGTTTTCCTTCTTGTGTCTGCAATGCTACAGGATGCTGTGCCCTTCTCCCTTTCAGTGTACACCCGCTTCCCTTCCCAACTCTTAAATGACTTTTGCTGGCTGTATATAACTTTTGACTCATTCTCTGCAGCAAGCATTAGAGGCAAATACTGCACCACTGACACGCACACAGGGAGGGAGAAGAAAAGGATGTCCCAAGTTGAACGTGTTCATTTATTACATTTTGGGAAACTGCTATATCACTCAGACTCTCCCACTGGGACCTAGTGACAGAGCCGATTGACATATAGTGTGCATGTAATATTCGGAGTCATGCTTTCAAAAAGTGACTATAAACCACAATGAAAGAAGAAATGTTGCCCTCCTGAGGTTAAGTAGGATTTTTTTCCCTCATTGTTATCAGTAGAACCAGCATTTAGATTTAAATTCAGGTTTAAAAATAATTGGCTATGATTTCTCTTAAGTTTTTCTTAATAAGAAAATAATACCTTCAGAAAGACTACATTTCTTCTGTATCCCAGCTCCCAGGTTCGCAGATTTAAAGGACAGAATAGACCTTTCTGACATGATATAGTTTGACTTCTTGCATAAATAAGCCAAAGTGTTTTGCTATCTGACCTCCTGCTTTGACTTCTTAAGAGTTAGCATGGTATCTTTTAGCAAAAAAGATCAAAACTTGATTTTAAAATTGGAGGAAATTCAATTTCACAGTATCTTGAGACAGGGAATTGCCCACCATCAGTGTTAAGTAATTCAGGTGATTAAAGACTATTTTTAAAGTTTTTGTATTTTTTTCCCCTCTGGATCTTTTACTGTGTATGGGCAGTAACGGGTTATCAGGATCCTCTGCTTGGTCTTTCAAAATATTCCTATACAAGTAATCTGAACCTACTGCTCTGGACTTCGCAAAACAGGTGTCCTCAAGCCACAGTAACCTCTACCTAACCACTCTTGTTATTTCTGTGATCAATTCCTTTGCACCTGTCAAAGTGAGGTCAGATTTTGTTTGTCTTGGATATAATACATTTGAGTTAGAAAACTGTCACCTAGCATTTTAGAGAAATTCTAGGAATATTTTATTACAGGTGGCCTGAAATCTCTAGGATCAGAGGTTTCAAACTGAGATTTCTCATGATAATTCATGTTTTCTGTCTGCAGTTTGTAGTTATTACTTAATAAGCATCCAGTTTTAGTAAGACAGAGAACCGTATGGTGTAGGTTCCTCTGTGTGTTATCCTGCCCAGACATTCCCTCTGGACTATTCTGTGTTCTCTCCTCTGGGACAGGAAGCATTTTCCTTCTCTTGACTTGAGCATTTTCCTGCTCCAGCACATTTTCAGCATGGGAACACTCTCAAATTCTGTAAACTATTATCATGTGAACAACATAGAACATACCATCTGAGCAATGCTGTAAAGACTGAAATGCACCTCAATGCTGAGCCGCAGAGCAGTAACTTGTGTCTTGGCAGCACAAAGATGACACATGAACTTCTTGTCATCTACTATTTTGCAGTTTGCGCTCAGTTGAGAAGATATCTAAGAGATCTTCCTTTGTTGATTAAAGATTCCCCCTCAGTTTCCTGAGAGCTGAAGTTCTGAGCAGCCATCATACACATGTCCTATACAAAGTCTTCTATTCAGCCACCTAGGTCATCAGAAGTTTATTGTGATATTGTCAGGATTTTATAAGGACTGAACCTTCTAGTTATGTAAGACTTTTCCTTGTCCTCTTGAGTTACATCCTCCTGAGTTAGAGCTTGCCTTTCATCCTTTGTCTTCAGTTTTACAGAACACCACTTACTCATCTTGTTGACAGTGTTTCAAAATTGCTGAGCCATAACTCTGGGCTTTTTTCTTTCTTTCCTTCATGGGTAATTTCATTCCTCTTTGAGGTCTGGGAGCACATGTGTAATGGAGATACTTACTAAATCCAATTGTCCAAAAACGTCAGCTTTGGAGGTTTTTTTTCTGTTCCTCTTTCCCACTCAAGAATTTTCCACCACCATTTTACAAATAGGTAAATTTCTGGCTTGCAGTAAGAAATGTACAAGGCACAGTGGAGAACCACTTCACCACTGCTGACCATCTTAGTACTGTGTGTGGTTTTGTGCTTGGAAATCAAGCTTGTCAAACTTCCTCCTGCCATGCCTATAATTCACGGGTAGAACAAAATGAGGCCTTTTCAGTCATTTCAGAGTCAATAACTGGACACCATTAAGTGGACAAATCCAGAACCTGAGGGTCAGAAATGCAAAACACTGAGGCTCAAAAGTCTGCCTCCCAGAGCTTGTATCATACAATGATAAATCATAGAATGGTTTGGGTTGGAAGGGACCTTCAAAGATCATCTAGTCCAATCCCCCTGCCATGAGAAGGACATCTTTCACTACATCAGGTTGCTCAAAGCCCCATCCAAAATGACCTTGAACACTTCCAAAGAAGGGGCATCCACAACTTCTCTGGGCAACCTGTTCCAGTGTCTCATCACCCTCATCATAGGAAATTTCTTCCTTATGTCCAATATAAACCTACCCTTCTTTCAGTTTAAAAGCGTTGTCCCTTGTCCTGTCACTACAGACCTTGGTAAAAAGTCTCTCTCTGCCTTTCTTATAAGCCCCCTTTATATATTGAAGGGTCACAATAAGGCCTCCCCAGAGCCTTCTGTTCTCTAGGCTCAACAACCCCAACTCTCTCAGCCTGTCCTCATAGAAGAGGTGTTCCGTCCCTTCTATCATTTTTGTGGTCCTCCTCTGGTCCTCTTCCAACAGATCCATGTCCCTCTTATGTTGGGGGCCCCTGAGCTGGATGCAGTACTCCAGGTGGGGTCTCACCAGAGCGGAGTAGCGGGACAGAATCACCTCCCTCAGCCTGCTGGCCATACTGCTTTTGATGCAGCCCAGGATACGGTTGGCTTTCTGGGCTGCGAGCACACATTGCTGGCTCATGTCCAATTTTTCATCCACCATTATGCCCAAGTCCTTCTCCGCATGGCCGCTCTTAATCCCTTCATCCCTCCAGTCTGTATTGAAACTGGGGGTTACCCCGACCCAGGTGCAGGACCATACACTCAGCCTTGTATCTCTTAAAATGTACTCAGTTCATTTTTTTCAGGGACGGTAATTTTACATCATACCAAAAGTAGAAGCCATGTACAACAGAGTACAATATATAAGCAACTAGATTTTCAAATGGAGTTGGTTTGTAAGTATTGGAGAAAGCACATTAAGCATATTTAAATTTGTTTCTTTTTTCTAATATGCATTTTTTAAATCAGGTTGTTAAGAAAAGCTTTAGATGGCAATGCATGGGAGTCTTCAGCTTATCTTAGTGGTAGCAGTGAGAATGATTTACCTCTGGTTGCAAATTAGTAGGAATACATTTAGGCTGACCAACTTTTTCTTCAGATCACGTTGTCATACAGAGGAGTTGAGTTCACAGTTTTATGGACACATCACATTAACATAAACTAGTTAACCACCTGGCATTGGTTAAGCAGAATTTATACTGATCCTGTGCTAATGACCTTGCACTATCATTAGACTAAATCAGTCTCCTGGGGGAGAACCCAACAAAGCATACTAATTCAATGCATTCCTAGGAAGTAGCATGAACAGTAAAATATATTTTGTCATTTATCTAGCTCCATTTTCATTCAGAAGTACTTTCTAAATGAAATCCTGAGGCCTCTCCAGAGGCCTCTGGAATGGCAGAACGAGATAAAAACATGCACTGAAAAAAGACAAACAAAAGAAAGATTTGTGCACACCTACAGTCATTGTGGGCATTGTAAAGTGCTGATGTACCGTATTAGCAAGTATAGGCATAATCTGCTCTAAATTTAGACTGAGAAAACAAAACTTAGAAGGGTAAACAAAACTTAGGAGGCTATATCTGATGTAGACACCATAGGCCTCCTTTACAGTCTGTGAGAGAAACAGGTGCTGCCAGAGGGTGCTTAATCGAACATACCATTTGCATAATTATCTTAGGAATTGTTGAGTTCCCCTTGCCCTTCCCCACCTCCAATGGCTTTCTCTTTCTCCAGTGACTATAAGACAACTATGGGTGATTAGCGCAGGCTTAGATGTCTAACTTAAAGTTAGGGCAGATGAATTTCAGCCTGAACAATCACAGCAGTCAGGAGTTAGAAAATTTCAGAAATAAAATGCTTTGTGAATCTTAATTCAGACTCCTTTTACATATGTAGAACATATGCCTTAATTATTAGGTGTGCAAACTACTTTTTTCAGAGGATTCAGTACACATAATGGAGGTACAGTACAAAGGGAGATAGTTTGTAGAACCTTTACTTCATTTGTTGCAGAGTTGAAAATTATGAAGCGAGTGGGGCAGGAGGTGGATGGAAAAGAAACCTGAATCCCTAAGGCAGTTGAGTGCTGCGAAAGGGTTCCTACACCCGCCTGTTTGTGTTGCTACATGGATGACGTAAACCAGATTTCTCACAGCTGGTCTCTAGTGCTATGTTTCTCATTTTCTGGATGCCCAGCTGGAGACGGTAGGGTCTGAGTTGAAGAAGTGCAGAGCACGCATAACTATATTTGACGTTTACAGAAATTGTTTCTTGAAAATGTGTAGTGCTATATAGTGCCAAGCTTTCTAAATCTTAGTCTCTAAAACTAGTGGAAACTATTTACCTTAATCTTTCTGCACCCCAATCCCTTTCAAGAAAGGGGATGATACTGTATACTTCGCTATACACTGTAGCACCCAAATTCAATGCCTGGTATATATTCTGCCAAATAAAATCCTGCATCTAACCATAGATATATCTGTAACGTAGACAAAAATTGTCAGTTTTTGAACAGGGTTCATGTGTTTAGAAGTCTATCTAAGAATAAGCTGAGTTGCACCCTGCAACTACCCGTTTCTTTTTTCAGTGACACTAGGGGAAGCCCAGAGTGACCCGTTTGGGTGTAGACGTCAGGGCTGTAGATGTCTGAAGGCAGGACAGTGAAACCTGCCTTCTCTGATGACTTCCATTTTGGGCACTGAAGGAGGCAAGAGGCTCTATAAGAAAAAATAGTCTCCGATCATGTTATTTGTTAGTTGGCTTCGTAATCGGTATGCACAAGGGACTAAATTAAGGTTACAGAATGCCTTTCGAAAGCTTGGCATGGCAATCTTAATAGCAGTATAATAGTTATTCTCTGGGAATGAAAAGACATCAGCCTGAGGCAGACACTTGGAATGTTGCATTTCAGTTCAAACAGTTAAAGTTTGAAAAGAGAGTCTTAGAGTAGGAAAGGAGGGCAAATTAATAATAGGTGCTTTTACCAGCTCTCCCTGAGAAACTTCCAGCCTTTCTCGGTCCTGTGACAGGCAGCAGAGCTTGCATGGCAGCCCTGTAGGTCTGTGCACGCCTCAGCTCTAGTCCTTTGTTCAGCATTCCTCTGGAGTGAGTAAGGACATTGCTTTTTCAGCAGTTTTTACAAAAATGGCCCAATCATCAGGGGCTTTCTGTGGAAGCTAGCTAGGTGTTTGTTGACATTCACACTGTAGAGATAGGGAAAACATTGATGAAAATTATTTTTCTAATGTCACATCGCACAAAATCATCAGGGAATAAATGCAGTCCAAGTCAATGTTTAACTCATTAGGCTAAAATACCTAACAAAATTTTCTCTCTGATTCTTACTGGCAAAGCTGCACTGTACCATTGCATGTAGGGCAATGACTTTAAATGCTGGTGTTACAGACTTGTGTAAAAGGAAAAGGACCTTGAGTAAGCACTTAAAACTGTGCGATATTGTCACTTAAAACATCTCAGGGATTGCAGTGTCTGGCAGGAGGTGACTGTACTGCTTGATTCACAGTTCCTCAGACACAGTTTACGTTAAACTTACAAGCCATCTTTTATGTCTCCTCCTGGTGTAAGTCTTAGGGATATTGTATGAGCAGCAAGAATTCTTTCAGTTTCACCAAACAGCATTAGCTACCATTGCCTTTCCTTCCTCGCTTCCTTTCATCTGCACTTTGCTTGCTTGGAAACTGCCCTGGATGTTGGAAGTCAGCAGGAGCAGGCAATAGAGGCTCTGCTGTAGACTCGCTCCGGCTGTATCGCAATGGGAACTTTCATTAAGCAGGGGTAGATCGTGTGAGCTTCTTATTAGCCATTATGAACGCACTGAACAGTGTATGAGAATTTGCTGACCTTCCTGGGCAGGCCATTAACTTCTAACATATTGAAAATGGGCTTTGGAGATATGAATTCTAAGCCTGACTTGATTTAGTTTACTGCAGGACACCAGAAAACTGATTTAGACCTGTGTTTCCAAAATTGCCTACTAATTTTGGAAACCTGATTTTCAGAAGAGTGCATCATCTGCAGCCACAGTAGATATGGAGGCATTACAACTGTATGTCTATTGCAGCTGCAAATTTACTTGGGAAGGGAGAGGAGAAATGAACCATGAACTTTTTAGTCATTCCATTAACACTGACCAATTCAGCACACGATTAGGCATATTTGCATTACTACATCCCCTACCCTCAGTTTAAATAAGGACTGTGGGGCTACTCACTGTGTTAGACGATGTTTTGGAGAGATCTGCTATTAGTATGGCTATACTGGCAGCTGCCTCATATCGAAAGTCAGTGGAGATGGGAATGAATTGGATTTAGCAGCCTGACATCTGAATTTACGCTGTGCAAATCTGTGTGGCCAAAAAGTGACATTCCATACAGTGAGTGCTATACACAGACAGCTGTTTTAGACTGAGCACATCGTGGTGTTGGTGCAAACCTAAGATACCAAGCAAATAAGAAACCTACAAAACCACCAAACAATAAAGAAACCTACAAATATTTACCTGTGAAAGAAATATCCTTGCTTAAAACTTTAGGACTACAGGATCTGCTGCTCTGGTCTTCAGTCAGTTGTCAAAGTAACTAATCAGGAACAAAATCAGCTGAGTCACTGAGATCTGAAAAGCACAATTTGTAGAGGGCAAAATGGTCGGGCTCTTTCTTGGATAAAAAGAGATAAACAAGGGTTACTGCAGATTTTATGAAAGCATTCGAACAATGTTTTCTGATCAAACCTCACGGTTTTAACAGAGAAGGAATTTATTTAAGTAATTGAAAACAGTAGTGTTTTTTTAAGGTTCTGTATTGGAAGTTATATGCTTACCTTGACTGTATTCTTACAGCTGACAGTTTTACCTATCCACACAGTACTGGGTATTTACTGTTTGTTAGAGTAATTTGCTGTACGCACCTGTACACACACACAGAGTCTTCTAATACATTTGCAGAAGAGAGAGACCCTATTTTATGTTCATCATCAGATCTAGTCAGTGATGAAAAGGAACTCAGTTGCAGTAACCTAGCTCTGTGACTGTGAGGCAGGCAGCCAATCTATGATTTACAGTCTGACCATTTTTGTATTATACCTTCTTAGTGTTTTCATAAACAAAATAAGGATAATGAGGAAGAACTTCTTTACTTTGAGGGTGACAGAGCACTGGAACAGGCTGCCCAGGGCGGGTTGTGGGGTCTCCTTCTCTGGAGATACTCAAAGCCCACCTGGATGGTGTCCTGTGCAACCTGCTCTGGGTGACCCTGCTTTAGCAGGGTTAGGGGTGGACTGGATGATCTCCTGAGGTCCCTTCCAACCCCTGTCATTTTGTGATTCTATGATAATAATGCTCTACAGAAGGAGTAATAGTGCATTCTTCTAAATTCTGTTGCAGAAGGCACAGAAGAAGCAGCAAATTAAGTGTAAGGGACAATTTCTGTTTGTCTGACAATTCCCTTCTAAATCTATTACACTTTAAATAGCATAAACAGAGATTTAGATGAAAAGTGAGAAACATTGCTCTTATATTAGATATTTGAGAAGCACAAAGAAAAAAATGAATCCAAGGAAGATGTGCTTTCTTAGCTTGGAATTCAGTCCATAATTGCAGTGGAAGGAGCTATGGTTTAAATGACTGAATTGTGAGTGTTAGTTTGTTATTCATAGAAGTTGAACAGTAGATGATTTTAATAGCTTTTTTTCCTGTCAATTGATGTGTATTTTCAGATACAGTTTCAATGCGATTGCCAGCCATCAGCTGTAGTCCAGGTAAGTAATTATTATCTGTAGCCCAAGTAACCAATTACTAACGTATGTTGAACTGCCATGCGCAGTATTTATGGGTTACTTTACCTTCATCCCGAGTTTTAAGACACCCAAGGTGATCATTTTTCCTTCCAGAGGGAGTGATGGAAATGGCCTTGGACTTATTTAACCAGAACTTATCCAAAACTGATTTATGAGCAGGAGTTTATTTGTAATTTTTTGTTAGTCTCCATTAAACATTATTAATTTAAAACATGGCAATCCATCATGTTAGACATGACTGGTTTGGTAAGACTATCTCACAGTTTGCGTAGATTAAGCTCTTGGGAGCTTACATCAATTTGTGTCTTTTCAGGAGTACTGAACCTCAAGTGACAGTCTACCTGGTTGCAAAATGAGGTGTCTCAGCATGTTCCATACCCGCTGAATTACTGTCTTAGGTACAGTCTGTATTCAGTAATTTGAGACCCTGTGTAGGTCATACAGAGGTGTCAGATTTAGTGAAATCACCGTACATTTGCACCTTCCTTTGATTTATAATTAGCATTGCCTTCATTTTCCGCCTACCTTCCCAAATTCACATTTTCTTCCTTTTTTTTGTAGTGTTCTCAAACTTTTTTATCCACATCTTAAGCTTTCTGAAGGCAAGTATATTGGCCTATGCTGTAGTAATCTTCCTTAATTGATTTGGGATGTCTGCCAGTCTCTTCTATTATTCTGTGCTGATATCTTTATATGACTGGCTTTTATCCAAGTGCTGTCATCTTTTGCATTCTCTTTATCCTTTTGCTCTTTTTGTGCTGAGAGACTGTATTCTCAGCCTTTGAGTGTTGCCCCTTCATCTCTCACGTTTGCAGTGTAAAAGGTACAAAGGGCAAACTTTCCAAATACTGAGATCTCCATGCTTGCCCTTTCTGGTATTTTCTCTACTCTCTTTGGTTAAGACAGTTGTTGCATGGCATTCATCTACTTGATAAGATGACATTTAAAGGTTTGATTCATTTTACTCCCATTTAGTACTTTGGTGAACTTATTTTTAGTGCCTTATTTTTTTCTCAGTATTTTACTTTGTATTTTCCACTCTATAGTTGATTCATTGAAGAAGAGGATGTGATTCAGAATCAGAACACTGTGCCATCATCATGTTCCCATAAAGCTTTCTCATGAAGCTTTTTTATTTCTGTAAAACATGTTGTAAAAGAGATGAATTTATAATGAGCTTTGATGTAATTGAAAAGCAACTTGGTTTTATGCTGGGGATTGTTATGTTTTCATCTTCATTATAAGGCTCATAATGTATATCGGTTCTTTTAGATTAAAGGGAGAAAGCTATCCTTAGACAACTGAAAATTCCTGTGTTGTGGTGATATTTGTTTGCCTTTACATGGTCTAGCTCTTTCTTCATGTGTCATCTGCTGCAAAATGACCTGTGCTCTGAAAAACAGAATAAAAGTAGTTCTTTAGTCTCCTGCTATAAAACATCAGCAGTGATCTACAGAAGAAGAAATATAAAAATCAGTTTAATTATGGACCAAAACAAAATCACATATAACTGATTTCCTCATTATGTATTTTGTTCGTATTTAATCCAAATCCCAACCAAACCAAAAGGATTTTGTTTTTCTTTTTTGCTCATTTCAGTGTTCTGTCCATCAGGCAATTAAACCTTGGATAATAGAGCAACCATATTCAGCACAGTGCATTACCATTCCATTAGCCAAAAATGTGTGGCTAATTCAGTCGAATTAATGTGATTAGTAATAGACCTGTATGTAAGGTTAACATTGATAAATTACTTGCTAAAGAATAGGGCCTTGCAAACTTTGTTTTTGTGGATTTATTATCTGATCACCCAGATGCCCATCACCAACTTAATGAAAACCTTGTAGCCATCCTCTCCTGTCTTCAGTTCATGAAATCATTAGTGATTCATCTTTTATTACTCTAAGACCTAATTTTTTTGCATATGGACAAGCTTTCATGGATTAACCCACCTGGACCCCCCAGCTGTCCAAGTGAATGGAAAAAGACAGTTTTTTATATTCTTTTTGTAATCAAGATTATGATTTTGGTGTGTTATGTTTTTAGGGTTGTAAGTACTGGAGAACATACGTATAGAAGTTGGAGATCGGATTCTACCAACTATAAGCATTATTATCTGAATGAGATAGAGATGACACCATCTGGATGCATTTCAGAAGTATTAGGTTTCCTCTTGGATCATTATGCAAATATTTATATTTACAGATAATACATTGTATCTGTCTATAGTTATTTTTATTTGTACTAAAAATAATAATGAATTATCATACCTTTAGTGTATTTTATGTAATATACTACATGGAACTGATGCGATTACAATCAGTAATATATACTTATAGTCCCCATCTAAACCAATATCTGAGCCATTTTCAAAATATGTTCATCTCCATAACACCTGTTAGGCATTATTACTTATAATCTGCCACCATTTTACAGAAAGAGGAGCTGGAAAACATAGGTTCTGTGTACACTGTTTTTGGAAAGCAGATTCACCAGTTCACCATGTTATTCACCACAAGGAGTGATGCAAGGGCCAGGTTTAGGGTAAGCCAGCTGCTTCACACAGTAGGAAAATCTCTAGTGCCTTCTGCGTTGTAAAGTTCATCCAAAGGCACCGTTATCTGCAGTGACAGCTGATCCACCCCACCAGCATGGGTCTGGCCATTTTCATATTTCTTGCAAAGCAGTCACATTGGAGGACTAACATCATGCATGCAAGAGAGGCCAAAATCCTTCTTAGAAGGGACTGATTTACCATTTACAAGGGAAGGTGGGATTTTTAGTCAGTCCTCATTCTGGTTGCTTACGAGGACAAGGTAGATACCTGGAACCAGGTCTCCAGAGTATGAGCATGTGACATTTCTGTGACCAGGCAGCTCAGGTTCAGTAAAGACGCTGTCACTGATGTGAGGAAACTTGCCTTGTATCACACAGGGAGTATGTCATAAAGTAGCAGATGAAATTCTCTGTTTCCATATCCCACAGTAATACTGTAGCTACTGGGCCTTCTATCCCATAACTGGCAAGTTATACTTGCCAGTCACATAACACTGTGTATTTTTTAAAAGTTATATAAACAGTAACTAGTTAGCGTTCACAAAATTCTTAGAAGGCAGGAGATGATTATCCTGTGTACACAGGTATTAGCCCTGAGCCCAAAGGCTGCGATGCTTAACTAATGCAGATCATAGATTTGAATTTTCTGTTCAACTTGAAATTCAAGACATACCATCACATAAGATCAAGTCTTTGCAAGGTCTATCCAAATGACTCAGTAGGCTATTTTGCCATCTTGTCCTATAATTAACTATAGCAAGCAGTAATTAACAAGGGTGCTTTAAATCCTTGATTTAACGTTCTTTTAAAATAGGTACAAGGTAAATGGAACCCTGGACAATCTGTCCAGCTTTCTCTTCTCTAGCATTTCAAAGGCACCTAGAAACTTGGCTTCTAAGTACTACTAAGCAGATTTAGACCCAAAGGACATAAGATACATAAAAATTAGTCTGGCCGTAAGAGAAAATGGAAAGGGCAGATTGGCAGCATTACATGAGAGAAGACAGTCTGTTCTGCATAAAAGAGGAATAGAATATGCTACCAGGTTGGACTATCTCTTGAAACTCTTCTACTTCAGTTGGCATTAATAAGCTACTTCCTCTCTCATGATTGTAGCATTATTATGTACAGGAGAAGCATGTAATGCTCTTGTGTATAACTTATTCTGTCCCCAACCTGTAGGTGCCTTATCTCATACTCTGGGGAGAATTTTCAGTTTGACTCCAAATTCACAGGACTTTCAGAGATGCCAGAGCGAGTATAGCTGCAGACATGTGAACAATAAAGCTGATATTAAAAAAAGTAGCTGGGAAAGTGAACTACCAGAGTAACTCATACCCACCTGATGTACCGAAGCTAAGAATTCAGGAGCAGTGGATGATTCGTGAGTAATGAGAATATCCAGGTTTAAAACATAATTTAAACCAAACCCAAACCAACAGAACAATTAATTGGGTCTACTCAGGGTATATTCCCATAGAATGATGGGAATAAGGGAATACCACTGTGTTAAATTATTTGATGGCGATAGAAGGGTGAGGCAGAATTATCAGGAGATGGTGCTCATTGTGTAAGTGAGAGGTAAGGGCTATTGTGCTGTGAAATAAATTTTTCATATTGCATAGCAGCAAGTATTACAACTACAGCCTTTTATCTGCTATGCCTGGAGCTTTAGACAAAACCTAATCCCAGTCATAGTGTGATTCTTTCCTGTGGTAATTTCTAGTATATATAAGTGTGGAATACTCTTTGTCAAAAATATTCTTACTCTCTTTTTAGGAAATATGAAGCAAAATGAAATTAATTACATAATAGAAAATGATGTCTACTAGTCTAGTAATCAGACTGGACGTCATGAGATCTGCAGTGTGTTTCAGTTTTAGTTACAGTGAATTGATACCTGGTTTTAGGACTTTGGGATTATGTTTACTTCAGCCCTTATTTGTGTCTGAATTGAGCAAATAGTGAAACAGTTTGGATTGGAGCAAAGGATATTAAAGGTACAGGCATGCTTCCATATTCAGAAGAAAAGCCATTAATAAATACTGAAGTGGGAATCTCTCCCATCATGACAATTTCTTAAAAATTATGACCTATTGTGTTCTTGACTGATAAGTCACAGAGCAGCAGCACGATCCACCAGGAAGGCTTCAAAGTTTAATGTACAGTATCATCTCAAGCTTTTCCCGTTAGCACAGAAAGAGGCTGGCATTGCAAGCTCTGTAAGACTCACTGAGCATAAATATTATTTCTTTTTCACAACATAGCTTCTACAGTATTTTGCATGAAGAAATTTGCTGTGCACTTAGTTTTTTATTCAAGATTTAAAAGGTTGATGAAGTTGGCTCTCTTTTGAGTCAGAGATGGTTGATTTAGTTCATGAATCAATTCTCCTGCTATTAGTATGCAAAACTGAAGTGAAATTTCTTTGAAGATAGGGTAGGCATCCAAAAAAATAGGGCAAAAGGACTGCAGAAGATCAGTTAGACTAAACTTCTGCCCTGAAACAGGGTAAAAGATGTAGTGGTTGGTACCAGTCTTGTAGAAAATATTTCTGGTTAGAAGTAGCTCAGTTTTAGTATCAAATGGGATGTATAATGAAAAGTAGAACAATGTAAGAAACAAAAAATGAATTGCTGTTCATGCAATAGAGGTTCCTTAGTCCTCCTTCTATACAGATTAGCATGACTGGTTGTTTTGGAAATGACATTGCCACAGCTAGAAAAACCATCACTGTCCCAGTCTCAGACGGTATATAAGCAAGTAAATTTAAATACACATATACCACAGGGGACATATTTTTAAAGGTATTTGGGCACCTAATTCTTATTCTTGTGTGCTCTAGTGCCTTTTCTAATCAAGTCACATTCATCTGTCAAGCACTTGCCATCCTAAGATAGGAATCTACTTTGCCAATATTATTTACAAAATTCTCAGGGCCCTGTGAGTTAGGCAGACTTAAGGACAGCCACTTTAAGGACTGGTACGTGCAAGTTCAAAGGTGCTAAATGGATGATAAGGCACATCAGTAGAAGAGCTCTGTCAAGTACCTAGAAGACTTAAATTCTAGTCCTCTACATTCAACATTTTTTTATAAAGTTGCCTATATATCATATAAAGTCCCAACGATGTGCAATTTAATAAAGTTTCTTGTGTTCTCCCCGAGATTCAGCATGGGGGTGGTCTCTTAGAGGTCAAGACACATGATGTATAAATAGCTACAATCCCAGTTCTTAAGGCATAAGTGGCATTTTTCCAAAGCTCATCTTGCTGCTAGAGTTTTTTTGCAACTTGTTAGTTGTTGTGGGTTATTTTTCATTCTTTTATGCCATGATTTGATAATCTTTATTGTTAAAGAATATGGAGGTGTCCTACGCAGCTGTCTTTGCTTTACAGATGACAGCAGGAAGACACTGCCAAAGGTTAGACATGGCAAAATCCACTTTATTTACAGCAAAAAAGAAATAGGAAAGATACTAAAATCTGTTTCTATTTGTATTTCTATTTGTTTACAAATGACTTCAGTTGCAAAGCATGCTATCATTGAACGCTAAATGGCGTTCATAGTAGTATGAGATGCATAATATGATTTTATAGTACAGATTTGGAGAGTTTCTGAATAGGCAAAGAAAAGCCACATGTCATTTGTAAAAGGAATTCATACAAATTGCTCAGTTAACATTAGCTCCTGGGCTGTAGGAGTTTGCATCTTATTAAGTGATATCCAAGTCATCTTTTCTCACTACGCATCCACCCAAGGAAGGCAGAAATTCTGCAACACTGGCAAGCCATACAGTTGTAAAAGATTGTATGTAAAAGCCTTTCTTCTTTTTTCCTACCTCTCCAGCTATACTATTTGGACTAATAAAAATTCTTGCCATTATTTACAAATTTTTCCATGCCTGTGTTCTCAGGTGGCTGTGATTACACTACTGCTGGGCGCTCTTCTCTGGCACTTTGATACAACATACCTCAAATATGGTGAAACTAATGAGGCCATGAATCTGAAAAATGTCTTGAGCCTTATTTTAAACCCTGAAGCATCCATCTTCAAATTCAACCCCCTTACAAGCCTAAGTTTAGGCACTCGCTTAATTATCCTCCTGAATGGGAATGCTAATGAGCCACAGTGGCATAAGAAAGGAAAACCTTACTAAAAGGTTTTAGGAGTGCTTTGCTCTGTGTACCAACTTCTCAGAAGTGGTGTAAACCAATAAAAAAAACCCCCCAAAACCAAAAAAAAAAACCCCAGAAAACAATTGACATGAAAAATTAATTAAGAAAAAAAAATAATTTTGAGCAATCTCTACTAAGGAAATGTTAAAAAATATGTACAAATAGTTTCTCTTCTTCAGATATATAGTACTGTTATGTGAAAAGAAAGTATGAATTTTAACATCACCGTGACAACCTATAATGCCACAGTGCATTTTTTCATCATAGTTTGCAAGCTTTATTATTTTATGTTACCTAAGTATGCAAAGCCATTTACACAGTGGCATGTAAATAAACATGTTTCAGTGGACTTTCAAGACATTTTTCAAACATTATCATTGGACCAGGTGTATTCGGTTTAGTTATTTTTGTTAGTTTCTTATCCATTGGATTTAAGACACAGAGTATTAAATGGAAATCACCAAAATTCATGTGTGATGCTGAGTATTTTTCTACCTGTCTTGTCTGAGCATCAGCAAAGAGCACTAACCTAAATCAAAGTTGCAGGCAATAGATTTGCTAGAGGTTTGCTGTCTGCAATTGGCTAAGAATGGAAAACAATAAATTTTAAAAGATTGAACTAATATAATTGTCTTAAAGAATATGAAGGTTTTGAAAATGTATTTAGAGTGCTATACAAAAAAAAAAAAAAAAGAGCTGGAGTAACTAAAAATGGATTATTTGTGTATTTGTGTAGAGCTATGCCAATGCCAAATTCCTCTGAAAATCTACCAGGTGCTCTTAGATTTGCTATGTGGTAAACCCCAGTAACTTCCATTTTTTTCATGGTTGATTGATGCCACTGTCAAGATCCACACTTTTGGGCTGCCTCACTGCTGTCAGAAATCCATGCCTGTCGTCGTTCTTTATGAATTGCATCAGGTGAGTATTGTACCCCATGCACAACTTTGGCCGCTGGTTTCAGGGGGTTTTGATGGAATATGGGGGTTCTAAGAGAAGAACCTGGTTATTTTTCTGTTGGAACTGGTATCTGGGAATATTAATGCTCAAATCTATGTAAAGATTCAGACACCTTCCGAGGGCTGGGTGGAATTTAGACATTCAAGTGCAGAAATGCAGACTCTAATCCCACTCCTTTTAACAGTAAGGTTCAGCAGATGCTTTGTGTTCTCATCCTGGGCAAGACCAGACACAGGTCAATCTTTTATGGGGACTGAAAGGTTTGGATACGGACTCATTAAGGAACTCTTTCCAGAGGGCAGGCATTCCCACAGTCCGTACTTACAGGTGGCCCAGTGGTCCAGCCCAGTAGGGGTGCCTTTAACTTATCTCAAGAGGACCTACAGAATCATGCACAGCATCAAACCCAATGATCACTGTATCCATACAACAGGGGAAGAGGAAGTACTAGTTTTCTTTTTGTGCAACAGCATGGTGGTTAAACCGTTTTCCCAGAGCATATCAAATAGAGTTCATAACATAGGCCATAACAAATGTTATCCATTGACTTAGCTGTATTTAAAAACGTACCCTATTTCCTCTAAAATATAAAAATAAGACAGGACTTAGAAAATAAAGGTGTTGGGTTTGTAATTACTTGGATAATTTTTTGTTATCATGCTTTACAAACAAAAGAATAAGGATTTCATAGGAAAGGAACAGTTGTAAAGTGCAAAAGAGAAGGTTTTTAAATAGCAGAATGTGTTTTACAGAATAATTTCTTTATTGCCACTGCAGCAGAAAGGGAAGACAGAGCATGTATAGAATTTTAGCTATAGTCTTCAAATCCAAAAGACTTGCAGTGAGGAGAAAAAACCCACCCTTTTCCAAGTTCATGAACAGGTAATCAGGTGATGCACAGTATTTTGCAGATATATAATCTTTATACTTAGACAATATCTATTACAAAATCCTGAACAAAAAGTTAGTAAGATGAACAATAAAGACAAGTAAATATCTAAGTCCAATATTTTTAATAGATATTTTAAAATTAAAATATGGTTTGCTTGTTACTATCTATTTAACTGTGTCCAATTTTTTTTACCTATCTAGTTTTCTTTCTTTTTAAGCATAATCACTAGCAGAGCAGCGATGGCAGTAAAGCATTCTCTCTGTAGCCCAATACATGCCACGGCCAAGTGCAAGGTCCTGTACCTGTGTTGGGGCAACCCTCAGTACCACTACAGGCTGAAGGGATGAAGGGATTAAGAGCGGCCCTGTAGAGAAGGACTTGGGCATAATGGTGGATGAAAAATTGGACACAACCTGGCAATGTGCTTTAAAAAATGCATATTAGAAAAAAGAAACAAATTTAAATATGCTTAATGTGCTTTCTCCAATACTTACAAACCAACTCCATTTGAAAATCTAGTTGCTTATATATTGTACTCTGTTGTACATGGCTTCTACTTTTGGTATGATGTAAAATTACCGTCCCTGAAAAAAATGAACTGAGTACATTTTAAGAGATACAAGGCTGAGTGTATGGTCCTGCACCTGGGTCAGGGCAATCCCCAGTTTCAATACAGACTGGAGGGATGAAGGGATTAAGAGCGGCCATGCGGAGAAGGACTTGGGCATAATGGTGGATGAAAAATTGGACATGAGCCAGCAATGTGTGCTCGCAGCCCAGAAAGCCAACCGTATCCTGGGCTGCATCAAAAGCAGTATGGCCAGCAGGCTGAGGGAGGTGATTCTGTCCCGCTACTCCGCTCTGGTGAGACCCCACCTGGAGTACTGCATCCAGCTCAGGGGCCCCCAACATAAGAGGGACATGGATCTGTTGGAAGAGGACCAGAGGAGGACCACAAAAATGATAGAAGGGACGGAACACCTCTTCTATGAGGACAGGCTGAGAGAGTTGGGGTTGTTGAGCCTAGAGAACAGAAGGCTCTGGGGAGGCCTTATTGTGACCCTTCAATATATAAAGGGGGCTTATAAGAAAGGCAGAGAGAGACTTTTTACCAAGGTCTGTAGTGACAGGACAAGGGACAACGCTTTTAAACTGAAAGAAGGGTAGGTTTATATTGGACATAAGGAAGAAATTTCCTATGATGAGGGTGATGAGACACTGGAACAGGTTGCCCAGAGAAGTTGTGGATGCCCCTTCTTTGGAAGTGTTCAAGGTCATTTTGGATGGGGCTTTGAGCAACCTGATGTAGTGAAAGATGTCCTTCTCATGGCAGGGGGATTGGACTAGATGATCTTTGAAGGTCCCTTCCAACCCAAACCATTCTATGATTGTATGGGATGGAGCATTCTGTGTGATTCTTTAGCTCCCAAAGCTGCAACTTGCCTCACTGACAGAGTAATCAGTGGAGCATGTCTTCTATATGCCTGGAAGTAGACAGGGCTTCAGAGGCTGGAGGAGTTTTCTGAAAAGGTGTGGGGGGCTCCTTGGCACTCAGCTGACCTCATGCTCTTAACAGCTTTTTTAATTATTTGGAGCATATGTGGTATGATTCAGTTATCTAAATGTATGTCAGATTGCAGATGTTCTAGAGAATTCCTTGGTGCTGACTGGTACTATTCAGGACTTGTAGAAGAGCTGTGCCCTTCTGCAGCAGCATCTGAAGGCCTAGCAGGATACCAAAGGCATTTCAAATGGCACCAGATACCTACCTCTAGAAAACTGAATCCAGGATTAATGATTCACTAAGACACCACTCCACAGCACAGATTTTGGGGCAAAACATCCAATCAGTCATTTTTAAACCATTTTAAATCACAAAGTTACTTTCTTTAATCAGGTTTACCCTCATAATATAAATTTTAAAACCCTGAAAATTGTCATAATATCCACTTAAATAACTTCCTAGCAAATCACATGGAAGTTTCATTGTGCTTGTTGATGCACATTGAGCTTGAAGGGGTTTTTTAAACACCAATATTTTCCCATGGAATCACATTGTTATATGTATTTTGGATCTTATTATTACTAGCTGCATAACTCGTTGGGAATAACTGACAGAGCACTTCAGTATTTAAAAGGCACTGTTTTAGGGTACTTTGGGTACACAGTCCTCAAAGGCCAATTGATAAATAAACCAATCCTCTTCTATCCACTGAACTAATTTCTTCTTTTGATTAGTGTGGCATATGTTTAAATCAAAAATTACATTCACTTGAGACGAGCAAGACGTGAGGTTATCTGCCCTTAAGAATATCTATTTAAACTGTTGGATTCACTGGAAAACAGACAATTTCAGGAGAAGAATTCATATACAAAGAAGAAGAAAAAAAGCCTTTCTTTGCCTGTAACACCACCCATTACTGAATCATATCCTGCCTAGATTGGATTCTGTAGAGTGGGTGGAAAAAAGAATATTTGAAAGGTGAGCATTTGATCATTGCCTCTGAGAGCTGACAGCCTTTCCCAAAGCATAATTAACAATGCATTGGTCACCTTTGTACCATTGGCTTTGTGATCCGGTGCTCAAAAGAAGCAGAGAAAAGATATGCAGGGTGGAACAAAAGACAGAGTTCACAGGTATCAGTTTAGAGTTAGAAGCTGGAATCAGACATCAGAAAAAATATTCTTAAACTATGAGGAGAATCATGAAATGGTACAATTTTCCCAAGAAAGCAACGTCATCTCAAGTGCAGTGTGGAATTTGGTTGAGTGGACTTTCTGTTGGATTATTACAGACATTAAAGAGAAGCATTAGGCTCATAAATGAAACCTGGGAATAACACATGGTTATGTGTTAACATAATAATACCATAATATGGTAACAAATGGTTTTCTGAACAGCTGGAGTCTACCACTTTCTTTTACATTTTTGGGAGGTTTTCCCTAGTTTTTGATAAATGTACTAGAGAATTGATTCCTGTATGGGATCTTTTTTACTCTATGACCTTTCTAAGCCTTAACAGTAAGAAAGAGTGGATCAGGTAATAAAAATCAGTTATGTATAAAAAGAAATTTTGCACTGAAATAAGTGGAGCTATGCTAGTTTACCTCAACTGGTTCTAGGTCTAGGAAGCCAATACTGCATGTAGGAAAAAAGCATGTGATTTGGCAACACCTAAGCCTGCAAGTAAATGCAATCACTGAAATGTAATGCTGTAATACATGTAACAGTGAAAGCCCTTGGATGTCCTGAAGCATTAAGCACACAGCTTTAACCACGTGCATGATTGCTTTATGGAATCAAAAAGACAGCCATGGTGATGACCTAGCACAGCAGATATTATGTACATTAAAACTCACAAGCAAAAGTAAGAGCTGAACTGTTGTTGCAGGCACTAATAGCAGCAATGAAAAATGTAGTCAGTTGTCTTTGTGTGGTAAATACATTACTTTTGGTGTCCTAATTATTTTTTAGTGCCAAATTATTCATTATTCATGACCTGCATAAAATAGTCAAGGGGTAAAATAGTTGTCTAGGCTAGATACATGTTATTTAATGATCCAACTCTGTGATTAAAACTAATCAATGCATTCCCAAATGGCATTTTTCAGTGAAATTCTAAAGATCAAGGAAAAACTTACGCATAATACTTCTGTTATATTAACACAAATATCAAAATCCCTCAGGATAAAAGTCTTCTCAGGAGAAATATATCATATAACACAAGCGTTAATGGACTAATTATGAAATTATGAAATTGTACCAAAATATTTAAAGCTACAATGGTAAAGTAGTTAGGTAGAACAAGCCTTTTACATCAGATCAGCTGGGAAAGATACTGCAGTGTTAGTTCTGGAACTGTTGGGTTCAAACTCAGCCATCAGGAGGTTTATTTATGTCTATGAAATACTGAAAAAATAAGGAATAATGGGAGATGAAGTTCTCAGTTGCTGTTCAGATAAGTCACTACACTAAGACCAATTACAGTCCTTCAAATCTAGTTCTTCAGAAACAACTGTATCTCACCATCTGATCAGAAGATGAAAATATTGGTGCTTGAGTTGAGCGCAGAAGTAAGAAAACCCCACTAATAATAGTTTCTCTGTTATGCCCAAGGTATTTCTGACTTGGAGTATACCTGACAGTTAACACTGAGCAGAAAGTTATTCTTAGATATTAAAATTCTGGCATGAAGGGTCATACTAATGTGAAACCATTTCTCAAACAGGTGACTGAAATGGGTAGACACCTTCATGCTATTGCGATATGACTTTGCAGTTTGACCACAGAGACATAGAAATAAAGGACTGTGGATACCTTGCCACTTTATAGAGCCTGTATATGCAGTTAAATTATCTTCTTGCTGATAAAATTAATTTTAAGCAATATATATTCTGACCAATTGAACTTCTCTCCATAAACATTAGTTTGGACACAGTTACTCCCATGTCTGAAGCTGAATTTGTATATTCTAAAGCCCTAAGCATGACAAAGGCATCATCAATTACAAACCAGCTTGCATAGAAGGAATGTAACTTCTGTTTCACTTAGATCATCCTTGTACAAAAATACCTACTCACAACTGAAATATATGAAGTTACAGAGTCCATCACATCCATTTGACCCAACAGTCAATTACTTCATGTTGAGCATCAATTCTAATTTTGATTTAATTTTGTCTTGCTTGAGCTTCCAGTCACTGGGTTTCCCTACTTTCTTTTTTTTAGATTCTGCATATTGTCATTTTCAAATGACTTCTTAGTCTTTTTGTTTGTTTGTTTTACATAAATGAAATTAGGTGTTTCTTTTACTATAATTCAGGTTTTCATAACACTCTGGTGACCTCTGATGCCTTTAATTTTTCTGGCATATGTTTTTAAATTAAGACATTAGTGGCCTTTCACAAGTAGTGCTGTCACCTTCAGACAGAGAGGGAAAATCACCTTCTTACTTGCTACTGTCTTGCTCAGAGGCAAAGTTTACATTTGCCCAGTTGGCTGCTGCAGCTCTGTTTGAGGATTACACGTTTAGTTGATGACTGATGTTTTTTCCCAAAGACATTTCATCTCCCCGATGCTAAGGAAGATGCCCTTTTATAATAATTCCATCCAACAGTAACAACTCCATTTCAGCATGACACATGCTCTTTGCATCCAGATTTGTATTATCTGATTTAAAGCAATGGGATAGCGGGATAACACCACCAAACCCAAACTAATCCCCAATGAAAACAGTTCAAAGAATGGAAAACCTACTTTCAGACAAACATCTGGAACAAGATGTCAATGCATATGACTCTGGCCTTTAGAGTAGTGGCCAGAGCATCTTCCTAACCCTAACAAGTCTGGGTACAGCATTTGAAGAAAGCTGTATGCAGACATAATACTAAGCAATCCTTCCCATGTTATCTGGGAATTACTGTTTCCTTATCCCCTCTGATGTGTCTACGTGGAAACCCTTTATCGTGCCTGGATCATTGCGGCCCACTGCACCTGTCTCCATAGGGAACATCCAAATGAAGGCTTGCAAAGTCCTCCATCCGTTAGCATCTGACAGGCGCTTCTGCCGCAAGAGTCTCAGGTGAATGCTTTTGTACTAAAGTCAAAGTGTTCACGGTGCCTTCCACTAAGAGCTCTTCTCTATCCAGCATACATTTGTTCTCCAGACAGCATATTCATAAATGAGCTGGAAAAGAGAGTGAGCTCTGAGGTGATAAAGTCTGATGATGATACGAAGTTATTCAAAATAAAAAAGACAGGAGATCACTATGAAGAACTACATAGGGAACTTATGAGACTGAGTGACTGGGCAATAAAATGAAAGATGAAATTTGGTGTAGATAAATGTCAAGTGATGCATATGAGAAGAAAGAGTCTCAGCTTCTTGTATAAAATGACGGGCTCTGAGGTGACCGTTAATGCTACACATGTGACACTTGAGGTTATGAGAGACAGATCAATGAAAAAATGTGCTCAGTACCTGCCAGATGGCAAAACAAACATCCAAACAAGCAAAAAAGCCCAACAAATCCTGGGACTTGTCAGGAAATTATTTGAGAACAAAGCAGAAAACAAAACTGTGTCAATGTATAAATTCATGGGTCACCCTCATGCTGAATCCACAGAGCATCCAAAGCACAGAGGGTTTCCGTCTGTACCACACAATTTCCCCTTGTGTAGAAACCAGAACTCCAAGGAAACAAATATACACCCTGGTATGGGGTCAGCTTGAAAATTAATCGCTGTGAGAACCATGATCTGGAAACACCACTGTGTAAAGTAATATAGTCTTTGTTTCAATTCTCTAGCAAAAAGAGGCTGAAGCACATACCTTTTTGCACAGGAATACTTAGCAAAATCCTAGATTAGATATGTGGATTCCCATATGAAAGAGAAACAAAGTTTGTGGGAATGAGCAATATTTTTACTTGCCTAGCTTGTGTGTTGTATTGGGTCAAGCTGCATAGTGCTGTGCTTGCTGTTGCTATGTAAAAAGGTGTTGGTAACACACCAATATTTTGGCTACTGCTGAGCAGTGCTCGCACAGCATCAAGGCTGTGCCTCCAACATTCCCCCCATTGTCCCCAGTGGGCTGGGAGGGGGCAAGATTTTGGGAGGGGATGTAGCCAAGACACCTGACACAAAACAACCAAAGGAATATTCCATACCATATGACATCAGCTCAGACATAAAGACTAAGTGAAAAGGAAGGGGGGGGGGGGGCATTAATCTTTTATGATGTTTTGTCTTCCGGAGCAACAAGTATGCGTACTGAAGCCCTGCTTCCCGGGAAGTGGCTGGACATCACCTGCTAATGGGAAGTAGAGAATAAAATCTTTTCCTTTTGCTACCGCTCACGGCCTTTGCTTTTGCCTTTTTATTAAACTGCCTTTATCTTGACCCATGAGTTTTCCTTCTTTTCCATCTCATTCTCTCCTCGCCTGTCCCACTGAAGAGGGGAGTGATAGAGCAGCTTGGTGGCACCTGGCGTCCAGCCAAGGTCAACCCACCACACGTGTATATACATATGTATATATACAGCTAAGAGCAGACAAGCTTTCAGCGGAACAAGCCTTTCTCTAGGAGAAACACAGCAAGTATCAAGCTAAATTCCAGCTAGGAATAATTTATATGAATATAATTTGTATACCAGAGAAAAAACACTGTGTGAAAGGAAAGGTTGGTTGGCATCTGTGGGGCAGAGGCTAGAAGTGGCAGGAAAACTGTAAAGGACTGTGAATAAATGTCTCTATTCAGTCTGTGGCTTCAGTAGTTGTGAATTTTAGTTGCCAGGTTTATTTTCCTTGTTTTGTAGATCTCCACTGAAGATCAATACTCAGATGTAGTGATTAGTGGAAAAAGATCCACAAAAGCCTGTATCTGATCAGGAACCTGTCTACAGAAAGCAAGATTGTGATTTCCCCCGGTGAAGAGGGGAATGTGTTTTAAACTATACCTTTCTTCCCCAAGGATTTAGGAAACTCTCCACACTGAAGAAAGGGACTTAAAATCTTAAAACATCTCCTGAAGTTAAGTGCCTCACTCAAATTTTTCTCACAAAACATGGCTGAAGAACTGCTCAACATACTTTTAGTCAATGATTCTGATGTTGTTGTACACATCTGGCATGTGTAAAACACTTCCAGCTTCAGTTCATTCCTCCATGTGAGGAAACTGTAGCCCTGCCTTACCTAGGTAGATTAGAGGTATTCCTGGATAGGGCACTCAAACAGCTACATTAGTGAAGCTGATTCACTTTGTCTGAGATAGGCAGGTAAGTTCTGGGCAGGACCTGGAATGTCCATGGGGTTTGCCTCGTGGTAACAAAGCTCAAATGTCAATAGAAGGGACAGAGTTTTATTTTGTTACTGAAAGAGTTATTACAGTATGAACAGCAATCCAGTTCTTTGTGGTAGGTACAGCTATTTTTTACTTTCTGTGAAACTTGGTTCAGAATATATGTTCTCAAAACCTTCCACTTCTGTCACATCAAACCCTCACATTGAGATGAGCAGAAGGACTCCTAGTTTGAGCATCCGAGAAAGTGTAGGCTTTCTCTAGAAAACATTGCTTAGGACTTCCAAGACTACATCCATTCTGGCCATGTCAGTAGTGACATTTCATCTTCTGAGAGGAAGCTAAACAGCATAATGTACAATTTTGTACTAAAAATTCTAAATGTGTCTCCAGATAGGGATGTGGTCATGTGCTCAAAGACAGGCCAAGTTAGCATTGAAATACTGTACTTTACATTCATAGAATCATAGAATCATTAAGGTTGGAAAAGAACTCCAAGATCATCAAACCCCACTATTAACCAAACACCACCATGCCTACTAAACCATGTCCCAAAGTGCCACATCTACACATTTTTAACACCTCCAAGGATGGCGACTCCACTACCTCTCTGGGAAGCCTGTTCCAATGCTTGACCACTCTTTCAGTAAAGAAATTTTTCCTAATATCCAATCCAAACCTCGCCTGACACAACTTGAGGCCATTTCCTCTTGTCCTATTTCTTGTTATTTCATAGAATCATAGAATCATAGAATCATCTCGGTTGGAAAAGACCTTTAAGATCATCGAGTCCAACCGTTAACCTAGCACTGCCATCCCACCACTAAATCATGTCCCTAAGCACCTCATCTATCCTTCTTTTAAATACCTCCAGGGATGAGGACTCCACCACCTCCCTGGGCAGCCCATTCCAGAGCCTGACAACCCTCTCGGTGAAGAAGTTTTTCCTAATGTCTAGCCTAAACCTGCCCTGGCGCAGCTTCAAGCCATTCCCCCTCATCCTATCGTCTGTTACCAGGGAGAAGAGGCCAACCCCCACCTCGCAACAGCCTCCTTTCAGGCAGTTGTGGAGGGCGATCAGGTCTCCCCTCAGCCTCCTCTTCTCCAGACTAAACAACCCCAGTTCCCTCAGCCGTTCCTCACCAGCTTGGTTGCTCTCCTCTGGACATGTTCCAGCAAGGCAACATCTTTCTTGTAGTGAGGGGCCCAAAACTGAACACAGTATTCGGGGTGTGACCTCACCAGCACCAAGTACAGGGGCACGATCACTTCCCTACTCCTGCTGGTCACACTATTCCTGATACAGGCCAGGATGCCATTGGCCTTCTTGGCCACCTGGGCACACTGCTGGCTCATGTTTAGCCAGCTAACATTGCACAGCTGCATCCATAACACATGTGACCAAGCCCTAGATTTCATGTCAGAATGGTTTGGATTGGAAGGGACCTTCAAAGATCATCTAGTCCAATCCCTCTGCCATGAGAAGGACATCTTTCACTACATCAGGTTGCTCAAAGCCCCATCCAAAATGACCTTGAACACTTCCAAAGAAGGGGCATCCACAACTTCTCTAGGCAATCTGTTCCAGTGTCTCAACACCCTCATCACAGGAAATTTCTTCCTTATATCCAATCTAAACCTACCCTCTTTCATTTTAAAACCACTGCCCCTTGTCTTGTCACTACAGACCTTGGTAAAAACTCTCTCCGTCTTTCTTATAAAGGCTGCAGTAAGGTCCCCAGAGCTTTCTGTTCTTCATGCTGTACAACCCCAACTCTCTCAGCCTGTCCTGATAGAAGAGGTGTTCCAGCCTCTGATCATTTTCTTGTCCCTTCTCTGGACCTGTTCCAAGAGGTCCATGTCCTTCTTGTTCTGAGGGCTCCAGAGCTCGATGCAGTACCCTAGGTGGGGTCTCACCAGAGCGGAGTAGAAAGGGAGAATCACATCGTGGCCTGCTGGCCACGCTTCTTTTGATGCAGCCCAGGATACGGTTGGCTTTCTGGGCTGCAAGCACACATTGCTTGCTCATGTCCAATTTTTCATCCACCGGTATTCCCAGTACAGACCCTTGAGGGACACAACTTGTTACTGGAATAATGAAAAAAACCATCAAGTTTTATAAGGCATATGAGGTTCCTTAATGGTGTATATAGGATCAGAAACTATGTGAATTCTGAGTTAGAAGAGCTGTTAATAAAAGACAGAGTGCTTGCAATAAGTACTTTGAAAACAGAAAATAATTAATGTTGTACCTTGAAACCTCAATGATGGGCACTGGATCCAACTGTGAGATGACAGACATTACAGAGATATTACAGCTGAACAAGTTCTGTGAACACTGGCTGATTTCATCTGCTGATCCTAGTCCCTTCCCTAGTAGAAGCTTAGCCTTTGTATATCTGAGAAACTTGACTTCTGTTTTGCTTTTTTTTCTGCAGAGTTTCTCCTCAGGCCTTATTTACAAAGAAGTCATCATTGGAATGAACGCATCCCCTTAACTGAAATCACCCTGACCAAATAGCAAATGACTTCCAGTGGGATGGTTTTCTTAGCACTGGTATTGTGTCAGGTAGAACTGCTTACTTTAAAAATCAGTGAGAGTGCTCTAGTAAGATGTATGAATAATGAATTAGTCAAATTCTAAGAAACTAAACAAGCAAATAAAGCTAACAATATCCATTTCAGACTTTTTTCAGGGGATTTTCAATAATGCGAAAACCTAAAAAATATAATACTCTGAAATGAAATATTTAAAAGTAAGATAAAATACATGTGGCTCTGTGGTCATTTATGCCTTCTCAGGCAATAATATAGACAAAACCACAAACCCATCTTATTTCTATAGTAAAATGAAACTAGTTGGATCTTTTTTAAAAAGCTTTCCTTTGGAAGCTAAGATGCCAGAACTAATCAGTTGTGTTCTCTCCTCTCCATCTCACCTGACCCTCATCACTTACGTTCCTTACAGTGCCACTGAGTAAACAGTTTGCTCTGGAGAAATGGAAATGAGAGTCACAGGAAAGTCTGCCTTCCTCTTCCAGTCTTTATAACCATAAAGCTGATTCCTGCACAACATATGAGTCTGGAAATACTGTTGAAATTAGTGAACATATTAATAAGAGGTCATGATATCTATAGATTTACTTACTTAACCAAAATTGTTGACTGGAGAATTCACATTATTCAGAACATTGCAGTCACTTTACAGAAGCATAGATATTCATGGTGACAGATAACGCAGAAGCAGTAGCAACAACAGGATTAATCCCTTACTAGAAATTGGGACACTGGAATACACTACCGGGCGTTAATCAGATATTTCTTTTGCTATATAGTAGTGCCCTTTCAGGACACTACTTATATTAAAGCTGGGAGAAAGACTTTCAGAAGAAGTATTTCAGTGACACAGATTAATTGCTAGCGAAGGAATGTTATTTGGATGGCACTTACTAATGCAATGAATTAGCATTTTGCTGTCTTGTTTTTCCCCTCAATAAGCCAGAACCTTCTGGCAGGAAAGAGCAAGAAACTGAATGAAAGAGAATTTAAGTATCCCCAAAGAGTTTAATGCATAGAGGGAGAATACAGTCTCTCTGATTGCCTATATAATTCTGGCCTGCAGTGATGTGCCAGCTCACTAAGGAATAGGGTGGAATAGTGAATAATAGGAAACAAGATACTAGGAAAGTAGAAATTATTAATTATTTCTATTGATAGAAGCTTTTCATGGACTGTCTTACATTGTCCTACAGAGAAGGAAATGAATCTGAGAGGCAAGGATATGAAAAAGGAATTACCCTAATTTCTTCCTTGGTTTACATACTACATGTCCTCACACCTTTCTTTCTCACTTGATGCTTATCTCTCTGTTCCCCTTTCCTCTCTTCCTTCCCATCATTTTTGGTGTCCTCAGCCTCCATATCAGGGTGTACTACCAAATATATCTGCCAACATCCCCTCATAAGCCTTCATGAAATGAGTTGCAAGTAACTGGTCACAAAGGGTTTGTAATGATGGTGGACTATTTCGTGCTAGTGATGTGTATTAGTTAAATGGTAAGATCTTAATTGGAAATGTTGGGAAGTGACTTACCCCAGGACAGAAGGCTTTAGCACCTTATGGGGTTCACATACCTTTTCTACCTCCTACCACACGGTGTTTTTCCTGAAGGAAAGGAAAAAACTATGTGGAGTGAGAGGACAAGAAATTTTTGTGACCCATGTCAAGCTGCACCCATGTAGGGTGCATTAAAAAAGTGGACTTCTGTAATGTGGGAGTGATATTATTTCCCATACACCATCTCTTTTGTATTTAGCTTAAAAGCTCTTTGGAATAAGACTTTCTTTAGCTAGAGGCTACAGACCATGACCACTAGCGTGATGTTCCTCTGCAAGGGAACCGCCAGGCAGCAGGGAAGCAGGCTCTGCAGGAATGTCTCTGCCAAGACATATGGCAAAGGTGGGAACAGGTAAGACCTGCACCATGCACAGTAACATACTTTCTGCTGTGTAAAGGTAACATACTTTCTGCCATGTAAAATGAAGAAGTAGTCCTGAACTTGGTTGGTGCCTGAGGAATAACATATTATATATACTTGGAAAAATAAAACCAAACAAACATGCTTGTTTCACACACATAAGAAAATCTAAGAAACTTGGATTTGGATAATCTAAATGGTGATGTTTGAAAAGAGATCATAGATAAAATAGTCAAATTTTCTGGGGCCAACAGTACTGGCTAAAAACCACGGACATATATCTTACATTTTCTGTTAAATCTCTATGTGTGGAATCTGGCTTCAAAAACCTGGAATAGGTTCCTGGAAAGTTCTCTTAAGGTAAGGGCATGATAAGGGGAGAACAGTAGATTTGGCAAGTCTGAGAAGCAATCTATTGCTTATTTTTGTTGACCTTTGCATTCACCTTGCTGCTGTGTGAAAGCACATCTTTTCAGAATAAAGCAGAGAGGAAATCTGTTCATATTAAAGTTCTGACATGTTCCCTTCCTGCTCAGAGTTTATCCTGACAAAAGGTATTGCATCATGGTACAAGAACCCAGGGGAGCTATAAAGATGGTACCGATGTATTTTTACTGTTTAGGACTCAGTCATGTTAGAGCAGAATACAAAACCATAAATTCAAAAAAAAAAAAAAAGACTTTTGAGGCTCCTGTTAATATGTATTACCCAATAAATGTCTCATGCAGACTTCATACATAGGCCTGGTGACACCTAGAACTTCCCTCTCTTGTGTGTGTGAAACAGTAGTCTACAGGATTGAGTCTTTGTGAAGTGGAAAAGTTCTTGCAGGGAGGGAACAAAACACACTCCACAACCACCATGCTGTGATGCTAAAGAAGTATCCTTTCTCCTTAGGACTGGTTACGTTAGACTCCTGTTACAGTCAATGGAGAGAAACAGGAACATTATATGTTTCTTTTTATCTTAATCGAAGGGGTCATTTGCCGTAGAAGCACTGATCACTCTCCACTGACTTAACTGTCTACATACCTATAGAGACAGACAGACATCTTTATAAATGTGTCTTTAGTGTAATTGCCTATGGTGAAAAGAGACAGATACCAATCCATAAGGATTTTGTTGGTACACAAATGTTACAAAAACAAAGTCAGTATGAGATGAGTGATAAATAACGTGTTAGGAGACCTGCAAAAACAGGCCTTAAGATTCTGAGGCTGGACACCCCAAATTTGCAGGCACTTTTAACTTTCTGGGCCTAAAGATCCCATCTGTCCCTGAGACTAAAAATGGTACTGGCTTACCGGGGAAGGTGGTTATAAAGTGAAGTTGTATAATTTTGACAATCATCACAGAAATACCACAGAAGAAAATATGTACACTACCTTTGGATCAGGACAAGAGTACCATGCAAAACACCAATTTGTAGGGCTGTGTACTGAGCATCATGTTCTTAAACTGAACACAAGCCATCCTGTGCAATGACTGCCAATGCAGCAGTCATTCTGTTTTCAAGATTTACTAAAATATCGGAATTCTGTAAGAAGTGATTCAACATCCATTCATATAATTATATCTTGTGAGATGAAATGCTCTACTTAGCAGAATAAAGGGTCATTGCTAGTGCTAAAGTACAAAAGAAAACCAGGGCTTCTAGGAGTGGGTTCATCCTATTCTGACACAGTTCGGAAACAGCTCAGATGATTGCAACCACCAGAGCACAGAATCAAGTCTCTCGTGGTATCTGTCAGCAACATGTTATTTGCAACAAAATTTAGAAGTCTAAATGTAGGAAAGCATTTAAAAAGTCTCAACATTTACATAGAACTGTCTCTCAGACTCCCCGAGACATCCACATGGAACTGCCATGTATGACACAGGATCTATGGGAGGTCTCTGAAGTGGCCTCTTGGGATCAGGATAGATACCTCAGGATATCTGAAGTGCACTGTGGACCTCACTGCAAGAACGTGAATTAATCTGCACAGAGAGTGTTCAGTTCCTAACTGATAAATACCCGATGCCATTTGGGAGGTCGTGGGGTGCCTGAGCCCCCCAGGCAGAGCAGAGCAGCACGGTGCCGCGTTCTCACCAGCCCTGCCCTGTCCTGGTGCAGTGGCTGCCGGCCAGGTGAGGCTCCTGGCAGCACCTGAAGTGACACAACAGAGCCTGTTTCCAGACACCCAAACCCCGCTCTCTGCAGCCAGCTGTGAGCTAAGTGTGCATGCATGGAGACAGTGGACTTCTAGGTGTTACAACCAGAATTAAAATAAACATTTAGTGCAATGTGAGATGCCCTTGTGTGTCCCTCATGTCTGATCTCAGAGAGGCACACATTTTTCTTAGGTCCTGTGTCCCATCTGCCAGCTTCATGTATATCCATAGGATATTGAGCAGTAAGACAGCCCGAGCGGCACTAGGTCAGTATGTCCAACACCTGACTTGCTCCCTGGTATTTAGACACCACATTTATTTGCCTGCACCCTCATGCTGAGCTCCACCTGCCTCTGCCCTGGTCCTGACAGCAAGGAGGAGGCCCAGGGGAGGTGGGGTGGGACAGGGCAGTGAGGGGCCATGATGTGACCGCAGCACCGGGTCCAGAGGCTGTCCCCACACAGACAGGGGTGACAGTGCGCTCCCCGTGTCAGCCATTTTCCCTACGGGCCTGAGCTGTGGGGATTGCCCATCCCACTGCATTTAACAAGGCTGAAGAGTGACGGCCCTTTTTCCCTGGGCAGCCGAGGGCTGGGCCTCCCATCAGCCCTGCCTCCCCCCAGTGACATGGCAGCCGTGTCACAGCGGGCAGAATGCTGGTGCTGGCCGTGTCACAGGGGGGTGGCGACATGGCTGCCCAGCACGGCTCTGGAAACGGCTGGGCGCTGAGCCGGCCCAGACTGCGGGCGAGCAGGCGGGTGAGCCCGGGCTGCGGCGAGAGGGCAGGGAGGAGAGGGCAGGGCTGCTGGGCCCGGGCAGGGAGGCAGGGCTTGCTCCTGGCGCCACAGAGGGCGCCTGCTCCTCCTTTGCCTTCTAGAGCCGGAGGCTCACACAGGGACAGGACCAGGGCACGGCGCGCTCCTGTCCTCGGCCACACAGCCAGGGAGATTCACTGCCTTCTACAAGGGCCAAATTAAGGAGGACTGGGGGGCCCGGGGAGCCAGGGTGCCTGCTCCCTTTGGGTGTTCCTGTTATCCTCTCTTTTCCCAGACGGGGACAGGACCAGAGCACGGCGCGCTCCCATCCTCCACCACACAGCCAGGGAGATTCGTTACCTGCTACAAGGGCGCCGACACAAAGTTAAGGAATCCAAAATGACACCAGCTCTTGGCACCAACCTAGTGATGCAGTGGCACTCTGAGTGGGCTGTTGGCTGGTGGTGGCCCACGCCACCATGGGATGGGGGTCTCCTGACTGCCCCGGAGATGTGGGACTGACAGCCTTGGCCTGAGGCTGGCAGAGCCCTGGGCAGGGCTTGCCCATGGGGATGTTGCTATTGCTCCCTTGGGTGTTGCTGTTATCCTGTCTTTTGCAGTCGCACTCCCGGACAGGGACGGGACCAGACCATGGCGCAGTCCCGGCCCCTCCCTCCGCAGCCGCTCAGCCAGAGGTTTCGGCACCTTCTGACAAAGCCATTGACCTAAGGCCAAGGAAGCACACACAGCCCCAGTCTGCACCGCACCATGGTCCTGCCGGCAGCTGGAGGCTCCCCACAGCCATGGATGAGGGGAGCTCCGCGCCACCCGCCCTCTTGTCTGAAACTGACCTTGACATAAAATTTTCTGATTCAGGAGCCATTGGCTGCTGCTTCTGCTTTGTGTGTTCTTTTGGGGGAAACCTCCGGGGCCTTTTCCTTATGGTGCTTATTACATTGAATTGCTAGATCTTGACATATGTCTCTTGATAAAAATAGAGGTATCTTTCAATATAGACAGAGAGAAAGCGTACCTGTAGCTTCCTTATGGGAAGGAATTGGGGAGCCAACCAGAGGCTGCTCTGAGATCATGTAGGTATGACGCTTTCCACACATGGAAACCAGCCAATCACACAGCAGGACAAAAAGACGTGGGGTGAGTGGGGATGAGGCAGGAGGCAGAGGTCAGCCTGCTAGGTACGTGGGCTCCGTGCAGACCTCGCCACGAGGTCATTTGTTGTCAAGTGCACAGCTGGGATGTGCTGTGCTCTGCCTCTGGAAATTTTCACCTGAGGCCATCAAAGGAAAACATTTCACTCTCTCACCTGTTTTCTCCTACAAAACAGCCACTAAGATTCACATAAAGATGCATATTTATCCTATTTGGAATTTATTGATTGAAATATTTTCATATATTGATTCAAAACCAAGGCAGAATTTACTGAAGATTTTTTCCAATAATTCATTATAAAGATTTTTTTTTAAAACCCCTAATTTTCACAATGAGACCAATCAGCCATTGGAATAATCTCCCCTCGAAGTGATGGATTCCCCAGCATTGGACCCTTTGAAGATTCAGTTGGACAGGGTGCTGGGCCATCTTGTCTAGACCGTGATTTTGCCAAGAAATGTTGGACCAAATGATGCTTGAGGTCCCTTCCAACCTGGTATTCTATCATTCTATGATTCTATGAGATTCCCAGAAAATCACAAATCTAAGTCAATGATGATAAGACAATACTGGTATCTTAATAATACCTTGGTAATTTTCCAACTCATGGTAGAACCTAAGTTTTGCCAAAGTATGTAAGCTGATTTTTTATGATTCAGATATCTCTGGGGTAAACTATATCATGAGCGCTGGCACAGTGTTCTTTTAATTCCTGCATAGCAGAATCCCATTTGCTGTCTTTCTACAGTTCTTTTTACTATTATTTGAATCAATGAGATTGCTAATCAGATAGTAGTATGCAACTAATGTACAGGAATAGAATACTGTCTAGAGGAGACTCAGAGCCTTACATTCATTGGCAATTTAACATCTATGGTGTTCTTTCCCTCTGCTCTGATTTTTAAGCCACACCTCTTCCAGAAATGTCAATGCAGTATATAGAAAGTGCATGAGGTCATGTTTTGCAAAGCCAAGTGTGACATCCTCATGTTATTCAGAAAGTGTTGAGAAAAGATACTGGTTAAACACAGGAAGGGTATTATAAAAAAGACTGTAATAATAAATATTAGTCATGTTGCACCACGTATCACTCAGAGGTGTTGAAGTAACACTAGGACAGGTGCAGTGTGGGGCTCAGTGGGTTAGACTGGACTAAATGGAAAGCTGCTTTGCCCCAGTCTGTCACCCAAGGACAATAAGAGCACAAAGAGAGTTTTGAATTCACTTGAACCAAAGTCCTCCTCAGAGTTGAAACCTGATTCAAATCCCATACCGTTCAGGGTTAAGGTACCTCTCACAAGTTATGATTTACTGACCTGTGATTCAGACAGTACCAAACCCACTCAAATCACATTTGGACACAACTCGATTACTTTTTAAAAACTGTGAAATCAGGTCACTTAATCACATTAGGAATGCCTGATCACTCAGGTTCAATTCCAGTATGGTCTGGAAGCTGATGTCTTGTATTTCTGTGGTACCGAGCCGGGGTTTCTCAGTCCTTGTGTGACTTCTGAATGTGTTTTCCCTTACAGCTGATCAATATTTTACTGTCCTACTTGTACTAAATGCCTCAATAGGTGTGCAGGTGGTCTTCACAGGCCATTGGATCTTTGCAAGTCAAATTATTAACTCCTGAGTATTTTGCAAAACATTCCAGTGGACCACATCTTTTATGACCTAGCATAGTACAGGTGCACATTTTTGTGGGCTGTGCTAGGGACCCTGGATGTATTGCATTATGCATCTGTTGGAAGTGTTGGTAAGCCAGCACAGAATGGACCAAGCAGTGAGACTCACCTCATCTATTTTGGTTATGTACGGTGTAGTTTCTCACCTTCTGAAGCTGGCTTCCTTTTTAGCCAGTGGCGAGAAACAGGTGCTTTTAGGGATCATTCATTTGACCTGCTTCAGCCACTGACTTAGGATGAAATGAATCATATCTTAGAAGGGCTTTTTTTTCTCTACTGTCTATGAAGTGAGTCTTGGGCATTACTCGGCTCTAAGCGTGGAAGGCTGAAGTTCAGTGAAATGCGTATCGTTCTAGCAGACTGTGAGAGATATGAGGGACCCTGTGTCAGACCTGCTTATGCCATCTCTAGTTATTCTGTGTTTCTGTTACAGTTCAGACTAGCACTTTGTGTGCTTTATGTTGAACTAGAGCTGATCTTAATGAAAGCCACTGACCAATGCAAAACACTTAACTCCATTAAAAGAAGTGGCTGCTCAGCATTTGCTACAATCACCCTGCACATGCAGTCTTCAAAAAGTGATGCAGAATACCTGTTCCACCGTGGTGTCACCCTGGGCTGCAGGGGAACCTCCTCTCCAGTGCCTGGAGCACCTTCTCCACCCGCTTTTTCTCTGACCCTGCTCTTCATACAGTTGTTTCTCACACTTTTTCTCCTCACACCACCATGAAACTTAAATTTCTTCTTCCCAGAGGTGACACCATCTTGGCTGAGGGGCTCAGCTGTGCCGTGCGGTGGGTCTGTTGGAGCTGGCTGGAACCATCTCTCTGTGGCACCAGGCAGCCCCAACTTCTCCTCACAGAGGCCCCTGTAACCCCTCTGCTGCCCAAACCTTGTTATGCAAAACCAATATGTTACTGCCAGTCCCTCTTTTTTTTTTTTTTTCCCCAGGATGTAGCTAGGGGAAAAAGCTGAAATCTGCTCATCTACCTGTTCCTGGCTGCTGCTTTCTGAATGAGATGAAATCTCAGGTGGGAGAAGTTCTTCCCTGAGAGCAGCAGAGCATGGTCAGGGGGTGTGGTGGCTTAACATTGGCTGAACACCAGGTGCCACCAAGATGCTCTATCACTCCCATCCTCAGCTGGACAGGGAAGAGAAAAATGTATCTAAAAGCTCGTGTGTTGAGATAAAAACAGGGAGAGATCATTCACCAGTTACCATCATGGGCAAAGCAGATTCAACTTGGGGAAATTAGTTTCATTTATTACTAGTCAAATCAGAGTAGGGCAGGATAAAAAAAACCTTGAATCTTAAAACACCTTCCCCCCACCCCTCCCTTCTTCCCGGGCCTAACTTTACTCCTGATTTTCTCTACCTCCTCCTCCCGAGCAGCACAAGGAGACAGGGAATTGGGGTTGGGGTCAGTTCATCAGACGTTGTCTCTGCTGCTCTTTCCTCCTCAGGGGTGGACTCCTCACACTCCTTCCCTGCCCCAGTCTGGGCTCCTCTCCCCACGGGGCCACAGCTCCTGCCAGGAGCCTGCTCCAGCGCGGGCTTCCCACGGGGTCACAGCCTCCTTCGGGCACATCCCCCTGCTCCAGCGTGGGGTCCTCCCCAGGCTGCAGGTGGGGATCTGCTCCCCTATGGGCCTCCCTGGGCTGCAGGGGGACAGCCTGCCCCACCATGGGCTGCCCCAGGGGCTGCAGGGGAATCTCTGCTCCTCGCCTGGAGCCCCTCCTGCCCCTCCTTCACTACCCCTGGTGTCTGCAGGGCTGCTCCTCTTGCATGTTCTCACTCCTGTCTCTCCAGCTACTGTTCCCCAGCAGATTTTTTTTCCCTTCTTAATTCTGTTATCACAGACACACTACCACCATCACTGATTGATGTGGCATTTGATGAGAAGGCAAAGAGTCAGTACTGTGGCATCTCAGTGGAAATTAGATACCGGTCATTTTGTGTGTGTGGAAGCATGTGACTGATTGATTTCAGAATTTGCTGTGCTAGACAAGCATTGTTGTGGTCAAGAATCCCATACATTAATGTGACAAAGTTGAACTTCCTGCACTCAGGTGTACATTCTCTGTGTGGTGCTGAGCATTCAGCAAGTGTTCCACAGCCAGGAGAGACCAGACTTCTCCATGGACTTTCTGCCAGGCTGAGAAAGCAGGATGGCTCCAGCCAAAGATGAATCTGTGATATCCTTCCTCTCCTACACCTCCTACACCAACACCTCCAAGGTGTTGCCTCCCCTCTAGCTTGCACTAGCTCTTGCTGAAGAAATGGATGAGGTTTAGTCAGCTCCAGCAGGTGCCTGGTTCTCAGAAACATGACCCAGTCTCAAATAATTTTGCCTCTCTGGCCAAAACATTTAAAATAACTTTTTCTTAGGATTTAATCAATCTTAATAAAGTCAGAGTTCTTCCTATAATAATGTTCAAGTCCAGGCACAGTCAGTGTTTTCATCCAGACATAACACAAATGAGAGCACCTGGTGTCCACAGGAAATAGTTTTTTCCATTTGAAGCAAACAAGTTTTCCTTAGTCTCACCATGCTTCTGCTCTTTAGCAAGCCTTTACAAATAAACAATTATTCATAGCAAGAAAAGGGAGCTTGAGGAGTGCAGAGAATGTGTGTTGTTTCCAGGAAACCCTGTCCTGTGTCTCTTGAACTCGAAGAACCTGATCCAGACAAAGGGTGTCCAAGGCATGTGTCCAATCTGCAGTTGGTATGGACTGGCAGCAGCTTGTAAGAAGTCCCTCGGGCTTTAGTCTAAGGGCCTTTGCCTTTGGGCGTTGGTGAGACAGAACCACAGTCAAAGAAATAGAAAACGAGTTATTTTCCTTGAGGTTTTGTGGCCACCTGTCTGGCATAATAACAAAAAATTCTGCATACCTGCACACAGAGGCTACTGAGTGTATAGACCTTGTGTAACTGGAAGTAATGTCACCTAGAGAGAGCAGTGAAGGTGTGGATTATGGGACATCTTCAACAGGAACATATTTACTGTGTCAGTTGCGCTCCCTTATAAAAGTGAGACAATTCATGGAAAAGCTAGTGGATGACTTTCAGAACAGTGTGTCTCTTCACTCCATTAAAAATAGTTTATATTTGAGGTATAAGTTAAGGAACAGTTCAGATATTTCCTTGCTGTACAGCTTTGGGTAGACTGATAATTGGTAAGATTTTTCAAAAGATAACAGGAAGAGAGTCCCAATTGAAATTATGTGAAATTTAGGCATCTTAGTTTCTTTTGGAAAATTCACTTATTTTTGCTTCTTCAAACCCCTTACTGTCATGGGATCATTTTATTCCTGTCGTTCAGGAAAGAGGAAAGAGAAAAATGTCAGTTCTTGGGAGATTTTCTGCTCTGGATGTTTTGCCATTAGCTGGCACCTTTAGAAGTTAGGCTAGAGAGCCACGATGCTTTATATTCTTTTTATGAATGCATACCGTTCTTAACATCCCTCACCATGGTCAGTGTGCCCCTACGTGCTTCAGTGTGCACACCTACTAAGTTAAGATTACTTTAGTCTTATCAGTGACCCAGCATGTAAAGAGTCACTAGGAAAGTTAGCTGGCAAAGTCAAAACTGGGAAGTGTGGGTGTGCTTGAGTTGATATGACTGAAACTTCATCACAGATTAATTTTAAAATGAGGCTCTCATTTTGTGGAGAAGGTAGGTTCCCATTTGTTTTTATTATGTCTCTGGATGACTTTGCATGGTGCTCAAGGGCAGTGTTTTTTGTGTTTTTTTTTTCTTTGTAACTGTAGAGTATCACGTACTCCTGGTGTATTCTTCACAAAAGTGAAGCACAGGTTCAAGCACAGCTGAGAAGGAGATTGACTAGCACAGGTAAATTGACCACAGAATAAGCTGTGAATAAGACAAAAATGATGGTAGGAGTCATTGAGGGAAGTACTTCAGCTGAGACAGAAAAAATTGTTAAGTTACTAAACCAGAATATTTTTTGATCAAGTAAAACAAGAGCTTAGACAATCTGGGAGTGCTGTATATAAATATATTGGAGGAGGAGGAGAAGAAACCAAACTGCTTTTGGTCCTCAAATATGAAAATAATTTTCTGATGTTTGTAATAGGAGGGGATACATCTGATGACCTCAGAGTTTCTTTTCAGGCTTGGGAAGACCTGGGAGGTAGCTAATCTGTTTTTGTCTTTAGACTTTGAAACTTTCCTAGGGCAAGGCCCTGTCTTTATATTCAAGTGGGTCACAGCTCAGAGTCCTGTATCAGTTCTTCACTGGAGTGAACATCAACACCATATGCATTTCAATTGCCAGGAGTAGCTCTGATACAGACAAAGTGGGTGGTAGTGTACAGCAGTTGCCAGTCACAGGTGGGATAACAGCCATGGCACAACTGTTTACTTAACTTGTGCTAGAGCTATGAAAATCAGGTTAACCACTTTCCTTCTCCCACTGTTGGAAAGGCCTTGGAGTTGTAATGCTTCCTGAAAGGAGATGTTTCTGGCATCACTGTGTCGATCTGCTCCTCCACATCCAAAGCAGTGAGTCTGGCTCTCCAGGTTTCTGTCCTTGACTCTGTCTCAACTTTGTTCCTTTTCTCTCATTCTCCTTCCTTCGTTACTCTGACCCCTCATTCAGCTCCAATCTTTCGTCTTTGGGGAAAATGCCAAACTGAATTTAGTTGCTGCCAAGAAGCTTTGAGCCAATACTGGCAAAGAAGAAAAGCTCCAAGCTGTACAATGTGGCACACGCCTGAAGCCCTATGCTGTTTGATTTCAGTAGAAACACTTAAGTATTTGTCAAGTGATGAGTTCCACAGAACAGCCCTGATTCAGGCAACTGGCTGGTAGTGCAACAGTTGCCCAGTCTTAGGGGACTACGCAAACAAACCTCCAGGCTCTCAAGATGTAGGGCAGCAACATCCAGGGCAATTCCTCCAAATATGTTCCTGTAATGAGAGAGCATAATTTCTGCTTTGGTGCGATGTAGTGGTGCAAAGCAACTTTCATTGAGGCTGGGAGTAAGCTCCAGAGTTTGTATTTACTTTACTGACAGCCAATCTCTTCTTATCAATGCACAGTTAGCATATCCCATACACAAGCATGTCACATATACACACACGTGCATATCACATTCATATACAGTCAGACTAGATTTGCTTACCAATTATCTTCTTTCAGGTCGATTAGGGCACTCGTCTAATAAACTTGCAAAAATGCAATACGATAAGAAAACATGTTTTTTATGAAAAAAATACAGCATTGTTATGCCTGGAAAATTTTTACAATGAAACTGGAAACAATCTGAATTATGAAGTATTCAGATATGCTTACGATATGATAATCTAAATCCACTTATTTAGAGGATGTGGAAAGTCAAGTTCAAGCTGTCTAACTGCCATTTAAGGTGTTCTATTGATCTCTCATTGCTTGAGCTTTACAGTGCAACTGAACTGAATTATAGGTTCAGATATTCTCTGTGACCTATTTTATGCTTTAGCACCCCAAATATGTGTGTGGCTTGGGTTGGGTCCCCCCTTCCCGCTGGGTTCCCCCCTCCCCTTTTATTATGGCTTCAGTTGATGCAGAGTTGATGTACTGGCAAATTGATTATGTGCCTTTGGTGATACGGCATCCTTGTCTCTCTCCTGCTCTAAAACATTGACTTACAATTCTTCGTCAGGAAAAAGCTTGTAAAGAATTTAAAAATGGGTGTTTGATCCCATTAACATCAATAAAATACATTTCAATTTCTTTGTTGCTGGAAGCTTTTTAAAAAATTATTATTATTTATCAGTTCAAAATTACAAAATAATCCCTTCAAATATTTGTGGATGCTGCATGTCTCTAAAAATTATTGATAATGCACACATGGTATGACTATCATGCTAATCAACCCAATACAAAAAAGTATGGTAATTACTATCTAGCAGCTAAAATTAGTATATGATCTAGATATGAACATTTTAAAAAAAAATCCCAAGAAACAGCCATTAGTTGTATTCTTTTAGTCTAGAGAAGTTCAAATAGAGGGGAGATGTGATACTCTTAAATATGGAAAATATTGCAGCAAAGAGGTTGGAAATAAATAGTTCACAGTGGACTTGCACAGAAGAAAATGAACAGGCAGAAACAGCAATGTGTGAGATTTAATTTAGGAAACAGAAAGTGTTCTTAGTGGCATGGGAAGTTGAGCACTGAAAGAGACTGCTTGTGGAAGCTGTGAAATCTCCATCACTGAGGTTTTTAAAAACAGGGTAGATAAACATTGATCAGGAATGACTTAGGCAGAAGTGATTGTACCCAAGGACAGGAGGATGGACTATACAACTTCCCTTGGGGAGTTACATCACTATATGCCTCTTTATTGATGGCCTTGGAGGAGTCTGGGAATCATGTGAGTATGGAGGATGATCGCTCCCAGTGGTAGTGTTATCAGTATAGTTACAGTTTGTATTAATGTTGCCTTTACTTTGGAAGATCTCTACAAAAGTCTCTAACAGATTTGCTGATATTTTATAAACACTTTGGAAAGGGAGCACCACAATTTTCACAAGAGACCAATTAGAACATTTTGGCCAAAAGTTTTGAAGAGCTTATGCTCTTTTCATAGAATAGTCATAGAATCATTAAGGTTGGAAAAGAACTCCAAGATCATCAAGTCCAAACATCACACCAACATCAACATGCCTATTAAACTGTGCCCCCAAAGTGGCACATCTACACATTTTTTTAACACCTCCTAGGATGGCGACTCCACCACCTCTCTGGGAAGCCTGTTCCAATGCTTGACCACTCTTTCAGTAAAGAAATTTTTCCTAATATCCAATCCAAACCTCGCCTGACACAACTTGAGGCCATTTCCTGTCGTCCTATCACTTGTTACTTGGAAGAAGAGACCAACACCCACCTCTCTACACCCTCCTTTCAGGTAGCTATAGGGAGTGATAAGATCTCCCCTCAGCCTCCTTTTCTCCAGGCTAAACAACCCCAGTTTCCTCAGCCTCAGGGAGGCTCCTGATAAGACATATGTTTGGTTTCACCTGGGACAGAGTTAATTTTCTTCCTAGTAGCTGGTATAGCGCTGTGTTTTGGATTTAGTATAAGAATGTTGATAACATGCTGATGTTTTACTTGTTGCTGGGTAGTGCTTAGACTGGCCAAGGACTTCTCAACTCTCAACTCTGCCAGGTGCACAAGGATCTGGGAAGGGACACAGCCAGGACAGCTGACCCCAACTGGCCCAAGGCCTATTCCAGACCATATGATGTCATGCTCAGTATACAAGCTGGGGGAAGAAGAAGGAAGGGGAGGACATTCGGAGTGATGCCGTTTGTCTTCCCAAGTCACCATTATGTGTGATGGAGCCCTGCTTTCCTGGAGATGGCTGAACACCTGCCTGCCAATGGGAAGTGGTGAATGAATTCCTTGTTTTGCTTTGCTTGTGTGTGTGGCTTTTGCTTTTCCTGTTAAACTGTCTTTATCTCAACCCACGAGTTTTCTCACTTTTACTCTTCCAATTCTCTCTCCCATCCCACTGTGGGGGGAGTGAGCGAGCGGCTGCGTGGTGCTGAGTTGCCAGCTGGGGTTAAACCACAACATGTTCTCCAGACTGTTCACCAGCTTCGTTGCCCTTCTCTGGACATTCTACGGTGCCTCAATGTCCTTCTTGTAGTGAGGGCCCCAAAACTGAACATAGTATTTGAGGTGCGGCCTCACCAGTGCCGAGTACAGGGGAAGGATGATTTCCCTGGTCCTGCTGGTTACACTATTCCTGATACAATCCAGGATGCTGTTGGCCTTCTTGGCCACCTGGGCACACTGCTGGCTCATGTTACCTGGCTGTGAACCAGCACCCCCAGGTCCTTTTCCGCCAGGCATCTTTCCGGCTACTCTTCCCCAAGACATATTTTGTACATGTTTGTAAAAGCTGTACTCATTCTCTTTCTTTCTGTAAGAATTTCAGTGCTGAAGCTCATCAAGCACTTCAAAAGCACTTTAGATGTGGTCCAGATCTTGTTGATGACAGCAGAAATTTTTGTATTACTTCTTAATAGGCTTCACGTCAGACTTTTTGTGTGGTGTTCATATAGCAAGTCTTATTTTCTTAGTAGGAATAAATACGCGGCATGACAAATATTGCTTTCACCTTGGTCAAATGAAGTTTTTTCTAATTCTAGAAAACATGGTGTCCAACACCATGTCTCTGGGCTGTGTTTAGAAAAGCTGTTATATATTTGTTGGGTCAGATCTCTCTGCCTTAGTGACTGCAAGAGACTGCCTATTTATGCCTGCTAAGAGATCATGGTACATCTTATGAAAAGACATGCTGTGTTATCAAAATATTGTTAACGACACAAAAAGGCATTGAAAACCTTTATCTCATTTGTTTAAATACATCCCAGTCTGAATTTAGTGATGCTATTTTAATTCAGACATATTTCAGAGTACACCCACCTCTGCCTGGCATAGACAAGTCTCTTAAGCACAAAAGGGATTTTACAAACTTGACTGCAGTTGAACCTATTGACATTCGTTATATTGAGACCCTAAGATGTCAAGAGTAGGAGTCTGCAAACATGCAAGTGCTTTTTTAAAACTTTGTTTTATTTTTTTATGGTAACTACACAAATGAACATTCATTGTCTCTCTTCCCCTTTCGCCCATTCCCTCTCCCTGTGCTTCCCCCAGTGATATGGGTCTTTCTCTTCTCCTCCTTCTTTTTTCTTTTTACCCCCAGAAAATGCAGTTATCAGCTGAATTTTATAAACTAGGAACACCTGCTTTATCTGTATTATTAGAAAAAAGAGTTAAGAAGTAAGAATTACGGTAGGATGGAATACCAGTGTCCAGACATAACACCAGTGTAACCCAACAGTGCTTTGGCAGGAGTATTGGAGAACTGAAAAAATTATCATTGAAGAAGGTATAAACATCATGAATTTGAAGGTAGATGGTTTCAGACTCTATCTAGTATTTTTAATGTTCCTCTGTTGTCCAGTCCAGTTGCTGTTCTCTCTTTAGGTTCCTCACTGGTATCTTTTCTGTGAAAAGCAGGAAAACTTGACAAAATTACATACTTCCAAATATCAGTCTTGCCCAAAGCCACATTTGTCTCATACGTCCTGGCTCTGAGAGTGAGTGGGTGAGTGATGGTGCTTTGAAACTTGGCTGGCTGTTCTTCAGCAAAATCCAGGCGTGTCTGCAGGGGGGAAATCCCGGGTTAAAACTGCCTGCTGGTTGCTGACGGCACAGCCCTTAGGGGTCTAGGTGGTCACAGCTTCGGGGTTTCAGGGATCCTTCCCTCAGGGAGCCCTGGTGCCGTATGTGTGGGCAGAGCTCTGAATGTCTGTCTCCCTGGGGCTTGCTCTTGAATAAAACTGAATGCCTGTGCTCACTGTTAAATTCCAGTTTCAAACATGTTGCAGGAGTTAGGCAGGTGATGACAGGTTGTTACTCATGGTTTCAAACCAAGCAGTGACAAGGAGACACCTGCAGAGGAGGATCAGTATCAGTGATTCAGGGAAGAGGCAAGAACCAGAAGCTGTGGGTGAAAGCCAGCTTTGTTTAAAGGTTTGTGTTTCTGACCAGAAAAGTGGTGCGTGGCTAAGACCAACTGCTGTGAGGAGTGGTGGGTTCTTCATCTTTTTGGATATTAAAAGCCTGGACACTTTCTTGGTGTATGTGCTTCCTTCAGGTAAATAACTGGAAGAAGAATTGTGGGAAGCATTATACAGGAGGTTGGGTTAGGTGATCATAGAGCTTGTTCTGGCTTTAATTCTGTTCATGTGTAATAACTGCTCATTTATTTCATACCTCTCAAGTCCGCTGGTCACATGCTTCTGAAAAACATCTAATGACTTTTTGTAAACTGGAGTATTTTCTGTATTGTGCCAGTACATCAAATATAGACCCAGCCTCTTCTGCAGCAGCTTCAATAGGTGAAGTGGATGAGTAAATGGAGGTGTCTGGGCTTGAAGCACCTGTGGGTCTCCTTTAGTCCATTTGCTGGAATCACAGGAAAGCTGCTTTAGGCATTCTAAACCATCTCAAATGTAATATAAGGGTCAAGATTTCTTTCTCTGTGGGAAGGAAAGAGGGTCTCTTGATGCTTATATTTCAGTAAAAGTTACTCTTGCAGTTACAAGTGTATTCTTAATAGTTAATCTTAATTTTCCCTAACTGCATTCTGAACATAGTGCATATAGATTTATGCTTGACAAACAATTGATACTATTCTTCTTTATGCCATCCGTTTATGGAGTTGCCCTCTAAACTGTTACCAGCTCACCACATTTGTCTTTATTCTAGACAGATTACACCCAGGTTGCTTCCCCCCCCTCCCCACCCCATCCAATTTTTCTATTTTTTTTGGCATTCTTTTCCTAAATTTTTTGTTAGTGTTTGAAGTCTAGGAGCAAGAACAGCATTTGAACCATTGCTTAATGAGGAGCAGATAGTCAAACGATTTGTTGTTGTTGCAGTAACATGGATGCACCAAAACAAAGTGGCCAATTGGTTTTCCCCACTTCTTAAATATGTTATCACAGAGGCAATACCACCATCACTGATTGGCTTGGCCTTGGCCAGTGGCAGGTCCGTCTTGAAGCCATCTGGCATTGAGTCTGTTGGACACAGGGAATCTTCTAGAAGCTTCTCACAGAAGCCTCCCCTGTCGCCCCTCTGCTACCAAAACCTTGCCATGCAAACCCAATACAGTGCTTTTTTCAAATTCTTTTCATTGTTTTGGGCACCTGGCAAAAATTCACTAGAGCTGTTTAGCAATAATATAATGTAGCCACAGCAACGGGGAAACTACTGCAAAGGATGGGTTCCCAATACGCATGTGTATTCATTTAATGTCCCTTTGCTAGAATATTTGCAGAAAGAATGACTTGTGGTTTTACTTGGAAGAGGAGGCAAAGAGCATGGATGTATCCTGCACATGGATGAAAAGGGGTCTCTGAAGCCCTGGTCTCTTCTCTCAAGTGTCATGGCTGCATGGTGAGGAGAGACGTGCTCTCTACAGATTTCACTTTTATGCCACTTTGATTTTATAGGCTTTTTGATAACCCCATCTTGTTTCTTTCTTTCTCTGAGATACATCTCATCCTTTCTTCTTCATGAGTTTTTGGGACTTCTGATCTATTTACTGTTCTTGGATTTTACCTTTCCTTACTCATGGAAACTGAGACACAGCAGCAGGACGATGCTTCTTTCTACCTCACGTTCATTGATAACCCCAACTTGGGGGCTTTTGAAGTGATGCTTTTTTGTCTCTATTCTGTAACATAAAGACATTTATTTTGCTTCTGTGTAAATCAGGCCATACCATAAAATTACAGACAGTTTTGAGAAGTCAAACATCCAGTTAATTCTGATGAGTACCTGCAATGACTTGCACTCAGGTAGTTTGGGAACTGAGAAAGTGTGCTCACCATCCAGTCAAAACCATTCCTATTTTGAACACTCTTAATTTGCTATTCAGGGTAGATTATTGGATGTGATTTTACAAAGAACTTTGAGTAATGAGTGGATCACTGCGAAAACCATGGTCTGCTAAGGAATAATTTGTGAGCTGAAAGTTTATGGGAGAGTACCATGTATAATATATTAAAGTAATCTCTGTAACAGCCACAGTCAATTTTCCTATTTGGTATGTGTTTTATTACTTTGCTACAGTGATACAGCCAAGCTAGAATAGCGGTAGCAGGAAAGATACAGATGCTTCTGTTCTGCGTAGGTCTGCAGAGCTCACCAAATTGTATGTCAGCTACAGGCAGCAGGAGATCACTAAATTATTATTCAGTGTTTTTCTATATGTCTCGGAAAGAGGCTGCTAATGTTTTGCAGGCCCTTTAGAGAATTAATCTCTGTGGTCTAGGTAGCTTCTCTGGTGCCACAGAGAAGTACTATTTTATTGGGTCCCAGCAGTACACAGAGCAGACAGCGTCCCATTATTTCCTGCTGCTGTCACTTGCTGCAGAGTAGTGGTGCTGGCAGGTTACTGTAGGGAGCAGACAGTTGTTGGTAAGCCTATTTGATTTTCAGTTTTCTTGTATTATGTGCTGCATGGCTGGGTATCCTGAACGCTTTTGTATATTGTGAATAATTCCAGTTAGTCTCACTGTTGGGCTAGAGTGTAAAGGTCCATTTCAAAGGACAAGACATAGCTGAAGCAGCAATGATTGCAACTGAAAGGAGGTTTCAGTGCATACGAGTTGATGTGGGATGCTGTGACCTGGAGGCTGGTTTTTCACTGGCTGTTGATAAATATGCCTTCTGAGGTCACCAAGGGCACAAACAGGTATTAACACAAAGAGAGGGCAGGAGACCAAAACTCCCTTTCTTCTGCTGAAAGCAAGGGTGCATACCACCTTTATCTCTGCAAAGGATCCAATTACAGCATGCTGCTGTAACTGCTGGGGGTGCATGTGTTCCCCTTGCAGCACTCTTGGACTGTATAACCTCTCCAAACTCCATGGTTGCACTAGAGAGATTTTTCTCCCTGGTGGCTAAGACTCATGTTACAGAGTCTGAGCACCAGCTTCACCACCTAAGTCTACCAGGTATCACTTGATGACCTGAGCTTTCCTGATTCTACCAAAGTGGTCCTTCCTCTGTCCATGCCCATTGACTGGCAGATACACAGCAGATGCCTCTTGCAAGATGCTGTTGTGGTGGTTCACTGCTATTAACATTTGCTTCTCTGCTCCATCTTTGACCTTATGATACTGTGCATTCTTAAGACTGTAATCTGTCTGTAAGACTGTGTCAGAAGACTGATGTAATTGCAGGGCAAAACAGTGGAAAGAATGGGGTCAGAGTGAAAGCTCTTATTCCAGTATAAATATCTGAAATAACACGAGCACTCCCAAGTATTGACAGTGCATTTCTCTTTGCATGTGTGTTTCCTTTTCTTTTTGATAAAATGTGCTCTGTTCCCAAATGCCCAGTTCTGTCATGGAAGTGTTAGAATTGGATGAGCTCTGTGTTAACCTCTTGAAAGATTAGTGATCCTCTAACACAGATTTTAATGGCTGATTAATGTAAAAGGAAGTGTTGCTGGACTGATGGCACATAAACATGATTCATATTCAAAAATAATGTATTGCTCTGAGTTCACTTGCTAACTCCCACTGTCTAAAAGGGCAAAGTACAGCCATTAAAAAGAAGAAACCAAGAAAACAGAGACAAGTGCTTCTGACCTGAGTGGTATGCAGGCAAACTCTCATCACTGAAGGAGGTCAGACTGTTTTATAGGTGTAAGTGGGTGCACTTCTATTGGATTAAGTAGAGCTATTTAGATTTACAGCAGCCAAGAATCTAACCCCAAATGTTTTAATAGATAGGTGCACAGTTGGGAGAACAGAAATCTACTGCCCATCATTTAGTTTTATTGAACATTTGAACCATCCATATGATTTCTGATGTCTCCAGCTCACACTGTAACCCCCAAGGGAAAAAAAAAAATTAGAAGTAATAAAACCAATGACATCTAGTCTAAAAATGAAATGTTGGAGGTGTTTTTTAATTTGAACTGTTTGCTCTGGCTGTTTCTTCTGTGACCAGATCATCCCCTGTGCATATCTGACTCAAAAGTCCCTTAGGCAGAGGTATGGGTGTAGCTGCTTTGAAGACTACGCTGCCTGTAACCACTGATGAACTAATTGCCACTGACTATCGACCCAAGAGTTGGTATAAAACAGTTTGTTTGGCTGCCTTCTCTGCTGAGAGCTGGCTGAGTAAGCTGATCACTTGTCTAATGCATTTTTCTGTCTCTCTTATTAATTCTGTCACTATTTGACTCCAGAACCCACCTAGTAACATTTGCTCTGACACTTTGGAGGAGGTATTCATACATTTGGCACCTCCTTTGACACTTTGAGGCAACTGGGGAAAAAAAGATGCCCTAGGGGGCTCAGCTGTAAGTGCCTCTGAAGTGGGCATAGGCTCATGTTATCACTGTGCTAGCAAGATGTATTTAAGAATATTCCTGTCTCGCAGGTACTCAGTAGCATTAGTTTCATTTCAGTAGTAGTTCATTCAGGAGTAATTAACTTCATTTTTAGCTGATCAATATACTTCACTTCAGAAATTACTGATTTGGGGGTTTACCTGCATTTGGGCTAGTGGCCTTGGCTAAATAGTTCTTCTGTGATTTCTAGTGCAGTGCTTCCTTCAAGAAGAGTTTTGCCAAAATTCATAAGTATCTTAAAATGAAGTAATTCTGTCCAGTCAGTAATGGCAGATCATGATGAAGGCCTAACAATTATCTTTCTCCACCTCTCTCTGTGAAGCTACATATATGCACATATTCTCTTATAAGAGCTGAGGCAGTATGCCTTTGTCTTGTGACTATTTTATTTACATTGAAAGAATTGTCCATTAAAAAAGATTTTCTAATTAACAGTACCACCCTTTTATGTGCTTACATTGTTTGTTTTCTTGTTTGCTTTCCACTGGTCTTCCACTGCAAATGCCAAGTATCCTTTCTGTAGCTCTGTTTCACATTACTTTCTCAAGATGGATTATAGTTGTAAACAATAAGTTAGTGGTGGGTTAAGAACTTTTCATTAATCTCTAAAGGCTGATGTATCTGAAGGAGTTTCAAAATGTGAAATACATTTAACTGATGCAAAAAGTCTTCCTGAATTCCTAGCCAGCCTGATATGATGGTTTTTTCCTGTCCTGTCTAGTTCAAACAGTGTTAAGGATCAGTAATGACAGAGGTGGCAGTTAAATAACTGGTCCTTTAATAAAAAGAAGAGGACATGATAGGGAAAAACTTTTCTTGAGAAGTCGCAGTAGTACACAGGATGACACATGGAGAGACAGTGAAAGGAGGAGGCAGTGCATTTATCTGACCAAATACATATTTCTTACACAGCTGTTTACACCTAAGTTGGTTGTTGAACCTCTTTTGTAGTCAGTGGAGAGAAACAGGAGCTTTTGAGATTTAGTTTGTCTTGTCCTAAAGAAGACAGCTAAAATAGATCAGATGAACCACACCCTAAAATATGCCCTTTCCTATGTGTTTACAGGGAGAGCCTTGAGTGACTAGCTTCGCAGCAGACATCTACTGAGGTGACCCACCTCCTCATCAGTCTTGATGTTACCTGGCTTACGTTTAGAGCAGCAGCTCTGATGCAGTTGGTGTTTTGTTCCAAATTCATCCAAGTGGATGTGGTTCTAGCGAGGGTCTCCCTTGCCCTGAGCTGATGCCATGAAGTCTGATTTATGGCTGTATGAGGAGGGAACTCTGTGTCCCATGGTGTTACTAGAACTTCAGTGATACATCTTGATCAGGTAGCTCAGGTAGCTGCCTGAAATTAAGTGGGATAAATCCCAGTCAAAGGTGGTCAGTGTATCTTTCTCCCCTAGTTTCAGGAGGATTACTGAGAAGTCTTGTTTTTCTGCTCTGATATGGAACAAAAAGATGTTTGAACTCGTCATGTGAGCAGCTACAGAGGACCAGGAGAGAACTGGTCTGACTTGTTAAATGAGGGATCAGTTTTCAACTACTTCAGGGGATACTTACTTGAGAAGAATAATGTTAATCCGTTGAGATATTCCTATAATTTCAAACAGTTATTCTTTTAGTTCCATTGCATAGTGTTTTTTTAACAGTTGCCATTATCAATTTAATATGCATGCTGTGTCTGTATCTGTTCCCCCCAAAAACATCTTGTTCTTGAAAGAGCTTAATTGCCTATTTCCTTTCCTTTTCTCCTTTTTACTATCCTCCCCTTTGCTATCAAACGCTGCACACTTTTAAAAAACAAACAAACAAACAAAAAAACCACTGAATGCATATGTATTTTAAAGTCTACTGATTGTTGTCTGGAGACATGACAAATAAAGATGGTTTCCAAATGGAATTGCCAAGTACATTAACATAGGGATGATATTGTGCCTACATTTATTTCCTGAACAGTTGCGTTTGCTCCAAAATGCGAGTTGTGTAGATAAAGAGAGCTTATAGTAGATAGCTGAAATTAATTTTTTCTCTAAGAAGTTCAGACTCAGCTAAGAAAATATAGTTCTAAACAGAATGGTGGAGACACTGCTGCAGTTGATTACTGTGGTGTTAGCCTAGGACATCAAGCTGACTGCGCTGTGTAATTAATACATTGCAATGAATGCACTGGATGTTATCACTTAATAGGAGGAACTTGTGCTAAACCATCATTATCAATCCTGCATGCTTTTTCAATTTCGGATTGTGGTTAACTGATTTGACATTAAATTCCCCTTTACTTTTTGCCCTGCACTGCAGAGATGAATTGATTTGTGGCCAGAGATCAACAGAATATTGATCTGCAAGTAAAATCTGTCTATCCACCTTTTACATGCCTTTTTGCTTACTACATGGCAGACTAAATTAAACCGATCTGCTACTGTAAGCTTCTATTTCAATAAAAATCTCTCTTTTTATCTTAAGCTTTTTATCACAGATTTAACAGTGAATTCTGCTCACTCAGTTATTCCTGTCTGTTCAGATTCACCAGTTCTAGGATCCTTCATGCCAGACAGAATTTGCTTCAGTAGGATCAGAACAATTTAGCGGCTTTGAAAATGCTACTGTCATTTATTCCAGGAGTCAGCTGTCTTAGAAGGACCAGGAAAGGCCAAAGTAGTTTGCATTTATTGGCAAACTACCGCTTGTGTTAGTACTGACTTTTAATTTCACTGCAGAAATGAGAAAGTAAACATTATTTTGGAAACATTAGTCAACAGAGATTGTTGGAGAAGTTTTTCCTTATTTAGGAAAGAATAAGTAAAATGTTAATACTGGAATTCCATATTAATCAAAAGAAGGTTAATGCTTTAAAAGGCTAGAATTCATAAGTCAGAACAATGAAAGCCTGTAAATAACATCCTCAAAATGGTTTGGGGACAAAGTTGGTCTCTATATACATATATTTTCCTAATTGAAATATACTGTTTCAAGCACACAGGAACAAGGTGCTGGCATAAAAAGCTGTTCCAATAGTAACCATCTCAGGAAAAATACAAGGTCTGTCTTTAAGTCAGAGAAGTGACAGATCCAAGCATGAATCCAGAAAGATCCAGCCTGTGTGTCTTGTGCTTTGCCAAGGAGGATTGGGAAATGGGCCCTGCCTCTGCTTAGGGAAGGAGAACTTGTGATTAGATCCACAGAAGACGTTTGCCAATGACAAATGTCACCAGGCAGAATCAGTATGATTCTCAGATTTGTGCACCCATATTCTTTTGCAATTACTGCAAGAAAGGCTGGGAAATAAAAGTGAGAATTCTGTTGAAAAGTTTGAAGTCTTTTTACAGAAATGATGGGAACATCCAAATTTGGTGGCTAAATAAATACACCACTACAAAGAGTGGAAGAGGCAAAATGAAGACAGTTTCTGCTGTACAGTGTATATAGTTTGCATGGAAGGGAATGAAACACCAATGCCCATTGATTTTAATAGAATTATATCTGACATGCACTTCCAGAAGTAATGAGTTTGAAGCCCACTTGTTGATGAAATATAATAAAATGAATAATATGAAGTTATTTAGAAGTATATCAATTAAAGCTGTCAGAAACTTTAAAAGTTTCTAAACTCTGAAGCATGAGGTTTAGTTTAAGAGTTTAACTAATCTTGGCATATCAAAATGACCTGTGATATGGCAGATAACCCTCACCACTTTTGCAGCTTTTGTTGGACATTCTCTTAGACCTTATAATGGTGCATGGCAATTTTTTGTATAAAAGTGTGATGGAGCATATTTGGTTTGCTTATCAGTGCACTGGATGGGTATAAATCACCTTAGCAAGTCCTTGCAGATGCTACCTCAATTAATTTGTATTAGAATTGTAAAGAATAGTTTTGCTGCTGATTTTGACTGCAGAGGTGATTAATTAAACTTTCAAAAAAGTATTTTTAGCAGCACAGATTACAGATGAAAATGCTGGATTTTATAATGGTTTTGAAGATCTACATTTCCATAACTCTACATTTAACTTTGAAAAACCATTTGTTTTGGATATATGCTTTCAGACAAGTTGGTCAAAAATTCCACTGGTGCTGAAGTAGTCTGGAGTTAATATAAGAAAAGAGCTAGTAAGCAAAAAAGATTTGACCAATGCTTGCATATAGTAACAAGTTGAGATTGGTTATAGGTTTTAGAAATCTTGACCAATGATTATTTTAATTTCCTTTCTAGTAGTGATTGTGCCTTTAGGAGAAGGGACATTGAATAAATGCTCTACCTCATTTAAATATCTCAAGTATCAGTAGTTGTCTTTCCCTGCACCCTGCATCAAGGTTATCTTGTAGGTAGAAGAGAGAGGTTTTATTCATTGCTAAAAGAAGAAAATCTTTTAAGCTCTTTAGTGCACTCCTCTAATAGAAAACAATTTTAAAATTTCCAGTATTGTCAAATCTTATGGGGTTTTTTATATATTATTGGGGTTTTTAAATCATCACAAGATTTAATATTCTCTTTGGAGTCTGAGATCTGAGAATGAGGGACTTATATGAAAATCCTTGCTTGTAGTAAAGGAATTTTTTTTTGGGGAGGGGGTGGTGGTGGTGGTGGTGGTTAAAGCGTGATCACTAACAGCTCCATGGAGCTCAGAAAGCAATTTAAAGCAGCTTCTTCACTGTTATTTCATGATGTTCTGTCACAAGAGAGGAGGAACAGAAAGCAGAGTCAAGCCTGATCATTTAAAAATAAATGCTGACTTCCAACATGTTCAGTCAGAAAATACCTGTTCTTTCCACTATCTCTGCCTTCTCTGTGGGATCTCTCTGGTGGACAGCAAAGATATCTTCTACAGAAGGTAAAAATAACACCATAAGAAAAGTCTAGTCTTGAGGTCTGAGATCCTCACTTGTATCAGGGAAGCTCACCCTGGAAGGAAATGGGCAATGTGAGATCCTCCAACAGAAGAAAGGCCATCTTCCACTTTCTGGAGGATGAGGAAAGAGGGCAATGACTAGAACAGACAGATCTGCTGACTATGACTAGTAGTACTTTAGGATAGTGTCTTTTATAAAAGTCAATTTATGCATGTGAATCATAGAATCATAGAATGGTTTGGGTTGGAAGGGACCTTAAAGTTCATCTAGTTCCAACCACCTGTCTCCATGGCAGGGACACCTTCCAGTAGACCAACTTGCTCAAAGCACCATCCAACCTGGCCTTGAACACTTCCAGGGATGGGGCATCCACAACCTCGCTGGGCAAGCTGTTCCAGTGCTTCACCACCCTCATGGTGAAGAATGTCTTCCTTATATCTAGTCTAAATCTACCCTCTTTCTGTTTAAAGTCATTACTCCTTGTCCTATCATTACATGCCCTTGTAAAAAGTCCCTCTCCAGCTTTCTTGTAGGCCTCCTTCAGGTACTAGAAGGCTGCTATAAGGTCTCCCTGGAGCCTTCTTTTCTCCAGGATAAACAACCCCAACCATCTCAGCCTTTTTTCATAGGAGAGGTGCTCCAGCCCTCTGATCTGTGGCACTCCTCTAGACCTGCTCTAACAGGTCCATATCTTTTCTGTGCTGAGGACTCCAGAGCTGGACGCAGTACTCCAGGTGGGGTCTCACCAAAGCGGATTATAGGGGTAGAATCACCTCCCTCAACCTGCTGGCCATGCTACTTTTGATGTAACCCAGTGTACAATTGGCTTTCTGAGCTGTGAGCGCACATTGCCAGGTCATCTTGAGCTTTTCATCAACCAACACCCCAAAGTCCTTTTCCTCAGGGCTGCTCTCAATCTCTTCTCCTCCCAGCCTGGGTGCTTGGGATTGCACCGACTGTGGTACAGGACCTTGCACTTGGCCTTATTGACCTTCAAGAGGTTCTCACAGGCCCACCTCTCAAGCCTGTCAGGGTCCCTCTGGATGGCATCCCTTCCCTCCAGCATGTTGACTGCACCACACAGCTTGGTGTTGTCATCAAACTTGCTGAGAGTGCATTGAATCCCACTGTCTGTGTCACCAATAAAGATGTTAAACAGTGCTAGTCCCCATACTGACCCCTGAGGAATGCCGCTCGTCACTGGTCTCCACTTGGATATTGAGCCATTGACAGCAACTCTTTGCGTGTGACCATCCAGCCAATTCCTTATCCACTGAGTGGTCTGTCCATCAAAACCGTGTCTCTCCACTTTAGAGACAAGGATGTCATGTGAGACAGTGTCAGATGCTTTGCACAAGTCCAGGTAGATGACATCAGTTGCTCTTCCCTTACCCACCTAACCCTGTTGTAGAAGGATGCCAAATTTTTCAGGCACAGTTTTCCCCTAGTGAAGCCATGTTGGCTGTCACCAGTCATCTCCTTATTTTCCATGTGCCTTAGCATAGTTTCCAGGAGGATCTCCTCCATGATCTTGCCAGATACAGAGGTGAGAATGACTCGTCTTTTGTTCCCCAGGTCTTCCTTTGTTCTCTTTTTAAAAATGGAGGTTATGTTCCCCATTTTACAGTCAGTGGGAACTTTCCTGGACTGCCACGACTTCTCAAGTATGATGGGTAGTGATTTAGCAACTTCATCTGCCAGTTCCCTCAGGACCCACAGATGCATCTCATCAGGTCCCATGGACTTGTGCGCCTTCAGGTCTGCTGCCTGGCCCTGCCCCAGGAGAAAGGTCTGGGCACTTCCCACAGTCCAAGGTCTGCACTGCAGCCTCTCCCTTCAGCAGCTCCATCTGGATGGAGGCATCGGCCACCGCTGGGGTGGATGGTGCAGACCCCCAGCTGGAGCTCCAGCCTTTGCTCTCAGCTGAGTCCCTGCCATTCTGCCTTAGGGGTGAGGTAGGATGACTGCCCTTGACCTGTGCCGATGGTCACAGAACGGTGCCCGGTTGCTGGGTTATGTGCACAATTCAGGTCTCCCACTCAGTTGGTGGAATGCCCCTCCTTTGAAGAAGTGCCTGCCTTGCACCACCTCCTCATGAGAGTGCCGGCTCCTGGTGGGTCTCTGCACTCCCCTGGGGTTTCCCCAGCTCAGGAACTCGCCCCGTACGCTGTAATCCCACGCAGCTCTGTGGAACGTGCCTGCACCGGAGCTGATCGCCTCTGCGAATAAACAAGTGCTTCTTCCAGTAACTTTGTTTTCCTGCAAAACTGTAGGCAGCAGAAAGGGGCACTATGTCATCTCAGTGACATTTTTATAATCATTAACGTTTCAACTTGAAATTCTCAATAGCTGCAGAGAGTCTCAGTCTCTGAAATAAATGTGTCCGCAATACTGATTAGAAACTGAAAGGATTAGCTTGATGTCTCTGATGTTATTGCTTGCTGAAATGAAAAGGAAAAATGTTCAAAGGCCCAGACATAATGTACCTGACTTCCACAGACCTATCAAAGGGTTAGCATCAATAACCAAGTAATGGCTGCTTTATAGTTTGAATTTTCTGACCTGATGTTTTCAAAAGGCTAATAAAAAGCCACACTGCCAAGGGGAAATTTTAGGTTGGAATGATTGTAAAAATAAAATAGTAATGATAAAGCAATTTGTGTCGGTCTAAGAGTGGAAGTTAAACCTGTAACTATGCCAGTCTTGAAAAGCAAGCTGGGAAAAAAAAAAAAAGCTCCATGTTTGCATGTGCATAGCTAAGCATTCTACAAAGTGAAGTTTGTATAGGAATGGAATTTAAAAGAATGTTTTTGTTAAACATCTGCTCTTCATGGAAAATGTCCCCTTTTGCTCTACAAGAGGGCCTTAAGAACTATCAAAATCTAGGCTGTTCAAAACAGGCATTTTAAAGATGCTGACCACAATCTCATTTGGGGAGCAAATTAGAGCTCTCATAACAATGTTTTGTTAAACTTCATGTAGGCTACCTCTTAGGCTTTAGTCCTGCAAATACTAGTTCAGCTATTTAATTTATATGTATGCATCAGCCTTCATGGAACTGCAGCTAGAATTTAGAAAATATTCCAAAAGAGGAGAGTTTGGGCCTTTAAGAATGTGATAACTCACTTACTGGAGTCACTGGAATCGGTGGAGTTATATCCCTTAAAACCAGCTTGTGTGTGGTGATATACTGCTATGTTACCACTGGCCATAGCAGCTTCATTTTAAATACAGCATTGTTAAATTAAATTGATTTTTGTTATTTATATATTTATATATAAATAACATATATATTATATACATATATATTATATATATGTATATATATAGCAATATATTATATATATTTATATATTTTGTTATTAACTTGATTTTTGTACCTGCTTCAAGTTTCCACATTATTGACAACAAATCCTAAGGAAGGGAAACAAATTATATTGGTTATACTGCATCTTAAATAATTTCTATTTTTTCCCTTTAATTTTTGCTCAATACATGCATACAAGTATAAAGAACCTCTGACAGGAAAGGGATTTACTCTCTCAGATGCAGTAAACACTTTCCTTCCCTTTTTGTCTGAAGCTTGAAAAATCTTTCCATCTAGAAAATAAAGCACAGGAAAATGGTTGGTTATGTTATGCACTCTTCTCTGAAATCAAGCTTCTGCAGCTCTGTCAGATAATACCATCAACACCTCTGGAGCTTGTATTTAGCCGTTCAGATTATAAAAGATCATATTGGGAGTCCTCTGGATCTCACTGCGCTCAGAGAAGCTGTACCAACAGTTGAATGATCAGAAATTTCTTCAGCTATAGCAATGTGGGTTGTAAAGACTACCATGTCTCAGTTATTATCCCCTATTATATGCTCAGAAACCAGGTCGCATATTGCCTGCTGTACCCTTTTCTTCCTGTATCTGGGATGACATCTGAAAGACTTGTTTTCCCTTCATAAATGTAGTCCATGGGATACTCAAGTGTGCTTACTCAGGTAATAGTCTTACAAGGCAAATAATGTAAAGAAGAGTAAGAAGAGAAATGCTTCCTTTCACAAAGTGGATTGTTTCCTCTTTTGTTGAATAATTTTCTTATACGTATAGGTCACATTTATCCAGTTGTATACTCTTGTGCCTATTATGGTGGAACTGAGAAGTGATATGTGCTTTTGTAGGGCCAGCATGGTGGTCCAGCCAAGTGTCTTCTGCTAGTCCAAATTCTACACCAATCTTTCTAGGTGGCTTCTCTCAAATACTGCCAAGAGTTACACTCTGTTTCCCTTGTGGACCTAGGTTTTACTTTTCCATTACATTAGTTAACTGTTTCCTTCATTTTTTTTTTCCTGGCTTGTAATCTCAGTGCATCAGGGAAGCTTTGTTTAGATTTATACACTTCATAGAGACAGAGGCTTTGCATGCCAGTTTTTCTGACCCCACGGAAGAAATAAAACCCCTCAGTCATAATGAAAGATTACAGAACACAAGTGCTCTATCTTTAAATTTTGACATGTGTGATTTAGTCATAGTTAATATCTGCTACATATATTCCAGTGTCTTTATGTGCCTTTTGTCAGCTCTATTAAGTAGACAAAATCCCCTGTTTTCTGGTAGCCAAGGTCATCCCGTATTGAATGACAAAATAAATTCAGGCATCAAATCTGCTGAAAACATTGGATAGTTTCCTATGAGAATCACAAGATCTGCTACAGTGGGATAAAATTCTGGTTTGATATTTACTTAATTCAGTGAAGTTGTATCTAATCATAGTGGCACAGTAGAGAAAATGAAAAACATTTATGATGGTCAATGTAAAGTGTTTAGAAATACTTTTTCCCAAACATCTGTTCAGCCTAAAACTCTCTGAATAGAGCCTTCCCTTACTTCTTTTTCCCCTCAGTGATTAACTGATGACTTCAATACTTCCATTCCACCCCATGCAGAGAATTTGAAAATAGCTGTTGGGTGAGCTTTGGGCTTCTGGCATGAAAAAATTTGGTCTGGTACTTGAGTATGCACAGGCACTGTGAAATTGTAATAGAGAAAAGACACAGTAGATTTTTAGACAGGTTGAAATTTTTGCCATGTTTGAGCTTGTCTAGCTCTGACATTGGAAAGACTTTCTTTGTTTTCCTTTACTTTGGTTTCCTAAGAATTTTGACAAATCATTTCCTAAATGCTTTGTCAAAAAACCCCCCAGTTCTGCTCCACTCCAGGTTTTTTACAACAAAGGCCAAAATTTGTTCCCCTCCTTTCTCTAAATTATCACATAGGATCTGTATTCTTGTGTTATTTTAGATGGAGAGCTGAGATAAAATAAACTCAGTGTTAGACAGCAGATCTCAAGAAGAAACGGGGGTCCTCCAGCGACGATGAGGTGAGGGCTCTCGGTGAAGGGAGACGCTTCTCTCCTGAGGGAGCCAGAGCTTCTCTTGGCAGATCTTTACCTTGGGGCCCCCAAACCAGGGTATAAACTCAGTGGTGTTCAAACTTTCCACTTTAAAATCATGAGTCTGAAATCTTGCCTCTGCATCTTTTCCTGCATTTTGTGTTTACTGAGTTTAGCTTTGGAACAACTTATGGGTGAGGGATTCCTCATATGGAAAACGGCAGCTTTTTGTTCTGCAGCAGTGGCTGTAAATTGATGAAACAGGCATGGAAAATAGGTTCTTTTCCCTTCTTTACGGCTTGGACTAGATGACCTCTAGGGGTCCTTTCCAAGCCAAAGTATTCTATGATTATATGATTCTATGATTCCCATTCTCTCAGTAGGACCTCAAAGGCTGGTAGACCTGCTGTCATTCCCTCCATCCAATATGGCAGGCATAACTCCTTTGGAAGAATTTTTGCAAAAAAAAATAACATAAAAATATTTTTTCAGTAGTAACCCAGCGTTAAGGAGTAGTACCTAGTCACACATCTGCTCTTGCTGTTTTATCTGCAGACCATGGGTGGTTCTCAGGGTGCATGTTGAAAAAGGTGTGACTCCTGCGTAAGGCAATTGTTTCCAGCCCCTGCCCATAACCAATGTGCTGCCTGTAAGATCTCCCAGTTTTGCTGTAGAAGATTACAGCTGAAGCTGATAGAGAGAGCAAAGCATGGTGGTAGTGTGTCTGGTGTTGTTACAATAGGGTCAAAATAACTCAAGGACTGCTGATCAGGGTCATTCATGTGGATCCACACACCATTATGTCTAATAGCTAATAGCTCTGTTGTCCTTCCCATATTTAGTGCTGCCATTCCACTCTAGGAATGCATACATGTACACACAGGGACTGAAGCACAGAGACATGTGCTGGTAATACTAAATAAGCAAGCCAGAAAATGATTTGAAGCACTGGGGCCCTGATCAGCTGTACTGATTAATTGTTTGCTCTTTCCATGGACAGTTTTGGACTATTTCAACTACTTTGTTCCTAGATAAATAGAGAAGACTGGCCCTAAGCAATGTTAAAATGAGCTAGTTAGAGCCACTGACCTCCGGGTCTGAACCAGTACCAGGACTGAAAAGTCAGCTGGGCACTAGATGCAGACGGAGAGATTAAGTTTACCTTAATTACCTGATTCTGCGGCAGAGCAGAGCTGGATGCTGGCCTCTGACCTCTGAGACCAGCACACCAACTAGCAGGCTGCTGTTTTTCCTCCACCCTCTGCATAAGCATCATGAATGGTCATCACATTATGCACTAATGAGTCTGTTTAGTCACTCATAATAACAGTAATAATAACACCAGTGCAATGTAATTCAATGTCAGAGGAGCCTTGGCTTTTTGAATTTTTTAGATTTCTTATTTCTCCGTCTTTGTTTTTCTAGTATTTCTTACCCTGCCTTCCTATGTCTTAATTTTCTTTTTTTTCCCCTTTTTGGTTTTTTTTTTTTCTTTTCTGTGGGATCTAGGTAACATTATTTCACTTTTTGCTGTCAAAAATCCCAATTTGGTCTTATTCTTGAATTCAGAAACAGGTCTATTTCTTTTTCTTTCAGAAAGAAAACAGAAGCTGCTGTTCTATATGCTATGACTTTTCTTATTATGTGTTTCTTTCCAATCACTCTGATAATCTCTGAGATTATAAACTAAACACATCTCTTTAGAACACCTGTTACACAAAGGTACAAGTGTTGGCCATCATCCTTCCAGCTGTATGCCAGAACATCCTGCTTCACTAGCCCCAAGAGAGAAAAAGAGAAAATATTCAGTGATGCATTTTCAACAAGATTGGGACCCTTTTTTACCCACTGTGAAAATGGGTCGCATCAGGATTGATTCTGTTCTATCCGAACAAGCCACTACAGTTAACTGCGGTATAACAAATACAACCCTTTAATCTCTTAAAGTGTGAATGTGTGAGTGTCCTGTACACTCTTAAAAAGTTAAAAATACCTGGTGAATAACTTCATTAGTAGGAATCTGGCTGTGGATTGACAGTATATGAGCAGAGAGAACAAAATCCTTCCCATAAACTATCTGTTGATTATTATTCCTTCTACCTACTTGGTGGCCACTTCTGATGTTCTGGTGTGAAAGTATTGACAGGAATGGGCATCACAAGCCATATTCTGAGTACAGGAAACTAAAGAATCTTGGCTTCACGCAGATTTGTATCCTATGGCTGATTGACATTGATCTCTAAGAAAATGTGAGATCCAAGTGAAGCTTTCCCATTGTTAGTATGCTGGGCAAAAGGGGAGGAAGAGGAGAAACTTCATCCCCTTTAGGTTCCCCAGCATCTACCACATAGAATGATAGAATCATAGAATGTTTTGGGTTGGAAGGGACCCCGAGAGGTCATCTAGTCCAACCCCCCTGCAGTCAGCAGGGACACTGCTAACTAGATCAAGTTGCTCAGAGCCCCGTCCAACCTGGCCTGGAATGTTTCCAGGGATGGGGCCTCCACTACCTCTCTGGGCAACCTGTTCCAGTGTTTCACCACCCTCATTGTAAAGAATTTCTTCCTTATATCCAGTCTAATCCTCTGCTTCATCTGCTTGATCACTGCTACAAGTGCTGTATATACATATATTTTTAAGATGAAATGTGGTTGAAACTAGTCAGTGAATTGAAAAACTGTTGGGTTGAAAAGGGAGAAACACACAAAGAGAGCTGATGCAATTGCATAAGCGTAGATCCCCAGAGGGGCTTACCTGCCATGGCAGTCAGTGTTACAGCACCAGAGACGTAGTGGCCTGAGTTCAAGATCACAATTCTTTCAAAAGATGAAGTGCAGTGAATGGGGACAGGTGGATGCCGAAGAATGGGGCTTGCAACAGTGGATAGACTAAGCAGCGAATAGCTAACCCAGTAAATAGGGAGTGTCAAAAAGAAGGCTGTATCCAATAAAGCACCTTTCTCCTGGATTTCCATGCCACTACAGCCAGCAGCATGAGTGTAAAAAGTCTTCTGTTCTGCACACAGTAGGGGAGAACAAGTTGCTGCCTGCTTTTTGCAGAAGAGCTTTGCAGTTAGAGCATTGCAGGCTCAGTTCCTGCATTTCCTGGATGGAGTCAGATCTCCTACTTGACAGCAGAGGGTCAAGCTAAAGCATTGTGCTGAGGTGGGGAGAATCCTAGGCTAACTTTGGAACCAGAGACCTACATCATTCAGCTGGGAAACTGAACTCTTACACTCTAAGCAAAGGATCTGTCAGCTTGGTTGCAGTCAGCTGTTGCCTGTCTTCAGTATCAGAACTTCAAGCATCTTCAGAAAGCTGAGTTTCCTGATAAGCCATATACAAGCAGTGTATGTAGGAGACATGGGAAAAGTTGTTGAGCTCTTTTGCACATAAGCCCTTAATGCCTGCAGTTTGGACAACTTTTCGCTTCTTTAGATTTCATGCTAGTTTTCTGCAAAACACTTTATCTGGTGAAGGAGATTGACGGAAGAAAAAAATGACTAATCTTAGTCTCTTTGAAGAACAAAAAGTGTATCAGGCAAGTTTTCATGTGTAAGAAAAAGATATAGAAGTCTAATTCTTTATCTGTAAAACTGAACAGATTCCAAAAGAAACATATTGGCAAAAGATTTTAGAAAGTTAGATATATTAGAAAATGCGCTGGAATTATTTAATTAGCATCTTTTAAGGGTGCAATTGCTGATAAAAATCTAGACTTTGTAAGTGTCCTGCCTGTGTGTTTACCACTCCCCTTTGCGTACTCTATTTCTCCTTGATGCTCCAGGCCATTTTATTTTTCTTACTAACTACTTTAGCTCTAATGGGATATAGTGAGAAAGTTTCTGGGGCACCATGATTCCACTGGCAAGACCATCTACGATTAGAAGAATTTCCAGGCAGGTGAGTCCACTTAAAGTTCAGGCCTACATATGCAGTTAGATATCTGTAATTATGTCACTCATGAAGACTAAACATTAAAAAATATGTCCAAAATCACAGAATCAAAGGCAGAGTCAGGAGTACAACCCATGTGTCCTAGATCTAAGTGCCGTTTACTAATGGTAGTGCGAGCCAAAATTCAGTATGTTACATACCAGGTTTAGTTAACCTAGTTAGTAGTTATAGTTAAACATAAGACAGTTAACATAAAATATTTTTGGAATAACTCTGTAAGGGACTTTACAGGCATTGAATACTGCACAACGAATGCTCAGCCATCCCCGAGAATACATGCAATACCATAGATTTTAAGCACAGGCAGTATACACATTCAGTGTATTACATACCCAGTCAGTCAAGGAAACAAAATCTGACTATTGGCATGGCCATGGAAATGTTTTCATAATTCTGCCTTCAGACAGAAAAATAACTTCAGTATTGAAAACATTAAGACAACATTTACTTTAGTTTATTAGCTTTGAAAAGTATTGCTTCTGAAAAGCCCCAGTGTTTATAAGATGATGAAAGACCACATCTTCATAGGACTTCCATGAAACTTGAACCATTTATTCTGTCAGATCTATAGAACTAATGTGGTATGTCTTTGATGTGTGATCTTAGGAAGACTATCTAAAGGGAAATAATTTTGCTAGCCCAGTCTAATCTCTGAGTTATTAATGTCTATTGTGATGGAGTTTCCTGAGAACAGTGGTCTGCTAAGAACTGGGCTGAAACCATCAACTCATTTTTGAAGTTTTGGATCCAGCTTTCAAGTGGTCATAACTTACTGATGTTCCTGTCTTGGCTGAGTTTGAACTGGTCATTGAAAAACAAAAAGTTATTAGTCGCCCAGCTATAAATTCCTAGGAAAGATATGATGCCTCACACTCTATTGCATGGGGGTTGGACTAAATGACCTCCAGGGTCCCTTCCAACCCAAAACATTCTATGATTCTATGATTCTATGATAAACTGACCCTGAAAAATCCCTAGCTTCAACTTTATAAAAAGGCATACAGGGATTCACAGAGACATCTGAAGAACGGAAAGACTTAACAGTGAGGATGTGGATGGATCAACAGGGCAACAACAGAACATGAACTGTTTATCATGTGGTCTTCCCACTCCCAGCAATGTTTCAAAAATTTGGTAGAGTATTCAAGTGAGTTCAGATCTCTTTAGCACATTGTACATACAATTTATATGGTTTTCATGTGGCTTTTTTCACTTTGCATTTTAGAGTTATTGCTGTCATCTTTAAAGTTCATCAAGCAAAGTATGAAAACAAAAAGCTCCTGGCACTGTGTCACGTGTGCTGGTACTGCATCTAGGCCTATTTGCAAACCTGGTGGTAAAAAGGTGTCTAAAACCAATCAGCAGTGAATCTTCTTTACAAGGCTGTTCCGTGCCATATCAAATCGACATCGTGCATAAAATTGTAAGGGATGTTGTCCATTGTATTTTTAGAGCCTTATGCATTTTTAATGAGGGGTTCATTCCTTGAATAAATCTACACCTAAGTAATTGTGTGATTTCTGCAAATATGATCATGAGTCACTCTGATTAATGGTCTGTCTGAAGAAGTGGGAAGTAGGCTTATATCAGTGTTGCGGATGGGGAGAATACGAATGGATATAATCAGGTTATCAGTTTCTCCTAAATATTTTTATGGGTTGACTGATCATTCAGAAAGCTAAAAGACTGCCAGTGTGACCATCTTTTTGGCAAAAAAGTCTGTCCCAACATGCACACTTTTGCCTAAAAGAATCTTGTACAAATAGATTTTTCTTTTCTTATTGACAGCAATTCCAGGGCATCTTGGAACAGCACATGCTAACTGTAGGCAATAAATAAGCAAATAAAATAAAATCTCATTTTTGCTCTGTAATCCTTCAGAAGCCAAGTTAATTGAGATTCAGAGATGATTCCTACTGTATATTATATTCATTTTTCATAGTGAAGTACTTTTCCTTTGCACATAGCCACGGGTAATGAAATCTGGAAGGATAGCATGGTGAGCTTTAATATCATCTCTATATGAGCTTTGACTAAAGGAGAGGCATACAAAGAAAGGCGAGATTTAAAATAATTTCTTTTCTATTTTGAAAACAAAGTGATAGGAGGCCATTCTTTGCGGGTTATTAGTAGTTGGGTGATGAAATGTGATATTCAGCAGTATGTAAAGTAAGACTGGATTGGAAAGTGAGGTTTGCAGTACTGAACCTGTAGTATGAAGTGCTCAGAAATGGCACTTTATCTGTCAGGTGCTGAAGTAAATCAGGTGTAACTCCACTGAAATCAACTGAGCAAAGTCAGAGTATTTTAGGGCAAAATCAGAACTGTGGCATTAATGTAGGGGTTTCACACTGACTCAGAAGAACAGGTTGCATCTCTGTTTCTCATACTCCTTTCAGTCCATAACAAATCTGCCAGGGATGTCAGATGGGGTTTACACAGAGACAACAGGGAGAACAAGGCCTTAGTGTAGTGACTAAACATACTATTTATTTTGTTGCTCAACACTGGCTAAATTTAACCTGACATAGTAATTCAAAAGCTCTGTGGCCTGAAGTTTTGCGCTCTCCTTCTGTAGTAAGCGCAAGCAGAGAAGGACATCCAGCGGACAATTGTTTCGGTTTTTCAGGTATCTTCTGCTGAAATGGGATGAGCCACCTCCAGTGAGTTCCTGTGGCTGTCTGCTTACTGGAAATGTTCCCAGTTTCTCAGGCCAAGTGCTTGCTCTGGCTGTCCCCTAGCACCATATGAGGTGAGAAACATATTCAGGCCTTGCTCTGTGTCCCAGATCCATGGTGAAGCATCCAAGAACTGCAGCTCACTTCAAGTCTTTGATGTGGCTTATCAGGATACTAGAACAAGGCAGTGGGCTACTGGGTCACTCAGAAGTTCAGTCCAGGTGTAACATACATCCCCACCACTGACTGTCAACACCATGTTGATGAGCAGCTTTTCTGAGGTGCTTGACTTTATGCAGATGGGGAACATTAATCTAACTTCACTTTAAGCATCTAAAAATTAAAAGTTTTTATGTAGGTGCACACATGTATCATGAGTCTGTATGTGTGATATCAGAGCTGTGAAATGTGATCTGTATTTAAGAAAGTATCCGTGTTTAGGAATTTTTTAAGTAGCTTTTTAAGGTTAGCTTTGTCTGCCAAAGAGTTAACCCTGTGGTTACTGAAATAAGGAAGGGCTACATGATTTATGTAAGTAACAGTTTGGTAATGTTTCACTATAATTTTTAGCTGCAGTAAACAACACTGCCATGGCTTCATTACTCCAGAGAGTGATCCTGAAAGCAAATTCTCCCCTGACGTTTCAGAATTGTTAAATAACTATTCTTCTATACAGGCTGCCCAGGGGGGTTGTGGGGTCTCCTTCGCTGGAGATATTCAAAGCCCGCCTGGACGATGTCCTGTGCAACCTGCTCTGGGCGAACCTGTTTTAGCAGGAGGGTTGGACTGGATGATCTCCTGAGGTCCCTTCCAACCCTTGCCATTCTGTGATTCTGTGATTCTGTAATTTGTCTCAGGCAACACCTAAGGTGTTTTATTAATTGCCTCCAACTGCACAGCGAGAAGATATAGAGATCAATAACACAATCTTAACCTTCCTTTGCAGCCAGTGGCGAACATTTGGGGATTTCAGAGGAGCCCCTGTATGTTTGGAGACTTTCTTCAGATAAGTAAAAAGAAAAGGAAATTATGGTAGTTCAGTAGTGTCTGGACTCTAATATTCTGGAGTGTATGTGACCACATATGGCTGTATATAAGGCATCTCTGTCCATTTTCTGTGTTTCAGTGAATGCCTAGTTTAAACTAGATTCAGTCCAGAGATCAGATATCAGAGGCCAGGTCTGGTCCTGACTGGTGCCATAGGAGATGGGGTAAAGACTGCAACAGGCAGCCTGTGCCACTGCTGGTAACAAAGCCTTGGTTCAAGCACTATCGCAAGGCTTTCAATCTGTGCAATTTAGCATGGGCCCCATTATAGTCTGGTCCTGTGCCTGTTAGTCTTCCAGACAGATGCCGAGAATGGTCTTGGAGTTAGCAAGGGCCAGGGATCATCTGCAATAAGCAAATGGGCTGTGGCCGCTCCGTTTTGGGGAGAAAAGAGTGAAGAGTAATGCTGCACATGCATAATCATTCCATCTCCAGAGAGCCTTCAGAAGGGTGTTTAATGTTTTGTGTGATAAGTGATGCAACCAACAAAGGGTAGGCTTCTGGGTCACCTTTTCCTGAAGACATCTAAATGCCACTTATGCCTGCATTCTACATGCTGGACTACATACTCTGCAGCTTTTCTTAGAGACCAATACTTAGCCCCTTATGAAGACATTACAGTGATGTGTTTATAGGCATTAGTAACTGATGGCATCATTGCCTATCTGCATTGATGTGTGATTGTACCAATAAAATAGACAACTGATATTGAAAGGAGTGATCTGCACAAGGAACAATTATTCCAAATAGCAAACTCTTGCACAGATGGGAGGTCTGGTTTTAAAACTCTTGACTGAGGTAGGTATTTTTCCAGCTTGGCATTTCTATTGCACAATATGAACTACATTTAGTAGTTTATTATTTGTTTACAAATGGTTATAAGATACTGAAAACTTGTTCAAGTTACACCCTATAAATCATAACACAGAATATATTCTGTAAATTATTAGGAAAATTGGAACTGATACTAATAATTTATTCTACATCAAGAATGTGGTTTGCTAGATGGTATTAGTTCATCCATGCAGCAATGTAAGGCATTGATATTTTAATTCACATCCATAGTATTATTCCAGTTAAATGAATAACAGTGAGATGCTGAAAGAATAAATCACCATCTATCAAATAAAATCTATCAGATCTTAAAGATACAACAGCAATTAGTTCACCAATTCTTAAAAGTAGGATAGTTAACCAGAAAGCTGGAATGACATGTCTGAAAGAAAATGGGCATTCTATTAACTTTTCAGAAGCTGATGCTATTATTGATAACTGATCCTAAGGGATGATTTAATGGGATTTAGCTAATATCAGAAAACATTTCTATAGCACATGAAAAAATAGTCTAATCCATAACCAGACAAAAGAAAGGACAGAGAGGAGGAAAACACTAAAACCAAGAAAAGTTTTGCATATCTTTTATCAGCCATCTTTATAGATGGTTTCTTCCTTTGTAATATCCAGGAACAGAAGTGTCTTGGAACCTTTTATTTCATAGTTATTTTGTTCTGAGATGATTCTTAATGGTATGAATTCAAGGATTGTAAGACATTGAGCCCAAAGGTCAGAGATTTAAAACCTTCTATTGACTTGCTTTTTCACGTAAAGTTCAAGTTCGCCGTCTTTATTTTCAAAACCCTGGCTGACTCTATCAAATCAACACCTCTTACCTTACATCTTTCCTTTTATCTTCAGGTACCTGAAACTACTTGTTTTGATCTAACTTAGTTCTGTAGGTCCCCTCTCAGAGCAGTGGAGTCTCCAGAGTACAGTTTGTTCCACAGTCAATGTTTCTGATAATAAATTACTCTCAGAGGTGCTTTGCCCTCTCCCATCTCCTTCATCCACCACAGATTCTACCAGAAGCCACTCAGTTCATATACAAGCAGCTTATGGTTTTTAGGGTGCCCTAGTACACCAAGCAGCCTTGGCCACCAGCTGGGGGTGCAGGCCTCCTGTAGCTTTGTTGGCATATCTGCAAGCCCTGTGCAAATGGCTCTGTTACCTTAGGGTGTCTTAGATGACTGTAGCTGCCTCCCTGTGGGTCACTGACTTGTGCCATAGATCTCAGCTGGTTGTAATGGGAGCTGAGATGTTTAGCTCACACTGCCTCAGTTGCTGTACCTTTATCTGGTGCTGACTCTCACCCAAACAGCCCTTGTTGACAGGCTCATTGGCACTGGCCTAGGTAATATATGGAAAATAAATATATCCGTTCAGAAACAATTTGTATATCATCAAGGTATCAATCTTTCAGTTCTACTCATATTTAATGTCTTTGAGTGACAGAGGGTGTTTGGCCTTGCAACAGATCTTGGTTAACCTTTCTAAATAATTTTGCCATTAACAAAATTGGTACAGAAAAATGGAGATTACTTTTGCTGATCACATAAAGGTGATAATCATGGTAAATACAAAATATTTGTGGATAGATTTGTTGGAAGATTGGAGTAATGGAAATGGGAAGAAATTTAGTAGAACAAGGGGAAAGTACAACAGAAAAGTAGGACTAGAAATTATTTTTGGTGGAGGAGGGGGGTGATGTAGTCCCCTTTCTCTTCTAAGAAAGATGGACCTTGACGTATGCTCATTTAGCTAATTCTTAAACAACTTCTCCCTTCCTCCTTGCAGTTTATTTTAGTGCTTCACTATCTTTACCAAGGAAAAAATGTCTTTTAAATACTCCTTGAATTTTTCTTGATACAATTTCAACCCCATATCTGTTGCAGTAGCTGTCATTAGCATGAAAGACAGATTATTCCTTTCCCTGTTTTGCAGCAATCCTTTATTATCAGATACCTCTTCCATCTTCTCCTCTTTAGACCAAACAATTTAATTTTTTTCAGTCTTCCCGAGTTAGTAGTCTTCCTGTCCTCTCATCATTCTTGTCATTCTCCTTTGGACTTAATTTGAAATGTTTTGCTCAAAACTGGTTCCAGCATTGCAGCTGCCTCAGCGTGAAATGATTGCTTCACATCACGTGGACTATTGTCCTTTCTGTGTGTCCTGGGGGGGGAATGTCACTTTTTTCACAAGTGTGGCACTGTTGACTCATGTCCAGCTGTCATTTACTGTAACCTCAGACTGTTCTCTGAAGATGTGTTTCCTAACCGGTTGTTCATTATTCTGTATTTAAATGGATTATTCCTGCACAAGTGTAGAACTTGGCATTTATCCCCCTTTGAATTTTGGTTATTATTTCTATTCCATGCATCCCATTTGTCAAAACCACTTTGAATTCTTATCCTGTCCTCCAGTGTACTTGCAGTCACTCCTGCTTTCATTTTTCTTGCAAATTTTATAAGCATAAACTCTATTCCATAATGTATGTCATGAAGAAAAACATAAACCCAGAACCAGGCAAAATTTTATGCTAGACATCATTTCATTTGATTAGTAGTAACTAATTTCAATACATGGTTAACCCCCCCCATATTTTAATCTAGAACATATGTGCATAACTTGATTGTGAAAGTATCATTTGAGCTACCTGGAGTCAAAATTCTTAAACAACAGATAGCTCATGTCTAGACTTGAATATCTGCTATCTGTGTATTCTTGTTTGTGAAAGACAATAAGACTGATTTAACAGAAGGTGTTCTTGACAAATACATGATGGTCATTTTTCCTGTCTCCTTCTAGCTGTTTGCCGGTATCTAGGTTATTTGTTACATAATTTGTTGGGAATTTAAGTTAAAGTGATCAGTATATAGTTCATTGTCTCTTATTTTGTTCCCTACTTTAAAATCAGCACTATATTCAGTCTTTCTTCACATTCCTAGTACTTCACTACCTTTTTCCTTTGTAAGTTCTCAAAGATAATAATTAATGACTCTGAGATTGCTTCAGCTATTTCTTTAGGTGCTCTAGAATTAATTTCATCTGACCCAATGAATCTGGATTTAATACAAAATTTTAGTAGAAGCTGGGTGCTGTTGGGGGCAGTGAATCTCAGAAGATGATACCAGGATGAGTCTGTATCCCTCAGCAATGGCACTACAAAAATGCAATTGTGCATATAGAACATAGCAGAACAGGATTGGTTCTGTTGTTTTTGCAGAGACAGAGAAGTGTTAAGGCCCTGGCTGCCCTCAAAGCCTCCTCTGCAATTCTCTTCATTCAGAGGGTCATGCATAGGAAACTGTTACTGGTATGATGAGGGGAATGGAGCATCTGTCTAATAGGGGTTTATGACTGTAGCTTCTTTTTTTCTAGCAAAATAAAAGCAGGAGCAGGGCAGGTTGCTGATGATATTATGGATAACTATAACTATTAAAGATAGTTATAAAACAGTGCAGAGGTTTTGCATTCATGGACCACCATGGTTATAGCTAATATTTCTGTTAGGACAGCTGCTTTTGATTAGCCAAGGGTGGAAATTCATGGATTTTGCCATTTTGCTTGTTTGAGCCTACAGTTTGGAAGATCCTCAACTGACAACCCTGACTGACACAACAAGTTGTAGAAAGTCCATCCCTACCCCATTAAAAAAAAAAAAAAAAAAGAAAAAAAAAAAGAATATAGAGAATGAGGGAGAAAGTGGAATATCCTTTGAAGTCTGTTCTCCTTACAAGCAGCCAGGATAATTAATATAAGTGATGTGCAGCACATTTATCTACATTATAAGACATGGGTGGCCAAGAATAAGAGATCATGTATTACTCTGTATTACATAAACTGCCAAGCGGATTAATGATTCCTGGAAAAATAATGATCAGAAAAAATGATAAAGATTTTTCTTTACTATAAAGACAGATACAGACAGTTTAACCTGCTACAACAGCACTGCCAAACAGGCAGGAACATCTGTTTGTGCTGGTTTGACAGGCAATGGTTTTAAAGACACCAGGTGCCAGGATTATGTACCACTAAAAGATCTGCTTTTTAAGCCCTCAAGTTCCATGCTGGCAAACATCCAGAGGGATCAAACTGAAAGATGAATTTCCTATGACATAAGTAGCATGCATTTGTTTAAACTGAAGATGTGAGATGTTCCAGGGCTGCTATGACAGCAAAGAAGTCTATTTCCCTAATTATGGACTGAAGTTTTCTCTCCTGAGTAGCTCAACACTGCTGTTAAAAACAACTTACCATGATGAAAGTTGTCATGTTGCGTTAATAAATCTCTGAATATAGAGTAGCCTGTCAAAATTTAGAAAAGGTGGCTAAATAGTTTAAATAGTCATTTAATTTTGTTCAGTATAACTTGACAAAGTATTTTCCAAGAATGAGATTATATTCTTACCAACCAGTAGAAGAACATGTAGGTACAGTCTTAGTCCATTTAACTCATTTAGCATCACAAATAGAAATTCACAGTGCTTGTGGCTAGTGAGGTACTGTTGGGATATGCTGTCTGTATTAATTGCTGGCGTTGGAAGACCACAATTCCTAGTTTGTCAGTATTGTTCCAGTTCCCCTCACTCTCTTTTGCTGCAATGTGGCTGTCAGCTGTTCAACCAAATTCTTTAGAAAGTAGTACAGAGAAGAATTCTTGCTTGGGGGAGAGCCCTTCTTTTAAATCTGCCACTGCTAAGATGTCCAGAGGACACTTTAAAGTGATGAATGTCTCTGTACCAGCAAGTTTTTCTCAAATTAACAGGTCTTCAGTGGAGTTCTACCTAATTGATTAAATGGCTAGGATAAATGATTTATGAGAAAAGATTAAAATAACTTTATATGTGTTGCTTGGTTAAATTACAATTACTCTGTCTTTAATAACGATCTACAAGTATTATTTGAGGAGCATATGTTCCTGGGAAGGAGATGAATTGTTCACTGTTATCCAGGGACCTATAACTGGAAATACAGCTGCAAGAATGATACAAAACCAATCACTGAGATGATATTTGTGATCCCCTTAGTCACTTAAAATTAAGATTCATGCAAAACCAATTTCCTTCACAAGCAAGTTCATAGAATATTCACATCAGGCTACTCCTATATACAGAGAGTACCGTTTGTGTGCCTAGATAACTCTCCTTGTATTGGCAACAGCTAAAAATCAGCTTAAAAAAATCTTTGGATTCAAAACCATCCATCGTGGAGACAGAAGCAATAGCAAGTGGCCAGACAGACACAGCAAGTAGCCAGCTATGAGCAGATGATATTCAAACCAGTAATCAATGAACACTTAAGGAACGGTCATCAGAAAATGCTAATTTTAGCTTAAGGAAGCTCCATCTTCAGCCAAGGACAGGGGGAAACACAGCCAGACAGACTAGTCCAGGAGGCAGAAACTATCATGCTCTGAATTGCTCTGAATTCAGTAACCTGTTTTGTTTCTCCCCAGACTCCGTTGGCCAGCGACATTCTCCTCAGGCTACAGTTAGACTTTATGAACACCCGGCTCTACTGTCTGAAACAGGCTTGTTAAAACCATTCATCATGCAACTGTACAAAGACAGAGCTCTCTTTCAAATGCTGCAGTCGTGGGCTAACTTAGCCACTGGAAGCATCTGTCAGGATTCATTCAAATATGACTGCTGCTCGAATTTACCTCATTTCTTTCAGTTTTGTTTTGCAGTTTTGTTGTTGTTTGCTTGTTTGTTTTAACTGAATGGATTGATTGTTTTTGATAAGCGATTCTAGGAAATTCAGGCTGGTTTGAGTAGGCAGGATTTGCTGTGTTGTCTCCTGGTGCAATCTTAGCCTAGTGCCTTGCAGATGTTTCTCCGAGCAAGTTTTACTGCTGAAGTACAGGACAAATTAAAAGAAATTATATTTTTTTCCCATTTTATTCTTTCCTTCTTTTAGTGATGTCTAGATGGGTGGAGGTCAGGGGCTGCAGTGCAACTACCAAAGGTTCCTCTGGGTGGTAATGGACATTTGGAAGCAGCACTGAGCTTTGTGTCCTGTGGACTTCCCAGGGTGGTTAGAGGAGGACATAGGCCAAGGAGAGGACGTCACGAAGATGGAAGAGAGAAGAGTGAGAGCACAGTCAGCCCTGTGATTCTTGCAAGAGCATTTTTTTGTCCTTGTACATTCAGACGGTGTCTAATGACAGGCACCTTTTATTCACCTGTATGACCCTCCTCATTTGAAAGTGTTTTGACATATACAGGTGTGTGCCTCATATCTATAGCTGTATAAACCCATGCCCCTCACCAACAACATGTTATAGAACAAGAATCCCTTTGCCAGTATTTCTGATTCAGGACTGCTTCAGAAAGATTTAATCACATGTTCCTCTTCAAGACATGTAACTGCTTTTCTGAAATGGGCCAGAAGGATTAAAATAAGGGTGAATTACCAGAACACTTTCCTATTAAAAAGCCTGCCATTGTATAGTGAAGTGATCACCACTGCCAGACCCAGGGATAACAACTGGAATCCTATTCAAATCCAACAGAATTAATAAGATCCAAGATTTTGTATCCTTACGTGAAAACTAGATTTTCACTTTCAATAGATTTTCACTGGTTTTATAGGCAGATACTTCAGTGTAAAATGCTGGAGGAGGCAATACACAGTTACTTTGATGCAGTTTCTTGAGTTTAAGTGCCCTGAATTTTACACTGAGGTTAAATAGCTAATATGAGTTTGAGTGTGTTTTACAGTGAGATGGGAAGGTTGCAGAGATATAACCATTGTGTTTTTTTAGACCTTTCTGACAGATGAAAGGAACCTTAATAAGAATGCAGAATAAGAATTTATACCCACTTCAAAGCTCCTTTATACTGCCAAAGTGGCGATTAGTGGCATTTGTGCAAATGGCAATCAGACACATGTGGTTTTGAACTGGTTTTTGATGTGTGGAGAACATCTTAGTAGAATTATGCTGTGTGGAATGGCTTCTCATAGCTACAACTTCATTAATTTTTTTACAGTTAAATATGGAAAATAGGGGGGGTAATTGTAATTTTATCCAATTTTCCAACTGGTTGTCAAATGAAAGACTTTTTGGGGAGGAAGATAAATTATTTCCTTTGGTTTTGAAAAAAAAAAAAAAATGTTTTGGGGTAAATATCCAACCGTACTTTATGTGGTTTCTGACCTGATCAGTCTCTGTGAAGCTTTGTCAACTTTATAGAACATGTTGTCCAAAAGAGTGGGTCAGGGAGCTGCTCTTAATGTTTGCCTTTTTGCTTTGTCCTGCTGCGGGTGGTGTCTGCTTTCTGACACTTGCCTTGAAAGTTGGTTAGGGCAGGGAGGTGATCTCATTATTTTTTGATTGTAGTGAGAATTCAGTATTTCAATGAGATTTCGAGGCGATGTAGTAAATAAACACTGATGAGTACAGTATTATGATTACTAAAACAATAACCATTCTTGGTGATGTTCCAGGTACAACAAATACAATACAATACTGGAAGCAAAAGCCATAGTTTGGCTCATAAGGAGTCAACCTGAAGGCTTGTTAGGCTGCATGAGACTGAGTCATTTGTTATTCTAGGGGAAATGAGATATGAAGTTGTAATTACTGATGATTTATCTGTTGCATTTCAATCTCCTGTAGTTTCATCTGGCTAAACCAGGCTTTTCTTCCTAATGCATTAAATACACAGAGTAGGTCACGTATTCAGGCCAAGCTAAACTCAGTGAGATACAGGGAGCAAAGTGCGTGTTTGCTCTGAGTAGGACTGGCAGTTTATGGTAAATTTTCAGTGACATTTTTGTGCCTGTGGTGGCTTAGAGGACCTCACACTATTTGCTAGAAGCCTTAGAAACTCCACCACAATGCTTCAGCCCAGAAGATAAGGTTTTTGCCGACGGTATTACCTAAGCACCTGCTGATAGCTGCAGATCCCAACTGCTGTGCTACCACAGCAGAGGGGTCCCGCTCCAAAGAGCTCTATCTCACAGGGTTGTAATACACAGTCAAAGTGTAAGAGTGCAAGGAAGCAGTGAACTATTACGATGATAGAGTCAGCAGATACCTAACCAGTGGTCAAATGTTTTCAGGCATGACTTTGAAATTTTGAAGAATAAGGAAATTACTTTGAAGAATAAGGAAGTAGCTTTGATGATCACAGGAAACACTTTCTAAAAGGAATGGAAGTCATGGAGAAGGGATGAAAACGCTTATCTGAAAATGTAGTGAGAAATAGCCTTGGAGCATCTGCAAAATGAAGACAGTTTGGTTGATGCAATAGAGAGAGAAGGTTACAATGACCAGCCATGTGGAGGAACACGAACATGCAAAATTTTCACAGAGGAAGGTATCTTGCCGTCCTCGAGAACGGAGATCTTTATAGGCTTTGGGCAAAGTAAAAAACGCTGTAGGTGGAAACGGAGGGGCTGTCCAGCAATGATACAGGGTTCATGGTTGGCCCTACCCAAGGCTAGCCATGTGCTAGCCCAGCTCGTGTGTGTGAGCACAAGCATACTTTTGAAAACAAGTCCTGCCAAGATACAGCTACAAAATAAAATTCACCTCCTTGTTTTCTGTGCTGTGCTGCTGTGTCTTTCCACTGTCTCCTCTTCCCCCCTCCCCCCCCCAAAAAAAAAAAGGGGCTTTGTATGCATTTGGGAAGAAGTCTTCAATTCTTTACAGTGGCAAATTCCAAGAGACTGAGCTGCAAACCCCAAGGGGCTTGAAGACTTTTCTTCCTCACTTCTGTTCCTCCTGGGTTTGCACCAGTTTTCCATCATGAAATCATGGCCTAGGTCTGAGACTCCAGAAGGGACACCCACTTCCATGCGAACAGTACAAGACGAATTACTTTAGTCACTACCAATAGGGACTTGGAGTCCTAGATAGGATTAGGTGTGCACAAGATTCAGCCTGAACGTTATTTTAACTGTTCTTTTTTCCACCATGCTGCACTTGGAATATTGTCAGAAATCATATGTCAAACAAGCCTGGAGGGAATTTTTGTGTCTGAGTTGTCATCCCTTTAAGACTGGGATTTAAAATAGGAACTTAGATACAGACTTAAATATTGCAATTCTACTGAGCACTGCTGTAAACTAAAATTAAAATGTAGATATAGATAGATAGGTAGATGGGTACATAAAAAGGCTTCCAAATAGATGCTAGGCTTTTATTTTTTCCCATGACAGACTCTTGCAAGTAATTGTATTGATTTACATTGCATACAAATTGCCCAGGACTTTGGCAGTACATACTTACTTGAATTATTTGCTATCAGCTGGAGAATCAATGCTTTAAATGGACAAGCCTGCATGCAGGACAGTATTTTAAACCATTTAGTAGCAATAACAAAATTATATTAAAAGCAAGAGCAGAAAAACTAGGAAGTACTGATTAATATAAAGGCAAATCTTAAGTAGAAAGTTTTATCAGCTGTGAACATATGTTATGAAGGTAATTTTCCTGAGCATGGAAATTAATTTGTTTTACTTTGCAGGTAAAAACTTAGGGTGAATTTCAGACTTTAAAAAAAGTTATCTTGACAGAATAATTATATAAAAAGGCATGGGAGGGGAGAGAAAATGTATAATTTTACCTTGGAGTCATCTAAATGACAAAATGATCATTAGAAGGTGTAGTCTGTTTACTAATGATCTTTTCCTTTTTTTTTCTTTTAATAATAGGTTCATAATTTCAGCATAGAAATAATTTCAGCTACCTCTGAATATAAATAACATTTTTCCTTGAAAGTTTAAAGAATAAAACCACAGTTGCATAGCTGCATTTCAAATATATGCTGAAGAAATTATACAGTAATTTAATTGTGGTGGACTCTTCAAAATCACCCAAATAAATTCATCCCCTGACTCCTTTTAATTTTCATTCTGTCTGGTTCCTCTAAAGGTGGACAGTACCACATGTTGTGGCACAGGTTAGAGATGCCTGAGCATCAGACTAAACTAGTCCGGCTAGCTGAAAGCAGCCTAGCCAAGACAGCAGAAGGCTGCATCCTGACTGATTAATGCAAGTGAAAAGCATTACGCGGGGAACTATGCTGCAATGAGTCGTTTGCTTACAGTCCACCGTTCAAGGTTGCTTTGGTATCTGTGCACACTCTGTGTCCTAAAAGGCAGTGGCTTGGCATCGCTTACCACACTCTCCCCATGCCTTTGAAATATTTTAATAATACATTTGCTGTGACAATCTCTGCTGCTTTCTCATCTGAAGAAACTGATTATGTTGTGCTGGTTTTGTTTGTAAGCATGAGGAAGCCTGTGTGTTTGCTTGGAGGTGTTGCAAGGAAGATAGGTAAGAGTTCATCTAATGCTGTTTTGACTGTAGCAAATTTAGAAAAAGAGAAGAGACCTGAAAAAAGAAGATGCAAATTGACACAAGGTTAATGTCAGCTAGGTGCTGGGAATGCAAAACACAGAGCCAAGTTTCATACAGACTTATGAGCCCAGTTCTGTGATCCATATGCAACTCATTTAAGTTTAATAGGCAAACCATATCTTTGGAATAATTCATTTCTATCCTTACACACACAGCTGCATATATGTGTGCATGCACAAAAAATCTAAGTTACTGTGCATAATATTTACAGTTTTAAAAATGCAATAGAAAATTCACAAAATGATTAGCAAAAGTGAGGGGCAAGATGATGTCAAAACTAAATTTATTCTTTATTGAGATCCTTGAAAATACAATGGAAATTATCTTTCTATAATAGTTCACAATTACTGAGCAACCTTGGGAGTTCAAGTAGAAAATCAATTTCTAGCTGTTGTGGATGGATGCATAAAATTCTACTGGCCACACCAAATAGCTCTGCATACTAAAAGATATCTTAGCTTTAAAGCCTACAAATTGCATTCATAAAAAAAACATATATGGTCACCCCATGATTTAAACATTCACCTTATGATTTGGAAGTTTGCCATAGTCTGAGCACCTGTTAGAAAACAATATAAAAGGTAAACACACTATAACACGTTACCAGATGGCATATATAACTGTACAGTCTTGCATGCAGGGAATCAAGCAGCCAGAAAATGACCCAGGTTTTTAAGAAACAAATGAAATTCTCATGTTAGGGGTGGTTTTTGTTTTGTTTTGTTTTGTTTTGTTTTTTTTAATTTCTGCTTAAGAGCTCGATTCATTGAAGTCCTTTATTCAGGTGAGGGTTGGACATCTACTCCTGGGACCAGACTGACCTTCTAAGGTTTTATCTTATGGTGCAGCAGTTCTTGAGAGAATATGAAGACAGAAGCTCTAATTCCGTTTCCAAATGGTATGTGGAAAAAAATCCTTTTATGTTACTGTGCTGACAGAATTGAGCTATGTGCCATCCTGTTCACTCACAGCTATGCTTACGTGACTTTCTCTCGAATAAGGGAAAATACTTCCTACAGTAACTTTTAAAAAGACTTCTTTCTGGTTTTTTCAGGGTTTAATGTGCATTTCTAGATGGGTGCAATTTTGTTTTTTGTTTTTTTTTTAACTCTGCTATCACTTATGCTTAGCAATCAAAATACAGCTCCTGAGGTAGAAAATATTCTCAAGCTCTTGAAATTCATGTACAAAGTAGCCCCATGGACTGTGGTATTCATAAATTTCAGGCAGTGATGATATAGCGAGAAACTGCTACAGACAGTTGCATCATATGAACACAGTCCTGTGTTATTGTATTACTTTAGCAAAGTATCCAGGACATCTCATGGCCAAGTCATGCACCATTTCATACAGCAGAAAACAACCAGCTCTCATATACTGCGTGCATTTTAGTGGTGCTTTAGCACTTCTTTCATTTCACAAATGAAGAAAAGGGAAGTAAAACCCAAGCCCTTGTTGGAAGGACTCTGTCTCCTAAAAAGGCACCGATCTTTCTATGAGATGAATATTCTTGGGAGGCCATTCTGTGATATTAAGATATTCTTTCACAAGCTGCAGCTTTTTGCTAATCCATTTTTAGAAAAAAATCACTCAAGGCGTGGAAGTTCCAGACAATATGAAGTCAAAGTCAATTAAAAATGTTATTAAGAAAAAGCAAAGGCTATGTAAGGGAAGACCTCTAGCCTCATGTTTGCCTCTTTTAAGTCTATATTTAGCATCCATGGTAAGATATTACTTTTGCTAGGGATGGTTCAACTGCAACTTGTTGAAGGAAGTACCGGGTGCCATATGCACTTGCTCTGTCTTTTCACTTCCTTCCCACTTCATTTTGAATGCCTGACACCCACCTCAGAATTTTCCTCCATGGCCTTTTCACATTTGGTGTGATTTTTTTTTCCTCTTTAATTCCTGCTATGCAAAGAAATCCCATTTCTAATACAACCAGTGATTATTAGAATAATTTTTACCTTCTCTTTTTACCTCCTCCTTTTCATATTTTCTCAATGCTTTTGTTAATTCATTGCTCAGTTTTCATAGCCTTGTTATAGGGCACTGGCCCAATGATATGTAAAATGCTGTGTTAAATATATCATAATTAATTAGTAATTATTTGGTTATCAACATGTGTCTTTCAGCCAACAGACATCTGATAGACGTGTCTATGCTGCATACTACATAGTTACAACTACTGTTTCTATAAAAGCCCATTGTACAGTTATCAAAGCCAATAATTGCACTGATTTCATGGGGAATATCATGAAATTTAGCATGAAATCATAGGTATGTGGATAAGTTCCTTTTTTTCTCAAGTGGCAGCAGTCCAAGATACAGCCAGATGATGTGGTGAATCCTATAATGTACTTTGCAATACCAGTTCTGTTACTTCCAGCCACTGCTCCAACTTAAATAGGTACCTTGTATGAGTTAAGGAGGATTTACTCAATGCCTGGACAGATTAAAGGTTAAAAATTCCACCTGTTTGTGCAAGAAATCTGTTCTTATGTGTATTTTATCCCACTTCTTAGCTCTTTGTAAAAGAAAAAGTCAGGATCGAGGTTTCAGCTGATTTAAATTTAGGGCAGCTGCTTTGACTTTATCAGAGTTGCATGGGCTTAACAGGAGCTGGGAACCCCCCTTAATTAACATGTAATTGCACTCACTATCTAGGAAATGTGATTCAAATTAAGTTGGAATTGTAAAGCTTCTAAGAGCCCTATGTGATGTGAATTGAAATTTTTCAGTGCCTATAGTCCTCTTAGCTTCTGTAGATGACAGTTGAGGTGATTGGCTTGCCAAAATAAAGTGGCATTGAAAAGTGGGATCCAGGAATAAGCACATGACAAAAGGCAAAACAGAACACTACGGGGGGAAAAAAAACCAGCATCAAAACTGACAAACTGTTCCCTCATTTTCATATGGAAAGTAAATAGAAAGTGATATTAATATTGCACACAGATGCCTGAAAACTCTCTGGCTCATGGAGCAGAATTAGACACACATGAATACTTAAATCAACAGAATTGTAATGTGTGGCTAAAACAAACTCATAATGACCATACTGTATCAACTATATTGCAGCTGTCTCTGGCTATCAAAGTTTCCTTTTCCTGACCTAAGGGAATGGTAGTTCACTTTTAAAATGTAAAATTAAAGAAAAAGGAGAATCCTTTAAAATATTGGGAATAAACCCCCCCCAAACAGTCATGTTTTGGTCACAGAGTAGAATGCAATGTCAGGTAATACAGAGATGATCTGTTCATAGAAGGCCATCTAATTACATCCGCTTCCATTGTGTGGGAGGGAACGTAAGGACCTAAATCTTGTAAAACACCTTACGCCTATCTGCTGCTTCTTCCCAAGAGCAATTTTCATTGAAGCAATTAAAGCAGACACAAAATGGGAGAGGGGAGGATGATGAAAAGGGTGACCATTTCAGGATAATGCAATTTCTGATGTCCACACAATGCATTCTTGCTTAAGGAGCGGTATTGGACTGTGGGAGGGGCCAGGGTACACAGAATGGTGGCTTTGCACAGGCAAGCAGTGCTTCCATATCTGACAACAGAAGGAAGCAGAGTGGAGACATGTGGCATCTTCCTTTTGTTATGCAGACTTACGGGTCATGCTCTTTCCCCTTCTTCGCAGCTGCTAAAGTAGGCATGGACTTACAGTGAAGCTTAGGGGGTTTCTGCCTTTTTCCAATGTGCATCCTGCTGCAGTAGCAGCCAGGGCTGGGCAAGAGAGTTCTAGCTCATTTCATAGAATCATAGAATCATAGAATCATAGAATCATAGAATCACCTCGGTTGGAAAAGACCTTTAAGATCATCGAGTCCAACCGTTAACCTAGCACTGCCATCCCACCACTAAACCATGTCCCTAAGGACCTCATCTATCCTTCTTTTAAAGACCTCCAGGGATGAGGACTCCACCACCTCCCTGGGCAGCCCATTCCAGAGCCTGACAACCCTCTCGGTGAAGAAGTTTTTCTTAATGTCTAGCCTAAACCTGCCCTGGCGCAGCTTCAAGCCATTCCCCCTCGTCCTATCATCTGTTACCAGGGAGAAGAGGCCGACCCCCACCTCGCTACAGCCTCCTTTCAGGCAGTTGTAGAGGGCGATCAGGTCTCCCCTCAGCCTCCTCTTCTCCAGACTAAACAACCCCAGTTCCCTCAGCCGCTCCTCGTATGACTTGTGTTCCAGACCCCTCACCAGCTTGGTTGCTCTCCTCTGGACATGTTCCAGCAAGGCAACATCTTTCTTGTAGTGAGGGGCCCAAAACTGAACACAGTATTCGAGGTGCGGCCTCACCAGCACCGAGTACAGGGGCATGATCACTTCCCTACTCCTGCTGGCCACACTATTCCTGATACAAGCCAGGATGCCATTGGCCTTCTTGGCCACCTGGGCACACTGCTGGCTCATATTCAGGCGGCTGTCAAGCTGCACCCCCAGGTCTTTTTCCACCAGGCAGCTTTCCAGCCACTCTTCCCCAAGCCTGTAGCACTGCATGGGGTTGTTGTGACCAAAGTGCAGGACCCAGCACTTGGCCTTGTTGAACCTCATACAATTGGCCTCGGCCCATCGATCCAGCCTGTCCAGGTCCCTCTGCAGAGCCCTCCTCCCCTCCAGCAGATCAACACTCCCACCCAGCTTGGTGTCATCTGCAAATTTACTGAGGGCACACTCAATCCCCTCATCCAGGTCATTGATAAAGATATTAAACAAGACCGGCCCTAAAACTGAACCCTGGGGGACACCGCTTGTGACCGGCCGCCAACTGGATTTAGCTCCATTCACCACGACTCTCTGGGCTCGGCCACCCTGCCAGTTTTTAACCCAGCGAAGAGTACATCCATCTAGGCCATGAACTGCCAGCTTCTCCAGGAGAATGCTATGGGAGACTGTGTCGAAGGCTTTGCTGAAGTCCAGGTAGACAACATCCACAGCCTTTCCCTCATCTACCAGGCGGGTCACCTGGTCATAGAAGGAAATCAGGTTGGTTAGGCAAGGCTTGCCTTTCATGAACCCATGCCGACTGGGCCTGATCCCCTGATTGTCCTCCATGTGCCTGGTGAGCACACTCAAGATGAACCTCTCCATAATCTTGCCCAGTACTGAGGTCAGGCTGACTGGTCTGTAGTTCCCCGGATCCTCCTTCCGGCCCTTCTTGAAGATAGGCGTCACATTTGCCAACCGCCAGTCATCTGGGACCTCCCCTGTTCTCCAGGACTGCTGATAAATGATAGAGAGTGGCTTGGCAAGCTCCTCTGCCAACTCCTTCAGCACTCTTGGGTGGATCCCATCCGGCCCCATAGACTTGTGGATGTCCAGGTGGCATAGCAGGTCAAAGACTGCTTCCTCCTGGATTATGGGGGGTTCATTCCACTCTCTGTCCCCATCTTCCAGCTCAGGAGGCTGGGTACCCTGGGGATAACTCATCGGGCCATTAAAGACCGAGGCAAAGAAGGCGTTGAGTATCTCAGCCTTTTCCTCATCTTTAGTGGCAATGTTCCCCCTTGCATCCACTAGTGGATGGAGGTTCTCCCTGGCTCTCTTTTTGCTGTTAACATATTTATAAAAACTTTTCTTATTATCCCTTACAACAGTGGCCAGGTTAAATTCCAGCTGGGCTTTTGCCTTTCTAATCTCCTCTCTGCATGACCTGACAAGATCCCTGTACTCTTCTTGGGTTGCCTGCCCCTTCTTCCAGAGCTGGTAAGCTCTCCTTTTTTCCCTTAGTCTCAGTAGTAGTCCTCTGTCCAGCCAGGCCGGTCGTCTTCCCCGCTGATTCGTCTTACGGCACATGGGGACAGCCTGCTCCTGTGCCTTTAAGACTTCTTCCTTGAAAAACACCCAGCCTTCCTGGACCCCTTTGCCCTTCAGGACTATCTCCCAAGGGACTCTCCCAACCAGCGTTCTGAGCAGGTCAAAATCTGCCCTCCGGAAATCCATGGTGGCGGTCTTGCTGACCCCCTTCCTTACCTCACCAAAGATCGAAAACTCTACCATTTCATGATCACTAAGGCCTAGATGATTTCCAACCACCACCTCTCCCACCAGTCCTTCTCTGTTAGTGAACAGGAGGTCAAGCAGGGCACTTCCCCTGGTAGGCTCACTTACCAGCTGTGTCAGGAAGTTATCTTCCACACACTGCAGGAACCTTCTGGACTGTTTCCTTTCTGCTGTATTGTATTTCCAGCAGATGTCTGGGAAGTTGAAGTCCCCCACAAGAACATTTCTGCCTATCCAGGTTGCACTGCATCCTGACTTGTAACCTGCTGGCTTCAGAGGGATGATGCCTCAGGTATGTAGGGCTATCAGTTCCCTTGTGTCTTTTCTGATGATATTTCTGTGAAAGAGAGTGCTATTCCACTGTGTTTTAATGGTTCTTTCTGCTAATATGTAACATTCATTCCCTTCTACAGAGAACAGAAGCAAATAAAATGGAATGTAAAAGCTCCCAGGCTTGGACGTCAATGAAATTTTCTAGAACAATTGTCTGGTCCATGAATAATCATATCTAGTCTGTTTGACCTGATAACACCATTTAGTTACATCCTATTTGCCTCACTAAGCTCATGGAGGCATAAAGGAAAAAGAGAAGCTTCTGAACAGGAAAATCAAGGCTAGATGATTCTAAACCATGTTTTCTACAAGTATGAACATTTCTGATTTGCCTGTCTTAAACCAGTGTAAATGATGCAGAGTACTAGCAGGGATCAGGTATTATCTGCACCCAGTATTTAAAATCCAAAGCATGAGTCTTTTGGCACAGCCAAAACATGCCATTTGGGAACAAAGTCAGGTATATTAAAAGAACTCAAAGGAAAAATGCTCAATAGATTTTGAGAATGCTTTGAAGATAGAAGTTGCCTTTGAATGTGGAATAGTATAAGCTAGTAAATTCATAGAAATTTGACTGCTTCATAATGCTTTTCAGTTAAGACTTTGCCTCCGTACTTACATAGCAGTTTAATAGACTTTTGACACAGACTAGAGCTATGCACATATAACATTGTGCTGTCTTCTTCAGATTGTGTTCCCTGATATTTAAACGTGCTCTTACTCTGTGTTGATATTTTGCTGTGCTGTAATAACTAGAAGTGCTTACCTGGCCCACAGTGTTACAACCATCTGCTGGAGAGATATCCTCTTATTTCAGTAACTTTTATTGTCAAATTGCACTAAGGGGGAAGGACCCTTTATAGGTATATTTGGGGCTAGATCTTGTGCTATGAGATGATGGTTGTGATGATGGTAATAATAGGTTATGGAGATGGATATTTACAAAATAGTGGCATTGCAATAGCGAGCAAGCCTGTAAGAAAAGAAAAACGTAACATCTTTACAGATAAGAAAATTAAACCCAAATCTTGCACAGCTTTTTAAAAAGTAATTTTAACCATTTGTGTGCTTTTTCCAGGAGAAAAGAAATTAGCATACTAATTGTAAAGCAGATTCTTGGGTTAATTATCCTTATTAGTTAATAAGAACATAAATGGAAATCTCATTGAAGATGGATTTTTTTTTTTACATTTCCAATAGGATTACATTAGGAAAGAGATGGAGAGAAGTGTTTTTGATGCCCAATCCCAAATTCACAAATTACTGTCTTGTTTCCAGATCGTACTCTATAACTAGTGCTATCACATGCAATACAAGTAGTGTGCAAGAACAAAAAAGTGACAAGAATATTTGAATTCCTCTTCTTTAAGGCTGCAAACATTGTTGGTCAGCGTAGAAAAGCTTGCTTTGCTCTTGTGCTTGAAAAACACACTTGTACAGGAGAGAACCTTGTTTTCCCATATTTCAATGCTTCTTTTAAGAGGAGAGGACTTCTATCAGCAGCTTTTTATGGAAGTGGTCATAATCACCTCTCGCCTTCTTGTTATTTAAGGAGCAAGTATCAGTCTTCCTTTCCCTCAGATGCTGTATGTGACTGACATTCCTGCTTTGAGTCAGAGCAGTTGTTCTCAGCCATTCCACAGCTGTGAAGTTTCATCTGCATTTTTAAGGTGAGAACACCACCTTACATTCCCCAAATCAAATATCTTCTCTTTTTTATGACTATATGAGTTAGTCTAACAAAAGCCATTACCTCTCCAGACCTTGCTTGGCTTCAGAAAACAAGTAACATTCTAGATACTTTCTCTGACACTTTTGTCAAATATCTCCAGGTATTTTACACTGATAATACTCTGTCTAGTTTTCCTTTATGCTTATACAAACTCCAAGTTGACTTGGAAATTAGAAAAGAACTAATGACAGCTGTCTTTTCCTTACAGGGAAGTTTTCTTAGCAACCTACACTAGGTGTTTTTGTGGATCTTGGGTAGGGGCTTGAATATTTCACACTCTACAATGTTGTTTTTCTCTGAAGGTGGTGATTACCATCCCTTTTATTGTCAGAAGACCAAGACAGAGAATGGTGATATGCTAAAATCAATCAAAGCCTGAGACAGACTGCCTTCTGATTCCATGACCATATCACCAGGTTGTCAACTGTCTTTCCTTGCTAATATAGTTGGTCAAGATTTGCTGAAAGTACCAAATTCCAGTTGGTTCCATCTGAACAGTCTCATTCTTAGAGTTGTAACCATTTCAGATTAGTCATTTGTCATACAACTACATTGGAAATGTTTGAAATGATCTGAGGAACAACTGCTGCAGTGAATAATGTTATATTAGAAATGCCATATCAAGTGAAACTGCAACTGTTGAGCAAAATGCAGAGAAGGCTGGAAGCAGCCTTTATTATTCTATAAAATGAGTGATAGAAGGGCTGAACATCACAGATTTCAAGGCCTCTGGAAACCCTGATCGCCATCCAGCTGTAACCACACACAAAGACACAGTGCAGAATTAGGACAGTTGAAGAAAATTATTATGGAAAAGAATAACAGTCCAAACTCCATGTGAGGCACAAGAGCTATGAGCTTGAGATGTGGCAGTGGACTGCTTGCTCCTGCTGCCTGTGTGGCTAGTAGGCTGTTGGAGAAAGGTGAGCAAGTGTGAAGGGATGTGTAAATTCAGGAAGGGTTTTCAGGCTGTAATTCTCTCTCACAGGCTGAGAAAGAAAGGAAGAAAGAAAGAAAGGAAGAAAGAAAGAAAGGAAGAGAGAAAGGAAGAAATGGAAAGAAAGAAAAGAAAGAAAAAGAAAGAAAGAAAGAAAGAAAGAAAGAAGGAAAGAAAGAAAGAAAGAAAGAAAGAAAGAAAGGAAGAAAGAAAGAAAGAAAGAAAGAAAGAAAGAAAGAAAAGGAAGAAAGAAAGGAAGAAAGAAGAAGAAAGAAAGAAAGAAGGAAGAAAGAAAGGAAGAAAGGAAGGGAGGAAGAGAGAAAGGAAGGGAGGAAGAGAGGAAGGGAGGAAGAGAGGAAGGGAGAAAGGGAGAAAGGAAGAAAATAATTTCTCTCCTGGACATTGCTTACTAGTACACAGAAAGTTGACATTGGCAGCCCCATTTGCTGTATATGAAATTCTGGTGTTTCCCTTGGATTTTTGTGTCCCGTACGTCATAACATTCAGCATACCTTATGAATTTGGATCCGCTGATACTCGTGAAATCTGTAACAGTGCAGCAATATCTATATGGGCTTTTATAAAATCCAAAGCATTGAATAAACCTTCCAAGAATAAGACAGAAGGATGGTTGGTCTTTTAAAGTGTAGAAACACTTAGGAAAAAGAGCCAATTTACTCCCATGAAAATCCTTAGTCATTACAACTGACGTTTACTAGTCTGGAAAGCAATAGCTTCCGTGTGACCAGATAATATTCCTTTTTTGTTATCTAAGAAACTGATGATGATTCAATATGCTTTACTGCATCTCTTTTCAGTCTTCTCTGAGCACAGCGTATTTTCTGTCTGAATTAGGAGAAGGTTGTGTTTTCTATGGCAGAACTAAAGATTATAAAGATTCCATCATTCCATCTCTAATTAGCCACTTTTTATACATTGTCAAAAAGATAAAGCAAAAAGGCATGACATTATTCTAATCCCCTAGAGTATTTTCTCATGTTGACATGAGTGTCTTGAGTGTTTTTTTAGCCACCATGCAGCTGATATTGAAAAGGTTTTTTTGCAGGACATCATTCATTTTGGCTGAAACATCCATAAGGGGTTGCTAGGTAGTTCAGCCTTGCCTGTATGGTATCACAGTGATTCTGTGGTGTCTATGAATAGCTGAACTGTAGTTTTTATTAAAAAGGGCTGAGTCATTTGCAGTCAATTTGTATGACATTAACCAACCTTCAATTTTTTCCTCACAACATCTCTGGACATCTTATTTCACTGTATTCATTTTTCACTTTAATGTACCTAACTCAAAATATATCAGGACCAGGGATCTGAAACTAGTTCATCTTGGTTATTTAGGCCACAACATTTAATTTCATAGACTGAAAAGAAATGGTATAAGGCTGTATTTGTTCTCTGATTGGATAAGTATGTGAGCACTTATCAAATAAACAGTTACAGAAGAAAATTTAGATGTATGAAATGGAAATTTGTTTTGCCATGAACATAAACTATGTATAGAAGTTAACACCAGGTGGGTGAAGAAATGTGTAGCTGGAGGAGATTCAGCTACCAACATGAGTCTGCATCTTACTGGTGTTTTATGCAATATCTTCTTAGCTTGGCTGTCTGTTCTCTTTGTTTCATTTCCCCCCACATCTGAAGTCTTCCCTGCTGTACCTTAAGCTCATTAATTCATATGCCTCACTCACTAGCTAATGACTAGAGTTGTGCAACATCTCCACTTTTTCTGGTATATCTGCAGAACGAAAATCTAAGCAGAGTAACATAAATGAATGGAGGCGGAAAGGAAGCAGCATGAACTGAACCAAATGCTGTTTTCCTCCCTTGTTGCAAAGAAGAAAACTGAAAAATTAGGTTTTGCTTAAATCATTCCGAGTGAAATGAAATAAGTTGATCGAGTGGCCTTGCCTGAGACACCTGGAGGGAAAAAAAAAAGCAGCAAAACCCACATATACGAAGTGAAATTTTCATAAGACTGAGATGCTGATGGTGCCATCCTCTCTTTGCATTATAGCTGTCGGAGTGCAGAATGGCTAGGGTATCCAGGTGGTGAGGTAACTCTGCCCATCTCAACATAAAAAGTCTGATCAGGACCCCGTTCCCTATACAGAAGCTGTGGAGCCTTTGGCTCATTGTTCCACATGTGAAGTCTAGATCTACTCTATTAAGCATAACACAAGCGAGGATCATTTAACAATAGAATTTTTCAAAAATTATCAGCCAAGTGACCTATTGACATGCCTTATGCAACGCTGAACACAACTTACATTGTGGGTATTCTGTTGTGATAAACAAAATTATCTTTGTTAGAAATCCACTGAAATGCATGAAAAAGGCAAAACTGAGAAATCTTTGAAAATGGCAATAAAGATTAGGAAACAGTGCACTGAGGTAATGGGAAACATTTAAAAATGGAGTGCAGTGTACTTTGGAAGAGAACAGTCCCTGCCTTTAAAATCCTGGGTCCTAATGAAGGGCTTTAGTGTCACTGTGACTTAGTAGATAGCCTTCTGCCTCTGGGACTGAAAGTTTTTGGCTCAGACCCATTTAGTGCATTACTGGGGAAGTTGTGCACATCCAGAGGTCACGTTTAGGGTGAGATGTGAAACAGAGGTGGCCACAAAATATTTCAACATCTTCCAGTCTCTTATTCCTGTTCTGCTTTCAGATACAGTTCTGTATTGTCCTCTGTTGCTCCTTGCTCTACCAAAGTTCTCTTGGATACTCAGTGCCTTTGCAGAGGCATAGTTCATAAAAAGTTCACTGTTCTATTTATTTTTGTTCCTCTTTATACTGTGGCCATTAGTATCTCAAGTGCTTCAGCTTCCTTTTTGGGATGGGAAATTCTGCAGAATAATCCTACCCTAACATTCTTTTCCCCTTATTTTCCATGAAGCTCCCTGTACATCAGTGTCTGTGCAGATTAGGGGTTATGAATAAATCTAGGAATATAACACCTGTTAAGGTCTTTTTGTATCAGTCATTCAATGTTTTTACCATATTCTACCACCATAATTCTGAAGATATTCTCATTTGTATGTGTCGCTGCAGCAATGAGATCAGTCATGACAGTGAGTGACATCTAAATTGGGAGTGGGGGAGCTGAGAAGGTCCCCTGTAGGTGCTCCTGGGGACTTCCAATTAATGTTTTCCTTGTGTGAATTTCTGAATTTCATTCAAGAAATAATTCTTTTCATGTAGAAAGGGATCAGAGTGTGTCTGAGGGTGCCCTTATCAAGTGTGTCAAGGGATGACCTGAAGCAGTGAGATCCTGCCCAGCATGCAGCAGGAGGAGTCCAAGTTGCAGAAGTGTAGGGTCTGGAAAAGAGCCCAGTGTTTGGTCTGTGGGATCATGGCTGGAAGTCCAGATCTAGCTGCAGCACCCCAGAAAAAGACAGGATTTTTACAGACGGGCAATTTTAGTTGTGTGGAGTCCTTCCATCTAATTATCCAATAGAGAAAATGTGAAAACCTATGCCAGCAGTTATCCTGCTGGGACTCACAGCAGGGAAGAGTGTGCTTAACAGGCAGGCAGAGCAGCAGGCAGCCAGCAAGGGCTCAGCATGGAGGGAGAGCTGGATCACTTCACAAAAAAAATGTGTCCCAACCTGGAAACAAGAGTGAGTGCATATGCACAGCTAGTGCCGGGGAAGAAAGTTAGGAAAATCAGAAGAATGGCCTTAAATCTCTGTTCCTGTTTCACTGGTGGGGTGGGCAGTAAAAGGGTAAGGATAGGAAATGGGTGGAAAAGAGGCAGGAACAGAAGCCATTGGCCTAGAGCCTGGGCTTCGGATTAGATTTAGGAAAGCCAAATTCTGCTTTTGTGTTTTGTGCTGACCTACTACTTGGCTTTTGGATTCATTATGCCTTGGTGCCTCTGTTTCTCCTCCTGTCTTGCCTGCCTTGTCTGATTAGACAGTATCAAAGCCAGTGGCAATCCCTAAGGGCTGCTCATTCTTACACAGCCAAAGACAGCAAAACCCCTGTCACGACTGTGGCTTGCAAGCAATGCATTAATATGCATTTGGCAAACAACAACAAAAAACATGTTCAAAAGGTTTTTCATACGTCTTGTATGGAAATTCCCAAAGGCCAGTAGTATGACACAGACTCAGGTCTGACTACCGAAATGTGAGACATGAAGACTCCATCCCGGGGTTGGCAGATAAGCTAAAGCCCTGTGTGTTTTCACTTGCTCTCCTGTCCTGATAAGTGCGATTTCTCTCACCTGACTTCAGGATCTAGAGGCAGTTGCATGACCAGAGGTATCTAGGTCTGGTTGGAGCTGTTGTACACTGTCATGAATTTCTCTATAACGCAGGTATGTTTGAGCCAGGAGTTACAAGAGACTCACAGCTCTCTGAAAGGGCTGTAGGAGGCACAGGTGGATATACCACAGCACCTAAAATGACACTAGCACTTACACTTAGTCAAATGTACTTGTGCACTGGGGATCTGTATCTGAAGTAATCATCCTGCTTTCCTTCAATAGTGAAGTTATCATCAAAGAAGCTTTATTGACTACCTCAGCGGATGATGAATCGCATCTAAACTCTGCTGACTGCATTAACTGGATGTCTGTTGACAATAAAAGAATGACTAGTTCAGATGTGCGTGCCTGCACTGTGGACATCCAGAGTGAGTCAGGCAAATCGCAGCTGATATCAGTGCATTTGTGGAAGGATGGGGAGCTAGCTGCGTAACTGTTGCTCAGGTGATGAATAAAGATGTGTAGCACCAACAAGGTCATGTCAAACCAATCGAAAACAATGGGGTATACCAACATTTTTTTTCTCCTTCTCTCATTTGCTTTACTTATTTGTTCTGTCAGCCTACATTGTAAACTCAAACTATTCAACAGCTGACTGTGTAAGGATTTCCGTTCAGTGTGTGTAGGATGAAGTAGAAACAAAGGGAAAAACTATATCAATTTTTATGAGATCACATTTAACTTTTGTTACAAACACCAAAGAACAGAAAATTAGTTCCAGAATTCTTGTATATTGGTATGCCAGAAGTCACATGGAAACAAATAGGACATTTAATCTCACCATGTGGAAAGAAGTAAGGCAAACTTTTAATTTTCAAAAGATACCTTCAGACTTTTCCCTCCCTTTGAAATACATGTATAGTTATGCATCTTCGCTATGAAAGTTTTTCAGTGAGAAAGTTCCCTTGAAAGTCAATATCCTTGATCTCAAATATGGACTTTGGCAAGCTGTTTGATCGACGATTACAGGATGTCTATGGATCAGAGCATTAGAAATTTAAAGGAAGTAACGCAGAAAATGGTTTGGGCCCGATTTTGTACTCATTCCATCTGGCTTTCACAAGATGCTGAGCTTTGATTTCAGTGGTCATCAAAGTGAAAGCTGGTAGTCATCCATGACATAGTGTTAGTACAAGTTTACGATTGTTAACCTGAATCTCCCATAAAGCCTGACAGTGTTAGGGAAAAAATGTACAAGAATACAGTAATGGACATATTTCTTTACTAGAAGACCAAGAGCAAATCATCACACATACTTTTTAGTCTCTTATTTGCTAAATAATATCCTGCAAGTCATTTGCATTTTTCTTTCACAGTCATGTTAAGAAGCACAAGTTATGCCAGCAAGAGTTTTCGACTAGAACTCTGCTCTCTTTTCTCATTCATGTGTACCTGAAGTGATAAATAAAATCTGAAGTTATAATATGCAAAGCTGTGAAATGTACGTGAGCCCACTGAGTCCTTTCCTTGCTAGTACAGAACAGAAGGCAGCTTCCCAGCTATTTAGGAGCATTATGCTACCAACATGATTCCCAGTCCCTACAGCAGAGACTGTCATCTGTGCTCACCAAATACAAAATTAAAGTCTATATTTCAGGGTAGAGAGTGGAATGTTTATGCTCGTGGCCTGAGGAAGAATGTGTATTGGTATTTAATTCCCACACCTTTTGCCTTGGTTAAACAGATATGTGGTTTGTTGGAGGGTTCTCTAGACACATACCTCATTAAGCAGATTGAGAACTTCCATTGAGAAAGGGCAGGGTCACAGGTTAAAATTAGTTTAATGTGTGTTATTACAGATACTGCTGGTATCAACAGGCACTCCAGGTTCGTGCCAATGCCACTTAGTTTTACTCACCCATCATAGCAACACAAGCCCCCCCCCTCCACCTAGCAGGGTGTTGGGTGAGGTGTGCAAAGGTCAATTGGCCAAAAAGCCACCTGGGATCAGTCTTTGAATCCAGATGTTCTTCAACAGTAAAGCCTCCAGGAAGGGATTCTGTGAAGGAAGGGATTTTTTTTTCCCTCTTTTTTATTTTCCCCAAAACAATTTGTGCATCTTCCCTGACTCTTGTTTTGCCAGGCTGGTAGGATTATTCCCTTTCATCTTTTTCTGAGCAACCCGGAGAGCCTTCCCTCAAGCCTGCATGTCTGCAGGAGGTCAGTGCTTGGTGGGTGCCTAAAGAGCTCTAGCCTTGCTAGTCCCCTCATCCATCAGTACCATTTCTCCACTGCTGCATTAATAGAGACAACCTCCTGGGAGACAGGGACAGGGACACTGGAGCCAGGGCTGCCTAGGGTGGTGGAAAGGGCTGGGGGCATGGGGCTTCTCTTTGCCTTACACCAGGCTTGGTGGAAAGAGACTAGGATGTCTAGGATGTTTAGGATGTACTAGAATGTGTCTGAAAAGGAAACCTTGGTGTATCTGCACAAAGAGACAGAAAATACTGAGGCAGAGGAAGATCAAATTCCAACATCAGTGATGGAAAGTGAAGACAAGTCAGTCCTAACAGGGAACTGATTTGTTATGGGGGCAGGGTGACTGGTATAGAAAGTTTCTTTTTAAAAATATTTTTCAACCTGCATTTGTTTGCATTTAGTTTTGAACCAGATTGTACTTGCAGAGCAGGGTATGTGTTTGGACTCTACTGAAAGCCTGCAGCCAACAAGGGAGATAAAGGCATTCTGTTCCTCACGCCATGCAATAATAGGGAAGACATTAATAATGCTGCACTGAAAAATAAACTATCTGTTTAGATAGTTTTATGCAACAGTAACAGGAGCCTGTTCATGAGCTCAGAGTACACTCTATTTACTAGGTACAGTCTGTACAAATTACACAAACTTGCTCAAGCCCCTGGAATTACAAAATTCACAAGCTAATTAATCAGAGCTTGACAACACAGCACAGGCCACTTCACCTCACATCCCATGTCAGAGAGGGAAGATAATTGCATCATGCAGGCATAACCCTGTGCTGGAGGACAGCTGGTTTTGACTCCTAGATTTGTTCAGTCAATCCTGCATCAATTCGCATGGGAATATTTCTTATTAACCAATCTGCCTGTGTTAATAATTAAAATTTGAAATTTGGGGTGGAGGGGGGAATCAAGAGTACCTTTAGAAATAGATTAATACTTAGCCCGATCTGGAATTAATTTTTTGGACTCTCTCTATGTTTCCATAATATAAATAATTAAAAATCATGTACAATACAAGAAAATGGATGACTTACAGCTAGTGCAGAGGCAACATCATCTATAAAATAGTGTGTATCAGCTTGCCTTCAGAGTTTCTTCTAGGACTTTTAGATATATTTTTTTTAATGTCTTGAAGTTCAGATAATTTGTAAGACCTGCAAGATACACTCCCTGTGTATGATATTGTGGTGTTCCCACTTGTCCATAGAACTGGGTAAGTTGCTCTTTACATGTCAAATGCGACAGCAGGAGTAGTTCCAGTAAGAGGTCATTGGCCAGTAACTACACTAAAAAACAAGTAGTTGGTTAATATTTTATGTGGTGATCATAGATCGGTAGGCTGAAAAGCAAACCTGTGCATAAAATTAAAACAAAGCAATCAATCATACAGGCTCCACAAAGCATATTTATGAAGTTGTGGAAATTCTGAAACACTGAAATCCTCTTGGAGAGCAACAGTTTGGGGTATCCTGTCTTTCATAAAATTTTGCCACACTGGCCTCTCCAGAGATCCTGAGGCTTGCATGAAAAAGATTTTGTGTCATTATACTTAGCTTTAGTTTTACGCTATTTTGTTCAGTCACTGTACTCCAACACTAACCACAGCAATGTGAAGCACGAACATTGCTGCCTATTGTGAGCACTGTAATAATGGGCAACATCTGCCTGTATCAGAGATTTTAAAGTTGTGATTGTTTCCTGTTTAATGAAACATCTCAGAAACTTCCCAATGCTACAATTATCTCATGAAAGCCTGTAATAAAGTTAAATGCATATGTTACTTGGAAACCCCAAGCTTTTGATAAATGTTCACAATTTTTAAATCACGTTAGTTATGTTTTAGTTTTCTCTGTCCCTCTCTCAGAGGCGTATGTAGGCAGACCTAGAGTACCAGGTATGTCTGGATATGAAGAAGGATATGAGAAGAGCCTGGAGAAAAGAAGGCTGCGGGGAGACCTGATTACTGCCTTTCAGTACCTAAAGTGTAGGTACCTATAGGAAAGATGGGGAAAATCTCTTTAGTAGGGCCAGCTGTGACAGGACAAGGGGTAATGGTTTTAAACTAAAACAGGGTAGGTTCAGACTGGATATAAGGAAGAAATTCTTTACAACGAGGGTGGTGAAACACTGGAACAGGTTGCCCAGAGAGGTAGTGGAGGCCCCATCCCTGGAAACATTCAAGGCCAGGTTGGACGGGGCTCTGAGCAACCTGATCTAGTTAGCAGTGTCCCTGCTGACTGCAGGGGGGTTGGACTAGATGACCTCTCGGGGTCCCTTCCAACCCAAAACATTCTATGATTCTATGAAGACTTGATAAATGTTTTAAGAACTGACACATTTCCAAAATTGTTTTCTGTAAAATATATGACCTATATAGAATAAGTGATGGAGCAAGGCAGAAAGCAATCTTTACTGGCACAACCTTTATATAACTCTCTTGTGTCATTTGTTTCTATATATTTTTAATGAAAAATGGAATATGAACTGGATTTTATTGCCTTTTTGAAATAGCAGCATATGGAATTTTGTTCAGCCTTATATCCTCTGAAATGCATGATCAAATTCTCTTTTAGATTTCCTTTCTAAAGATCCTTTCAAAAAGGCTCAGTGGTGGAAAACATCTTTCCAAAAAATGTTTTTGTAAAGGGAAGATTCTAAAGGGGTTGGAGTCTTTGTGCATGTTAACATATCTTGTTGTTAATATCATAGCATTTTCATGTAAAATAATGATAAGAAAAACATTCATCATTTCTCACCTTTTTTTTTCTTTTCCATAAGAACAGATTGCTATTCTCCTGTCTGCACTGAACTTGCACCAGCTGTATCAGAAATTCAGCACAGGAAAAGAAAAAAGATCGTATACCTTTCAGATCCAACAGCAGAAAGCACCCCTCAAGTCTTTAGAGATAATCGATGTAAAGAATGGTAGTTTCAGGTTATGTAACATTAGGAGCTATTCAAAAAAGAAAAAGGTTTATAAAGAAGGAAGAAAAGAATGAAATGTACTTTCCTAGCCCTAAGTTTTGCAAACTAAAGGCGCTCTACTTTTCTGAGTCCAGCTTGCTAGGGTTTTCTAAAATATTGCATTTTGATGCTGTAGCTTAAAGATCAATGCTTCATAAAACTGATTTTCTAGAGGATGTCCTTTTTGACAACAACGGTTGCGCAAATTTCTCTGCAAGAGTATAAAATACTGAGTTTAACTTACATGTGAACATATAGCTTCTTTGAGACCTAACATATTTCTAAAAGACCCTCAGCTGGAAGTAGTAATAGCTGGTGAAGAAAATGGAAATGAGCATCTATTGCACAAAAGAGGAGAATATGATCAGATTAATACAAATGGCATAAGGCTGCTAGGAGTCTTGCTAACCTCCCTTCCCAAGTCCCTTTCTCCCTGAGGAATTTGAGAAGGGGAAGAAGGAGTAAGGTAGGGAGGCAAAAATATGAAGAAACTGTTTAAACAGCAAAATAGGTTTTCCCATGGAAAATGCCACTGTTTTCCATTGAGGAAAAAAAAAAAATCCCCTGATAGAGAATCATAGATCAATTGAAATAGTTTGTGGCCACACAGCCTCAGGGCGGAGGTTTGGTTATCACTATCTGCACTCCCCAACAACCTCACTAGTTCAGTGACTCTGTGGCACAACTTGATGGCTGCAAAGGACTGCCCTTGCTCATGGTGCTTCATGGAAAGTGTGGTCCCGTTTGGAGATCCAGACTGTAGAAGAAAATGCGACTGTGACTCATTTCCCTGTAATGGCCTTGAGTAACTGTAAGAACCTTCATAAATGAATATGTATTTGGTTTTTAGCCAGCATAGTAATTTTGGATGTTTGGCTAAAACAAAGCTTCCATGGGGAAAGTTCTGGTTTTTTTCATTCTTAGTCATGTCTCGGGTTCTTGTTTTTGTTATTTGGAAGTATCTGTGCCGTTTCTGGGGTTCAAATGTCCTAGTTCTTTATGACTTAGCTTCCCGGTGACCATTGCATAGATCCTACCCACCTCACCCAGAGGCTCTCATCTGCATTAAGTATTGGTCCTTACACAAACATCCACCAAGAAAAGAAAAAGCACAACATGGCAATGATTTACAAAGACTGACAAAACACTGAAACGATATTTCACACACCCCTCAGATCATGGAAGAGAACTGAATTTCTGGAGGGAAAAGTAGCCATCTAATTAATTGCTTTAAGCAAAATCTCACTGTCAAGGTCAGTCTAAAACCACAGTGAGGCAGGGTATATTTTATTACATGGAACCTCTCAGTGTTTTAATTTGATTATGTTATTAGTTCCATATAAGTGTATTAACTGAAAAGGCATGATTAGCTGAATAAATTTCAGAAGTGATGTGAAGGCTTGTGTCAGCATTTAGAATCCAGACACCAGTTTTTGCCTATGAAGGCAAGAAGTCAAAATTTAAGGTGGAACTTCCCAGAAAAGACACCTGAAAAATCTATTATGGGAAAGGAACACTTACAGGATTTCTGCTTGTCTGGACAGAGGAAAAGCCTCTTTTGTCAAATGACAAGAAAAAGGACAGTTAGCAGAGTCTTTTGAAGGTCAGGTCAACCTTGAAAAATTACTCTGGAGAACATAGCTCTAAATAAAAGCAGAGAGCAGCACTGTCATGAGGTCCTGTGTGAAAAATCTTTGTACACTGACAACCCATGTTCACATTAAAAAAACAAACAAACCAAACCACACAATGTTTATTTTGATACTTTAAATATAAAGAAAGTTGATTTTGCTTCAGAGCATATTTGAGGACTTCAGAGGTAAGACTGAAATTCCGTTAGATCACTATTATATGCTTTTGAACACTTTAAAGACAAACACTTCTTCAACAAATAAAAGCATGCTGCTGTGAACCCAGATATTCCTTCTTTCTTTTTCCCTCTGCCTGTCCTTGCACCTTTGGGCATTCAGCTGCTCTTTATGTTGCTCTTAGAATTTGAGCGAATCTTCTGATCTTAAATGTCATCACTGCAGAAAGAAAAAGCTGAGAACATTAGGAATTAGAGAGAAAACAACTGTCTGGACACCAAAAGGCAAGCACTAACTGGGAATGATGTTGGAGAAAGCAAAAAATTTCTCAGTGATGCAAAGGATTAAAAGCTGGACCTATGCAGGAATTGTATATATGTATAACTGATCATAGATATGCTTGTGCTCTTCTAGGATGAGAAAGGTCTCCTAATGTGAAGAAGGCCTTCATGCTGTTTTTGACTTCCTATTTGCAAGAGGTGTCATGACTGCTCAACCTTGGTGCTGCTGGCAGAGGCCATGTTCCCCTCCAAGCCTGTGCTGCAGAGCTTGCAGAAGGGAAAGCAAGGCAGAATGGGGTGATGTGGTAAGAAAATACCCTCCCTGAACATAGGAGAGGTCTCCAAGGGGAGAAAGCAAGCACACACAATGAGAAGCCTGGGGGGGAACTAGTGTCCCTCGGCCAGCAAAGGTGGCAGCAGTTCTGTCCCTCCAGCCCAGCAGGCTGTTTCTAGCCAGCAAATCTAGTCCTGAATGCTTCCTAATGGCCAGGACCTAGTGTAAGATTTTGCTGCAAAAGGCTCTGTTCCCACTTTCCTGAGAGATGAAAGGACATGTCAGGAGAGATTCTTTGCCTCTTTGAGTTTAATGTGAGGTGCTATAAATGAATCAGACACTTCAGAATGTCTTTTGTGATAGGAAAAATCATAAATGTCTGCCCCTCCAATCTTCTCTTCCTCTCCTGTGTCTTCTGGATGAGTCGGCTTTGTCATTTCAGTGCAGAAAGGATTAAATCTGTGCTACCTGGTTTTGTCCCATTTGGACTTTTCATGCAAGTTGTTCTGTTTGCAGGAAAAAGTACAAGCAATAACATCCCTAGGACAACTTACTTCTCCTACCAATTTTAGAGTTATATCATTGTAAAAAATCATTGATTGGACCTTGGTTATGCAAGATGCGGAACAAACAACTGTAAAGGAAGAAATTGTTTGGTTTCCTTTGAATTTGTTTGCCTTTGTCCAGGAACAAGTGTTATGGGAGAAAATGATCATGGGTTGGTTTTGCATCTATCAGACACACAACTTTCACACTTATGTTTACCTGTGGGAAAGCTATGAAGGTCTGGGACTATATTACAAGGACACAGGTGAACAAAAGGCAAAGCAAGGCTGTGGAAACAGAACAGTATGCACCAATGATACTACTGTGTTACTGTCCAAAGGAATAGTATGTGTATATATCAAACTCTGCATTTAGAAAAGGTTGTAAAAAATAGCTTACATCATCATGCTTTGGCCTTTGATGAGGCAAAGAAAAAAATTGCTTGGATCTCCCTGTCAGAGAGGTTATTAAATATTATGTGGGAAGGCATTGTTGGTAGCCAAACTGAAGGCATGGGTTTACCCTTAAAAGAAGGTTCTGCAAGCTCTCACTGTTTCAGGAAATCCTGTTGAAATCATTGTGACCACTACCGTGAGTCCTTATTTACAGAACTAGACACTTTGCTACAGCACAAGAAATTCTTTATGGTTTGTGAGTTTATTGAAACTGCTATGATGTATATAAATTGAACTAAAAGCACACCAGTCACTTTTATCAATACAACAGATCAAACTATTAATTATGAATGACATTTATTACAAAATTTGGTTTTGTACTAAATAATGAACTACCAAATACCAGGAGTAAAACAATGCCCCTTCCATACCTAATGATCCTTTCTATAGCTTATTTTAAGGTTAGTTATTAAACTCTAAGCAAACACTTGACCGCTATTTTTGGAATATGAGGGAGCAGGCAGTAAGGAGTTATAGCTGTGAGCAAAGGTTCTCTGAACTGGCCTCTAACTGTTTTTCAAGCTTACCAAGACATTCACCAGTCGGTGCATTGTCAAATGTCCTCTTCTAACTCAGCTGGAAGCGAGAATGAGACTTTGACAGTTTCAAAACAGCCCATCGTTGCGTAAGGGAAGGAATGTAAGATGCTGTTCTGGGGCCCTGTTCCAGGGTCAAGTCCTACACATGTGCTGTTTTACAAAAGGCTTTTCCAAACAGGCAGAGATAGCAGCTGACAATGAAAGAAACAGAAAGATTTTGGTCAAATATTTCCCACTAAATAGTATAAAAGAAATGGGCTAAAACTATTTCTGGGGAATTCATTCCCAGAATGAATTACAGTTTTGGAGAGCTTTATTTGCCTAGAAATAAAAGTAAAAATGGATGTACCAGATCTAACATAACTTTCACTGCATTAGAATAATTTTTAAAGCTAAAGGAACAGCATGAAGTGTCTCACATGAGAAAAATGTAATACTAATATTTGAAGAATTAATAAAACAGATAAAAATTCTTAAGCTATTGGAAATAAATAAATATGTTAATTACTAAAGCTGCAAACCCCATCAGTCCTGCAGGAATGTGTAGTCTTATATAACACATTCAAATGCAACATTGCCCACAACTGATTAGCTAGTTAAGTCCAGACTTTTTGAAGACTGTAATATAGTAAGATTTACTTGAAGAAAAGACACAGTTAATTTCTTATCACTGGCAGCTTTCTGTTGCAACAAAATCTATTTTTCTGCCTAAGGACTGTAGCTGATATGCCAAAGACTTTATATTTTCTAGCATACTTCTATGAGCATTGACATTAATGCTCTGACACATTCTTGTAAAAATTCAGGAACTGATCATAAAGTTTAAATGAAAAACTTTTCCTTTGGAAACATAAGTTTCTCCAGAAGAAAAACAGTCTATGGTAAAATGTAAATTTCCATTGAATTTACTTGGGGAAAAAAATCCAACTGATTGATCTCAGAAAGTCAAAAAACATTAACAATTATTATATGACATTTTTTCAAATGTATAGAAAAGAATAATATAAAAAAAGAATTCATAGCATATTATAAATTTATAATCTGCTTTTGCAATGAGAGCATGTTGAAGAAAGCCTTTCATGAAGAATCAAGTTTCTTTAAGATATGAAGTTCAGATGCCCCTGAATTATTGTAAAATTCCAGGTTGTATGGAATGTATTTCCACCCTCTGGCAAACCCTAATCTGAGTCTCAGGTTGGTGCCCTAACTCACCTCCTGTGCACACTCTTAAGCCTGATATCCCAACTCTGCCTGCCAGCCAGTGCAACATCCACAAGCTGAAGGGAGGGCTGCTTCACACTGATGGGCACTTCAGCCGTGATTGGGAAAGACACCTCAAAGCACGGCTGTTCCAGGTACGTTCCGCTCACCTCATTGCAAGCTTCCTTTCAATGTCTTCTGATGGGCAGTTGCTATGACAGGGTTTCTCTGCTGGAGCAACACACTGCTCCCACCACACAAGTTGAGTAATGACTGTTCAGGCAATAAAAAGACATACAACCTCCTTAAAATTTGGCATTATTTATTGCTAGCAGGTATCTTAAAAATAGCAAGCAGGACAGAATAGACTTTACTGATCACTACGAGAAGTGAGCAGCCTCAAACAGGGAGTTGCCAGTAGTCATGAGAAAGGCAGTGTGATTCTTGTTGCCTCTTCCCTCTCCTTTGGTAACAAAGGATGGTGCCTCTTGCTTATCCACCGATAGCTGGCTCCACTTGCATTGACTTTTGAATGCAGTCATCTATTAGCATCCAGCACAGCAGATGTGGTGAACACAAAGTCGCATTGTTGCGTATCACTAATGGCATTGTCTGGTAGTTGTCACATTTGTTGGGTATCTGTCATGAGTTGTATATGAATGTAGAGGATCCAAGCTCAAAATCAGATTTTGGATAAAGAAGCATGAGACAGTGTGCCGCTAAGACGCTAAATGTAGCTGTCTGGATGTAGTTGTCTACATGTGAGTGAGATGTCTAAGCCCTCATTATAGTCAGTTGAAATCTGGGGTGTGATTTACCTGGCTACACGCCAGCCACTTGGGCTGCTGCCTGTTGTACCCACCTGGCTCTTGATGCCAGTAAAGGAGGTGTGGGTCTCCCAGAGGTCTTTTCATAATAGGTAGAAGCTTCATGTAAACACCTCTATGTATGTACTCAAATTCAGGTGTCCCAGTTCAGAGTGGATTGTCCTTGCCAGCAGGCTTGGTGACAGTGCCATGGATAATAGATGCAAAGTAAAAAACTTCCGTTCAGCTGGAATTCATGCATAGTCACTCTATCTGCTTAACCAAACATGCATATTCTTACGGTCAAGTAGTATTCTCAAATTAATTGTTTTCTTTGAAATTCACTGGGGTTTTTTGATTTTTTTTTTTTTTTCTAATTAACCCTCTCTAATGGAAGCTGTTGAGAACCAGCCCTACGAAGAGAACAAATAACTACATGCACAGCTAATGTGTATCGTGAAGGTCTTTGTCTCTTCGCAGGACATTAGATATCTGGCTCTGGTAAGGCCTTTGAATATTGTTCTGAGAAGCGTCACTCTGTTTACATACTTGAGTTCCAGTTCTACTACTTAATATAATGAGACATTTCAAGGAAGTTTCATGCAAAAAAAAAAAAAAAAAAAAGTAAAAATAGGTTTTATGTCCTCAACTTGAGGGTTTATATCACCCCCTAGTATTTTTATTTTTATTTTTTTATCTTTATTATTGAAACTCTGGATATCCTATTAATTGATCAAAAGAATGGTCACATTTGCAGGCACTTGCTAAGCTCTTGATTACCAGAAGCTTGGATACCTTCACTCCTTCAGATAACACGATTAATTTAATCAGAGCTGATGAGTTGGGTAGTTCTCAGCCATAGCCAAATCATACCTAGTCACAGAGTGCTGAAATTGGCCATTAAGGTAGGTCCAGACAAGTGGTGGCACAAAGCAGGACCGTCAGAATATGCCAAGGATTCAGTCTATGCCTTTCTACTCCTTTCTCCACTGACTCCGAAAAGTAAAGTAAGCTTTGTCTAGTGTTGTCCAGTCAGGGGACTGTTGGGTGATGCTTAACACCCTAAGGTGCGTAGGAGGAAGTTATGCAAGGTGGCTGGACTAATTTTGAGGCTAACTGGGGACAGTCATTACTTTCTTGGCAAAATTATCAGCACACTGTGTTAATGGTACTGAGAAACTGTTGGAAAAAAGCTCTCATTTAGACAATGACTCTGTGCCCTCCCTTGTTTAGTCCTGTTTGTCACTGCTCCATCTGGTAATGGCCATTGTTATGGTACAGATAGGTCTAGATGCAAAAGCACATCATCTTCTGCTGATAAATGAAAATAAGACTTCTACAGTTACATAGATATGTATTTTTCCCCAGCTGAACAGATTACTTCCAGTTTGTTAAACAGCTTCCGTCTGGAGCACAAGAAAACAGACAGGAAACTTTGTTTTGCTGCAGTAGCATTGGTGTTATTTGTGTTTGGATGTTCATATGAGAATTTTATTAGGAAGCTTATATTTTCAGCTTCATTTTGAGTTAAAGTTTTATTGTGTTTCCACTGGTGTCCTAAGGAAGAATTTGGCCCAATGTTTTTAACCTTGGGGTTAATTCACATACTTTGGTTTCAGCTGGGAAACGTGAAATTCTTGATTACTCCAAGGCTTCTCAAGATTGACCAGTGTATGAAGACATTAGGCCTTCGGCCTTTACTTGCACTGAATAACACTTTGGGGGATGACTAGCATTGCTGAAACCTATGACCCAGATGTTTAGGCATTTGCTTCCTGTTGACTGCAGGGCTGCAAGGCAGCTATGAACCGTTTATCCATTTGGGCTAAGTGAAGGAACATTCCACAGCGTTTCTGAGGGATGTAGGACCAGAGCCAAACTGGAAACAAAAGGATGCTAGCATCATTAATGATGGCTTAAAGCGTTGATTAGTAACAACAGCTTTTATATATTAGAAATTGTGAAATATCACCAAGAGGGGAATATGTTTGAAAAACATTAAAAACTTGAAGAAATAGAATAGTTGCTTATGCTAGGGAGCTTGTTTTGTCTTATTACCTTTGACAAGATGGTCTTGTGGCAATTGTGAAGGGACTGCAATAACTCCTAGAGGCCCCGTTTTGCTACTTCTTATGAAAGTTCTTGAACAGATAAGTCCTTGAATAATAACTGTGTTAACGAAACACTCCAAAGGAGAACAGCTGCCAAGTATGGTATATATATTCCTGACGTTATAAAGCAAGGGAAGAAGCTCACTTCTTGGCTGGGATCGACTAGAGAAGCAGTATTACATCTTTATGTAAATCATAAGGAGTCATCACCAAATGAAAATGTTTCCAGTACTCTTCTACACAGATCTGTATAGTCAAAATACATGGTGACTCAGAAACCAGTGAAACTAAATAAACAATAATGGCAGGTCAGCTGGACCACCCATGAGTTTCACACAAGTCAGTGAGTTGGGCCTATCAGAACAGTGTGTTTTAATAGTCAAATGCAAGGTCATACATGTAGGAGCAAATAATGCAGGCAAGAAACTGGATTCCTAAGAGGGATTCATCTCACCTAAGTTCAGATGCCGATTATAAAGGGAGGCCCGATACCTGGAATTAGCCTTCCATGGGTAAATTCTCCCTACACATGCTTTGGAAAACCAATGTTCTCTTTGCCGTTGGTCATAGTAATCCGGCATACAAGAGCACAGACAAGAGTGAGCTCACAGCAGCTTTAATTATTGGTATTTCATAGATGTTGTGAGATCCTAGTCCCTTTGGTAATTATTTGTTATTAGTAGCAGTATTAATATTGCTATAATTTGTTTTAAGGTTAGCAGGGAACCTCCTGAAATAGGAACATTGTTTTGCTTGTCTTTTTGTAGGCTCTCTAAGCTAGGCTTTCAAGTCACGTACAGCTTAGGAGGAGGCTGGGGCTTTACTGACATGGGAGCGAATATGAATCTCCAGCTGTGGGAAGCAGCAGGCTAGAAGATGTGATGATGTGGTTGTTAACGGGATCTCAGCCTGTTCTTATTCTGCAACAGAGAGTTAGGAGTTTGGGAAGCAATTGTCATTGTCCATTTAAAAAGTACTACCAGATGTCTCTTCCTCACAGGCCTTGGAGAGGTGTGTATCTCTGACACCTAAGGTTTTGATATGAAGTTTGTGAGTCAGCAATGATAGTCATTCCTGCACTACAGAGTACACTAGTGAATTCAGAAATGCCATGCTGGTTTCTATAAGCTCTACTGTAAAAAGAATATCAGTAACCTGCTGTTAAACCATGAAACATAAATCATTTTGGCTGCCTAATCAAATCCTGACAAGTTCAAGAACCCGTTCCTTTTCAGTCCTAATATTGTCCCCAGGACTTTTAAAGTAGGTTTCTTTTAGCCGGTAACACAGCAGGAGCATTTCAGAAAATATCCTGTGCCACAGTAGGTGTATTGAGGAAGTAAACGGCTCGATCGAGTGGCTTCCCTATTGTTTTCTTGCTTATGGCTTTTCTGGCTCAGCTAACAATGCAACCGTTATTGATATTTTTTGTGTCAGGCCATTTGTTCTAATTTTTCAAGATTTTGTAGCGGTTAATCTAACACTTTATACTTGGCAGAATTCCCATTACGATGTATGTATGTGGTATCTGAATAATGATTAAAGGATTGGGCATGCATATGAGAAAGCTGATGAGTTGCTACTTGTGGTAATGACACTCGCTGTTCTTTTATCCCCAGCCACACAGCAGTAGATGCTTCCTTTACAAAACAGTCTTGTCTTTGTCAAGCAGGAGATAATCTGGAACCTCTTTTTTAACCATCTGTTTTTTGCCAAAGCCTTGTGAGGTACCCTGGTGTCCTTGTCCTGGCTCTACTTACAATGCTCTGAATTCCTCCCGCATCTTAGCCTTCAGAGAGAAGCAGATGGGGCTTCATGGTGTACATTTGTCTGCCAGACACAGCCCTGTTTCTTAGGTGTTCTTTGTGCTCATGCCTCTGATGTTTCTGTTTGCTTTTCTGCAGTGTAAGAAGAGAGAGTCCTACAGGGTTATGAACTGCAAGGATATTTAGTTCACACACTTACTTACTATGCCTCAGATTTACAGGACTGTTTCTTCTGGGCAAAATTAGATCCTCTACACATTAGAGAAGCTGTTTGCAGATTCTGGTAATCAGAACTAGATCAATTCAATTAATGCCCAAAGAAAATTGCTGATATTTCTTCTGTATTATCACTTGGAAGGCCAAAAAAAGTTCCCACTGCTTTAATACCTTTCTGTGTCAATGTGGGTGACAGGAAATGTTTTTTCCCATTGCCTAATTGAATGCCAGCTCTGTTAAGAACTGATAGCAGCTGCTGCCAGAAGAAGCCATTTGTAGAAAACAATAGCAAGTTTTATCGAGCCTGCAAAATCAGAAGCTATGCTATGTAACGAGACTCTTGAAAAAGCATATCAACAGTGATACAAAAAACCATAGCAGCATTGTGGCGGGTAGGAGGCCTGTCTTATGGACAGAATTGTAGGAAATGGTATAGCACTGATCCAATTGAAAAATGCAAACTTTATGGCTTAGTCCTTGGGCTGCATTGCAGTATCCAAGCTTTGCACCCCTGGAACAGCCTGAGTGTTAGTAATATGGAAAATCTGACTCATGCCTGTCTGAGGTCCCAAACAAGGTTTGGAATGAAACCTGTATTTATTTAAGGATATATTTCTTGGCAGCATTAGAGGGACATTACCACAAATTCTCTCCTTTCAAGCTAATATCTACAGCAACAATAAAAAGTTTTAGGTCAGAGAGCATACAGAACATTTTAAGGAAAAGCAAATTAAATTCCATTTTAAAATTAATACCTATAAAATATCCACAGTTTTATCTTCTAGGAGAAGATATAAAAGCCCTTGCTAGGGAACTTTTATGAATTTAGAAATCTTGCCACAATTTAGTGCTAGATCACACATCTGTAAGCGGCACAGACTGTACTTGCAGCATGGGAGACTGTGCTGTGGGAAGCAGCAGCCTGGAAAAAGACGTTAGCTGATTAAGAAGCAGTCAGTGTGATGTCATGGCTGAGGGAGTTAATATGCATAGGGAAGGTATGACTGAACAGGAGTACAAGTCTGGTATTACTACTCTGTAGGGAAACAATGAGGTATGGGGAGCCCGAGGTCCATTTTGTGGCCAAGAACTCCAAGGAGATGCACTTGGTCAAGGGCTCCGCAAATGACCAAGGTGATTTCAGGGAGGCTTTTTTTTCAGTGAGAATCATAATAAACTCACCATCTTTAGCCTATCCAAGAGAAATTTTAAGGACAGCTTGGTAACAGACACTAAGCATTCCCATTAAAATGAAGTCAGATCAGTTGAGTGAGACTGTTCAATCCATTCTTAGCAGTCAGGATAAGAGAATATTAGAAATTAAAAGGGGTAATGCCAGAGTATCTCTGGAAACTCTTGAGATCTGTATTGCAGGACTGTGTCAAAAAAAGCCTTTTCTGGCCTTAAAATATATGAATATAGCCTTCCCTCCCATTTCAATTAATAGATTTGCTGTTGCTCTTTCTAAAGAAAAATGCTTTGAGTTCTATTTTTCAAATCCAGTAGCACTGAGTTGAAATTGAGTCATCATTAAATTTAGACACTGATACTTTCTGCCTTTTAGATACTGGGACTTTTATCTTGTTTTCATGAAAGGCTTACCAACATAAAGGTACTTAGAAATAAAATATCTCTGTAATGTATTCCATGCTGAATAAGCATGTTTGCACATAGGGTAACTCATGAATAATTGCTCTCCATAGCTCTATCTGCAGTCACATCTGGAGAACTTTTTACTTCAGTTTAATATTGTGAAGTTGTCTGTAAATGGAGACTTATATTTTAGGTATATATTCGTATTCTGTGAAGGGTTCTTCTGTCAGTGTAGAATAGCTGTAGTGTAGTGCATTCCATTCTTGCTGATCCTTCCTGGCATTTTCAGTCTATCCCAGGTTCTGCAGTACCAATGAAAATGTTAGGACCAAACTGGAGCAGTGCTGGGGCATCAGTCCCACAGGGGTCTGGTTCTGACCCACCACTTGAGACAGTGCCCAGTTGTACTTTCATAAAGCTGGTGAGAAGTGGCTGAGCATTGAGCTACAGCAGAGTTTTGATTTATAGAAATCAAAAGATGAGTTAGAAGGTGAGAAGTTATTTCAAATGCTTTTTTTACAGCCATCTGACAATAGAGTGTTGTTCACAGGTAGTCTGGCCCAAAACATCTTTGGATTGTCATAGAATTCACAAAGTTTTAAATTATTTTTTTTTCTTTTCTTTTTTCTTCATTTGAACTAATGTTATTTGCAACCATGAACATTAGAATTTGTTCTTAATAAAGTAGAACATAAAGGAATGGGGAATTTAAGCAAAACTCCAACACCGATAATAAAATTCCTAGGTGTCATGAATACTGAAATAAGGGCAAGTCAAGGTTGTCTTTATTTTCCAGAGAATCAGTACTTCCCATTCTGTTTGTCTGATGATGTACTATGCCATCCATCTACCTCAGCGTCTCATTGTAACATGTATAATCACTTAAAGATGAACAGGGAAGGTGTTCCAATGGCATTATACAAAAAAATTTGCAGGAGCTTGTGATGTTCACAAAACCAATATTTCCCTACAAGGTTTTTATAAGAAAAGCTAATACAGCCCTTTCCATCCCAGAGCTAAAAGGTAGAATGCCTTCCTCATTAATAAACCTTCTCTTCAGCTTAATAATACTTAGCCGTCACATTATCCTTTTCATCCCCAAAACACTGTACCAAAATTAAGGATCCTATTTAGTAGTTAGACACATAACTACCTACTAGGGCAGTGCTGATAGCAATTATAAGTACAAGTGTTTTCAAGTTAAAAAAAAAAAAAGGGAGGAAAAAAGAAACAAAAAGATAAACTAGATGTTTAAAATAGTGCTCACAATTTTAGAGGACTCATATTTTTTCCTCTTTTACAGTGATTAGATATCATGTTGATAAATGCCTTGGTACCTCTGAAGAAAAATAGGCCATCAGTATGTGGTAATTTTGCCTGTGCTCCTAGGAATATCTCATCTGAAAAAAGGAACAGGGCAATAGTTTTTATGTAGTCATTTCTCTTATGCTTCTCTGGGTCATTTGGTGACTTTTGCTATGTCTATATTATTAAGTAATGTTGACAAGTAAGATCTATAGAAGTAACAGCTGATGTTTAGGGCCTGACACTCGCAATATGCACATTTTTAGAGGTTTTATAATTAGGACTAAACTGGTCCCATGACCTGAATGCCCTTTACAGGTGGAGTGCATTAAGTACAGTCCCAGGAGCACATCTTCCATTTTAGTTTCATCCAGAAGGACTCCAGGTCATGCACTCTGAGAACACTCTGTGATGCAAATCAAAGCACGGCAAATAGAGATAATAGGAAATTTGCTTCAAAATCTCACTCTTCCTCTAAACTGAAATGCTTCTGGACACCCTTCTGTGTCGTGGGTGGGATGTACTGTCTCTAACTCAACAGAAGATCCTGTACTGGCACACACTGAGGAGCCCATATATCATTTAGAAACACTGTCTGGCTTGTTTTCAAGGAATAGGAATATTCATCTTTCATTATTGTATGTAAGCCGCAGCTAGGAATAGAGGTGGGAGAACTGGAATGAAAGACATTGATTTAATAAAGTGTTTAATCATGTACAGTTCCTAGAACTCCCGTTATTTAGTTCTTTGCTGAATCTGAATCCCTGAAAGTTCATGCTTGAAAAGACTGGGGTATCTACAATAATGTTTTCCCATGGTAGTCCTCAAATATCGATTCCTAGTGTCAATTTGGCCATATGTTGCCATATGGATACCAACAAGGAGCTTGCTAGGCCAATGTGCTGTCTGCAGCAGTGTTAAGCTTTCCCCAAAGTAGGGCAGAGGCACCCACTGCAGCAGACGGCTGTGTAACAGTCTGCCCCCAGCATGAGGTCTTCAGTCCTAATTTAAGTAAGAAAGAGATCAGATTTTCAGCTAAAGCATTATTAACACCTATTCCAGAGTGCTAACAATAACATTTGTAACTTTGGGTATGAGCCAGATTTGAAAGCTGTGTTTAAGACCCATGTCTAGCAGGAGCCACCAGGGGTCATTAGACTCTGTAGACAACCATGTAGACAAGAGTTGTGGGTCAGTGACCAGCACATTATAAGAATTGTCCAGACATAGCCTGAAACGTGCATATGAGGGACAGCCTGCGAAAAGACTGTATAATTATTGACAATAAATACAGGCAGCCACCAAAAAGAGAAAAGAGTAATTTAGTGTTATTATATGATAAAGTTGCCTTGAGTTATAGGAGGCTGAAAATTTCACAAGCTGTTCCTAAGGAAGAAGCTTCTTTCTCATTGTTTCATTCAAAATCCAGTAAATATCCTGAGGCAGGGGGGTTCCAGCCTTTCCAAATTTTTAGATTTGTTCACAGTTTATAAGCCTGTAACTTTACATGGTGTCATCCATGCAAATGTTCAATCCCTTTTTGAGCCACGCTGAGCTCCTGACTGTGTTGCTGCCTCATGAGAAGATGTTCTATAGGCCAGGCAGGAAAAACACATTTCCTTTTACTGGTTTTACATCTGCTGCCTTTCTGTTTCCCCAGATGTCCCCCTGTTACGACAAAGTAATGAAGAAAGTACACAGGAGTGTTCAATTTACCACCTGACTGCTCCTCATTAGTTTGCATGTCTCTATTTTGCACCTTATTTATCTTCTCTTTATCTTACAGTGACATAAAGTGACATTTATTTTTCATTTTTTCTCAGTTCCTGAAAGTCATTTTCCCTGGAACCACCTTTTCTCTGTTGTGTCTTGTTTGCTACAGGACAATCAGAACTCAGCACGTGGCTTCAGGTAAGGGACTGGCCTCTACACAATCTATCATCCTTACAGGCCATCATGATATAACTGCACAGAAACTTCTAATCCCAACATAGGTCTCCTGGCTCAAGCAACCTTCATCTTCCTCTCAGGGTGCTCTGACAGCGTTATCACTGACCTTAGCATCTTCTTCCCTTCACACAACACCAGCCCTATAATTGTCTTCCTCCACCATACCCTCGTCATCTGTTCCCTTGTTTGTCCTGTGGCTTTAATTAGCCTCCTTGGTGCTCTCCAACCATTTGCCCATCTATTTTATCAGAAAGGTTGAACTGACAGAGATTTTAGCCCTATCTCCCTACTACCGCACATATATCTTAGTACCTTCATCAGCTGCTAGCTGTAGGATGACTCTACTGGTTTTAGCCCCTGTTTGCATATCCAATATTTACTCTTTCTCCCTCTCTGTCCAATTTCCTCTCCTATAACTCCTAATAGTAATTTCTTTCCTACCCAAGTCCAAGTCACTGCTTCTCTTCACAGTTAAATATCCTTCTGCTTGTTTCCTTTTCCCCCATCTTACTTTTTCTGTTTTGTATTCAAAAAAACCTGCTTCTCCCTCTGTGTAACCCAAGTACCTGAAAGACAGCCACAGAGAGGACAAGATACCTCTCAATCTCAGTGCCCATCCCTTTCTGTTATTGAATATGCTCAGCTGCTCTGTGGTTATGACACTGACATCCCTTATGCCCCATGGCTGATGAGAAAAATGGATTTTGCTGTGTGGGGAGAGGATACAGGGTTCAGACAGCATCAGGAGCTGAAATAGATTCAAGAATATGTCTTTTAGTGTCTGTGAAAAACAATTTTCAAAAGGGTTTTTTTTTGTTAAATTTTCATTGGGATGTAAGCTCTTGCCCCACAGAATAGCTTTACTGCTGCTCAAAGAAAATGTCACTATGATTTTTTAACATATATCAAATCATGTATTATTTCTCCCAGTTTCCAGCCTTGATGCAAGCTGCACTGTTTCTGAAAGAGAGAACAGGTCAAGATCCATTATTAATAATAAAAAGAGAGACTTACAGTGAAAGATGTCAGCCAACCTGGACAGAGGAAAATGTAAAGCACAGCCACAGTATGAAAACTGTAATTCAGAAGTTGAAGTGGAAAAAAATTTACAAATCCAAGTAAAATGCTTTTACATTCTCAGAGAAACATTTATTGAATGCAATTACTCAAATTCAATGAAATTATTCAGTTGCTCTCCATGAAGCACTTTAACATCACTTGAATTAAACTGAGAGATTTAAAGACTGCCTTTTGATACTTGTTTGTTAAAATCAATATGTTCCTGAGGCAAGTTTAAGTTCTGAAGGAGCCGACTTTTCCAGCGGAAAAAAATTCCATTAAAATGAGAATGAAATGACAGCTACCTCATCTAATCTTCATTTTTTCTCATGATAAAAGCTGACAATGACACCATCTCCTTGTTCCAAACTTTGCAGTACTGTCCAAGTTGGTCATAAGCCTTTGTGCAAGGATAGGCTGTTTAAAAAGCTTCAGTTTTTACATAATGAACAATGTAGATAGTTCCCCTGTGGTTATATCATTAATACATTTGAGGAAACAACAAACTTGAGTATGCAGAATGGGTTATGAGAACTAACAGACTATCTCCAGTGCAGTCCTGCTCCTCAGAGACAGTGTACTTTGCTGTGACTTAAAAGGTTGATGTTTTTCAGGTGAAAGGATGAATAATAAAATTCCATGTAGTACGAAACAGCTTGTATTCTTAGGATTGCCTGGCACTTTCCATATACAATGCTTTGGTAATGTTTTATATGCAGGGCTTGCATTGTTCTGCATACAATTGTTCAGTAAATATCCATTGGGTGCTTTTGAGTAGGAGGCTGGAAAGGAGATTACTCAGGTTGAATGTTGATACCAATTTCACCTAATTTTAGATATCTATACTCTAGAGGTTTGTATGTGATATAATTCTCCTAGGACACCTTTATAATGAGCACTTGGACTATTTTAGTAGCCTGTCTTAGAAGTGCTTACCTATTTCTCTCTCTCATACTTTTGATGTTCAGTGACTACAAGATCAGGTAAAGACATCCTATATGCAGTCAGATGAATGCTCCCTTGGTGCTCCTCCTCTTTAGAAACTCTAGGGTCCCATAGATGGGAGGAAATTCTTTCCAACGAGGGTGGTGAAACACTGGAACAGGTTGCCCAGAGAGGTGGTGGAGGCCCCATCCCTGGGAACATTCAAGGTCAGGTTGGACGGGGCTCTGAGCAACCTGATCTAGTTAGTGGTGTCCCTGCTGACTGCAGGGGGGTTGGACTAGATGACCTCTCGGGGTCCCTTCCAACCCAAAACATTCTATGATTCTATGATTCTATAATTCCTACCCTGCTTCAGTTTAAAACCATTACCCCTTGTCCTGACACAGCTGGCCCTACTAAAAAGATTATCCCCATCTTTCCTATAGGCCCCCTTTAGGTACTGAAAGGCCACAATCAGGTCTCCCCGCAGCCTTCTCTTCTCCAGGCTGAACAAGCCCAACTCCCTCAGCCTGTCCTCATAGGAGAGGTGCTCCAGCCCTCGGATCATTTTTGTGCCCTCCTCTGGACCCGCTCCAACAGGTCCATGTCCTTCTTGTGCTGAGGGCTCCAGAGCTGGACGCAGTACTCCAGGTGAGGTCTCACCAGAGCAGAGTAGAGGGGCAGAATCACCTCCCTCGACCTGCTGGCCACGCTTCTCCTGATGCAGCCCAGGGTACGGTTGGCCTTCTGGGCTGCTATCGCACATTGCCGGCTCATGTCCAGCTTTTCATCCACCAGCACGCCCAAGTCCCTCTCAGCAGGGCTGCTCTCAATCCTTTCTTTCCCCAGCCTGTACTGATACCAGGGGTTACCCCGACCCAGGTGCATGACCTGGTTCACACAGGCCCACCTCTCCAGCCTGTCCAGGTCTCTCTGGATGACATCCCGTCCTTCTGGTGCATCAACCGCACCACTCAGTTTGGTGTCATCCGCAAACTTGCTGAGGGTGCATTCGATCTCCCTGTCTAAGTCATTGATGAATATATTAAACAGCACCGGTCCCAGTATGGACCCCTGAGGGACACCACTCATCACCGGTCTCCATTTGGACATCGAGCCATTGACCACTACCCTCTGGATGTGACTATCCAATCCATTCCTTATCCACCGAACAGTCCACCCATCAAATCCATAGCTCTCCAATTTAGAGAGAAGGATGTTGTGGGGGACCGTGTCAAAGGCTTTGCAGAAGTCCAGATAGATGACATCCATTGGTTTTCCCTTGTCCACTGATGCTGTCACACCATCATAGAAAGACACTAGGTTCGTCAGGCAGGACTTGCCCTTGCTGAAGCCATGCTGGCTATCTCGAATTATCTCCCTGAAGAAAGAAAGGAAGATCTGGGCTTGCGGAGTGAAACAGCCGAGCAGAAGATGGTAGGCTGGGAAAAGAGGTTTTCCAAGGAGCCCCCATATGGGCCAACAAAGCAGGAGGGGGAAACAAGATGAGAACTGTGGGAATGGAAGAATGGTGGAAAGGAGGCTTCAATTCTGGTTCCTCCAGGGCAAGGGTGAAGGGCGGAGATAGGCCTGGGACAAAACAGAGAGGGACCACACTGCAGGCTGATCCCTTCCTGGCAAGGAGAGAAATAATCCCCAGGAATAGCAATAAGCCCCCAAACCTACTCTATTGCCATCAAGTATCTGTGAAACTCCTTGGCAAAGTGTGTGTCTTGATGCCCTCAAGTGCTTTGCAGCCAGAGCGATGGTCTGTTGCTCAAGGGGAGGCTGCAGTGCCAGCAATGCAGTCCTGCCAGCCCTTGGCAGGACAGAAGGGACATCGCTCCTGCGTTCGTTTGCTTCCCTTTACAATGTTTTCCAAGGAGTAAAGGCTTTTCCCCCCCCTCCCTTCTGAGAAAGGAGAATCAATTGCACAGAAGTAAGAAAATGACATCATTAATTTTTATCAATAAACATATGGTCATTAAAATTATGATCACAGTATATTTTCTTATTTCGTTGATTCTCTCATGTGTATTTATACCATTATTATTGACTATCTGGATTATACAGCCTAATGCACTATTGTTATGAGGCACAGAGTTCTACTGTCCCTAGTAGTTCTTTACTGACAAAATAATAATAATAATAAAAAAGCAAATATTATTATATTTGTCACACAGAGATATATGAAGCTAGATCTTTGCTCTTGGATCTTCCAAAGCTTCTTGGGAAGATTATTTAATTGGTTTTCATAATTTTAAGAAGTCACCTAGTCAAAGATGGAGGAAAGAACCACAAAAGGTGGCACATCTGACAGGCTCTTACTTTGCGTTGTGAATGGTGCTGGTGAATCTGCCAAAATGTTTAGTGCCCTAAGGCTGGGCTGCAGTCCTGATCATGTCTCTGTACATAGATGTTCTCCTTGGAGAACCTGGGCCTCTGTGGACCTCGGAAGGCAGCTTGGGCTGCACATCTACACCCCTTCCTGCTAACACATAAGAGGTTTTATGGAATTGCTATATGCACATTTGCCATGCGCTCCTAGTGCCATAAAGTTTAGGCTTTGTTTTTTTCTTTTTCCTGTACACTCTTTGTTCAAGTGTACGGGGAGGAAACAACCAACCACCCCAAAATGCAAGAGGAACTGGAACAATGAACAAGCCCCTGAGGACATCAGAGTCCAACAAAGGCAGCAGCCTGATGAAACCCTCAAGGACTCTGCTTTGCATTCTGTTCTCATCCCGGGTATCCTAAGGAGACTAGCTGTGAAGGATCCTGGGAAGATGCACCCTGTTTGTGAATGAATAGCAGCTCTTTCCATTTACAGCCGCTTTGGTTCATTTCCCTACATAAGCACAAAAATAACCACTTTGGATTTTCAGTGAAGGGAGGGGGAGGAAAAAAAATCTCCCAGAATTAACTCAGGGAAAGAAAGCCAGGTGCCATCTTTGCATTATATCCAAATGAGATGCAGCTGTTTAAATGTAAATATTAAACAAGAGAGAAGAATGCCTTAATTAGCCTTCAAAAGGAGACAGGAAAGCTGTAAGAATGCACCTGACACTAAGCAGTACGAGATAAACTCATTCCAGCTGTCATTGAACTGACTGTTTGAAGGCAGAGCAATGCTATTTTGTGCAAACAATGTAAAACGCTTAGGGAACTGCAATTAGCATCAACATGCATAGTGTAAGTGAATGCAGCCTGCTGGTGTTTACTTGGCTTTCAATTGCTAGGGTTTGGAGTAAAAAAATAAAATTAGCTATGCATTACACACTGGAGATTTTATTCCAGGCTTTTATGCATTACTGAGGAAAAAAGCACAGGAGAGTGAAAAGAAGGAAGCCATCAATCTGACTTTAAAAGAAGATATGATACTCAAAGGTCATTCTGAGTTTTCTCTTTCCTACTTGAGCAATAATATGTACAGATTGGGTCTACGAAAGAAATTTTCATACAAGCTGTCCATCACATAAATAAACCTGAAATGTCCCATGCAGTGTGTCCACATAACACATCTTGCTAGTCAGAAAAATTATAGATCTGATTTATTTTTTTTTTAAAAACCTACACAAAGAACGGAATCAAGGTTATTTAATATAATCAAAATCTCTAGTTTATGTCTTTACATATAAAGTAATACATATAATTTAGTAGTGCATAACTTACTAATTTTATGCCAGTATGTACAAGAAACTGAGATGTATAGAAATAGTGCTCTACTCAATATATTCTCGTTATACGACATAGTCTCCTCTCAGTAACCTTGACTATAAGTCAAAATTTTGTATGTTTTCTATACCCATGGGAGTTCACCTCAGTAGTCAAGGTTTTCTTATCTAATCTCTCACCAGACTTGCTTTATTAAAGCTGATGTTTCATGCAATGGGATGAAGCTGTACACAAAAGGCCTCTGCTAATTTTTGCCAAAACTTCTGTAAATAAATATCACTTATGGAAAAGTGAAGCCCCAAAGGGACTGAGTCTCCAAGTTAGAGATTTACCTAGTGATTAAAAACAAAAATAAATCTAAATCTAAACATATTTTGAAAGGAGAAAAAAGCAAGTATGTAAATGGCCCTCTTCCAATAGAGTTTAAATCACTCATATCACCTATTTTGATTCAAAGCAGGTATATGCATGATGTTTTGATCCACTAGGAAAGACTGAAGCCAAATCTTTTGAAGTTAGAGTCTTATGGCTGCAGAAGAGGAACTAATAAACCTTCACAGACATCAGCATTGGCAGGATTAGCCCATTTTTGCTTGGTTACGATAACAGGGGTATGATATAGGGTGGGTTTGTGCTAGCAATCGGAGGTGACTCTGGGACGACTTCATCCAGCGGGCACAGAGCAAGACTGATCAGAAATTATGACTAAATTATGCTGGTCTCCTGGCCTGCCATTACAGTGATCTGGTTTATCCTGCTCACGAGACAAGCTGTTATAGCTTGCAGCAAGTGTTACAGTTGTAGCTTTTTTTTTTTTTTTTTTAAATTTTGGCAAGCACTCCCATATATACTGAGATAACAAGCCTGGAATACAAAAAGTCATAGCAGCTATTGTTCATTACCAGATACGTGCACGTGATGGGAATGACAAGGCTGGGAACTTTCGCTGCGGCACCCACAATTCAGTGCCACATCTACAGGAAACATTCATTTGTAAACATGGCAGCAGACGCTGTGGCCCCACATACAGTATGTAGTGGCATTAGTACTCCAGTTGCTGCTTGGTTTGCAGACCTCCCAGACAGACAAGTACTGTGAAGCACCTCTTCTGCTGTGGAACAGGGTGGGTCACTTGAGGAGAATAAGCAGCTACACTTATGAGGCCCAATTATTCACGTATTCTTATGCAAAATGGATCCTCAGCCACCAAACTCTTGATTTTGTGTGCGTTGTGTAGAAAAAGCTTAATATTAAGTATTCATAATATTAACAGATCCCCACATGAGGGAGCAATTGATAAGAGATAGGTAATGTCAATAGGCATATACAACTCACAGTCTGATGAAAGAAATTGCATATAGAAAACCGGGGGATTTGAATGTATACGATGTCTCTTGATTGTCATGGAAAAAAGGAGAATGCTGAGGGCAGGCAACCTCTAACCCCATTCCAAACTGTATCGTTAGTAGTATTTAAAATACTCAGAAATACTAGAGAGAGAAAAAACACTGTGTCTAACACTGTAAACTTTCCATTAAACACTGAATGTGGGAGGGAATTTGGGAGCTGGTGTTTGGGTCATATAGCTGGTTATTGGCAGAAGTAGGAATAGAAATGAAGTGTCTTGACTTCCTGCCAATATACCATACGCTGCTGTCTTAGACAGCATGGACTTCAGCACAGACAGATAGTCCAGTGGAGAAAAAATGGGTTTGAACTGGAGTAAAAAGCACCATTGACAAGAAACAAATGAAGGAACCAAAAGGTACTTAGGTGAAAAAACCAATAAGACCTTTGCAAAACAGCCACAGTGAAAGATATCATAATGTCCATTCAGGCTGACAGATCTCAAAAAAACCCTTTTCCTGATGATGCAGCATAGCAAGAGATTTCTTCCTTCCCAAATTAAAACTAAGAAGTTTGCTTTTGTTTAAGAATAGCAGCAATTAGGATGGATTGTCTGAAAAGTATGTTATTCTTTTCCTTATTGCCACAGATGAGTCACATTGCAATGACTGCATTGTCCTTCTGGATATTCTGTCTCCAGAAGCTGAGATCTATGCTTACGTATTTTTAGTTATTAAAAATGGTACTGTAGTCCTTCATTAGTTCTTTGTAATAGCACCTTCAAAAGGAAAGCATTCGCATTATTTTGTAGGAGCAACCTCAAGTTTGCCAGCCGCTCATGCTGGTTAGCCACAGGAGTACCCTCCGAACTTCTGTTCAGATGCTCAGCTGTCATGTTCACCCTGAGCGTGCTTGGCCTGGATTTCTGACAAGGAGCTCCCAGACAGATGCTTGTGGATTTTGCAAGTCCACCTAACCAGGACTTGATGCCAAATTGTATTTTGTGGCTCTTCAGAAGCTGCAGGTTTTGTACCATTCATGTACTGTCATATACTGACTCCCGGCAGCCAGGAAAGATGCCAGCTGTGCCACTGAAGACTTGTCTGCTCTGGAAGGATGACGTATTGGTTGTAGCCTGCACATCCATGACTGTAAAAATGATGCACTGGTTTGCACCTTGATAAGCCTACAAGACTACAATCATACTGTTAAAAAATACCCAAATGGCTAGCCAATCCTATTTAGACACCCAGCTCTGGAGACCCTCTACAGGGAGACTACAGTTGAGTCAATAACTATATGTGACCTCTTCTTACCAGGAGGCCAAGCCACACACTGTCAGGACACTACTTACTGGGAAAGGTAGGTCAGATAGAAGCAAGGATACCCTAGGCCAGCCAACAGACTGCTGTTTGAGGAAATTGAAGTGATTCCTCTGCCCTGAAGGTGGCAGGAGACTGCTGCTACCTAAAAGACCTCTTCTAGCCCAGGCTCAGCTATCAGACCTTGCCGGTAGACAAGGTGCACAGGATAGCATGTCTCTGTATACTTATGCCACGAAGAATACTGTTAGTTCTAACCCCTGCTGGCCTCCAGGACCCATATATACGTGCTCAGAGTGTTCTGGACAGGAAGGTTCTGTCTGGGCAGACACACAGAAACACACCTGCCATTTCCCTGGCAGACCTGTATGCTCTCTCCAAAAAAAGTACATTCTGATGTAGAAGCATGCCAAAAGATTGTAAAGAAAATTTGGGTGATTGTGCTTGTGCAGCTACACATCTTGCCCCGTGTAGACTACTCTGCCAGGGGCCAAGTGACACCCCAGATAGGAGAAGCCTCAGCCCCATTTAAGGACAGTTGAAGAAGATGCCAAGGCAAAGTGACTGTGATGCCAAAAGAAGAGCTGCTAGCCATGACAGCAGCCAGGAATACGCAGGGACAGACAGCTGGCCAAAGAACCCAAGCTGTCACCTAGCACAGAGGTGACTGCAGCTTCAGACTATTTGTTCACAAAGGGAGTTGTGGGGAGAAGAGGACCTGGAGGGAAGGATGGAGATAAAATCAATGAGAGGGGCAGGCAGAGGGGGAACATCCAATAGTAATGTCATGTCATCTAAGGGTGTAGGATGTCTAATTTCCAAGTGACACTATTCACTCTCTGCTGTACTTTGAATGACAGTCTTGCTCTAGAGACAGGGTTTCCTCCTACCACAGATCAGGGATGGTGTGGCATGTCTACTACACCTCAAGAATCCAAAACTGGCAATCTGGACCAGTCCAGTGTGGGTGTTGCATGCCACATTAGATGGGATGCCAAAAGATGCCCTTTTCTATAGATCTGGATCAAAGAAACTGATAATTATCAGAGAGTCTGTGGCAGATGCAGTTCCTGTGCAGCAATAGAGCAGCAGGTAAAATCTTGCAGAAGAGCTGACATCCCCAAGGACATTTAATTCGGAGTGCATGTGTGAAGCAGAAACGAAAAGCATCAGCCAGGGCTGGGGGGGCAGCTCTTGAGGGTGACCTCGAGAGGACTGTAGATGTAGCTACTGATAACAGCAGGGTCTCTTCCAGAATATTCAGTGGGGTCATTTCCAGAATTACTACAGCTTTCCACAACACGATGCAGTCACCATTAGATTGCAGCCTGACAGCTGGGTTTATAAATCAGTTTCCTCGGCTGCTGTATAATACACTTAGTGGTGATTACTCCTGGCTCCATGGAGTAGTTCTTGCTATTATTAAAAAACACTGGACAGATTAATTGTTATTATTTACTTCCTTCTTTGATGAACTCAAGTGCTGTGCTGGCTGATGAATGATGCAGGAGGTTATTAGAAATGCAACATAAAATGAAAAGCATTATATTCACAATTTCTAATCCTATAAAGAAAAAACACTGATGGCTATTTAATAACAAGATGAACAGTGGAAGATTCCTACCGACCCTCTGCCTCCAAAAAAATTGAAAGTTGTCCTAAAGAAAGGTCCCAAACTTACCTCCATTCTTTGCTCCATTGAAGCAATTCATTGTGCTTCCAGCAGTTTGTATGTCACAGCGGAAGAGAAGAAGGGACCAAAATTAGTCCTTTGCATTTCATAATGAATGAAGGAATTCTTATCCCAGGTGGTAGTCACAGAGCAAGCACCGTTGGCCTCTCTTTCTAAAGAAGGTCTCCCAAAACCACACAACTGACTTAATACAAAGAGAACCATCAGAAATGCCCTGGGGACCACTGTTGCTGTTGCTTTTAGATAGAAAGTGTTTGTAGGTGTTACCTATGGTGGTAGGTAGCAAGATAAAGCTGTGAGTACACTTCCATGCTGTAGAGATGTAGTGGGCTTTTGGCTTCCATAGCTAATCCTTTCTTAAGGAGTAAAAATTCTATTTTTGTCATGTTTCTGCAGCAGAATGGGTTTGGGGAGTAATGAGGATGTTTGCATTGTGAAGAAGACTTTGTGCTAGTGTTGAGTGAGTCAATACATCCATGTGTGGCAGGTAACGTAGGAATGCTAGTTAGGCTCTGAGGGTCGTATAACTGTGGCATTGACAAGCTTTTGTACAAATGTAATGGAAATTACTTTTTATTTTGTGTAACCAGAGGAGCTGGTTTGGGGATTTGATGGTATTACTTTCTTTACTCTCTGCACGGAATTTGAAGTCTCTTTTGCTTTTTTTTTTTCTGTTTTTCTTGAAATGGCTTGTTTGAAGAGCATGAAAACTCTGACTTTTTTTGCCAATGGGCAACCCTCCCCCTACGTCCCCCAATTTTCCTTTAATTGACTTCCTTGATCTTGGATAAAACCCATAATTCTCTCTGAGACACATTTAGTATTTTTCACAAATTATAGCCTGTATAATGAATTTTGACTATTCCCTGGAGCTGTAATTTGAATTGTTATTTAAATTAAAAACATGAAAAAATGGGAGGTTTTTTGCCACCTTTCTATCCCTTCTGTCATCACCACCTACACACACAACTATGCTGGTTCCATTTCCAGTGTCCTCTCATGCAGGCAGCAGACTGAAAGAAGAATATATCATCCACTATTATACACTCTTTGGCATGCCATTTCAAGCAGCCTGTTTTTCAGAGCAATTAATTTGTTTAGATTTTGGAGGGATAAACGTTTATCCTATAAGGCCTCAGTCACACAACCTAGACAACCCAAAATGCCTATTTGACTTGAAATTGTGCACAGAGGCAATGGTGAGTCTGTTCTTGAGGTGATGGGAAATTGTGACAGATGAGAAAGAGAAAATGACAACATTTCAGTATGTAAGTGAAGTTTTCACTAGATCATTGACTACTGAAGAATTTTTGAATGACTGTGACTTGGCTTTGGTAAATGCGATAGTTTAGTGTGAGGACTGGCTACATTTCAGGAAATAAGTACATGATCTAGAACAAGATTTGTCTTAGTTTTTTGTGTCAAAACTGCAATATAAACTCTCCTTTCTGTACTGCACTTTAAGATTTTTAAATATATGGGAAACAAACCCTTCTTCTATGGCATTCCCCTTATGTGAGAATACAATTGTGATGTGTGGAAAAAGCTGTTAATAATGAGCCTACATCTTAGTGCTTTTCATCTCCTAAAATGTTCTACAAGTGAAGTCAGTATTATTGTTCTCTTTGTACAGACTAAGGGAAATTGAGGCAAAAAGCAGAGAATCATTGTACTCAGGATTATCTAATAAGCCATTAGAGAAACCAGGATTTGAAATAGGTCCTCCCCGAGTCCAAGAAAAACTAGAGGCAATATAACTGTTAATGAAAATTATTACTGTGGATCATTTTAAAGGAATGCTCAGAGATACCTTTGAAGATGCTATGCGTAGCACAGACTTCACTGAAGAATATCTATCATTCATTATGTGTGCAAGTGTGTGTATACCAGTATATTTCGATATGTTTTAGTTGGATTGAATTGCTGTTCATGTGGTACAGAACTTACCTATAGGCACTTCAAAGGAAAGATTTAACGCTATCAATTCATATCTTAATGAGCTAGATAATCTCCTAGTATAAATAAGCACAGATCTACTGAATTAAAAATCTCAGCTCCCTTCTCAGATCTGGCTAAGAGAGTAGTCAAAGCCTAAAGCTCAAAAATGGCCAAATTCACATTAATTTGTCTTTATCCCACACAGCTTTTTCTCACTGTCTTTGATCAGCATGGAAATCATCAGCCTGCCTGTCACTTAGACTCACAACTGAAGCACTGTCAAAGACTCTGACTTATCTGCAGATCTTCAGTGTTCATGCTCAGTTATTTCCTGAAGTTTTATTCTGGATAAAGTCTCATCTTCACAGCTAAAATTCATCTAGACTAACATGGTTTTATAACTCAGTTCTTGCAGTATCCTTTTCTCTTGCCCTGAATAAATGAAGTTTGTCCTCCTGCTATCCATGCAGAATGCTGTTTCAATGATAGCCTGATATTGGGCTAAATAGCCCTTCCAATGGCTTACAGATACTGCATAAAACATAAGGAACTTATCCTCACATTCAGTCTTTCACAGACTATGCTTTCCCTGATCCTATGGGTGCTGGGAGGTCAAATTCTCATTGCCTGTCCGTTTATGCTACCAGCCTCTCTTATCCACTGGTTATGTTTCCAAACAGGCTTACTTACCTTTTTCTCCATTTTGTCTTTCATGCTTGTAAGCAGCTCCCTTTAAACAAAGCTGGCTCATTACCTTTCCAGTCCCTCCCCCAAACCTTGTAGAGATGCTTACAAAAACCACATCTTTGACTTTGACTAGATAACATAACCATGTTATGACTACTCCCCACCATGCACACCCACACTGTAGCTCTGTACTCCCTTTTTCCTTTGTGCTTTCCTGTTGTCCTCTGTCCAGATATGTAAAGGCTTGCAGGCAGAGTCATCTTGCTCTGGCTTTGCATTGCAGTGAGATCCTGGTTTATCAGCGCAGCTGAGGCACTGCACGGTTGTCTTGGCTTTGTCAGTTCTAGGAAGCAATCAGTAGCCGAGCACGAGTGGTATATCTAGCTGCCATGCCACCCTCCCCACCTTCAAAGCTTATTAATGGAGGGAAAAAAACCCTGGTGTGTAAGGTTTAGTTTTATCAGGGCAATCTGCTATACATGAATGTTGCTGAGGACTCATCTACGTTTGTGTTACTTGCAGGTGCTGAAGCAATGCCATGACAGAGTGAACTGTGCAGACCGTTAGTGGATGTTTTGTGGGTGCAAGGAATGCAAGGCTGGACCTTTGCCAAAATCAAGTTAATGCGTACAGTGCTAGAAAGAGCAACTTAGAGATTGGGCAATAGGGAATTAGTCTCATGAAGGTTGCTTCCCAGAAAGGTATTGAGTTTATTTTTCTAAACTTCATACCTTATTCTTGCCTGTGTTAGTTGCACCATGACTGTGTTGCTGAAATAAAACTCATAACAAAGGTTCACCTTTGTCTATACATTTTGCAAGCATCCTCCAGCAGATGTGACTTCTGTTATCTGCTTTAGGCTATTGTACATACTTTTCCAAACAAGCACAAGTATATGACTCCCATTAATTTATAGATAACTGTCAGGGCTGGGAACTCTTCCAACAGACCTTATTATAGATGTGTTTTATCAGTGGAGTTTAAATTAAAACAGCTGCAGAAGCACTAGGATTATTCCCTCTCTTGCGAAGATACAAGCATGTTCTGAACCGAGATCAATAAAGACCCTGACTCTGAGGATGTGTTGCGATTCACATTAATGTACATTATGGGAAAATGATAGTCCTGCTTCTCCCTGATTTTGGGTAGGCAAGAATTAGTTCTATGCATCCTTTCAAGGATGAAAAATGCTACAAAGATGCAAGATTTGTTTGACAGTTCATATCACACACTCTTTCACATCACTTTTTCCTCAGATTAAATTGGTAACTGAGTAATGTGAAGTCTGTGGAAATAGCCTAGGTTGTTGTGCCTGCACTGAAATTTCAACAGCTAACAAGAAAAGGTATTGTCATGCAAAACCTCTCTCATAACAATTTAGTCCAAAAGGTCATCGGAATCAGGAATGCCAGTGCTTTGTTTCAAAGCAGGAAAAAAAAAAAAAAAAAGTAAAAAAAGGGAAAGGGACAAAAGGATTTTTGTAAAACCTTTATTGAACAAAATTTGTGAATTCAATCCTCCTGCCAGCAAAGAAATATTAAAAGCTTCTGGAAGCTTCCTAAGCTCTCAGTCAAGTTCATGATACTATTTTGTGCCCTAAAGAAAATTGTAGCCATTTGTTTAAGCAATGAAGTTTCCATCTGTTCTATCTTGGTTTAAAGAAGCAGTATATTTTCAAAAACCTCAAGGCAATGTTTATTGAAAGCATAAAATGTCCCTGAAGTGGCATCACAGAAGCAAAATATAGATGGCAGAATTTTAAAGCTCACAATCACAGGAAAATGGAGTTACAGTGTCATCCACACACTTATGCTTAATAATATCTATATATATAAACAAAGAATAACAGGGACAGAAGGAGCACTGGATTTACTTTAAATATAAATTACAAATTTCAGCTGACTTACCTGGTTATCAGAGAATCTCTCTAAATAAAATAAATGCACTTTTACTTTGTGTGACAAGCAGAAACTAAATTATACATCAATTTACATGTACTTTGTGAAATATTCAAATTATGTATTGCACTACATCTTTAATTAGCATATATATATAATGTATATTCAGGCTATTTTGGAACAATATGGAAAATCTCAAGATAAATTCTAAAGCAGGTTAATTGAGGCTGATTTTATTTATACTTCATGCCACCTACAGAATTGTTAGTAAAAAGAAACTAAGTGCAGCCTGTCAGTGCAAGGCTTCAGATAGCAGAAAAGAAAATACTTGGTAGTGTCCTGAGTTTTCAGAATTATTTGAGTGAAGTCCATCTCTCAAACTAACTTTGCTTCCATGATACTAAAAATTATATAAATTCTAATACCCTGTGGAAACAGAAATATAGAACCATCCAGCATCTTCCAAAGTCCCAAGCACCTGGGGATCCATGAGGAGCTGTAGCTGAGGCATGCGTTTAGGGATCTGTCTCGCCCTACTGCAGGGCTGTGTATCATGCTGCCTCATTTACCAGTAGAAAGCGATGACCCTCTGTATTCTGAATGCAGAGACAGCCTTTCTACTTGTTGACAGACATATAATTTCAGTAACTCAGGGTGTAATTCAATCTATCATATTATTATTGGGATACCTGAATAGTAAGCCAGATTCCCTTCTTGCATAATATGCTGAGCACTACCAGTATTTAACCATGACTATGACGACTGAGTCATAAATAATAGTCCTGATGTAAAATAGAACATCAATAAAAATCACTAAGACAGAAAATCAGATTAAGTGGAACGTTGCACAGAAGCCAGAGGAAAAGCTGAAGAGACTGAATGTGAAACTTGCACAGCTTTTGAAGAAGGTGTTTCAGCTACCTTCATAACAATCACAGGGAAGAGATCTGTTTCCCACAGCTCCTAATGGGAATGCCTATTTACTGCTGTAGGGAGAAAACTGGTGGAGGGGGAAGGAGGGGAGGATGGGGAGGTTGGGTCTGTGTTTAAAGTAGCTAACTTAGTGTTTTAAGTAGCCTGAAAAATGTATATGAAGTTCCATCACAATCACTGTATTTACTTATCTCACCCATGCCATGATGCAGTCTGCTCCCTCCACTCAGTCCTTCAGCCCCTGCATCAGCTGTAGCCCCGGCTGCTCCTCCTGCTTCCTCCTCTGGGGTCCCCATCCTTCTTTGCTCGGTGCCACTACGAAGGAGTTCAGCTGTTTTACTAGATGCTTTCTGTTTCCTCTCTCTCCTCTTTTTTCTTTAAGGATAGGCTCATGGGAGCAGAGGTTGGAGCTCTCTCCACCGCTTGCAATAGCCCTCCTGGCTTTTTTGCTCCTGGGCAGGCATCAGCGTGGCAGCCAGCCAGGCGGATAGAAATTCTCCAGAGGGGGAGCTGGAAATATGCAGTGACCCACTTGCTGTTTCCAAGCTGTGTTGCCCAGTTCTCTGATCTGCCACAATCTAGACCGTTTTAAACAGTGCTAAGCACAGTTAACATATACTCTATACACACTAGAGGGTAGATCCAGCACAGTCATAAAGCTGGCATGCAGCTTTAAGCTTAGTCACTATGCCAGCAAGGCTAAAAAAATTATGTTCGTTCCCTAAACCTTACATCTGTTTATTGCCGATTTTATGCATCCTATTGAGCTATGCATCCAGATATAAGCCTAAGTCCCTAGGCTTACATTTTTATATGCTTTGTGAGTGCACCATGCTGTACCATTACCTGGTTTCTCAATAACTTCCATTAGATTTGTGCTGTACAGCAAAAGTAATAGATAAAACCTAAAGAAACAGTACTTGAGCCAATAGTTTTTAACAAATTACTTTTTAAATCAAGACATTGCAGTTTCAGATCTTTAAGACCAAATAACATTGAAAGAATTTGTAGAAAAATGGTAACAATGGAATTATATTCACATTTAAACTTAGCAGCAACTGTTCTGTCTCTGCAGTTCCTTTGTATCACACATATTCTGCCATAAAAGTTATATGTTAGCCTATTCAGGGCTGGTTTGTCTGTGTGAGGCCTGGGTATGATTTGTTAAGTGGTGGTAATGTTACAAAGAGTTATTGATTTTGAAATGTTTCCCACACAATGCTTGGCAACATTTTTTCAGATCATAGAATCACAGAATCAGAGAATCGTTAAGGTTGAAAAAGGCCTTTAAGATCATCGAGTCCAACCGCTACCCTAACACTGCCAAGTCCACCACTAAACCAGAGAATCATAGAATCGTTTAGGTTGGAAAAAGATATTAAACAAGACAGGGCCTAGAAGTGAGCCCTGGGGGACACCGCTTGTGACCAGCCGCCAACTGGATTTAGCTCCATTCACCACAACTCTCTGGGCTCGGCCATCCAGCCAGTTTTTTACCCAGCGAAGAGTACATCCATCTAGGCCATGAACTGCCAGCTTCTCCAGGAGAATGCTATGGGAGACTGTCTCAAAGGCTTTACTAAAGTCCAGGTTGACGACATCCGCAGCTTTTCCCTCATCCACTAAGCAGGTGACCTTGTCACAGAAGGAGATCAGCTTGGTCAAGCAGGACCTGCCTTTCATAAACCCACGCTGACTGGGCCTGATCTTCTGGTTGTCCCATACACACTGCTTGATGGCACTCAAGATGATATTCTCCCTATCCTTCCGCAGCACTGAGGTCAGACTGACAGGCCTGTAGTTCCCTGGATCTTCGCTCTGGCCCTTCTTGTAGATGGGTGTCACATTTGCCAACCTCCACTGACTGCTGATAAATGCTGAATAGCGGCTTGGTGAGCACTTCTGCCATTTGATTTTACTCGTGCAGAAGTCATAGGTCATGTTGTGTTACAGCATCATAAATTAAAGGCTTCAGTGAAGTTGCATTAGATTTAAGCCCTAGTAACAAAGAACGATTTTACATCTAACTGTGTTTGCTCAGACAGTTAAAAATACTGCAGATATTTAGGAGCTGAAAAGGTCTGACATCATTTGAAACCTATCCACTGTACCAGTCACTGCATTTTGTAAGGCCTTTCTGGTACTAACAGCAGTGAGATATCAAAGATTAAGCCACTGAAATCTGAGATAAAACATCAATCACATAGAGAGAATGAGTAATAAATAGGATACTGAAGATCTTTTCTGTAACAGGAGAAATGAGGTTAAGAGTAAGCACCTGTGGTACTATTATTAATCCTAGGAACTGTGAAAAATAAACCATATAAAGAATAAAGCTAAATATGTTTAACAATAGTTGGTTATTCAAAATGACAGTCAGAGTTGTAGCGCATAAATAAAGAATTGGTGCATGCAAAATAAACCTAGCTTTCAATCCCCAAACTGATTTGTCTCCCAAGAGAGAGCTTTCTCGTGTTCATCTCACAGCTTCTGAACAAGCTTCATTGATCAGCTTTGTAACATTCCCCAAGAAACGAAGAAAACTACAGCACAGTCAGAAGTCATGAAGCTAGGAAATACACCTCCAAGGATGGAGAATCCACCACCTCCCTGGGAAACTAGTTGCAGTGCCTGATCACCACCCTTGCAGCAAAAAAAAAAATAAAAATGTTATATTTAAATGGAATTTGCTGTGTTTCAGTGTTTGCCTATTTCTCTTGTCCTGACATTCAGAACCACTGAGAACACTCTGGCCCCATCTTCTTTACTTGCACCATCAGGTATTTATAAACATCAGTAAGATCCCCCTGAGCCTTCTCTTCTCCAGGATGAACAGTCACAGCTCTCTCAGCCTCTCCCTGTATGATAGGTGCTCCAAGCCCTTAATCCTCTCAGTGGACTTTTGCTAGACTTGATCCAGTATGTCCAAGTCTCTCTTGTATTAGGACCCCAGCACTGGAAACAGAACTTCATGTGCGCTGAGGGAAGGATCACCTCCCTGACCTGGCAATGCTCTGCCTGATGCAGCCTGGGAAGCTACTTACTTTACTGTGAGGGTGCATTGCTGGCTCACAGCCAACTTGGTGGCCACCAGGACCCCCTGGTCCTTTCCTACAGAGCTTCTTGCCAGACAGTTGCTCCTAGCTTGTTCTCATGCCTGGGACTTGGTATTTCTGTTTGTTGAGCTTTATGAGGCCATTGTCAGCCCATTTCTTCAGCCTCTTCAGGTCCCTCTGAATGTCATTATGCCCATCTGGTGTATCAGTCACTCCTCCCAATTTTGTATCATCTGAAAATTTGCTGAAGGTACACTCTATCCCATAACCCAGGTCACTGACAAAGATGTTAAACTATATTGGACCCAGTATTGACCCCTGGGGCACACCACTAGTGTAACCCAGCTACGCTTTGTGCTGCTGATCAGAACCATTTGAGCTCAGCCATTACTCTAGTTTTCAGTCCACCTCAGTGTTCATTTGTCTAGTCTACAGTTCACTAGTTTGTCAATAAGAAAGTGATGGGAGACAGTATTGAAAGGTTTGCTGAGGTCAAGATAAAAAATATCCACATCTCTCTCCTCATCCACCAAGTCAGTCATCTCTGCTCAGAAGGCTACCAGGTTGTTCAGGCATGGTTTTCCTTTCATAAATGCATTCTGACTACCTGCAATCACCTTCTTGTCCTTCAAATGTATGGAAATGGCTTCTAGGATTATTTGCTCCATCATTTTCTCAGGGATTGAGGTGAGGCTAACGGAACTGTTGTTCCTCAGGTCTTCCTTCTTGCCCTACTTGAAGACAGGAGTGATGTTTCCTTTCTTCCGGTTCTCAAGAACCTCCCCTGATCACCATGACCTTCCAAAGATAATCTAGAGTAGCCTCGCAATGACATTGATTAGCAGCGTCAGCACTCCTGGGTGCATCCCATTAGGTCCCATGGACTTGTGTATTTTCAATTTGTTTAAGTGTTCCCTAACCTGATCCTCCTTCACTGAGCAGGAGTATTCCTTGCTCCAGACTTACCCTCTGGCCTCAGGGGCCTGGGATTGTTTATGGCCAGTCTTACTGGTAAAGACAGAGGTGATGTAGGCATTGAGTACCTTGGTCTTTTTTGTGTCCTTTGCCACCACTGAGGTCCCCATTCACCAACAGACCCATATTCTCCCCGTCTTCCTTTTGATGCTGAGGTACCTGTAGAAAACTTTCTTATTGCCCTTCATTCCTTTGCCAGATTAAACTGGCAGGTTTTGGCTTTCCAGCATTTCAAAGCCTTTTTATAAAGTTTACCTGTTAAAGAAGCAATAGTATTCCTCCGTTTCAAAGAGGCCAGGGATTAGAGTGATTCCGCTGGAAGTGGACAGGGAGAATATGGGTGTCTTGGCTCTCTGGGGTACAGTCTTGGTAAACAAAGCTGCAAAATTTTACCTGTGTGAGACAAGTTTTTAGTGTTAACAAACATATGAAGAGAATGGAGCCACAGATGACATTTCTTTTCTTGTTAAGGCAATATTAAAATTTTAAGCCTTTTTTTATGCTGATTTTACGTCAGTGACTTCAGCAGGAATTCTGAATATTTAAAATTAATTGCATTTGTCTGCATTTCAAAGCAAGTAGCTCTTACTCAGGCAAATGCTGGGTTTTTCAGGGCAAGACTGTCCTGCATGATAAAAAATGGTGCAGAGGTAACTCACTTAGGACAGGTACTCAGGTAGCTGAACAACTATCCAAATGGGTGAGAAAAAGATCCACAGCTAAATAATGCACCTTGCAAGCTGCTAGCTGTGAACGGTGCTGTGATGACTGAACACTCATCTGGCATTAGGTTGGGTATCTTTAATAAAGAGCTTATAGCAAAGCACATGTAGAAGGCTGTCTGCTTCATCCAAGGTATTACTTGACATCTAGGTAGTGAGTATATCTTATAGTTTTTCCTTGTCTAGTATCTCAAGTATCTAGACTTTTTTTCTCTAAACACTTCAACATCTCATGCTACTATATTTTGCCCTCTTGACTTAATATTTCACATTCTGTTCTTGTTCTGAACTTACCTCACTTTATTGCTGAAAAGATGATTTTCTTTTTATGCCATCCCCAAAAAATCCAAACCTCCAAGTAGTCAGTCCCTCTTCACATATGCTTCCCACTGTTAAATAAAAGCTATCTATCATCAAAGGCTTCTGTGGCCTGTTGCTGTTCCAGCTATTGTCTTTTATAGCTGCTGTTGAAGCATCCCTCTCATACTCCCTGCATCTGTGATGCTACCTCTCATTGATCTGTAATTCAATGTCTTATTTTCCTGGTTGTTCCTGGGGTCTTCAGGAATAATCTGTCCTAGGTCCAGTCCCATTCACTACTCCAAGAAATTACTTATTCAGTGATTTGCACAATGTGTGTATGACACCAGTCTAAAAGATTTGTAAACTTTTGAAAGGTAGAGTCAGAATCCAAATAATATAAACTGTAGAATGTATACAAATCAGCAAAATTATATTTGCTAAGAGTAAATACAAAACACTGGTCTTAAGATTGAGAAGAATCAAATATATCAGCCTAATGCAGGGAATAACTACATCTGTAAGAGTTCAAGAAGTGTAGGAATATGAGTCATCAGCATCATGTGTCACTGCATGTATTGTGCAAATGTCACCAAGGCTGTATTAACAGAATTGTTTTATTTAACATGCCAGCTTGTTTCTCTCTCCAGTAGGTGTTCACTTGTTCACTCAGCTGGTGTTCTCATCTCTTATACTGCATAAATGGCCCAGAAAACATCTCTGAACTGAATACTGGGGAGGTTTAGACTGGATATTAGGAAAAAATTCCTCACTGAAAAGGTTATCAACTGTTGGAACAGGCTTCCCAGGGAAGTGGTTGAGTCCCCATCCCTGGAGGTATTTAAAAGGTGTGTAGATGTGGCACTTAGGGACATGGTTTAGCGGTGGTCTTGGCAGTGCTAGGTTAATGGTTGGACTCGATCTTAAAGGTCTTTTCCAACCTAAATGATTCTATGATTCTACTGAAGCTTTTAGCCATTGCAACAGCAAAAGTAATGGCAAAGATGGATGGAGAATATGTAGCTCACTGTCTTTTTGTCCCAGGGTCCCATATGAAACGTAGTCTGACACCTTACTTCTAGAAGACATCTCATTTCAGGGCTAAGCTTTTTAAGGAGTCTTTACAATGATCTGCTGCTTAAAATCACTGGCAGTGGTATTAAAAGACATCGACCCTGTGAAATGCAGGAGTGATTCTCAACTCCCAGCTCTAGCTGTGTGCTGTGGCTGTGTCCCAAGAGCAGACCAGGATAGGACTGGCTATTCATGAGGTCTTCCCCAGCATCTTGGCTTCCTTGCAAAGTCCTTGTGGGGTATGCAGAGGGGAGGAGCTATGGCACACCCCAATGCGGGTCTGGGGCTGCAATGTACACTGCCAAGATACCAAGTTCTGTCTGATTCTCTTTCCTCAATATGTCTCCTGGATGGGCCCTTAATAAAATACAGTGCTGGGATGAAATACAAGTATGTAGGAACAGCTGTAAGATGCCAGACTTGAGGTCTAGTCTAATATCCTGTCCCTGAGAATAGCCAATAATGAATGCCTGGGGAAGAGTACAAGAAAAAAGACTTGGAGAACAGTTACAACCCAGTAACAAATTTCAAAGCATACCACCCAGAAGCAGGAAAATCAGAAACATTATGAATTCAAAGATCTTCAGCAAACACAAGCAAAGAAAAAGGAACTCTCCTTTAAAGATCTCACCTGTTAGATTTTATGGTACCTGTTTCTGTCTGTAATTAGACTAAAACTGGCTCTGCAGCAGTTGCACACGGTTATCTTCCATCAGCTTTAGTAGATCTGTTCATACAGGTGAGAAAGTGTACCCTCTAGCTGAGAATTGGCTTTTTTTCCCTTTCAGCTCTTCTCTCTGCATTCTTCAGTTCAGAACTCACCAGGAGGCTGAGTCAACAATTTTTTTTTCCTTCAGTAGGTTCCACACCTGAATCTATGGGTTTCTTGCAAAGTTTTTCCAGAGTCTAGAACGGTCACTTTACTTAAAGTTCTTAAAATACCTTAATAAATATAATCTAGACTTATCTTTAGATGTCCCAGATTTCTCAAGAAATTTACTTTTAAAGTGTAAAGGCATTCCAAGAATGGAATATATTGAATTTATAGCCTCCCTGATAGAGCCAGGAATTTATTTTGCAAACTTAAAGAGTAAATTCAGTGGGCATTAGCAAAGAAACACTACATTTAACTACAGAAAAAAAAAAGTTATTGCTTAAAATATTTCAAATATATAAATAAGAAACTAGAAAAAACAAAGCACATTTTTTCTCACCATCATAGTATCTGGACTTCTGCATAAAACTCACTGTAATTCTCTAGCTTAAAGTCCAGAAGACATTCTAGTGCAACTTTATACCATTAAATATACAATCTAATCCTGAACCTTAACTTTCTTTGCTTCTGTAGAGATTGTATTAGCAGCCAACCCACCAGCCTGTTTGTTACACAGTCTGTACGTGTAGAAGACATTTTAACCCAACGAGCCAGAGAGAGTTTTACAACATGAATGTTTAATGCTCCTGATAAAACTGAACTCTGGTTCTGTTACTGCAGTGTTGTGTTTTCCCTCTATTTTTTGTCAGGTATTCTTTCTGGTTTTTCAGCTCTAGAGATTTTGAAGTTCTAGGATTTTGGTTGTTGGCCATACTGTCACCGGCCAGGTCATAGTCTAATCACAAATATATTCTTGGAAAGGAATCTATTTCCTTCATCATCACCTAAAATGTAAGAGGCTAAGTCCATTCCTGGTGTAACTTTGGTGAAGGATGCACTAGTCCTGTAGTGCAGCTGTAGATACTTGGTGCTTTCCCATAATGCGGAGAAGTTGGCAAAACCAGCAGAAATAAGCCAAAACTCCTGGACAGCATTTGAACACAACCAAGGATGCACTTATTAACAAGTAGCTCATGGCTACCTCTCAAAGCACAGTGATTCTTGTTTTAACACATTAAGCTACTGCTATAGAGGCAGGAGGGGGGCATCCACTCTTCAGCACAGTGATAAGAGGGAATCGGAGACTTTACACAGTGATGGCCTGCCTTCCTATTTTAGCTGTCCCACCCAGACTGACCAGAGAAAGGAGCCTCTTTGCCCCCCATACTCCTTCATGCTCTCTCAAGGAAAGTCATGATGACTGAACCTCTGCTGAGACCATATCTGCTGTTGAAGAGCACAAAGAGGAGGCTTGTTTGGTGTCATGCCAGCTAGAGCAAGCGCTGCTTCAGTCTTTCTGAAAGAGGAAACAGAGCTCACACATTGAAATAGATGGTCAATAAAAATCCATTGAAAGACTGTTTTTACTAACTATCTACAATATAAAAGGCCTTGTATTAAATCATACATTAAAATAAAACTTGCATAGTGTTCCCATTTGCTATGTCAAATTTTGTGACAGATGGAAAAGATGATATTTCATCAGAGATTGCATTAATGCAATGTGTATATTTTCAGTGACACTTTGCTTGTACGCTTACTTGATGGATGGAAGACATTTATTTACAGATGATACATAAGTGCCCAACTATCTACATATCTAACTGCGTTTAACAAGTCAAAATACAATTGTATTTTTTTGTATTTATTTTGACTGGTACAAGCAACGCCTTTCACAGACCCGGTAAATAGCCTATAATAAACACATAGCCCCTCATTTTACTTACAAATGCTAATTCTTCCAAACCTTCACGAATCTCTTTCGAAGTCTGAGGTTGGGACTCAGTCCTGATGCTACTGTAGTGGTCTGGGGAGAGATCTGCTTCAGTCCTGGCGGAGAGAGATTTCCTCTGCCCAGTAATAACCCACAGGCAGTTCCCAGTCTCTTAAGTCACCTTGGGCCAAGACTGGTGCTGTAGTGCTGCAAAAAAAAGAAGAAAAAAAAAGTAATTAAGAGCAAGAAAATGGCACTTTCAATGCCTCCACCAAACACCTCTCATAGCTGCTATCCACAGGCAGGTAATCACTTAAATCAATGATCCTCATGTCATTTTGGACCCTGAAGTTCACGATCAGCTACCCAAACTACACCTAGAAAAAAACAGGGACTTTGTCCACTGAGCACACAGTACCAATGCCCACAGTAATGTTGAGTAACACCACAGAATTGTGACGTCCCCCCCACCTGGCCAGTGCATGCTTCTGGGCAGCTTTGAGGATCACTGTAGATAAAAATTACTGTACTGGCTTAATGTAATATAGATTCATAGATTCAGTCAATACGATTCTTGCCTTGACCTGGTAATTAGTGCATTGCATTGAAGGAAAAAATAGTTCTTGGCAGGAAACAGAAAAACATTCTTCTAATCAATTATGCTGTGTGTTCATCAAAAACACCAGGGGACTCAGCCGTATTCTTGGGGAGGGAATTCAAGTACCAAATTTTAGGTGACATTTTTAAAGGGCAGGTACAACAACTCACAAATCCTCTACTCTCTTATTAACATAAATAATTGGTGCTTAATTAATAACTTGCTGAGAACACTGTTCTTGCCTGCATACAGTCACATGCATGTAACCAATCCTTTTAAACTGTTGGAAAACAAGCAGAAGCACTGCTCCTGGCTGAAAGATTTGAGCTATTTCTGTCTGAGGTCTGAGTTATCACAATACGGAATACATATGGAAAAAAAAGGCATAGAAAATCACTGTTGAGAGAAGTTGAAACATGTACACCCACCGCATGTCCTTAGCTTTGTGGGAGTGTTCTCTGATATCCGGCTTTCCACATTTTTGCCATTTCACTTACACGACTGAAGCCTCGAGGTTTCTTCTCCACAAAGAGACAGAGTTTATAACATAACTCCCAAAGGAGATTCTACCAATATCATTTATCTTACTTAGATTTCTACCTCCCTTCTTCACACCAAGCATTTCCTCTACTGTCCAAGTTTCAAGACTGCTCTCATCATCTGCCTTATCCCTTGAGTAGACTCACAGCTGAGTTATACATACTCACTGCTTTTAATCTTTCTTTGGTTTCATTTTGTTGGTGCTTGGTGAGAGTGATCAGACAAATGGGTTAGAAGAGATTTTTCAAAATATATATTGCACTGTGCTCTGGCTTTGTTGTCTTTTTTTTTTAATGTTGAGGGGAGGGGATTACATACTGCAAAATGGATTGGTTCATGCAGGGTCGGCCCCTACCTAGTTAAAAAGCTATTTTTTGCACTTATTCTGGATGTTCTGCCTAGCTCTGTTAGAAGGTGAAGCAAGTTAACTGAACCTTTGATTGATGTTATCTTGGAGAAAGTAGGCATGTGCAAGCAGGATTGGTTTTGAGCACAAAGCAGGGTTTGAAGGAAGCAGTTTTTCATTCGTGAGAACTAACTGAAGTAGTTAAGACAGGCAAACTGTTGAATTTGCTCAACAATATGCAAAATTGTTTAGGAGCTGACCAGTGTAGGCAAAGGTTGCAGCTGCAGGCACATAACAGACACAGCTGAAAATTCAAAAAACAAGTAGAAAATGGAGCAATCTTGCCATGGCAAGAACTGAAGAAAGAGAGCTCCTTCCTCCTATGTCTGGAAGAAGAGGCTTAGGACTGTGAGAAGGGTGGCTGTTTCTTCAATGTATCCAGAGAAACAGCCAGCTTGTACAGAAAAATAAAAAAAAATAATCAAAAAGTTTACAAGTTTTATCATCAGTTTCTAATGTGGAAAAAATAGCACAAACTCTGAATATTAGCCAAACGTAAAGCAAAATGTACATTTTAGAAGAGCACATAGGAAGCATAAACAAACATAGCAAGTTACCCCCAGGGTGGTGGGACTTTTCTATGGCTTTTGTCCACCAGCAGTCCTTCTGTCAGCTGCCCTCCACTGCTCTGCCAGCTTGACAGAGGTACTGCTTTGACTCTTTACGAAAGACACATATGCTACTTGGCTACCAATACACGTGTATGGATTAGCTAACTGCTGCCAGGAAGGTGTAACCAAATTTAACTGCACAGAAGCACGTTAGAGGCGACACTAATTTGTGTGTCTCTCTTCTGCCCTCCTGTTATTTTTACCAAAATGTGTGAGAAATTACTTATTAATTTTTAAAAGGTACAGGCAGGGGTGAGTCCTCTAATGTTCCTGCACTACTGGATTTTGGGAACAGGGGTTCATGAGTTGTCCCTAAACTGCCTCTCCCACTGCGACTGGCCAAGGCAGTATCCCAGAGGGAAGATGTGTCACTGCCGTGAGCTTGGGAGGGTGTTTCTTATGTTCTTAAATGTGAGGCACCTGTACTTTATCAAATGTGGTTGAAGCTGGCTAACAGCTTTAGAATTTATGGGGACTGTGGGAGAATTAATAGGAAGAGAGACTGTAAAAGCTTCATTTCCTTAGAAACCAGGGAAAACTATTCCAACCCATTATCTTTTTATGAATTATTTCTGTAAAGACTGCCTTTACATGCTTTCAATATCTAAGCTACACTGGTAAAAGAGTCATAGTGTACAGGTTTTTCATAAATGTTTTGAGATTATGTCTTTATTTTCTTGAGAAACACAAAAAAGAAAGAAAGTACAGATAAATATAGCAACTTGTTTTTACTTGTCTCAGTCTAAACAGTGCATTTCTCTGTTTAGCATATGAGCTCATGCCATGAGGGTAGAGCACAACTCACAGCTGCTCTGCTCTCGCTCCATGTCTTCAGAAGAAGAGCAGGATTGAAAGGGGTCAGCTCTGAGGCTGCATCCTCCAGCAAACCTTCCATACACACCCTCGCTTGTGGCTAGAAATTGTTACAGTCCTTGCAGTGCATCAAGTCTGTAGTGTCTTCCCATGCAGCAATTCCAAGGCATTTATTACTTTAATTCTAAAAGGAATATCACTACTGTAAAGAGACCATAGGAAGTAATTGGCTTGTAACCAGGCAGCATGTGCAGCCTCCTGCTGCAGTTTGTGGTGTCTCTGTGGAGGTATGCTGGGCTTCTAATTAAATCTCAGGATTCTTTTTTTTTTTTTTTTTCTGCCATGACATGAACAAGCTTTGTGGTTTATAGCAGGGACTGGTATTTTCATAATATGTTCTTCCAGACAGTTGTGAGCCTTAGCTCAGGTCGATCAGGGAATCTATCAAATACATTGAGGTTAACACTATAAATCCAGATCCTTATTAATTTCATACAATTAGCTTTAGTAGAATTTCTTCTTTATATTTTTATTACTTTAGGACTTCATTTGAAATACAGTAGTGGAAATATAACCAAACCTGAACTCTATTAACCTAGTTATAAATCTGTATCCTCTTGCTTCTTTTAAAAATTGCTAAACATATTCGGTATTATAATAAAGCTTGGAGGTTGGGTGATTCCATATATTAAAAGCTGGCAGGTAGGTAAAACCAATTTAAAAAGAACAAACAGATGTATAAAAATTCAGTGGTGAAAGGGAGACACTGGGAAAAGCTGGAAAAATAGCACTCAAAAGTGGTTAGTTTCTGCTGAAAATGTATAATTATTATCCTTGTATTTTTTCAGTCCAGAATTTCACCGGACTTAAAAGCAGCTCTTTGAAATATGTGTTTCAGAAGCATTCAGAGCTGGTGCAATATCCAGCCCTCAGAGCAGAGGGATCATGGCCAGTAGCTCAACCTAATGATTAATGCTGGTTGCAACCTTCATGAGCTGAGCAGCTCAGCTCCTTATGTGCTATCCTGTGATTTTTTTCATGACACACAAATACTACATTAGCAGCAGAGATTTATCTTTGCTTACAGGTCCAATGAAGCTTATGTTTCCCTTTCAGGAATATTCATGTTTACAAAGTCTGATCTTTTTTTTTGGTACAAATCACCACAATGATAGAGATAAAGACATTTCAGTCGTGAGGATAATGAGGGCCAGTCCCCTGCTCTTCAGTGTCTATAGATTAGGATTACATCTCTGGTTTAGAAGATATGCTGTCTCTCAAATTGAATTTAAAGGTCTAGAGGGAAAACATTAGTGGCTGAGGTTCCTTAGCATGAACTTTTTACCTGGGCAGACTAGTAGTCCCTGACAATCTTTACATTTCTGGACTGATCAAAGTCCTTTTTGAATTTAAACAAATGACTACTTGTAAGTGCATCTATTTCAGTCCAGTAAGATATATGTGCACAGCAGGCAGTTTGACTGAAGTACTCATGTTTCAAGTAACTATCTGAATTTTTTTCTCTTCTTTCTCTTTGTGTTTAAATGTACAGTCTGCCCACGCATAATTATCATAAACTTTTGATATTTTAATCAAGTATCCCACAGTAATCTGGCTATTGAACTGGTTTAACAATCACAAATGGAATTTTAAGCATTATGAATTAAATATATAACATAAATATTAAATCTTTATGATTTCTGTCGAAATTTTAAACTGGTCTTAAAGCTAGATGGAGGGTATTTATTTATTTATTTAAAATAGTTTTTTTAAAATTGTGTAAGGATCACAGAAGGAACACTTATATTTAATATTTAAAGAAAATTGTTAATATTTAAAAGCTGAAATATATTTCCTATTTTAAGGCAAAAAAAATAGAGCTGTACTAAAATAAGCTAAAATAAAAATAGGTAACATAAATCAATGAATGGTCCCCATTCTAAATAGCCCATCATTGCTAGATGTTTATTTAAAGACTGAAAACAGTAAAATGGAGTTATATACAAATTAACTTGTGATTAATTATAAAATTCTTATTGCTAGTTGTTGTATTGGCTGTCGTTACAGCTCCTCAGACCAAAAACTTCCAAAAACATCTCACTTGGAAAGCAAATTATTTGGCAGCAGCCACAAAACACAGAAATGCTTTTTTACATTTCTCATTTTATTTTGATGGTTGAAAAAAATTGTGTTTTAGATTTTTGGATCTAGCTAAGTAGTACAAAAGAAGCAAAGCTGGCTTTCCGGCACATGTATTTTGAATTGATCCCTTTTTCTGCATTTGTTTCTGTTCCTAGTTGTTAGGAGAGTCAAAATGTTTTGGATCTGCAGAACCTGAACTAGAAACTGTGATGAGAAGAAAATTTATTATGAGAGAGCCAACATGCCATTCTCTCTTTCTTTCCCTCATTGGTAGATATTTTCTGAAGCATAAGACCATCTTTTTCATGTCTTCTAGCTCATGAGCAGACGACCCAAAACACACAGGACAGAAAAGTCTAACAAATATATATTAAAAAAAAAAAAAAAAAAGTTTTCATGCATGTGAATGAAGTCATCATATTCTGGAAGTTTTTTGTTGACTTCAAGCAAATTTGTTAAGCTCTGCCACTGGTTTTGTATTCACCCAACAATTTTTAATGCACCTTTATTACACAGTTTCCCCTTTTATGTTGTCAAGTGCTTCAGTGTAATTACATGTTTCAGCACATAGCACAATGCACACAGGTAGGGTATTCACAAATTCTCCTTTTCTCATCTCCCTGTTACTGTGGCACCAAGCTTGAAATCATTCCTGCTGAAATTAGGGGAAACTCCCCATGGCAGGAGACTGCACAGAGGGTGGCTTTATAGGAGCAAAGTCTTGCTTTATCATCACGGTGATGGTGGGCCCCAGCAGGACGTCCTAGGCTCTGGCAGATGCAGGTGTTGGTGGAGGTGGCTGGGGCCGGTCCAGGGCTGTCTCCCAACAGAGCCCCTCTCTCCTCCAGGGGCACCGACCCTCATGCCAGCCGGCCACTGGCAGGAGTGCTTGGCTGGAGGCACAGCTCTCCTCTGATGGACCGAGGGTGCAGAGCTGCTGGAGAGGTAGGGCATGGAGCCTCTTTCTCACCACCTTCAGGCCAATGGATAAGGATCCCACTAAAAATAAACTTTCTTGGTTGTATGTTTGAATGGTGTCCCCTGGATTATACTGCAGATGCATCTCCTCTCTAATGTGTAACAAGGAATAATTTCTCATCGCTTACTGACCAGGAGAAGGTGGCCGTGCAGTCAACTAAGAGTGATGTGAGCTGATATTTTTTCCAAATGATGACCCAGAAAGAAGAGGGTGGGAAATAAAACATATTTCTCTCACAAGGAGAGAGAAAAGTTGAAGAAATACAATAACAGGATAAAAAGAAATAACAGCACATATATAGTCAATAAGCATAATAAAATTAACATACAGTGAGAGAAAATAAATGTAGCCCTTTGATCTTTTAATGGACTTTGTATTCAGTGAAATTTGAATATTTAAAAGATAATATTTCTTAATTAGCTCTTTAGCCCTTGGTAAGAATATCTAAGATTTTCATGCTGGGGAATATAATCCGGTGAGATTCACATGGCTGATAGCCCTCGCAGTGTTACTGAGTGCCTTCTGCCCCTGCATGATGCTGCGATGAAGTCTGTGTAGTCTGCCCCCACCTGGAAACCAAATCTAGCAGATGCCAGAGAAAACTGTGGTAGTTTATAATAGGATATTTTGCCTCAGCAAGGAAAGAATAAAGATTTAAGGCAAAGGCTGGCTTGTGGAAATCCTGCCATTGGTAACAGCAGAACAGCCATGCATGTGCTGACCAGGGAACATGCCACATCCCTCCACTTAGCCTGAGGTGTCCTGACAGAAATGGTCTGCAGAACCAGAAAATGACCCAGGGACTGGGTGGAAGAGTTTTTAAAATATGTTTATCCTATTATTTCTTCCCTTAGACAAACAAAGTGCTGCTCCATGATGGTTATGAAAACATATGAAAAATAGTAGCGCATTTTATTAAGTGGAGATTTTTCTGCCACCATTTCCTTTAAACTGTAAATGTCATTTTCACATTCACTTATAGGCAGAAAGGAAATCAGTGTTCTTAACTGAAAAATGCTTTGGAAAGCAATATTGCATGGGATCTTTTACTGCAGGTGCAGTGTCTGAGAGAGATGCTAAGGCTACTTCTGTGATCGAGAGCGGTAGACCTTTCTAGAAAGAAACTCCTCTCCATCCCACCCCCAGCCAGAGGACTCTCTGCTGAAGGGGAGCTCAGCCTGCCAGCTCAGACCAGATGCCTAACTTCTAGGCAGTTAAAATGAAGTGAGATAGTCCCACAGATAGTAGGTGGAATAAAAATGTCTGTGATACAGATACTGAAGTTTTACAAGGAGACAGAAGCAAGCAGAGTGGGCTTGTGTGGGAAAGTATATAGTTTATTCCAGATGGTGTTTTGCTTCAGTAAAAGCTGCAGATTCTCTTAAAGGCACTTCTGTGCCCCACAACATAGCATTTGAACAATTTGCAACTGATGTATTCATAAAATTCATAAAAGACATTGCTAACAGAAGAATATATGGTGGATGTCATCAAGCACTGGTCTTGGCAGGACAGAAGATGAAGGAGGAGAAACTGGTGTAGCTGCATTAATAGTGAGAGGACTTGGGAATACATGGCAAACTGCAGTGAAGGACTGCAGCTGGGAGCCCCTGAAGGAAGCAGTTAAATATACTCACCAGCCACAAACGCAGCTGCTTCTGGGACCAGTTGACATTCAAGGAAAACCTCTAGTGAACACACAGGACATTCTAGAGAAAATTCCCAGTGTTTTGAGCACAGATTTCTGTATAAATTATACTATCAACGCCTACAATAATTCCTGCCTCAAAAATGTGTGCATTTGTAGAAAGTGCCTGGGGAGGTTTTTAATTTGTTTTCCTGTTTAAGCAAAATTCCTTACCCAGAACCATAAACAAGGAATTTAAGAAGGCAAATAACAGAACATTCACGCACATAGATAAACACATACACACATACACACTCCAAAAGCATTTGGCCAGCTAACACGTGATATGCCTTTTAAGTATTTTGTTCTCAGAAAATCTAATATATTGAAAACCTTGTGTTCAACTTCACTCCTGGGTTTCGAATGTGGGCAAGAGACTGTGGGAAATACCAAATTACATCCTTCTTCTCCTCTTATTTCTTTTCAACAGTCCATCATTTATTAGTGCTTTCCAACTACTTGCATGTAAAGATAACATAGGGAAGAGAACTCCAAAACAGAAATAGCAATCCTTCTACTTTTCCATCCAAATTAAAGAAGAAAATTAAAACATGAGTCCTCCTTCCTGACTGAAAAACCTAGGTAAACATATTAAAATAAATATCGGTTACAGAATTAACAATCCACATTTCAATGTGCATTCTCAGACAAAAAAAAAGAAAAGGTGGCAATAAAGTAAAATCTGAGCTTTTCTATTAATAATATTAAGGAACCTGATTACAAGTATTCTGTAATTATACACAGAAATTGTGAATAAATGTTAAACATGTTAAATGAAGATTAGATGTGGTTTAAAATGAACCCCCAAATATAGTAAGGACTAGGGGTGCATAATTATAGTTCCAAAGCACAGTGTGCTGGTTTGGAGATCAGCTCAAATACAGCTTTTGACTGCATGACCTCCACAGCCTTAGCTTTAATAATAAATTCCCAGGCTGTGATATAATATGAGTATTTCTGCTGAAATCAGAGGCGCTCATTGACCTGTGTGTTATGAGTCACTTCACCGCTTTTGCTTCAGTTTTTCTGCTCATTCTTCATCTGTCTTTCCTTATACCTCAGACTAACCTTGGATTAGACTTTGTCTTGGTCATTGGTGCTGGCATGAGCATAATAAAGGATATAAAGTATAAAACAATACATTTTATACACCAAATTACATCATTTCAGACATGATCCACATGTACTTTAGACTGTTTATGATTAAAAAATGAATAAAACTTTAGTTAGCATGTTATCACAGTCTATTTTTTAAAAGAATCATCAGTAGAGTGTCTTTCTGTTATTTCTGGCAAACAAGGAACAAGTATGACTTGACTCCCTTACCCACAAAAGCGCAACGTGGAGAATATGCTTTGCAATGTAACATTCCTAATGAGTTACATGTGTCTTTGGCCGCCTCTACCAATGGAACTGTGGAAAACACTGGGTTATGTCCTTTTCCTGGCTCATCCAAAAGAAAACAAAACAGAACATTAAAGGTCCATGGTGCTGTACTATGGTTTTATTTGTCCTAGGAACTGTATATCATGTACCGCTGCGAAGAGCTATTGCTCTGTTCTCTTAAAAGACAAAAAAAGCAGAGATGACTCTGGTGTATGACTAATATCAGAGTTCTGAGGAGATACTTCAAACTCAATTTATAAAAGCTTTGCAGCTCAAAAGGTGACATGAAAGTTGAAAAGGATAAAAGAACCAGTATTTTAAATTGAAATAAAGGAAGAAAAAGTGCCTTTGATACAAATAAGGGAATAACAGCAATTTCTGAAGCACAGTAATTCTATCCAAGTAAAGATATTTTAATGGTTATGGGTAATAACAGGTAGTTTGCAACCGCAGAGTCAGTCAGGTGCATATTAAATTGATCAAAATAACCCCCTAACAGTCACCTCTGTGTGTGACAACCAGAAAATAAATAGAATTAAAGTAGAGATAGAGATTCAAATAAGGTTAAAGGGAAAGAGAAGGCAGAAGAGCATTAATAATGAAGTAAAATAATAAAAGCTAAATAAGCTGAGAAGAAGCGTTTTCTTGGTCCTCAGATTACATATTGCCCTCATCTGTGAGTAAGAAAAAAAAGAAATAATGCAGTAATAAGACTTGCTAGGCTTACCTCACAGGCACGTTGTAGAGATTCATTAAGCAATATTCCTATGGTAGTTGAGGGTTGAAAGCATTATGTAAGCCTAAGTTTTATACTACTGATCAAGTGGCTCAAATCAAACCTTTATATCCAGGCAGAAAAACCACACAGCATTGCAGAAAAGGGGAAGATGATATTTAAGACAAGAGAAAAACTAGAGGAAAGGCAAAACAGATGACAAGGTGTGGGGGGAAAAAAAAAAAGAGCTTTAAGTAGAATATAAAGAAAAAATTCTCTCACATAGAAGATATAATGGAGGAAAAGAATGGGTGATACTAATGTCACGGTCTGCTTACTGCTGAGATTTACTCACTGAACTGAGGTGCCTCATCAGGATCCTAAGCTGGGATCCAGCCAGCTGGGCTGGCAGCCTTAAATTATCAGTTACCCACCGAAAACATCCTTCTGAAATAAATGCCTGGGCTGTCTGACCATGAGCAGGCAGGAGTGAGTGCCTCTTCCAGGGGAAGAGCCAGTCTGCCATTTAAATTTTCGGTTGAAGCTTCATGTTTGAAGTGGGGGGCTGCTTTCCTTTGTAATTTGTTTCTTAATTTAGCATGTCAATGAAGTGTCTATAGCCTCAAGGCCCCAAGTCTGCAGTCTGAAATTAAATAACGTGGTTACTCTCCTCTTAAATGATTAAATTAACAAGCTGTGTAGGTGTTTTGTGCAAACAGTCACAGGTTTCCTCGGTGTCAGTGCCCTGTTTCAGACACAGATACCAGACCTTGTGTTTAGGGCTGGCTGGAAAGTGGGATTTTCCATCTGTGAGTGCCCGTGTCAGGATCTCAACAGCAGAGACACGGCTGGGGGAGGCCCAGGTTCAAGTCCATGCTTGATCTCGACTGGAAATCCCTGTCTCACAAAGTAGACTCGAAACTGCCTTTTCTGTATCTTCTGTATCCTTCACCTTGTAAACAAGTCCATGGGTTATTCTGAAGACGTATGCATTCTTTCTCCTCTCTTACAAAACAAAACTAACTGAAAGATCCTACTTTTATTCTAGTATAAGGTATAAACATTTTTTACAATTTTAACCTGAGAGCTCAATTATTTTCAAAAAACTCACCTCTTCCTGAATTTATTGGCTTTTTTCTCTTTTTTTTTTTAATCCAGGAAAATTAAATCAGCAGTGTGTGTGTGTGTGAGTGGTTTTTCCACTGTATGAAGGCCAAGATTTAAAAAAAAATAGTATTAAAATGTTATTAAAGTTTTTTGGTTCTAGTCATTGTGGTCCACACTGAAATAATGCAGAATAGAAAATATAATAGCTAGAAAAATACAGTATCTGCGTTTCTATGTTCGTTCAAAAGAGATAGCAGAGGGAGTTCACTGTCTATTAATAATCTGAATTGATATACTGCAGTATGCGTCGCTGAAGGAGGGACATCTCTGTGTAGAAAAGGAAAATCCACATGAACTCAGACTTGTCAGTGAGGGGATGCAGAGAACACCTGTGCAAACCTGCATAGCATCCTCTGCAACTTTCGAGACCAAAACATGGAGGTTATATGAGGAACACACTTACACTCTAAGCAAAATAGAGCACAAATGATTGAGCCTTCATGGGTTTCCTTATTTCTGAGTAATTACTTCTTTTCTTAAATTGATTTATCTTCGTATGGACTCACATTGGCACGGCTTTAATAAATCCCTGTGTACGTTAGCTAAATCTCCACAGACAACAGAACTGCTTCTGTTTGACTGTTTCTGTGGCATGTTCCCATAAAAAGAACGCATGAGATGGTTAATTTGACAGTCCTTCAAGGCAAAGTCTATTTCATCAGTCAAGAAGAAATCTTTGTGGAATACTACTAGGGAGATGAATGTATTTTAATTTTGTGAGACTTTCATTATGAAAGGAATTTGAATAATTTAATTTGAAAGCATGTTCTCAAGTGATTTTTTAAATAGTTTTAATTTTTTTTTGCTTTTTACTGTTGACTGTGCCCCATAAGAAGTCTGAAAATAATTTTCCCCTACAGACTTCTTTCCCTTTTTCCCACATGACAAATTTTATTTCTTTTCCTCCTGTTGTTTCAATGCAGTCAAAATGATCATGATGACTTTTATTTAAACACAGTATCTCAAACCTATGTGCATAGCACCTTATGTTGCCAAAATACTTTTACTCTGAGAGCAGCAAAATAAAAGCATTGTTTTACTGATAGCTGGTTGCTATGAGTCCTTCAGGAGGATCACAAAAACAATAATGTCTTCACTGTTTACACGAAGCTAGTGCCCACTATTTGTATTGCTTTAGGCCAAAGCAGATGTGGAAGAGCGGGGCTTGTCTCCCTTGCAGCCTTCTGGAAGCACCATGTTTAATTTCTTTGGTTTAACACAGCAGCAATAGCAGGATTTCTAGCTGTAGTGTACTGCTAACACATGTTCAGTGAGGCACAAATAATGTGATGTTATTGTGCTGACCTACTGAGAAATGGTGATATTCTCAGTGCAAAGACCTAACTGAGTGGTCAAAGAAGGTTCTTGATGATTATGGGATATAAGCAAGCCCCTTAATCCTTCTGCTTTATTATTACTCAGGTCTCCATCTTCATTCTTCCAAATAAAATGTTCAGCAGTCTTGAACTGGGGACAAGTGTCCAGTTTCCACTGTTTTTAATGCTGTGATGCTATAAAATCCTTGTTTACTGAGATAAACTGCACCTCTTCTGTTCAGCTCCAGTCAATAAAATGTTGAAAAGTGTTGACAGGCCATCAGAGAAGGCTGTAGTGGCAGAGGGAGCTTCTTCACTCATTGGCTACTTGAAATGGACATCATACCAAATAACTTTCTCAGTCTGTACAGAGAATATAGATTAAATTTTGGGTACTACAGAACTCTGAAAAGTAGAATTTTAAACAATGAGTTGGATTTTAGAACAGATTTGTCTTGAAACGTTTCTCCTCACAGAACTCACAAGTATGTGTAAGCTTAACTTTTCTCAAGAAACCCATTATTACTTTAGACGCAAAGACAGATGACACAGCTCTTTAATTGTTTTAATGCATTCAGTAGATCTCACACTATTAGAGCCATTAGAGCAATGTAAATAGTATAGGAGTTTATCATTCATTCTAATGTACTTCAGATCTGGGGACCCAAAAGCATGACACTGCCACTTTTGAACAACATTTGGTCAGAGGTGTATTTGTAGTTTGAAATTATTTCCATCACAGTTTACTTTGATTTAATAATTTTATACATTTATGCAGTATGCCATAGAAGGACATAAGATGTGTTAATCCATAGACTGTGTTCCAAGTCTCTTAATTATCCAGTTTTAATGTTAATGTTGGAAATCTGCATAAATTCACCTTGCAGTATAAGTCTGCAACATTCAGTAATGCCCTCAAAATTACTTCAGTTCTATAACTGTTTTCAGCTAGAAAAAACCTTGGCAATCTCTTTTCTTAAGTTAAGCTGTAAAAACTGTGCTTCATTAAAATAAGTTTTCAAAGACTTATGTCCTGGAGGATTCCTTTTTACAACATCCAGAGCTCTTAGGACAATGCATTATACTCAGGTTCACATGCACGGGTGTTGGTTTGAGAATGTTGTAACCTTGATCCCCTCGTTACGGTCTCAGTGATTGAGCTCTGTGCCAGAAGAGAAATTGTGCTGTGCAAATGGCTCAGGGGTACATGGAATGATGGCTACAACTGTTGAGGTATGGTACCAAAACCCCACAAGCCAAGGCTTTTGTCAGAGGATATCATGCCTTGAAAACAGAAAGAAAGAAGTCAGTATGTTAATCAGCTTTGCTGGTTTCCTATAAATGTTCCCGTACACCCTTAGAAGGATTAAGAGGCCAGCTGTCCACTTGCCAATACCCTCATCTATGCTATTTGATTTTGTTTCTCTTTTTCTTTCTATATGTTGAATTGAACTTTAAAGAGAGAGAGAGAGAGAGAGAGAAAGAAAGAAAGAAAGAAAGAAAGAAAGAAAGAGAGAAAGAAAGAAAGAAAGAAAGAAAGAAAGAAAGAAAGAGCTAAGCACTAACTGAGAACAAAGTGTTGCCCATTCTCCCAACTGTATCTAACAGCTTTTTCATCCCCTCAGCTCTCTTATATCTAAGTTGCCGTCCAATTCCAGCAACTCATAAAAATACTTTTGGGTCCCATATGAAATACTCAATTTGTAAATCTTCTCCCTTGTGTAAATATTTGTTGGGTTTCTTGCCTTAGTCTCCAATCTCAATCATTAGAGAAGCGGGTAAAGGGCAAAGAAATAGTAGTAGTACTGAAGGTGATTTTGACAGAGAGCCCATGAAAGTTTAGTCAGTTAAGTGAGAAATTGTAAAAATCGAAGAAGTGGGAATTATCGCAAAAAACGGAACTGGTATTGGCAATCCTGTTTCTTAACAGCTTCTACATTTTCCCCGTGATTTTATGCTCTCTTCGTTGGGCGCTTACAGCCACAGTAGGAGAATAATCATAGAATAGAATCATAGAACCATAGAATGTTTTGGGTTGCAAGGGACCCCGAGAGGTCCAACCCCCCTGCAGTGAGCAGGGACACCACTAACTAGATCAGGTTGCTCAGAGCCCCGTCCAACCTGGCCTTGAATGTTCCCAGGGATGAGGCCACCACTACCTCTCTGGGCAACCTGTTCCAGTGTTTCACCACCCTCGTTGGAAAGAATTTCTTCCTTAGATCCAGTCTAAACCTACCCTGTTTTAGTTTAAAACCATTACCCCTTGTCCTGTCACAGCTGGCCCTACTAAAAAGATTTTCCCCATCTTTCCTCTGGGCCCCCTTTAAGCCCTGAATGGCCGTAATTAGGTCTCCCTGCAGCCTTCTTTTCTCCAGGCTGAACAACCCCAACTCTCTCAGCCCATCCTCATAAGAGAGGTGCTCCAGCCCTCGGATCATTTTTGTAGCCCTCCTCTGGACCCGCTCCAGCAGGTCTATGTCCTTTTTGTGCTGAGGGCTCCAGAGCTGGACGCAGTACTCCAGGTGGGGTCTCACCAGAGCAGAGTAGAGGGGCAGAATCACCTCCCTCGACCTGCTGGCCACGCTTCTCCCGATGCAACCCAGAGTACGGTTGGCCTTCTGGGCTGCCAGCACACATTGCCGGCTCATGTCCAGCTTTTCATCCACCAGCACCCCCAAGTCCCTCTCAGCAGGGCTGCTCTCGATCCTTTCTTCCCCCAGCCTGCACTGATACCAGGGGTTACCCTGACCCAGGTGCAGGACCTTGCACTTGGCCTTGTTGAACCTCATGAGGTTCACACAGGCCCACCTCTCCAGCCTGTCCAGGTCTCTCTGGATGACATCCCGTCCTTCTGGTGTGTCAACCACACCACTCAGTTTGGTGTCATCTGAAAACTTGCTGAGGGTGCACTCGATCTCCCTGTCTAAGTCATTGATGAATATATTGAACAGCACCAGTCCCAGTACGGACCCCTGAGGGACACCACTCGTCACTTGTCTCCATCCGGACATTGAGCCGTTGACCACTACCCTCTGGATGTTCCTTATCCACTGAAGATACCACTGGATGTCTTAGTTCCTTCCAGCAGAGTTCCTAACCCCCAGCTTTGCCATTCCGGAACGTCACTGGAAAGAAAGAAACAGAATCATTAAGAATAGAAAAAACTTAATTTCTTTATATATAGTGTCATTTTTCATTCTGGATTTTTTCTATTTACTCTTCTTCCTTATGTCTATGTCTTTTCTTGTGCCTGTGTACAGGATTCCCACAGAGTTAGAACAGACAACAGAAAAAAAAATCAAGTGTCTTCTGCCACCACTGTTGTGGAAATGCTGTCTACAGGAGGGAAAGAAAAAAAAAAAGGTAATAGAATTTATTGGTAGGGAATCTTCCTGAACTGAAACGAACCTTTCTTCTATTTCAGACAAAGAGCCTTTTACCCATAAAGCTGCCAGCACTCCAGCCTAGGTTTATGGAGCCCAAAATCAAAAGGTTTTTAAGGAGAGATAGAGGACATTTTTTTCTTGGAGTTATTCCTCCCTCAATGAAATAGGCTGACTCCTTCTTGACTGAATAAACTGCTGTACTTGAAGATTTGCAGAACTTCTACTAAAATCACTTTCCCAAGAGTAAGCCAACATCAAGGCATCATGTTTTTTAATTAGTTACAGTATCAAAGAGTTTCTCAACATGACTCTGTTATGCTGTTTTCCAGATGGGATGGAGTTCTGTGAAATCTCTGTTCTTTTTGTGCCACTAATCTTGCCTCATGACTCAGAGACTGAAAGCCCTAAATAATGTTGATAATCCTCTGCAGTCTCCTTTCAGTCTTAGCAATGCCTTTCGTCTAATGAAACATGTTACATGCTTTGCAGGAGAGGTCCCATGATTATTTTTTGATATTAAGCTTTCACTCCATGCTTACCAACATTGCAAGTTGTTCTTCTGATTTGTATCATAGAAAAGGATTTAGAAATCCAGACGTTGTGTACATTATATGATCCATATATAATAAAAAGTATAATTTTCAGAATCCACAGAATGTTTGTCATGCAAGCCTAGCTGGTTTCTCTGTGAAGGACAGAAAGAATACATGGCTTGGTCAGAGACACCTACCTTTAGGTGTCTACATGTGAGCTTGCAAATAGATACCTAAGCTGTCCCTAGAGTCAACAAAGATCTTTCTGAACATAGGTGGTTACTGTCATCTGAGATACCAAAAGAGAACCAAGAAATCTGTAGATGCATGGCAGATGAGACACATGACCTTAAGGAGACACATAGATGCGGCAACTGGAGGCTAGGGAAGATGCCTACATTGGTGTGATGGTTTGACCTTGTCTGGACACCAGGTTCCACCAAGCTGCTGTATCACTCCCCTCTTCAGCAGGACAGGCAGAGAGAAAATGAAATGGAAAAGAAAAAAAATAAATTTTGTGCGTCAAGATAAAGGCAGTTTAATAAAAAGCAAAAGCAAAGGCCACGCATGGTAGCAAAAGGAAAACCACCGTCCTCCCTGCCCCTTCTTCCTCCTTTTCCCTTAGCTTTTATGTCTGAGCTGACATCATATAGTATGGAATATCCCTTTGGTCAGTTCAGGTCAGGTGTCTTGGCTACATCCCCTCCCAAGATCTTGTCCCGTCCCAGCCCACTGGTGGTGGGGTGGGAATGTTGGAGGCACAGCCTTGATGCTGTGCGAGCACTGCTCAGCAGTAGCCAAAGCATTGGTGTGTTACCAACACCTTTCTGCATACTGATAGAAAGCCCAGCACTATGAGGGCTATTATGAGGAAAACTAACTCCACCTCAGCTCATCCCAATACAATTGGCTACAGTGAAGTGATCTGAGTGACAGCACAGACACTTATCTGATATACAGGCACCTACATGTAAACCCTAAAATAACTTACTCCCAAATTGATTCCCATCCCTGTCCCCCTTTGGTTCTCTTCAATCATTTTAGTGCCATTTCAGATAGCTGTTGTCTCACTGCTGCTGAAGCAAGGCATGGGTCCTGCTGGTCCTGTGTCATACCTGCCAGCCCTTTACAGACATCTCAGATACCCTAGATGTATTTTGGACACCTGCACATGACAGTGGAGCCAAATCTATCATGTTTGTGCTTGTGTACTCTGTGGGTCCGATGGCATTGCCCTAACATCTGTAGAAGACAGAAAGATGTCTGTTGCTCCATTAAGGCTCATGCAGAGAATAATTAAGCAAATGCTAAACTTAGTGTGTGTTAGTTAAAACTAAATTCACTATCACTGTGCATATAGTGTTATATATTACAGGGCAAATCAGCACTTCCAATTAATATGCTGAAAAGGTAATTATCTGCAGTGCATTTTCTATGTGTCTGTGATGTATAGACCCCAGTGAAGAAGGCAGAATTTTCCCATGCTCCTACTCTAGTGTGCTGGCAGTAGCTATTCTCTACGTTCTGGTAAGAGCCATGAAAAAACCCCACACTGAAGATGTACACACACACTCACACGCACATCCAGCTGGGGATGGATCAGATTTTATTCTACTTCCCTAATTCAATGAATTTTTCATTTGCACCTTTTTTTTTTTTTTATGACTTCTATTGTGTAAAGGAACAACTATGTAAACAACAGTCAGTGACAAGAGTAACTTTCATGACACATGCAACATGTTAAAGAGTAGCACACATTTTTAAAAGCATGTGTTAAAGCAGGGAATTTGTCTTATATTGAGTTCCTCCTCAGCAATATTAAAAAAAAAAAGTTCTCTAGAAGCTCACTGAAATAAAACTTTTCCTTTTTCTCCTTTTTTCTTAGAGCTTAAGGCAGCAAAACCATTAACTTTCTGCACTAGCTGACGAGATGCTTATAAAAAAGTCTAAATATCTCTTGACCCTATGGTCTCAGAGCTGAAAATAGTCTATACATAATAGAATTGCACAATAAAAAACTATTTTTGTTATGAAAAAACTCTTTATGTATGCATAAATTATTTATATTAGTTGCTGCAGTTTAGGATAATGAAGATTCATATCTTCAGTAATGCTAAATCTGGACAAAGTGGAAACATCTATTTGGTTCCGTAATATACACAATCAAAGGATATCTATCAAGTTACATTATGCAAAGTTCTTTTAGGTCATGGAAAAAATTCATGCCTATGAACTGAAAGTGGATGGAGTCTCATAAATAGGACTCACGTAATATCTGGAAGGAACCTAAGGAAGAGAAGTATCATTCAAGAAAGCTGGATACCCATCTCCATTAGAGGGACATTCAGCTAAACTAGAAGGTTTAGGGTTTGGTGTCTGTTCTAAGGTAGTTGTCTGGCTTTACTCTTTCCTCTTGCCAAAAACAAGTTGCCACGATGAATGACTGAATGTCTGGAGGTGCTCACAGACACCTTGCTCTGTTGCAGACATTGTCATTGCAAGGCATTCTGACTTTAAGGCTGTCAGAGCAATCCAATATTTAAGGAACATCAATGCACCCAGAAGCGCTGCTCACCAAGTCTATATCTAGACTGAATGGCTGTGGCACCACATAGTGGGCCCCTGAAACCTGGAGCCCTCTCTTTATTCTCCCTGTAGGGATCCCAGCTGACACATGGGTCCAACAAGGCTTTAAAAATCATGAATACTTGTTCCCAACCACCTTCCAGCTAGATGAGGGCTAGGACTTAGGCAAGAGGTATTCCCGAGCCTGTTCATCCCAGAGCAGACCACTGATAGCCCAGCTGTCCCTGGGGCTTTTACACTGTTGTATGCATAAGCAAGAAACTAAGCTTTCTCAAGCTATCAGCATGGCATCATTCACAAGCAGATGGGCCCTATTCTATAAGGTACCAAATGCCAGCACGTCTGTCTGTGAAAAGAAGGATCATTGACAATGTCCCATACTTTCTGGGAAGATTTGTATCTTGAGAATTTCATAAGCTCACCCACATTCACTGGGGGGTGTTTACGTTTGTAATTTTATGAGGGACACCTGGTTCCATTATTTGATTTAGAAGAAAACAGGCTACTGCTCCTCAGCTTGTAGAAAATGTGGGCAACTATGCGCAGAATACAGCTAATTTGCTATATGGATTATATTGATTCTGCACCTTTAACAGGCCAGCTTAATTTGATGAGGGATAAATAGTGTAATTAACTAGTGACTGTTTCCATCCATAAAACTAAATTATTTGTTTCAGACCACCAGAGACTGCAGTGCTTTTGAAGGACCTATGCAGTATTTAAGTGCTAATGTGCTGTTTAAACTCCCTACAGTTCAAGGCTGTCTGAATCCAAGTCCTGAAGTACAGCCGTGCCTCCATTTTGTATGAAATATCCTGAATTCTCTCTTAACCTGAGATATTAACCTGAATCTCTCTTGCATAGTTAGAAGTGTCTCAAATCAAACACCTCTCACAGCTTTACAAAAAACAAAAGTCAGTGGAAAAAGGCCCAGAAGCTGAGACCTCTCCTCCTGGTGGAATGTCGCAGTAAGTAGGGAGACTACTGATGCAGGTTCCTCCTTTTTCATGCTTCCTCCCTAGCCTCACTCATTTGTTTCCGTGTGGAAGTCTGGCTTCATCATGGACAAAGAGTGGTCCCATGTCCTGTGCTGAGGTGACCATTTCAGATATTTACCTGTGATTCTTCCCTAAGCATTAGAAACAATTCTCAGCCATTGCTTCATTAAAAATGATATATTTCTACAAAAAAAGTTTTGATTTACATCAACCAGCATTTTCTAGAAAAAAAAATGTTTTGCTGAAAGATTCTCATCTCACCCTAATAGCAATATTGTATAAATTACAGAGCTACAGGCCAAATGCCTGTCACAGTAGGATTTAAATCTCTGGATGCTCTCCAGCTCTTTGTCCAATGTAGTCCTGGAAATCAGATTTCCCACAGTTGTCTTTCAGATTGCTCCTGCCTTGCAGACCTCACTCGTTTTCAGCTCCTCATTCCAAAATTTACCTTTTCTTAATTTCATCCCATTACTTAATTTGTAACTATTACATAGGTTCATAGCTGATGGTTATAATGTCAATGCAATATCAGGCTGGTAAGATTGACAGTATCAGGGCACATTGCTCCTTTCTGAATGTCTTCCTCTACCCTTTGTGAAAATTAATTTATGGCTGACTGGGGATGTCAGGCTCTGCAGCAGTGCCACACAGCTACATCATGTTCTGAATCCTGGCCTGCTTGGCTTATTAAAGCATTTTAAAAACTTGGCATCAACCTGTACCGGAGCTGTGAATCTCTCTGTTGTAGAAAAACAATCTTTCTGTCAATTCTGTTGATTTTAAAATGAGACTGGTCTGATCAGACCTTTCACATATGGAAGTGCACAGCTGGTTCTGTTGCTTTCAAATGCATCCAGAAATATGCCCACTGGGGCTTCACGGGGCTGAAGGGAAAATGTTATCTCATGAAACAATTTTGCCTTCTGAGGTGAGATATATCAGCTGGTAGTGGCAGCTCTGTAGAAAACAACAGAGGTAAAATATGCTACAAAGATTTTCAACGTATTCATATTTAATTACATTAGAGCTTAAATACTATGTCCTTTGAAAAAAAAAAAAAAGAATAAAACCTGAGGAATGAATGAATTTACCTTGTTTGTGAACCTTTAAAAGGAAATTGTTTGGGACTGATAAAAGGAGCTCAACCGGTATTTTAGTTACTGCAAATGTTCTTCCACTTTCTACTCTGCACAGATGACAGACGATGCTGGATCTGCCACATTAATTGCAGGATTATGATTTAAGCACAGTAGCTTTATTTTCTACTGTTGTGGTCACAGTGTAGGATAAGGTTATTTTCCAAGGGAGTAGAAACATGCGTGAGTGTGTATACGTCTACTGGCATGATGACCACGGTAGGGATGTTAAAGTTGTCTCTTGTACATCTTAATTTACTAATATCTCAGCTTTAGCTAATGTATTCCAAATACTCAGGTCCGGCAACTTTGTTCAGCACTCGGGACCAGGGCCTTGGCAGGCAGCTAAATGCTGAGTGGATATGAAAAGGGTATTTAAACAAAAAAAAAAAAAGGAAAAAATAATAACCCTAACACTTCTTGAGCAGGAGGATCTCCTATTCATGCTGTGCCTTGTGTGAAGTGCTGGCTGGTTCCACGTATAGCAAGAGAGAGGATTATTTAACCAGAGGTACTCCTTCTTGCTTAGAGAGAAACAGGAATTTCTGGGCAGACTTTATGTGATTCTTGATCTTACACTGAAAGACCTTGAGCTTGAGTCACTGAAAGGCATGCATATAAAAAGGTATATATGGCCAAGTACTCTTTGAGCAATGAAATGCTTACCTTACCTTTACCTTACCTGTGCTTTTTCCCCAACTGTTTTGCTGTTTTGAGTTGTCAGGGAATGGAACTGCATGTAGGATACACAGTGCAGGAAAACCATATAATAATAATTTTTTTGTCTTCTTTATTCCCTTTCCTATTTGAGGATAAAGACAATTTCCATAAATGAATGCAGATTCATGGCCTTTCTGTAGTTCCATAAATAGAGAAGACAAGTGAGGAAAGGTTTGCCCCACCATTTAAAATGCTCCACACATGCCTCTGTAGATGTTTATATTTTTTTTTTCTCAAAACCATTGAAAAACAGTTGGTAGGCAGATACAACTAATCTCTCTGGGGTCATATCGTTGTCTTAATTTAGGAGTAAAATTAAACTGCTGTTTGATTGGTGATTCTATGGGAATCTTTAACTTGAATAATTGCTAATATAATTCTGAACTTTGTGACCTTTGCCAATAAAGTATGGAGACACAGTTTTCAGAGTAACCACAGCATCACTGACATGCTCTAAAGTATATAAGGTTTTTTTTCAGAAGACATGAGATACATGTTTCAAGGGCGGTGGAGGGGAGGACGCTTATTACTGTTTGAATTCTTAAAAATAATATATTTTCCTTCAGTACATTGCAGGAATATTGGTAAATTTTATGCTACAACTCAGGGAATATGCATGTTACGAAGGCAAACTTGAATCCTGGCTCATAACTAGGGCCCACATCCCAGGGTTTAGCTTACACATACTTTGAGCAATTTCCCCTGAAGGAAGAGATTCTCATTGTCTAACTCCTACAGGATGAATGGCTTGTTATGGTGCAGTTTGACAGGTCCCTCACTCAACCTCTTATCTGCAGCAGTACAAGAAATGTTTTGAAGTCTAATACAGAGGTGGCAGGTAGACATTAATGAACTCATATGCCACTATTTCAGAGAAGCATGACGGCTTACAGGAAACTTGCTTTCCACAGTAAGGTTGTCTTCATAACTCCAGAACCAGCCAAGCTTACCTTTCTCTGACATAGGTTTTGCCTTCTTCCTTGGCCTCTAAGGGGCATTTATCCTGCAGGCTGATGTTGCCAGCTCTTCTGTTACTTTGGGAAGCAAAGGAGGGTGTATGGCTGGGAGAGGAAAGGCAGACTTTGGAAGGAACCCACCTAGGAGAGACTGGAGTGGAGAGCCAGTTTTCAGGCACTCTGGCATCCCAGCTTGCACAGAATAACAAGTTTCTTCTTGTTCTTGGAGCTCTCATTTTTGGTGTTTCAGGGCAGATTTAAGAGACTGAGGAGTTTCTTTTTCATGCGGATGACAGATGGATAGTGGCAAACAGGTTGTAATGGAAGACAGAAATGACAAATGAGGCAGCTAACTTTCTTCTCTACAACCCTCCTTAGCATCTAAAAAGCATAGTAATTCAGAGAGAGAATGTAATGTAGTTCCTAGTATATCAGTAGAGAAAGTATGTAATAAAGCTATGGATCTGACTGGAAAGGGACATTTCCACTTCATGGTAAGTTCTGAGGTTTCAGAACAAAAGGAAAAAAGCTTACGAAGTCAAGCTGTCTATCCTTTTTTTTAATCTTTCTTTTTTTTTAATATTTTTTTTTTCTATTTATCTGTTACCTTACTGATAGCTTTTGAGGTGATAGGCCAGTTTCAAACAAATTTAACAGAAGAGTTAAGGTATCAAAACTGTGACATCACATTATATTGAGGTGGATAATGGAAAGCATCCTCACAGGTAACATCAGTTAACACATCACTTCTTATCTACTTTGAAGGTCCAAAGGGCAAATCACTCTGCATCTACTGCATGCAGTACTTGTATACATTGAAACCAGTGAAAACATCTTTTGCCTCTTGTTTCATCCCAGAAGCAGGAGGGAAAAAAATCAGGGAACAAAGAACACAAGCTCATAGCAACCCTGCCTGCATCAATTTGCAGTTCATCAAACAATTTTTTTCCTGTGCATTGAAATGAAAAAATGATTTTTTTGTGTGTTTGGAATTCACAAACACCTATATGACACATGTATATGATGCACAAGTTCCAGGAGTAAGAACATAAGAAGAGCTGTACTGGATGAGACTGAATGTCCAGTTAGGACTAGCAGGGCTATTACTCTGTTTCCAGTGGTGACCAGTGGCAGATGCCTAAGGAAGAATACGGAAATGGGGCAGGATATAGCGATACTGATAGTGATACAATGGTAGTTCACCAGAGCTCTCCTCCTTCCTCCAACAGCTGATGGTTCCCAGGTGGCATCAAGGGGATCTCTGCATTTAGCAGCTCATGATGAATTCCTCTCTTTGCTTTCTCAATTTGCTTCTTGGTCTCACACAGTTTGCATCCAGGTCATACGACAAAGATGTCCACAAGCTAACTATGCACTGTATGAAAAAGTACATCTTCTCATTTATTTTGAATCTGCCACCTGCTGGCTTCAGCTGATGTCTCCTAGTGCTTGTACAGAAGGGTAGTATAAACAGCCATTCCTCATCAGCTTTTCCAGTCTATGCATTATTTTTCAGACTGTTACGGTATGTCTTTTGAAGTTGTCTCTTCCTTGTAGACTCCTGGTACTTTAATAGAAGCCATTTCATATCTTTCATCACTCAGTGCACTTTTGACTGTTGCTTTACTGGTTTGGGACTGTTTGGAACTAGAATTGAATATTAGATATACAATGAAAGCACACCATGGAATAATGAAATTTTTTCTCTTCTGTGTTCCGTTGGTTATTTAGTCCTGGGCCAATCTGGAATTTAAACATCTTTCTCCCCTCCCCTGGCTGGGTATGGGTTACTCATACCCATATACTATAAAAGCATTTTTTCTCACACTAAAGAACATTTTCCAGTAGATGTCATATTTAACCAAAACATAATTTGGGAAAAAATATCCCAAACAGTTGTAGTTCTGAAAAGTTTGAAGACCTTTTCTTTGTCTGTGGGAGGACATAGTTTGGGGAATGCAAATGCATTAGACTCCAGGAATTATTTGAATCTAATTTTAGTTTTCCTAGTAGCTTTACAATTTCTCTTTATCACGGAAACAGGAATTTACATAGGCAATGGTGAACCTGACTTTTCTGTGTGACCATGCTCTTCTCAATCCTACTTCCCCCACTAACCCACACATATACGGTAAAGAAGACAGTCATTCTTTCTTTATTGTGGACAACACTTTTTTTATAATTTAGATGTTTTGTTTTTGCAACAGTCTCTATGGCAGAAGGTTGGCTAACCCAGTGTTCAGTGATATTACTTAAAATTGCATAGAGATGAATGCAAATTGAGAAAAAGCTCTATACAAGCATCTATAGCCAAATATATAGGCTCGGTTATGTTGTTTGGAAATTCCTTTATGTATTCTTTCAGTTAGCTGTTAGGAAATGATACAACACCATAGCTATCTGGTCTGGATGAATTAAATAACTGAAACTGTAAGCTGCAGTAGAGCAGCCAATATATAAAATACCAGTATATTCTTCTAAATAGAACAGAACAGCTATATATAAATTTCTTTTAAAACAATTTAAAAATTATTAACATAAATGTCAATGTGGTGTTTTAATTTCACTCATAGTCCAGGTATGATGAGACAAGGATTAAATTATATGGACAGTGGATTGCAGTTCCAGTTTATTTTGACTGGCAAACTAGAAAACAGAAACCGCTGACTAAAATTTAGACAAGTGCCAACAGCATATTAAAGTTTTAGATGTAGAAACCTGCTTACTAAAGCTGGGTGAGGACCAATAAGCCCTTTTTTACAAGACACATCCTTCTTATTGGTCTCTAAATAACAATTTTATGTAGTTCACTGTTGTGCAGTTTTAAAGAATTAGTGTTTAAAACATATCAAAATGTTTTGCTTTCAGAATGAGGCACACTTCTTTCTTCAGTGCTTGCAGAGAACAACATATTTTTTAATTAAATATTCACAAACCATTTATGAACCACAATTTGCAAGCCTTAAATGGTTAGAAAATGCCATTGAATAACTTTTTTTACATCCTTCTGGTGTTTTCACAGTGTAGATGATAGTACAGACAGACCCATGCAAGTTGCTTTGTTTCTCATAATGCCCTTCAGTTCTTGTGAATTTGATCTAACTTCAGAATGAGAAGATCAGGGAGTTACTGAAAAAGATGCAAATAATTTTTTTTTCTGCCTTTCTCACCTTATCTATACGTTTGCCGACTATTGGGACTATTTTTGTTGATAGAAAATAAACAGTGTAATCTTAAAAACAAAAATGCTGATTTTAATTTCAGGATGGATTTGACCCAGACAAAATGTACCAAAAGCTTTTTTCCCTTGAGCCACCATTATGTTCCAAGAGTGCACTAAGTGCATGCAACCAGTTATTATTCCCTGTAGTGAGGCAATAGTCTGCAAAACATGTATCACTATCTGTGTTCCATCTGCACACTGTGCAAATCTCAAAGGCATTTTTCAGAAGCACCAAGGTGGCATGGGGAAGATACTCTGACACAACATAAGGAGTAGTGTCTGCTCATTGCCTCTGAACATTGTCATTGTGTGTGTTCAAATAAACAGACAAATGAAAATTGTATCCGTATCCATATCCTGGTTTCCATTGAAAAAAATTACCAACATTTCATAGAATCATTGAAAATCTTAGACTGGAAGGGACATCTGCATCCCCCAAACTCCTGTTAAGGTTAGATGTTTCAAAATTAGATAAGGTTGATAAGGCCTTGGACAAGTTTTGAACGTCTCCAAGAATGAAGATTCCCATACCTCTCTTAGAAGCCTGTTCTAGCACTCAACCACTTTCATTGTGAAAATTTTTTCCATAAGTCTAATTTTTATTTCTATAACATCTAAGAGTTACCTCTTGTTCTTTTGCTGGGCACCTCCTAAAAGTATGGGTCTATCTTCTCTGTAGCTCCCCTTCAGGTACTGGAAAAATGCAGTTAGATTCCTCCTCATGCAATGTTTCTTTGGGTTTAATAGATCTAGTTTCCTCAGCATCTCTTTATTGCATGGAGACAAGAAGCTCCAGGCCTCAAGGTTTCTCCCCACTTTGTTGATTTGGGACATTCAAAACTGGACACAATACTCCAGATGTGGTCTCAGAAGTGCCAACAGAGGGGAATAATAACTTTCCTTGCTAGTTACACTCTAGCCAATATAGTGCTGTATGTGGTTGGCCTTCATTGCTGGTAGAGCACACTGCTGTTCAACCTCCTGTCTACCAGGACTGTCTAGTCATTTTCTTTGGAGCTGCTTTTTAGCTAATAAGTCTCCAACCTGAAATGTTGCACAGAATTATTCCATTTCAGATGCAAGACTTGACAATTGCCTTTGAACTTAAGTTTCTGTCAGCCTATTCTTTAATCTTTTTGAGGGCCCTATGATGGCAACCCTCCTCTTCAGCATATCAACTATTCCCTGCAGTTTCGTGTCTTTCAGACATGCTGAGAGTGTGCTCTGTCCAATGGTCCAGGTCATCAGTGAAGATTTTAAACACTACCAGCCCTTGAGGAATGCCAGTCATAGCTGGTAACCAGTTGATGTTTGAACTAACTACCCTTTAAGCCATGGTGCACTGTGTTTTACCCATTCAGTCCATTTTTTGATAGGCTGCATACAGGGTTACCATGAGACAATATGTCAAGAGCCTTGCTAGAGTCAAGATAAATGGCATCTACTGCTCTGCCCTTGACTCCTGAGCCAGTAACTTCATCTCAGAGATCTGCCCTTCGTAAATCCATGTGGGTTGTTTCCAATCACCTTTTGTCCTTCACGTGCCTGAAATGGCTTCTGTAAAGACTTGTTCCATGATATTTCCAGGGACTGCTGTGAGGTGAGTAGCCCATGGATTTTCTTTCTGGAAACAGGAAACTCTTTTGCATCTTCTTGCCTTCTGTTGAGGATGGACATAAAGGCTGCCTTTTTCCAGTCATCTCATGACCACTACAGCTTTTCAGAGATGATGGAGATGAACTTCACAGTGACATCAGACAGAGCCTGCAACTCTCTCAGATGCATCCTGCATCCCAAGGTCTTGTGTGTATCTTGCTTATTTGCATGCAATGCCTATTCTTCTTTCCTTTATTATGGTGGATAGCACTTCTCCAAATATTGTACAGTATTTCTGTCCCCTGGATTTTTCTATGGTAGACCCTGGATGTCTCTGAGACAAGAGAAACAGTGATGCCTACATATCCCCAACAGAGACTAACACTTGAAACTAACAAATTTTGCTATTTTATTCTTTAAAAATCATCCACTTGATCAGAAAAACATACTTATAATGTGGTGATATCAAATACTATAGCATGACTATGCAGAAGAAGTAGTATTAGCCTAAGAAAGTGCAATGGATTTTCTTCTGTGTCCAGCACACACTTCCAGACGAATGAAATCTCATCTCATGTGGCCTGAAAATATATCAGTTTTATGCCTAACCATAACCTACACACACACAATTCCAGGCGTAATGATTCTAATAAATCTACCCTTCATTAATAAATGATGAAGGTTTATTTCTTATGACATCTGATATAACTCTCTTCTGAAAGTAAATACAGCCCTTCCAATCCCACTGCCTTCTTGTATCTGCATTGCCAGTAAGCTGTTCTTAAATTGTTACACAGCACTGCTGGTACCAGCAGGATTTGTAGAATGAATAAAGGCAGGTTTTGACTAATCCATATGGACTTGATGTCCTTTCTTCTCTTCTTATTGTTGTTGTCTTTTAATCATCCATTCCACAGGCAATGCCAGATCTTATAGTCATTTGTAAATCCCACAAAAATACTTCACAAGTTCATTCAGAGAAGGCAGATGCTGGGAAAAAAAAAAAAAAGAAAAAATAACAATCCTAGAAGTTCTTAATATTCATTGCTTACCTATCTGGAAAGGATATGTATTTTTTCTTTTTTCTTTTTATTTCCCCCACTTTATTTTAAGATGCTTTTACCAATGGGGCAGCCATCATTGTTATTTCGTAATCTAATGTTTCTGCATCAGCAAATTTCTCCTAGTTTTCAGCCATCATTTAGTTTTTCATTATTTCAGTTACTCGTTACTAGGTCTACCCCATGAATCACTGAGAAAACTGAGCTTCTCCTTGGAAACACACCTACAGTGATGTCCATGTGTCTTAAATATCAATTGGCTAAACTGATATGACTGACCATTAGTTCTCCTCTATAAATTCAACATTTCTCCTCCTATTTTTTTTCTCCCTAATCCTTTCCAAGTAGGCCATATCTATTAAAAGGTACTTAAACAAGGATACTCAACAGTTTCTAGAAGGACACAAGTTCACAAATCTGTTGAACCGTGAGGTTAATTTAAAGCCTTTGTGTCCTTCATAGTTCAGTGGAGATCTCTTGAAGCATCATAGGCACCATCAAAAAAAGTTCTCTCTGTTTGCTAACACCCTATTTGCAGTTCTGTGTATCTGCTTTCTTCATTTTGCCCTGGTTTTAGAAGGAATTGTTTTTGGCAGCCTACTCATCAGGATGATTATCAGCACATATGAAGCAGTAGCAAACCACCAGCTCTTAACTTTTATTAAGAAAATAAATTACCCTAGAAGGTAGGTTAGCGTATACTGATAGAATACATCAATCATAGTTTATTCAGGGGAAGACAAGTGCAGATTAGTGAGACACAGTGGAGTATTTTGTGATGAGGAGAAACGGAGTTTGATCAGACTTGTTTGATGCTTCTAGGAAGAGAAGAATCCTGAGTGCAGCTATAGCCAAGATCTGTGAATTATGCGAGTTTCCTACTCTGCTGCTTCCATAGGGAAAAAGAAGAAATAAAGAGGAGAAAAGTCAAGGTCCCACAAACTGCTGAGACTAGAGTTCACGCCACAAACCACTGTGAATTGTAATGCAACCTAGGAGTCCAGCACACAGATCTTCCACAAGCTATGTGACTGGTCAAGATTTCTGGAAAGAACAAGATAATTAAATTGTTTCTGCTCTGAGATGCATCTATGCACATGCAGTCTGTCTGCCTTAACTCTGCCCATTTTACCAGGAGCAAAAAACTGTTTTCATTTTGCAAGCTTATTGTCCCATGCATGCAATGAGTTTGGTGAGTCTCAGTTCTGACTTATTCCTTGCAAAACCAACATACTGGATTTGCATTATCTACCAAACTGTAGTGAGGATAGCAACTGCATGGGACAAGAAAACTAACAAAACTTGTACGTTCCCCACAGATCATGACTGAGTCATGGTGATGGAACAATATCTATAAGAAGTTAGTTTTGCTGCTCCATTATAGATAAACTGAATTTCGTTTTGCAAGTATCACTCTGGCACCTTCCTCTACTACTGAAGTCACACAAGACTTTAGAGATAAATGTTATTGCTTCATGCACTTTTATATGCAAAACTCATTCAGTATAAAATATCACGAGACATTCCACAAAATTAAATAGCTATATTAAATGGTTCAGTGATCCTTGTGGAGAATTCCTAACAAGATCCTGAATTTTTTAAGATTTAATTCTATCAGTTATAAGACTGTTTCATTTTTTATCTTGCTGGAAATGCTATTTTAGAAACAGGAAGATTTGTACATCAAAGCTATTGTTCCACCTTTTTAGTTATATCATAAATGTCCTGTTTGTTTCCAGCTGCCTTTCAAATAATCACAGCATACTTTGCTTGCCTAGTATTTCTAAAATTGTGGATTGGAAACTTGATATTCAAGAAATTGTCCCCAGAATGACAGGCTGGCTTTGAATATGTTTTGTTTCATCAACATTCACTGAGAGAAAGAGGAAGTAGAAGTCTTTGCACAAACACGGATGAGGAGAATAGATAAAAGGAGAGCAGTAAGAAAAGGAGGAGTTTGTAAGTGCGTGCACTGTGAATACAGATGGAGCTCACCTGCCTTTCTTGTCAAATAGAGCAGAATAAGGAATAATTGGCTTTGTGTGAATTCTCACAAGCCTATGAATGGTTAGATAATGGAGGCAGATGCTGTGGGATGCTGCAGAATCAATATTATCGGAAAAGTTCAAAGTAACGTTTAACACTCTTCTATCTTTGATGGGTCGGGAGAAATCAAACTGCCTCTGCCCATCTGGGGATTGAATGCTAATAATATCATTAGTTTTCAAATGCTAAGGATGGAAACAATACAATACAGATGAGCAATGATCAGCTTCCCTCAGAAAAACTCAGAGTGCCCAATTTACAGTCGGTGCCAAGAAGTCTGACCTTATGCTCAGAGCTCTTGCCAAAAGCTCAGGGCAGGACAATGGGAAAGAGGCTGGAAGATGAAGGGTCAAAGTACAGGGAATGATATGTAACAAAAAGCAGCATGGGATATGGAGAAGAATGAGGAAAGGGAGAACAGGATGGCATGATACAAGGCAGTGTTGCTTTACTGAAGTTCATATTAATTTCTGGATTATTTGGTTTGTTCTTAAACATTTTTTATATTAATATGGTGCTATATCTGAGAAGGGCTCATACAGCTTCTGGGAGTGGTAAATTTTGGAGAAGATAATGGCATACTTGGGTGGGGATAGTGTTCACACAAATGAAACGACATACAAAATGTACAAGGGGGCTTCAGGAGAGATGAGAGAAAATAGTCGTGTCCAAATGAAAGGAATGGGATGTTCAGGACTTCTTTCAACCCTCAAATTTCTATGTCAAAAACCACTGAAAGGTGTTTGGGGCACAGCTGTACAACACATGCATTAAACAACATTAAACAATGTTCTTATCTGAACAAGGTGAGGTTCACAACATTAAGGAAAGACTATGCAGTTTGATGAAGTGAGGCCTTGAAAAATGCAAGTCTTTCCTAACTGAGGTCAGCTGAACTGAACTTCCAGCAACAGCTTGCTGTTATTACATTGCACTTTAACAGAAATGCACTGGGAATTCTGACAGCTAGTCTGTACCATCATGGTACAGGATACTTCACATCAGACATCACTTTTATGACCTTTTGAGAGAGACATAGAAAACACATTAGAAGAAGAAGAGGAAGCAGATGACAGGCCTTTGTGAACTGAGTCAGGCTTAGAAGAAAAAACATTGTTCCAAACCCTTTATACCACCTCATATCTCTTCCTTCATCGTTTTTGATTTGTGTATGTGCTCTGATATTTGATCAAGGCCCAAAACTTTGGTATTCCACATTGCTTTTTGTAGAGTTAATAGTTCACATCGTCAATTTGAATTTAATCACAATTATTACTGCCACGCTTCCTATGTTTCTCAAGGTACAAACCGACTCACTTTCCTTTAGCTAATCTCTCTTATTTCTGTGAGATTCTATTTAAAGATATACTTGAGCATTTCAGCATTATGACAACCACACTGTGAGGAAAAACAAAATAAAATACTGGCAGTGGGCAATTTACTGTTGAAAGCAAGCAAACCACAGCATAACAACTTAGTTTCCTGCCTGCTGGATGTACCTTTTTTTTTTGCCACATTCAGAAGACCATACCAACCCAGAGCATGATCTTTGCTTGTCCTTCATAGTCTAGGGGGAGAAAGGGAAGATCTGCCTTCACCTTGCATGACCCATAACGCTGTCATCACTGAACTGAGGCACTGGCTGCTCCAGAGATTCAGCCAGTTCCTCTGCCAGCATCAGAAAGGATTGTTTATTGGTTTTCCATATGCAGTATGGGCCAAATGCATTAATTATTGTGTTCCTTCAAAGTCCTGAGGGCTGGTGGGAGCCGGAGAGAGGATGTTGGAAGGGTACCTGCCAGTGCTACAAGGCAGAGCAAATTTTTTCAGAGCTCTGGCTGGACAGCCTGACAAATTTATTTCCATGCTGATGGCCAGTCTTAGGGTCAGGAAGGAGAGGGCTTTTTTCATTTTAGATCAGAAAATACTACCTATATTTTGCCTTTGTCTTCTGAATTTAACGTTGACTGCTTGTGAACATCTGGGCATATTGCCTTGTTTTTTCAGTGTTATCTTACTCTGCCCTGCTGCTTCTGCAGGGCAAATACTATATTGGCATCCCCAGCAAAACATGCTTTTCTTGTTAGACTCGGAATAGGGCAACTGATGTAAGAATAGTGTCCCATGACAGCTGAAACGATGGGTCTGGGTGATTTCATAGTTCTTTCTGGCCTCTGTGAAAATGTGCCAAAGAAAGTAATCCCACCCACAAAATTACTTACAGTATAAATAGACCATGCCCATTTACTTTAAAGTGAAGTTTTGCTCTTGCTTACCCTGGTTTTAATTCTGCTCTCCTATGGCAGCAAACAGAATGACACTGCTGAGATTTAGTAAGTGATGAGTAAAATCCTTGTAGTGCAGTACACTGCTCTCTCCTCACCCTCTCTTAACTCTAAATCACAGCCTCTCTGGTTTACCATTCCTGATCCGTGCAGGTAACTTCACAACCCTGGCACCACACAGACTGTAGAATTATTCCCTAATGGGAAATTGCATGGGATGGTGATAATTATCTCATCATTTTTGTAATGCTAACTGGATACTTGTTATGTTTTAGAAGTTTTTCTATCTTCCTACTGCCCTCCCTATTACCCTCTCTTCAATGCAGCCCTTAAGTTATGAAATAACCTGCTGAAATTCATATTGTGATACAGATCTGAAAAGAATGGCACTGCTATAACATTAATTTTCTGTATCAGAATATAGTACCTCAAAACTGTAAAAACCTTAAGACTGCAAATATGAAACAATTTCAAACAGGAACAACTTGTAGCTCAGAAAATGTCAGAACTTTGCCTACAAAAGGAGAAAATGATCAAATCTAAAATGTATGTCTGTCCCTGATCACAGATCCAGAGGTATGCTTGTCAAAGAAATATAAATCCTAGACAAATATACATATAGGAAGGCATTTAACTTATCCCAGCTCAAACAGACTGTTTAACGTACTATATTTTTATTTCAGTTTATTTTATAAAATCACTTGATTTTATCATATGTCTGCTGTCATAAAAGCAGCTTTTCCTGGTGAATAACATTTGGCATAAAGCCAAAACATGATTTGGCCCTTGTTTTTCTAGGATTAAAAGGTATCAGCTCTCTGTAACGCTAAATGAAAAATGCCAACTTATCGCTGGTAATCACTTCGAAAAGTGACCACCTGACTGAATTTAATAGCCCATGTGATTACAGATTCAGTATCATTATTCAAGGACAGGAGAATGAGAGGAAGAGGTGTCTTCAATGTTATATAAACAAAAAAGAAACTGAATACATCAGAGATGCCAAAGGAAGAGATGGGATTGCCTCATCTAAAACCCCCAAGGTGCAGTTAAGGCCCTTAGATGATTTAGTATCTTCCCCTGGAGAGAGGGAGCTCACTCCATCCAGATACTTTTATTCTCCATCCCTTTCAGACTAACATACCCTCATAAATGAAAGAGGAGGGACTGGGAAGGGGAAGCACAACACAGTTCTTCATTATAGGAGATGCTGGCCACTGAATTGGTGTGAGGGGATAATTTCTTTGCACAGATAAAAACTGGCATTACAGATCTGAAGCATTTGGATAGAAGAAAATAAACCAAAGAAAAGGAGGCATTACTAGTCATGAAAGGAGGTTAGTATGGTATAGGCAAAAATTTTGACAGAGGTATATGGGAGGAGGGATTGTTTTGCAGTCAACATGTGTGGTATAACTTAGTGAGAGAGAACAGACACAGGATATTTTATTAGAGGAATTCTGAACTGTAAATCCATCTCACTCTCCATTTACACACTACTGGCTTTTCAGTTTTCTCTTTCCCCATGAATATCCATTCACATTTTCCACTTCACCTGCATTTTCTTCACAATTAATATAATCTTGCCATGGCCTTCACAGAACTGTAGATCCTTAGTCTTCAGAAAATATCCATGTGTACTATCATCTGTAGATTTGCATGCATGTTAATGTCCTTTCCCTATATGCTCATTAAGATGTTAAGTAAGTCCAAACACAAAGGTGACCCATGTAGCACTAGACAAAACATGTACCATCTGCCTTTGGGATAGATATTTGTCATTATTCTTTATGCCTTGTTTCCACCAAGCAACCATTTTTGAGTCTACATGTCCATATTACTGTCAATTGCAATATGATGCTATAAACAAAATTTCCTCAGATAGTACAGACAGTAAAACCTCATATATTATACCACCTGGCTTCTGTTTGCCTGCAAGTTTTGGCATTCCATTGAAGAAGTAATCCATTTTGACAGGATAGATATATTATTTTATTTTTTGTTTTCCTTTGTCAGTGAAATGAAGGTCCAAACAAGAGCTTCAGAGGTAAAACAACAGTGCCCCAGGAAGAGCCCTGATCTCACCTATAGCTGAGTGTCCTCATTGTTTGGCAGATGCAGCCTGACTCTCTGTGCTTGCTCTCCTCCTCATCTATTAGTCTTGACTTGACAGACTGCCTGGTTTTGGCAGGAGGCCTGAACTTGTCCTCCTCTCCCCCTCTGCTCCCCTCTTTCCATCAAGACAATAACATAATGGCTAGGGAAGCCTGGCTGCTGGGTAGGCTTCTGTGTTAGATATCCCTCAGGTTGAGGAGGAATCGCTACCTTCCAAGGTAACTGACTGGACCTTAAATTCAAATTTTGAGGTCTGCAGTTTCAGACTGAAAACAAATCTAAATGCATTAAGTTGCTTTACTTGTGAATTGCATTACTTGCGAATTGCATTGCACAAGTTTACAGAAAACTGTACCTCACTTTCTTCTTAATATTTAGTTTCTTCAAGTGCATTCTTTATAATCCTTGACCATTCTTGCCACAGATGTTTTAAACAATTCTGGCAATATAATATACACTCATATTTCTCTGGGTAGGACCAATGGAAAAGTCTCTTTAATACTATCAGAAGAAGGTATTTTTCTTCCCATTCTGTCCTTACTTCTCAATTTACAGAGTAATTGGTATTGTAGTGGAAAGACAGCCACTTTCTTCTGCATAAGTGGACAGAAAGAATGACTCTCCTTCTGCCCTGGAAAGGAGACTATATACTTTTACCATCACTCTTTTGATTCAGTATAAACCACAAAAAAACAGGAGTCAGCTTGTCCATATTTGACATTCCTCCTGAAGTTATTTTGGCTTTTCACTTAAATCTATTTAATTATTTATCTGTATAATCAAATCTGCACAATCTCCCCAGAAGAAATAAATGACATAGTTTAGATATGCAAAGGATGTTTAGTTTCTGAGAAAGAACAAAGCTTTTACAAACTCTTCCCGAGAGAACATACATTGGAGAGAGATCAAAGGAGAAAACCCAATCCAACACTATTAGATGGATTAAATTTTATGTATAATCTTGCAGTGGTATTGCTCAAGTTTCAGCACCAGAAAGGTTTTGTGAGCATTCCCAAGAGAAAAAGAAAGTAACTGGCATGATTTGTTCGAGATACATTCCAAGGGCAGAAATGAGCACATCTGTAATTTGGAGCTTTCTGTGTACTTCTCAGCACCGTTATCCTCCTGGAGTGAGAACTAGATCTAATGCTCATTTGAGGGAGGCAAAGCTGTAGCCCTTAAGCAGAGCTGCTTTAAGCTCCTTTCTGGGGATTTTTATGACTTGTTCTTCTGCCCATAGGGATCTAAATAAATGGTTTCTGTGAAAAAGTTGGTTTGGTAGAATTCTTTGAGCATGTTCCTTCCTAAAATCTTTGTTGCCTTTATGTCCTTTACTGGGCTCAATCAGATTTGTTCATGTTTGTAGATACGGGAGGGAAAGACGTTGCCTTAACAGCATTCCTTTCCATGTTTGTTCTTTCTTCAGACCCTTCAGAGGAAGACCGTGTGCCACCCTCCAAGCCTTCCCTACCTGAGTAGGGTTCAACCTTGCAGCTTGAAACACCACTAACTCGTGCATTTCCAGTTTCCTGTGATAAATCAACCAGTGCATGTTCAGAATTTCTGTTCCATGAAACTGGTTTTCATACTATTTTACTACAGAATTAATAGCTACTGAGTCTATAGAGAGGTAATGGCTATATCACAATCCTGTTAATCTGTTCATGTTTGCTCTGCTGTGAGTGTTTACAACAAGAATGATAAAACCATTGTAAGTTCTGACAGGGGACACATGTATTCAAATATATGTAAATTTTTTATTTTTACTGTTCTGTCCCAGTTTGATACACAAGGTTTTACATTATACATTGAAATATGAATGTGCCTCTTGTTTTAGTCTTCATGTGGGAGGTTAATACCCGTAAAGCAAAGTGACAATAGAGGAGCAAAGCAGGGCCCCTGGGACATAAAGAAATATTTATTAAAAAATGCAGAGTGTCCGCCTAAAAAAAAAAATATCAGTGGGACATAAAAGACTACAGGACAAAATAATCATAATACACATGCTCTTGGATGGACATCTGTGATGAAAATTATTTTCCTTGTTTCTGGGAGATAATAGCAAAAGTATATGATGTCTGCCATAAGGCATGATCATATTTAATCACATTTCACAAGCTATTGTTTCTGCACAAAGCAGTGCTTTTCGAGTACTGCAGGCTATTTGGATATATCTCACAAAGCTCTGTGAGATATTGTACTCACAGAAGTGGATGTGATGCCTGGATTTGAGCAATTTGATATTCTTGACACAAAATGTCATGAGGAAGTGATAAAGGATAACAATGCAGCTGCATGTTTAAAATTTCCATTTAAGATCAACACAGTTCATCTTTATAATTGTGAGCTAACTGGATAATACAAAGAAGGGAAAGTTGTTGAGTCTGATATCAAATAGAACATACTCAACTAGCCGGAAGAAGGTATGCACTAAAACACATTTTGAACTGCAATACCCACAAAGTGTGATAGGGATTTATGGTAAAAGATTTAAGCAGTTTAGAAATTAGAAAAAACTCCAGAAATTTAGCCTGGAAAGTCATTCTAAGGAAAGCATTAGCCTGTCAGTCTCCCTTGTTTCCATCTTGAAATTTCATTCTCAGATGAGTGCATTAAAACATTGCTTCTGTTAGAACTACACAATTTAATGCTGTAGATATTAGGTAATGGCAAGTGGATTTGACCTTAAAGAACTTATTACTTCAATCTCTTTTTATTACACAAGTCATCGGCCTGCTAAATTTCAGCTCAGCAAATCACTGCATAAATATATAGTAGGTTTTCTGTTTAAACAGAAATGTGTTTTGCATTTTTAAAAGAGAGGAGGCATTTTCTTGATTAGGTTTAATGAAATAATATACAGAATCATGTATGCCAGCTGAATTACAACTTTGAATCTACAGAAATATAAAGCTGTGTTTTATATATTTTATATACAAAATATTACACTAATATCACATTAAGGCCATACAGGCAACTATCCTGAAAAGTCATACAGGGTCAAAAAGCACAGAAGAAATCAATTTCTTTTTCTCTGTACATGTCTTTCATTTTGCCTGGGCCTGTGTTGCATACATTGATCCCTATTATTTTCTATAGAAAGTAGTTAAATCTCTTGTGAATTGATTACCCATAGATAGAAGGGTATAGATATTTTGTGTTGCTTACATATACTGACTATGCCATCAAGTTTGGATAGAGAGGTTCAAGCCTCCCTGTGTCTCCCTGACACAGAGAGTTATGGTATTCCCATCTGTAAGTATTGAAAAATCGTGAGTCAGACTATTAAAAGGTCACAAAACTGGCCTAAAACAATGATGTAAGCCCCCCACATTTTTGTGTTGTTTTTAATTTGTAATTTTCAGCTCTTTATGGAATACTCAAGTAAGTTTTTCAAGCTTCTGGAACCATAGAGGTCAGAAAGCAGAGTAGAGAAAAGAGGCACTTGAGTGGGAGGTCTAGCGATACAGCTGGCAGTGATGATTCAGTCCATATGTGGATTGTAAGACTTGATGGGATGAAGAGGCTTTTCTGAAGATTTGCAGACAGACTCTGAACAAGAAGATCCAAAATGCCAATTCCTGGAGATCAAAATTAAATTTTGACCTTCAGGCATAGCATAGTACGAAAAGAAAAGAATGTCAGAAAATCTCACAAGATATAAAGGAGATATCCAGGAATCAGGAGCCAGAGTGGGTGACATGTACAAGACTGAAAAAGATGGTACAAGCAAGTCTGGGGACTAATGGAATGCTGAGACACCAGAAGGTGATGCTATTCCACTTGTTCTTCACAAAAGAAACCACATGTGGCAAAAGCCACACTGACAAGACAGAAACGTGAAATGAAGTTAAGAAATGGATACAATGACATTGCTAGCTGACTGCAGCGGCATACTGGATGTGCTGGTTTCAGTCTTGGGTCCTATGTTCCTAACTGCTATTTGGTAAATATCTTCAAAATAACTGGTGATATGCTCAGAAAAAAGCACCAAGAATTGGGGACCTTATTCAGTTGACATCTGCATTGGAGCTAGAACCCTGCTAGCGCTTTGTAGTCCAAGGAAAGAGAGGCAGGCAATTCTAAGGACTGTTTAATTCCAGCTGAAAGGAAATACCTGAAAGGTTTAATTGTGCCCTACAAGTGCTTCTTGCCTGCATTAGCAAGTGATTATTAACTCAGGTGTAGATGTCTGTACCTGCATCTGAGGTTGCTTTCTACTTAGGACAAGTCTCTGTCGTCTTCTTCTGTAGTAGAAGAATTGGAAAGTCGGTAGGGTACTCAACCATGTTTTTCTTAGAGAAGTTATCAATGAATCCTTTCTTTTCTCAAAGTGATCTCCTGTGAAAATTTTTCACAAATATACCAATTTTTTGAGCCTAGGCACGTTACAAAATTAATTTATTACTTTTGATATACCTAACAGAGATTTTGTTATTTAAATGTTACCTGCATCATGAAGTTTTCCTTGAAATAACCAGATGGCCATAACATAGTCTTCATTTGTTGTAAGCCTGTAAATGGGAAGTTAAAAGCATTTTCTTTTTACACCAGCATCAAGCTAAATTGCCAGAAACAAAGCTCTTCTTCAGAACATGCAGCGTAATGGGCGCTGGTCCTGTTTAGTTTAAATTTCTTCTTGTTGAATGGCTCCAAATCATGTAATCTCAGATGTTACAAAAAATATTATGAAAAAGAACCAAGCGTCCATCTCTTCCCACTGAAGAGCAAGGTATTTAAAGTGTTTGTGTTTCTACTAATGCTGGCTTAGATTATTGTTTCTTTGAACTGACTTGCAGGATGTAAGGGGTGCAGTAACTGATCCCTGGCTGCTGGACTGATAGAGGGGCAACCTGAGAACAATTACACCCTAGAGCTGGACCTGCTTGCTGGTAAATCCAAACTGACCATGCTTTTTCTCTGCTGCGTATGTCCTTCAGTGGCTGCTGTGTAGCCTGATTCTCATTTTGCAAATAGAAGTAGCTGACACAGAGGAAAACCTTTCCATTAGTTTGCAGCTAACCCAAGGCTGTTCTGTGTGCTCTGTTTTTATCTTTGTCCTTATTCAGGGAGGGCTGGTTACTTCTCAACCTTTGGGATTACCTTTATTTTGGTCATTGCTGTCTTTAACTTGTTGGGGGTTTTCTAGTCTGATTCTTCATTGAATATGTGAAAATCTTTTTTGAATGTATGAATACAAAGATTCTTTTTTCCATATAGTCAATATGATAGGTGAAATTGTTAGCACAGCAAATACATTTTGAAAGAAAGAAAAATTGGAAAAAGTATATTCTCCCTTTCTTGCACTTTTTACTGGTAGTCTTCCCACTGGCAGGCTGGCATATTCTTCACCTCCTGCCACAAACCTCTGGCATATTCCTCTATCCTCTCCTGTTCTCCATTGTAATGAACATGCTCCAAGGGGACTGTGATGTGTTTTTGACTGTTTAACCTGATACTGATGCACTAATGCATTTGTTGGTGCTATTTTTGAGAGGTGGTGGGACTATTGCCCTATGCACCCCCTCCAATAAATCCAGATCTGCACCAAACCCATCCTTCCCAGGACTTTTCCCAAACTAGCCTTCTGGAACCTAACTGGCAAACAACAGTTACCTGATATGGAGTTAAACAGGACAGTTTTCTAGTTTTACTACTTTGAATACATTGCATAATATTTAGGAACTAAGGATGTTAATCCACATTAATCATCCAAACATTTTCATGCAACGTTATTGTTGATTGACTGAAATAAATTTATAATTCACTGAAATCCCTTGACAGCAAGAAGGTGCTTGGTGTGCGAATAACAACTGACGTGTCTTCTGTATAATCAGAGTTGGCTGATTAACAGGGAAATGCATTAGCCAGAAGAAAGCAATCTTTGCATCTCATATCAAAATTACTGGTATATTTACCTCCGTTTTTTTGCTAGATTTGTACATCTAGAAAAGTGTGCATTGTCTGTTCTGAGAGAAAAATAAGAAAATTATTTAAGCCAACAAAATATGGTGATAAGGTAGCATTAGCATACACAATAGCTAGGAGAAGCTATGGAGCATTCAGGCAATAGAGAAAACACTAGGGTTTGCTGTTCATGCACACAGCAGACAGTAGTTAGGATATGTTGCATTATGGTACTTAGTGTAGAAGACATACAAAGCAGTGCCTTCAAACTTGCAGGCCTCAGTGATGCACCTCAAGCAATGAATCAGGCTATACCCAAAACAATAAACAAAAAGAGTTCATAATAATTTGTTGGTGCTTACTTACAAGCAATTGTCATCAAGATTTCTGAACAGTAACATCAGGAAGGCAAATATAATCACTTTGCTGGAAAATATATTTGAGCATTATTTTTTACATTTTTAATTGCTATTCTAGTGGTTGTCTTAGGCCTATATGTAATATTAGATTATTAATATTTAATTAGGACATTTTTACACACATCATCGCTCTTACTGTCTTAATGTTGCTTCTTTAAAGTATGTATATCCTAAGAGCAACTAGAAGGCTGCATTCTCTGAAGAACAAAGAAGTTAACCCACCTAAAGCAAAGAAAAAAACCCACTCTGTTTCATGACTGATGGTAAGTAGAAAACAAATTACTTTGATCTGTATTCTAGGAAGCTGTCTGAGATATTATTTTTTGATATAAGATACAGGAAAATATCACAGAGTAGCTCCCAGCTGCTCCTTTCTCAGACAAGCTTCTGTTCTCAGGTGACCAGACAGTCAGGGCTAATGTTTGGTATTGAACTCCAAAGGGAGGAACGGGCACACTAACGAACACAGTGGTTCGACATTATAGACAGAAGTGTGACTTCTTCCCTCAGTACATCATTACTCATCTCCATTTTTCACCCCATCAGAGGTTCAGGCTGGTCCTCTCTTTCCACTCATCCTTCTCTCTGCCTGAGGTTGGCTTCTCCATTGTGCTGACTCATCAGTTTATGCAGCTGCACTCCAGAATAATTCCTTGAAATGACCTGGTTTAAGGAAAAAGAAAATGCCACCATTGCCACTTTTCACAAGGCAAAATAAAAAAGTATGCTTTCCTTAGCTCTCTCGTGCAGACAGTATTTTTGTTCTTCCTTTCCCATTCCTATAATCAAAAAAGGCATTCTAAGTGCTAAAAGCTGTTGGCTTTTTGGTGAGTTTCTTGAAGCAAAATGACCAAGGCATATACAACAAATAATGAATAACACTGGGTTGCAATTCATTTGGACAATTACACAGAAATACATTAAGGGAAATCACATAATTTCCCAGAGAGTTTGAAACACAAAAAATAGGGAAAATACTTGGCTCAGTAAAGAAATTGCTTATCCAACTCTACTAGTAACACATTTAAAAGATTAATTTCCTTTGCTGAAAGCTCTTCTGCAATGGTAGATCTGTCCTTTTCCTCCCCTGTGAAATATGGAAATGTGCCTACAAAGATTTGTGAAAATAAACAGCATTCTTTGCCAAGGAAAACATAAGCTGGAAGTGTCCTGGTTTTAGACCTATGTGGATTATAACCCATACCCTCCAGAAATCTATCGTTTGTTATCTTAAAGACATGTGAACTGTAAAGAAAGGCATTGTTCAAATGCATTGTTTAAATGGGACTTTCATTTGTTATGTCACTTTAAGGCTTCTTGAGGGAGTTGGCTGTAAATTGCTATTGGCAAACCTTAAAAGGTGGAAGGGAAAAATGTGTTATTTAGTGAGTGTTGACTGTGTGTTTACCCCTGCACAACAGAGGGAGCAAAACATACTGTTCCCCAAGAGAGATGCTTGGTTTATATTAGGTGATATAATACAAGCACACAAATTTTCTGCGGAACAAGAAAAGGCCTGGCTTTAACAAGGTGTTAAGGTATAGGGTGCATGGCAGACAGTCACTTTATAGTGGATCATCTCTCGAAAGCGTGGTGGAAAATTATGTATTAAAGAGATATTTGAAAGAGCAAAGGCATAAAGGCAAAACCAGTGGTACGGAGATGAGCAGAAGACAAAGAATCCACCAAGAGAACACTTTTCAGTTACCTGAAAGTTTCTTAGTATTGAATTGTTCTTTAACAAACTGTTCTTTAACATTTCAGATTCTTTCAATATGCTGGTAGTATATTGTGAGAAATCTCTGCACTCCATGATTTACACATCTGTTATACTACTGAGCAAAAGGGCACATATTAAAAATGTGTATATTTGCATGGATCTGAATTTATTTGCATAAACTTAAAGGGGGGTTTGCATGTATATTGGCCTTGAGACACTCAGGCTTTCAGTTTTGCAATGTTTTCAGGATTCCTGACTCTCATTTGCACGCACACTGTCTCCTTAATGCATTGACCTTTCACTCTTACCTTTATGTAACCAAAGAACAGTGCGGGAAAAAAAATGGAGTAAGGAAAAATTGATCTGTGGGCAAAAATTGTTTGAGCAGGTGTGAGAAAATATGAAGGATTTCCTGCATGTGAGAGATTGTATTTTTCCTATTTATGTTCTATATAATAGCGACTGGACCCTCCTTTACTCTCTCATAAACATTTTTCCTCTAAAAAACAGAATTTGATTTTAGTCTTCACATCACAATTTCAGATTTTTGCTGTTCTGTCAAGCAGACACAGTACACAGATGCTTCCTCTCACTCAGAAAAATCTTCCCCAAGTTTTCTGAGCACACGTATCCATTTACCAATCCCTTTACCTTGTCCTTCTTGGATTTTCTGGTTTTATGAGGACTCTGTGGGTGAGACAAGTTCTGGGTTATCTGCTGTTCTCAGCGAAGAGTCAGGGTTGACTTTTTAGGGACAGAAGTAAAAAGGAAGCCAGCTTCCCATCAGCAGTGCAAATAGCATTTTGGTATCATTTCCAGAAGGAGGTAGAACTGTTGCCAGACCAGGGTATCTCTGCTGGTCCATATGGATGCATGCCATGGGAAATGCATTATCCACTAAGAAAACCTGCAGAGTAGGTCTGAAATGCACTTTTTATGGTCTGTGTGGCTTTAATGCTATTTCTTCTGTGGCAGAGTTTCTGTGATAAATTCATTCCTCATTATAATGTGCACACAAGATATGGCAGGCCAGAAGTTTAAGAACCTTGTTGTTTGTTTTCCTACTTTTGCTTGCAAGGAGAGTGAAAACAAAAGAAGTTTATGATTTCAGGTGCTACTTTGCACTATACAGAGTAGCTACAAATCTTTACATTAAAAATAACCAACAGAGAAGAGCTGAGTCTGCATTACAATCTAATCAGTTTTAGGATTATAAAAGAAAAGACAAGATGAAAGAGCTCAGCAAAAAGCTCTGCACTGCTTCTACATAAACAATGTCTATGTCTCCTTGAGCTTTACAGATTCTATGTTTAGGCTGAGGATTTATTTGAGTCAAAAAGATCAGAATTAGATGCTGCTATGGTAGGTGGGGGGATCTAGCCACATTGTGGATGTGAGAGTTCTGACGAGCGTTGGTGTCTTTCAGTTATGTGACATGAATTGTGTCATGTTGGACAGTGCTCATGGTTGGAAGGGAACGAGCTATATCTAGCTTTCCTGGTGCCTTGGTAAAGCCATACCTGTGTTGCATGCACCATTGATATTGCATAGGAGCAGAGCCAAGGAGACATAGTCATTCTTCTCAGAATGCTGGTTGTTCTACAGCCACAGAAAGAGAGGCCACTCTTGCTGGTGTTCACCCCCTAGGCGAATTCACTTGTCTTCCACCCCACTGCCTTCACACAACCTAGTGAGCCCAGGAGACCTCCAGTGTATGACCCAGACAGAGGTGCAGGCCTCTGGGCACTGCAGTGATTATGACCATTAACCGCTGAGCAGTGGTACCAGGATTAGCCTGGTATTACCTGCAGATACAGATGACAAGGAGTTGGGAAAGGGGAGGGACTGGTTTTCACTCTTCTGCAGCTGTGACTCTCAAAGTGCAGAGTTTCCCCTACAATAGCAGGGTGGGTAAGCTCTTATTTTGTCTAGGTGCTTCTGGTCTTCTGTCAGTGGAGGAACCTGGGCAAAGCAGTTAAAATCATAGAATTATACAATCATAGAATCATTTAGGTTGGAAAAGACCTTTAAGATCATCAAGTCCAACTGTTAACCTAACCCTGACATTCCACCACTAAGCCATGTCCCGAAGTACCTCGTCTGCCCGTCTTTTAAACACCTCCAGGGATGGGGACTCGACCCCTTCCCTTGGCAGCCCATTCCAGTGCCTGATAACACTTTCTGTAAAGAATTTTTCCTAATGTCCGATCAAAACCTGCCCTGGTGCAACCTGAGGCCATTTCCTCTTGTCCTATTTCCCATTACCTGGCAGAAGAGACCAACACCCACCTCGCTACAGCCTCCTTTCAGGTAGTTGTAGAGGGCGATAAGGTCTCTCCTCAGCCTCCTCTTCTCTAGACTAAACAACCCCATCTCCCTCAGCTGCTTCTCTTAAGACTTGTGCTTCAGGCCCCTCACCAACTTTGTTGCTCCCCTCTGGGCATAATCCAGCAACGCAACATCTTTCCTGCAGTGAGGGGCCCAAAACTGAACACAGTATTCGAGGTGTGGCCTCATCAGTGACAAGTACAGGGGCACGATCACTTCCCAGCTCCTGCTGGCCACACTATTCCTCATACAAGCCAAGATGCCATTGGCCTTCTTGGCCACCTAGGCACACTGCTGGCTCATATTCAGCCAGCTGTCGACCAGTATCCCCAGGTCCTTTTCTGCCAGGCAGCTTTCCAGACACTCTTCCCCATGCCTGTAGTGTTGCATGGGGAAGATCTGAAGGCCAGGGATGAGGATACTGCATCCCAGTCACAGATCACCAGCTGATTGGTACACTTAGTTCAGCCTTTCTTGGGCTGTTTTCGTTTATAACAATGGCCAAGTTAAGGAAAAGAGCTGGGTTGGCTGGACAATATTTTCTTGTGAGGTTTTTGAAGTTTTTTGTCATCCCAGCACAGAACAAAGTCTGTGACTTGTAACATAAACTTAATAAAAGTATGCAAGAAAGTTTTTAGGGTGGTTTTGGTTTTTTTTTTGATAAAATAGCCCACCCAGAGTAAATATTAGCTCCTCTAATTTCTGAGAAAGCCAGGTTCAAACAACAGCTCTTCCAGTGCAAGAGAAGGGTCTCAGAAATGTCTTCTTTCCTAGGTGCATAATCCTGTCAGATCTGGGAAACTTCTTTGCTCTTTTGGAAAAAAAAAAAGTGGCATGTGGATAAACTACCTGAGTTGGCCAGATGGTTTTAGATAGGAGGAGAGAAAACAGAAGATTCGCAAATGTCCCAGAGAAGATATCAACTCCTTTTTTTACATAGTCCTGCTAATTAGGGAATTAATGTGGGATGCAATGTTCTGATTGAATTAAGTCCTTTTCTGGAAAGGATTTTTACCCATATCAGGACTCCAATCAAATTTATTGTTGGATATCCTGAACCGGAAAAGTGTTCCTAACAAAGGTATTTAATTTTATATAAATAATTAAGCATGGCAGGAAGAATTATAACAGAGGTTTTCCACCTCCTGACAGTGTCTGAATGTTATTCCCTCCCTCCTGTTATCTGAACCATGATGTTCTTAATTTGCTATTCTTCTTTCTCCCCTGCTCCCTATTATTAATAGTACTTGGACTGGTGGACTCCAGGGGCACTGCTACTTTTTGCCATGAATATCTTCCCTGGACAAGGATGATTTTGTATCCTCTTCTCAGACTGTCCCTAGGGAGATGTAATGAGGCATTTCATTTGTAACTAAGGAGCTCCCACACTTCTAGTATTTGTATCTACTCTTTTCAGTTAACTGGAGAAAATAACTCCTAGAGTGTAAACAGCATATGAGCTTGCCCACATGAAATCCATCAGGGCTATCATCTCAAAGATGCAAAGGTTTATTAGCTGAAATATCTGGAGTACTTGTTCCCAAACTGGACTACCATTAAGTGTCTAGATAATGACACTCTTTAGTACATCAATCACCTATGTATAGAATGAGCACCACCATCACATTGTTAAGACTTCCATTATCCTGAGTGAAATGGAGACACGATGTCTGTATGTCCTTTGTCCTTAGCATTTTTAAGGGCAGTTATGATGTTGTGAGACAATTCCAACAGGGACAAAATAGCCCTGTTAAGATTTCTGGGTCAGCTCCAACTCATCTCCAATCTAAACTCAAAAAGGTTTTGATTTTGCATAGATTAAATGAGAACCAGGCGAGGAGTTAATTAATAGAGTTTGCTTTGATAAAGTTTGACTTATTCAGCTTCATGGATCATAGTCATCCAAGTTTTTTTCTCTCCTTGCACTTAATTTTATTTATCTAGAGTTAAAGTTCTTAAACCAAGGAAAGCAAACTTTACATTGATTTCTAATCACTATTTTCTTTGCTTCCCTGAAACCAACAGCACAGGGTGACAATGTCATATTCAAGATAAATGGGCTTTGGAAATGCACTTTTCCTGTATAATTGAAAACAGAGCTACACATTAAAAAAGCATTTGCTTTTCAATGTTCTCTTGTCCAGGGGAAATTGTCTGGCAGAATGAGTGTAGGTCTGTGTTTCAACGAGGTAAGTACCTTTCTGATCTCTCCCTAGGTATGGCCCCCTTCCATCACAGAATCATAGAATCATTTAGCTTGGAAAAGACCTTTAAGATCATCAAGTCCAACCATTAATCATGCTCTCTAGGAGAGTAATTTATTGTGTTTTTCCAGTTCTTCCAAAACAGAAAGTCCTTTTTCTTGTCTATTTTTGTAATTTCATCCAAACCCATTATTTTAAAAAGAATCTTTTAAAAATGGTTAGAAACAATTCTTTCCAGAAATTAGTTTTAATAATTTGTTCCATTGCAAACCTTTATGAAAGTGAAAAGGCTTAAAGGTTTTCCTTTTCTTTTTTATTATTTTAAGCATTCATCTTTTAGAACTGTTACATTATTCATCTGCAACACTTGACTTTAAGGTTGTTTTGTCCTTTAATACTATATATGTTGTACATTAATAATAATGTAACGATTTCTTGGAAAGAACTCTTTCAGATTGCTCACATCACTGATATGTATTATGGCTTACCTTGCCACATAGTTCAAATTATTTGGACTTCAATGCTTTGCATGTTTTATCTTCAAATACTGTGCAGGTATTAGTTTTAGAGCGAAAAGTACCATTTTAAATATAAATAGTTAAAATTAGCTCTTTCTGTTACTTACAGAATTTATACAGACAATTTCATATATTGTCAAATTATTCTATTAATTTTATACATTTCTTTTTTTCAGATCTTGCAGTGTAAGGACAATGTGAACAATGAAAAAAAATGCATCCTGTAGGGTGGCTGTATGGCTTGTATTCTAAGTCATGTCATATTGTTTCTGTTCCCTGAATACATGAGTTATCCTTTGAATAGTCAAAGGTTATAGACTGGGCACCTGAGGATATGTTTCTGTTAAGAAGGATGTTGGCAGCTGCAGAAAAATGAAATGTTGTTACACAAACTTTTTCAACCTTTTCCTTTCTTTGGTTGTGTAAACTTTACCTCCAACACTTGGCTTACTCCTCTTATCATGCTAGACCACAGCAATGTAGAAAAGTAGTTGTGGAAAAAGGAGACGTTGGTAGCTAAAGATCAAAACAGATAAAGATTGAAGCAATAGCTTGGGTTAAAGAAGCAGAACTTCATCAGATTTTATGTGTGCTGCCTTAGCTGAGCATCTTTTTGCTCTGTTCATTGTTCAGCTGGGAATCTTATTAATCTCACACAGTTTCTGCAAGTCCACATAATGGAAATAGCAAAAAAAAAATAATAAATAAATTAAAAAACTGCTTTGGATTTTTGCAAAGATCTTTGTTTGGGGTTACTCTTGATCACTGCTCAGCTATCTGGTGCTTAACGTGCTATACTCTGATGGGGAGCACATCCTTAAGGTCTGCAATGACTCTAAATTAATTTCTAGGCTTTGGCTTTAATACATCAATAATTTCAGTCCTGTCTGGAACTCATTAAACAGATAAGTTGTAAACATTTCTGGTAAAAATTCTAGGACTGGTGCATCTCAAATCTCCATCTCCATTATTAGACTATCTGCTAGTCCTTCCAGTCATTACAGCTTACAGAAACAGCTCAGAACGTTGCAATTTCATGCTTTTATGTTGAGTAAGAAGTTTCAGTTTTGTCACATGCTCCATAGGAATTACTGTCCAGATTTATCAAGAATAAATTAGCATGTTCTTAGAACCTGGACAATCACCATCAAATTTGACATTAACTTCAATCAACTGTTGTGGATGGGGTGAGAGGGAGGCAAAAAATATAGTTTATTGATATAAAATAATGTTAACAAAATTCAATGGTTAATGCGACAGTGGTTTATAAGATTCGATGGCAAAATACACTTGGGTTATTTACTGCACAGAGGACAGGGTCAGACAGAACTGTCAGCGAGACCCTCCCGTTGAGTCATGAGGTTCAGAAAAGATGCCTTTGCTTTCTAAACTCCTTCCTCAGAAAGGAGTCTAGGTGCGACTGGATCCAATCCTAGTCCCAGACTTGGTTTTATGTCTAAGGGATTATAAATGTGCAATCAATCCTTCATATCACTTAGCTAAGGTTTCAGAGTTTAGCATGCTGTTACCCACTTACCAAGAATCTGTTGTGGTAAGGAGTCTCTCAACCTTGAGGAGTAACCTTGAGAGGTGTCCCTGCTCAAGGGGAGATCCTGGCGTGCAGCCAGGAGAGCTCAAAGGGCTCTTGGTCTGCTCACTATTGATGGGGGTAAGATAATTGGCTCATAGGCATATTTGCACACTGACCACAGATTTTACTTTCTTCACTGTGCTTAGGTGGATGCATTGCACAATATCCCTTGGCTACTGTGTTTTTTGTCTCCCCCGAATCCACTTTGAGCTGGATGCATCCGTCATGACCAGACACATCTATCATGACCACCACAGGTGGTTATCACTTGAGCAGGGTTACGGGAAGAGGTTGTGGGGCGGGGGGAGCACAGCACCACATCAACCAGTTTTCTGTGTCGTTCTACTCTAGTTCTTGAAAGAAGTAATTCTCAAGTCAAGTTCCATCCCAGCTCCACAAACTTTATTGATGTATGCAGATCCTTGGATATCTCAGCACCAGGCATTGGTCTTTTCTAACAGATCTACAGGGTTAGTGCACATGTAAATGAAATACTTCTCTATCCTTTACTGGTACAAAAGCATTTACTGCATGAAAGAAGAGGATACTTAACAAAGGGGACCCTATTCTTGCCTCTGCTGTTCTGTCTGGGAGATGATTTTGAAGTGGGCCAAGGAAACAGCAATGACAACTAAACCATGAATTTTCAGGTGCACCTGCCAAGCAAAGGGGACTGGCATGAAGCTGGTTTCTGATATAATCAGACAGTAAAGGGTAATTTAATCATATCCCATTGGTTTTTCCAGAACACTTGCAATGGGTCTAAAATATAGGCTATTAAGTGTGATGTGCCTTGTAGTATGCTGAATTCCTAAGATTCTCAAATAAATAAATAAACAAATCTTCATTTTTACTGTTGTTAAGGAACAATTCTCCCAGTTTCTTTTGTTATGAGATTATCTTGCCCTCTACTTACATCCTCCAGATCTTTCTGTCTGAGCTTTTCTTCTTTGTAAAATCTTAGTTTACATGTACCAACAACTTAATGATCATTCTTATTCAGTTTGATTATGGCCTAGTATGGCACATGTTCAGTACAGAGCTTGATTTTGAAATTTAAGTAGTACTTCATGTTAAACCACTGTCCCATACTTTGATTTAGCTGTTAATGTCCTACAGAGAATGTCACTCCCCTATTAAGAGCTTGAGTAATTTTTAGTTGTTATTTCAGATGCATTAACAATGCACAAGGCAGAAACATGATTTGATTGACAAAGAGATGTTTTAGTTGGAAAAGTCCAGAATGTAAGCTTGACAAATGAGCAAGCATGATATGGACATCACAGGAGAAAGAGAACTGAGGAATGACATGAGATTTTTTACAAAATTGCTTTTCTGATAATGCCACATTTCAAGCTGAATGATTAGCACTTACTCAGCAGATCACTATGCACTGACCTTGGCAGTATCACCAGGGTCAGATTTGCATATATATTCACATGCATGAATAATTCTCAAATTTTCCATTACATTAGCCACAGACAGGGGTTTTTTCTCTATCAACATGCATGAGTATCTTCTCTTGCCACCTTATTCCTCTTGAAAAGAAAATGGCAGGTTCCCCCTTACATTAACTCAGCACACTGGTGCAGTATCTCCTTATAGCTGTCTCCCTGAAAACCCAGTGCCACATTAAGCCTGATTTTTGTACAGTGATTCCCCTTCTTCTGTAGTTGTTAAGTAATAGCAAAACCATGATCATCACTGGGATGTGGTACCACCTGCTTTTGTGACATTGTCATTGACTGATACTGTGCAACTCTAAGAGCCTGATGTAGCCAGGTATTATCTATTAACACTAATAGTTATACCAGAGCAGCAAGCAATGATTGCTTATCGAGACTAATAAATAGCATAATGTCTATGCTCGGATACCTCATGAAGAAGAATTTTAACATTCAGAACAAATTTCTTTACAGTGAAGTTTTCTGCCTGTTTGCCATTTTTGACAGCTGAGACTGAAGTCCCTGTGACGGTGTTTCTGCAGCCGTACACTACAAGGGATACTCAGCTCAGCAAAAAGATTTCTGCATTTATTGTACGAAATAGGTTTCAGATTTTATGAATTGTGTATAGGGTCTCATATTCAGTACCATAGAGGAACTTGGACTGGAAAGGAGCTCTAGGAACTATTTGATTCAAACTCACAGCAGGTCTAACTTCAAAGTTATGTCAGGTTGCTCAGGGCCTTGTGCTGAATAGATATAACATATTGTCTCTGGGCCCCTCTTGTACTGTATCTACCAATTCCCTGTGAATCATTTTCCTTGTAGATATTTTTTTTTCCTTTGTCAATCAAATTCCCTTTGTTACAGATTATGATGATGGCCCTTCCTCCTTTTGCAAAGTCTCACCAAAAAAAAAAAAAAAAAAAAAAAGTGTGAACCCCATTTCTCTGTAACCTTTTGGTAGCTGAGGGCAGCATCTAGATTTCCTTTCTCGTCCTCTTCTCCATGCCAAGCAAAATCAGTTCTCTCAGACTCTCCTCCATCACGTACTCCAGACTCCTGACCAGTGTGGGGTTGGACACTTGGACATTTGCTTTTTTGCTGATCCCCCACTTGTTCTGAAGGTCCCCTGACTGGACACAGTACTTCACATGAGGCATCACAAGTGCCAAATAAATTAAAATAATCACTTTCCTTGACCTTCCGACTACTCTTTTTCTAATGCCATGTTTTATGCAGCTACTTTTATTTGCTACAAGAGCGTACTGCAGGTACGTGTTCAATTTTTTGTCTACATGGACACATCATTCTCAGCAAATGTTTTTTCTAGCCAGCTGGAGCTCAGGCTGTAGTACTGCATAAGGTTATTCTACTCCAGGTGGAAGAATTTCATTTGCCTTAGCTGAACTTCATGAAACTTCTCTCAAGCAAGTCTTATAGCTGAAATGCATCCCTAACCTCCAACATATCAACCTACAGATAATTTACATGGAAATTTGGTTCATCAGGTAGCTGGCTCAGAACACAGAGCATGCAAACAAGACATTTCTAAAGAATTAAGCAAATAGATTTAAATAACAGAGAAACTGCTATGTATATGGCTAACAAACTCCTTAGTCTGTGGCTAGCATCCCAGCACAGCAGAAACCTAAGCAGTATTTTTGATAATTGGGACTGGGGTTTTTGCAACACTGAAAACAGTAATATATGAGAAAATAACTTCATTCACTTATTTATATTAGACAGTGTAGAATTTCTTAAGGTAAAATCTGGTACTTAAGCATTACATTCACTTCAGTCATCTTTAGATGTATGTTGTAGTTTTCAGTGTATTTTGTAGGTCCATGTGGCAAAAGTATTTTTCCTGTATCTTTTCTATTTGCTGAGTTTGTGATTCTGAATTTTTCCTGCTTTTGGCATTTTTGTAGGTCATCCTTTAACCTACATCAGTATTGTTTACACGACATGAACAGTGCTTGCTGTACCTTGACTTATCACATTCACTTCCACCATTGTCAATTCAATTGGACAAGAAATGTTTATAGCCTTTTGGAAGGTCAGATATGATTTGAGAAGGAATTTCTTACCTATGTGATACTTGTTTCTATAACCAGGTCTCATCTTCATCTGATGCTATAGAATTCATGTACGCCAGTCAGCTACCTCAGGGCAGCTGCATGCTATCCTGTTCACACTCAAGCACTACATATGCTATATTTATAGCTGAAACCTTTAGTTTATGAAAAAGGTCTTTAATATTCTCATGCAGCAGTGTAATTATCATCTGCAGAGAGAAAAGGAGCAATCTATGCAAGCTCTTTCAAGTAAGCTGTATTCTTAGGTTTCAGAAAAAAAATTCTTGTCATTGGAGTGGTTGCTTTTAAAGAGTTGAGCCAAAGGATAAAAAGTATTCAAGGTTTATATAAGCTTTGAAGAAAGTGTGTAGGAGGGATCAAGGGAAGGAGGTCACCCTCCTTGCCAAGGTATGGACATCAGAGAGAACTACGGTCCTTGCACAATATATCTCTGCGTGGATGCAATGCAGCTATCATATGGAGGCAGCATCACTGCCACCACCAACAGCTGCCCAGATCAAAGCTGGCAGATATGTCCTTGAGTGTTTCTTTTTTCTTCTTTATAGAAGAACATCTCACTGGTGTTGCCTATCATCTAGGAGAAATACTGTGATACCACCGAGAGGACTGTTGGCACAAAGAATAAGGATAAAAAATCAGAAAAAGAAAGTAAAGATGTTCAAGCCAGGAGCTGGAGCAATGGGGTCATGTTCTGATTTGCCTTTAGGGGATTAAAGTCTGGTCTTTAAAACCCAGAATTTTGTATGTACCTTGAAGACTAATTGGTTTCATTGCCTTTTAAGTTGGACAACTGCACAAACTCTGAAGTGTTGTTAGGTTAGGGGGTCAGCCTTGTAACTGTACTGCATTCAGTCTGTAGATATTTTGCTGCATGCTTATAAAGAAAAAGGCAGGGTCCTGAAGTTAAATTCAAAATATATAGGAGCAAGTTCTCCCAATATAATTGCATATCTAACTGTTTTCTGTTGCAAAAGTAGCAGATTCATATCACTGGGAGTATACATGACTCCCAATTTTCTTCTTGTGTAAATTGATGTAATCCCACTTTGAGAGGTACTGAACAAAAGAAAAAAGGTGTAATTGGTAGGGACTGTCCTGGTGAAATTCCTAGTGTAAAAGGTAATTAGTCTACTAATTCCTTCATATCATGGATTAATCCTTGAGGGCAACAGTAGTAATTCATAACATAACTGTCTTATACATGGAGTTTCATCTGTGAAACCACAGAAATGGAAAGCTGGTGTTACATTTTATTGAATATCCCTACAAACTGGAGCAAAATACAGAACAGAAAGTGTCATATTATGGGTTAAAAAATGTAGATCTGTTAATAAAAAAAAAAAAAAAAGGAAGGGGAGCTAGAAGTGAATGAGGCAGAGAAATTTGAACATTAAATACCTTTGTCTTGGTTTCAAAATGAAATATTGACAGTAACCAGATCCTTAAATACATTAATTTAAAAAAATAAAGTGCACAAAAACCCCAGGCTAAATATGTTTTAGATGAGAGAGATGTGATCAGGTAAGGAAGTCCTGATACACCTTAGGGCACTAAAGGAACTAGACAATGTAATAGCTGAATCACTAGCAATTATGTTTAAGAATTGTGAAGATTGAAAACAAAATATTTTTAAATTTAACCCAAAAATTGGAATCATTTAATTTTAGAAGTAAAATAACCAAATTATTCTTTAAAATAAATCAAGCCAAAAAAACTTTTTTTTTTTTTTTTATAAAGCAAGTCATTTAAAGGGTAAGGGAAAGGTAGTAAATGCAACATACTTTGACTTCAGTATGATTTTTGGCACTGTCTCAAATGGTATTCCGTGATAATGTTGTTCTCAGAAGCATGCTGAGGAAGCATGGTGAAGATGAAATCATCATCAGGTAGGTGTGCAATTGGCTAGAAAAAAATCACTGAGAACATGTACTTATTACCAATGTTAGAAGGCATATTAAAAGCTGAGAGGAGACACTTTGGAGCTCTGTTATATTTGATATTATCTTTAGTGACAGAAGATGGTATAAAGTTTCAATTTTTGCTCTTTGCAGCTGATACCATGCAGGCAGGGACAGCAAACTGTTTAGACCAAGATCAGGATGAGAACAAGAACTAAATTTTGAAATAGAATCAATGTCATAAAATCAGAATGGTCAAAAAGGAAAAACAATGGATAACAAAAAAGGATATGAGATGTATCCAGGTTCACAAAAGCAAATACTGGTTTTACTCCACTTTTTGGTATGCTCTATGTAGAAGAAATAAGGCAACTAATCTGTTCTCATTTTACCACTGGTGAAGTCTCAGTTGAAACACTGCACTATGACAAAGATGTTGCCAAACTGGTGAGTGTCTAGAAAAGAACAAGAAGAGTGCTCAGAGACAAAAGAAACCCCACACAGTCCCTGCATGTGACTTTGATCCACACAAAGCAGGATGCAGATACAACAGATAAGGTAGGTACGAGAACCTTTACAGATCACTGGTGGATCACTGGGTATTTTAGCCCTGGTATTTAGGGACTACTGGGGGCACTATTATTTTGAACTCAACGCACTGGAGTGGATACTTGGTCTATGGGAGGTCAACTTTCATTCTGATTGCTATGGGTTAGATCAAAAGTATGCACAGTGTTGTGAACTGAAGCAAGATCCAGAGTGGGGTGGGGTGGAGGGAAAAAGGATGAGACCTGTACAGCATGATGGTCATTACATCATACTATCATCCCAGTGATTCATCATTCTTGGTGAAGAGTTGCCAAAGAAGCTATTTTCTATGCAGAGGAGTCAACAAAAATAGACCATTTCCAAAGCTCAGATCCATATGATTTTTTTTTAAGTGCTTAATTTCCAATAAATAAGTTCTAATTAGGTTTTCATTAGGGTGAAGAATTCAAAAAACCTATGGTTCCTGATTTCAAGTATTTAAAATGAACACTGGACTGCCCTCTTAGATATAAAATTTTTTTTTTTTTTAATAAGATTTTTAAATAAGTTTCAATTTTGGGGAAAACTTTTTTGTGAATCTTTATGTGGTTTTGATCTTCCTTTTAGTTTTGGTTCTTCAAAATCTCCCAAGCCAGGTTTCTTTATAAGTAATATCAGCAAAGTTTTGACCAGTGGTGATGCATCATGCTTTCTTATTTTGGACACACACAAAAATGACAAGATGTGACAGATGGGATTAAAATTCTTGCAATTTTTATCTATCTGGGAATTATTTGGGAGAAACTCATCACACTTATTCTTCACTTCCTCATTCTTACTGTCAGTTTATGACTTTCCCTACCTGGCACATGTCTTTGCTCAGGTCCTACTTGTCTTCCCTAGGATGATATTTCAGCACAGAGAGAAAAGAGGTCCCTTCTCATTCAGTGAAGTGGTACTAGTGGTACATCTAGTCTCACCTCTCAGCTGGTTTAGAGGCAATTTTCTCTGCAGTTTGGTTCCTTTTCTGATGTGGTGGGGATCTCTCCTCTACCCCACACACCTGCTAAGCAGCAACAAGGATAAACCAACTTCTAACTTGCTAAAACTGCCTTTGGCTCCTCTATGGAAAATCCCAGTCTGTCCCCACCATTGCAGTCATGAAAGAGAAAGACAATTCCACTCCTAAAAAGACTCGTTACTTTGTTTCTACAGCAGATCACAAAAAAAAATCACTCTCATTCTGATATCATAGGTGGGAACTGCTACGCTGGATCTCAGCAAGAGCTGCTTCTGGAAGAACTAAGCATATGTGCTTTGTCCATATTTCATCAAATCCATTCTTTTCTATCCCTCCATATGCCCAGACATCACATGCTTGTCCTCTTTTCTAAATCAACAAAAAGAGGAAACTCTTTCAGAGTCATTGTCCTTTACACTCTTCTCAGTCAAGACAGTGTAACGGTGGTAGGCCTATATTTCTACAGCTTCATAACAGCTTTTTTAAACCCCGTTTGATAATCTGCATCTTTTTTTAGCTTTCCATACCTAGTAGATTCATATCTACATCTGGAGTGCTGGCAGTATGTTATTTATCCATTATCTTGCCTATAATATATTAAAATGCAGTATTTTGAAGACTATATAAGAACTTGATAATTTATGATAATATTTTTATATGTCTGCACTGACAAAAATAAATGCGAGATAGTTATTTAAGAACAGAAAACCAAAGATGTTTCACAAACTGAATCAAGTTTTGCTGTTATATAGATTAAATGCACATTCTTTATTTGCTCTTAACCGCCTCTGCTAACTTGTGATGATTAAAGGAACATACATGGCTTATTTCAGAAGGTTTTATAAACTGAAGTTGGCAAATAGGAAATTCAGACTGGCAGACCAATTATAATTAGCTATGGAGCCAAGGTACAGGTGTCAGAATGTTATGAGAAGTGTTGTGTTGAGGCTTCCAGTTTAATACATTATAACATTAGTTGGCCATCACCTTTGGATCATGCTATGAATTCCCAAGTTGACTCCCAGAATATCAGGATCTTACAAGGACTTACACATGCGCATAACTTCCTACCTGAGGTAATTTCAATGATTTCACTAGGAATACTCACATGAATCAAGAATCTTGCTGTGTATGTTTCAATGAGACATTTGTGTTCTTATGCAGTCGAAGTGGCAGCAGCTTGTGTCAGCTGTGCATGGAGAAAGAGAAGTAATGCCACAAAATTGTGGAGTGGTCCATATCATTTCACAATGAATTCTACAGTAAAAACTATAGAGTGTGCAAAGGTGAGGGTCTTATGATACCTCTGTGGAAAGCAAAATGGAGACTAATAATAGTAATACAATTCAGGAAAAAATGGGATAGCTTTAAGTATAGGAATGATGGAAATAGAACAGAGCATATCAGCTTAAAGTACAAGCATTATGTATATCCAAATCCAAAAGTTTGGGCTATAAATTGAGAATTCAGTTGTGGAATTTGTGGAGAAAAAAAAAGCGCATTGACAATCACAAGACCAAACCATCCGTTTGACACTGAAAAAATGACTGCAGGATGCATCAGTTGGGGCATTTGTACTTGAAATACAAAAATACTCCTGTCACAGTGGTGGTGCTTCCTTAGGAATATCATGTGAAAATTTAGTCATTCTGTTCAAGGAAAAAAAAATCAGGCTGAGAGAATTGGATGAGAGAACTGTCAGAATTATCAAGGGAACTGAGCTTTTTTTCATATAAGGACTTGTTCTGGTTTTGGCTGGGATAGAGTTAATTTTCTTCCTAGTAGCTGGTATAGTGCTCTGTTTTGGATTTAGTACGAGGATAATCTTGATAACACCCTGATGTTTCAAGTGTTGCTAAGCAGTGCTTATACCAGTCAAGGACTTTTTCAGCTTCCCCTGCTCTGCCAGGGGCACAAGAAGATGGGAGGGGGCACAGCCAGGACCGCTGACCCCAACTGTCCAAAGGGCTATTCCAGACCATATGATGTCATGCTCAGTATGTAAAGCTGGGGGAAGAAGGAAAGGGGGGATGTTCAGAGTGATGGTGTTTGTCTTCCCAAGTCACCATTACGCGTGATGGAGCCCTGCTTTCCTGGAGATGGCTGAACACCTGCCTGCCCATGGGAAGTGGTGAATGAATTCCTTGTTTTGCTTTGCTTGTGCAGGTGGCTTTTGCTTTCCCTATTAAACCATTTTTATCTCAACCCATGAGTTTTCTCGTTTTTACTCTTCTGATTCTCTCCCCCATCCCACCACAGGGGAGTGAGTGAGCAGCTGTGTCGTTCTTAGTTGTTGGCTGGGGTTAAACCATGACAGGACTAAAATAGCCCGATTTCTGTGGTTTTCCAATGGAAAGAAAAAAAGGCGATAAACCCATTCTTTTAAATGTGTAACAGACTGGCATGGGGAAGTCGTATATAAACTCATCAATGATTTAAAACAAATGGCATTTAATTGGACTGAAAACCAATAAAGTATAAGCCTGAAATTGTGAGGATATAGGTGTCAAATGACAGAAACTTTAAATAGGAATTGCGTAGTACTGGAAATCAAAATCCTGATATATCAGGATAGAATAACAGTGATTTGGGAAAAGATTATTCAGTATCAGAGGATTAAACATTATAACAGAAGGTATTGACTGTAGTTGGACATACCTTCTGTAGTCCTTAAACAGATGAGAAGTTAAGGTAACACTTATGCACCAAATAAGAAGCAGTTTTCATGCAGTCTACATCCTGTATCCCCATCCAGATTTAAATTTCAGCCATTTTCTGATCATGAGCTCTTCTGTGGTTAGGATGCTTCTCAAAACAAAATCCTGTAACAGAAAGATATATATATATATATATTAATTTTATTATATACAAGCCCATGAATAAAATAGTTTTAGCTCAAAAGACTGAATGTGTCAAAGTTTTTGACATTAGTGCTGGAAATGAAATATTTTTCAGAAAGCAAATGCCCTTAGAAGTCCCTCATAAACAATCCAGCCAAACTATTCCAAACTAGTTAATAGGTACTAGCACTTAAATTTAAGGGCATGAGCCACTGCTCACATACCAATTTTACACTAGTGTAATTCCACTGACTTCACAAAAATACATCAGAAACAAATGTGATGTGGCTCAGAATTAAGCCTGTGCTAGGCTTAACTTTGAAAGAAGCCAGCTGAGCTTGTGCAGGGAAATATCAATATGGTAAGCTACGCAGGAAGTGATCTTCTGTGGACTCAATTAAGCTTTCAAGTCCGTTACACCACAAAGTGTGTTAATGGATATTTTCCAATTTCCAGAGCTCCATATAGTATGTGAATCTCCATTATAATGGGATTGGTGCTTTCATTTTTTTTTTTTTTATTGTAGTAGATCATTAACATTTTAACATCTTGTTTTACAAATCTCCAGTTTTTACAGCACTGGGAAAAAATTTGAAAATGTGTCCAGCTGCATTTATTTCAAAGCTCTTTTCTGCATCTCAAATTGATTGCCTATATAATTTCCATAACACAAATGAAAACACAACAGTATTAGTACTTATTAAGTATGAATTTCAAGGAAAATAACAAATTTCAATGGAAAAAACAAAGAAAGCAAGGCTTCTGAAACTTTTAGTGTATCTTAAATAACAACTATAGGGAAAGCAGTCTAAGGTAGTAGTTCCTTTCTAGAAATAAAAGAGATTTTTAAAAATTTTAACACACCATATACAGCTGAGATAAGAAAGGAATTATAAATCTGAGTTAAGAGAGCATTTTATTCTTCAGCACTGCTTAAGAATAGTATTTAAACAAAATGTCATTAATACTATTTTCAGAAGCAGCCCATTTCTCCAAGCCTTTGAATAGTCCCCCAGCCCAACGTGCATTCCAGCTCCCTGCGAAGTTCCTTGCTGCGTTACACAGCTGTGTCCTCATGTCCCCAGGAGATCAGTGGCGGATGAGTCAGATGAGAAGTAGCCCTGCAGAACCAGCCAGGTAAATTGTGAATCAGCTCCACACCTGCACTTCCCTGTGCTGTTGAGTCCTCTCAGCAGCCTTGGCTTCAACAGCAGTTAGAAGTTTTATATGAGGTGCTCAGTGCAGTCTAATATTTAAATTCTGGATGAAAAGGCTGTGCCAAAAATCCAAAATAAACTTCAGTGAAGGAAAAATGGTGTAATTTCTCCTTTTGGGGACATGTTTATGCTCAGCTCCCGAGGTTTACGGGCAATTTACAGCAACATGTAACATACACCAATTAATTTGCTTTGCTGTGTCAGCTACATGCCCACAGTATAAATTCAGAAAACTGTATTTCAAAAATAAAGTGTTTGACTAGTAATATATTGGATTCAAGAGGAATTTGAGCCGGCATTCTCTGAGTATATTCTGAATCCCTCGTTATTTCATTATCTAAAATTGCAATGGTCATATTTCTTGTCTAGCCCTATTCAGGTCCTCTGCACAAACTGAATTTCATCCATTAAGCAGATTGAGGATCCTACTACATTGTTAGTGTCAGTGTCAGCAATGATTTATGTTTAGGAGAATGTGGGCAAATGTGCTCAGATTCATATATAGTGGTATTGTCCAGAAACTGGTTCTCATTGGTGGAAAAAATATATAATTTCATTTTAAATTAGTGGCCTATTATCCTCTACTTTGGCTTTATTAAGAGCTAATAATTACTCTGCTAGCCTTGCTCAGTATGTATTATTTCATCTCTTGTTATTAACTGCTGGAATTACTATCCTTGCAGTTTGGAAAGAGCTCAATATTCTTTCATTCGACAGATGGCTTACCAAAATCTGGGTAAGTCTTAGCCATGAGGAAAAAACCCTCTCCAAAACATTAACCCCAAGAAAATTAATACTACAGCTATCTGAAGATACAGCTATTTTTTAGTATTATGCTGCAGCTAGCAATAGAAGATAAAGTCAGGTTTTCTGTAACGCTTTTCTCCTTACACTCCCAAATGGCATGGATCAAGTAGGATGTAAACAGGTCGCCTCAGTGTGCTGCAGTCTTGGTACCACTTTTCTAAATTAGATGCCTCCTGCCATGTTCTTTGGGAGATGTAGCTTCCACTTTACTTCCAAGCAAGTCGACATGAAATAAGACCTTGCAATTCTCATTCAGAAAATCTGACCTTACTCTGAACTTTTCAATGCCAGTGCAGCCTTCTGACCATCCAGGCAACTCTTTAGGACTTGGACCTCCACAATTTCTTTCATCAGGCAGACTTGCAGGAAGAGGTAACTGGCTTTCATTAAAAGACAGAATAGATGGAAAACATGAATGAACTTTTCAACACAAACCTGAAATAGAAACTGGAACCTTCAAGATAGAAGCTGAAAACTGCTTTAATTTTGACTTATGTGACTGAAATAATAGAGGAGAAGGGAGCAGTTGTGAAACAGTGGAAGAAAGCAGCATGTTATCAAAGGAGAAGGGGTAAGTCATTAGCACTTCCTGTATGTGTGGGTAATTACTGCTTACAGAAAATTAGAAGGGTTAGCTGAAGATCTGGGATTTTTATAACCAGTAGTTTTAACAATTAATTATTTGTGAGAGTCAGATCCAAGCCATCTTGGTCAAAATAAGTAGTCTTCCCCAAAAAGTGTCACATTGACTTGAGCTTACCAGCTTGAAGACCAGGATGCTTATTATTGCGGGTAAGAGTTCAAGATCTGGCCTTACTTTTGGCACAGATGGTCATTTTGTGGATTTAATCACTTCTAGCCCTGAGACATACTGTTGTCTAAATATAGGTCATAGGCCTGCACAGCCACTGCCAAAAATTGTCTTCATACCCTTGATTTAGGGTATTCATTTGTACACAAGCAGCGTTGGTGCAATATGATTACAGTTTATGGAGCTTTGTCATACTTCCTCTATTTTTTATTCTCCTTCCTACTCCTTTTCCTCTTACATTCATCAAGCAGGCAGAGCTGAGAGGGGAGGACAAGTTGGGCAAGTCCCCACATCCCCCAGGAACGACTGGGGGAAGAGGACATTCCTTCTACTGTAAAGGGACAAGCTCCTGGTCTGTCATGCTGTTCATTTCAGTGCCAGTAGCCCTGTTTTTAGTGCTGGTAGTGGACAGTCTTGCCAGGGTATTGCTCATTCACTCCTGCTTTCCTCCACATGCAATCCACATGTGAAAGACACCAGTTACAAATTCTCAGCAATCTCTTCTACTTGACTGTTATCACCTTAAACAAATTGCTCACTCCAGACCTTATCTTCCTTTCCTTTTTCAAATCAGAACTTCCATTGTGTTCAATGGGACCTTTGATTATGAAGAAAAGAGTTTAATGTGAAAAGGAAGATATAGGTTATTGTTCTCTGATCATTGCTGTGGCATTCATTCTCAAAGGTAGCACAGAAATTTCTTTCAAATGTACTTGCTAGTTTGGACAAAATTATTTTAATCAATAAAATTGCTTTCTTTTTGTCAAAAATGTTCGGTGCCATCTGCACACAAGAATAAGAAAATACTACAACCCTTGTGGTAAGATAAAATAAATATGATTCACTGGATATTGAGTGATTTGAAACATACCGTAGCATTGACTGATTTGGAAAAAAGACAAGAAAATAAATGATTCAACTTTTTCTTAACTCTGCCTTTCAAAAAGCTAAACCACTGTGTTGCTATGTAAATAAAGTATGGCTAGCCTGAAGCTGAGAAGTACAGCTAATTACATGATTTTCTAAGACAAGCCATGCTAATTTGTTCTAATGTTTACATTTCCATTTTTATGAGTTTCTCTAGTTTCCACAAAGTTTATAATTCTGTTCTAAATCTAATGAAAAACATGGTGAAGCTTGACTTGTAATAAATGTAGAACTCTATGACCTAGTGATTTTAACTGTAGTTATTCTACAGGATATTTTTAGTAAGAATGATATTTTAAGGCATAAGGAACACTTCATAAAGTAGATCAACGACCTCTGGATAATAGAACATTAATGGACTGACTGGATGCACTACTCCTACTTTAAAGGACGCATGCTCACCTGAGTGTCTGGATACATAAAAAAGCCAAGAATTATTAAACAGGCAGGTCAACTACCCTTTATATGTATGTGTACAGATTTGTGCTGATTACTTTTCCTTGTTCCTCCAAAATCATCAAAAATATGCTGTACCCTGGGGGTTACTAAATTAAAATTCAAGTGCAGGAACACAAGTCACGTAGATATAAACTTTCAAGCTTGTCTGCATTACAAAGATTTCTGTGCCTGACAGTGAGTATTAAGCATGAGCTGGTTGGCAAAATAATACCTACTGCTTTGTAGTAATGAAAAACAAAATGAATAACGTGCAAATTGAATCTCCCTTGGGATGCAGTCAATCACTAGCTGCCAGGTTCTACGGTAAAGAAGAGTCACAACTGAATGGTAGCACTGAAGAATGAGAAGCTCATCAGTCTGTGTCAGTTGCAAACAATATACTGATATAAAGAAATAGTATCTTTATCTTTGAGGGATAGTACTTGTTTGCTAACAAGGTAAAACAGTTTAGAAAAGAAAAAACTAATAAACCCAAAAGTAACAATCAAGGAGATCTGAGGGACAAACATGACCATCTAAGAAAGAATCAGTACTTTATTTCATTGATATCTCTTCTTTCGATTCTTTTGATTCACTTGGACACAGCTTTTTTTATTTTATGTGTCACCTGTTGTTCCTGGGAAGAAGGAAATTGTTAGTCATAAAGTTAAGAAGTGAAATGTATTAATGTAGTATTTTTCCTTTGTGTAAAAAAGATGGTAATGAAAGCAGAAAACTAATGGTTTCTCTTGGTGATTATTACCGCTCCAGAATATGGTAAGTGAATTGAATATTATATTGTGCATATTTAGCATTTAACCTGATCTTCTTCATCAGGAGGCACAGAACATTTACGTATCCAAAGCTGTACACTTGAATAATTATTTAATAGCCATAAACAATGGTTCAGCCAAGTGGTAATTATCTGTAGAACAAATTATTTTTAGGAGACTGGATATTCACTATACTAAATTGTTAAATGTCTTCAATCATGCTTACAATAAGTTTTAATGGAAATAAAGTGTTATGGGATTTTTTTACAGATCTAACTTTGCTTGACATTGTTAGTGTGACTTTTGGACTCATCATTCATTTTTCTGGCATTCAGAAATGTTCCCTATCTCTTGCTTGCTGTTTCCCCATGCTTATACCTGCACACACACACGTCATTTGGGTCCTTTAACTATCTGCCTCTTTTCAGTCACAAGGCAAAAATGAGGAAAAACATATTCAATCCTTCATTTTCCTCTCCAGTTCCTGAAGATGTTACTAGAGAGCAAGCCCCTTGTGGACCAGAGACACTGTAAAAATAAAAGGGCAAAAGGAAGAATTCTCCAGGGCATACAGATCTGTTTGGTTCCATCTAGGTCAGTGGACACATTACAAATGTACATCAGTGTTGAAAAGCATCCGGACTGGGGACCCTGCAATGTCAGTCATTAAGACATGCTTGCAAATTACTAGCTCAGACAGGTTACAGGTTAAATAAAAATAATAATAATGTAGATTTGTACCTTGTCCCTCCTCATTAGGCAGACCTGTCAATATCCATAAATAGCTGTAGCAAGTTACACCTTTTATGAATAATAAACAAATAAATATTTGATTAGAACTCTGAGTGGGTGGCCTGCCTAACAGGACACTATTAAGGACATTCTCCATTAAGGACAACCTCTGAATAATAGACAACACAAACTGCTCAATTCTGTCTTTAATGTAAATTTTATAGTGATCAAAAGATTGAAGATAAACAATTATGACATAAGAAAACACCATTTCATTTCTCTTTGAATACTCCATTTAGGGATTGGTTTCTAAGAGCTCTAAAATCCTCAGGTATACGCGGTTCACCTTGGAATTTAGGCTACATACAGATGGTTTTTTTGGGCAATCGTCATTCTTCTGGAAAGAATGCTGTCAACTGAGCAATTGCATTATTGCTACCTGTTTAATACAGCTCCCACTCCAGGCACTACCACCCCCTCTGATCCATAGATGGTTGATTGTGTGAGTGGTCCCTAAACAATTCCAACTAAAATAAACCAGACTAAATTTAGCAGTTTAAAGACCAGCCTTTTGCACTTTGGAAAGAAGCACAGAGTTCATTCTCTGGCCCTAGAGAAAAGCAGTAGGTTATGACATGATACATAGACACCTTTTCATTCAAATCAAAGAAGCTTCCTCCAGAGTGCCTGCAGAAGAGTTCCTGGCCCATGTACTGCTCCCTCAACCATACCTGAGTGCTGTCGATGATGGTCTGATGTCTGGCTAAAACATGCCAGAGAGAATGCTAGCAATTAATCAGCGCAGACAGTCCCAGGAAAGTGCTCAGACCTGAGTCCTGGCCCTATTTAATTTACTAATGTAGAGGTAAACGTTGACAAGCATCCCACAAATCAGGTAACTGAAGCTGACGGCCTGTGCCAGGGCCAGGTCTAGGCTAGAGGCAGGTGGGATGGGTGGAGCAGAAAGTTCCTGCTTTATTACAGAATGCTCCTCTCCCTCATCTGGAATCAAACCCCAGATCCTCACCTCTTCCCATGTCCCTTTTACAGCTGAGCACGCAGAGGATGGCCACAGTTAGCTCAAGCAAGACAAACCTCTATAACTACAAATGCCATTTCCACTGAAAATCAGTCCAGATAGATGCTAATAATATTCTGTATAAAGAAATCTCTTTTTTTTCAGCTTAATTATTGGGAGATTTAGGAAAGAATGCAACCTTTCTGCATAAAAAAACTCCTAGCAAACCAACAAAAGATAACTGAAAACAAAGGGGAAAAAGAACCATTATGTTTCCACAATCAAGTACTCAAAAAGGGGAAAACATCTGAATTAAAGTTTTCTGTGTGATTTTATTCATTATGTTTAATAACAGGAATAGCAAGAAATATTTCTAATTTCATTACTTAAAGTGTTTCAGGGATGTAAGAAGTCATGCATGTGATAGTGTTCCTTCATTGGAGGTACCACCTAACTTAAATAATAATGCAAAGGATTAGCACAGCAGCTTAAAGCATATGTGCCTATTAAAGTGTGTGCAGGAAGGCATCGTGTTGTCCTCAACCCTAGAACATCAATTGTATGTTTGGTTTGGAGACTTGAAACTTGTTTTTGGAAGTACCTAAAAACCTTATCTTTTAAAGAAGTTGTTATGTGTGAATTTTATGACCGTTATTTCCTACTTTTAAAATGTAGGAGTTGAACCCTGAAGCCATATTGAGGGAAAGTGTATAAATAGCACTGTTGTTATTATCAATAAAAATAATAAAGTGGCTAAGAAAAATCTGTTACTTCATATTTTGATATAAGCAATAGATACATATCATTTTCAGTTAAAGCCCTAACTGTGGTCAGACCCTACATGGACCACAAAGAAGGACCACTCAACTTCATGTCCTTCAGGAAAGATTAGTTACTGCTGTGCTTTGTACACTGGCTATCTTTTGTTCCAGGTACAACTGATACAGTTATGGCAAGGCTTATGTTTTTCTCACCTCCAGCCACCTTGATGAGTTGTATGTTTTGAGAAGCAGTATGCTGAATTCAGCAGTATGCTGAATTCACTTAGCACATTTTAAAGAATTGTCTTGCATTGGCAGTTGGTATATTTTCTGAATGGATAATTTATTACCTAGGTTTGTACTCTACTTACATTTCCTATGAATTTCTTGTAGAAAAACAAACATTTCTGTTTATTCTCTCCATCTCTCTGAGTGATCCTGGCTCATAAATTGAAAGTTCTGCCAGTCATAAATTGCTTCACTTCCTCCAGCAAAATACTACAGGACACTTTCTGAAGAAAATGTAAATTATTTACATTATTCTAATACCATCAGTCTTTATACATGGGCTAATATAAAGTTATGTTTAATTAATGAACTTCTTAAAGAAGGCCATCAGACCATTAAAGGACATAAAATATTTATAAGGAAAAACAGAAACTAAAATTATTGCTTTCAGCATAAACATTCCCAACTGTCAGGCTTTGTGTTTGGAAACACATCACTCAGGAGGCACCAAAGTTGGAGGTAAAACAGGTTAAAAACTTTCTTCCCAAACTCTTGGTTATTCCAGTCAGGTGTCAAGTACAAGCTGCATTTTTTTCCTCCTTTGATTACATTGATCATCATGGTGATGATGAATTGGGTAGAGCAAACCAAGAACAGTACAAAAAGACTTTCTGTTCTGTCAGGCTGTTTCTTATTTTTAATGACAATGATATTTAGTTGAGATCATTGCCCAGAACTTATCAAATATTGTTGGAGATGTAGCCTAGAGCTGACTAAAACCTATCTTCAATATCAATAAAAAGATTAATGTCACAGACAAAGACAGTGCACTGTACACCTTCAGAAAGAACCTCCACTATTACTCTTATTGTCACCAAAGATTTAGCCTAAGAAAATGCTCTAAACCATAATTTAAGAGTACTAGTTTCACACAGGATTTTCCACGCCTGTTAGATGAGATCTATTTAACAATTCACCTTGTCCTGGCCAAAGTGAAACTCCATCATACTCTGCAGTGTTTTTAGCATGTGCCTTGCCCCACATCCTTGCCTGAAGCAAATCTGGAAGCCCAAATCTTTGTTCTGTGCAGGTTCATAGAAATCTTATAACTGGTTTTGGTGAGACCTCAGCAAATTCTCTGAGCAGTCTCTCAAAGTAATGCTATTTTAATTTCTCTTCATTTAGTATCATTTTCTTGGATTTCCCTTTATATGTCTAAGCTACTTGGCAAGACAGTTCAGGTTATTGTAGAGTGTGTTATTTGTTGATATGATGCTTTTACATGTTACAGTTATGTCTATCTGCAGTCTGAAAGCTATTTAAAACAAAACTTAATTGTTGAACATTCCCGGTCACTGCAGTTGGATGGGCATAAGGTATAAAGTTTCCTTTGGGTTAGACTCTGAATTTACAAATGCCCTGTTGTATTGGGTTTATATGACAAGTTTTTCATAGAGGTGGGGCTGCAGAGGTGGTCTCTGTGAGAAGATACCAGGAGCTGCCACCATGCTAGACACAGCCGGTTCCAGTTGGCTCCAAAACAGACCCACCATTGGACAAAGCAGAGCCTATCAGTGATGCTGGTGGCACCTCTGTGATAACCTATTTAAGAAAGGGTAAAAAAACTCTCTGAAGCAGCTATGAGAAAGGAATGAGAGGATGTGAGAGGAGCAGCCCTGCAGGCACCAGAGTCAGTGAAGAAGGAGGGGGAGGAAGTGCTCCAGGTGCCAGAGCAGAGATTCACCTGCATCCTGCGGTGAACACTGTGGTGACGCAAGTTGTCCCACTGCAGCCCATGAAGCACCACGGTAGAGCAGACATCCACCTTGCAGCCTGTGGAGGACCCCACACTGCAGCAAGTGGACATGTCCTAACTGAAGCTGCAGCCCATGGACAGCTTGCGCTGTAGAAGGCTCCTGGCAGGAGCTGCAGCTTGTGGACAGGAGCAGGTTTTCTGGCAGGACTGTGCCCATGGGGACCCAGTGGAGCAGTCCATTCCTGAAGGACTGTACCCCATGGAAAGGATGCACATTGGAGCAGGGGAGGAGCATGAGGAGGAAGGAATGGTAGAGACGACGTGTGATGGCCTGACCACAACCCCCATTCCCCATTCCCTTGTGCCTACTGTATTATTAATTGGCAATAAATTAAATTACTCTTCCCCAAGTCGAGTCTGTTTTGCCCATGATGGTAATTGGTGACTGATCTCCCTGTCCTTACCCATGATGTTTTCATGTTATTTTCTCCCCCTGTCCTGCAGAGAAGGGTGGCTGAGTGACAGCCAGCCAAGGTTAACCCACCACACCTGTCCTTTTGGAATCATCTTTGCCTTGGTAATTTACATAGGATATATGGAAGTAGTCTCTAAAGCCTGAGGCTTTCAATCATCCCTGAAAAAATATGCTGAAATTTCTTAACTGATCCTTAATTGATCTTTAATTGATCTGCAGCAATCTTCACTGCTCACTTGCCCCAAAACACTTAGCCATTCTCCAAATCTGGACTGATATATTGTCGCAGAAACAGTTTTGTTTTCAAAAGCAAGAGATTGGCATGGTGATGAGGAATAACAGGCCAGAAACGACACCAGCAGTCAAGGCTCCATATACTGAAGTATTTGCTGTGGTACCTGATAAAATTTGATAGTATTGCTCCTGACTTAGAGGCAGAAATCAGTTAGCAAATACAATAGAGGTTTTTATTTCTATTATTTGTCTGTATAATGGCCAGAAATCTGTCATTCTTTCCACTTCCAAATTTCCCATTAATCAAATGGATATGCTCTCACTGCTGTAGTTTTCAGACATGTCCTGAGCTAAAAACAGTATGAAAAATATTGCTCTCTATGACAGAACCATAGCCAGATATTTTGATTCAGAAGCTTGCATTCATGTGTTGTTTTTCATGATGCTATTTTAGATAATACCTTCAATTTCCCTAGTGCAATGCATTGATGCTTCTCTAATGGGTTATCCTTGGCCTCTGAGGTGCGTGACTGTCCTTATATGCCAGCGCAAAAGAAATCATGGAATCATAGAATGGATAACAATTTCTTACTGAGCTACTGTAATGGGGTTTGACTGTTGCCAGAAACAACAGCGGGGCTGTATACAAGTAGGGGTTGGTGTGAGCACTCTAAGGTTGTTCTGGTGCTTGATCTGTGAGGGCACCATGCACGGGACAGTCAGCCACAGCAGGGTTTCCCCCGGGCACCTTGGGAATGGGTAATGTAGAAAGCTCCTAGGAGCAGGTTTCAGAAGTGGTCTTAAATGGTCCTTCAGGGCAATTTAGTCCTTGAAACTCTGTTCATCACAGACCAATGTGAGGAGAGGATTACATTAGCGTATGAAACTCTGGCCAAAATAGTCTGCTGTATTTGTGAGGAAGGAGTTCATCATCCCACTCAGTTACATTAGAGAACACTATAAAACTAACCACCCCATTTTTTTTTATCAAAATATGTAGTGTTCATCATAAACAGGCAAGATAATTCATTTGCAAGATAATTTAATTATTACAGACAAAGTACTAATGCTTTCCACATGGCCATTTGGCACCTAGCAGCTCAAAAAAAATACCCCTACTAAGTTTACTTTCTAAAAGGTCCTGAACACTAACAGACCTGATTTATTCATTGTTTCTATTACAGAGGCAAAGCAAAGAATACCTGATAAACTCTGCTTTCATTGGGACATAAGCACAGCTTTTTGGAAGCTGACAGTTCAGATGAAAACCTGACAGGAGGTCAGCAACCCTTCAAGAGCCTGTGGACACAGAGTGGTCAGAATAAACTCAAACTTAACAGCTTGATAAGACAGACTTTTCCCAAAGGCTAGGTCTGTTAATAACTCCTGCTCACATCATTTTCCATAATACTCTGGAGAGCTTTCTAACATTTCAGTTGTGAAGTAACCATAAGGCATGCTTAAGCAACTACACGTTACAAGAAACACAGTGAAGTAAGAAGGATCCTTATCTTAATTGCTCTGGAAAAAAGAAATCTTAAAAAATATCGTGTTGTTTGTCTTTCTTCATCCACTAAATGTAACTTAACAAGCCTCTACCCTGCCACACCTACAGTGTACAAATTTTTGTACAATTTCTCGCTGACCTCAGGCAAGCTGTTATAACTTAGTTTCCTAAGAATTCAGAAAAAAACCACAACCAACTATGTGCCTGCTATTCCATAGAATAACATCAATATTTTAATCATTGTGAGGAAAACGGAGGTCTTGGTATTGAAACCAATGTAAGAACTTGTCAAGATGGGATTTTTTTTTTTTTTTGTGAACACTTTAAGTGTCTTGGCATAAGTCACTTTTCATGTAAGAACTAGAACTCAGCAAATTGTACTTTAAAATATAGGTTTAATATAGCTACTATGATCTGCAAAATAACTTGTATCAAAATAAAACCTTTTTTACCAAACACAAATGAAGAAAACAGCAGAAGGAGCAGTTTCTAAGGGGGATGAGAATTGCCAGAAAGAAGACACAAATGAAGAAAGAAATTGATTGGGTAGCAGAATTTGAAAGAGGTGATGGAATGAAATGGTAGAAAAACAGTGACTTGAAATAAACTGATGAGAGGAAAGATCCTGGAGAGCAAAAAGAGGTATTCAAGTTTCCAAACACTCACTACTGAAAGAGGATGTGAGGGTGGACATACAGCTGCTTCTGTTCAAATTCTGGCATGCCTGACCTTTGAAAATGTAGATTCTGTTTTCACATGTGAAATACGTATGAAAAGAAAAATACTTTCTGAAGAAAATTTAAAAATATGTAAGCAGTTAACCAAACAGGTTAATGCCACAGAAAAATGTTCATGGAGATTTACTCCTGTCCTCAAAAATTGTCTTGTAGAAAGTTACCATACCTTAGACTATGCTTGATATCTTTCTTCATATGTTTTCTTGATTTCAGTAATGTCTACCTGTGGTGTAGGAGAGTCTAGAGCTAGTGGAAAGGGGGAAATATTTAGGTAAAAAGATATATTTGTAATTTCTGATAGCACTGTCTAGTTATCATCTCCAACTTCAGGACACAAAGCCCAAAATAACAGCCAAATCTGATGGCAAACAAAAAAATCAATATCAGTGAAAATACATTTTACCTATTTCTTCTCTCGTCTCTTTACTGACATTCTTGGGTTAGTATTACTGTTGCTGTATGCAGACACTCACCAAGAGAAATCCCACTTAATTTCATGTAAAAACCTGTTATTGCCAGAGGCTGTTTATTTTTTAAAAACTCTGTACCTCAGGATGTGAAAGTATTTGCCAGATTTACTTTATTCACTTTTAATCATGACCCCAGGCTCATATAGGTTTGACTCTCTAAGTATTTTGGATCTTGTAGGACTGTGGGTATACAAGTTATGAATTCATACTGTATTGAAAGTTTTCTGGGGTAAACTTAAAACAGTGGTCTGAAAAAATTTATTTTAAAATTTCATGTCAGAAGATTTAAACACTGTCTACTGTAAAACAGCACTACTAAAGTTTTCAGGATCAAACCCGTTTAATCACTAAACCAATGAAAATAGAATGGGCTAAAGCACATGGAGGCCAGGGAGATAATTCGAGATAGCCAGCATGGCTTCACCAAGGGCAAGTCCTGCCTGACGAACCTAGTGACTTTCTATGATGGTGTGACAACAACAGTGGACAAAGGAAAACCAGTGGACGTCATCTATCTGGACTTCTGCAAAGCCTTTGACACCGTCCCCCACAACATCCTTCTCTCTAAATTGCAGAGCTATGGATTTGACGGGTGGACTGTTCGGTGGATAAGGAACTGGCTGGATGGCCGCATCCAGAGGGTAGTGGTCAATGGCTCAATGTCCGGATCGAGACCGATGATGAGTGGTGTCCCTCAGGGGTCCATACTGGGACCGGTGCTGTTTAACGTTTTCATCAATGACTTAGACAGCGAGATCGAATGCACCCTCAGCAAGTTTGTGGATGACACCAAACTGAGTGGTGCGGTTGACACACCAGAAGGACGGGATGTCATCCAGAGAGACCTGGACAGTCTGGAGAGGTGGGCCTGTGTGAACCTCATGAGGTTCAACACGGCCAAGTGCAAGGTCCTGCACCTGGGTCACGGTAACCCCCAGTATCAGTACAGGCTGGGGGAAGAAAGGATCGAGAGCAGCCCTGCCGAGAGGGACTTGGGCGTGCTGGTGGATGAAAAGCTGGACATGAGCCGGCAATGTGTGCTGGCGGCCCAGAAGGCCAACCGTACCCTGGGCTGCATCAGGAGAAGGGTGGCCAGCAAGTCGAGGGAGGTGATTCTGCCCCTCTACTCTGCTCTGGTGAGACCTAACCTGGAGTACTGCGTCCAGCTCTGGAGCCCGCAGCACAAGAAGGACATGGAACTGTTGGAGCGGGTCCAGAGGAGGGCTACAAAAATAATCTGAGGGCTGGAGCACCTCTCCTATGAGGACAGGCTGAGGGAGTTGGGCTTGTTCAGCCTGGAGAAGAGAAGGCTGCGGGGAGACCTGATTACGGCCTTTCAGTATCTAAAGGGGGCCTATAGGAAAGATGGGGATAATCTTTTTAGTAGGGCCAGCTGTGACAGGACAAGGGGGAATGGTTTTAAACTAAACCAGGGTAGGTTTAGACTGGATCTAAGGAAGAAATTCTTTACAACGAGGGTGGTGAAACACTGGAACAGGTTGCCCAATGGTAGTGGAGGCCCCATCCTTGGAAACATTCCAGGCCAGGTTGGATGGGGCTCTGAGCAACCTGATCTAGTTAGTGGTGTCCCTGCTCACTGCAGGGGGGTTGGACCTCTCAGGGTCCCTTCCAACCCAAAACATTCGATGATTCTATGGTTCTATGATACTTACTGGTTATAGGATTGGGAAAAATTAAACAAATTATAGGAGGCTATATACCTTTAAGAGATGTTAATACCTTTAGTGACACCTTCTACATGAGTTGCACCATTCATAAGAAGATGTATAGGGAAGTCATCCAACTGCAGATGCGTGTAAGACTTTGTAGGATGTGGCTTTCTTTATGTTTAGAAGAAGAATACAGAGCAACTTTTTTTTCTGTATGACTGTGCCCCTCCTTTAGCATTTGATTAAAATAAAAAGTACCCCACAGGTTCAATTAATTGTAGAAGCATGCACTAAATTGCACAAGAATGCATTATCTGTAATTGCCAAATGTTGAAAGAAAAGTAAAATGAGACAATTCTACATTTCTAGCTAATGTTTTTATCAATTTCTATTCAATTTCTGATCCATGGCAAGAGAAGAAATTAATTACTTCACTTCTATGAGTCTTCTTTTGACTTTGGCAATATTCTCTGGAGGAAGATTTTTTCTTGTGAATCCGTGCAGTCTCCTGCATTTTTTGTTAGTCTATGAACAGGAGACGTGTCAAGTAAGACACATAGTAGAAGTAAACTCAGGAACAAAGTTAAAAATATCCACAAAACTTAGGAGCAGACACTAGCGTATAAAGTACAACCTTATGTCAGGCACTGCACCAGGAAAAGTCTAGCTATGCTAGAGAAAGAATGAATCTTAGAAGCCAAATCACCAATTTTACTCCTTCTTTGTGAAAGGTCTGTGTTGCCTACCTAAATAAACAAGAACACCAGAATCACAATTCATTAGGAGAAGGTGGGAAGTATAATGAAAAAGACCATGTCCATATTTACTGTTGCATTTACACTCCATCCCACCCAATAGTAGAGGGATAGTAGCTGTTGCTTGCTCAGGTACTTCAAGATCCATAGTGGCAGGTGTCATTGTTCCTCTTCATGGCTCTGACTGAGTATAATACTACTCAAATTATCTTTAAGAGAGAACCCACTAACATATATAATGCTACTTTCATTATTTTCATACATAGAAAAAAGATTTAGTGGTAAAGGTTGGGAAGTTAAGGAAAAAGTGAGAATTTTGGCTGTAGCTTGAACTTCTCTAACTGGCTCTGGCCAGAATTTGCTTTTTAAATGCAGAAGAATATAAAAAAAGTCCTTCTTCTGAGAACTATCAGTCATAAAAGAACAAAAGAAAGTTCTTTCCAAAATCTTCACTGATGGATTATGCAACCAGTAGCAACAGTAATTTTTTACCTCCATTAAAAAAACTTGTTCCGTATCTTGCAAAATAATCTTCAGTGTTTCACACTCAGGGATAAAAAACATGGGGCATATATTAATTAAGCTTATAAGAAATCAACTGATTGGGAAAACAATAGAGAGGACACTGTCCTTAAAGCTTCACAAATGACTTGTTAACAAACTCAGATCTGATGGCAAATGTTCTTTTTATCCTTGGTCTTAAGTGTAACCTAAATCTGGATTACTTAGCAAATGCCTCCATAGAGGAATGCAGACAACATTCTTCCTGCAGGAGCTCCCTCTGGACCAGGAGATGGAACATGATTATATATTCCTGTACCTGCGTATTTAATTCCTATTGAAAAGCAAAGTATATTGGCTTGAACTCAGTGTTATGTTAACATGGGTTAAGACCCCATTGGATCAGGTCAGCTCAGGCCACAAGTGGAAAAAAAATGTATGTATAAATACCTTTGTAAACATACTTAAGGAGTTCTTCTCCAGAAGCCAACAGTTAAAAAGGGCATTCCTGTTCTAGCACTCTAATTGGCAAAAATATGCTGACACTGCTGAAGACAGTCCTGAACCAACTTACGAGTTTCCCATCTTCTCTCTTTAGATTTCACAAGATGTTGCACTACAGCTGTGTTCCCAATATTGGCCAGTGTAAATGCTCCTGAGACATTTCAAAAGAGATACAGTTTCAGCACATTGAGGCTTCCATTAAATATTAAATATGGAGAATGTCTCACTGAGTCTTTGACCACAGCCTGTCTGCTGGAGGAACTTTGCCTTGCAGACCATTCCACTACAGGATCAATTGGAGATAAAATCATAGAATCACTGAATTATTTGGGTTGGAAGAGACCTTTAAAAGTCATCTAGTCCAATCCCCCTGCAATGAGCGGGGACACCTTCAACTAGATCAAGTTGCTCAGAGCCCCATCCAACTTGACCTGGAATTTTTCCAGGAATGGGGCATATGCCATCTCTCTGGGAACCAGTTCCATCCCCCTGATCATTATTGTGGCCGTCCTCTGTACCCACCCCAACAGTTCCATGTCCTTCTTGTGCTGAGGGATCCAGACCTGGACGCAGTACTCCAGGTGAGGTCTCACCAGAGCAGAGAGGAGGGGCAGAATCACCTCCCTCAACCTGCTGGCTACGCTTCTTTTGATGCAGCCCAGGGTACGGTTTGCCTTCTGGGCTGCCAGTGCACATTGCCAGTTCATGTCCAGCTTATCATCCATCAGTACCCCCAAGTCCTTCTCAGCATGGCTGCTCTCAATCCCTTCATCCCCCAGTCTGTATTGATATTGGGGGTTGCTTTGCCCCAGATGCAAGACCTTGCACTTGGCCTTGTTGAACCTCATGAGCCCACATGGGCCCAATTCTTGAACTTGTCCAGGTCCCTCTGGATGCATCCTATCCCTCAGGTGTGCCAACCGCACCCCTCAGCTTGGTGTCCACTGAAAATTTGCTGAGGGTGCACTAGATTCCACTGTCTATGTCATTGATGAAGACATTAAACAGTACTGGTCCAAATACAGAGCCCTGAGAGGCACCACTTGTCCCTGATCTCCATCTGGACATTGAGCCATTGACCACTACCCTTTTTCTATTTATTTTCCAATAAAATCTCCTCAACCTTTCTTTATGCTTTATCATGCTCTTCTGTGCTATTCTGTACTAAAAGCAAGTAGTCTTGTTTGCAATGCATAAGCACATTTGTGTAATCCTGTCAACCAGAAAATCAAAAATGGTTAGTGAGGACAATGAAAGTGATCTGCTGAAGCAAAAATATTCCATCATATTAATAGCTGCTCAGGAACCAGCTGCTGAGATTACAGGTTAAAATAGGAAAACACTGCATTCCCATTTCCCAGGTGAAGCCGTGCAGTGAGAGAAGTTAAGCCAGTTTCTAAGGCATATGGATTCCACTGAAAATATGAGTATAATTAAAATAACACTACTATTTATAAGTAATTATGCCTGTCAACCCAGGAGTGATAGGGGTATGCATTTCCTAGGACTTTGTTTCATTTACTTGAAATTCTAAGTCATCTCATATCTCTTTGGTAGGATGTTTAGAAAAAATAGAAAAACTTAGAAAAAACATTCCATCATTTTTCATAAGGATTTAGTCTTTAGAAACATAGTTTCATAGTAATTATAGACCATAAATTGTAGTCTGATGAGAATATTTGCTTCGGACTGCAGACTGTCAGGATAAAGTTGATTCCAATATTAGAAAACAAAATAAGCCTTGTCCTTCCTTGGTTGCACCTTGGACCTAGCTGTGCATCACCAAGTCACGGTGCCTGTCCTATCTTCTGGTCCTTCCAATGCTTGATTAACCCAGACGTGTCTGAGATCAAGTTAAAGTAGAGTCAGGTGGATTCTTCATTTCTTTCCCTTACTGACCCAAAAAGCTCTAGGAAAAGAATTAAGAGGTTTTGTCTATGCAAGATAAAAGGGAACATACTGAAATGTCCCTTGAAAACAAAAGTTCTATAAATATTTCAGTATCAGTTGTATGCTTATATTATATTTCCCATAGCATTCTCCTGGAGAAGCTGGCAGTTCATGGCCTAGATGGATGTACTCTTCGCTGGGTTAAAAACTGGCTGGATGGCCGAGCCCAGAGAGTCGTGGTGAATGGAGCTAAATCCAGTTGGCGGCCGGTCACAAGCGGTGTCCCCCAGGGCTCAGTTCTAGGGCCAGTCTTGTTTAATATCTTTATCAATGACCTTGATGAGGGGATTGAGTGTGCCCTCAGTAAATTTGCAGATGACACCAAACTGGGTGGTAGTGTTGATCTGCTGGAGGGGAGGAGGGCTCTGCAGAGGGACCTGGACAGGCTGGATCAATGGGCCGAGGCCAAGTGTATGAGGTTCAATAAGGCCAAGTGCCGGGTCCTGCACTTTGGTCACAACAACCCCATGCAGCGCTACAGGCTTGGGGAAGAGTGGCTGGAAAGCTGCCTGGTGGAAAAAGACCTGGGGGTACTGATTGACAGCCGGCTGAATATGAGCCAGCAGTGTGCCCAGGTGGCCAAGAAGGCCAATGGCATCCTGGCCTGTATCAGGAATAGTATGGCCAGCAGGAGTAGGGAAGTGATCGTGCCCCTGTACTCGGTGCTGGTGAGGCCGCACCTCAAATACTGTGTTCAGTTTTGGGCCCCTCACTACAAGAAAGATGTTGCCTTGCTGGAACATGTCCAGAGGAGAGCAACCAAGCTGGTGAGGGGTCTGGAACACAAGTCATACGAGGAACGGCTGAGGGAACTGGGGTTGTTTAGTCTGGAGAAGAGGAGGCTGAGGGGAGACCTGATCGCCCTCTACAACTACCTGAAAGGAGGCTGTAGTGAGGTGGGGGTCGGCCTCTTCTCCCTGGTAACAGATGATAGGACGAGGGGGAATGGCTTGAAGCTACGCCAGGGCAGGTTTAGGCTAGACATTAGGAAAAACTTCTTCACCGATAGGGTTGTCAGGCTCTGGAATGGGCTACCCAGGGAGGTGGTGGAGTCCTCATCCCTGGAGGTCTTTAAAAGAAGGATAGATGAGGTGCTTAGGGACATGGTTTAGTGGTGGGATGGCAGTGCTAGGTTAACGGTTGGACTCAATGATCTTAAAGGTCTTTTCCAACCGAGGTGATTCTATGATTTGTGGGCACTGTTGTTCCCCTTACTGTCAGGATTACATATTTCTTTTAAAAAATTTATTTTTACCACAACTTTGTATTTTTTTCTAAAGCATGGAATATTTTTAACTCACCAATCCAGAGCAAAAGTCAAGGTTTTCATTTTTTATAGAAGTTTATCTGAGAAAAGGTATTCTTTTTTCATTTTCAGGAAGGCAACTACTTAGTTGCCAATAGGATGAAATCTCCTTCAAGCACTTTACTAGGTCTCTGCATCAAGCTTAATAGTGTCACATTTAAAATGGCTGCTCTATAACACTGAGGAGGGAAGGTGGTTTTTAGCAAGCAGCACTCTAGATCCATCTGCCAAGGAACAGCCATTCCAAAGATCTTAATTTCATGTGTTGCTCAGCTACACTTTGGTTTCTTCTGGGAAGTGGCCATCTTTAAACAGAGCCCTACTCTACTTTTAACCACATATATTATACGTATATACATATTTCCATTTGTGACATTCCCAGTTTCCCAGTCACTGGCAATTGATGAGGGTGCAGCAAGAAATATTTAAGGCTGAAGACTCAAAGCATTTGTGGTTGACATGGCCTAACAACAAAGCTGTGGTTATCAGTATCAGGTATGTAGCTAAGCTGTCAGAAGTAACCAACGCCTTCTATTAGAAAACAGGTGGTATCATTAATTTTAGTTTAATGAATTAGGGAGAAAAAAAATTAATCTTTACAAAATAACTTTTTAAACTTGCTTATTATTTACCTAAAATCCCCTTGTGTGTTTATGTCACAAACGGACTTTGCATCATACACTGTGAGTGGCTGCAAAGATATTTCTGCTCTTTCTGGAGCAGTACTGTGATGAAGATCCAAAGGATGTGGGAAGTCTTTCATGTTTCCAAACATAACAAAGGCTCAGCTGCTCAGTGTAGGCAGGAGGGCGGTATATGCAGAGGCTGTTAAGCTATGCAGCCATCATAATGGAAGAAGTCCATAATGGAAGTTGTCAAAAATCCAAGGAAATGGCTTCCTTGCACACATGAGGATATGCAAAAGCATATGTACAGAGGAGCTTTTGCAGAACATTCTACTTAAATTCTACAGGAACTCCTGCTTCTTACTAAATATTTAAGTAACTGTGTTTATTGCTGAGAAGATAGGAAAAGAAAGAGTCTTTTCTAATCCTAAAATGCCATTCTTTAGAAGACTGGGCAAGGAAGAAGTAGCAGAGAGAGAGAACAGGATCAAGTAATTATACTTGTCAACCTTCAAACAGCTATAGCCTGAGAAACAACACGTGCAAGAAGGGAAAATGGGATATATTCAGAATTAAGACAAACTTTGGAAATACATAGGAGGAAAAAACTGTGATGTGGGATTCAAACATTGCATAAAAGATTGCTTCTCAGGCTGTACATAACACTAGCAAATATGCTAATGGCATAATGGAAATACTTTCATTTTTTATAACCTCTTTATTTCACTCACACTCTACCAGTCCTTGTGGTTGTACAGCACCGCCATCTATCTCACCTATTTCCATTTGCCTCTGAATATTCATAAATTTTCACACCATTATTATGGTAGTGTGAGTTAACATAAGAAATTTAAAATGTAATAAATTTATGAGACGCTAATTAGTCATCAGTAGCTCCTTGTGTGTACATTTTGTTCTTTTTAAGACTGTCTGAAATAGCTTAATCTACTTCAGAAGTGGAGCAAACTACCCTTGAAGAAATGTGCAATGCAAGTGACTGCATGAAGAGTTATTGTAAAACAGCTAAAAAAATAAACTAAAATAAAAAGTAAAATAAAAAAAATCCTTACATACAAAAATGAAATCTCAAAAAAATACCACAGTAAGGTATGGACCTGTGGCAAAAAAAGAGAACTGGAAGGCAAAAAGTAGACTGATATGATTTAACATCAAGTCATATGAGGTTACTTTAGCTAAATGTGTCTCTAGTGAACATAATTGGCAGTAGCATAAATTACTGCAGGCTATTATAAATTAAGATGGCTGAAATGATTATAAATAGCCAAAGGTATAAAACAAACAGAAGATTTTTTTTTCCCTTGATGAAACTCAAGAGTTTGGAGAAGAATCAGTGAATTGGCTGTAATACCAAGAATTTAAAGTTGTAGTTAAGGGAATTATGTACTGCTAGGAAGCTAAACTATCTGTTTCTATTAGCTTTTAGTGGAGTGGCTGAAAGTATAGGTATCCAGAAGCTGGCCTTTTCTGAAGGTGAAAACAAGGGCAGTAAAGCTGGGATTCAAAATCATGTTTGATATTTACAGAGATTTCATGACTACTTACTGTTAAACTACTTTATATAAAGGAGAATACAAAGCTTAATTCTTTGTGGCTCTTGAAATTGGTGGGCAGGATCTCCCACAAGGCTTTATACCTCTCTCCAACTACAGCTGGTTTTTGTCACCACTGGGAACAGGATATCAGACTTGATGAACTTTGACATGGCTCAAAGGCAATAAAGCTCTTGTGAGTTAGGCAGACAGCTAATGTGTCCCAAAGAAATGCTGGGGGGGGGGAAACAAAACTAAAAAATACGAAGTAATTTAAATATCAGTCAATTGCCTCCTCTCAGTGGTATATTTGGTAGTCAAAGACTCATACTTAAGCATGAAATCAATGACCTCTAAGTCATAATACAACATCTCCCTTGAAAAAAATAACTACTGTTCTGGAAAGATTGGAAAGTATGAAATACTGTACCTTTAGGATCTGGGTTTCTTTGTTTTGTTTTGGTTTGGTTTCATTAAGAATAATTAATAGAACAAATAACTGTATAATGAAGGAAATCAAATGAAGGCTCGATATGTGAAAGGAACTTAGTAAACACAGTGGCAGATAGATTTGCCTCAAAGACACAATACTGTTACTTTACATGACATTTTCTATATAAAGTCTCCTCAAGTCATCTGTCCAAGCAAGAATAACAAATACATTTTTTGCCCTTTTTGGATTACAACAGTATGATGCAGCTGCTGCCTGAGCCGGAGAAAGAATCATTCTCCCCAAGTAAGAAATAATTAAGTAAGGGTGAATGCCAGAAGTAGGGTAGCTTTTAAATTGAAATCTCTAAACATTATGGACAGCCCTGGATGTGGGATTATTTTTAGTATCTGAAGTAATAGTAAAAGCTTTTTCATATTCTGCATTTAAACCTGTTTAAAATAGACTTTAATGATGTATATGTTCTGAAAATGTTTAATTAACATTTTAATAAAACTCCAGGAGAAAGGCTTTGGTTGAAACACTGCAAGATTAAAGGAAAAATTTTTCTTAAGCTAAATTTTATATTGCAAAATTGTGTGGCTCTCATACTATGACATTTGGTAAGTAAAAATGAACTTTATTTTTTACTTCATATGAAAATAAACAAGAGTCACTACAAAGTTGAAGGAAACAGTGTTTTATTGCCTTAATGGTCAATGTTTTTCTTGAGTAACACTATTTTCTAGAAAAATTGAGGACAAAATCTCAGGTAATATTTTTTAGTTTTAGTCTTTAGTGACCCACAGGATTTCTTCACTGTTGAATGCAGCTACCAGTCATAAATAAAAACTCAGAAGAGAAAAAACAACAAAATCCCCTATCACTTAAGGTGAAGGAATTTCCTCATTATTAATTTGAAGAAAACTGGTGCTGTCATAAGAACCGAGGTGTTGTTTTGCTCTCCAGAATACAAATCTACACACTTTGCAACATTGACAATTTAAGAAATCCACTACCTTTTGAAAAACTGCAGGCAGTTACAAATCTCCAACCAAACCATCAGAGATACTAATATGGTCAGTGATTAAATGTGGCTATAGGCTTTTGTAATTAGCCAATTTTCACAAAGAAAAATATAGTGAAAAAAATGGTTCATTTTTTACTTCCACTGGCACTAATGTTATACATCATATGTATATGTGTTCCCATTATATGGGAAAACTGGTCCTAGTAATAATGTAATTCTCATGCTTTTCAGCTGGAAATATGTTAAAGTAATAGATTTTTGTGAACATGCCCAATGCTTGTAATAAATAAGCCCATCACATATATGCCTAATGCTGTTAAAACAACATATGGAAAAGCATTTGTTTTTCCTCTTTCCAAATTTTAGTCAAAGACAACATTTTTTTCTAATGTATTCATTGTCTGAAACTGTCATTTATTCCCCAAAAATAGTGAAGCTATGGATGGCTGTCTTGCTCTTCATAGTGAATATTCAGTTGATTTCTCTTATGTTCAAAATCAGTCATTCTTCCAGTTTTTAGAAATTTGGTGCCCAATCATTAAAAGATAGTGCATCAAAGCTCTAGTAAGTCCAAGTGATTGTCCAATATGGAAGGCATTCATATAAAAATAAAAGGATTTAAAAAAATTCAGAAAGGGTTTATGCAACTTTTATTTCATCTGCCAAATAAACAATATAAAAAATTTGGATGACAAAAAAAAAAAAGCTCAGTAAGTATAATAGAAGTTGGCCAGACATTTTACTTAATTTTGGTGTCACAGTGGTTAAAAAAAAAGAATTTTACAAAGTCAAGGTAGATCATTAGAATTGGATGAAAACTAGTTAAATGCAAAAATAAAAGCAATTTGCCAATACATCATCGTAATTAAAGTACAGTCTTGCCACAGAGACCTGAGTTTTGCTTCATAGCAGCTCAAACTTACTAGCAAATTTATGGGAGAAAATCAAAGTAATCAGTGGCACAGTTTGTCAATGGAGTAAACTTTCTAGACTGGGAAATAATAAAGATGACAGGCCAGTTTTACAAGGTGGTCTGGATCACTTGGTAAGGTGATCTCCATTGAACAATTAATTAATTAATAGAAGTCAAACTCTGTATGTCTAAGAATATAAACTGTCAACAGGGGAATATGACAACATTACTGAGAACTTAGCTGTACTGATAGATAACATACAGGAAATTATCTGGCAGTATATAGTTATAATTAGGAAAAAAAGTGTTATCCTTAAAATATAAACTGCGGAGTATTAAGAGGAAGCAGATAGGAAATATCACCTCTGTATACATTAGTAAAAATCCTGGATCCCAGTCTTATGTCCACACTGAAAAAAAGGTGGAAACATCGAAGGGAAGAGCTTAGTTAATTATATATATCTGGAAAGCATTTTTATAGTTAGGACAATAGGAAGATCAATGTATGTGATATGTTCAAAAAGGGATTAAGAGGTTATTTGCCCATGATCTATAAATAACAATATGGGAAGTGACTCTTGATAGCTCTGATTACCATGAAAAGCAACATCAAAACCTGATGAAAGCTGCCTGGTACATGGTTTAACCTTTCAGGGTAATTTATCAAATAGAACATATAGGGATGTGATGGATTCTACCTCTCTAGAAGTCTGTACATCAAAACTGGATAACTTTCCAATGGATCTGCTAAAATTTAAAAGGACATTATAGGCTGAATACAGGAATTGCTGGGTGAGTTTCTATGGCCTGTGCTATTTAGGGAGTCAGGCTATTAAAGATCATAATGTTCCTTCTAATTTCGAAATCTATTAACCTTATTTGATTGAGTCTTTTACTTCACTGTTATGCTTTCTACAGGGAGAGAAAATGGTGGGGAGAAGAACAATGAACATTGGAATAGAAAAGCAAAGTCAATTGATTCAGAAAGCCTTGTAATGGTTAACAGAATATTTAATTGAAAATAGCCCTTGAGAATTTTACTGTGGAAGAACATATGAGCTTGGAACTGCCTGTATCTTCTTATTAAAGGCTCTTTACTGATGAGATTGGCAATTCAATGAACAATTATTTGTGCTAATTAAAATATGAAATGGCAATATATTTTCTCCTGGTTCAGGATGTGTTAAAATGAGCTTACAAATGAACTAGCCTTCAAAATTATATCTGAACAAACTGTGCTTTCAGCTAAAAGCAATGGAAAAGAACTAGCTGCCCTATATATACTTCCCATATCCTTTGCCTATGAAGAATTCCAGCTCTGAGAAAAAGTTTGAAATGAAGCTCCTAAATTAGATATAAAAGTAGCAAGCTATAAAAAGTGCAAACTTGGCAACAAATTGGAAGATCCTAGGGTGGGATTCGTCTGACCATATTTCAGTTGTTTATGTTAGGATGAAATTAATTGCATCACAGACTAGCTCATTTCTCTCCATTGATTCCAAAGAGATCCTAATGGGATGAAATCAACTTGCAGGTTCAGATATCTAAATGTACATGTCTACATGGACATTAGGTGACTAAATTCCCATTACATATCACGGAGATCTAATTAACAAAATCAGTGGAGCCTAGAGCAATTCAGTTGACTACAACTAGGTGAGCATTCGAGGTTTAACTGAATCACTTTCCAGAGTTCATCACCTGTATTATCTATAGTTGGATAACTGTAGTGGGAGCCTAGACACCTATCTTATATTTAGACACCAAAATATTCATATTCTTAAAGACATAATATCATAAAGTTATAATCTTAGGAAAAAAAAATAGTCTGTAGACCCAACTCACTGCAGAAGTAATATAAACAACTAGTGTTTTGGAAAGATGACAGGAAAGCAAGGAAGAGCACCGTATTGAATCTCCGTTGTAGACTCGGTTTAAAAGACAGTGCAAGACCTCACATCCACCCCAGCCCATTTATTCAGTGCAACAGAGTAGAGCAACCTGCTGATCCCTAAAAGCTCTGCAGTCAGCCTGAGGGCTCCCTGTTGTGACAATACGATGGTAAATACAACCAAGCCACCTCACCGGTTCCTCTTCACAGGGTGCGATATCTGAAGCTGAAGCTTGCAGAACATAAATTGGCATGAAAACACAAATCACCATATAGCATCCAAACCTGCTGCAGTCCACAGGAAGCTCAGGAAAGGTTGCAGGAATGTAGGCAAGCCAGAGTTACAAAATTGTGCCAGGTATAGCATCATCAGTTAATGCAGCACTCCCCACCTGGGAAAGCCTGAAGGCATTATAGAGCTTCAGTGTGTATATACCCTCCTTTTTGTTCTCAGGGGTGTAGCATGGAAATGCATTTTGTCTAATTTACTCCCAAATCTCAGTACAGAAATAACTGTACATAAAAAACATGCCAAGATGAATTCTCAGCTGTTCATTTCTAGGGAATTTCCCTCCCTTGAAACAACCTACCCACTTCTTTTTCAAAAAAGGGACTCATAAACCAATATGTACTTTGACTCAGAGCAAACAAGACTGTCTTCTGTTCGTCTGACCACAGTAAAATGCTCCTGCCTCTTCCTGACACTTTGACACATGGGGAAATTATGCAGACTAACACAAAGGTAGGCTCAAAATCAGGAGCAGAAGAGACAGGCAAGGAGATGACTAACAAATTAGGATTAAGAGGATAGGGTTTTATATGTCTTTTTTTTTTTTTTTTTAAATACAGAAGAAAAAAAACCACAGTGATACTCAAGAGAACATTAAAAAAAAAAAAGAGAAAGATATAGAAAGTGGCTATAAGATGTGCAAAGAATAAGTAACTTGAAATCAATGCAGAGGGGATATAGAAACTAGTGAAGGGATTCAAGAAAGGGGAGAAATAAAGGAGCAGGAGAGTGATGTAATGTTGACAGCTGTCCTTCTCTGGATCGGCCCACTTTCCAATCGTTGATTTTTCATTCAGCAGCTGAGTAAGTTAGGGCATCTCTGGAAATTAGGTTTGCTACAAAACCAGTCACTGAGTCCTGCATTCTTTCTTTTCCCAGTTACTTGATTTTTATGTCAGGTGAGAGAATGGATCTTTCTTTGATTCTTGACTTCATTATTTCACCTAAGACTTCTGATTGGCTTTTTAGTTAAGTGTAATGTACCACATCTTTGAAAAAATAATTTAAAAATCAAATACAATCTTTCCTTCTACTGACCAGTCTGTAGCTGTGATTGGGAAACATGAAGCAGCTGTTGAATCTTTGGGATAATTGTGGCATCTGAGAAGCTGGATAATCACTGGAGCAATTTTCTCACTGTTTAACCTAATCTATGTGTATTCAACAGTCTGGCCCTTTATGGGGTAAATACAGCAGCCATGCAGATGAGGAAGGAGAGAAGGAAAGACTGTCTAGCCTTACAGTTATTAAGTGAAAGCATCGTTAAGCAAGGAATAGGATGAATAAGTTGTGCTCAAAATGACCAGATTCAGACCAAGTTCTTTGGTTCTGTTTTATTGCCTTTCTGAAATATTAGATGCTATTCATTTTAATATTTGTAGAAATGCCCAAATGAATGGATCAGAAACTATTGCTTTCACAAATGGAAATTATAAATGTGTGTTTTCAATCAGTGTATGATGGATTTTTTACTCAATGGGGTATTACTAGTTGAAATCCTTGTCCCAGTGAAGTGAAGTGAACAGGTAATTTGTCACTGACTTTAAGGTACCAAACACTCATGGTAGCACTTTATTTTTGCTGGTTTTGGCCCCATTCCTCCATCCATTGTACTTGGGCAGAGAGATGGTATATCATATATTCAGGGCTGGAAAGCTCGATAAATGTGATAATAGCTGTACTATTATAAATAGCACTCACTGACTAAATAATGTATGGGGGTTTTAACCAATCCAAGCTTCTTTAAAGTTCTGAGTATGTAAGCAATATTTTTGTAATCCCTTTTAAGTATCTGATAGATTAGATAAAATGGTTTTAATAATTCTGAAAGACAAAGTTCATGCATGACTCAGATGAGGATTTAATTTCCATTGTTTCCTCCAACCCCTTCTCCCTGCACAGTGCAGTTATGAGTATACTGAGGTTGTCCTTTAACAGAGACAACAAATGTCAGGTTAAGTACAATTGAAATAAACAATCAGTTTCCTTTAAAGTACCTTTACTAGGATAATCTCTGTTCTTTTGCATTTTTTTGTTTGAAGGTGAATTCATTTGCTGCTCTGCCCATATTCTCTATGTCTTCCACCTCTCCACTGAGGAGGAGCGATTAAAACCACGACTATATAGATGAGACACTGTTCAAATTCCTCAAAAGTTAATCCCTTTTTCTTTTGCTGATCTGCTGTCAAGTATCTGTAGGATACCCCATGAGATCCAGACCTACTGTAGGTGGGACAGGATGAGGTTGAGATGAATGTGCCTAGGTCAGACTCTGAGAAGCTGCTTTCAAGCTGGGCTGTGAAAGCTCTTTCAGATGCTCTCACTGTTCAATGTTACTGCCGAGAAAACTCAACTATTGCTCTGAAAATCTATTACTTGTGTCTGTGACTGAATTAAACTGAACTCGTACTGAGAGACAGCAAAAGACATCTCCACTTAAGAGCCCTTGCATCTACTGTGACTGTGAAATTTAAGTCCTGATTACAAGTTAGAATTGGAGTAGGGCTTTGACTTAGGCATCACTTGCCATTGCCATAGCCTTTTTAGCTGTGCTGGGTTATGTTTCTCACCTTCACATCCTCCTTGAGAAATCTGAACAACATTTCAGTATAGATGAATCAGTATTTTCTAACAAAATTATGTTGGAAATTGTTTTGATTTGCTGTATTCATTGCTGTAGTGCAGTTCTGAAAGAAGGTTAGAGAAGGTAAAAACACACAGTCATGGAGGCTATGAACAGAAGCCAAAACAGGCTCAGCTGGGGCTTTAGGGTCTGTTATAGTTTAAAGCTTGTAAAAAAATGAAAAATTAAAACAAACCTACCAAACCATCCAATTTTATCCATTGGTTTATCAGTTGCATTCCTGAGATGTTTTTTGTCTCACTTCCAGTAAGAAAATTTATGTAAAGAGAAAGTCTTCAGTTGCTGCCTCAAACTTTTACATGAAATAGTAATGTAGATTCCATTTGGTTGTTCTTAATTGTGTGGACTACTGTCATATGTTAAAAATGGCCTGAATAATATGTACCCCCTTGCTGTCTAGATATCATGGTGCTGATTATTAGGATAGGCTATCATTTCATGCAAGCAATAACATTTCCTGACTAACACACTTTCTGTTTTGCATCTCACCTCAGAACAATTGGCAGTATCAATAGTGAGCACAGCTGTTTCCATGAAGAGTGTAAATTCCTGGTTGCCCAATACTGGCACTGTATTGGAAGTTTCTTATTTCATGAAGTACTGCCATAAAACAGAAAAAGAATTCTCTCAGGAAGCATCAAACCATTACGCTAGGAAAAGATTTGTTGTCATAACTCGAATTAACTAGATTCTGGGCGGTTTTTTTTGTATTGTTGGAGCAAGTAACATTTATCCAACTGCTCTCGAGTTGGCTTATTTCTGAAGAACTTTCATGCTGGTATCTTGAAGAGCCACAGAACAAAAAATAAGAAGTACAGCTTTATCTACTTAATAAAAAAACCCAAAAAACAAAACCAAAAAACCCCCAACGAAACCAAAACAACCCTAAAATTGTTCAATGTTTCTCACTCAAAATACCTGTGTCATTTCTGTGTGGTCATTTTGTACCTGTATCTTAATTGTGTATCACAAAAGTTGACCTGAGTCCTCAAAAGTGGTGGGAATGAGAAATATGTTTATGGATGACTGTATAAATGCACTGGCATTTACTGTATCTGTCAGTTTTAAAGCACTTTTATATAGGGATAAAGTGGAAATAAGAAATTAATATACAGTAATACTCACAGGCAGTCAGTTTAAATGACCCCATACTAACAGTAGGTCATAAGAACAGGCTCCTTACATTACTGTTCCTTTCTAGGCCTTGACAGATGTAAAGAAGAGAAGACGTGTGTATAGCTGAAAATGATTTCTTCTTCAGGCTTCTCTGGATATGATGCTATGAGGTCTTTATTAGTTACAATAGAGGGCAGTTAGATGACAACATTCGGCATCATGGAAGGTAAGACTACTGGACATCACAGATGACACCCCAACACCTACCCTGTTATTTAAAACCAAGATTAATTTGGAAAGTACAAATGGAGGTACTATCCCAGATGTCTTTTCTGCACTTAAAATCTGGGTTTATTTGTAGAATATATTTTTCTACAGGGTAGATTTAGAGAGAAATCACACTGCTCTATTTTAATCCTCAGAGAAAGACTGCATCTGAGAGCACTTCAATCATTCCTGAACATGTTTTTCAGATAGTGCGGCATGCTGCCTCTGGTGTGCCCTCCTGTACCACCGTATCCACCTCCTCCATGATCATTTTGGGATGATTCATTCTTCATCCTTGCATTGATGAATCACTGTGCCCACCATCCACATGTGCATATCAGAATTAAAGTTTAGAAATTGGGGGAACAAGCTGACAATGTTCAAAAGACATGATATTACATAAATGTTCTCTTGTACTATTTTCATCTGTTTAATCTTTGAAAGGCAACAATGAACGAAACATGTTACCGAGTTTGGTGTATGAGAAGCAAGGCTTTACCAGGTCATTGTTCATACCTTAACTACAAAATGCCCCATACATATTTTTCCAAGGCTGTTTGAATTTTTGTTGTTTAAAATACAGGGATTTTTTTTTCATGAATGTGATTTATATGTGATTTTTTTTTTAATTAATTGCGCTTATTTCCAGTGACTAGTCAAATTCTATTGTACCGAGTAATGAAAATTCTAGCACAAGGCATGTGAAATGGAGGAGACAAACTGCCACCGTTAGTATTAATGACAACTGTGATCCATCAGACTGCCAGGAACCAAGTCAAACCAAATTAATTCAAATGGATGTCACTCTAATGGAATAAGTAGAAGTCTAAATTATATTTTCAAAGCTTCCATGCTCAGGATCTAGTGAACATGTTCAGCAGAGTAAAGAATAAAGTTAAGTGGTGAGCTCTCTGCAAGTGACTTTGCCACACGATAAGTTATCACAGCATAGAAAGTTATTTATGCATTCTTTGAGCCCTTTTTGATCTCTGGGTGACCAAATCAAGGCATCTTAAATGTCAATAAAAGAAGTTAAAGTTATCCTGCATTTGATACAGGGTGTCACAAGTAGTAGGTACTCACAGACTGTTACCACATGACATTGTTGAATGGTAACCTGAGTATGTATTCTGAATCCTAATCCTCTGACTGTGGTCTGCAGAAATCCGTCACCAGGCATCAACAGCAAAAAAACCTTTGTCTTCAAAACTGAGAAGAGTTTAACTATTGAGCAGCAAGGAAAAGCTCTCTATCCGACAAAAGTTTCAAAGATGTTAGATTTAGGCTCCATAAGTCACTACCATGAGAGCAGAATAAATGATGAAACTAATTTCTTCATCAATGGCTTCAATCAGGCATAGAAAACAGCTTATGCTTATCAAACTACATATATTGCAGTGTTGGAAGGTGGAGACAAAGTTACCTGAATTTTTAATGTTTTGACTGAATCAGAAACTGTGGCCATGGAAGCAAGCTTTGTAGGTACCTAGATATATTTAGGATGAGTGGCAGACTCTCAGCTGGTTTCAAAACATTCAAAATTAAAACCTGGTACTAGATGACACCTTTGTCTATGGAATGAGAATTGCATAAAGAGATGGTGCAGGGCAGTAAGAATGTATTTAATATAAGAAAAAAAAATTGACCCACCTAAAAAATCATAGATACAATTTTCATTGCATTAAGCACATAGTTATATGGTATATAGCTCAGGGAGATGGCAAAGTAATTGGGAAACATCTGTGTTATGGTCGAAAAATTTAAAATCATAGGTGGGTCATTCAACCTTTCATTCTTATGTGGAAAGTCAGAAACTCTAATGAATCTAACAGGAACCAATGTCTGAAAACCACAGATGAAGGCATGAAGCAATTATCCCAGTAACTACATTCGACTCATTCTGCCAAATGATAAGAAACTTTTGTTTACCTCAAGATCACAGCATGGGTTAGACTGGGAGGGACCTCAGGAAGTCTCTGGTCCAACCTCCTGCTCACAGCAGGGTCATCTCTGAGGTCAGATCAGGCTGCTCAGGGCTTCCTCTAGTCAGGGCTTGAAAACCTCCAAGGATAGAAACTTCACAACCTCTTTGGGTAACCTGTGCCACTGCCTGACTGCCCTCATGGGAAAACAGCTTCTCCTTAAATCCAGTGTGACCCTGTCTAGTTTCCATTTATGCCAGTTATCTCTCACCCTCCTGCCATGCACCATTGTGATGAGCCCAGCTCTGTTCCTTGAATGGCACTGGGGCTGCTGTTAGGTACCCCTAAAATCATCTCTGCTCCAAGCTGAGCAAGCCTAGCTCTTCCAGCCTCTCCTCACGGAGCAACTGCTCCAGCCCCCACCACCTTGGTGGCCTCTGCTGAACAGTCTCCAATTCATTGATGTCTTCCTTGTATTGGAGGGCTCAAAGCTGTATGCAGTATCCAGATGTGATCCAGTGAGTGTTGAATAGGGGGAATAATCACTCTGACTCTGTTCCTGTTCATGCAGCCCAGGATGCCATTACCTGTCTCTGCTTCCAGGACACACTGCTAGCTCATGTCCAGCTTACTGACCCCCCAGGGTCCCAGGGCCTTTCCCACAGAGCTGCTCCCCAAGCAGTTGGTCCCCAGCCTGTATCATTTTGAGGGGTTCATCTGCTCTACATACAGGTTTTTGCATTTGTCTTTGTTGAGTTTCATAAGGCTTTTATTGTACCATTCCTCGAGCCACTTTGGATTACTCTGGATGGCAGCCCTGCTCTCAAGCATAGGATCTATAGGATCTCAAGCATAGCAGTCTATAAGCTCCTCCAGGTCATTGATAGGGGTGTTAAACAAGAGAGGTCCCAGGACAGACCCCTGTGGTACCCTTCTTGTTACTGACCTCTAAGTAAACTATTTAACCACTGCCCTCTGACCATTCAACCAGGTTTTTATTCATCATCTTGTCCATTCATTCAGACCATAGCATCTTAATGTGGATACATGAATATTGTGAAAACAGTGTTGAAAGCATTGCTGAAGTCAAGGCAGATTATGTCTAGTGCTCTCCCCTTGTCCACAAATCCATTCATTTTATTATGAAAGGCAGTCAGGTTGTCCATTTTACTACAGAAAGCAAACAGTTTGTTCAGGCATGATTTGCACTTGATAAATCAGTTCTCTCCATTTCTGATCACCTTCACCTTCATGGTCCCAGACATGTACACCAAGAGGACTCATTCTGTGGTTTTCCAAGGGATCAAAATGAGATGATTGGCTTTTTGAAGGTGATGGAGACATTTGCCTTTCTCTAGTCATCACAGACTGAGCTGTCCACATCTCCATGATCTTTCAGAGAAGATACAGAATAGCTTTGCAAGGACTTTGGCAAATCCCTCAGTACTCTTGGATGCAGCCCATTGGTTGTTCTAGATTTGCATGTGTGGTGGGTTGACCATAGCAAGCTGCCAGACCCCGATCCAGCCACTATCTATGTCTTCCTCCTCAAACAGGACAGGGAGAGAAAACAAGATGGAAAAGCTCATGGGTGGAGATAAGGATGGGGAGGTCTCTTACCAGTTACTGTCATGGGCAAAACAGACTTGACTTGGGGAAAATTAGTTTAATTTATTGCCAATTAAAATATATTTGGATGGTGAGAACAAACTAAACCAACACCTTCCACTCACCCCTTTATTTCCAGGCTCAACTTCTCTCCTGAATTCTCTACCTCCCCCTCTCTCAGCTGTGCAGGGGGTGAGGTGGGGGGTTGTGGTCAGTCCATAACACTTTGTCTCTGCTGGTCCTTCCTCCTTACACTTTTCCCCTGCTCCAGCATGGGGTCTCCATGGGCTGCATCTTCCTTCAGGAAATATTCACCTGCTCCAGTGTTGTTTCTGTGTGGGCTGCAGTGTTGCTCTGATGTGGTCCTCAATGGGCTGCTGAGTAATCTGTTCTCCAGCACCTGGAGCACCTCCTCTTCTCATTCTTCTCTGACCTTGGTGTTCATACAGTGGTTTCTCACACTTTTTTTTCCTCATTCCTTTTGCCTGTGTGGCAAACCTCATGAGGTTCAACAAGGCCAAGTGCAAGGTCCTGCACCTGGGTCAGGGTAACCCCCAGTATCAGTACAGGCTGGGGGAAGAAAGGATCGAGAGCAGCCCTGCCGAGAGGGACTTGGGTGTGCTGGTGGATGAAAAGCTGGACATGAGCCGGCAATGTGCGCTGGCGGCCCAGAAGGCCAACCGTACCCTGGGCTGCATCAGGAGAAGCGTGGCCAGCAGGTCGAGGGAGGTGATTCTGACCCTCTACTCTGCTCTGGTGAGACCTCACCAGAGGTACTGTACTGTACTGCGTCCAGCTCTGGAGCCCTCAGCACAAGAAGGACATGGAACTGTTGGAGCGGGTCCAGAGGAGGGCCACAAAAATGATCCGAGGGCTGGAGCACCTATCTTATGAGGACAGGCTGAGGGAGTTGGGCTTGTTCAGCCTGGAGAAGAGAAGGCTGCAGGGAGACCTGATTGCGGCCTTTTAGTACCTAAAGGGGGCCTATAGGAAAGATGGGGATAATCTTTTTAGTAGGGCCAGCTGTGACAGGACAAGGGGTAATGGTTTTAAACTAAACCAGGGTAGGTTTAGACTGGATCTAAGGAAGAAATTCTTTACAACGAGGGTGGTGAAATACTGGAACAGGTTGCGCAGAGAGGTGGTGGAGGCCCCATCCCTGGAAACATTCAAGGCCAGGTTGGATGGGGCTCTGAGCAACCTGATCTAGTTAGCGGTGTCCCTGCTGACTGCAGGGGGGTTGGACTAGATGACCTCTCGGGGTCCCTTCCAACCCAAAACATTCTATGATTCTATGATTCTATGATTTTGCCCTTTCTTAAGTACACTTTCCCAGAGGCACCACTATCTTGGCTGATGGGCTCTGTTGTGTCCTTTGGTGGGTCTGTTGGAGCCAGCTGGAACCAGATGCCACTGGTTTTGTCCAGCACTGAGCAGCCCCAGCATCTCTTCACAGATGCCACCCCTGCACCCCCCTACTGTCAACACCTTGTCACCTGCACTCCATACCATACTCATAGCATGAGTCATAGCATGACTCCATATCATACTCATTCACATACTGATGAAGTATGAACTAGATCAGCTGAAAGGGTTGTTACCAGCGGCACAGTTCAGCTGATGGTCAGTCACTGGTGGTGTGCCCTGGTGGGTCAGTGCCAAGGCCAATACAGTTTAACATCTTCAACAATGACCTGGATGAGTCACATGGGACAGAGTGAGTTTTCAGATGACACAAAACTGGGAGGAGTGACTGATACACCAGATGGGTGTGCTGCCATTCAGAGGGACCTCAACAGCCTGGAAAAATGGACTGACAAGGACTTTATGAAGTCCTTAAGAGAAGCCTCAGGGGGATCTTACCAATGTTTATAAATACCTGATGGGAAGAAGTAAAGAACATGGAGCCAGGCTCTTCTTAGTGATGTTCAATCACAGGATAAGAGGTAGCAGGCACAAACTGAAATACAGGAAATTCCTTTTAAATGTAAATAAAACCCCACCTTTTTTGGGGTGAGGCTGGTCAAACACTGGAACAGGTTGTTCAGACAGATTGTGGAATCTCTATCCTCGGAGATATTGAAAACCTTACTCAGCCCTCAGCCACAGCTAGTTTTTCTCCTCTTTTTTGAGGTCCTTCAAGAAGCAAAGGCCTGGGAGACCTTGTTGATGAAGGCTAAGGCAGAGAAGGCTTTGAGTACTTCAGTCTAATCTGTGTTCACTGTCACTAAATCAATCACCCTGTTCAGCCATGGATCCCACTTGTTTGGCCTTTTCCTACCGATACAACAGAAATTGCTCCTCTGGTTGCTCTTGCTGTCCCTTGTGAGCATCACCTTCAGGTGAACTTTGGCTTTCCTGACAGCACCCCTGCATGTCTTGGCAATGTTTCTAAATTCCTCCTTTGCCTGTCCCTGCTTCTCCCTTCTGTATGCTGCTCCACCATGAACTCCCTGCTTAGCCACAGCAGTTTCACGATGTGTCTACTTGTTTTCCTGAGTATTGGGATGGATCATTCTTTCCCTCAGAGACCTACCAGCTTTCCTGAGCAACTTCACTCCTCTGATCTGCTTCTCATGGGATCCCATCTCTGACTTCCCTGTTTCCTTTTCCTTGAGATCTTCCACTCCAAGATTTCATGGCTGCTACATGCCTGTCTTAGTGCCTTCAGCGAGCTCCACGGCCGATAAGTCACAGCCTGCTCATTTTCGCTGCTGTCCTTATCTCAGACAATAACTGGGTAAGGAATGGGACATTGTAATCTGAATATGATGAAAACAAGATGCAAAGAAGCATAAACCAATAAACTGTTCTGACTGCAGGATCATAAACTGCTTCAGAGGTAACACTAGAATTGTACATTATAGCATCTAATCTGAGTAATATACTTAGATGTTAACCAGGAACAGCAATATTTGAATGAATTACGAAAGTATTATGAAAGTTTCAAAAAATATTGGTATGTATGAGACTAGCTATAATTTAAAGAAATGCTGACTTTCTATCTTACATAACAACTACTTCACTGTTTACAGTATTTATTATCTTGCCTTTTCTGAGTTGCAGTTTTATTTTCCACCTTGCAAACTGAAAACTTCAAACTAAATTTGTAGACGATCTTGTAAGGATCTTGCAGATCTGAATTTGTAACAATTCAACACAGGTCAGTTAAAGAAGTCAACACACAATCCAAAGTGTGATGTGGCCACTGACTTCATACAACACTGATTCAGAGATCATATTTATACAGAGATGGTTTTGCCAGATGAGCAATTACCCTAGGGCAAATGAAGTTATAAAATTTCCATTTCCCACAAAAGCCTCATTTATGCAGAACAGGGCAGGGTAGTTCCAATGTGGAAACTATTTTTCCTGGATTTGTGTTTTATTAAAATTACCATTGTGTTGTTGAAAAGACAGCTATGGACTCTTTTCTTCAAAAACTGAAATTATCCTTTTATATTTTTATCAAGTAAAGCACTACTGGAGGTTATAAATATTTTTTGTTCTGAGGAAAAGAGTGCCTTGTGATCATGACCTCAAAGGAGTCTTACTTAGTGAATATAATTTACCCTCTGTATTTAATCCCAGCTTTCTTGGAAACACATTCTGCCAAGATTTCTATCTAATAAATATTTTGATGATGTTGCTATTTTCAGAGGCAGAGTTAACAGGTGTAGAACTTTACTGAAGATTTTCAGTTAAGGGCAGGAAAACATTTTTGACTCTTCTGTGAATGTGTGAAGAACTTACTAACCTTCAAAAACAGCATGAATATGTCCATCTGCTTTGTTTTTGTGTCACAGTCTATTATGATTACATACTAAGCTGTGAATTGAATGCTGATGTCAGTATGAAAGAGTAACACAGTGAATGTCCTTTGACTAATAGAACTTTTTTTTTAATTGTAAATTCTCAAATTAAAATGCATGAAAGTGTTGTCTTTGAAGATGTAATAAAATAAATAAACTGGTAACAGCAGATGAGGAGAAGGCTGAGGTATTAAACAACACTTTTTCCTCACTGGAAACCTCTCTCCTCACCCTCCCAAGTCGATGGATGGCATGAGGGGGACCAGGAGGGTAAAACCCCTCCTGCTGTAAGAGAAGATCAGGTTTGGGACCACCTGAGGAACCTGAACGCACATAAGTCCATGGGACCTGATGAGATGCATCCCAGAATCCTGAGGGAATTGGCCGATGTAGTTGCCAAGCCACTCTCCATGATATTTGAAAAGTCATGGCAGTCAGGTGAAGTCCCCGGTGACTGGAAAAAGGGAAACATTGTGCCCATTTTCAAAAAAGATAGAAAGGAAGACCCTGGGAACTACTGACCTGTCAGCCTCACCTCTGTGCCTGGGAAGATCATGGAATAGATCCTCCTAGAATCTGTGCTAAGGCACATGGAGGCCAGGGAGGTAATTCAAGATAACGAGCATGGCTTCACCAAGGGCAAGTCCTGCCTGACAAACCTAGTGACTTTCTATGATGGTGTGACAACAACAGTGGACAAAGGAAAACCAATGGACATCATCTGTCTAGACTTCTGCAAAGCCTTTGACACGGTCCCCACAACATCTTTCTCTCTAAATTGGAGAGCTATGGATTTGATGGGTGGACTGTTCGGTGGATAAGGAATGGGTTGGATAGTCACATCCAGAGGGTAGTGGTAAACAGCTTGATGTCCAGATGGAGACCGGTGGCAAATGGTGTCCTCAGGGGTCTGTGCTGGGACTGGTGCTGTTTAATATTTTCATCAATGACTTAGACAGCGAGATCGAGTGCACCCTCAGCAAGTTTGCGGATGACACCAAACTGAGTGGTGCGGTTGACACACCAGAAGGACGGGATGAGGTTCAACACGGCCAAGTGCAGGGTCCTGCACCTGGGTCAGGGTAACCCCCGGTACCAATACAGGCTGGGGGAAGAAAGGATTGAGAGCAGCCCTGCTGAGAGGGACTTGGGCGTGCTGGTGGATGAAAAGCTGGACATGAGCCGGCAATGTGTGCTGGCAGCCCAGAAGGCCAACCGTACCCTGGGCTGCATCAGGAGAAGCGTGGCCAGCAGGTCGAGGGAGGTGATTCTGCCCCTCTACTCTGCTCTGGTGAGACCTCACCTGGAGTACTGCGTCCAGCTCTGGAGCCCGCAGCACAAGAAGGACATGGAACTGTTGGAGCAGGTCCAGAGGAGGGCTACAATAATGATCCGAGGGCTGGAGCACCTCTCCTATGAGGACAGGCTGAGAGAGTTAGGCTTGTTCAGCCTGGAGAAAAGAAGGCTGCGGGGAGACCTGATTACGGCCTTTCAGTACTTAAAGGGAGTGTATAGGAAAGATGGGGATAATCTTTTTAGTAGGGCCAGCTGTGACAGGACAAGGGGTAATGGTTTTAAACTGAAGCAGGGTAGGTTTAGACTGGATATAAGGAAGAAACTCTTTACAATGAGGGTAGTAAAACACTGGAACGGGTTGCTGAGAGAGGTAGTGGAGGCCCCATCCCTGGAAACATTCAAGGCCAGGTTGGACAGGGCTCTGAGCAACCTGGTGGAGTTAACAGTGTCCCTTCTCACTAAACGTCCCTTCCAATCCAAAACATTCTACGATTCTATGAAATGTCTAATCAATAGAAACATCAGGAAAGTCCACTACTGCTTACAAGAATCAGGGTGATGAATTTGGCTTTGGATGTACAGATGCAATCTTTTCTTTCTGCATGGGGATTTTTGTGTTTATCTACAAAGTACACTGATATGAGAATACACTTTGTAAGTATGCAAAATCAGATAGATGCTCTTCATGGAGGTGAATTGTATCATGTGCAAACTTTCTTCCAAGTAAATATTTGATTAGCTGCTTTATTGAGATGTAAGCTTTCAGCGTCTTTTCTCACTGTAATTGAAATACAAGACATAGCAGACAACAGTAAGATCTGATAAGGTAACACAGGCCTTGTAGGTAACACAGGCCTTGTCTGCTGAGTCACCCTAAGCTTGACTTTCCAATGCTCCACAATATGGTTCAGAGGAACTAGTGTTAAATGACACTGACAGGTATGTCCATAGAGCTTCACTCTTGACAGAGAGAAGGTAAGTCAGGGAAGACTCATGGGGAAAGGATCAGAGGAGCCCAGGATGACTTGGAAAGAAACACGGGAAACAAGTCTGTATAGCGCAGGTGGTTTAGGCAAAGGAGCATACTGAGCATTGTTTCCAAATTTCCTGTGAAGTGAAATGTCAGGGACAGGCTGAGCTTGTTCAGAAATTCAGCCTATGAACAGGAAGTTTTTCCACTGTGGAGCTTTAAAGGTGGTTCCCCAAGTACAATTTATGCTATGAAGAAAAGGGAAAGTCTGTCTGAAAGGGAGACATGAAGGTAAAGGGCAGCATCAGTATCATGAAGCAAACCCTTTTATCCAGAATTAACTCATCTCCTTTTAACTTCAAACAATGAATCTAATTCATGTTTGACTGAAATTCAGTTCAACTTCTAAATCTTTATTTTCTTGTGTGTACAAGGTTCCTTTTACCCTCATATGTGCAACATGTCTGTTGCCCTTACAAAAATGCTATTCCAACCTCCAGATGCAAACAACCCTCCCAAGCCTATACAATTTTATTATGAAGGTTTTGCTTTGTAATAAAGCTCTTGTGAAAATGTGGCACACTGGAATGCACACAAACCAACAGCAACCCAGAGTGAAATGTATCAAGGAAGCACAGGATATTGGGACCCATTCCTTCCTCAGTGAAAATTTGACCAGAAATTTTACCCTTTTTATATTTTAGGGACTAGTGTTGTCTGGATATGGACATGAATGGTATTCTTCATGTCCTATATGAAGTCCAGAACTAGATTACTTATAATGATCGATAAGGGCTTTTATTTACAAGGGTTAAAATGTCCTGGACAAGCTCTATTATGGTCAATTGGATTTACCTTTTCTAAATGTATGCTTTAAACTCATTTGTCAATTAATATTGAACATTTCCTTTAACTTTTTATTTGGCAAAGCCATTTAGAATCAGTCAAGTTAAAAGACATACACATATTGTGTATGCTCTGCTCTGGTGAGACCTCACCAGAGGTACTGTACTGTACTGCGTCCAGCTCTGGAGCCCTCAGCACAAGAAGGACATGGAACTGTTGGAGCGGGTCCAGAGGAGGGCCACAAAAATGATCCGAGGGCTGGAGCACCTCTCCTATGAGGACAGGCTGAGGGAGTTGGGCTTGTTCAGCCTGGAGAAGAGAAGGCTGCGGGGAGACCTGATTGCGGCCTTTCAGTACCTAAAGGGGGCTTATAGGAAAGATGGGGAAAATCTTTTTAGTAGGGCCAGCTGTGACAGGACAAGGGGGAATGGTTTTAAACTAAACCAGGGTAGGTTTAGACTGGATATAAGGAGGAAATTCTTTACAACGAGGGTGGTGAAACACTGGAACAGGTTGTGCAGAGAGGTGGTGGAGGCCCCATCCCTGGAAACATTCAAGGCCAGGTTGGATGGGGCTCTGAGCAACCTGATCTAGTTAGTGGTGTCCCTGCTCACTGCAGGGGTGTTGGACTAGATGACCTCTAGGGGTCCCTTCCAACCTAAAACATTCTATGATTCTATGATTGTACAATTACTTCATATGCAGATATCCTTCATCCTGTAGGCTGTTCCTATACAGATTTTTCCAGAGGTGTTGAAACACATTTTAATTATAAACTGGCTAAAGCACAGTGGTTTTAGTATCATTTATGTAGAAATCTTTACTTTTGTGACTGTTTTAAGTACATAGCCATAGCAATATGGATTGTCTATCACTTTCCAGCTTTCCTTGCTCAGTTGTGACATTCACTTTGAACTCTGTTTTCCTTGTAAATAATTTTTAATAGACTTCTAGAAGAATCTGCAGGAACACTTTTAAAAATTCCAAAACTGATTTCAGTAATGAAAACATGTACATTAAATTAAAAAGCAACAAAACCATTTGTATTCCTATTATATTAAATTTAAATTTGGGGCCACATCACAGCCTTCTGTCTGACATTCTCTCCTAGCCAAAGACACAACAATCCACTTCAGACAAATAAAGAAAAATGCAGATTTTAACCATCTTTAATTCTAATTTATGGAGGTGAAGGAAGGGGTTGGGGAAATTAAATAAGTTTTACAAAATTAAAAAACACCATCTCCCAGGGTTTTCCTGTTATTATGTTAGGGAAATGAAAACTTTTATTCAGTTCTCCCTTATTTTCAGCTAAACATTCTGAATTTTTGGCTTGTACAAATTGTTTTTACAGAATGCTAGAGACAATTATAATATTTCTGTGCAGCTTTGCTGATGTAGAGTGGCTTCAGTGTTTCATTGGCAATAACATCAACGCCAGCAGCCTGGACTCTGCAGCTCACACTCCCTGTTCCTTTAATGGTGGCCCACTGAGCAGCACACAGCTAAAGCCCTCTGTGACATTGCCACACATGGCTTTCTCAGCCAGTCGTTCATCATGTCAGTGCCTAGAGATATATCTGAACTGGACACTCAGCTGGACACTTGGATTTCAGTTGCTTATTCATGCACTTACTTACCTCAGATATGTGCTGTAACTGATTTTTTTCAGCATGAAGTTGAAGAGTGTCTGAGAGGTACTGGTCTTCCCTGGCACAAATAATTCTATCCTGTGTGTTTTCATAATAGAATTTTCCAGTGAAGATGTAATGTTCGTTTAGAGCATGTAGGGATGTGATAAAATATTCAGCAGATTCATCCTCTTCTTGGAATTTGCATAGAACTTGTATCTCAGATATTAAACCTCAAGAAAGGGTAAAATGTTTATGAAATTTACTGACCTGACATGGTTTTATTCTTTCATTAGGGACATGGAAGCGCCTGAGAATGGTCACATAGGAATTAGAGCTTCTCCTCCAGAAAAGGTGGCAGGATCAATAGCCCACCTGAAGTGAATCTACACCAACGCACACTCCATGGGCAATAAATATGAGAGGCTGGAAGCCACTGTGCAGCAGGAAAACTATGATATAGTTGCTATCAAGGAAACATGGTGGGATGACTCATACAACTGGAGTGCTGCGATGGATGGCTATAAACTCTTCAGAAGGGATAGGCAAGGAAGGAGAGGAGGTGGGGTGCCCCTGTATGTTAGGGAGTGTTTTGACTCTCTAGAGCTGGTGATGGTAGGGTTGAATGTTTATGGGTAAGAATCAGGGGAAAGGCCAACAAGGCAGATGATATCATGCTGGGAGTCCGTTAACTTCCTGATACAGCTGGTAAGTGAGCCAACTAGGGAGGGCAGTCGCTGGGCCTGTTGTTCGTGAACAGAGAAGGACTGGTGGGTGATGTGATGGTTGGAGGCCATCTTGGGCACAGTGATCACAAAGTGATAGTTTTTGATTCTTTGAGAAGTAAGGAGGGGGTCAGCAGAACTGCTAGTTTAGACTTCCAGAGGGCAGACTTTGGACTGTTTAAGAACCTGGTTTATGATGGCAACTTAATGTGTTGGATGAAACAATATGCTAGGAACTAAGTGACCTGGGTTTCCTTCTTGGATTAGCCATTTATTTGCTGGGTAATGGAAAATCAGTTTTCTCTAGTCTCTTTGTTTTCTTCTAGTTTTCTTTTCCCCCTCTTCTGTTATGTATTGCTTCTGGTCTAAAAGACCCTTGAGGAGGATTTTGGCTGTGTCCTTTTGATAGTTTTGTTTCTTCTACCAGTTTTGTCCCTAGGAAAAAAGAAGCAAATTTAAAGCATAGACAAGATTGGTCCTCATTGATTCTGAGAAATACTAAAGATAGATTTCATTGTAAACTATTATTTTCCAACATTAATAGTTATTTTAGTTGGGATAATACTAATTTCAAAGCTGCGGTTCACACAAATACTTTTAAAATAAAAGGAAATATATACCAAAGAAACAGCAACAAAAAGAAAAACTAGTCCTCACTGCCTTTGCAGTTTTCTTTAATTAGAAACTTTACGATAGATTTCTAAAAATACTGACAGCTCCTTTTACTTCATATCTTGGGATGTTTTTTAAGTATATTCAGAAAAAATCCCTTATAATACCATGTTCCCATAGATAACCAATCATTCACTGTGGATATTCTATCACATCAATCTTCCTATCCTATCCCATGGAAAAGAAATTATTTGCTGGAGTAGCACAAGAAGCCTGCTTTGATTTCAAATAAGCTGCAGAAAATAAAATTGTGTTCCTGGAATGTCTTGTTAATGGCTTAAAAGAAATAACTACCCATACCATCATCTTCACTAGCAATTCTATGGAAAAAAACTCAATGGGTTTTGTTGTGTTCATCTCTTCCTAACTAGAAACATAGGTCAAGCCACCTAGTCCTCTGTAAATTGATGGTGATACATGATTTATAAATGACAGATGGGTGCCTTAGTTTGCAAGGCCATAGCAAAATTGTCAGGCAAAATGCAAGGAGGTTATAATAACCATGTAGCTGTCCTGTGTCAGGGTGTACTTGAAACTCAGCCATAGTATGGGTCATAATAGAATATAGAAAGTAAAGAAACAGTATTTTGAATGTAATCCTTAGTTGTTTCATCAGAATTGTCTACACAATTCCTCTGCTAGTACAGCAGACAAGGAAGAGAGTTCATGCAAGGTAGGAACTACAGTACTTTCTTTTGAAATACAAATACTTGATGATGTGGAAGATCATAGAGAAAATATATCCTCTGTATGAGTTTTAGGACTCATATAATGTCTTATAAGGGATAGATGGCCTTTCAAGTAATATTTAGCTTAATTTCTTATGATTCTTTAGATTTCATGCACCATTTTTATATACCCAGCTCTTATGGAACTTGAATGTAATAAGGCCCCCAAAGCTGCAATACAAGTTAAAAAGTGGTCCCCTTAATCCATTGACAACTTGTGACAGGTCTTCCAGAAGAAAAGACACTTTAGGATTAAGTAGAAGTTCCAGGTCATGAAAGTCTCTCTAAAAAATTTGCACACACCAACATATTTCATACAGCTCCTCAGACACATACTTCTCCCCTTACTCTGTCAGTAAGAGGGACAGAGACTGAAAACCAGACGTGTTCTGCTGTGGGACTTCAATGGAAGCACTTAGCCAGCTTCTAGAAACAAGAGAATGGTAACTAATAGCCTTTAAATATTAAAACCTAAATGCAGCTGCACAGCTGTGTCTGTTAAATGTTAGTACCCACATATATCTTCTTGGCTACATGTGTAATTCCCTGCTGAAGCCTTTTTTTAGTGAAATTTTTGGATGCACAATGTTTTTCCAACCTTTCTTATACTGTAGACTTTATATACCTGTACGGCATCTATGACAAACACTACATTCCTTGAAAGAAAACAAAAATTGTAGGAAGAAGTTGTCTTTCTAAGCACATATAGTTTAGAACGCAGAGGAATTTGAAAATAGCATCTTCAGACACGTTGACCTTGGTACAGTGAAATATTTGCCATGCTAGCAATGAAAGGAAACTCATAGGCTTTGTGAACAGAGCAGTACTGGAAATTCACAAAGGAAATGGAGACACAGACAAATTCCATTCACCAGCTTTTCTGTCAATGTGAGGTTGATGTCAGTCTGCAAATACAAGAAAATAAACCCCAGCAACATATGCCAAATCCTGCAGCCCTGCCTTCCAGAAGCACTGATGTCAACAGCTCTTCCTCAGAGGCCTCTGAGCCTGTGGCAACTGATTTACTCTTCTGGAACACGAACATCATAATGAAATTCCTCCCTGTCCCTTCTGAGATGTTGAAATTGGAAGGAAGAACTGGCTGCATAATTATTCACCCAAAGTCCATGGACAGGGCTCAATTGTCTACTTTAGCCTTTGCTTATTTAAAAAAAAAAAAGAAATTTCAAACACATCACTGACTTTTTGTCAGACTGATGGAGCAAGGGAAAGAGCAGTGATAGCACTAAACCAGCCCTAAATAAACCTAGGAGAACCCCAAAGTACAACTGGAATATCAGTAAAACCTTCAGCTTGTGGAATTTCTCCAGCAGAACTCTCAGAACGAAGAAGCTTCATTCTGTGTTCTTTTTGGCTGGGAAATAGCTTCAGCTTCTGGAAAACAAACAAACAAATAAAATCCACCCCCCAATAAGGCTGGCTGAATTTTAAATGTTTAGGGGGTGAATAAACTATGCATCCAAACAAAGAATTCTGTTTCATCCCAAACTACCTGTGAATTAAAATTTACTCTGGAAGTTGTTTCAGTGAAATAATAGTAACAAAAATATTCTGTTATCTGCTGCCCCTCCTTTGTCACTTCCTTTTCTTTCCTGTTCCCCAGGTCTTCCATCATTTCCTACTTCTGGTGCTCCTTTTAGTTACTACCACCTTCTGTTCATTTATTTGTCATAGACCTGCAGCCAACCCCCTTGCACAGTAGCAATGCCTGTTGCGATAACTTACATATTTTCCGTTTGTCATTCCTACTAGAGGGTGCTGAGGGTTATCGTCTTGCTAAAGCCCATAAGCTATAAATAAGTAAAGTCATAAATTCAATTCATATTTTTCCAAGATGTTTTGATTTTGGAATCACAGAAAATCTGGGAATCACTCACAGAATTCTTGAGTAATAGTGTCAGTAAATCTGAAAGCCTACAGTGCAGCAGATAGGCAACTTCTCTGGGAGACAGTGCTGCCAGGAATAATCCCCGGTCTGCCTAATTCAGATCAAGTCTTTGAACTAAAGTCCTACCTCAGTTAGTTCAGCTGATTCAGAGAAAGCGTTGAATTACCTAGCAGAGTGCCCCATGCAGCAGCTTATTGTTTTTTCTAGGGAAATTAATCTCTCTCATTCCACTTTACATAAACACTAATTCCAAATTCATCCTGAGCATATTTACAGGAGATCAGCAGAGGGCTACAATAGGCTGACAGCACTTCAGGAAAAAAAAAGGATTTTTGGAAACTTAATCACAGCTTTTCGGTTCTCTAATGAACTTTGTGGTTTTTTCCAATAAGGCTAGCTTATGGAAGCATACATTTTCATCCTTTGTCTGTCATGAGGGAGCACATTACAAAGCTTCCAAACATGTTATTTCAAATGCAGCTATCCCAGGACAAATCCTTCTAACTGTGTAACAGCTCCCTGTTCCCTTCTTAAAGTCTAATTCTGACAGAGGTAAGTATATGATTAGTGTTTTATTTAGCCTATTGTGTAGTCTCTATGGTATGCTATCCCAGAGGCTAAACTTTCCTCTTCACATAATTATACAAAGGAAGGGAAACTATAATCAGATGAAAAGACTGCCTACAAGTCCCCCTTTTCCTCACCAGGAACCAGAGGAAAAGAGAAGTATTGAATATTGTAGTTTTAGTTAATGCTAATTCCTTGAAACAAACAAACAACAACAACAACAACAAAACAGTAAGAGAGCTTTTCCTACTTTTTCAATGAAAAAAAAGTGACAATGAAATTGTCCTGGTGGAAACTAGAACAAAAGGGAGGAGTCACTCTCATTCATTCTTCCCACAGTAGATCTGGTTTTGTTACTGAGCAAAGTCAAGCCCACGATTTTTGCCTGCTTGTGCTCAGCCACAAAGAAGAACAATGGAAAGTTATAGGAGAATCTTAATCCTGTTTTTGATTCTAAGGAATGGCTCTAATTATTTTTGCTGAAAATTTCAGTCAGAGAAAAAAAAAGAATGAAGAAAATCAGCCTTTGGCAAAAAAGACAGACAAGAAAATTAAACACAAAAAAATAAAATTCAATAAAGACTGGACAATCTTAGCTAAAAATGCTGCCAGTAGACACAAAGATGATGGAATAGTTTAGGTATGTGCATATATATCTATATTTGACTAACATTCTGTCATGGATAGAGTGGGTGGGAAGCAAAAATACAGTTTATTGATATAAACCAGTGAGTTAAGAAGGTTCAATGGTAAATGTGACAGTGTTTAATGAGATTCAGTGGCAAAGTACACTTGGTTATTTACTGCACAGAGGTCAGGGTCAGACAAAACTGTTCAGGGAGACCCTCCCAATGAGTCATGAGGTTCAGAAAGATCCCCTTGTTTTCTAAACTCCTTCCTCAGAGAGGAGTTTAGGTGCAGCTGGATCCAGTCCTAGTCCCAGACTTGGACAACGGTTTATGTCTAAAGGATGATACATGTGTAATCAATCCTCTATATCACTTAGCTAAGGTTTCAGAGTTTAGCAGGCTGTTAGCCACTTACTGAGAATCTGTTGTGGTAAGGAATCTCTCAACCTTGAGGAGTAACCCTGAGAGGCGTTCCTGCTCTCGGGGAGATCCTGGAGCGCAGCCTGCTGCCATGCAGGAGAGCTCCAAGTGCTCTTGGGCTGCTCAGTATTTATGGGGGTAAGATGATTGGCTCATCATCATATTTACATGCCAACTGCAGATGTTAAGTTTCTTCCAAATTTGGCTTGAGTGGGACATTGACCAGCACTGTGCTTAGGTGGACACATTGCACAATAGCCCTTGGCTACTGTTTTGTTATCTGTCTCCCCTGAATCCACTTTGAGCTGGATGCATCCATCCTATCACAACTGCCACAGGTGATTATCACTTGAGCAGGGTTATGGGAAAAGGTCAAGGGTGGAGGCAGGGAGCACACTGCCACACATTCCTGAATCTATTACTGACTTGTTTTCGTTAATATATTTAATGACGATTATACTTCAAAATTGCTCAGATGATAAAAAAACCCTTCTTTTAAATGATTTGAGAAAATTAGAGTTTATAAAAAGAAGGGAAATATTTTTAATTATAAATATTTTTAACTCCTATTAAAAAGTCTTTCTAAAAACTTACTTCATAGCAAGTTAAAATCACTTTTAAGATAGCTAGAATTACTGAAAGTACCAGCCATTTTTCTTACATATTGAAAAGGCAGAGAAGTTACAAACGACAGAAGAATAGACAAAAGTGGAAGAGTCTCTTTGTAGATGTTGCTTTATAAAACCCTTTGTTTTCTCCTCAAACGTGGACTGTAGGGGATTCAACTTTAAATAATGATTTCAAAGAAAATTTTGAAGCAAGAGTAACTCAGCAAATCTTCATGAAACATGAGCATTAAGCACTAAAGAATGCATTGTGTTGTGATGACAAAGAGGATGAAGCTGAATGGCATCAGACTAGTAATAATCTAGAAACAGGCTTTTGCGTTTGTGTGTGAAGGACTGAGACTGGCTGTTATAGCAACAGGCATATGGTGAGTTTATGAGAGAAAAGAGGTTCCTTCCTTGAGACTCCCTTCTGTGCCTGAATTATCAGAAAAATTTAAATTAGATGTGCCATTCTCCTCATGGTCATGGTGTAATGTAGCCAGTGTCCATCTCCAGAGAGCTCCTCATCTCTATGCAAGGAGGAGGTGAGCCCTAGGACTAACTCCAGCACAGCATTAAACTTGCAAGGTCCCTCAGTGGCACCTGAGGAGTGGGTCTCACTATAGTCCCATACACAGACTGGACAATTTAGGCCTCTAAGTGGCTCATCCAACTTCTATAAAGGTCTATTCAGAAAAGAAAATGTAAACACATCTCAGAAGTCATTTCAACAAACTGCCTTACTGCATTCTCCTCTACAATTACACTAAGCAGATCTTTACTGGTCTGAGGGCTGGAGATGCAGAAATATAGTTTGGTTGAGACTGCTTCCACAGAAACCCCATGTGCTGTTCCACCAGTCTGTCATCTTGCTGCTGAGTCTTCTTCCCCAGTACTTCATTTGTGTCTGTGTTGGTAAACTGAAGAGGGTCAGGCCCAAGCTCTGCTCCTCTGGGGAGCAATCTTGGGCCTATGCTAGATTCTGAGCAGATTCTGGGCATTTGGCTGAGACACTGCCATTTGTCACAGGCTAAAACTATGTCAGGACTTGCGTTAACAGTTGAACAGTATGGATAGCTTGGACCTGTGCCCTGAACCTGCTTAATTTATTAGGATACTCATAACCTTAATACCTCAAACTCTTGCACAGGTTCAAACCTGGTTTACTTGACAAAGAATGTACTAAAGGAAACACAGAACAATAAAAACCCCAAAACATTCTAAAGTCGAAGAAACTATAAATAAAAACCCTGGAAATTCCACACACATCATACAAATAAAAATTAACCTGAAAACCAGGAATTAGATTATTACCCCAAAGTTGTCAGAAGTGCTCTAAAGAAAGATATCACAGAAATAAAGCCCAGTAAAGATATTCTGCCTCACTGCATGAGAATACAGTAAACTACTGACTTAGAAACATATGGGTTTGTGGTAACATTATTGGCTTTCGAGTCTATAAAAAATTAATGTAATAATAGTATATCCACACATGCCTACAAATGTTCCAAATGTTCTAAAAGATAACATACTAGATTTTTGACATAAGTTGGGCATACCTCTCTTAAAAAAATTGCCTAGAGCCATCTGCTGACAAAAAAGGAATCCCAAATACAGACAGAATTAATTGCTGTGAGGTTATACAGAGACAAACAAAAGAGGACAGGAATCAAAGTGTATTTAACTGACAACTCGCCTGTATTTCTGATAACTTGCAGAAAATGAACAGGACAAATATTTTGTTGGTGGTGTAAAATACAAAGCAACAGATTTACTTCATGAAACAATACCGAGATTTCAAGTGGACATCAGCAAATAAGAATAAAAAAAGGGAACCTTAAAATGATAGATAAAATGTGGTGACCTGGTAGCCTGGAATATAGTTTAGCAAATGAATTAGAAAAAGACAACTATAACAGGTTAAAGATTCTCTACCTCCTACAGAATGAGACCACTCTAAGAGAGTTAGCTCCTTTAGAAGGTTTTCACTGTTCTCAGTAGAGAAGAGATTTTCTATGGAGGACAGGGAACCACCACACCATACAAAATTGCTTGGAACATCCATATTGGAAGTGTTTCAAGAAAGAAAATGTAAATGAATGAAGCAGGTTTCCCAGTTTTACCTGAGCCACAAAGAGCAGTGATGGCATTCCCGTAGATAAAAATTACCCTCATGGCATACTAGTAACAAGGGAAAAATATAATAATTGAGCTGCAACATTGGATAAAGACACAGAATAAGAAGTGGTGAGTGCATGTTTTCACCTTCTGAGCCCTGAAAAACCAGTAAGTCCCTTAAAGATATTGCCAAGCCTGTCTGCTGACTAAAATACCTCAGTCTCCAAAAATGCTTCTAACAATAATTACCAATTCAGATAGAAAACAAGATTAGCCACATGCACTGTCAAATGCACAAAGAGCTTCCCTGTCTCTCCAAGGAAATGAAAACCAAATGAAGATATTGAATTGGTTCATTCCTCACTGGCAGGATGTGTTTTATGGTGTAGAGGCTGCCACCATTGCAATAATCTAAACAAAAGTGTCTTTTGTATCACAGCTGTAATGAAGGATTATCACAGACAGAACATGAAGAAAATGTGATATAGGGACTCTTCTACATTTCTGAATGAAAGCTCAATTATAAAACAAAGAAATCAGATTTTAGCAACTCGGTAATGCCAGTGGCCATGTCTGAACCAATACAGAAATATCCAGTGCCAGATATTCTAGACAGGTATATTACTAAAGAAGTGATAATTTCACTATATTACCAATAAAAGTTCCCCTGTGGGACAAAAAATACTTAAAGACAAGTCACTTTTGTTTGATTCCCACCTGTGCCATGTCTGTCTCCTTTTTTACAATGCCTTATGCTATTTGGTTTAAACACTGTTTCTCTAGAGTTCTGGCAAAAGTATCTTTTGTTTGAGTTCTCACATCCTCTTCTAATTATATGTGTTTAAGCTACAATATGAATAGTTTCAGAAAGGAAAGCCCCAGCTTCATCTAGTAAAATACTTATTTATTGAAATGGAAGTAAGAACACACTGAAGAATATTCAAGAAAGATTACTATGATATCAACCATCACTCTTTAACAGTTGCAATGCAGGTAATGGAAAAATAACATAACTGGTTTTAACTCCAGAGGTTTTGCAGAAACCATATATTCATGTGGAAGTCTTCAACATCAGCTTTAAAATTCACTGATAAATATCCATCTTTCAGCTCTCTCAAATTGCTTTTCATGCTCTTCAAGAAGGAAATCCTGGAGGTGCAAGAGCAGGCTGTTACCATGTGCTGAACGATGAGCCAGTGGGGAAGAAAACCAGCCTGACTGAACAGAGAGCTTTGGCTGGATCTCAGAAAAAAGAGGAAAGTCTATGAGCTTTGGAAGAAGGGGCAAGCATCTCAGGAAGACTACAAGGATGTTGCAAGGTCATGCAGAGAGAAAATTAGAAGGGTTAAAGCCCAACTAGAACTTAAATTCTGTGAAAAATAATAAAAAATGTTTCTATAAATGTATTGGTAACAAAAGGAGAGCCAAGGAGAATCTCCATCCTTTACTGGATGCAGGGGGAGCCATAGTGACAAAGGATGAGGATAAGGCTGAGGTACTTAATGCCTTCTTTCCCTCAGTCTTTAATAGCAAGGTCAGCTGTTTCTTGGGCATGCAGTCCCCTGGGCGAGAACACGGGGACAGGGAGCAGAAGAAAGCTCCCATGATCCAAGAGGAAACAGTTAGTGACCTGCTCAGCCAATTAGACATACACAAGTCCATGGGGATGGTTTAAATTAGACATTATGAAAAAATTCTTCACTGAAAGGTTTATTAGACACTGGAATGGGCTACCTGGGGAAGTGGTCAAGTCACCATCCCTGGAGGTATTTAAAAGACGGGTAGACATCGTTTAGTGGTGTACAGGTATGGTTGGACTCGATCTTAAAGGTATTTTCCAATCAAATGATTCTATGTTTCTATGGGGTAAACATCAACTATTTGGCTCCATAAATGTGTGCAAAGTTATCAGTCTTTCTTTCTCTTTCAGTGTCTCTTCTACAGACTAGATAATTATTCTTGTTTTCATGCTGTTGTCAGTGCCAGTTCTCCCCCACAAATTTTGGTCTGCAGACATTCACCATGATCTTCATAAGCCTTCACATGGCTGACCTATTAATTTAGCAATGCATTAACCTCCTTCTTGCCTTAGGTCTTTTACTCATCCTTCTCCCTGAGCTTTCTGTGTTCTTCAAGGCACCCTCCTTAATTTTCCTCTCCTTACAGATGAAGGATATGCCTTTACCCTTTCCTGCTTTCCTCATTTCCCAGTGTCCATAGCTTTCTTAAAGGTCTCCCAGATCCTTGTTGGTCATTTCATCTGACATCCCACTTTTCAGGTTGTCATTATTCTCTGAAACTTCCCACTCTGTCCTTTTCTCAAAATCTTGAACTCATCTCCTCCCTGGTGCATGCTAATACTGTCCCATATGACTTTGCAATAATTCACATCTCTTTAGTGTCCCTCCATCTGCCATCCCAAACCTCTTTTAATTCCATCCTGTAACTTCCATTTCACAACTTACTACCAGATCTTCCATCCTGGTTTCAACTGGGATAGAGTTAACTTTCTTCACAGTAGCTAGCATAGTGCTGTGTTTTGGATTTAGTACTAGAAGAATGTTGATAACTCTCTGATGTTTTTAGTTGTTGCTAAGTAGTGCTTAGACTACTCAAGGACTTTTTGAGCTTCTCCTGCTCAGCCAGGTGCACAACAAGCTGGGAGGGAGCACAGCTAGGACAGCTAACCCAAACTGACCAAAGAGTTATTCCATACCATAGAACGTCATGCTCAGGGGCATTAGTCGGTTGTGGGGAGAGTGATCACTGCTCAGGATGGGCTGGGCATCTGTTAGCGGGTGGTGAGCAATTGCATTGTGCATCACTTGTATATTCTGTGTATTCTCTTACCATTATTATTATTATTATTGTTTGTTGGGTTTTTTTTCTCTTATTAAACTGTCTCCATCTCAACCCATGTGTCTTACTTTTTTTTTTCCTATTCTCTCTCCCATTGCACTGAGGGAGGGGGGAGTGAGCAAGCAGCTGCGTGGTGCTTAGTTGCCAGCTGGGTTAAACCACGACATCTTCCTTCTTCCCTTTACAGTTACTTACCCTCGTCCCTTCTGCCAACACCTCATAATCGGAATGACTTAACCTGTTGTCAGTTTCTAAATGGAGACACAACCACAATGGCTCCAGGCATCCTTACTTTGTAAAGGACAACACCAGAATTTACACTCATCCTCATCTTTATTACTGTTATTAGACCTCCTAACATACCAAATGAGCATTAACTCAAGCTACTTCAGCTGCAGAAAGATCCTTTGAATGCTGCCTCCACTGCATTCCTTCAAGGACTCTCTACCATACTGTTTCATCCTTCCCTAGCCACCCTCTAAACCGCTTATCTTCCCAGTCCCTGATTACCCCCTCTTCTCAATATGTTAAGCTCCAGCAAAAGGAAGCAGTGTGATAAAATGTATCAGTTCCTCTTTGCTGACCTGTCTACATATAGCAGAATCACCACAAGAAAGCTTTTTTAGGGGACATCCTTTCTCACATTGAGTGGTTGCTGGAAGATGTGGGGAATCTTGGCAAAGCACTGACATTGGTTGTTTCAATGTTAATGAATACAGTGGGAATGGACAGAGTTTCCAGTTAGATCCAAATATATCTGATGCTATTAATCAGGAGAGAGTGAACTGGAAGCTATCCCCATCCCTCACCCCAAAAATAAATCCAAAACCAAAAGCTCAGCAATTGCTTGCCCAGAACTCATTAATAAAAAATTAAATGGAATAAAATTAAGGGAAGTGTTGACCTTGAAATCATTGCCTCTTGAAATCATTGCCTCTGGCTGCTCTGACAAGCAGATGCTATTTGTAATTTTTCCCATAATATAGTATTTTTTCTCCTTGTTTCTGGCTGATGCGTATCAGTGACATCTGAAAGCCAAAGGTCCAAACAGTATGTGCAGATGCAAGCCATGCATCGTAAGCGTTGTACTCGTAAGAAGGCAAAGGTTGATGAATCTCACACAATCCATCCTCCTCAGCTAGCTCTAAAGTTCAATGTAACTCATTTGTTTAGTGATCATCTTGTCACGCACACTACAGATGTACTGTTAGATTTGTCTAGAATATGATAGCTCAGTCTCCTCATTCTCAAAATGGATATGGAAACCAATTCAGAAAAAATCACATTGACATCCAGAGGCTTTCAGTTCTTCTCCTTAGTCTACAAGATTGTACCTACAGAAGTTGTCATGAAAATCAAGATTTTTTTTTTCATGAAAAGTTTGTGTTATAATTTTTTTCTCTTGATTTTTTGAATTTCCTTTACTTTCCTTTTTTGTCTGCATTTTGTACTTGGTGTGTATGCAGTGCTTAGCTGTCACTGGCTATTGTAAATGAAAAAGGACATGCTCTCCCTTGACACAGTAGGTGGATGCCTCAAGGTGCACAGCTTCCAGCTTCTCCCTCTGCCTCCAAATGCCAATGACTTCTGGGTCCCCTAGCCTCATATCAGTCCATTTTACTGCTTAGCAGCCATGCTCCTGTCTTAAATCACTATCCTAATGCCCGAACATCCCATCACTGCACTTTACTAACTTTTAAGTATTCAAGTGGCACAAGAGGAACCTTCAGCAAGACCCATTTTACTGGACTTGGGAGGGTGATATTTCCAGGCTCTCTTATGAGGTCTGGCAGGGAGAGTTTGCAGAAGAGAGGAGGGTGTCAGACAGCAGCTTCACACACTGTTCACAAGAGCAGAGAGTGGATTAGGCTAAGTTGCTGGGTATTTTCAGTTCCTTTGTTTTATATTGTAAAAAAGATGTTGGCTTTCTCTCTTTTCTCCCCAAATTTGTTTGGCTGTTGAGAGAAAAGGAAATACCTCTGTCTCCTTTCTGTTATCACAACAGGCAAAACCATCCAAGGCAAGGTGTTTTCCTGGAGGCAGAGCTGAAATTTGCCAAAAAAAGTTGATAATTCTTTCATCATTGTCAAACTCTTGGCACTTTTCCCAGCCAAATAATTCATTAGGTGAAGAAAAAATGACCAGTGGCAATTCTGTGATCCATAGTTTCCAGAATCCTAAATGAGCCATGGCTGTTATGCGAAGAAATTACTTGTTCTGTGGTCATAAAAAAACAGACCCAACCTGAAATGGAGGGAAATTATGTTTGACTTCTATGAGGGAAAGGACTGGAGTGGAGGCCCTTGTCATTGTCAAGAGTGGAGGCCCTTGTCATTGTCAAGAGGCTGGAGCAAGATACTGCAGTAAGAGGAGGTAACACCTATTTCAGGGCTATTGCACGCATGATCTTCACATGATGCCTGATAGTGTTTGCATGATATGCTCGAATGACCTTCAAGCAATCACAGTTGACTCCCAGTACAGTCCCATAAGCTACATCTTTGTTCAACCTCAAAAGTTTCTCCTCTGCAGACCTTAGTGACCTTCCCCTCTGAGGATAAAAAGGTTAGTAATCTGATAACTGGATAAAGAGGTGCAGGTTCTCAACCATTTTTCAACTCACAGTGCTATTTTTACATGTGTGGATCATTGCATGATCATGTGGAGCAAGTCAGGATAGTGTGTTTTCTTTCACTCTGAACAGACATAAATGGAAACAAAGTCAAGGGCAATAATACACCCGTCCTGGTATGCCTACAATGCGCTTTTCTTTTAAATTCATGTACTTGGCACCTAGCTAAATTGAACACAAAAACTGTGCATGGGAGGCTGAAGAGGTGGAAGCATGGCTTTTGAGACAAAAAGAAAGTGAATGTGGCATTTGGGCTGGCCCTCTAGGAAAGGTGAGTACCAATCCAGACCTAACCAGTTTGACAGGAACCCTAATTGTTCAAATGACCCTTTCTCCCTGAGATGCCTGTAGGAGGCTCTGCAAGAAGAAACATCTGTATGGCTGTCATGGGGAAAGGGAAAGGTTGGGTCCCAAAATATGAAATGTCCCAAGATCTTGGGAATAGCACAGAGACACTTTTACAGTCTGTGCACTCCATATATATGTTTTGTGAGACATTTTCTAGTAACATAGAGGTTGCCTAGATGGATATATTACAGAGATCTTCAGCACAGGAAGGCTGTGTTCACTTTTCTGAGGTTGCTTTTCCGCATAGTATCAGAGGAAAGCTACATATATGCCTCTCTTCTTCTTCATCATCTTTTACTTCTCTTTTTTTTTAACCATTTATTCTAAAGACAACTGAATACTCTTCCCAGAATAAAGGTGGTAGTCTAAATATGCTGCATGCTTTCACCATGAGTCCAGCATCCAGAAAATGCATGGGGAGTCCATTTCACAGTAAAACTTGATCTGACATTATTCATTAACCAGATCGTGTCACTATGGAGTAAGATGCTTCTGATTTTAATGTACTGAGGGTTTTTTTTCTGTATTTATTTTACCCTCCTTTCTATGCTACGGAATTTCATTAAACAGAACGTAGTGAAAATAATGTTTATGCTATCTTCTTTATTATGGTGATGTTTGGCTTAAAAGTAAGTCTTTTCTCATTGAGAGTTAGTCAAATAACTTATTCTTTCTGTGTAAAAAGACGTGGCATACAAAGAATATTCTTTTTCACAGGTTGTATGATAATATCTGTTCTGTGATAGAAAACAAAACAAAATTCTAAGATGTTAAAATTATATTCTGAGATTAAATTGACTTAACTGAAATGTCCACACAACTGAAATATTTTGCTTAAATTTGAATTTTGTTGTTTTGCAAAAACACATCTTTTTGCAAAGGAAAAAACCCACTCCTTTCCAAAATCCTTAGGATATGATTCATTTCATGCTTTAATCAAGATCATTAACATGGAAACATTCTAAAATGTTTTCATTTTGAGAACTGCATATGTTTTTACTGAGAGAACACTCATTTTAAAGGAAAAATTCCTGATCAAATTCGTGGTAGCACAGGGGATGTTTATACCCCTATACGACCTTTACATTTTATCAGTCAGACTGACTTGCTCAGAGTGCTTTGATGTTAAACAAATGATCTGTCCCTACTGTTGGAACATACCTTTTAAAATCATCCTCACTGATGTGATACTGAGGACATGATATCCAGCTGTTACTGGGACTTGTTCTATTTTAAGCAAGTGTAGGAAAAAAATTTGTTTTCCTTCCTTACTATATGGGTTATGACCTGACTATATTTCTACTATATGAATTTTAAATGACACAGTAAAGATGAACATGACTCTGAATTACAGGATACAGCACAGAAGCACTTGGCAGAGAGTCTTTGAAATATGTATAATTTCCTGTATAATTTCCTGCTTTTTTATGCTTGAAAACTGCAGTAGGCATAGTCTCCATATGCTGCTTTGTTCCATATGCAGGGCATGATGTATAATTCCAACTTCTATTTAGTGGTGTTCTGCTAATAAAGGATAATGAGATCCCATAATATAGCAATATAATTTATGAATAGGCATAAAATAAAGGTTTGCAAAAGGAGTAAAACAAACAAGTGAGCCAACAACAGCAACAACAACAAAAAATCCTCCTTCTACAACTTTTCTCTCCATAGGCTGCCCTTGAAATTAAATCAAAATCATGGAAAGCACTAATATCAGAACATTGTGAACCAGCTGTTTCCTACAGCTGACTAATTAGTCTGTATACCCAGCAAATCAAAAATATTTGTTACCGCTTAGGCAAAGTAATCCTACAGGAATTTGCATGTCAGTACAATAAACTTTGCCTGAAATAAGGGGAGTACCTCCTGCTTGAAGCAGCAGCTTTCTGCAAGCACTGAAGGGTGCTGGAGGGGAGAGAGGACCCAGCCCACAGCTGAGTTGCACCATTTCCCCCTGTCATCACCCTACCAGGTCTCCACTGCTCCTTTGCATTGGTAGGAGCAAATCTCCAAGGCCCCAAATGCCCCCTTGCTCCAATCGTTTTCTGCTTTCTTAGTTATGTGAACTGAGGCTTGAAAATAGAAAGAGGGAAGGGAATGCATGCTAACTGGAAGTTGTTACATGAAAGCATCTTTCTGTGACCCTGGCAACACACTTAATATTTTCCATATCAAACAAATCTTTATCCTGTGACACAGGGCTCAAGTTAATCCCTGTCTGGAAACCTAAAAGTGACAGCAAAGGATTTGATGTTGCAGCTTTATCCTTTGCAATGACAGTGCCCATGGCTAGCTATACTTTATACAATGTACATCCTTGTTCTTGCACTTGTATTTTCTTCTTTCATAAACCAGAAACTTAACCAATTACCCCTACTGTAATACATTCCCCTTGATTTGGGATGGATCAGGGCTTATTTGTGTACTGAAAATGAGGCTGAACTTGAAGTACTGCTACAGCTCTGGTTTAGGTATCTGCAGTGAAACAGTTGCGCTGAAGGGGTTGTGCATGGATGTGCCTAGATCAAGAGACAAGTCCACCCCCAGGACTCTCCTCCACCTCAGTGCCCTGGCAAGTGAAAATCCTGAACAGGACAGAGCATGCTGAAGCTCTCTCCTAGCCTTTGGACCCATATTTTCCTTTTGGGGAAATGGAGGTGAGGGGGGGGAAGTGGAATGGTGCTTTCCTGGGTCTTGATCCCATGTGGACTTGGGATCTGATTACAATGCTCTTCCAAGACTTGGGGAGTGAAAAAAAAAAACAGGTCCCATAGGACTCAATAATTCTCTAAGTACCGGACTGGTTGGTAACCTCTGGGGCTTTTGTTCTACGTTTGTACAGACCCTGTCTAAATGTGGTTCCGGTATGTGGTTGAGACTTCAAGGTACAAGTAGAAGGCAAATGAATAAGAATTGTAGCACTCATTTCTTGGGACAATTTGGGAAGGAAGGTTTTAACTCTGCAGTTGCACACACTCAGGTACATGTGCCATTGTAAGACAGCTAAGGGATTAGGTAACTAGTACCTCACCAACTGCTCCTCCCAAGCAGGGCAGAGAACAGTGGGGAATCCCCTCTTTAACGCCAGCTGAAAACGAGACAAAGAACAGTAAGGAAAGATGTGGTTGCCAAGAAAACTATGGGAATGGGTAAATGACTCCAAACATCTGTGTGACACATCTTACAATTAATATCTGTGGCTGCAGTGAAGATGAAGTTGTGAGATAATTTGGGGCCACCACTGTTAAAGGAAACCTTTATGCTACATACATACAGGTGACCAGTGACCTTAGCAAATAAGGACTGGACAGTTGAGTTGCCTTCACTGTACAGCTGAGTCCTGGTGTTCTTTGTTTTGGCCTTCCCATGGTGGGATCCAAGATAGAGTGAGAGCAGTCCACCAGTAACTCTCCCTGTGTTGTGGGATTTCCTATGCCATTAAATCACAGAGTAATACTGATATAAAGTGTTAACTACAGAAACAGCCATGTTTAAAAATGGTTGAGTTTGTATTCAGAAAAATTATTTCAGGAAAGATTATAAAATATAACATATTAAGACAGAAGAACAGTGAACAGAAAACAAATATCTTTCCCAGATTATCTTTAGTTTCTCTGCTATGTGGTTCCAGTTCTGTTAAATTACATGCTATCTTGCTGAATAATTTTTACTCTGTCTTTGTTCATAAAAGTAGTGTAAAGAGAAAAAAAATCACTCTCTGAATCTGATTTTTAGCCCTACTGGCAATTCTCAAACTGCAGAGGAATCACAGTTCTTCTCAACTGGAAGCTATCTATGGTAATTTGGCAAATCATTTTTGTAAATTTGAACATTACATTAACAAAATGAAACAGCTGCAACATGGTAACATGAGTTTTGTGCCTTGAAGCAGTGATCAATGGTCAAAAGTAAAAAGAAAATAAATCGAAATATAAGACAACACTTAAAGAGTGTAACAGAACAAATACCGTCATGTGATGGATATAAGTGCCATAATTTGTAGTTGAGATATCATAGCCTTCATTTTCACAAAGTTCAGCCAGACATTAAAACAGTAGAAAATATTCCAAGACTTGTTATGATAGTGGTTGGATTGATACTTTGTAAAAAAAAACAGGATAAAATCTGGTACCTAAAGAATAGAATTTTAAAAGTCGTACAAAAGCGTGCATCATATTTTCAGAACCAATGCTGGTGCAAATGTCTCAATATACGTAGCTAGCTCCATTAAACACCTCAGAGTCAAAGAGCATTTTACTCCTACCTGTTGCAACTTGACGGGAATTTTTTATCAAAATGCCATTGCATCAGAAAATACTGCTTTGTTAAAATTCTTCTAATGATTTTAAATATTTGTTTGAAAAGTCTTAAAGTGGTGAATATTCACTGAACCTAAGTGAGAGTCCTGGAAAATAATAGGTTTGGTCAGACTTGCTGATTGTAAGATGGAGTCTTCAGCCATAGGTGAGTTGATCTGATTGAGAGGCCTCTTAGCTGAGGACCTCAGAAAAGAAAGTTTCTTTAGATTTGCATGTTTTACTCAACAATGAGTACTTAATAATGCTTTAGAGTATTTTGGAGAGCAGAATTTATATTCTAGATCTATAACATTCCATATTGTATCCCTATACAACTATATTCCATGCTTATATTCCCTCTTTTCCCTCCTTCAGAAATGATAATGGATTATGAGCTACTATTGTAGAAAAGCAGATTTGAACATAATTTTAAAATTGAAAATCAGGAGTTCTTATTATTGAGTGTCAGAGCTAGTGCTCATAAAGCTTTGTTTGCCCACTGACAGAGTTGTGTCTTTGCAACAATGGTGGTGGGTTCTCCAGGACACAGCTATGAAACGTAGCTTAGGTATGAGGGGTAGAATGGGTCCTTTAGCATCCAATCTTGTAAATGGAGGGCATTAAAAATAAGATTCAAACCTTGGATTAAGCCTAGGAGGGCCATGTTCAGGAGAAAGATTAGTGAAGCAGAATTAATACACCTGAACAGTGTGTACATCTGCAGAGAGCTTGTTCCTTTTTCTCTTCAGCATAACCACTGAATTATAGAAGCAGAGGGAGATAAGAGACCTTGTGAGACCTTTCACTCCAAGTGTCACTTCCTTCTATCCTGGGTGCACAACACACCAACTGAGCAGATTTTGCACAGCCTGCGCCAGGGCCCAGGGCAAGCTCCAAAAGTCAGTGAGAGAAAAATATGTGAGAGGTGATATTTTCCACTTCTGGTCTCCTATCTGAGCTGCCAAACCAGAATAAGACCTGGGAAAAAAAAAAAAAAAAAAGGCCTTCAAAAAAGTGGCCAGCATCTTTTCACCTCTGTGTGATACGGTCTCCTGTCTTCCTCTGAATTTCTGTCAGCTCAATTAACCTGCAATTTGGAAAATAAAAATACAGGCTGGCAAAGACCCCTTAAAAGTCTGTCCACTTCTGACTAAGTCCATCCCTTGACTGGACTTTAAATAGGCCATCTGGAAATACTTTCCTCTCAACTTTTCTTTAAAATGACCTACTTAAGAGGTTCCATTGTATCTTGGCACCATCTATTATACTGTGCCACGATCCCTGTAGTGAGAATATTTTCCCTAATATTTAACCCAGATCTCCTTTGTCACACGTTAGGCTGTTTTCTAGTTGTGCTGCCCCTCACAGACACAGTGAACAACTGATTACTGTCTTGGTTTTAGAACTTTTATATAAATTATAAGAGTCCTTTAATGTCCCCTATGTCTTCTCTAAGATAAGCAAACTCAACTCTTGCAATCTTTTCCCACTGTTCATGCTTTCTTAGACTGTTATCATTCTTCCTAATTTCTGCTAAACTCACTGTGATTCATCTACATACCTCATGAAGTGTGGTTTCCAAAAAATAGACAGTGCATAAATATGGCCAACAGGCAGTCGCCATTGTACAGAGGAGTCCTTTTTGTGTAAGTTTGACATAGTGTTTTGCTGGGTAGCAGGGAAAGAGTGGTTGTTAATATGAGAGACAGAATTGTCATTTTTCTTACATGTAAAATGTTAAAAAGTGAGATGAGGAAACTTTGAGAAAAATGAATATTATCTTTCTTTGCAAGACTAGAAGCATTTACATTTTAGCAATGAATTTACAAGAAACTCAGCTCTGAAGCTTGTCCTTGTTAAATTAAATTCAATGTCACAAATGTTTACATAAGCAAGGATAATTAGTACCTCTGTAATCACTTTTACTGGCAGTCTATGAAAGAGCCGAATGCTTCAACTTTAGCCCTTTAATCTAAAGTAAAGAATAAGTCAATGTTATGCAATCAAGACTATAAATATTGAACACAAAATTACCAATTAAGGTTAGGTACTAATAGGTCTGTAGGAATAATAATAATAAAATATTACAGCATTCTAATTTTAAGCAAAGTTATTAGCTAAGAGTTCGGTTTGCAGAATCTTCATTAGAAAACCACCTCATTTTTCAGCATGTGTTTGCACAGTAAATATTAAACAAATATTGACTAACTCTGAGTGGAATAGCAGTAAGATTTTTACAGCGGTAAAAACAGTCCCTAGGACTACCATATAGAGCTTGAAAATGAAAGACATGCACAACCAAAGGAACAATTCTTTTTTTTTTGTTTCAGGAGTTGGGCACTTCATGTACTGGAAAATTCTGTTTCATAATTTCTTCTTTAATATTGGTAGGAAGACTGCTCTTCAAGGTACCTTGGCGGTCACTTCTTTCACTGCCATTTTTTATAAGAAATAGCCTCCAACTTGATTTCTAAGAGCCACAATTTGATTCTCTTTCATGTAACCCACAGGCTGTTGTGCCTTAATTATGCTATTTTAAAGGATGCTTTACGGGTTTTCCATATTCAGGAGGCCTGTTCATCTGCAGGTGTTTTTCTTTCTGAAAAAGTTAAATATATGTAGTTATTTTGAGTGTGGATGGGCTTTTATATATGTTTAAGCAAAACCATTGATACTGGAACAATTCACTTTCTTGTAATACCTATTTCACAGAGAAATTAAAATGAATAATGTCTTACTTAGCTGTATGTCTTTAGAACAGCTGATCTCTGATTTACTTCAACGACTATGTTAATGCTCCTAACCCCTGCAACATTGAATCTAAAGGTTTCCTATGACAAAATTTTCAAACCTCAATCCTTTTTTGTTCTGTTACAGGTATCTATTTAGAAAAATGACCTAGTTCTTGATGTTGTATATTGTACCTCTATTTTGGGAACCACCTTCATTTTAAGTTTATAAACAAATAGCTCTCTGAAAAAAATAATATGGGCCAAGCTGTTCCTTTAGGGGATTATTTTAGACAGCTGCACAGCAAATAAGTACTGTGAGGCTTATTTACACATGGTCATTGAAGCATTCATTTCACTGATTCATAGGACAGTAAAAGGTCTTTGAGACACAGACCCTCAATTTTGAGCTGAAGTTGAAAGAGAGGATTTTCTATTCCCGCCCCCCCCCCCCCCCCCCCCCAAGTATTAAAAAAATCAATGAAAGGATTTGTTGCCAGAACAGATAGACACAGTGCGGCCTTACATCCTGGGTAATATTGATCTCAGATGCCAAGTCTCCATTTTTCATACTGTAATCATAATATATATTTTCAAAATTCTTAATAATATATGGTATTGCTTCTGTAAAAGGTAAAAGTAAAACATGCAGGCTTCTTTTTAACTAAAATATGAAGATAATGCTATGACTAATGCCACCAGATTATTTTGCAAGTGAAATGGTCTAAATGTTAATGTGCTGGTTTTGGGAGACCAAAGTAGGGCATGATTTCCATAACCATTGAATATATTCTGATCCCATTGACATGTTTTATTGATATTCAGCATTTCTTAATATCATTTACTCTAATTAAAAAAAAAATACACTTCTGCATATGAGCTAGTTATGCAAGCTCTTACATATAGGTATCTCCAGAAAGTGCTAGGTCTTATCATAAGATGAAACCTCTGGGCTCTGGAGGTCCCTATTTATCTTTACTGACTGGAGAGGAAGGCAATGACTGCTTAGACTCAGAAATATATTACAAAATTGGTTAGCATTTCTTCCCCACACCCCCCAAGGTATATCAGTGTAAGTAACAAAACATGAAGGTATTTAAAATCAGTGTCTGCTTTTGAAATGTGGACAGCTTTACTGAAAAGGACAGGAGAAATTAAAGAAGCTCTTGATTTCCAGTGAATCAAACAGCAAGCTGTCAAATTCGATGGTTGCTTCATGGAATTTATTTTATTCAGCATCCACACAAGTTTAAAATGCAGCTGTAACAAGAGAATAGCAAGAAGACTTAGGTGGTAATATTAGTACTACTAGTGTCAGTGATATTGCTGGACTATCATGATTTCCAAGCTCAGAAAAATATTCTTTTTTTAATTGGAAAAAGTTCAGAAAGACGGCAAATAACTCACACTCATTTGAATTCTGGAAAATTTCCTTGCATTGACACACTCATGAATATCAGTCTATTTAGCTTATGCAAAGAGAAGGTTAAGAAGTAGAGTGTTATCACAATTTATGATCTTTTCTACCAAGCCAGACTGACCAGCAGATCAAGGTCAACAAGCTTGTCAGAAACACACAACTTCAGAGAGTGGAGAAGAGGCTGCCAATGACACTTGGTAGGGGCAGAACTGACTTCTGTTTGGGTTTAGAGTCCTCCTCATGCTGCTACTGTTTGAGATGCTTAAGACAGGAAGCTGGGCCGAAGAGAGGAAGCAGTTTTTAGAAGCAGCTTATCCTGTTTTTCAAAAATAAAGAGAGTAATTGGTATATTGCAGGGTACAGATGTGCCTCTTGCTTGGCTAAAGGCTGTAGGCATGCAATGCTACATCCAGCCTGCAAGCACAGGAGATTCGATAAATCTTGAATTATAAGTATTTGGGCAAAGGATGGGTCAGCTGTTTATGAGAGTACCTGTTTCTCTCAACTAAATCTAAAGTTTCTCTCTCTCCCTCACCGCCCCGCCATGTGCATTCCCCACCCCCAGTATGTATCTACAGTACAAGATCCTAAAGTTATAAAAAAAATTAATCTTTACCATGGAGATTTGAAAATAAGTGGTCTGAATAACAGACATCTTTTAGAATTTGAAATCAATAGTGTGAAAGTTTACTTACAAAAATGTCTTTTGTCATTATTGTTGTTCTTGAAAAAAATGTTCTGGGGATTAAAAATAATTCATATCATTCTCAAAGAATGTGTATGAAATTTCATCTGTCCAGTTCACAGAGTTTCAAAAATGATTCACACAGAGATGATAAAATTGTCTTAATAGCTTTGCTCCCCTATTCAGCAAATGTCCCTGCTTGCAAGCCTGTTGGAAGTCACAGGCAGTTTGTGTTGGTATACTAGCAATATTATTATCAGTGTAACTAAAAAGAAAAATACAGAAATTATCAGTAAAAATGACTTTGGGATGTCTTTGGAAGGCATAATCTCTCAATTTCAAAATCATTCAGTCCAGAAGCATTACCGGAATCAGGTACCATTATGGCAAATGGTACATTTTCTCTTGATTTATTAGTGAAAGGCAGAAAAAAAATGCTTAAACTCTCTTCTAAAGGTTAAAAACATATACTTATCGTAGACTACATGTTTCTTAGAGGAAAAAAACCCAATCCTATTATATTTTATGAGCACAGATTCCTTCAATTTCCTTCATACCTCATACATTCCAACTTCCCATGTCACCTCTGCAAAGCTATCAAATAGAAAGTATTTTAGGAAATTTAAAAACTGCTTGGATAAGTTGTGATAAAGGAGTAGGGTATCTATGAATAGGCTGATTTTCAGGACTCTCAGGTCAACACTGATATTTATCCATTATTCTAGATTAGGTTAAAATGTATAAATGAAGTTTATGGGTACAGTCAACTGCTGTAATTTTAAAGTTTGTCACAATAATGTCCTTGAGATTGCAACTCCAAACATCAGAACTTCTCAGAATTTAACTCAATTTAAATAATCTATAGAATTAAAACCTAGTTTCCACACCTTGCAAATAAAATGGTTTGTATTATTTAGCTGTCCTTTTCTCCACTCTAAGGAAAGGCTTTATTTTCTTTTGAAGAACATTGAATTAACTCCTACATCATTCTGAGAGGAATTAAATTACTTTTACTTAATAAATGAATAGCATTGCCTTTTATCTTTACCTCACTGTCCTATCCTGGTATTACTTTTGATCCTCTTCTGAGCTAAATCAATTATCTATGGCTAGTCAAACCTACTGCAAAATGTGGTAGACGACATGAAAACATGAGTTACAATGTTTTCTAGGTCTCTGTTTACACACATATGTGCCAGCCTTGATACGAACAGCCTTGATATGGTGTATGGTCAGCTACTGCATTTATTTCTTCAAAGAATCCTGGTTCAGTGGTTGCTCATAGAGGATCTGAAGGATCAGTTCCAATCAAAATCCAAAGCAGAGAACAAGCCCTATCTTTCCTTCCTTTCACTCTTTCTTCCTCAAACCCATGTTTAAGTAAAAGCCTTGCATAATTGCCAGATATTATTCCCATGAAATGAATTATTATTCCTATGAAATGCAAAGTATAAAAGCTTATTTGTAAAATAAAATCTAAAAAATGCTTGAAGGGATGTAAAATACACAGGTGCAAACAGCTCAGAATCCACCAGTTTGGAAGCAACATGTATGCACTAGTGAAGTGCTCAGCATATCCTAAGCCACCACTATCTAATACTTCGCCTTATTATCACTGGAGCCAGCTAGTGATGTTTATCATAAATGTATTCTTTAGTCTCACTCAAGCATATAATGTCATTATTCAAATACATTTGTTGGAAGAAATGCTGACTTTGTCCAGAAATTTTTGTTTCAGTTTGGCTCAGACAGCCTTCTCCTTTAGTCAAAGCCATCTATAGGCATGAGGAAGGAGACCAGACACAAGATTCCCAAGATTGTTCTGCACCAGTCTGACTCTGGCTTCTTGCTCAGTCCTTCCTTGGGTACAAGCTCTGTGAGGCCTTTAGGACAGTTCAGGGGTATGTGGAGGGCAGTGGCTTCTCCAAATGCCCTGCGTCTTCCTTCCATCATCTTCTGCAACCTTGGCAGCCTCTGCACACCAGGAGGCACACACAGTCCAGGGCGGGTTGCAAAATCATCCAAAGAAAATTCATTGTCGCCGGGATATAGCCTGCATTAGGAAGTTTCAATATGGAGTATATAGCAAACTCCAACCACTAAATGAAACGATAGACATATATGGTGTAACAATCATAGGAATAACTTCACAAATATCCTTTGTTTCCCAAGAAAAATGTAGAACAAAAGTTACTGCAACCATCATCTGGTGATGACCCATAAAAATGGCTCACACCCTGAAGGTCATACTCAGCCAAAAAAGCCAGTGATGTCAACTAACATTTGTTTCAGTATAATTTGGTTTAGAAACCTAATGGTATACAGGGGTACAAAAGAAACAAAAGATATACATGAAGGATTGCAGTATGAAGATACTAGATGATGATTATATGCCTGTCTTTAAATACATCAATAAAGCAAATAAGATTCTATGATTATGAAATATCTTATATTTGATCCATAACTAAGATATGAAATGGTTTCTGAATTTAGACATTTACAGGCAAGCCCAAATTGTTTCAAAGCTTGCTGTAGAGATTCATGGATAACTGATGCTAGTTTTCTATAGATGTTACAGCAAGGAGGAAGCTCAGGAGAAGAGAAATAATGTTGTACCAATATTTAAATGGAATGACCTTTAGACATCAGCCTGATATTGATTCTGGGAAAAATAATGGAACAAGTGATATGAGACACAAGTAATAAAGAATTAAGGAGGGTAATTAATGCCAGTCAACAGTTTGTACAAAATAGATATTATACTAACATAATACCCTTTTAATGAGATTACAAGTTTGACTGATAAAGGTAACAGTGCTGACAAAATACAAATGCTCATACATAAATCTCTGCAAGGAATTTTACTTGAGTTTGCATGACATTGATTGATAAAACAAAATATTATAACATTAACATGATTCATATTAAATAAATGAAATAAGCTGACAATGTGTCTCTATTTTTAACTGTAAAGGGGGAATCACCTTGAGGGCATAGGTTTCCAGCAGGACACTCAGGGATCCTTGGTCCAAGCAATGAATTTTTCCAAATCAACATTAAAGAAGAAAACAGAGAGTAACTACTGATCAAATTTACAGACTAAAAAATTTAGGGAAGAGGTAAAAAACAAAGAAGGGTCATCACTGCAGAAAGATCTGGATTATTTGATTGCCTGGACATAATTTAATGTAGTTAAACATACAGCCATCATTGGCTGTTCTGAAAAGTATTTTGACCTCCAAAAGACTTTCAAAGGGATTTACCTGATACTGTAGATGACCAGCTAACAATAAGCCACTGATCTGATTCTTTTGCACTTCTATGTCCTTGGCCAACTAAACAGCAAAATATCAAGAAAAGCAGACATTGCATTTTACCACTATATTTAGCATAGTGAGTCCCTTCCTGGCTTATTGTAACGAAGACAAGTGGTAGAAAGCTAGAATGCACACTTCAGCAGGCATTTTCATACTTCAAAATTTATTATCTTACGCTACAGAAATCCAAATATTTTTAAATATACGGTGATATTGACATTCAAGTGAGTATAGGCTTTATAAGTTTTTGGTACATTGTATTTTTGATAATCAAATTTCATCCTGGGATTTTTCTTTTCATGGATCATTTCATTTCTATATAATTGTATATCAGGTGCTGACCCTCGTATTCAGTGACAGGACACAGGGGAATGGTTCAAAGCTGCATCAGGGGAGGTTCAGACATGACATTTTGAAACATTTCTTTACTGAGAGGGTGGTCAAACACTGGAACAGGCTTTCTAGAGAGGTGTTCGATGCCACAAGACTGTCAGTATTTAAGAAGCTTTTGGACAATGCCATTAATAACGTGCTTTAACTTTTGGTCATCCCTGAAGTGGTCAGGCAAATGGATTAGATTATCATTTTATGTCCCTTCCAACTGGAACTATTCTATTCTATTCTATTCTATTCTATTTTTTTTCTATTTCAACTTGTCACCTAATTCTTTTAGGAAACAATCTCTTTCTGTCATCCTATTACTTAATTATATTGATTATATCAATGGCAATTCACAGAAATTACAATATGCATGAGCAAACAATATACATCCCTTTGCTAACTTATTACATCCATTGAAAATAGACTTTTTTGCTTTATAATCAGAAATCTAAGTTAGAAAATATTGTGTTATTTATTCATAAACTAAAATATCAATGCTATAAAAACAAATTAAACATTTAATGCAAAAATCTTGAAGCATCTTATGATGTACAATCATAAAGGGAAGGGAACTCAGGAGGTCCCTGGTCTAACCTTCTGCTTAAAGCAGGGTCAGCTATTGGATCAGACCAGGATGATCCCGTTGGGGCCTGAAAACCATCAAGTACAGAGACTGCACAATCTCTGTGAGCAGGCTGTGTCACTGCCTGACTGTCCTCATGGGAAAAAGCTCCTTATATCCAGCCTGAACTTCTCTTGTTTGAAGTTACACTGTTTGTCCCTTGTCCTGGAACCATGTACTGCTCTGTAGAGCCTGGCTCCTTTTCCTCGTTAATTTCCTTGAAGTTATGGTTCAAGGTTTTGGGTGTTTGTATTGTAATGGAATATTTTTGCATTTTGCACATAACAAATAATCACTTTGCTTAAATACTAGAGCTAGAATCCTTCCATTAGCAACCATTTTAGCATCATTGCCACTGATTTTCATTGAGGATTTTGGTGACATCTATCTGTAATATCTGTAAATAAACATGTCAATCTAATACAAACCAACCTCATAGCTAAACACTGGCAGAGCTATCTGCATAATTTAACAAAGGAAAAGTTAAGGCATGACCTGACAACAGGGAGGACAAAACATGGATGTCTTCTTCGATCTAGCAGAGCACAACAAAAGCCCAGGGCTGAATGTTGAAACCACGCCAATTCATGATGGAAATAAGGTGTACACTTTTAACACTGGGGATAAATAATGCTTCAAATAACCGGTCTGAGGTCATGACATATTATTCTGGAAATATTAAACAGGACTGAATACTTTTTCCCCTAAAAGATATGCTCTACTTCAAATAGGAATTAAATCAGGAGCATCCTGTGGCTTGTGTTATGCAGGGGGTCAGACCAGATGATCACAGTGGTCCCTTCTGGCCTTAACATCTATGAATCTAAGTGGAACATAGCACCAGGAGAACTCAAATCCCCTCACAGATTTAATAAAAGCCAAGAGCACATGACTGACCCAGAGGCAATTTTGAGAGTTGCTAGCATGACCGACTGCTGATAATGTAGGGCTCTGCCAAGTGGCCAGACACCAGCACTGAAACAACAGGTTTCAAAATCGGGCGTCTGGGATTTCAAGTAGTTTTGTGCATCTCATGCAGCAATGCTAATGACTAGAAAAGATGAGGAAATCTTTAAGCTACTTAAGAAAGTGATTCTTTTAAAGAAACAAATAGAAGAAAATTGCTTAATTTTATCTCCACACAAATTAAATGATAGGATTCATTGATTGAGTATTGCAGTATTTATTTTATACTTATAAATAAATATCTAGTAGTTATGGATACTACATCTCAAATTTATTCAGATTCTAAAACCGGTATTTATTTTGAATTCTTAGCTGAAAATCTTATTATTAACTCTGCAATAAAAACCAGAGAAACTATAAAGAAGACATAGCTATAGCTGACATAGTGGCTGAGCCTGGATTTTTCATTTCCATATTTCTGTACACTATGAATGAGCCAATTTTATTGTTTCATGGTCACCTTTTCTTGACCACATCAGCTTTATTCGCTTCTTGCATTCTGGAATCACTTCACTAATTTCAATGTATTTATTTCTCATTTAAAATTAGATATTTCACAGAAACAGATGATGAGACTGATCTCATCTAAATTTAAAAGTACAGAGCACAAATGTCTGGTTTTTGGTTTAGTCATCCTGGGCTCCCTCAGCAATCAGTAAAGAGGAACTGGCACTTTGGAAGTGTGATTTGTCTGATCTACTTTAGATGTATATTTGAGAATGAGATTCATTTCTCAGGTTATTACTCCTCGTGTGGAAAAGAGACAACAGGGTGAAAGGATGTGAAATGCTAAAGGGCTACAACGTCATGAATGGCCTGCAAAAAGGTGAAAAGAGATCAGCTATCCAGTGCTTTTTTTTAAAAAAAACCCCGAATAGAAATCATTAACCAAAGATGACTGTAGCATCATGAAATCAACCACACTGAAAATGAACAAAAGGAAGTGGTTCTTCAGATCTGTGGAACTCCATGCCAAAGGACAATGTGGCTGCTTAAAGCGTGTACAGGTGTTAAAAGAAGGTTGTACAAGTAGGTGGAAAAGAAATAATTTGCAAATTGCTAAAACCTCAAAATTACATACACTGCACAAAAATACTTTGTGTTGAAATAACCACAGACCAAGAGAATAATCAGGAAAAGTACCATATGAGTTCTTACTCTTCCCTGAGGTAGGTGGACCCCTGGTCAGCCTAAGTGTGGTTGCTGTTATGCTCATACATTGACATACATAATGGATGCCTTGGAAGAGTGGTTTGAGATGAAAGTTAACATCTACACTGCAGATGACTGCTTTTGATAAGATGAAATCCACAGAGTGTCTTTGACAACAGAATCAGCTCAGGTTTAAAATAGGTTCTATGTGGGAGAAAGAGGGAAACCATCCAATAAGGTGCTGGATTTAGCAGTTTTGTAGGCAATCCAACTTCCCACCACTGTTCTGCTTGTACCTGGTTCCTGCAGTCCATTAATATAATCACAGGCCTACTGGCTGTTTAAATATTACTTTGCTAGTCCTTGAAATCTGAAATGCAATGGGTTTTCACCACGCAGGTTAAAAAGGACTGCTGTGGGTTAAACCCAGTCAACAGCTAAACCCCACTCAGTCACGTTCCCCCAGCAGGACAAGGGAGACAATCAGAAGGGCAAAACTGAGTTACGTAGCCCATCAGAGGGACCTGATTCTCTGTTATTTACAAAAGGAGGCTCATCTGATTAGACATCTTAGTTTTAATTTAAACTAGATTAATTCCACCCTTCACTTCTGTGCTTTTCAGAAAAGGTTAAAATTATTCTGTGTACAATACATTAGGGGGTAGGGGAGTGTATGTCTGTATATATCCATGCAGCCACAGAACAGAGAAACTAAGGTATGTTTGGACTATCTTCCTGTCAGGAGACGACTCTTCTCCACATCAGTATTGAATTTAAATAAAATGTATCACATTAATCTATGAACTGTGAAGAGCATCTCAGCAGATTATTCCAATCTCATCAGATTATTGCAATTACTTGAACCTTTGACTATATTTGTTTCAAATTTCTAATATAGCACACATAAAAACCTCCACGTTGTCTCCCCTTTCCTATAACTCCTGCCAGATCTTGTAACACAACTTGGCATATGCATATCATCATGTTCTCCTTAAGAAACTGCAAGGTGTGTCCTTTGGTGTTAACTGACAACTCTAATGAAACTCCTGGCAAGAAGCAATACTGCCTTTAAGAGCAGAGTAAGAAAACAGTGCTCAGAGGGCTCTGCAGAGTTCAGGGCTCTCCCCTGCATATGTTCTGTCCATGATTCCCATGGTCTATTTTCACAGTGTTTCTTCAATTCCCTGATGGACTGTAGAGAGAAACCTGAACGACGTCAACAGCCATGGGCTGTCACCCAGTTTACTTGCCTCTTACCTTTCTCTCCCCTCTCCAAAACTGGTGTCTGATATATAATGAAGATAAATATACTCTGCAGGATTCAGAATAAAGTATCCTATGTTTATACTACAGTGATACTGCCATATCAGCTGAGATAACAGGTATTTTATACACATAATTAATTCATTATCTGAAAAGCTGAATTATACTTTCCTTAAATAATAAAAAAAAAATTAATCCAGAATGTGTAGCAACATTACTCAGATCACTACCTTCTTCTACACTGATAATTTTGAATTTTTCACACCAGAGATTTGATACATTTAACCACAAAAAAGCTTAAAGTAGGTGACAAAAACAACCCTCCAAGACTTTCCATATGCTCTTAAACAGAATGTGGAATGAAGGGGGGGAAAAAAAATTAAAAAAGACTTTATAGCACATTTTGAAGGACAGGCGACTTTACCTACCGTAAAATGTCTCAGTGTGTTTCAAAAATGCACAACATCACAGAACCTAAAGAAATAAATAGCTAACAGCAGAGCAGGGAGGTTTTTGAAATATTGAGTTCATGTACGCAGAGCAAGTTCTTCTCCAGCATTGTAGATTGGAAGGGATATAGATCAACAGGCACTTTTTTGATAAAATGCCTGCATTGCTCGAACAGTTTTATGGAATACACAAGATGGTCTTTGGAAAATTATGGCATGTTGTGGAGTACAAGGAAAGAGGTTCTGCTGTAACAAATAGAGAAATACTGTGGCTAGAGATGTTGGAAATATCTTTTGGTGGTTTGTAGTGGCAATCAATGCAGTTTAAGTGTTTTCTGTATCTCACATGTAGTTCCACATGTTCATGTAGTTTAAATATCAGGTCATAAAGAAGCTACCTTATGGATTTATGAACAGATTACAATGCTGATTTTGCTGATGACATTACCTGGCTCAGCTCTGTGTATTGATGGTAAAGAAAAGACCCACCAAACAGCAAGCAAATCAAAACAAAACAGTTTGATACTTTCATCAATGAAAGGAAGACAAAAATATGGTTATTAACATCCCAAAAGGAGCATAACTTCAGAAAGAGGAATATTAAAAGAAATGTCAGTTTTCCAATCAAGAGTGGAGCCTTGCAATGAAAATGATACTGTGATAGCAATGATGATCAAATGCTGCTAACAGCTTTTATAATCTTGAAAAGATTTGGAAGAATAGCATGATTAGCATTGTCCCAAAAATGATTTTTCAACACTGTCATCTTTATGAAATAAAGATTTTCATTAGTGGTTAGGAAGAACTATTAACTAATTCAAAATCTTTGATTGCAGTAGTTTATCAAAACTTATTGGGAAGCTGATTATATCATAATTTCTAATTAAAAACCCCAATGTCCTGAATCAACCATGAGGAAAGAATGGGGATCAACATATTCAGGGTAAACTTTAAGAGTAATATCAATATAACTTTTATGTCAAGCGGTTACATGAACATCATTCAGAAATAGAACATGAATGAGAGCTAAGAAAACACCACAGAGAACAATAGGGAAAGAAACCCAGTCCATCAACATGACACTTAAAATCTGAAGACCATAATAACAATAATGAAGCAAATTGCAGAAACCAGGGCCCAGCCCATGAACAGGATGGTGCAGAAAAATAGACAAGAACAAGAGAAAAATTACTTTTCTTCACTGAAGATATTATAAAAGGTTTTAACTCCTCAGGGTGAGCTATATGATCCATTTAGGGTTTATGATCAGTTTCTAACTATTCACAGTTTAACTGTGCCTGTAGTCCTTCCTTAGTATGCTGATTATGCTTAAGAAATGTGCTTTAGCAAATTAGTTTAAAAAAACCCAACACTGTGATATAAGACACTATGAGGGGATTGAGGGGACACAAGGGATTCCTTCATGATGCCCTACCAGTCCCCATTTAATAACATAAATCTCAGTCAGATTTAAGAAGCAGTGTAAAGAGTAATGAAGAGATGTTCTGAGTCAGCTTCTCCTCATTCCCCCTAGCGACTTTGATCCAGTGTTATTAATGTCACTAGAAGTCTGTCTGCTAACACCTAGGAGTACAGCAAAAGGGTCTTAACTGCAAAACCACATTGGAATAAGAACTCATTTTCTACATTGAAAGATTCTCTTTTTGTTACAAAATGTGGTTACCATTTTTATCCCACGGTTTTCTAATAAATACATCCAAAACATTGTCCAAAGCTCATGTGTTAGTATTTTGTATTTGTTTTTAATTTCAAGTAGTGTATTCAGTATTCTGTGTTTACTAAACATCAATATTTGCATAGTCATTCAGAGAGACATGCCAAAGCCATGGCCAATGAAGCCTGGCTAATGTTATACATCTATTTAAACCTGACCTTCAACTGTTCTCTCTGATCAAAACTGTTTCCTCACTGTTCTTCAGCTAATGGATTTTTAGTGCCATATGTGAAGTGTGGAGTGTGCATCAGCATCTTTTACATTAACTCTCTCCAGAAGAGAGAAGAAGGGGGAAATCTGACTAAAAAATGTCTAAATGGATTCAGCTGTACAAGCACAATCTAATCATTTGCACAGGAGAGTCTGAATGACAGAGCTAAGTTTAAATGTGGCAAACTGCCAACTGAAACCGATAAATATGCATACGAAGGGCAACAGAGATCCGGTTTATTATTTGTGGGTTTTGTTCCTGTAAATTCTGCTCGGTGAAAGCTGGCTAAATCTTTATGTTTGACTAGAATGAGTCTCTTTTTCAGACTTCATTTTTGTTGAACTTCTTTACATTTGACACAAGTGGTTTGGGTGTTCCTTTAAGAGTCTTGCATCTGCTTTCTCCTAAGGCCCGCAGGCAGATGTGGAAAAACACATTGAGTCCGAGGACGAAAGGAGTTCACTGTAAGGTAGCTGTATCTCCCTTCAGTATCTTTGAGTCTAAGATTTCCACAAAGAAATTCACATGAAGGCATGCTTACTCTTCACTTTAATAAAAACATACCAATATGATATGAAGTAATGTCACACTAAGTAGAGGTACATTTTTATTCCATTAGCTTTCATTTAAGTAACTAGAAACTTGTAAGGGAAGTAAGTTCATGTATCTGTGGTCGAATCACTACTTTTTACATAGACTAATTCATTTCTCTTTCCCATGAATCTCTCCATACTCTTCCTACCTGCTGCTCATCTATTATGGCTACAGTCTAGTTTTAAACTTAGTCTAGCAAATACTTTGCATGTAACTTCAAGCATTCAAATATTCTTCCATAGTTCAGTAGCAAAACTGGTGTGTGCAGATACAACATGTACACAGGAAAGATTGGTGGCTTGCATTGTTAGGCCACTGAATAAGGGAACCTGGGCACAATTCCTGGCCAACAAGTAAACACATAGGCAAATGGACATGGACAGTTAATGGTTAACTATTACTGGTAGTTGAAAGAAGCCTGTTTTAAATATGATTTCATGGTTTTGGGGTCCTCTGTGAAATTCAGAGTCTTTAATTCTGGCCACTGATAAAACTTCTCTTTTCTTATATGTCTTTTGGCATGCACTACCTCACATTCATTTTCTCTGTTTATAGGTCAAAGTGCGTGCCAAACCTTCCATTCAAAGGTATATACCCAAAGGGATTTGCAGTCTTGCAAAACTCTCATGAAAATTTATACTAGGAAGCAAAGACCTTAGAATCACATAGAAATCAAGTCTATTACCACACTGATCCCAGATAATGAAAAATGGGATAAATCACAGAGTTTAAGGACAAAGGGGGCTATTATGATAATCTATTCTGATCTCCTACATTGCACAGACTGTAACTTTTCACCCAGTAATTCCTGATCTCTGGATGAGCTACAGCTCTTCTTCTAAAAAGACAATGAGCTTTAGTTTAAATTTCAGTGGCAGATACTCTGAACCCCTTGTAGTATTTCTAGCAGCTAATCACACTGATTGTTTCATAGATGTGGTTGATTTCTGGACTGAATTTATCTAGCATTTCCTGTCAGCCTTTGGATGTCAGTATGCCTTTGCTATATCAGAAAGCTCTCTGCTATCAGAATTCTTTCCCAAGAACTATTGTCATCATTTCGTGATCACTAAATCTCTTATTTGATAAATTAAATGGAGAGAGATGTCTAGTCCTTCAAAGATTTTTTAAAAAAATTGTATTTTTTTCCATCAGAGTTCTGAAATCTTTTAACAGGGCTGTTGAAGCATTGACTTAATTGGTTTACATGGTCCAGTAATTGGCCTAGTAACTCTGTGCCTAATCTCCTCCTTCTATGCCAGCTATTACCTCAGCCACAACTGGGGAAAGTGCTTACCAGAGAACATAGGATCATCCTGCCAGTATGACCTATATTCCTGGTTCCTAGGCATATGGACTTATATTTGGCTTTAAATGAGAAAAGCACATCAAGGGGCTCTCAGGAACCAATTTTTACACATGATTATTCCCTTTCTCTCAAACAGTTTCACTCATCTGCAAATTTTATTACAGTTTTATGTTTGCTTCCAGTAAAATACTTGATTAGCACTGGGCCAAAGAGATTCTTCCAGATCTCCTGATTGTCATCCAGACTTTAACAGCTGAAGATGCCCACATTCTCCACCAGCTGTTACATGCAAATTAAAGCATAGGTCACTTACATTCTCCATGAATTTCTGCATTCAGATTTAACAGTCAGTCCTCAAGGCTAGGGTACCAGACCAAACACTTCATGCAGTTTATGTGGGCTACAGTAATAAACCTTAGACGTGAAGGTAAGAATTTATTGTTAGTTTAATTCATATCCAAAAAATCTTATCAAATAATTATTAGTCCAGTTGTAATGACAGTAAAACTTACCATCCAAATTACCTGATTAACATATCTGTTTCTCAAAAATAATTTAGCCCAAACTGATACAGGCTTCCTGCTGTGTCCCTCTTCTTTGATACTGTGCTCACCCTTTCACTTCCTCGCTAGATCATAAGCTTGATAGAAGTTTTTCTTGAAGAACTGGCATGGGGGCGAGCCATATGTGACCCAAGTTCTTACCTCACTCTTTGAAGGAATATGATATTGATGTTTTGCTCACCTTAGCTCTTGAGTCTGCTTTGGGTCATTTTTTATATTTTTTCAAAAATCACCTTAACTTGTTCTTTTTCCATTGATTATCCCTAAATCCAGTTTTACCTGGTTTCCAGGTTGCATTCCTTTAATGATCAATGAGTGATCAATCATTTATGATTTGCATTTAGAGCTGTGGTCTTTGGTATCATTATGCGCTTGTCTTTGGTATCATTCTTGTGTTTTGAGGAGCCCTTGCAATCCTTTGCTTTTTTTTCAGCAACCTCCAAGCTGCTCTCAGTTAATCCAACTAATGTTTTATTAGCTCAATGTAGTAATACATACATCCTTGTCTTAGGGTTATTAATAGTACATTTTACAAAAGCAACAATGAGGACACTGTGCTCTGGTAACTACTGACTGTCAGTATCAACCAGTTACGGTAATAATACTGGTAAATTTTTTAAAGCTGCTATATGATACAATCCATAGCTGGAGTTGAGTCCTCTTTTTTTTATTTTTTTTTTGTTTTTTCAAATCAAGTTCAATTACTCTTATGCTTACTTACTCAAATAAGAAAAAAAGAAACAAACCAAAACAATCCTTCTCTAAGCAAATGAACTCTCTAGACAGTAAGAAAACGTCTCTTGGTATATGTACTCTGCCTTTCACAGATAGATAGGTACAACCTTGCTTTGGCCACATATGGAGTCAGTTGAATCAGGTTCTGGCCTGACAGGAAAATCATGTAACTTTTCTTGGTGTAGCACTTTTATGCATTACCGAACAAGTTGCCAGCAGGTTTTATCAGTTTGAACACTAACCTTACTAAGCTTACCTACTAAGGTAGCTGCATGGTTTTTGGATCAGAGGTGAATTATATCTACCTGGCTTGGGGTATGGGGAGGGAATAACAAATGTATGTCTATGTTTGCTACAAAAAACCACTGGAAAGTATTTAAACACAAAAGTATTTAGAGCAATGATTTTCCCCAGGGAACATAGGGTCTGAGAGACATACGGATGATTTTTAATAGGCCCATAAAACTCCTAGAAAAAAACAAATATTTTTTCAATAATCTTAAAAACCTTGAGAAAGGGTATTGAACCAGGTGATCTACAGAAGTCCCTTCCAACCTCAACCATACCATGATTCTGAATTTTTCTTATGGGATCCAACAAATTTTTTTTAAGGGAAGAATTACCAGTATGGCTATGTTGGATTCTTGGGATTCAAGGAGGAGGAAAGATCTGGAAGTTAAACAAAACAAAACAAAACAAAACCACAGCTTTTGAAAAACATTAAGTTACAATAAATTGAAAAGTCTGAAGTAGTTACTGAGCTGAAGCATGTTGACTTGCTGTAGATTTATATCTACGCAACTCAAAGAAGCATTTTGCTGCAGGGAACTTGCTCAAAGAAGTTGTTATTTTTGAATTTTTTAATGAGGTAATTATAAAGTAATCAGAAACACCACCTAGGAAATCACTTTTGAGACACAAGTTAGATCAAAAAGTTACTTGTATTTTATATATTTCTGAACAGCACACAACACTGGTAGGCTTATTAGATTCTCAACATAAGCATCGCAACAAATACTTATTGTCATAAACCTGTAGTTTAGGCCAGTTGGTTTTGGTATCAGTTCAGTTCCTTAGATGCAGAAAAGTCATCTTTTCAGTTAGTCAATTGCAGACATCACATTTTGATGATTTAACAGTCACCTTAAGTCATTCATGTGCAAACCTTCATTCTTTGTAATAAGATTACCTCAGACCACCTGAGAAAACTTTATTGACATAAAGGTTCATTGCAGGTAATGAAGCAAATTCACTCCTACAGACTTGTAATTGCTCTACAACTATTTCTCCCCAAAAATTGCTGAAGAGAATTAGTGGACTTTTTAAGTTCCTGTTAACTAATACAGATATCAGGGGTTTTGGTGGGCTCTATGTCAGGCTGCTCAGAAAGCAAAAAAATTATAAAAGGTAGGTCGATATTCTAGCTGTTGCACTTGTCCTTATGCAGACTCAAAATACATATATGACAGTAACACTAAGAGTCTGAGATTGACTTGTCTATGACAGGCTGGCTTTATCCTTTGATCACAGCATAATTCTTTCACAGCTAAGACAGAAAGATTTCTGGTAAGTGTTACACTCCTGTGAGACCCAAAACCCACTCTTGGTATAGGTCTACACAGGTCAACGGCTCTAATTCTTAGCCAAATGCTAAAATCCCCACCAAAGTCAATGTAAAACGAAAATGACACATATGTATGCATATGATGGAAGTTGGCATGTTGTCTCGGGTAAATACTTTTAAAGACAAAGTGCCTTGCAGCTGTATGTCTAGTAGTAATTTCTGAAAAATTGATATTGCAGCACATCTATGTAGTAAACATACATAAAATTTAAGTGTCTGACAGCACTGAGCAGACAGCATGAAATATTTCTACCAAACATAATGAATTAAACCTTTATATCTAGAAAAGCTTTTTTATTTTGTTTTCTTTTTCTTCAAAAAGGAGATCTTTTCTTTGGTATCTACCTATTGATGAAAACCAAAATTAAATGGTAGTCTCCATATGTTCCTAATAAATGAGTACAAATTGTAAAGAATCTTTAAATGAGTTTGTGAATGAAATTCACAGGAATTGACACACTGCATCCAAATTTACCTTTCAGATGATCAAAAATCATTTGCAAAGAAAAAGATGGGTTTGATAGGGAGCTGATAGGGATTTCCAGAGACCTTGATTCAATCTCCAAGTCTGTCACAACTTTGCTATGTGACATTAGTGATCCAGATACAATTCATTGGATTAGACCTAGCTGTGCAGAAGCATAGCTGTTAACGGAGATAAAGACCATTAAGCTGCCTTTATAGTCAGTGGAGAGAAAAAGACATTTTTAGGGTGTGATTTATCTCCTCTTTAGCTACTTAGTTGATGTTGAGGAGAATTACAGCTCGGAAATGACTGTTTTTCAATCCTGATTTAGAAGGGACCCTAAAGTCATTGGCTTACTTGTAGATATGTACAGCATGGACAGCTACAACTGTTCAAATTAGTTCTGCCACTTGAGTATTTGTGCCTTAGTTTCTGCATATAAATTGAGGATAATTATCTCTTCTTTTTACAGTTTTCTTTTTAAGTTTATATAGACCATATGTTCCCAAGATAAGGTCTTCTCTCATTGTATATACAAATGAGGTTTCAACTTGGAACAGTTCAACCACTACATTGGTATGAACATATTCACATTTTTAAGAAATGAATCACGAAATTAATTTTCATAGATTATTTTCCTGACCGCAACTGGGGTTTCTTTTTTTGCTGATGGTAACATAGTTTCTCTTTAATGGCACTTATATCTGCCAATTGACAGAGCATCTCAATGTCAAGATATGCTTGAATATATGAAACTTCATTCAGAAAATGCAAAGCCTTTGCACTGATTCTATTTTGCTGATTTCATCAAGTAAAACCCACCTTAAAACAAAAAATTAAATTTTTAATCATTTCACCCTCCTCTAGAAAGCAGGTGCTGCACTTTGCTGTAAGGTGGTATTGCTACAGTAGAGCAAGCATGTGCAAATTAACACTAAGAAAGACAACGTGCCTGACTGATTTTGGACTTTGCATAATCTGTTGAGAATGTCTCTCCTTTTGATTAGTACTTTCAGACAGCAGAAGGGTGAGGGCATCATAGAATCATAAAATGGTGTAGCTCTCCATTAGCCAGAGAAGTGAATTTGGACATAAGGATCTCCCTGGATTTCAGTAATGCAGAGGATTTCATCTCTTGTTAGTTTTGGTTTTGCAAATTCTGATATTGCTTAGTCACTAATACTTGAAAAATAATGTTAATGGATAGAAAAGCATTAAAGAACTCTAGACATAAATCCTGCCAGGCTTAACTGAACACAGTTATGCAATCTAACGAGAACCTCTAAGTGTTTTCCAAAAGGTAGATGGGTGTATAAGCAATGTACAAATCAAAGAGCAGGGAAAAGCTAAGATTTCATCCTGTACAACAACACAACTGAAAATGAGCTACCAGGCTACCATGTGGTGCTGGAAAATCATCTGGCTTACTGTGAACAAGGGCTTGACACTGCAAAGTTAAAATCTTTAAGTGACTCTTACACGAGGGGGCCTAACTGTAGCTGACTGGCTTACGTGTTGAACAGGCTGGCTTGGCACTAAACAAAAATTGCGGACGGGTGTCCTCCCACCAGAAAATATGAGTAACCGCCCTGATGCTTTAGGATGACTACATAAGGGAAGTCATATGCCACACTAAGTTTTTATTTTGTTTTTGTATACAAACAAGTTTTCTGATAGTGTCTTCAAACAACTCTGTAATATCACCCAGTGAAAGACCTGAAATGTCAGATGGAAACTGAGAATTAAGTAGGAGTAAAAAAATACTTTCTAATTACAACTGGGCAAAATATTTGTTGTAACATTTCAGGAACGATAAATTTTCTAAAAACCCCTCAACATTATATTAAATTATTTTGATTTTATTTTAATAATTCAAAATATTTCAACTTTAGACATAATTACATATGATCTGTGTCCAGGGCTCCCACACATATTCAGTAGGTCTGGATATCTGAAAATTCCTGCCATGCAGTAATATGGACACCAGCAAGAGATGTTTCACAGCTACTAAAATAAGGACATTTTTTTTTTAAATTCTGTCATTCATCCATGTATCCCATGAAAGCTCTATGTCTCCATTGATTGAGTTGCACTGAAGTAGAAGAGCTGAGACATTTTAAATAAAATAAATAAAATTTTTTCCACCCCAAAAAATTCTAAAACCTTAAGCTGAAAAAAAAATTAAGACAAAATTAAATATTTATTTTTAATTGCATTTTTCTTTACATTTTAAATTATATCTATTACTTTTGTTTTAAATTTCTACAAAGGAAAAACTTTTTATAAATGTCATAGAGCCTTTTATTTAAAATTTTAGATGTTAAAAGCTTCAAATTTTCCAACGTTCTTTCCTTTACCTGAATGTACTTGGCAAATTTGAACTAAGTTGAAGAATAGTTTCATCTCTTTTCTGCAACAAGCTTTCTTTCTCCAAGCTGTAACATGTTTTACATCTATTCATTTAAAAACTTTTACAGACCTACAAATTGTCACTATGTAAATACCAGAAATAATTTAAATCACAGTCCCTTCTTGACATATTCATCAATATTTATTCTTTAATTCATATCCTAACTGAATTTCTGCCCTAATTGTAAGCAAGAAAATAACGAGCTGCTTTTATCAGGCCAGTATGTCATAAAAGCTGAACTGTTTTTGAAGATTTTCACTTTTCATAAGCTTTCTAATACTTGTCTCATACTTCACCTGGTCTGCACTGAGCTCATACACATAGGTATTTTATTACTTGCTAAGTATTTTGATTACAGATTCTAATCTTTAAAATAAAGCAATCTCTCCTGATAGCCACAGTCTCCTAGCAACAAAGCTTCCCCTTACTTCCCTCGATTCTGAATACAGAATAATTTATAGATAGTTAAGCTTTTTTGGTTTATTTCAAGTAGTCTATCTTTTTCTCAGGAAAGGCTTTGATCCTTAAAATGCTATAAATCAACACAAGATCACAAATATGCAATTTTAAACATTTTTTGTTAAGCAAAACAACACCTTAACACACTTGAGATCTTATTTGAAGTCACTTGGGCCACACAGGTATTAAACTTTTATTCTCTGTATATAAGGTTGGCAGAATTAACTAGCAAATGGAGAAGGAAATGTTCCCTTCTTAAACGTGTAAAAGGAGTTTGTAGTTGGTAGAGTAGCAACTTTCTCAAACCTGAATTTCCTTCTCCTTTGAAACACACTTCCTTTTATTCATTAAAGGTTTTGTAATATAAAACACCCTAAAACAGCAAGCCTTTAATAATAAAATCTTATTTGCTAGTCATCATCAAACATTTGTTTGAAGATTTGACCTCTTTTCTCTTTAAGGTAAGGTCTTAAATGCAAAACTTGCAAAGCTGACAAACTGTTTCCTTCCTGTCCTGTGGCCTTCACATAGCCATGTGAAGCCACGTGAAGCCACATAACACTGAGCACCACCCAGCTCATTACATTCTATGTTGTTCCTGCTACTGGCACTTAATACAACTACCTGAGAGACCAGTATCTCTCCCCCTTTTATCAGCTCAAGTGTGTAACACATTTGAATCATATATATCTGGTCATCTTGAGGATACCAAATATTGTTATATTCATGCTGTAAAATCTTTCTGTTATTGCACAGGTGTGTTTAACACATGGCAATCTTCCCTGCCGTCTCAGTCCAAAGGCAGAAAGCTTCCCAAAGTCTTTGTTGCTTAATGCTCATACTTATAAGGAGATGTAGAAAGAGTGGGACTGCCATTCTACCACAACCTTTTCTTCTTCATGTTCCCCAAAGTGTGACTCTTTCTAGATTGTCGTACTTTTTTGTTCTGATGATCCAATCCAATCAAATCAAACTGGTGAAACAGAAATGAATAATGTTCTACCTAGTCGTGGATACGTTCTCCTGCTATTTTCTGTGCATCCACTTAAGATTTATTACATATACTTAAGATTTCTTATGGATGAGCTAAAGAAGGTTCTGTAATGTCTTTGTCTGAAGCCAATATCCAAATCACAGTAATTAGTTTAATCCACCCTATGAGCAAGAAAGTCATCACACTTCTGCTAAGATTTTATATTGGCCATGTAACATTTCAATCAGTTCTAGTCAACTGCATGAACACCCAAGAATTTCCACATTAGTCTGGTGCCTTAGCAAAATACACAGGGACTTTGAGTAGATTCATCCTCCAGTGACATTTTACATAGACAAGACAGGCAATTTAAATACATGATCCATGATTCCTCTTTCAAACCTAAACCAAACTTGTTCTTCAGTTAGAAAGACTTCTATCTTGGTCAAAATTTGGAGAGGGTAGATATACCAAAGATCTTAAGACACATATCATGGTTTAACCCCAGCCAGCAGCTAAGCCCCACCCAGCTGCTCGCTCACTCCCCCCACAGTGGGGTGGGGGAGAGAATCAGAAAAATGAGAAAGCTCATGGGCTGAGATAAAGACAGTTCAATAGGGAAAGCAAAAACCACGCGCACAAGCAAAGCAAAGGAAGGAATTCATTCATCACTTCCCATGGGCAGGCAGGTGTCCAGACATCTCCAGGAAAGCAGGGCTCCATCACGGATAACAGTGACTTGGGAAGACAAACACCATCACTCCAAACATCCCCTCCTTCCTTCTTCTTCCCCCAGCTTATATACTGAGCATGATGTCATATGGTATGGAATAGCCCCTGGGCCAGTTGGGGTCAGCTGTCCTGGCTGTGCCCCCTCCCAGCTTCTTGTGCCCCTGGCAGAGCAGGGGAAGCAGAAAAGTCCTTGACTGGTGTAAGCCCTGCTCAGCAACAACTGAAACATCAGGGTGTTATCAACATTCTTCTCATACTAAACCCAAAACACAGCACTATGCTTACTGGGAAGAAAATTAACTCTGTCCCAGATGAAACTAGAACATCAAAATAGGCTGTTGGATACAGGAAAGATCCTTCAGCTACTAAACCTTTTCAATGTCCAGGATCACAGGAAAGACAGAGATACTAGAACCCAGGTTTCATTAGTCCCAATGTTCTGAGAAATACTAATTATTATTAGAAATAATCAGAGTTTGTACTCTAGTCTCAAGTAATTTTCCAGACTCCCAAATAATTTTGACAAGTTTATGGTATTCTAAGAGGGGGTTTTACTATTTCTCAGGTTTTGCACCACATCCACATGATTTTTTAGTTACTGAAAGATAACTACCATTATGCATTAAGTTCTTTGTCTAGATCTTTTCCTATCTCCTCTCTGGCTCAGATCATATTCTGCAAATCTTGGCAATCTATACCCCAGTATTAGGCAAGCTAACACTTTTTTTTTCTAATGAAGTGAACTTTCAGAAGATACTTGATAATCTGGTAGCCTTCCTAGAGGAGTTTGCTGAAGAAGAATCTGGTATGTTACAGCATGGTTGTCTGAGCCAATTTTCTATCAACACTTTAATTATTGCAATGACTTCTTATCTTGTGCTGCAATATTTTTCTACTACACTTCTGTCTATGGCTACGGCCTTGGAGTCCTGTGTTGCTCACATAGTCCTCGTGATGCCAGGTTTATTCTGTGGAATATTTCTCCAGGAGCTTGTCTGCAGCATCTTCAGAGAAGTAAGAAATATGTACCCTTCCTGATTTGTGCCGTCTGAACAGAAGCTGACTGACGCACTTTCTGTTTAGCTGGGGTTTTTGTGGACTTCCAACTTGTCTATGTTAAAATGAACTCTAAGGTTATTTGCAGGCAATTTATTACTTGAAAATTTAATTTCAGTGCTGTTGGTAAATTATGATTCTGTGTCAAGCTCTTTAAAGAAAGGCTTTCTATCACACCTTGATAGTTACTTGTTGCAATGGTGAGGCAGTCAATCTGTCTGTAAATCCACTGACCCACTGCTCATGAAAAGTCCATTACCTTATTGTTTTATGCTTGAACAAAGTATTTGTTACTGTGAAGTCACAAAGGTGACCATCACCCACATTTTGTCTTGTCACACTAAAGAGTCTGGGAACAATTAAAGCATTGTCACCGACTAATGAGACCAAAGTATGAGCTTCAGTCATCGTTTTTTTAAAAAGCAAGATGTCCTTCAGAGCATAACAGCTCATTTTTCCTTGACTTTACTGAGTTTCTCAACTTGTTTTATGGCTGCTAACACAGAAGTAACATTTTGAAAATATCTGTTTTATAGACACTGCATATCAATCCATGTGTCTTCAAATTATTTCCAATGTGGTTTTAAGCCTCTGTAGAGAGGGTTTTGCATGTGGATGTACTGCACTTTCCTGAGGAAGGCCCCATTTTCTGACCAGTTTTGAGCCACTTGGAGCCCAGTCATCTCCTCAGGCATGTGCCATTCAGATATAAACATGCTGCTTCCTCTGGGTGCATCTGTCAGCCTAGTGCCTTTGTGCTCAGGTTTCACCATTTTTTTGGTAATACTGGGACCACTGTAGCTTAGACAGTGGTGAGGACAAGGTTAGGGAAGAATATGGCAACAGGCAATCTACAGAAGTCCTTGTCAGGGTGCTGTGGGGGCTGGGGTTCCCTGAGGAAACAGGGCAGGGTCAGCCAGGGGTACCTGGGGCAGCCCCAACCCCAAGCATCAACACCTCCCTGGGGACAGGGATATGTCAAGGCCAGGCTGGGCTTGGCTCTGCTCGGCTTGGGTGCATTGCTGGGCACGGCTGTGGGAGCTTGAGATCATCCCTGCTGTGGCATCAACAACAGTCTTGCTGGCAAATGATGGGGTACATGTGTCTCCAAGGGGTAAAAGGGTGTTTACCAAGAAGTTAGCAAGGCTCACTAAAAGAGCTTTAAACTAGATTTGAAAGGGGAGATTAATGAATCCAGGATTGATAGAAATAAGCCTGGGGATGGCACACCAATGTGTGAGGGACAGTGTGTTAGAGAGAGGTCCTTTGGTCTGCCACCTCAGACAAAGTGGCGGATAGTAATCCAAGTGGCAGCAAAGATGCAAAGGTTACTGATGGGTTAGTAACAACTGTGATTAGTCACTTAGGAATTCAGACTTCTTCCCTCAGAAGAGTGGTAGGATCAATAGCCCAACTGAAGTGCATCTATACCGATGCTTGCAGCATGGGCAACAAAAAGGAGGAATTAGAAGCCACCGAGCAGCAGGAAAACTATGATATAGTTGTGTACTGGTTTCGGCTGGGATAGAGTTAATTTTCTTCATAGTAGCTAGCATAGTGATGTGTTTTGGATTTAGTACTAGAATAATGTTGGTAACATACTGATGTTTTTAGTTGTTGCCAAGTAGTGCTCAGACTACTCAAGGACTTTTTGAGCTTCTCCTGCTCGGCCAGGTGCATAACAAGCTGGGAGGGAGCACAGCACAGCTAGGACAGCTTACCCAAACTGACCAAAGAGCTATTCCATATCATATAACATCATGCTCGGGGGGGTTAGTAGGTCACAGCTCGGGGAGTGATCGCTGCTCGGGATGGGCTGGGCATCAGTCGGTGGGTGGTGAGTGATTGCGTTGTGCATCATTTGTTTTGTATATTCTGTGTATTCTCTTACCACTCTTATTATTACTATTATTATTATTTTCTCTTATTAAACTGTCTCTATCTCAGCCTATGGCTTTAACCTTTTTTTTCCTTCCCGATTCTCTCCCCCATCCCACTGAGGGAGGGGGGAGTGAGCGAGTGACTGCGTGGTGCTTAGTTGCCAGACAGGTTAAACCACAACAAGTTGCCATCACAGAAACACGGTGGACAACTCATATAACTGGAGTGCTTCAATGGATGTCTATAAACTCTTCAGAAGGGATAGGAAATAAAGGAGAGGTGGTGGGGTAGCCCTGTATGTTAAAGAGGGTTTTGATTACTTTGAGCTCAATGATGGTGGTGATGGGGTTGAGTGTTTATGGGTAAAAAACCAGAGGAAAGGCCAACAAGACAGATATCATGGTGGAAGTCTGTTATAGATGACCCAACCAGGAAGAAGAGACAGATGAAATATTATACAAGCAACTAGAAGTTTCACGATCACTAGCCCTTGTTCTCGTGGGGGACTTCAACTTACCAGATGTCTGCAGGAAGTAAAATACAGCAGAAAGGAAAAGGTCTAGGAAGTTCCTGGAGTGTGTGGAAGACAACTTCCTGACACAAACGGTGAGTGAACCAACTGGGGAAAGTGCCGCACTGGACCTGTTGTTTGTGAACAGAGAAGGCCTTGTGGGTGATGTGATGGTTGGAGGATCCTGGGGCACAGCAATCATGAAATGATAGAATTCTCGATTCTTGGAGAAGTAAGGAGGGGGTTCAGCAGAACTGCCACCTTGGACTTCCAGAGGGCAGACTTTGGGCTGTTTAGAAGGCTGGTTGACAAAGTCCTTTGGGAGGCAGTCCTGAAGCGCAAAGGAGCCCAAGAAGGATGGATACTCTTCAAGAAGGAAATCCTGGAGGTGCAAGAGCAGGCCGTCCCCATGTGCTGAACAATGAGCCTGCAGGGAAGAAAACCAGGCTGGCTGAACAGAAAGCTTTGGCTGGATCTCAGAAAAAAGAGGAAAGTCTATGAGCTTTGGAAGAAGGGGCAAGCATCTCAGGAGGACTACAAGGATGACGCAAGGTCATGCAGAGAGAAAATTAGAAGGGTTAAAGCCCAACTAGAACTTAAATTGGCCAATTCTGTGAAAGATAATAAAAAATTTTTCTATAAATATATTAAAAACAAAAGGAGAGCCAAGGAGAATCTCCATCCTTTACTGGATGCAGGGGGAGCCATAGTGACAAAGGATGAGGATAAGGCTGAGGTACTTATTGCCTTCTTTGCCTCAGTCTTTAATACTAAAGTCAGGTTTGCCAGGTACGAAGCCCCCTGAGATAGAACACAGGGACAGGGAGCAGAATTGTCATGGTTTAACCCGGCTGGCAACTAAGCACCATGCAGCCCCTCACTCACTCCCCCCGACCCTCAGTGGGATGGGGAAGAGAATCAGAAAAAAAAAGAAGACCTATGGGTTGAGATAGAGACAGTTTAATAAGAGAAAAAAAAAACAACGAAAAACAATAATAATTATAATGGTAAGAGAATAAACAGAATATACAAAACAAGTGATGCACAATGCATTTGCTCACAGCCCGCTGACGGATGCCCAGCCCGTCCCGAGCAGCCATCACTCTCCACCTGACTGACTAACTCCCCCCGAAGATGGTATGGAGTAGTTCTTTGGTCAGTTGGGGTCAGCTGTCCTGGCTGTGCTCCCTCCCATCTTGTTATGCACCAGGCCGAGCAGGAGAAGCTCAAAAAGTCCTTGAGTAGTCTAAGCACTACTTAGCAACAACTAAAAACATCAGGGTGTTATCAATATTATCCTCATACTAAATCCAAAACACAGCACTATGCCAGTTACTGGGAAGAAAATTAACTCTATCCCAGCTGAAAACCAGGACAAGAACAAAGCTCCAATGATCCAAGAGGTAATTGTTAGTGACCTACTCGTCCAATTGGACATATACAAGTGTATGGGATCGAATGGGGTCCACCCTAGGGTACTGAGGGAGCTGGAGGAGGTGCTCACCAAGACCCTTTCCATCATCTATCAGCAGTCCTGGATGAGTGGGGCAGTTTCATTTCACTGGAGGTTGGCAAATGTGATGTCCATCTACAAGAAGGGCCAGAGGGAAGATCCAGGGAACTACAGGCCTGTCGGTCTGACCTTGGTGCTGGGGATGGTCATGGAGCAGACCATCTTGAGTACCATCACATGGCACATCCAGGACAACCAGAAGATCAGGCACAGTCAACAGCCAAGCAGGATCTGAAAGGCAGATCCTGCTTGGCCAACCTGATCTCCTTCTATGACAAGGTGACCTGCTTAGAGGATGAGGGAAAGGCCGTGGATGTAGTGTACCTAGACTTTAGTAAAGCCTTTGACAGAATTTCCTACAGCATTCTCCTGGAGAAACTGGCTGCCCATGGCTTGGACAGGCATACTCTTTGCTGGGTAAAAAACTGGCTGGATGGCCGGGCCCAAAGGGTGGTGGTGAATGGAGTTAAATCCAGTTGGCGGATGGTCAAAAGTGGTGTTCATCATGGCTCAGTACTGGGGCCAGTTCTTTTTAATATCTTTATCAACAACCTGGATGAGGGCATTGTGTGTACCCTCAGCAAGTTTGAAGATGACAGTAAGCTGAGTGGAAGTGTTGGTCTGATTGAGGGTAGGAAGGCTCTACAGAGGGATCTGGATAGGCTGGATCAATGGGCTGCAGCCAGTTACATTGATATTCAACAAGGCTATGTGCCAGGTCCTGCGCTTGGGTCACAACAACTCCAAGCAATGCTACAGGCATGGGGAAGAGTGGCTGGAAAGCTGTCCAGTGGCAAAAGACCTGGGGGTACTGGACGACAGCCAACTGAATATGAGTCAGCAGTGTGCCTAGGTGGCCAAAAGGGCCAATGGCATCCAGGCTTGTATCAGAAATAGTGTGGCCAGCAGGGCTAGGGAAATGATCGTCCCCCTGTACTCAACACTGGTGAGTCTGCACCTTGAGTACTGTGTTCAGTTTTGGGCCCCTCACTGCAAGAAGGACATTGAGGCACTGGAGCGTGTCCAGAGGAGAACAATGAAGCTGGTGAAGGTCTGGAGCACAAGTCTTATGAGGAGCAGCTGAGGGAACTGGAGTTGTTTAGTCTGGAGTAGAGGAGGCTGAGGGGAGACCTTATCGCCCTCTACAGTTACCTGACAGGAGGTTGTAGCGAGGTGGGTGTCAGTCATTTCTCCCAACTAATAAGTGTAGGACAAAAGGAAATGGCCTCAAGTTGCACCAGGGGAGGTTTAGATTACATATTAGGAAAAAATTCTTTACAGAAAGGGTTCTCAGGCACTGGAATGGTCTACCCAGGGAAGTGGTCAAGTCCCCATCCCTGGAGGTATTTAAAAGATGGGTAAATGAGGTGCTTAGAGACATGGTTTAGTGGTGGACAGGTATGGTTGGACTCAATGGTCTTAAAGGTCTTTTCCAACCAAATTATTCTATGATCACTGGGCCAGGGTCTGACAGCCCTCAGGGGGCAGCAATGGGATTCCTGGGCTGTGGGCTGGGTCAGGGGAGGCCTTGAGGAGGTGCCTTCTAGACCTTGGCAGGACTTTGGCAGTCAGTGAGCTCGGGACACTTGAGCTGGAGACTGCATCTGGTTCACTGGCTTTAATACACACAAATGGACCCATTCTCCATGCGTTTATCTAATCCCTTTTTCAACCAGAGCCTGAAAGCATTTTTTCGCTCTTCAGTGCCTTCTGGCAGTAATTTCTACCTCATTTTCAGCATATGTGACTGTTACTGTTCAAGGATGATCATCTGCTACATGTGTCATCCAGCCTCAGGCTGAATTTTGGTGTTCCCCCCTCCCCATGCATGGGCTGCCTGCCAGCACTGCAGAGCTCTGCCTGTGCCCAGCACCGTGGTGCAGCCATGTGCTCCTCACACCGCATCAGCTCAGCAGAGAGTGAGGAGGAGTTTGTTTGTCAGAGGTGACTGGTTTTAGTGACAGATTTGTTTACTTAAGCCTTGGGTGTTGATCCCCAATTACATCCTGCTCTTAACAGCCCTTTCTGGAGGCATCAGAAAGATGAATTAATTAAAAATTGCTTAAAGCATTTTTGAAAGTTACTTAATCTCCTCAACAAAGTAGCGACCTGCATTTTGAAAGCTCCTAAAGTTTATACTTATTAATCTTATAGCCACTCAAAAGTGGCTCTTATAAAATGACAAATAATGCATGACAGTACCTTTCTGCTACTAACTTTGATAGTGTGTCGCTTAACTATATTCTGGCTATATTCTACAATTGTAGTTTTAATTATGCTTTGCTCTTCCTGCTTCCTGTTCTTTACAGCCAGAGCTTCTTTTTTTTAGTGGTAGCCTTTGAATAATGAACAATATCTGTGAAAGACTCCTAGCCTACATAGTAGAGCCCAGGTTTGTTTCCATTTATATACACTTATAATGATTCATATTATTTTCATATTATTTCAGATTTAAGTGGTTGCAAAAGAGAACCCATGGGGAAAATATGTGAAAAAGTTTTTTCTTTACTTTCTTAATTGTTGAATGAAATTTCAGGCTTTGTTTATGAAGCCTCCTAAATGCATAATCTGTTCCCTTTTCTTGAAAGCTGGAAGATATTTAAGGTTTAATGACATAATAAAATGTTTGCTAGAATACTTCTGTCTGTTAAATGTATTGTCTTTTGTTATAATAAAATTTAATAGAACAGAGGAAAATCTTTCTTTCAGACATTTCACATTTATGTAAAATGATTGTTATGTTCTTAATATCGGTGATTAGTGATGTAGCCTGTGTTTTAATGAGAGCTGAGCTGTAAGTGAGGTTTAATGATGTTGTGAGATGACTGAACCACAGCTATTTGTTAAAGGCATGATCACAAAACTATGATTTCTATCATAATGTGTATGATTGGAAAATGAAAAGTCTATGAAACAAATCAATAAAATGAGACAAAAGCAAAATATACTATATACAAGACTCTAACATTTATGAAGAGTTAAGTTCTGGCTCAATAAAAATTTTGCTATGAAATTCAATGGGGTCATACTCTTCCCTGTTAAGATTAAATAACGTATCACAAAAATGCCATTTTGGCCCATCACTTAATAGGAGACTCCTACCAGTGTGACTTCCAGCCACACCAAGGTATCATTACACCTCTGAGAGAATAGAAAATTACCTAAATATATAGGGGCTATATCAGATTAAGGCGCTTGGAAAGCATGGGCAGAAAAGGTTTTGGCCAGAAAGCCTGACCCAGAAGTGAACAGCAAAAGAGGAGAACATGATGTTGGAGCTGTGATGGATGATCCCTAGGATTCGGACTGGAGGAAAAGTAATTGCTGTACTTTAAGAAATGGAAGTCATACAAAGAATAGTGGATTCCGTCTGCTTTTTCCTTCAGGGGACTATTTTTCTTCTTCCTTGTGGAGTAGAAGCCAGTGAAATCTTTTACTCTGCTGGGAAGCAAGAGGAAGAGCTGCAGCATATGAGAAAAGTGAAAGCAGGAGACACTGAGATCTCTCTCCCTCCTTCAGGTGACGGGTGTCACCTGTGTTGTGTCTGCACTCCTTTGGATTGGTCTGCTTCCTTGATCCTTACCTCTGCCAGAGAAAATCTGGACATTTCTGATACACAGAGGAGAACTTAAATTCCCATTGAAAACTACAATCTCCCTACAGTTGCAACAGAGTATGAAGAGTATTTGAACCCGTATCTCTTACTACACAAGGCAGACCTAATCATTAAGATATCCTATATTCCTGAGGAACGATGTGTGGGGAAGGTTCTTAGTCCCTTCCAGTGAAATTATTGTTTAACTTGGAGCAATTTAGTGTTGGAAATGAGTGGAAAGAGAGAAAATGCAACCACAAGTCTAAAATGAGTGGATTAGAGAACTCATATAGAAAAGGGAGGGAAGCCTGGATATCAGTCCATTGTCCATTGAATAATAATAAAATTAAAATAATAGAGCAAAGGCAAAATTCCAGTCTTTCGTCTTCCTTATATGTGTCCCAAATACTAAATTACAGTTACTTTTCTGCCTATTTTCTCTTGGGTCTGCTGAATATTTAGATATTACATGCAAAGTAGAAAGACTTCCAACAGCAGCAACTGAATTTATTTATTTTCACCCTATCCTGACATACTCAATAGTCCAGGGACAAAAAGGCCTGAAAAGATGAGAGGCCTGGATAAAAAAAACCTTTCAAGCAAAGGAGCCACCTGAATCTAAGATGTCCTTAACCTCGGTAGTGCCCTAGATACAGAGTGATTAGCAGATGGGCATGTTCGCAGACACATTTTGGACAGATCCAGAGCTCTTAGACTTGCTCTGAGAGCACCAAGCAGATGAGGCCCTGCAGGCAAGGATATGATGATTCTGGAGAGAGACAGGCCTTTACCTTCTCCCAGGGTCAGATGGTATTTTAAAAAAGCAAGAGAGGTTAGGAGGATTAAGGTTATGTATCCAGGTGAGATCCAGGTTGCTTGCATTCTGCTCAGTTTGAGAATTAGTTCAAAGTATCAGTTTAGGTAAGAGTGGATCAATTTTCTAACAATCCTGAACTGTTATTTTAGGTATCTAAAATTATTCAATTAAATGGCTTCATTCTGGAGTATTTTATAGTCCATCACAGTGCTTACATATAGGTGTTTGCTCTAGGTGATTGCATAGTGATTTCCCTTTCAGAAAGCTTTCTTTCGGAGGAAAATAAATTAAAAAATAAATTCCAAGGAATTAAGTAATGGACATCAGATTTTCTCCTTCCTGGCTGAACCACTAAGTCCTAGGCCGCTGAATCAGGCTTCATTTTCTGCAGGACCACCATATCCTCCAATCTGGATGCTAATGTGCTTCTTTGAGCTATAATCTATCATCTTACTGCTATGGGAATTGACTCTCCAGAATTGACTATCTAGAAATTCCAGATAATGGCCACCATATGTAAAATGCAGAGCTGGTCTGCCACCTGTTCGGTCTACACCCAATGCAGAACACATCACATATGTGAGGTCTGGACCTGCCAGAGTTGGTGGTTCCAGTTGTGGCCCTATCATTCTCATATTTTAAATTGCACAGTGGAGTGGCTTCAACAGGAAGGGTACAATATGCATCCTTCCCCAGAACACAATATAGACCAGTTGTTCATGCACTCTTCTGAGAAGTAAACATGAACTGCAATCCACCCAGGAATGAAAACATCAATCATAGAATCATAGAATGGTTTGGTTTGGAAGGGACCTTTAAAGGTCATCTATTGCAACCCCCTTTCCATGGGCAGGGACACCTTCAACTACATCAGGTTGCTCAAAGCCTCATCCAACCTGACCTTGAACACTTGCACAGAGAGGGCATCCACAACTTCTCTGGGCAACCTGTTCCAGTGTCTCACCACCCTCATAGTAAAGAATTTCTTCCTAATATCTAATTTAAATCTACCCTCTTTCAGTTTAAAACAGTAATCCTTTGTCCTATCACTACACTCCCTGATAAAGAGTCCCTCCCTATCTTTCCTGTAGGTCCCCTTTAAGTATTGGGTAGTGCTATAAGAGCACATCCGAGGTATGGGTGGCAGCAATATGACTTCTGAGTTAGCCTCTCAAAAAAAGTAGACCAAGATTCCAATAGATTCTAGTAATAAGGCAGAAACTAAGAAAGGCAAATGTTGTCTTCCTAGAATCAGAATCATAGAAGTTCGTAGAGCTGTCAGATCAACGAGGGAAGCCCCGAAATGAGTTGAACAGGCAGAATTAGATGAATGATAGATAGAATTGAGGGGAAAGTTTTTATTTCATTCTGTCAGTCATAAATCACTTGTCAGCTGAAGCTCATATGCATGAGGAGACAGCTCACTACCTGCGGTGTTAACTGGGAGCAAGGGAGACTTGAGTTCCAGTTCACTCGCTAGCTCCTGTTACTGTACTGGATTCAAAGCTGGTTATTCAGTACCACATTCACTCAGTGTTTTCCCTACCCAGAAGAATGCCAGAACCCCTATGCTAAAGATAATGTGAAAAGTGTTTTCCCTTCATCCTAGTTGCTTCCCTTCCTTTATCTCCAAATATCTCATAGCTTCTTATAGAGTATCTGTTGTGAGGCTCAGAAATTATCAGAAGATCATATGGGAGAAGAGACAATTGAACCTCATAGCCTAGATCCAAGATAAAAATTTATATTAATTCATTCACAAACAATGTCTTAGCTATACCTACATGGGCCCCAGTTCAGTGCTTATCGACTGAGAATGCTAGAGGGATCAAGTTCCTCTAGCTATATGGGAAGAGGAATGCCTTTTTTGTTGTTGTTGTTGCTTTCACAGAGGGTTTAACTGAGCTACGACAATCTTATCCATTTTTAGGATAAGACAATTCCAGCATGTTGTTAAAGATATTAATGTTAGAAAGTGCAATGTTCATAAAAGTCTGATGGTCCCAGGATTAGGTAGCAACTCAAAGCATGCTTAGGGAATCTTGATTTTGGATTCAGATGTGAAAATTTTGAAATCCAACTTAGGACACCTAACTTCACTTTGCATGTGAACTGGTGTAATTGAGACAAAAATGCTCCATTAAGATAGAAATTTGGGGATGCAGTGAGGGGTGTTGTTTATGCAGTCACTGTTGGAAATACTCTTTCACCCCCCTAAAATGACTGTGGTCAAATTATTGTACTTGAAATACGTGTCTCACAAGAAGCAAAAAAGAACAGGATCACTGTAACAGTCAAGCTCTGACACAAAATAAATCTGGGAGTCCACAAAATTTTTTTATCAGTGTACTAGAAAGGGCTAGTAAGATGGCAGGACCTAAATGAGTCTTAGGGCAGAGATAATGAATCAACCTTGAAGTGAGGGAAGCTGGAGGACTGAACAACAAATCCAAAATGCAGGGTCTAATACAACAGGTTTAGTGGCTGGGAACATTTATTTTGAAGGATTGCATGCTCAAGTAAAGCAGATAAACTCCAAGGAATAGAATTGAAATTGAGCAAACTAATAGACCTCTGATTGTTTCCCCATCTGAATAAAGCAGAAAAGCCACGACTGAATATTTTCAGAATTCCCAGTTCCACAAGCAGAATAAAATTTGCAGAGATATCAGAAAGATAAACCAGTGAGTTTTCTGAGCAAATGGGATTTTTCTAATTACTGTGCAGTTCCAAAAGGAAAGCAAACAATTTTCAGAGACTAACAAACAGATGTGAAGAATGAAGCCGCAATCCTGATGAGAGATCTGTAATTTCTCTTTCAGTGTTACCTTTGTAAATCAAAAGCTGGAGAGAACTTTGTATTGTATGGACTATTCTCAGACAAACAGTAATTAGAAGTTGCATATCTGAATAGGGAGATGGAGGTATTTCATTTGAAAAGATCTTTGAATGATTGCCTTATCTTCATTATCAGAATGTGTTAGAACTTAGCTGCATATTTCAGATGACTCTACTGTTTCACTGCATAGTAAGCACACGGGAATATAGACTTAAAACACTAAGATTTAACTACTATACTGTGGGGAACAGTGGTAGTTTAAATTCCAGTGGTAACCAGAGGACATTCCAACAGATGCTTAGTGTCTGTAATTAGTGTGGGAAGCAGACTCTGAGCAAGAGTCTTTAAAGTTTAAATCTCACAAGGGAAATATAAAGACTTAATATGAGGGAGAAAAAAAATGTATAAAAGGGAAGATCTTACCTGACAATTTTTTTGTTGTTAATTGTAATTCTGTTCTGGCTTCCAATGTTCACAATGGAATTTTTGGTACCATGGTTTTACCTGAGGCAGATCTACATTTTTCAATCAAACCTTGATTTCCTGTGGTATGATTGTATATAGTGTGCTCTTGCCAAAGAGGCATCTTGTGGTACCTGCAAATGTATATTACAGCTCTTTTCATATGCTTCAGACCTCTTGCATAGCATGCCCCAGAAGAGAAAGTGGCCATTGCTCTGTCTTAATGTAGTCTTAAGAACACCAAAAAGACTTTCACAGGTGCCTCTGATAGCAGCCTTAGCCTCATCATTAAATAGCTATTGTTGATTATGATGAATTTAATACTGCTGTCCAACTCTAGGGAATCTGAAAACCCTCCACATACAAGGGATGCCATACAGGACTCAAATTGTTTTCCTCTAATATTTATTTCGTTCTTCAGAGTAAAAATCTGATAGGGGAGGGGTTTTGGTTTCAGTTTCATTCCCCTCTATTTGGCTGGTGAAGGCTTATTGTCAGGAAGCAACTCGGTGTCATTCCTGATGTGTTCTACCTACCAGATTCCCTGGATCTGCTCCACTCCATGCCCTTTCCAGTCTACCTGCTATCTTACTGCTGGATATAATTTGAAATATTGGAATTTTTTTTTTTTAACAGAGTATTCAAGGTTAATTTTGGGACCATGGTATGCGGATCTGCAATAGAAGATAGTCACTTGATCGTAAGTCCTGTTGTTCAGTCATCTATGGTTCAAGATCACTTGACTTAATTAAATACCATTAGTTTAGTACTTTATAAGAATGGAGAGATGATATTTATTTAATCTGCTCTGAAAAAAACCTAGATTCTATTTACCACTTTTTAACCTTCAAATAGCTTGTCACAGATTTTGACCACATTACAGAGCTTTCATTTTTGAGGTCCATTGCAGCAGCCTCTATTTTTTCTTCTGCTGTTTTAAGAGTATGACTTGAAAGACCTTACACATTGCTTGAGCCCAGTGTGGAAGACATCACATTTTCGTAATAAAAAAAAGTTTTGATCCATCTAAGTATTTCAGTTTCAATAGATCTTAGAGTGAAGAGCAGCAAAAATACATAAAAAAAAATAAAAGGTTTGTACAAGAAAGGGATGAAGAAGTCAATGAGAGTGTGCTGAGTCAAGATCCAGTATTTCACTTTCTGTCATTCTACATCCAACGATCTTCGTCATTGCTGTGTGGCTTTGCTGCCCTTTCTGAAGTCTATCCACAGAACCCTCCACCATCTGCCACTAACCATCTTTCCCCAAGGGCCAGATTCTCAGCTGATGCAAACAAGTGCAACCCCAATGATTCTTTTACACGTGACCTGATTTTGATTCAGACTTTGCCTCAGGGTTACTTTGTCTGCTGTCATCACTCCTGTTGTCAGACCTGACACAGGCTGAGTTTCTCCCAGAGGCTTGGCAAGCAGTGACCTTGGAATTCTTGCAGAGTTCCATTAATTTCAAACCAGGTCGCCCTGTAGGACCTGGTTGTACTTCTGGGACTTAAGCTGAAAGCTCTTCAAGAAAAAATATTTAACCCCTTTATGTTCTGAAACTCCATCTACAGGAACTTCAAGGTGAAATGGAGGTTGCAGTCACACAGCAGTGCTCATTGCTTGATTGTTTTACATTTCTGTAATGTTAACCTTTCTCATGGCTACCACTTCCAGAAAAAGTATATTACCCTAATCTTTGAGGAATCTTCAAGATAGTGATTGCAGGAATTTTAGCTCAATCTTCAAATGTATTCTTATCTTTCAGTCAATGCGTTTTCTCAGCAGAAATCCACCTTTTGATAACATTAGTTTATTGTAAACTAATGGACCCATGGTAACCTCTATTTTTAGCAAAATTATAGGTTTTCCTGTGAAATTTGCATTAATGGATGCATCTACTAATATCTGGGGGGTTTTGACATTATTTTGCAAATACTTCACTCTATAAATAGCATCTTCAAATGTCTGTAAAGAAGAACTAAAATATTTAAAATTTCTAAAATTCTCTCTGTTTCCTCACTCTTTCATCCCCTTCCCTTACCCTTAGGCTTTCCCTTCCACATCCCATCCTGTTTTAAATTCTCCATGCTGTAGTGGGAAAAAAAATCCCTTCCATAGATCTCCTATCTGTAGGTGTCTGACTTAGATTACGAAGGTCTTCCCTTCCCCCTAGAGGAGGGGGAAATGATACAACAGATGGTTCTCTTATTTGGTGAGATCTGCATTTTCTTTTTGGAACTCCTTTCTGATGAGTTAGAAAAAAAAGCCTTAACTCTGCAGTATGTTTTACTTTCTGAAGTGGGTTTTCTCTGACAACCCCAGCTGTAGCACTTGTACCATTTTCCTCCTTACTCAGTTTTTAAAAGAGAGAATTTTTTTTTGTGAAGTCAGCTTGGCAGTGATGCTTGATTGTTTCTTCTTCATTTGCTGGCCATTTCTCATTACCTGTCTCTTACTATGTACAGTATGGTGAAGGCACACACAGCCCCCTTTTTTAGTCAACAGACAGCAGCACTAATAAAAATACATCAGTAGGCTGGGAAAATTCTAATACCAGCTTTCATTAACAAGAAAACAAGAGGAAAAGTAGTCACAGGAGTCATGAATGCAGACAAAGCAAGCTGCACTATAAAAAATTTGCCAGTACTGAATCATTACCTATAGTCCCCCAACCTCCTAAGCTAACATGCATTTTACTTAGTTCTGTTTGTAATAAGACTGAGTATTTAGCAAGAATAGTCAATTTTATACCTTTTTTCCATGCTTCAATAACCATTAATGTTATATCTGTGTACTATGAGATAACTCAAAAAACAAATTTGATTCAGACTAGGGGCAGAGAAGGGCAGGAAGGGGGGCTTGATGGCATTTTTTCAAATGAGCACTGAAGCATACAGTACAGTGCTTGAACCCTTTTTATTCAGGCATGCAGGAAAACAGATAATACATTGAAACCTATTCCAGGAGAAAACCTGAAACTTCAAAGTTAGCACAGCAACACCTTTTGATCAAAACTGACCATACCAAATGAGTTTATATTGGGTTCTTTGCATCATGGGATTTTCTTTTGGTCTCATACCATAAGACCTAAAGACAGAGTTATTCCATGATCAAACTGGAGCCTAAATCCATTGACTAGTGAAGAGTTTGCAGTGATGCTCCCCATTCTAAGTAAAACCTAATTTCTTGAGAATAACATAAAGAATTAATTTGCTGTATTTTGGTCAGGGAAGAAATCTTGCAAATTATCCTAGAAAGATTGCCTTCTGGGTGTTCTGAGAGATCATTCCTCATGCAGACCATTTAGTATATTTTTGTCTTCGGTATGCTTTGCTTTGCTTCCTTTATGTTCAGCCCCAACAAGCACCTGGGAATCAACAGAATATGCAATAAACACCCTCATCTGGTTATATTTTTTTCCATTTGATTTTGCTCAATGAAAAGACTATTGACAAGTCACCTTTTTTTTTTTTTGTAGAGAAATTTGTGTAGTTTTGAAAGCAATCTGCTTTCCAGCAAAAAAATAGTAAACCTGTGAAAGAGTTGCGGCAATATTTTTGCTAAGGTAAGTTTTTTCCTCTGCAGTGTCAAAAAGAAAGGTTTCAAAGACAACATTTTCTTAGACACATAGATTTTAGTGATGCTAGCCATAGAAAGGTTTCCGCCTTCCAAGGCAAACTCTCTGATCATTTCTGGAGAGACAGGAAGAGGTCAGAATGGAAATTTGAAACAAAAATAAACATGTTGACACCATTCATTATTACAGAAATAAGGATTTTTTTTTCTCACTCTGAAGCTGAACAAATGCATTTTAAAATCTCAGAAACTGTCCTAAAATGGACCTATTATCTTAAAGTAATTTCTAATATAGCTAAATTTGCTAAGTTATAATGCTGATTAAGCTCAATACCACAAACTGAGACCAAAAGAAGATCATGCTGTTGCAAATTGTCATGGGAACATTCAGTAGTATCTTCAGAGAAAGTCTAAGGAGAACATTACTTGTGAAAGGTCTACAAATGAAAAAAGAAGAGGAGTCAAAGATAATTTATTTGTAACCAGATTCCAGACTTCAAGGAAATTACTAAAAATTCTGTTCTAATTAGAAGGCTCTAGCATCTTTAGGTTTTTGGGTTTTGTTTTTTTTTTTTTTAAAGGTTATTGCTGTCATAATCCAATATATTAACATGGAAGTGAAAAAAAAAATCCTAGGTCAATTATTATAAAAAGGGAAAAATCCCAAATGCTTTATTTTCTGTTAATCCCTAAAATTTATAGTGCAAATTGGGAAAGTGGCTCAGAGAAACAGTAGAGATCCAGAAATGTGCTTTTGAGGTCTTATTGCTGTAAAGGTCTTCCTGTCCTTCAATTTGGTCTGTAGTATGTTTCAGGCACAAGAGATCATCTTTCTTGCAGAGGTGATCTTCAGGGCCTGCTTTTCAGCATGTTTTTGTTTGTCACCTAAGAATAGCTAGACACTATGTATATTAACAGCAAAGGATCACCGACAAGACACTGCATAGTTTTTGACATGACTCTGTGTGTGAGGTACAGGAGTTGCATATCTTACAAGCTACCACAGAGTTTTTGGTAAAGTGAATGTAGCTTCTTTCCTTGAGTATTAATTAAAAAGGTTCCTGGGGGGTTCCATCAGAGAAATGGGTATCTGGGGTTTTTTTTATTTTATTTTAATAACTGTTTCAACTGGTGAAACATTGCAGTATATCTCACCCACCACACCAATCATCTTTTATTCCCTTCTTTTGTTCAGCTTTTCTACTTCTATTGCTTTTCTCTTTGAAAACTTGCTCTTCAGATTGTCAAGTAGTTTTTCTTACTTATCTGTTACCATACTTGCTTTAGATTGAGTGCCTATCTTTTCACTGATGGAAAGTTCCTACCTGGAACAACTACACATAAAAAGGGAACAGGGAATTTATCATTGAAACTTGGAATGCTTCTATCACATTCAAAACAGGGATTTCAGGCTCATTTGTTAAAAGATCATCACCTCACCACAGACAGTAAGCCTAATTTTTTTCTAGCTTGCTATCTATGCTTTTTTTTTTTTTTAATCAGAGGTGCCTGAATATGTTACTTATATTATCTTGCAAACTCTTTTTCCTTTATTTACTTTGGATTTTAAATTTTCATTTCAGGCACTAAGATGCACCACGGTACAGAGAATTGCCTTGCAAAAGGCATGCAAAACTTTATTGACAGCAGCCAATTCAGGATCATTGTTGTCTTCATCTTGATTTGACAGTGCAGTATATTTTTATATATTTATACTATTATAAAATCCACTCAATATCTAATGTAACTTAGAGACAGATGAGTAGCTCCACCAAAATGTTCCTCACAACTCTAAACCTCTGTACAGACTTTTCTGGGGAATTGATTCATATCTCTGCTCTGATCAGTTTGTGTGTTCTCACAACACAAAGGTCAGCCATCTGTAAGGTCAGGGATTTCTGATAATACTGAGGAACTTCAGATACCTGAGGAAAAAAAAAAAAAAAAAAAAAAAAAAAACAGGCACAAACAAAGAGATATAAACAAAAAAGTGTCTGAGATAGTGTTGTACAAGTACAAATATGTGGCAGTCATCCAATAACTCAGAAATTGGTTTTCTTCAGCTTCAGACTGCATGGTGCATGGAAGCAAATCAAGTACTTCTCACTAAGAACTGGACACAAATACCTGTAGTCCTTTACTAAAATTATGCTACAAGCCTTCCCCAAATGCTTACATTTGCACTTCTGCAATGTCCTCTCTGGAGAAAGTCAGCTTCAATTCCTACTCTTAAGCGAGTTATTCTTGTCACATGAATGCTTAGGCTTTGCTAACTTTTGTACTGACTGTTGAAAAGCAATTGCAGGCAGTGCAAAACAAAGCTCAGATTAACATAGTTGTTACAAACTGAGCCAAGAATGCCTTCTGGGAACTTTCCTCTTTCATTTTTCTTCAGTTTTGGACAGTGTTTTTAGAAGAAACAATCACCATTTCCAGTGTGTGCAGATGATACCTATATTTAACACTTTTGTCAAACTGCTGTTTTGAGATCCCTACGCACTTTAATTGCTTACGTAAGAGAAATTATTGGAAGTTAGCTGCAAGATAATAGGTCCTTTAAACAGATTAAAGCAATGCCATCTAATTTTACTAAATAAATACTCTGTAAAGCAGTGTTCATTAACTAGCCCTGAATCTCTGCTGACTGATTTTTCCATGCACAACCACATCTGTAACAGTCTTTATAAAAAATCTGAGGTTCAAAAGAAACTGATGAAAATTTGTAAAAGCCAATTCTTTTGTGAGAAGTTTTCCTAAAAAAATTCCATTTACCCTCTTTTGCAGAAGTATAAAGCTAAAATATAACCCCAGTCACCAAAAAGTTTGTCAGTCCAGATCACCTGACATTTTCTTAGTTTTTGGATGTGGTAAGAAGAGATTTTAGCAGAACCTCAAAGAACATTAATTTATTTCACAAGAATAGACCTGAAATATTACATAGAGATCTCAGTAGCAATATTATTGGTGTCATGTGGAAACACTAGACTAAACAGGTTACATTTAATTAGACTGGGACAGCAGTGTGCTTCCAAAGTGAATTTCCCGTTCTTCTCTGGGTTCTGGTTCACATCACAGAGTGGTCTTGGAGATCATAGAATCATAGAATCATAGAATGTTTTGGGTTGGAAGGGACCCCTAGAGGTCATCTAGTCCAACCCCCCTGCAGTCAGCAGGGACACCACTAACTAGATCAGGTTGCTCAGAGCCCCATCCAACCTGGCCTGGAATGTTTCCAGGGATGGGGCCTCCACCACCTCTCTGGGAAACCTGTTCCAGTGTTTCACCACCCTCGTTGTAAAGAATTTCTTCCTTAGATCCAGTCTAAACCTACCCTGCTTCAGTTTAAAACCATTACCCCTTGTCCTGACACAGCTGGCCCTACTAAAAAGATTATCCCCATCTTTCCTATAGGCCCCCTTTAGGTACTGAAAGGCCGTAATCAGGTCTCCCCGCAGCCTTCTCTTCTCCAGGCTGAACAAGCCCAACCCCCTCAGCCTGTCCTCATAGGAGAGGTGCTCCAGCCCTCGGATCATTTTTGTGGCCCTCCTCTGGACCTGCTCCAACAGTTCCATGTCCTTCTTGTGCTGAGGGCTCCAGAGCTGGACGCAGTACTCCAGGTGAAGTCTCACCAGAGCAGAGTAGAGGGTCAGAATCACCTCCCTTGACCTGCTGGCCACGCTTCTCTTGATGCAGCCCAGGGTACGGTTGGCCTTCTGGGCCACCAGCGCACATTGCCGGCTCATGTCCAGCTTTTCATCCACCAGCACACCCAAGTCTCTCTCGGCAGGGCTGCTCTCGATCCTTTCTTCCCCCAGCCTGTACTGATACTGGGGGTTACCCCGACCCAGGTGCAGGACCTTGCACTTGGCCTTGTTGAACCTCATGAGGTTCACACAGGCCCACCTCTCCAGCCTGTCCAGGTCTCTCTGGATGACATCCCGTCCTTCTGGTGTGTCAACCGCACCACTCAGTTTGGTGTCATCCGCAAACTTGCTGAGGGTGCACTTGATCTCACTGTCTAAGTCATTGATGAATATATTGAACAGCACCGGTCCCAGTACGGACCCCTGAGGGACACCACTCGTCACAGGTCTCCATCCGGACATCGAGCCATTGACCACTACCCTCTGGATGTGATTATCCAACCCATTCCTTATCCACCGAACAGTCCACCCATCAAATCCATAGCTCTCCAATTTAGAGAGAAGGATGTTGTGGGGGACCGTGTCAAAGGCTTTGCAGAAGTCCAGATAGATGACATCCATTGGTTTTCCCTTGTCCACTGATGCTGTCACACCATCATAGAAAGACACTAGGTTCGTCAGGCAGGACTTGCCCTTGCTGAAGCCATGCTGGCTATCTCGAATTATCTCCCTGGCCTCCATGTGCCTTAGCATAGCTTCTAGGAGGTTCTGTTCCATGATCTTCCCAGGCACAGAGGTGAGGCTGACAGGTCGGTAGTTCCCAGGGTCTTCCTTTCTACCCTTTTTGAAAATGGGCACAATGTTTCCCTTCTTCCAGTCACCAGGGACTTCACCTGACTGCCATGACTTTTCAAATATCATGGAGAGTGGCTTGGCGACTACATCGGCCAATTCCCTCAGGATTCTGGGATGCATCTCATCAGGTCCCATGGACTTATGTGCGTTCAGGTTCCTCAGGTGGTCACAAACCTGATCTTCTCCTACAGCAGGAGGGGTTTTGCCCTCCCGGCCCCCCTCATGCCACCCATCAACTCGGGTGGGGTGGGGAGAGAGGTTCCCAGTGAAGACTGAGGCAAAAAAGGTGTTGAGTACCTCAGCCTTCTCCTCATCTGTCGTTACCAGCTTGCCAGTCTCGCTCATCAGCGGGGGTACGCTTTCTTTAACCATCCTTTTCCGGCTGATATACCTGTAGAAACCCTTCTTGTTATTCTTTGCATCCCTAGCCAAGTTTAGCTCCAGCTGAGCCTTGGCTTTCCGACCCCATTCCTACACAACCGGACCATGTCCCTATACTCTTCCCAGGATGCCCCTTTCCATGCCGGTCTCTTCCCATGACTGTATCCTTGAAACTAAACTGGAAGAGGAGCTCCTGGAGGATGGGTAGTGCACTCCATCAGCCAATGGTCACTCAGTCCATGGGACCAAAGTAGAGTTAGCCTCAAGTAAATTAAAAAAAAAAAACCAAACCAACCTCCAGAACATCAATACCAATTGTTTTCCTTACAGATGATCCACTCCAGCTGGCCTGTAACTACTTGCTAACATAGGCACAGCCATAAAGGGCCTCCTGGAATAGTAAGTCCATCCCTTTCATGGAAGCCTTAAGGCACTTAGTACAGTGCTTCATTATCTACATGGGGTACATTTTAATACATCTTGATATTGCACAAATATTTTCCTTCATTATGCATGATGCCACAATTAAATTCAGTAAGAAATTAATAAAAATTAAAAGCAATCTTGAGCATGAAATTTAAAAAAAAGTTCGATTACTCAAGGTGACTATAAAGCTATACCATTTCTGCATACCCTGTGCGTTACTCAGGTGAACACTTTGTGCACAGCCAAAAGTGGATTTTGTGCTATAAGATGGGTAGTTTTGTGAAGGGACATTTTTATAAGTAGTCTCATTTTGATTGTACACAAACATGCCGATTTCTTTTAGACAAATTATTGTCAATTTTTTTAGGTGTGACCTGGTTAAATTTAGTAATTTTAGTAAGAAATGAATGCAAAAAATCAAAAGGAAATATGTCTATAACTGTATATACACTTGCCCACTGATGGCCCACAGCTGAAACATGTTGTTCCCCTCAGAAATAATGAAGAAAATCACCCTCAATATTTTATACCCCAGGCAGCTTTTATTTTCAACTTTTGAACTCCTTTTTCATTTCTACCTCTGAGGAAAAACTTGCCTGGTAGCAATATAAGGTAAAATGGGAATGACAGCTTGAAACAAGAGAGGATTGCCACTTTTCATCAAAAGACTGCTAAGTTCCCAGCTAGAAAATGTTAACAGCTAGAAAATTATCCTTGGAGAGGTGTTTCAGTTTTCCTTTACCACGCACACACATGCAAGATTTGTATCAGGATGCATTTATTGAGTTTGATTTTTTTTTTTTTTTATCCACAAACTGAGTGTATATCTTAAGAAATCTTACTTGTTTGGTTTTTTTTGTTTGTTTTATTTTAAATGAATTACACAAGGCCCAGACATTTTTACAAAGGAGGAAAATTCCTAGATGAAACCTCAAGTGAACTGTTCCCACTATGGCTCAGTAAATGTTTTCACAGATTTTTTTCCGCAGAGAAGAAAGCCCATTCCTTCCTTTGGAGCCTATTGCATAGTCTGTTTGCAAATGTTTTTTTTTCCTTTACCTGCTTTTCAAGAACTTGTTCTGCAGCTCTAGGTTTTAAGCCAAGTAACTCTTCATTACGTTAATGAGGGCTACATAGAAAATTTTCCTGGAAAACTACTTGAGAAAGAATTTGCATGTTTTCAAGGGGGTGTAAAGAAAACATTGTGGCTTTACACTACCAAGAGGAAAATGCTGTAGGCATGCATTGTACTGCGAGAGAAAAAAAACAACCAAACACCAAACCAAATCAAGACAAACAAACAAAAAAAAAACCCCAAACACAAAAAAGACAGATGGTAAGCAGCATTTTGTTAGGAGCAGATATAATTAGGTTCCTTGGAGGGCCACATGCCTCAGTAATTGTCTTAGAAAGGGGAACATACTCTCTCACAAATTCAGCATTTTCAGATTTCAAAATGACCTGCCTAACATGAAGTTTTGGGTTTATTAAATCAGTCACAAACTTCTAAGTTTTGAGGTTGTACGAAGAAATATCATGTCTCAATTATTTGTACTTCTTGCAAAACTGACACTTTCATGTGATCCATGACTCAGAAGAAACTGTTGTCCTCTTTCATAAAAATTAAAACATTGTTCCACCAGATAAATCCTGATGATACTAACCATAAGCAACATGAACTTCCCCCACATCATTGTCCTTAATCTAAGCAAAGGTAAAATCCAAAATACAGAGCTTGCTGTTGCATCACAGAAGATGAGGAATCTAGTAAATACTAGAGGACTGCATGTAGTATACTGTTTGAGGAAGCACATTTAAAAAGAAAAAAAATAAAGCTTGATTTTTCCCCTTAGTTTCATTTGAATAATCAAGCTCTAAATTGGAGCACTTAAATGGAAGTCAAGGAACTTGGAGTGTGATGGAGGAAGCAGTAATCAGTTTGAAAAGATGTTGAATCTCTGATGAGCGTTGAATGTGTCAGATTAAGTTATGTCCTAGAAAGGGAGGTTCCCTGAACAACTGCTAGTCACTTTAAATTATTCTGCATTTCAAACAGGAAATCATCCAATTAGACTAACAGCTGCAGAGATTGGAATAAGCCTTGCATATTAGAAAATTAAAGAAAATGCAGCTGAGTACTATGTAAAGCAGCTAAGGTAAGTAATTTTCCCTCTCCTTTTCTCCAATAAAACTTAATTTCAAGGACTTTTAGGATAAGGCAATGATGGCAAATTTGTTACATGTGATCAAAACAGGAAAAATCATTTACCATGAATTGTGCTGGATAATTTTAGCTGACACTTCATATGGATGTTCTGTTTGTCCTAGACTGTCTGTTGTTTCTTTCAAGGTGGGTGGTGACTTCTGCATTTCTTCTTTTCCCAGGTCAGTTCTAATACTATCGTTGTTATTTCAAAAGGTTTTAAAGAAGTTGAGCAACATTATTACATTGGAATGACTCTCTATTGGAGTCATCTACCTTTGAAACTTTCTTCTAGAAGACAGTCTGAGATTGTAAACTGCAAACTATATAAGCAAAAGAAAAAGAGGTCAGGAAAAACAGTAACTCAGAAGAAGGTGAAATGAAATTTTATATAATGAAAAAACCCAGCCTCAACAACAAACAGAATTCTGATGCCAGAGAAAATAGGATGGTAAAATAAAATAATATTGAAAATGCAGCATACTATTATTCAGTGTCCTATTAAAGCACCTTGAGCATTCTACTGTACCTGAGCAAAGAAATAAAACCAATATACTTTTACCTAGACACCCTCAATGTAGTTTCAGCATCAGAAGATGTAAACCAGACTGTATGTCAAAATTATACTTACCATTTAATAACTGGACTAATATTAGACATCAGTCTCTAAAAAGACAAAAAGGATGGAGTGATGAAGTGTCAACCCCAAATGAAATTACAAAGTTACTTCTATTTTGATGAAATGTGTTTTAAGCCAAAAAAAATATTCACATGGTAAAGCTATATATTTCCTTAATGATTCTCTTAGACATCTACAGATACCCTCTTAGTACTTTCAGTAGTGCACATCCCATAACTGACCTTCCAGAGACATGCTTCATTTCTGAAGAGGTTGTTCCTTAAATAACCTCAGGTTAGATAAGGACTTTGATTTTTTTAACTCACCATGCACTAAACATCAGGGCACATTCTTATGCTACATACACAATTCCTCCTACAGGCTTTGCTCCTAAGTGTTTTGCCTGGGGCGTCTGTCCCTTTAATACACACAGAACATCTTGTAACTTACCACAAGAGTTCACTGAAATCACAAGTGAATCTCTAGCAGGCAGAGATACAGCCTTTAAGTGCTGTAATTCCTCTCTGCTTACTTTAAAATGCTTCATTCCCCTGATGCCTCTTAAATGAGCCCCAAAACATAATTAGAAAAAGTCTAATAATTTTTCTTAATATGTAATTTCAAATTGCTTTCTTTAGAAGATCTTTAACTACTGTTCAAGCTTTGAAAGTCTTAATAGGATCAAAGACAAATTCACCAGGAAGAATATATAGAGAAAAGTGACTAATTTATTGTACCAGTATATATGCACCTCACATCAAGACTTAGCCAGGTCTGGAAAGATTAGATCTGAATTGCCACTGAAAGGATTTTTTTAGTTAAAGTGTATAATTTCAATAAGAAAGTGGAATTAAAGAAAATCCAGGAGACACTCTCTTGGTTGCTGATAGAGAAAGGATTCAATGACTAAGCTGCCCTTAAGGAGTGAATTTTCCTAGTCCTACAGATGTAATCAGTCAAAAAAGAAAATCTCTAAGCCAGAAATGTGTGCAAAAATTATCATTTAACTTTAAAACTGGATTAAAGAGAGTGTTTAAATAGCTGGTGGAATCAAAGGTGTAATATGTTCAAATGAAAGGTTTGAATAGAAAGCCTGTTGCTTTTAGGTTACACAGAAGATGCTTGCCCTTGGGAAAATTAAAATTTGCATTAAAATGTTAGGTTTAATATTCATCAGTGTAGTAATTATCTAATGTATTGGGACCAAAGAGTAGCATAGCGCTGCATTAACTGACTGACAAATGCATGGAAATCACTCTGACCGGTGCTGAAATGCAAAAGTGTATGGAAAAAAAAAATGTCTTTAACACCACAAAACACTGGGTAATTATTGTGGTCATATGGTCCAGTCCAAAACCCTGAAAAGAGGCATTGGCATACAGCTGTCAAAGTGCAACTGATCAGCATGCACAGCACCGAATGGGCATTTGAAGTCTTTTCAGCTTGTGCAGTAAGTCCAGCACGTGGCCTGATGCTGACATACAAAACAGAGTCCAGAGCTGTCCAGCTGCATGCAACAGAACCGCCCTTAACCAGAAACAAAAAAAACCCAAACAACCCAGGTCTCCAATCACATCCATGGAGCTGAATTTAGCCAGGAGACATGTAAACACCAGGCTGTACCTACCTACTACCTTACTTTATGCCTGTGGTTGGTGTATCCTGCCAAGGGAAAATCCAGAGGGGGAGTTATGGGACAGCAGTTTTCACCTTCTGTCAAAGACTGTTTCTTGTATTGCTCAATAAGGGTCACTTAATTTGACTGTAACGCATTTAATATATGAGAGCTGGTATAATCATGATACAGAGCTGGTTGAAAATCAGCTGTAAATTATCTTTTTTTTTTAAAGCTCCTCATACTTGGATTTGAAGGGCCTAGTTATCTGTAGGAGTCCTTTTCTTGTGGTCACAAAGTACAGATTTGATTCAGAAATGATAGTTTGTATGCTCAGTGTATCCTGGTGCGGTGGCTTTTTGTTGTACAATCAGAGATTTTAAACTGTTTCATAGACTGTTTCATCTAAGCAACTGTTTTTAAACTGTTTCTTTTAAGCAAATGAAGAGTAACTGCAATCATCTAATCTCGCACATACTAGGATCCAAGACTTCCACAGATGAGCTCCCAACTCCTGTTTAGTCATAGCATTTGAAAATAGTATGCATGTTAGAAACGTGTCCAGCCCATCTCCAAAATTGTTCACTATAATGATTGTTGTGTTGCTTCAAAAATTGAACAGCTGGCTGTTATGAACTTTACTCTTGAAAAAATAAGATGTTAATGTACTGAATGTTACTCCCCACATAGTTTTGAAAAATAACTCTTGCCAAACTAACTTCACTTTACTTTTACAAAAATATAAGTTTATCTGACAGATGCACAAGTGCTAATGCAATAGATTTCTGTAATATGTGGCTTGATGCCACACACCTTAGGGTTATGAAACTTGAGTGACCCAAAATTAGTGTGGTGCATACCAGATGGATTAAAGACTAATTAAACAGTAGATTTCAAAAAAAGGATTATAAATAATAAATCTTGGCCAATTAGGTGAACTTCTGTGGAGATCCTATGAGGAAAAAAAATATTTGGACTATAATTTAAAGCCTATGTCAGCTCTTGTTGAAAAAGCAAAATCGTAGTCAGTTTAAAATAAATGTTTACTAATCACAGATAGCATCAAAGAGAAACGTTTGGCTATGAAGAAGTCAGACAGATGTGAAAAAAAGTAGATTTTTAAAAAAAACTGATTTATGTGATGTGCATATATACATATATACTAATTTACAAGTTTCAACATGGCCAAATATTGGAATATCTTTCATAGCTGCAGACAGAAAACTTTCATATGAAAGCAGTGACACTGGAAAAGGCTTAAAAATAGTGGTGGATGATCTTCTGAATATAAGCGTCCAATCTGGTGTCACAGCCTAAAGGGTTAATGTGATCCCTGTATGTATTCTGTTATTACTGATGCCCAAGGGAATTAAATTTCTCATATTGCTCTCTACAGCTACCTGACAGGAGGTTGTAGAGAGGTGGTTGTCCGTCTCTTCTCCTAACTGACAAGTGATAGGATGAGGGAAAACAGCCTCAAGTTGCACCAGGGGAGGTTTAGATTGGATATTAGGAAAAAAAATTTCAATGAAAGGGTTATCAACAATGGAACACGCTGCCCAGGGAAGTAATTGACTGCCCATCCCTAGATGTACTTAAAAAACGTGTAGACCTGGCACTTAGGGACATGG